>HG995164.1:15650000-18150000 GCA_905333005.2 Lycaena phlaeas
CTTCAGCACACCCCACTCCAGATAAATGACTCACATAAGGGCTGGTAATTAATGAGTAGGAAAAAATTGTTGCGTTGAACAATTTTTTTTTAATTCACATTACGAATGCTAGAGATCTAAAGTATAAAGTAAAGTATCAACCCTTTATGTCCCATTGCTGGGCATGGGTCTCCTCCTAGAAATCAGGCGAGGAGGGTAATGGGCCAATAGTTCACCGCGCTGGCCCAGTGCATGTTGGTGAACTTTCAATCTCATCAGGCATGCAGGTTTCCTCACGATGTTTTCCTTCACCGGTGAGCGAGCGATGGTCTCGTGTTTGGGGTGCACTTAGAAATTAGAAAAACCCATTTCAAGGCACACACAGGGGGTCAGGATCGAACCCGGACCTCTCGCTTAAGAGGCCGAGTCCATCCACCACTGGACCATCGTCGCGCTAGAGATCTAAATTGACATTATCTATGTATATACTTGCTGCTCTGACAGACTTTGTCGGCGCCTATCGTGCCTATTCGGGCCTCGTCGGGCGGCGACAGGGCGACAGCGGGGTCAACGCACGGGAGGAGCGGTGAGCGGCGCACGATCGCTCGGCCGCCAGACTGCCACCCGCTGTTGCGCACCAGCATACGGGCATTTCGTTGTCTCACAATAAACATTTATATTTAAATACAGTCCACTCTTTTTTATAACCCCCTTCGAGGCCTTAACATTGGTCCTTCGAGCCTTTGAAGAGGATTCGGGTTTTCGACGCGAAAGTTGAAATTTTGAACGTCAACATCGGCAGATTTGACCGTTAAAATACGAACACAGCAAGTAAGAACAAAGAAGTCGTTCCCGTAGCTGCAGCAAAACAACAATTCAAGAAGCTGGTGTCTTTCTCTGGGAGTATATTCACAGTATTTGAGTGAGTTCGTTCCAATTACAAAGTTTGTTCCCTTAATTTGCAATATTTTGCCGAAAATAATTATTAGTGACTTACTTATCTTTAAAATCATAGAAATTAAAATATTTACAAATAAAATATTACTAATAACTTGAATGCATTACAAATCCATTGTTTAGTTCAGTCGTATACGCATCGAGTAAGTTGTCGTGTCCTTGAACGTGACTTTGACCGCAATCCTTTGTCCTTGCATTGTAACGGACGATTGACCGTTAGACAAGGAATTTCAAGTGACCTACTTTTAATATTTACTATTTTTTATTGATTTAATTCATATTTTCACATTCGATTTACCTAAATAATGGCAGATAACATTAAAACATTAATTAAAAAACGTAGTTCAATTAAATCAAAGCTTACAATTTATAATAATTTTTTAAATTTAATTAAAAGTGGTCCCGAAGTATCGGATTTACAGCGGCTAGGCTTACAGGAGCGTTTTAACAAATTCGAAACCCTACATTCAGAATTTGATGACTTACAGACCCACATTGAAATTCTTGCCGACGATGCCGATGCAGCATTTGCGGAACGTGAAGACTTCGACCGTCAGTTTTTCGACCTGGTGGCACTCACGCGCAGCCTGCTCGGTGCTTCATCGAACGGTGCAGGGTCCGAGGCGGGCTTCGGAGACGCTAACTCAGGTGCACATATTTCCAATAGGAATGATTTTGTACGTTTGCCAAAAATCGACTTGCCTCATTTTGATGGGAATTATCAGTGCTGGCTTGAGTTCAGAGACACATTTAAGTCATTAATTCACGACAACCCTAGCATTAATAATATAAATAAGTTTCATTATTTGCGCGCTGCACTTCAAGGCAACGCAGCTTTAATTATTAAAAATATAGATTTTAAAGGCGACCACTACATAATTGCGTGGGATTTGCTGTGCGAACGATACAATAATAATCGTCTTCTTGTCAGTAACCATATTCAAGCGTTGTTCGATACCGAGCCAATAAGCAGGGAGTCGAGTATTTCAATACGCAATCTTGTCGACGTAATAAATAAGAATGTCAGGGCACTTACATCCTTAAACCAACCGACTGAACACTGGGATACTATACTGATCCATGTAATGGTTAAAAAATTAGACATGACAACCAGTCGCGATTGGGAAGAGCACAGAAATACATTTTCCTCTGATAATCCCAATTTATCACAATTTTGTACCTTTTTAAATAGACGAGCGGACTGGTTGGAATCCGTTGAATCTAATATTAGTTCAACATCATCATCAGCTCGAGTTAGTCAAACGTTGAATACTAATTATCAAAATAAATCAATTGTTGCCTTAAATAATAATCACACAAACAACTCAAAACTCACTCAAATCAACAAAAAAATTAATACAAAATTACATAAATTAAATAAATGTCCTCTTTGCTCCCAAGGTCACGCTTTGTTTAAATGCGAGTCGTTTCGAAATCTTAGCATAGAAGATCGCATACAAAAAACTAATGACTTCAATGTTTGTCAAAATTGCTTACGCTTTGGACATTTTGCTAAACAATGCAAGCTTTCACATTGTAAATATTGCAATAAAAAACACAATACGCTTTTACACTTAGAAGCACAAGAAACCAATAAATTTGCTGATCCTTTGCCATCTGCTTTGCTTTCGGCTTCGCCTTCTACGTCTAATGTTGTGCTATCAGCCAATTCTATGCAGCTTGCTACTTCTGCGCATGTTTTACTGTCCACAGCGCTCGTGAACGTGATCAGCGCGACGGGTAAGAAGTACACTGCACGTCTATTGCTGGACAACGGTAGTACGGCGAACTTCGTAACTAAGAGCTTGTCGGATACACTGGGTTTGTCACGACGCGGTACGAGCACCAAGGTAACGGGTATTAATAATCACATATCCACTAGTACACAGTCTTGTCATCTCACAATAGAGTCTTTATGCTGTGCCTTCAAAGTTGATATCGAGTGTTATATTTTGCCCGAAATAACAAAATTGCTGCCGTGTTCTTTCGTGAACATCAATAATGTCCCTATTCCTACAGGTCTTAAATTAGCGGACCCGAACTTTAATGTTCCGTCGGTCGTTGATATCCTGGTAGGGGCAGAAGTATTTTGGAATGTGTTATGCAACAATACTATTGACTTAGGCAAAAATCTTCCAAAACTATCGGAAACCAAATTCGGATGGTTAGTGTCAGGTAGTATTTCCCTACAACCTAACAGTAGGTCTAATTTTTCTTATACTCCATGCTTCCATTCCAATGTCACTCCCGATCTTACTCAATTTTGGGAGCTTGACGATGTGTCACCTAAGCATATACATTCTCTTGAGGAACGATTGTGTGAACAAATTTTTCATGAAACTACCGTTCGTAAAAATGATGGTAGGTTCGTCGTCACAATGCCTTTAAAAAGGGATCCCAGCACTCTAGGACAGTCTTATGAAAACACTAAAAAACGTTTCTTGTCACTAGAGCGGAGGTTTAAGCGTGATCCCGCGTTTAAAAACAAATATATCGAGTTTATGCGCGAATATGAACGTCTAGGCCACATGACACTAGACTCTTGCAGTTCTATTGATAACAGCATAACAAAATATTATATACCTCATCATGGGGTTATTCGTAGTTCTAGCACCACTACTCAACTACGCGTAGTATTCGACGCATCGTCCTCTTCTAGTTCGGGAGTGTCATTGAATGACATTCAGATGGTCGGTCCCGTAGTGCAAGACGATCTTTTTAATATTTTAACACGTTTTCGTCAACATAAATATGTGGTGTCCAGTGACGTCGAAAAAATGTACAGGGCAATCGAGTTAACTCCAGAACAACGACCTCTGCAAAAAATTTTATTCCGGTTTGATCCGTCAGAGCGCCTTAAGATCTATACGTTAAATACGGTCACCTATGGTACTGCATCTGCGCCCTACTTAGCAACCAAATGCTTAGTGAGCTTGGCTGACAACATTGCGGATAGTCAAGTCCAATCTGCCATAAGACGGGACTTTTATGTAGACGACTATTTAAGTGGAGGGAGTACCATAGCAGAGACTGTCAACGTTTCAAAGCAGGTTCAATCGGTTCTGGCGTCTGCTAAATTTAACCTTCGGAAATGGAGATCTAACCATCCAGACATTCTAAAACAAATTTCAAATAGCGACAATTTCAATAATATTTTGCATTTCTCTGAACAAGGTTTAAATTCTTATCTATCTAAAACTCTAGGTCTTAACTGGGTTTGTGATTCTGACACCCTGACTTATAGTATGAATATTACACCTTCCACTAAAGTCACTAAACGACACATCCTATCTGTCATCAGTCAGATTTTTGATCCTCTGGGCCTTGTAGGTCCTTGTATTGTTGAGGCAAAAATCCTTATGCAACGACTGTAGATAGAAAAATACGACTGGGACGACGAAGTAGCATTAAACATTAAAAATCTATGGTCTACATTCGAAGAAACGGTAATTGCATTAAATACTTTAAAAATTCCCCGTTGGGTTTTGCGTGAAGGCTCTACTATGCACGAAATACATGTCTTTACCGATGCGTCAGAAAAGGCATACGGTGCTTGTGTCTACATTCGTTCACGCAATACAATGGGTTGCATAGGCGTACAACTTCTAGTCTCTAGAAACCGTGTAGCGCCCATTAAGTCAACTACCATACCGAGACTCGAACTTTGCGGAGCTTTGTTAGGTGCAAGGTTGTGTACTAGGGTTCAAGAATCGCTTACCATGCCCATTCTTAGATGTAAATTCTGGTGCGACTCAACAATAGTCCTGGGCTGGCTCTCCACTCCTTCTAACCAATTAAAACCTTTTGTTAGGAGCAGAGTGAACGAGATACACGAGAGCACGCGTGATCATACCTGGAGCTACGTACCGTCGAGGGACAACCCGGCAGATCTTGTTTCCCGTGGTCTATCCGCCAACAATATCATAGACTCATCTTTGTGGTGGTCCGGACCATCTTTTTTATTACGATGCGAAAACGAATGGCCAAAAATGCCTAATACAGTGAAACACGATTTGCCGGACGTAGTAACGCATTTCATTAGTGACAATAGTAATCATTCATGTAATATTCATCATTCAGACGTCACCAATCATTCATCAATCATATATAATTTATTAGAAAAACATTCATCTTTAACAAAGGTACAAAACATAATCTCATATTTACAAAGATTCATCTACAATTTAAAACATAAAAATAAATTAAGTGGCAATCTGTCGACAAAAGAACTACAAAATTCATTCAATTTAATAATTCATTATTCTCAGCTAGACATGTTTCCTGACGATTACAAAACTTTAAAATCTGGGAAAAAATTGGCTCGTGATAGTAAACTCATTCGTTTATCAGCATTCATTGATGATCATGATCTCATCCGCGTGGGCGGGAGGCTCGACAACTCCCCCTACGACTTCAGTACCAAGCATCCCATCGTAGTATGTAGTAAGCACATTTTCACAATCAAATTATTTCAAATGCAACATTTAAAACTTCTACACGCTGGCCCTCAATTACTTCTAAGTCACATTCGACAGTCGTTTTGGCCTCTAGGCGGTAGAATATTAGCTAGGTCTGTCGTGAATAAATGTATAAAATGTTTCAGACACAAGGCGCAAAACATACAGCCTATAATGGGTCATTTACCTAGCTCAAGAACTAGTCTCGAATTCCCATTTTTGAACTGCTATGTAGATTACGCTGGCCCAGTACTTTTGGCCGATCGCAAGGGACGCGGCTGCAAACTTACAAAATCTTATATGTGCATCTTTGTTTGCTCGGCAGTAAAAGCCGTCCACTTGGAGCTCGTCACTGATCTTACTACCGAAGCTTACATGGCCGCTCTTAATCGGTTCGTGGCACGTCGGGGTAAACCTCGAAGTATCACGTCTGATAACGGGACAAATTTCATAGGCGCCGCGAACGAAATCTACAGGTTCTTACGTTCATCAAATGTTGCATCTGAAATCGCGCAAGAGGGTATCGAATTCGTCTTTACACCGGCTTACAGTCCTCATTTTAATTCATTAGCTGAAGCCGCTGTAAAATCGTGTAAGCATCATTTAAAACGGTTATTGCATCTCGTACATTTCACTTTCGAGGAGATGGTCACTTGTCTCTCTCTTATAGAGGCGGTCTTAAATTCGCGCCCTCTTACTCCATTATCATCCGATCCCACTGATTATTCGGCACTAACACCTGCTCACTTTTTAATTGGACGGCCACTCTTGTCTGTGCCATGCTCTCAGACGACGGACGCCAAAATAACGACTCTGGAACGATGGAAGCGGATCCAGTACATCCAGCTTCACTTTTGGCGTCGCTTTCATAATGAGTACATTTCCTCACTTCAGCAAAAATGCAAGTGGTTCAGTTCCAGAGGTGAAGTGAAGACGGGATCCATGGTCCTGATCAAGGACAAGACGACACCGCCGCTGCTGTGGTGCCTCGGTCGGGTCTCCAGGACCTACCCGGGCGTGGACGGAGTCACAAGAGTAGCAGAGGTGAAGACGAAGAAAGGAACCATTCGTCGTGCCTTCAACTGCCTCTGTCCTCTACCTATTGACGACTGACGTCAACCCGGGGAGTATGTCGGCGCCTATCGTGCCTATTCGGGCCTCGTCGGGCGGCGACAGGGCGACAGCGGGGTCAACGCACGGGAGGAGCGGTGAGCGGCGCACGATCGCTCGGCCGCCAGACTGCCACCCGCTGTTGCGCACCAGCATACGGGCATTTCGTTGTCTCACAATAAACATTTATATTTAAATACAGTCCACTCTTTTTTATAACCCCCTTCGAGGCCTTAACAGACTTCGTTCTGCCAAAAGTAGTATAATATTGCTATTAAAAATTAGGAGTTGATCGTAGAGGCGTGAGAATTTAGGGTTGTACGTATTTTTGTATTCTGTATCATAAAACAACAAAAAAATAGTCATAAAAATAAAATAAAATATTTTGGGGTAGGTCACCCTTATCATTTAGGGGGATGTAAAATAGATGTTGGCCGGTTTTCAGACCTACTGAATATGCATGTAAAATTTCAAAAAACATCGGTCGAGCCGTTTCGGAGGAGTATGGGAAATAACACTGTGACACGAGAATTTTATGTATATTAGATAAAACAAACCTGATTCACTGACATATATCGCACAGCCAAAACTATACCACACAAAAAAGTACAAACCTGTTTGTTAAAGAGTAACATCGTTTCGTAGCGGAAAGATACCGACATTCGTCATCGTCTCTGAGTTATTATTGGCAATTTCCTAGCTAATAAGGTATTTACAATAACGATCGATAACCAATAATTGCGACTTATGTCAATCTTATACATTTTATTCTTTTCGAACTTCGTTATCGTTTTTTTAATGTTACTTTAAGTTGTCGATTATAATTATTAAAATGATATGCGTAATAGACGAAATCCGGAGGGAGGGAATGGGAAGGATCGGTCGGATGTTTATTTAAAAAGAACCACAAACTAAAAATATCCTCATTTTTTATTACTAAATTGAGTACGAATAACAGAAAAAAGCTTTTATGCCTCGATAGTAAATATATAAATATGAACGATGAGACTCGTTTTATGAAACATTAAATTCCACGCCTGTCGCCATCAACGAGCAATACATCACTTATCATTTTGAAGGCTGACACTACATATATTTTACATACATGGAATTCCCGCTCCAATACCAGCTATGTAGAGGTGTAATATAATTCTTGTATATTGACGTTATAATTAAGCTTATAGGTTTGTAAGTAATTATCAAAGTACACAAAACTCGCTAAGCTTTACACTTCGTTATTATATTTACAATTCTATAACTCTGTGGAGTTTAAAGACGAAAGTCTTTAACCAATGCGTGTTTCCCGATGACATACAGGGCTGAAACACTGCCTCTTTTTTATGACAGGTCCGAAAGTTTGCCGTACCTCAACGTGCTATAGAGCGTGCTATGCTGGATGTTTTTTGGAAGTTAGGGTTCGAAACGAAGTCCTCCGCCAGGAAACTAAAGTTACCGATATCACGCGAAGAATATGCACGTTGAAGTGGCAATGGGCTGGTCACGCACTCAGAAGAACGGATGGCCGATGGGCCAATAAGGTTCAGGAGTGGAGGCCGCGTATAGGTAGACGAAGTGTTGGTCGGCCATTAACCAGGTGGGAAGACTCTCCGTGTGGTCGGTCCGCGTTGGATGCGAGTGGCAATGGATCACTCGTCTTGGTATTAATTAAAGGAGACCTATGTTCACCCCACTATGGTTCAATCCTTGTCGTGGCGGTGGGGCTCAGTAGCCTAGGGTGAGCCCAACACCTTGGGCGAGGCTAATTGAGCCAAGGGGGCTCTTTGTACCCCTCTTATAAGAAGAGGGGGCAAAAGAGCAGGGGGCAAGGGGCGAGGATGGGAACCACGCCTCATTGTACTGTCCCGACGGTGGGAGGGGTTGTTCTGTGGTGCGGTACAACCCCTCTGTGGAGGTGGCGTCGGTCCCCCGAGGACTAGCTAGCCGTCGAGGTGCCCTGTTGCTTGTAGATCCGGGGCACTTCACCAAAGGCGGCATTGGTGGCACTCGCCGGGTTTTAGTGGGTAGAGCTGCGTCCATTTACCAGCTTTCGGGCGCAGCGAGTCCCACATAGCCTGGGGAGACCCACTCCCCAGCGGTATGCGTCAGTGCATTTCCCGGCATAAAAGAAAAAAAAAGGTCCTATGTTCAGCAGTTAACGGATAAAGGCTGATGATGATTATTACTAAGGCCTCTTTCACAAGATTATTTGAGTTGTTTCTTTGCGTCCTCAATATAACTTCTTTCCAGCTCTCCATTATCTTGTTTTAAAAGTCAATACGACAACTTTTAAATTAATTTATTGAATAATATGCGATTTTCATTTTTCGTAGTTGTTATTAATTTTTTATTACATATCTACTAAGTTAAAATAGCCTGTCTGTCAAAGAGTATAAATTTATTGTCTTTGTGCAATCGCAGATGTTCACTTGTATATTTTTCGCACGCATAGCGTCCGGAGACGTAATGGCTGTGGACACGCTCATATACGGGGGTTCGTAGTAATTTAGGGAGCCGTTTGCACGATATTTATTACTTTTTACAAGACTTCTATTTTGTGTTCTATATTTTTTTCGGTCCTTTCGTTATCCTCTTATGTCAAGTTTGGCTTGATTGATTTTGATCGAAAGGTAAATTATACTCATTGCGTTAAAATGTATACAACGTCTTAAATTTCAACTATAATTAGGTACCACTGTATGATTAAGTCCATAGCTACCAAAAATAATTTGAAAAATCCAACACTTTTTTTTCAAGTATATTTGTAATTAAATATACTTCACCGCATGATTAGACATTGTTGGCTACAAATATGAACATATCCCTACATTTATTTTTGTGTTAGCTACTGTAACATAGCGATTAATTGCCGCATCAAAGACCAAGACATATATATATATATATATATATATATATATATATAAAAAAGATAAATGTTCTCTCTCTCTCTCTCTCTCTCTCTCTCTCTCTATATATATATATATATATATATATATATATATATATATATATATATATATATATATATATATATATATATATAGAGAGAGAGAGAGAGAGAGAACATTTATCTTTTAACTGACTTTGAAAAGCCAATATTATTAAGTTCTTTTTATTATTTTCCTGCAGGTAGCTATCGACTCAACATCAGTCGGCACTGATGTCAAGCTTCTGATCTCACTGATGTCAATAAGCCGGCGCTTATGACTGATTTTCGGGACACCTTATTAAATAACAAATAAAACAAGCTCAATCTTTCTCGTATATTATAAGTTATATACTTTTAAAAATTAAAGTAAATGCTATGTTAATGTGCCCTATAATAAGCAGCTAAAAATGGCAAAATTTAAATATTGTAAATAGGTCGATCGTCCCCACATATACAATATATCTACTATGTATATTGTATATAATATTGTTTTTATTATATAAGTTATATGCTTCAAATCAAAGAAAATGTAATGTTAATTTGCAATTCAAATGAGAGTGAGGCAAGACCAGAGCCAAATTGTCCATAGTTAAGGCGGTCGTGACAAACTTTTGCATTCCAAGTTATTGGCAACGCGCCACAGCTTCAGGGCGGGGACTTTTATACAGATTGCTTTTAGATATTATTGAAAATGTTTAGGAATATTCTATACCAGCTGTTGCCCGCAGCTTCGCCCGCGTTAACTAAGATTTACAACGGGATCTTAGTACGCGAAATAACATTTTTTACACCTTGTGTCCGAAAAGCCAAAATATCTTACGGAACCCTATTTTTATCAGAATAAAATTTAGCCTATGTTACTCGTGGATAATGTAGCTTCCGAATGGTGAAAGAATTTTTGAAATCGGTCCAGTACTTTTTGAGCCTATTCATTACAAACATACAAAACTAGGTACAAATCTTTCCTCTTTATAATATTAGTATAGAGTATAGATATAGACAAACATACAAACATACAAAAATAGGTACAAATCTTTCCTCTTTATAATATAAGTATACACTAGCAGCTCCCCGTCGTTTCGACCGCGTACGTCCCATTCCCGTGGGAGTACGGGGATAAATTATAGCCTATGTGTTATTCTGATGTATAAGCTATATTATTGTGAAGTTTCATCAAAATCCATTCAGTATTTTTTACATGAAAGAGTAAAAAACCTCCACACTTACAAATTTTCATATTTATAATATTAGTAAGAAAAAAGATACAGTCGTATACGGTAAGACGAGACCGATACTGTTGATGATTTCTTATTTTTACGATTGTTTCAAAGTTGTAGATAAATAACAATTTTAATAAGTTATTGTATGTGAATCAATGCGCAGTTCCACCGCGGCGCACGGAGAGACTATGTACATGTGGCAAGCTTCGCTGCGCAAACTTTATAAAAGCCGCCTACGGTATATCCGAACCGATACTTAGGGACCTTCAAAAGAGTGCATACAATCAAATATTTTGAAAGTGCACCTGCTAATCCTCTGGTAAAACGGGTGTCTATGAATGTCGCTATCCATTAGGTAAACTCACAGTTTTCCCCCTCTTCTATAAAAAATAAATAAAATGTCAATTATTCAGTAACATATCCACGGGTTGCAGTAAAGACAATCACAAACATTTTCTTGCAAAGCGAAGCTTGACAAGCGTAGTCTTCCCGTGCGCCGCGGTGTAGCCGCGCCGTTAAGATCTAGTATATATGTATACTCTTTAAGTTAAGAAATTTATGATAGACTTAACTACTCTATATCAGCTATCAAAAATATCATTATGGCCCTACATTGTCAGATTTAGCGCGAAAGAGAGGAATAAGAAAGAGAACATTAAGTATTTAATTCCTTTTAAATGCAATAGCTGCTCCACAGAAGGTATGGAAATTCATCATCATCATCATCATCAAGTAACAAGTAACACAATTTTGTAGGTGGAATAAAGAGACCTTTGGCAATTTTTTAAAATTTAATACAGCCTATGTTCACCGGGGATAGTGTAGCATGCTCAACATTTTTCAAGTCGGTCAAGTAGTTTCGGAACCTATTCAATTCAAACAAACAATCAAATCTTTCCTCTTTATAATATTAGTATGGATGAAGGATAGTATTTATATTTTCTTAAAACTTCCGTTCCTAGTACTGTATCGGTTATCGTGGTGTGGTTGTAGAATAATATTTATTTATCATCTGTGTGGTGGCTCATGGCTCAAACCTGCCAAGTACAATAGTTGGTTTACTGGCTGGTAAGAGGGATACGCTATCCCGCGCTTAGACACCACCATCTTACTAGTTTTCTCCGCGCAACGGCTTTCCTGTCTTGCGGAGAGAAAAGCAAGATAGGGAGTTCCATTACTGGCTCCGAGAATAAACCTACGTACTTACGTCTCTCTATAGATATAGATACTAGAGATACTCAGGGCTAGTTCCAGGTAACTAAGCTATGTTCATTAGACCACTCACCATTAGTCTATCACTTTGCCTATCTAATTAACAAAAAAAAATCGTGTTCTTTTCTTTCTTTATACGATCTACATGTTTTTTAACATTAAATATGTATTTTATTTTGTTCTGGTATTAATTTATTGTTTTATTAATGTGTGTACACAATAAAGAATATTCATTCATTCATTCATGTCTCAGAGAAGAAGACAGATAGTTAGGTAATTAATAATGTTTTACTATTCAGAGGCTAGTGTGTTGATGAGGTTGCTTATCATTAATCATATGGCGAGAAATATTAATTAAGATATTTCATTAATTATACTTACTATAGTTAATACAAATGTACAATTTGAATGGTTATGTTTCTCAATAAATCTTTCGAAATTTGTATTTGAATGTGGGTCGGGAAGATAATATTTTTCCATACACCTTATTTAATTCCTTTAGGGCCTGTTTCACAATCTCCCTTTAAGTTCCCTATAGGCTATTGGCAACATATTTGACAGATGTTTGACAGATAGAGTATGGAGTATCTGTCAAACATCTGTCAAATATGTTGCCAATAGCCTATAGGGAACTTAAAGGGAGATTGTGAAACAGGCCCTTAGTTGTCCACAGAACAAACACAGACAGGAACTATCTATATATTAATTACTTTATACAATATAATAAATAATAATAACTTTATATTTATTTTTTATATTTGCATTTCTAGACATTTTTTTTTCTTAAGTGTCTCTCCCTCTGTGGGTAAAGGCCAACTTTGTCCATTTTTTTCTATCTTTCGCCTTTGATAACCACTCGTCACCAGCTGTTTGATGTCGTCAGTCAGTCTTAAAAATGGTCTGCCTCTTTTCATTTTGCCTTTAGGTCCTTTCCGTTAATCAATTTTACTTTAATAATTTTATATAAATCAAAATATAAAATTCAAATTAATGAAATGATTGATTAACAAACCATTTACTAATTTATCCAATCTATAATCTAAGTAGAGAGCTACTTGAATTATAAATTGCCTGCCCAATTTAGACATTAGACACTACCCCTCTATCGCCCGTAATATTCACCTGTACCTAAATTCTTATGGTCGTGAGTATAGGTTGTCGAATAACAGCAGTGCTGTAGCAAATAGGATGACTGAATCTAGCATGTATTGATTGTAAAGTCAACAAATGGTGTTCCGAGGAACCACCGTACACCGCTGACAGATATAAATATGGCGGCGGTCGATGGACTGACGCATGCGCAAAGGTCCAATTGGATTTTTTATTCAGAACTTAATATGAATTATTTTATCTGCCAAGGATTAAAAGAACGTTACGAACACGCGCAATGAGGGCTGGCTTTAGAATGAAATCCTATTATTTAGGGTGTGTACAAGTCTTTCCTAAACAGAATTTTTATGACTAGCCTAATATTTGTTAGATTGTAATAAACGTGCATTGATTAAAATGTAATATGTAAATTAAAAAATACTCTTATCGTGGTCACCGTATAACAATATCTACCCGAACCTTCACATCTTATTATTGATTTTATAAAGTGAAGAAATTCTGAATCCATGGCATTATCAAATATAAGTATAATTACTTACTTATTCTATTGTTTTCTTATGTTTACGCGGATTCCGCTCATTAAATTAAGCAACTTTTACGGATTTTATTGCGGCTTATGACCGACGTTTGGGATACTTTTCAGCAACCATGTTTATCGACATGGTCATGTTCCTCCCGTAACCATGATTGCTGTAAAGTATTCAGAATAAAATATAAAATCCGTAAAAGTTGTTTCATTATAATAAATAAGACTCAATTAGTCTTTTGAACTTTGAAACCTAACTATTGACTAGATGTTCCTGATGATTGAAATATTGATTATTAAAATTTAGGCGGATAGTGTTTTTGAAATATAAAAAAAAACCCTATTCCACTATAACAGAAACATCTGTCAAAACCATTGTCTTTCATTTCACGACGACCAAAATTATTGCTTCTAGCATTTTCAGGGCAGATCACGATATTGGTCATCCCATAAAACCTACAGATGTTTTTCAGAACATCAATCAATGTAACACGGATACCACATCTCATCCCATCCCTTAATCCTTGAGCTAAGGATAAGATTTAAAATCACGTACAGGCTAAAATCAACCTAATAAATAACCCGTACGAACTATTTTCGATAACACTGAAAATATGATAAAAAAATCAAGAATAAACACTTGATTTTCAGCTTTAGGTCATAGATTTAAGATTGAATATTGATGTGGGTTTATAAATGGGTTTTTCTAGGCTCAGCCAAAGTGTAAAAGTTATGTTGCTTTTGTATTTGAGATAAGTTCGTAAGAAAAATTTGGTTCAGCAAAGCCCCGTCTTAGAGTAAAAGCCTCTTCAGTTTTGACGAAAGTATTTGGCTTTAACTTTCTTTGACAGATTTTCCGAACTTGACTTTTCTTCTCTAATTTGTATATTTTTGAGTCCAAATCCATTCTAGTTTTAATTGAGCTCTTGAAATATTAAAAGTAGATTCTGTCAAGTTAAGTGTTCCTATTTACCGCCAGTGTAAACAAAATGTATGTCGAAAACCTGCTGCTACGTGTAAGACTGACTTTGTTTAAAAAAGATAATATTTGAATATTTTAAAAAGATACCATATTGTATATACAATTAGATATATTTGACTTAGAATTGCTAGTATCATCTCTCAAGCCTTTTAACAACTATATTTTGGGGTGTGCTTCCAGTCTAAATGATTTCAGCTAAATACCAGTATTTTAAATGCGACTGCCTATCTGGACACCGCGGTAAGACTGGTTGTCAGAGTCTCGGACTTATATATCCGTAACAACTGTCAAACAGCTAACGCCCGGTTTCTAAAATGCTGATCAACGCAAAAATTAACTAATCTACAGTCAAAACGGTTGTGAAGTGTCAAATGAGTTGCTAGAAACATAGTTATACTCCGTGCGGTGTAGCTTGGTGCGGCAGACACATGCCAATATGACGTTGACATACATGATTAGAGATGTGACGTTATGCAATTTATTTTTATCGCTAACGATACTCGCAGCGTAAGTATAGTTCTTATAAATAGTAGTGTGTGTTAGTGTGTTTATTCTATTGTGCAGTGTATCTAGGTGTATAAACTTTTCAATTTAAATTTAGGGGCTACATAATAGTAGCTTTGAACTTATATTAAATAATCAAAATCAGGTTTATATTTTTTTCGTGACAACTTTTTTAACGATAATGATAGATTCTGTTGTTTCATTAATATAATGATAGACTTTTTACAATAATAATTGAACTACGCCCAATATACATTTTTTATTATAAAGAACATCGACTTTTCATCCTAGTATAGTACATCCCATCACTAAGCACGTCTATGGTTTTACGTTATACGCATAGGACTTTGCTTAATTTTTCTTTCCATTTGACTTTATTTGGAGACTATCACATTCTGCTTGAGTTTGATTTAATTTACCATAGTAATTGGCGATCTACTATTTTACGAATGAGGTATTAATAAAATACTTAATTATATTTTTTTAATTGCGACGGCTTGAAAGAGTAAAACGTAACGTTACTGGAACTGTCACCCGCACCATGCTACACCGAAATAGGTATAAATTACATAATTAGATCAGCCTGATAAGTTGACACAACAACGAAAACTGTTAAATTTGACTCTCGAATCGTATGTTAACCGCCATTAACAGCCATGTTAGTTGACACTTGACATACACTTTGATTAACGTTTAAAAAACTGGGCGCGTGTCTGCTATTGGGGTTATTTATGCAATATGTACGGAACTTAAGAAGATACACGTGATACAAAGCCAATCAGATACTTTAAGGAAGCGATAGCCATTACTAACCAGCTCCAGAACGTGTGCCAAGATTCTAGTACCTGCATAGTCGAATTAATGACTTAAGTCTTGACATTTATTGAAGAAGAAGCGATAATGAATGAAAAATTGATGGCAAATAGTATCCTCTTCATAAACTTCTTTTCTGGCTGATAGTATGACGCTGTGCATCTTTATGCATTTAGCATTTAATAATGATGATGAAATAATCGAGGGATATAATTGGCAGTGTTTATCTGGTAATAGCACTGTCACGGCGTGATTAAGGCTGTTTTATTTAATTTTTATTTTGTTCATCATCATCATCATCATCATCAACTTTTATCAGTTCACCGGTGAACATAGGTCCATGTTCAGCGGTGAACATCTTTTGTTACTTCGTTTTAATTATGAATTCTCTTAAATTAATATAAACCGCGAAGAACAATGACGTGACATTAATATTAAACGCAAATAAACACAAAACAATTTTTTTTATATACCATAGGAGGGCAAAAGACCAGTCGAAACCTTTTGGCGACTATCGACGCCCATAAACCACACAACCAAAGATTATGCAGATGCGTTGCCTTCATTTTCCCTATCACCCAATGGGCCACGGGAAACTCACAAACCGTACGAATCGCGACAGTATAACTGTCTCTTCACGCCGGTATTATGTGACCGAGAGGTACCACCCCGGCAGTGCCGGTCCAATTCGGCTACCTCTTCAAAAATTTGTACCATTTTTATTGTTTTATGTGTGAGGCTCCGGCGGATGGTTAATTCTAGCACCTTAGGCTACTTAATAATAATAATAATAAAGCCTATTTATTTCCAATCTTACAATCGTTTTTTTTTTACATGTATATATATACAAGTAATATAATATGGTTAAATTATTCTGTTGCATTTTTTGCAGTTAATTTTAAAGTTAGTTAATGGTAATCACTAATCACTATCACAACTGTCTTTGTCACCGTCGATCGGAACCCCTTCTTGGGTATAGGCCTCCTCCAGCTTATTCCAGGCAACTCTGTCCATTGCTTTCTCTCTCCATTCACTTCCTGCTATTGTCTTGATATCGTCTATCCATCTTTTTCTTGGACGCCCTTTTCTCCTTTTCCCAGTTGGTCTTTCCCATACGGTTGCCTTTAATGTCCATCTCTTGTCTGTGCTTCTTGCTATATGTCCTGCCCACCGCCATTTCTGTTTTAGAGCGTATTGTAACGCATCTATAATTTTCGTTTTCCTTCTTATTTTCTCGCTTTTCACTTTTTGTATTCTTCTTAGGGCACACTTTATTAATTATACAAATTCAATTTTAAATTCTCAATTACTTTAACTACTATATAGCGACAAAATGAGACGTAAATGCCAAATGCCATTAAGAAAGCGTTAGCGAAGTTCGAAATGATAAAATGTATATGAGAGACCACGTGATTAAGCGCGGCCTTATGTCAATCCCATACATTTTATCATTTTCGAACTTCGCTAACGCTTTCTTAATGGCATTTTGGCTAGATCCCCAGGATAGCCAAGATTGATTACAATTTTAGACATTTCTTATTGTTGATATACCTATTTTATACTAGCAGCGCCCCGTGGTTTCACTTGCGTACTTCCCATTCCCGCGGGAGTACAGGGATAAATTATAGCCTATGTATTATTCTGATATATAAGCTATATAGTTGTAAAGTTTCATTCTGCTTTTACGTGAAAGAGTAACAAACATCCATACTTACAAACCTTCACGTTTATAATATTAGTTGGATAGTAGGATTGTTTTCATCAGCATGGGGACTTTTATATACACAGGGCCGTGGGCTAAAGCCCAAAAAGCCCACAGCCCGTCCCTAGTATCAGGTATAAAAACACACACCGCAAGCGGTATTGTAAACGGGTTCAATGACCTACACGCTAAATAAAAATCCCTTTCCACTTTGCTCCTTTTCAAATTTCTTTTATCCTGTAATTATGGAGGTAAATGTAATTGCAACTTGTAACAAACGACATGATACAGTCGACAAACAAAAAATATTAGTATTATCATTTTGCTTTTTATTTAATCCTTTCTTCTGTATGGACCTCTCTCCTCCTTAACAGCTTTACTGTGTTCGAAGAGAAAGGCAAAGCAGTGTAATTATCGAGATCATTCATCCTATTTCATTGTCATTTTTATCTTTCCTTTCTTGTCAAAAGGGTTCTAAACTTTAAAAAGACCGTTCTTATGCTTATATGCGTACGTAAGCTTTAAGTAACAGAAATTAACAGATGCCTAAGTTGTGACTTAAAACTAAGATTATACTATTAAGAAAACTAATCCATCGATTCTAATATACTTTTACCGGTGGCAGGGATGCGTTGTGAAGAGCTCCCGGCTGCATAAGTACTCTGAAGAGTCTAGTGACTAGTCCATACCCCCAATCCATACAGGTATGGACTCGGTCCATCTAGAGAGGTCTAGGTTCAATCCTGATCTACTATGGTGCCTTGAAATGGCTCTTTTTTTATTTCTAAGTACACCTTAACGCGAGACCATTGTTCGCTCACCGGTGAAGGAAAACATCGTAGGGAAACCTGCATGCCTGATGAGATTTAATCTTCGAAGGTGTGTGAAGTTCACCAACATGCATTGGTCCAGCGCATGGGTGAACTAAGTCCATTATTTCACCGATGACCCTCCTCGCCCGATTTCGAGGAGGAGACCGTAGATACTCTACTTTTTTACATTTTACGATAGTATTATTAATTTTATGAAATATCAACTGAATGTGCGTGACTGTACTCTTAATTACTGAAAGCGGTCTTCAAGTTAATTGCAGTTCGCTGAACAACCCTGGCTGTATCGCTCTCCATCACCACCTTTCACGTCAAATAGCTTAATATTAACACATTCTTTCCCAACTCTATTAAAGGAAGTAACTAAGAACAATCTCCGTACCATTATTTATATTTTATTTCTTTTGAAAGTTTATCTATAATAGAATAATCTAAGAATATTTCAAACGTACAGGCATGAGACAGTTTTGACATACAGTTTTACCGTTATTAATATCCAGCAAAAAGCAGCAGAAAAATTACGTTTGTCGAAATACATTTCGAGATATATATTTATTATGATACTTATTATTATGATTATAATACTTGTTCCATAATAGGTTTTTAGTAAATCTACGTTCATATAAAATACCTTAAACCACTGTTACATACGTGATGCCTGATGTGATCGTAAAGACTCCCGGAGGGCGTCCGAATATATCTTCCCACAGCGAACAACATGACTGAAATACGCAGGACAGCTTCAGACCAATATTTCAGACATAACAAATGACTTGTCCTAGGACTAGGCGAAACCAGAAACTGAAATGGGATTTGAATTAGATTGGGACGTTTGTTATACATTGCCGTCCATAATAATTGATATATTGTTAGTATTATTGCGCATAGTATTCACATAAAAAATACATTCGTTAAGGTAAGGCATTTAAATTTGGCAGCGTACATTTCGCTATTATAAGTAAAGTAAGTTATCTACGTGAAACATGTCATGGTAACTTTAAAACGATTATCACCATGCATCATTTCCACTTGTATATCAAGAAAAAATATCTAAACGTAATTTCTGACAGATCCGCCATATTTAAAAATGTCCGCCAACAGATTATTATAATAATCAAATTAACGTCTATTATAATAATCATCGTAAATATATAATCGTCACTGTGGTGTACGTGATGTTAAGTTATATAAGTGCAAATAGATATGATTATGTAGTAATATGAGGACAAAAATGGGGACAGTCGATTGAAAGGTCAGAGCCGGAAACGAATGAACTGAAGAATTACATGGAGATCGTCGATAATGTCTATGCCTACTCTAGATCAAAGATAAGGACACATTCATTGAGAATTTTATCCTGGTACTTTAGGGTTCAATACTTTATTAACATAGAATTCATAACGTTATCTGCCAATTTTTGAACGGAATAATTTCGTGGAAATTTATATTAAAGTAATATAATTTTACTTATTTATTTAAAAAAACACCTTGAGGTCTTGTAACTATCTAGAACTGAGACATTACATCAAATAAAAATAAAAATATTAAATAGTATAATGCATTACATCTTGAATTTAAGGTGAGTCAGGTCAATGAGCGTATTTTCAGTTTTTTTTTTAAGTGAAACTTCTTTAGAATCGTTGTGATTTCGAACCGGATGCAACGGAAAAAACGACAGGTAAGAGACACAAATACAAAAGAGCGAGAGAAAAAATGTCGGTGCGTATATATATTGCACACTGTTTAATGCTTGCTTGTATTTGAGCATTTAACGTGTGTTTCACTTCTATCGTGTGTGAATGTGCACACACCTTTTTTTTCAGGGGTCTAATTGTCAGTAGACAGCAGTCCATCATTTACTAGCGACTGCCTTGTCGGTCTCTTTCTTATTCATCTAGTTTTCGTCTACACTGTGTAGGTAAAACACAAGTGACCTGATGACAATGATGATAAAAAAATAATTGCTATATATACCTCATAAAATCACAACTACCAAGCACAAACACGAGATCATAGATAACATTCTGAGAAGTCAAAAAACTGACTGGTTTTGCCCAAAATAGCCTTATCCGAGCCTTTGTCGGTGAATTATAAATTCGGTTTAAGGAACTTTTTATTGTGGGTTATTCCATTTTATTTTAACTGATAGGCGGGGTGAGAGTCCTGAGGGTAATGTGGACGACGGACACTTAACATAAAATGGCACCTGTACGAGTTTGAATGATTGTTAACTCAATGATTAATATTCACTGTAGAGAGGCTGAAAGATTCAGATCTAAGTATTGCAGACATAATAAATACCTTAAACATGTGCAAATAATAAAAGGGTAATATCCCTTTATTATTTGCAAATATTTTCTATAAATTAATTTGGCAAAAATGTTTAAGTTTAAATTAACTTTAAATAGAAGGAAGGATTTCTGTGTGATACATAATTAAAATATTGTTTTATTTTGTTGTTGAGGCTTTTAATATAAGAAGTTAGACCAAAATTATAACAATCATACTAACAGTTATTTGCTTTCATCGCATCTTTGAATATAAATGAGAGTTTTTTACGTTTTATTTTATATTTTCTTGTTGAATCACTGCACTGTGAGTCAAATTAAAATCTCAGTATTATTTATTTATTTATTTAATAATTTATGTACACTTAGAATCTTATAGAGTGAAATAATGAAAATAAACACTGGTACATTTATTTTACTTTTATTTACTATATATTTTCCGTCGTTATGTTTAGCAATAATAAATAAATAAATAAAAATAAAATTAAAAAAGCCTTTTATTCCATGCAAAATAGGTATTTCTTTTTTTTAGCCATATCTTTTTTATTAGATAATTATATAAAAAATAAATTCAACTTATTTATCAGCTACATTAAGACCAACATAAAAAGTGGAACATTTCACATCTGGAGCAATAGTCTGTAGGAGGGAGGTAGGAGGGTACTCAACGTCATTTCTTGTTTGTCTTTGGTCATAAGTGTGTCGTTACATAATTTTTTTACAATGAAATCACTTAAGTAAATGAGAATTATGTTTTATGATTCAACAATATTGAATTTCATTACTTATTATGTATTAGTAATATAAGTATGACCTTTTTGTTAGTGGCATTCTCCTTTCATTTCCTGATTATGTACTTTTATTATGTATTTAGTTATAGAGAGCAGAATGTTATTACCATGAAACTGCTGGTGATTCAATCACTTTTCAGTATTATTTATTATTATTAGAAAATACTTACTAATACTATGTACTATGACTAACAAAATAGAAATGAAAGGAAAGCGATATGACGTCGCGATAGTACAATGTTTTGTTTGAATCGTATGGAATATATTATTTATCATTTTTTACTTATTTTAATTGATAAATAAAAACAACAGTTCCCTTTGTTATTAATAAATACATCACGGTTTTTAATATCATCTATATTTATTCACAAATAATACATATTTGTTAAAATGTAAATTTAAATATTAGGTAGCTATAAGTACATGTTGAATTTTTTATTATCCTGAAAAAAATACTAAATTTTGTTTTAAACACAACAGCCATAAATATGATCAAGATTAAAATATTTTTTATGTTCTCAAATATATACTAAAAAATTGTTTAATTATACCTGTTTTGACAAGGTATGCACAACTGTACATGTAGATCGTACCGCAAGGCCCTCGCAAATAAATAAATATTCCTAAACACACCACGTTAACCTAGCCCCGTCGTTAGTTCATAAGAACTCGTGTTACGGGTACTAGAAACGGAAATTTTAGGAAATCTATATAAATGCACACGTCCATTACTCGGTGCATTCATCTACCACATCGATTAGGCGTAAAAGTCTTTAGACCAATAGCATAGACCATTTCGAATTTAAAAAAATCTCGGTGCGTCAATATTCATTATACAAAATATCTGCACTCCTTGCACGGGATGAAACTGCGAACGCTGCGTAAGATCCAGGATACTCCGGGTTTTATTGTGACTATAGCGGGACTAGAGGGAAGTCCCACATATCTCCAGGGACGACCCATCTCTTATAGACGTAAAGTCTTTTTACTGTAACAACAAAAAAGATACACTAACCCTTTACCATCAAATAGTAGATACTTTACCAGTTTACTTAAGTAGCAAATATGGGTTAAATAAAAAATTACTGCAACAGGCCACCAAAACTCAATAATATCCTGTGGTAGAATCATAGTTTTCCGATCCATATTATATATTCATAATACGCTTGAAACTATAAAAGGCCGTTGTATTACTAAGAAGTCTCGATAAACTATTTAAACCTCTTTTCTAAATGTAAAATTCTCTTAGAAGCAGCTGCATTGAATATAAGTTAAAATCTATTCGGAGAGCACTCATGAATTCTAGTGCCGTGGCCAGAGGGAGGTGGGCGTGGCCGGTCGATACTCCGGGTAAGATTTACTGAAAAACTCCTCCAACACAAGTAGAACGTTCCTTCGATAAATCGATATTTTATGTGCATTCGAATTTCGAACCAATTATGATTTTTAGAATCCTCAGAAGGTTCCGGAATGATTATTTGAAGTTTTTGCACTTTGAGTAAATTGAATATATGATTGGATGGAATAATATAAAAAGTATACTTGTTTAATTATTTAATTATTCAATGACTAAGACTAAACAGATACTAGGGCCGTCTGGTGGTATTTAGTGACGCTGTTCTAAAGGGTTGCATGTTTGAATCCATTTTTTATACTTAAATTTCAAAAAAATAATTAAATACTGAATTTGAAACAACAATTTAACAATTACAAGCTGTCCATTATTATTATTATTCAAAGAGCGGCTGTTCCAGGCAAGGCCTGCCTTAGTGTCACAGCGACCAGGGTTGATCTATTGTGATCGCCACTATTTACAGCTCCGGTCCAAGTCCTGCTGTTTCTATGAACTCTAGGACTTTTTTGGCACCAAGATATTTGATCTCTCCTGGGTGCAATACATGCTTCCCTAGAATAGAACTACGTCTGTGCATTAGGTTGGGGCAATCAGTAAGAATGTGCATAGGCGATTCCTCTGCAGAGTAACAGAGTCTGCAGTGCCTTGTGAACCTGGCCATTAATCCTTATTGTATTAAAAAATCATTACCGTTGTACTACACTCTACTATATTATTATTAATACATCTATTTTTTAATACAGTAAGTTGAGGACTTTCATTGTATTTGATATAGAATAGAATAAAATAGAATAAACATTGATGAGTTATTAATTAATATATCAATATCATTATTATCACACATTAATCAGATGTCGCACATACAATAAAAATATCGAAAACATTTCGTCTCACCAAAGGTCATACATTAGGTAACGCGTTTCCCTTATACAGACAAAGCGCATGTTACGTAAACACAGAACCCTCTTTATTAATGTCAGTCGGTCAACTCGGTTTGACGCCTCAGTGCGAATATTGTCTTTGGATCTCTGTCACACTTTCTAACACAACACGTACTTAGAGATTACATTTAATCAAATTAGCATAATAATAAACGAAATTAGATGTTTGGATGATTGCATTGTAGCTGGTGGCTTCTGAATGAATGTTCCCCAGCATTGTTCAAGCCTTGTAGCGGTGGGGCTCCGTAGCCTAGGGTGAACTCAGCCGAACCTTGGGCGAAGCGAAAAAGCCAAGGGGACTCTTTGTACCCCTCTTATAAGAAGAGGGGGCAAGGGACGAGGACGGAAACCTCGCTTCATTGTACTGTCCCGATGTTGGAAGGGGTTGTTCTGTGCTGCGGGGCAACCTCTCTGTTGAGGTGGCGTCGGTCCCCTGAGGGACTGACTAGCCGTCGAGGTGCCCTGTTGCTTATAGATCCGGGATACCTCACCAAAGGCGGCAGTGGTGCCACTCGCTGGGTTTTAGTGGATAGAGCTGAGTCTTACCAGCTTTCGGGCGCAGCGAGTCCCACATACCTGCCTGCGGAGACCCACTCCTGCTTGGATGCTTAGCTTAGATGGGATGCTTAAGCGCATTTCCCGGCGTTAAAGAAAAAAAAAGGCTTTTGAATGTCATTAAGCTCATATTTTATTTTATCGTACACATTCTATTTTAAGGAAATATTACCGTAGCATCTATGGTCTAGTATCTTAGACTTAGCATCTTGACCGAGAGACCGGGGTTCGATCCCGACCCCCTTCAGTGCCTTTGAAATTTTCTATTTTTTTTTTGATACATATACACTAAAGACCTTCGTCGACCTTCCACCGTGAGGGAAACTTGCACACCTAATGAGATTATCTTTGAAGGTATGTGAAGGGAGCCATTGAACTATGGCCCGATGCCATCCTAATCGAAGGAGGAGGCTCGTGTCCAGCAGTGGGTCATATAATGGTTGATATTTCAATTTTCTATATTTTCTATCGACTATCCAATAAAGCAGCTTTGCTGTATTTCTGTGTGTCAGTTTGCCTTTGCAACCAATTCTAAAAATACAATTTAATTTTCAATGAAAGAAAATCTGTCCCGAGGATAAAAATGTTCATCTCAAAAAAATCATCATTATTATCATCAGCCTTTATCCGTCCACTGTCGAACATAGGGTCTTCTTCTGTAAACGCCAAGATAAATAAAAAACAATATATTTGAGTATAATTCTACCAAGACGGATCTCCGGGATGAATCTGTCTCCAAATCTCCATGTATAATCAGGATCGTGTGGAAATCCGTTTAATCTGGTATTCACCGTGGCTCTGACCGCGTGTGTCGCATCCCAAGCGGGGAGGATTAGGAAACGCTGAGATCACCGCTGACGCCGCCCTACGTGACTCTCCTGGCAATATCATTACACATCTGTCACTAACTCAGAGAAAATCTAAATATAGAGGGGCATATCCAGTATCAATGGTAGCCCTCGGGCTACAGGGACTTCAAATTATATGAGGAAAATGCTTGAAACGTCAATACTAGAATGAGCTACGCGCCTTACTAGTATCAGAAGTTGAAATTCTACAGCAATAATACGTCATGATTAAAACAGAGACGATGGTCCAGTGGTGGATGGACTCGGTCTGTTATGCGAGAGGTTCGGGTTCGATCCTGCCGCCCCCGTGTTTGCATTGAAATGGGTTTTTCTAAATTTCTAAGTGCACCCCAAACACAAGACCATCGCTAGCTCACCGGCGAAGGAAACCTGCATGCCTGAAGTCTGTGATAGTCTTTGAAGGTATGTGAAGTTCACCAACCCGCATTGGGCCAGTGCATCGGTGAACTTTGGCCCATTACCCTCGACTGATTTCGAAGAGGAGACCCGTGCCCAGCAGTGGGACATAAAGGGTTGATACTTTACCTTTTTAAATACATGATTAGGTAAAAATAGTAAGTGCATAATTTAGTCAAAAAATGCGAAAAAATAATCGTCGCACAAACTAAAGAGAGGGCTCTAAACAATTACTATATGGTATATAGTAATTGTTACATAGAATATAAGATTATCAACATCAGCATCTTAGTTACAGGAGAGCAAGCCAGCGGGAATCTAAATATTCAAGCGAAAGCCGCCGCTGTATGCCGTATCAATAGTACCTGTCTTGAGGCTGCACAGTCCCCAAAGTAAGCAACATATTTATGGACCCCCCTAGGAGAAGCTATTGGTCTCTCAGAAGTTAAACTTCGATTGTAATACCTAAAGGTGAAAATACATTTTTTATTGACAAACGCAAAAAAACTGCCAAACATTCAGATAAAGAACCAAACTGTTACAATATACTCGTATACCTACATATTATACTACATAATAATATATAGAAGACATAATTTTCTGCAACAACAGGTCCTGGGGCGTCTACGTCGAGATAGCGACACCCATCTCCATATCAACTTGTGGCGTTACCTCGCTCTGAGGCGAGGCGAAACGAGCGACAAAGAGGCACAATCGGTCCATCAGTATTTTCTTATGACGTTGTCACGTTCAACTATCGTCAGTAAACCGACTTTACAGACAACCGATTTTTTGATCCTCATTCATTTCGCCAGAGCTAAGTGTTAATCCATTATTGATAAAATACTTTTAAAGCACTCCATAATTTCAATTATAATGTTTTAATCAAACAAAAAATTGCAAAAGTGATACATAATAATATATACCTTCACCTGTTATAGTAAACTTACGAGCTGAAGGCTAAATTCTACTAAACAAAAATCTCTTAATTTTTACTATCATTTGATGTAAGTATTTTGTAATTTAGATCAAACATTAATGAATTAATAAAACACTAAAAAACGTAGTTTACCTTTAACATAATTATTTCTTAAATACTAACTTATACTCACATATATTATTTGACCATCATCTTATTGGAGGTTTTGTGCCATATTAATAATACAATAATATTATTACTACATTAAAACGGGATATTCACCATGTTTATTAATTCATGGAGCTCAATATTTCGACATAATATCTACAATCATCTACAATCTTGTGGTTATGAGAAAGTGAAAATCCTCTTTTTTCATTATACATGTGTATCTAAACATATAATATATCGTAGTACACGAAAAGCACAAATGAAAAAGAATCTTGCGATGAACGGCGATGGCGCGTACGGCGCAACCTTCGCCGGCCCACATGCTCGAAATAACTTACCACATACACATTAAATTGCGACGACCTTACTTATAACTTACGACACGACATTCAATCGTGAAGCTTTATAATGATTTTGTCCTTTAATTATTTTTTTTTTGTTTAAAAATTAAAAATAAGTTGCTTAGCATGTATAAATAAAATATGTACTTAATACAGTATTAGTTACAAATTATTATTTAATCATAAATCTCAGTTAAAAGTCCTTTGTTTCTACAATTTAAATATAACTCATTCAAAACTACGCAGTTAATTTCAAATACGGTTAAGATATGGTTAACAAATAATAATAATAAGAAAATAAAATGTTACTAACCTAATATATATATATATATATATATATATATATATATATATATATATATATATATATATATTGATAATATTTATTTGAACGTCACTGTCAACCGAATAACATTATTGCGAATATTTTATGTAAAATTTGAATAATGAAAATGTATTACTTACTTACACACTTACTACTTTCATACTTATTTAGTTTGACATAAATTTCATACTTATTAAGCATATTTCAGTAGTTTGTGTGATAAAAAAATAAACAAATAATCAAAGCTTTAGTTTAAGGATATTATTATATAGGTAAGGATAAACACACAAAAATCCACCTTGTATAAATATACAATGAATATGTTAAATTATCGTTACTTCATTGTCGTTTCAATTTCATTACCAATGTCGTGTCGGAACACAAAAATCTTATCGTGTCGGTATCGTATCGCAATATGTAAATAGATCATATTGAGCGTAATACCGAAAATCGTTATAGCCTTGCCGAGATAACTGGGTCTGGGTTGTAAAATAACCGGCCAGCGAGCCCATTGACTCACGACCTCTGCACCGGCTCATTAACGGGAGGCTTCGTAAATCAAGGTAATGTTTTTGCGAGTCACGTTGGCTCCTTTAAAATTAAGTTGGACTTACGGCGGCTTTCAATATCCTATCTATTATTATATTATATAAGAAAAATTTAAGATTGATAGGATATTGAAAGCTGCCGTAAAAGAGCTGGTATTGAGGAGGGTTTTTTTATACGTCTCTATTATATCACTATTCTATCGTAATCGCTTTTCGCCTTCAATTTGAAGAAGAAATCCTCACTTCATTTGGAATTCTTACTTTTTTTTAAATATATTTACTAACTTTTTTTGAAGTGAAACTTCTTTAGAATCGTTGTGATTTTAAACCGGATGCAACAGAAAAAACGACAGGTAAGAGACACAAATACAAAAGAGCGAGAGAGCAAATGTCGGTGTGTATGTATATTGCAGACTGTTTAATTGCAATATACATACACACCGACATTATTTGAGCATTTAACCTGTGTTTCACTTCTATCGTGTGTGAATCGCACACACAGCTTTTTTTTTCTTTAAAGCCAGGAAATGAGCTTAGGCATCCCGCGGGGGAGTGGGTCTCCCCGTCCTCACCCCTTGCTCCCTGCTCTTTTGCCCCTTCTTATAAGAGCGGTACAAAGGGACACTCACTTCGCTTCGCCCAAGTTGTTGGGCTCAACCTGGGCTGCTGGCCTACCGACATGACAAGGCTTGAACCATGGTGGAGTATTGAAACTCTACAATAATAAAGCTTATACATCAGAATAACACGATTCTGAGACAGATTATAATTTATCCTCGTTCTCGCATGGGAATGGGAAGTATGCGGGTGAAGCCACCAGGCAGTGAAGCCAACTAGGGGGGTTTTCCCCTAAATTTAGGGGGAAGAATTTAGAAAAAGGGTTTTTTTTAGGGTAAAAAATTTCTTAGAAACATGGACTTTTAATTAGACTTTTATTTTCTATTATTCCTTGGTTGGGATTTAGGGGATTTAAAAAAGGCTTAGGGGTAAAAAATTAAACAGTTGGCGTCACTGCCGCCAGGCGCTGCTAGTTTAATATCCATTTGATTTATGATCGTCCAATGTAAGGCAACGTAGGAGCTGATAATATTTCTCTAAAGGAGCAATTTACTGTGGTTTATACTTCTTGGCATTCATCATCATCATCAGCCTTTATCCGTCCACTGCTGAATCTATCTTCTATCTTAATAAACGCCAACGACCGATCTCTTGCCACTCGCATCCAACACGGACCGGCCACTGCCTGGAGATCGTCTGCCCACCTAGCTAATGGCCAACCAACTTCGTCTAACTTCATTACTATAATAAAATATAGTTAACTATAAACGGGTTAACTCTTAATTAACAGTTAGAATGAAACGGCAAAAAATGCTGAAATTTTCAAAATTAAATTTTATCATCTAAACAATGTATAAGAATTAAAAATCCTTGCTTTTATTACTATAAAAGGAAGAAGACTTTTATGGTTACAATAAAATTTAGTTAAACATTTCACAAATCAATGTTGTTTAATTTAACTACTAACGTATATTTCAAAAGAGTTATGCGGAAACCTCTCGTTTGGTAATTTTTAAAAGCCTTATTATTAGACAAAAAGAATATAAATTATTAACAAAGTCTATTGGAGTATTGCGGTCCAAAGATTAATTGGTTAAGTTATGTAATTAATTTATGACTAAATAATGTCGTTTTCAGGGTTCCGTACCTAAAGGGTAAAACGGGACCCTATTACTAAGACTTCTCTGTCCGTCCGTCTGTCACCAGGCTGTATCTCAAGAACCGTAATAGCAAGGAGGTTAAAATTTTCCTAGATTTTGTATTTTAATTGCCACAATAAAAAATACTACAAAACATAACAAATATTAAAAATAAAATAAAAATAATATTTAAGCTAACCCCCTTAATGTTCATGGAAATCCCCTTCTGTTCCATGCAACAAAAGTATTTTTAACCGTTTTTTCTGGTATGGAACCCTTCGTGCTTGAATATGACTCACACTTAGCCGTTTTACCTTTTTCTTATTGTTCTGTACAAATGTTCGTTTCATCATACAAAGCGTAATAGATACTATTACGATCTTTCTCAATTATTATTAATGAACTACGAATTTTATTAATAACCTAATTAATGGTAAAAAAAATATATTTCTATAGGTTTCATGCCTCAAAAGGTAAAAAGGAAATCTTATAAGGCATTTTTTTACCTAGCAATGTTGAATTAGTCTACAAAGCTTTAGCCCAGCAACCGTCACTTCTTCAGAATACGTATTATCAGGTGCAAAATATATATCTGGTTAGCAACATGGAATGTTCGCAGCTTAAGGACCCTGGGCGCTGTGAACTGGGAGGAAACCTCTCAATACAGGGCGCTGTTACGCCATATCTTGGAGGAGGTCAGCCAGCGAAGTTTAATTAATCTATTATGATGCCTCTCATCATTATGATGCCTAAGGAATAACCAGATGCTACCTGGATTCACGTCCGTGAAATTGACTTATCATTCAAATTAGTTTATTAGGGTCTGTTTCACAATGTACCAGTAAAGTACCCTATAACTATATGACACATAAATTAATTGACAGGTGAATCTTCTAGTTAGTCTTGATTAGGTTTCACCATCATCCTCCCTATAAATTTATTTGGCAGATCCCTATTTGGCACTTACTGGTTAGTAGGCTTGGCAACCTCGCATTTCATAGTTCCATTTTACGATAAATATGTTTTAGAAAAACATTCCATGTTGTAAATATACATGAAAATATGTTTTTATAATTTAATTGTATGTATCATACCATCTTTATACCTTTTATTTACATAGACCTTGTATTTAATGTTATCCCTTAATTATTAAACGATCAAAACAAAATTTAAATTATTTTGTATATTATTGTTACCGGAACGTCAAATTGTCAAATGTCGTGAAGCTGTCAACCGCGTTTATATCTGTCAACTAATTTATCTGACAGATGAATTTGCTAATGGCCAGTTGATCCGACCTATAGTTTACAGGGAACTTTATTAGCCAAATATTGCTATTTGTCAATTGTGAAAAAAAACGTTGTTGTTATGTGGTAAATATGTTGCAAATAGCTTAAATGGAACTTTATTAGGACATTGTGAAACAGACCCTTAGTTTATTATATATATGTTTATTAAAACGGTAAATTATCTCTTTTGAATTTATTTACAACTATCTGTATATACCACATGGTAAAATTGATATTTTCCAATTTTTTTTTCATTTTCAAACTGACGGGTATGCCCCCTGATAGTTGATGGTGTAAGCCCTACATCATCATCTTCATCATCATCAGCCTTTATCGTGCCTATAGCTGCAACTAACCCAGAACACCACATCCCTTCCATCAGTAATTATATACTCATGATATTTTTCAAAAATTTCTAAGTGCACCTTGAACCACCGTTCGCTCACCGGTGAAGGAAAATATCGTGAGGAAACCTGCAATCCTGATGAGATTAAAAATCTTCGAAGGTGTGTGAAGTTCACCAACCCGCATTGGCCAGCGCCTCGGTGAACTATAGCCCGATACCATCCTCGCCTGATTTCGAGGAGGAGGTCCGTGCCCAGCAGTGGTTATAATAATTAATATATTATAATCTATCTCCATATCAAATATCGTTGAAAACGGCTTAGTCGCTTTATCGGTAACGAAAAGAGAGGAAAAATTACTTTCACATGTGAGTGTTTTACAATATGGAATTCCCAAAAATGTATATTTTCGGTTATCTGATAAAAAAACATCATATTGTGATGTTTTTATTATTATCTTTTATGTTTATTATGATATTGTGATCATCAGTTGTCATCAGCGAGGATATCGTGTTAACAACTCATATTCAGATAGTTTTACAACACTGTAATTCAATAAAACTTAATATTTTACGGCTGCTTAAAGCGTGAAATGTACATGGGCGCCATTTTCAAAACTGTACTTTAATGGCGTTGTGAGTGACGTAATGGCTGGCAATAAAAGAATGTGTATTATCTGTGACGCTATCTGACATTTGACAGTCCGGAAGACTATTGCAATCATTATGTACTTGTATATTAAGTAAAATTATTATTATCTAAACATAAAGGCGTAATGTTGGTCGGTCAAATGAGAAAACGATCTCAACGCAGTGGCCGTGTTGGTCGTCTTGGCGTTCATTGAATTGTCGGCCTATGTTCGGCTGTGGACAGATAGAGGCTGATGTTGACGATCGATGATGATGTTAGGTGTGAATATGTACCTCAACAACCACATAATAAAGTTGTTTCTTCATGACATCTGGACAGAAAAACTGGCAGATTACGGTAGTCAACGGCACAATAATATATTGTCCACCCAGAATTAATTCAACCAACTCGTGCAGTCCATCACGAGAAAAGAACGGTCTATGTCGGTGCGTCTCTCCGATATTCTGCCCAAAACAGCTGATGAGGGCGATACCTTGTCATTATGTGAGTCTTCCAACCAGCCTTCTCTTTATCATTGATCACAAGATGGTGTTGCAGTACTTAATCTACTAGTAGTAATTCAATATATAAAATTCTCGTGTCAATTTTTGGTTGAATTCCTCCGAAACGGCTCCGTTTTTCGAGAATCCTAGACAACATCTATTTTTCATCCCTATAAATGTTAAAAGTTCCACCACTAATTCTCTTTTTTATTTTTTAGATTTTTTTTTTGTGTTATTTTTTTATGATACCATTAAGGACGCGTTTACAAATTTGATAGGTACAGAATCGAACAACTACATTGAAAAAGTCACGCATACAAGCGCACCCGCACAATACGCACGCTTGTGTGCGGGAATAGTAGTCAAGTAAACGGATTTGATACTTTACAAATATTTGTTATTTTGATTATTTATAAGACAAAATAATATTTTATTTCTGTTTGTTTTTACTATTTATCTTTTTACTTAGAATTAGTATATTAATTATATATTATAATATGTAAGTAAACTGATATCTGTAATTCATCTTGAAAGGGGGGGGGGGGGGGCTCATAATTGCCACGCTGAGCAGGCGCATTGGCGATCGCAGATGATAATGAAGTCGCATCGGCACTGCTGCCTGATCAATGAACATTGAGGGAGGCCTATATTCAGCAGTGGATGGATGAAGTTTGATGATGATGATGATATCTATTTGCTTGTAAGTGGCAAGGGATCGGTCGTCTTGGTGTTCATTGAGGGAGGCCTATATTCAGCAGTGGATGGATGAAGTTTGATGATGATGACGATGATATCTATTTGTTTGCGAGTGGTAAGGGATCGGTCCTCTTGGTGTTCATTGAGGGAGGCCTATATTCAGCAGTGAATGGATGAAGTTTGATGATGATGGTGATATCTATTTGTTTGCGAGTGGCAAATGATCGGTCGTCTTGGTGTTCATTGAGAGAGGCCTTTATTCAGCAGTGGATGGATGAAGTTTGATGATGATGATGATATCTATTTGTTTGCGAGTGACAAGGGATCGGTCGTCTTGGTGTTCATTGAGAGAGGCCTTTATTCAGCAGTGGATGGATGAAGTTTGATGATGATGATGATATCTATTTGTTTGCGAGTGACAAGGGATCGGTCGTCTTGGTGTTCATTGAGAGAGGCCTTTATTCAGCAGTGGATGGATGAAGTTTGATGATGATGATATCTATTTGTTTGCGAGTGACAAGGGATCGGTCGTCTTGGTGTTCATTGAGGGAGGCCTATATTCAGCAGTGGATGGATGAAGTTTGATGATGATGATGATATCTATTTGTTTGTAATTGGCAAGGGATCGGTCGTCTTGGTGTTCATTGAGAGAGGCCTTTATTCAGCAGTGGATGGATGAAGTTTGATGAAGATGACGATGATGATATCTATTTGTTTGCGAGTGACAAGGGATCGGTCGTCTTGGTGTTCATTGAGGGAGGCCTATATTCAGCAGTGGATGGATGAAGTTTGATGATGATGATGATATCTATTTGTTTGCGAGTGACAAGGAATCGGTCGTCTTGGTGTTCATTGAGGGAGGCCTATATTCAGCAGTGGATGGATGAAGTTTGATGATGATGATGATATCTATTTGTTTGTAAGTGGCAAGGGATCGGTCGTCTTGGTGTTCATTGAGGGAGGCCTATATTCAGCAGTGGATGGATGAAGTTTGATGATGATGATATCTATTTGTTTGCGAGTGACAAGGAATCGGTCGTCTTGGTGTTCATTGAGGGAGGCCTATATTCAGCAGTGGATGGATGAAGTTTGATGATGATGATGATATCTATTTGTTTGTAAGTGGCAAGGGATCGGTCGTCTTGACGTTCATTGAGGGAGGCCTATGTTCAGCAGTGGACGGATTTAGGCTGATGATGATGAAGTCGCATCGGCAGCACTGCTGCCTCATTAGAGTATCACGGGATCGGTCGTCTTGACGTTCATTGAGGAAGGCCTATGTTCGGCAATGGACGGATTTAGGCTGATGAAGTCGCATCGGCAGCACTGCTGCCTCATTAGAGTAGCACGGGATCGGTCGTCTTGGCGTTCATTGAGGGAGGCCTATGTTCGGCAGTGGACGGATTTAGGCTGATGATGATGAAGTGGCATCGGCAGCACTGCTGCCTCAGCATAGCACGGGATCGGTCGTCTTGGCGATCATTGGGGGAGGCCTATGTTCGGCAGTGGACGGATTTAGGCTGATGATGATGAAGTCGCATCGGCAGCACTGCTGCCTTAGCATAGCACGGGATGAGTCATCTTGGCGTTCATTGAGGGAGGCCTATGTTCGGCAGTGGACTGATTTAGGCTGACGATGATGATGATGATGATGATTATGATGATGATGATGATGATGATGATAAGTGAGCAAACGTCGAGAGAGAACGTCTTCCCACCTGGTTATAATGACCAACCAACATTTCGTCTACCTATGTATATGAAATAAACCAATTCCATAAAAATATATTGTGGTAAAAAAATATTGTAAAGTATCAAATCCAATCCAAAGTATCCAATATCAAAAATAAATCGCGATGTTTTTTTGAGTCGAATTGCTGCTGACAGGTGACGCAGTGTCCACCCAGAACCGCGGCCGAGCGCGGACTGAGTTCTCATTTCAAAAATGTGAAAGAAATCGAGACAGAGACAACGATAAAATAAACCTTAATGCAATGGAATAACATTCATCTTTAGTAGCAAAATTGGTAAAAAAATTAGTTATCTTCTTTATTTTTTTTAAGACTATTTTTAGCATTTTTGGGTTATTTTCTTGTCCTTTATTTAAAATTGAACATATTTCCCTGCTCCTACTATTTTTTAAAAACCTTAATAAATGTGGATATTAGACCAAAGGGGTACCGTAATTCTAATCGATTTCGTTCGTTTCATGGAAAATGGTAATGGAAGAACGTTGATTACTATATAAAAAAGCAACATTTATCAAAAAAATATGCGTTACCCTTGTAGATAAAGAACCATTCTATATGAAATAAATAATTTTTATATATGATTTTGTGTACTTTTGTTACAAACGGTACAGAAAAACAGCATAATTTCGTCTGATTCGTAAACGCGTCCTTAAAAAGTACATACAACCCTAAATTTTTAGCCTTCTATCCCCAACCCCTCCAACCCCTATTTTTTACCAGCAATATTAGTACTTTTGGCGGAACGAAGTCTGTTAGGACAGCTAGTAGAAATATATAATGGTAATAATTATAGTAGGTACCTAATCAATATCATACCAGATAGATCCAACAGAAGTCCTTTACAAAACATCTCCTAGGTGATCAAATTGATCAAATTCTCAAATCCGTTTGGAACATAATTAATTTCATCGAAATCGGTCAAGCCGTTCAGAAGTAATTTATTTAGTTACATACACACGCACAAAATAATGATATAATAAGCAGATTTATATTCGTACACTCTTAAGAATAATAGGCAGGATAATGTTAGCCAGGTCACAGATTTATGAATACAATGTGGGAACGACAAGAAAAACTTAATATAAATTAGGAGCCTAAACAAACGGTCTCATATAATCTTCTTATCATAAGGGATGAAAGCTTGGTATTATTTGCCCGCCGCTGCGACTCTTTATCCCCTTGTAAAACAGTTTTATGGAATCCTTTACAGAGAAAAGAAACGAAATTACCAGTTCCAAATTTCAAACCATTTTTATTCATTAATGATGAATGGATTAATAAATGAATAAGAAATGAAAACGAGGGATAGTCTTATGACTTTCCATCCAATCTTTGGGAACCGGCGCTGTAGTGTTAAAGAAGTCATCTATGACACAACCGTACCGATTCCTAAGGATTTAAGAGAACACATATTGTGTAATAATATGTTCTAGTATGTTCTAATTTTTTTGTTATAAAACCAAGTGCTAGTCGACTTAGTAAACGACGGGTTCCGTACAATATTTCACAACCAAATAATAATGAAAGACAAGAAAAAACACATAGACTCCGCTACGCCAGAGGATTAACCAGTGCGTTGCTGGCCTTCTAAATATAATAATAATATCGTATCTATCGGTATAGGTGGTCTGCCAGTTTTGCCCATCCAAGTAGGCAACATTAAAAAACGTGCAATTATCTGCAACACATATTTACATACTTACGTTATACAATAAGCAACAGTATGGTAAATAATTCCATAATGTGATGATTAATTTCACGATAGGCGCTAATTTATGTGTCCAATTATAATTACATAACGTTTTCATTGCGGCAAAATTAAATAGTTTACGAACATTGTAAAGTGATGTTGACCGTGTTAGGTGCGGGTTCAAATCACGAAGAAAATGTAGTTTTAAGCATGACAATATGTGCCCCGCCTTATCTTAGATTTATTAAGTACTTAATAAGTAATGTACTTATAATAGCGTCCTATAGGTCGCTCCATGTCGAGGTTTAAGGACAGTGTGAAGCGAGACATAATAGCTTTTGACATCGACTGGACTAGGTGGAAGAATCTGGCAGAGGACCGCGACTCCTGGAGAAAGACCAATGCGGATGGAGTTAGTGTGCACGATAAGGAATGGTTTGCAGCGCTGGCCAGTAAACCACAAAAACACACAGTTGTGCAAATAATCCCCCACCGCCTAGGGACATGCAGCCTTCTAACCACTGCACATTGTGTGGCCGGATATGTAAAACCCGGACTGGCTTACTAAGCCACGAAAATAAATGCCGTAATACAATAATTCAATCCAATACGAATAATTGACGCTGTTTAAATCATCTTTCAAAGATGTAAAAGGCCAATGATGAATAAGTAATTATAAGAGCGTCACGATGGTCGATGGTTTGGGATTGGCCGCTTGAAAAGGGTCTGAATTCGCTCCTGACCCCCCAGTGCTGGCTTAAAATAGGTTTTTCTAAATTTCTAATTCCACCCTAAACACGAGACTCTATTTGGTGAAGTAAAACATCGTGAGGGAACCTGCATGAACGGATGAAATGTTAGTCTTTGAAATTAACACCAATTTCACCAACCCGCATTGGGCCGGCGCACCGGTTTCGGGCCCTACCCTCCTCGTCTGATTTCGAGGAGAACCGTGTAGTGGGACATATATGGGTTAATACTTTATTTTACTTTCTCAGTGGACTTACTTTGGAACCGGTGGTAGACTCAATTGACCTTCAAAAAGATACTTGGATAGTACTATTTTGAATAAAATTTTTGACTTTGACTTTGACTTTGACTTCTTATTTAATTCTTTCGAACTTATCAACGTTACGCAGATACGAATACCGAGCAATTTACAAAATGTATTAGAGATTTTTTTTCCTTGTGCTTTCAAATCTTGCAGCCACTTCACCTTCTAAAATACTTCATTAAAACTCGTTAGCTCAATAAATATCTGAATGCATTCATTTAAAGTCATCTTGAGTGAGGCAAGTCATTTGATTCTCTGGCCATTGCGTCACGACATGGAGTGAAGGTGAAGACGCTTATCCTCGAATGTAATTGACAGTAACAGCCGCCAAGCGACCACCCTGGTGGATAATAATTACTGTACATATAGAATTGTTTTATTGCCATCGTGTCGTCATCACGTTTATTGAGCCCGATTCAGCAATGGACGGATAAATGCTGATGATGATGATGATGATGATGATATTTTTAGGGTTCCTTACTTAGAACTGAAACTCAATTTTTTTTATCAAACCCATACGTGGCGGTGGGAGATCTATAGATTGGTCTTAAAAAATGATATTGAGGTTTTTAATATCATTTTCTTTCCAAGTAGTTAGTTTGCACGAGAGACCCTTCGAAAGTGGTGAAATGTGTCCCACTCCCCTGCAATTTCTAAAATAAGAGAATGATAAAACTAAAAATAATATTCGCAAGTAGTTTTTTACACGTCATAAATCGTAAGCTATTTTTATGTTAGTTGAATAGGCAGACGTGCCAGTAAGCGGTCGCCTAAGGGCCCACTAAGGCATATCTTATAATCAAAGTCCATGCCTATCACAGGCCATACGCCCGCGGCACATGTGATTTAAATGACATAACTCACCGGCGCCGCCCATCGACACAAAACACGCCAAATCAATAACTCTCTTACAGCCATTGATATAACATAAATCTATACTTAATATTATAAGGGGAAAACTTTGTTTGTTTGGTTGTAATGAATAGGCTCAAAAGGTACTGACCCGATTTCAAAAATTCTTTCGCCGTTTGAAAGCTACATTATCCACGGGTAAAATAGGCTAAATTTTATTCTGAAAAAAGGATGGTTCCGTATGATATTTGGGTTTTTCGGACACAAGGTGTAAAAAATCATCTAGAAAAGTTACTTATTTTGCGGAATCACATTTGCCTTCAGCCACAGACTACTTAGATATCCTCCAGCCGTAATATTAATAATAATTTGTGATTCCTTCAATTTAAATATCAAAAACTATTATTAAGAATTAACACTACTTATTTGTTAGCTTTCTTTTTAATCTTTTCTCGCAAGGAAATATATAAGGTATCTTTTTAATATCCACGCGGGCAAAGCTGCAGACACTAGATAGTAAGAAACTAAAACATAGAATTGATTTAAAACATATAATTTAAAAGCAAAACTAGTTTTATAAATATAATATTATTATTATTATTATTATTTTTTAGTTTTATAAATATAATAAATATTGAACGTTACATAGAATTTTCTTCAGTAGCTAATATTACTATTGTGAATCACTGTGTAATATATCATGTGTAGCTTTCATAGAAATAAGCAAAATTGTGTAATTGTACACAAAAGTGAAGGAAAAGTGGCGTTAGGTACGGTCGGGCCCTGCGCACGCGCACGCTACACTGTTGCACTAATCTCTGCACATTGGTTCCGGATATAATGATCACACAACAATATAGATTTGGAAATATCTACTGATTTCATATCTAAATGAGTGTTTTCCTTAATTTACAAACCGCAGGTCGTCATCTCATTAACCTATCCAAGTATCATTATATATATCACTAGCTGCCCGAACAGACTTTGTCAAAATGTATAGTCGTTTAATATCAGTAGGGCTATTCTGTAAAAACCATTTCGATATCGAGCTTCACCTAAGTGACATTCGATAGAGCTCACTTCGAAAGCGAACTTTGTTGATATAGATAGATACTTAGTCGAGTTTTAAAGAGTACAAATTCGTCATATCACCGCGGATTCCGTTTTCGAGATTCGAAAACGAATTAGAGAATCCTACTGCAGTGTATCGGCGACCATATTATAGCGGATAGCCATCGTTATTAGTGATTATTATTTTTGCTAATAATTCCCGTGGATACCGTTTTGGACATTTACCATCTTCGTGTCATTTTTTATAAAAACCTTCCGTGGGCATTCTGGGACATACAAAAAAAAAATAGCCGAATTAGTTGCCATTTTCGAGTTACGCGCTTAGCAAGACTAATTTTGGATTTTACTCCTTAAGAATTGATTTTCATAGGTATATAAGGCCGAGGTATGAAAATCTATGGCAGTAAAATCAAACTACGATGTTACACGAAGATGTCACCCGATGTTACACGAAGATGTCACACCAAGCGTCAAACGAAAAAGGGAGCCTGAGAAACGGCTACCATATCCATGAAGGCGGCAGGCGAGTTGCAAATTTATTGTAAATTTAATAAAAATAATAGTTAGAACTATCATAAAAATGCATTTATTTACCCTTATTCTCTAATCTATTTATTTACAATCGTTCGCAAGGAGTAAACTCCTGTCGTGCGTCGAAACTAGGAGACGAAACACACGCTTTTATTTATATAGACAGAAGACGTCGTGTTCTTAATTGTGTATTAATTTTTGAGCAGAAGTTGCGAACATTTCACACTCAAACTTGCCACGCCTACCATTCTTATAACGAACGTTGTGGCTTACTTAGTATTTATAATATGCTGCCTGCTTCAACATTTGTGACAAATATGTCAAAAGTTACGAGCAAAAATGACTACATGAGGTTATATTCTACGTGACACGCGACGCGAATATCCCAGATGCAAATTTACATCCGAGCAGCTTCTTGCATCAAGGAGTTACGCTTTCTTTACATTCTAGTTAATATTATAAATGAGAAAACAGTTTTTTTTTTTTTTTTGTTTAAGCGAATTTCATGCAATGGAGCAACTTTAGGCCCCGTTTGACGACCCCACGTCATATAACTGGAAACGCCTCGTGGTTTCACCATCTTCTACTTCCTTCTACTTCTACCATTCCCGTGGGAGAACAGGGATAAATTATAGCCTAGGTGTTATTTTGATGTATAAGGTATATTATTGTAAAGTTTCATGAAAATCCATTCAGTAGTTTTTACGTGAAAGAGAAACAAACATGCATGCTTACAAACTTTCACGTTTACAATATTAGTAAGATAAGACTAATAAGACCCTTAAATGCCCTTTACTGGTAATATGTCTCCTCCTTGAAATCAGGTTAGAAGTTTTTTTTTCCCCCCTTTACGCCGGGAAATGCACTGACGCATCCCGCGGGGGAGTGGGTCTCCTCAAGCGGGTATGTGGGACTCGCTGCGCCCGAAAGATGGTAAGTGGACGCAGCTCTACCCACTAAAACCCGGCGAGTGCCACCAATGCCGCCTTAGGTGAGGTGCCCCGGATCTACAAGCAACAGGGCACCTCGGCGGCTAGTCAGTCCCTCGGGGGACTGACGCCACCTCCACAGAGCGGTTGCCCCGCACCACAGAACAACCACTCCCAACGTCTGGACAGTACAATGAGGTGAGGTTCCCATCCTCACCCCTTGCCCTCTGCTCTTTTGTCCCCTCTTCTTATAAGAGGGGTACAAAGAGCCCCCTCGGCTCAATTTGCTTCGCCCAAGGTGTTTGGGTCACCCTGGGCTACTGTGCCCCACCGCCACGACAAGGCCTGAACCATGGTGGGGAGGTTCGTAGTCTTGACCCATAATACGGTATATTGACTATTGTCGTGGAAGAATTTGCAATCTAATTTGCCTAATATCTCTACAATTATGCTCGCATTGTACAAACTTTTTACATGTTTACGCAGCCGAAGTGGCGCGGGCGGTAGAGACACTATAATATACGTTTTGGTAGTGTCACAGTAATATGTTATGTGTGATTTTACTTAATGTATCTTTGCAAATATAAAAATCGGTAAATTTCAAGTTCGAGCGATAAGTAATGGTTCAAATTGTGTTGACAGGCAAAAATGTAGAGGTACATTACTATGATGACTCGGTGTATGTGGATGTTATTCTAATGACTGTGTACTATCGATGTCCTATTTATATATATGCCGCATTATTTGAGTTATAAACTCGATACCACTTCTTAGAATTCTTTAAAAACGTTCTAATCGAATAAGGACTTCAAATAAGAAAGGATTTTTACTGACTGTTTTTAATGACGGCTATAATATATACTCTCGCCCACCTCTTGCCTAAATATTCCAAACTCCAAGCAGGGTGAGTGCGAGAGAATGCTCTCGATCGAAAGTGAACACTTAAAAAGTAAAAAAGTAAAGTATCAACCCTTTATGTCCCACTGATGGGCACGGATCTCCTCCCCGAAATCAGGCGAGGAGGGTAATGGGCCAATAGTTCACCGCGCTGGTCCAGTGCGGGTTGGTGAACTTTACATACCTTCAAGGACTTTCAATCTCATCAGGCATGCAGGTTTCCTCACGATGTTTTCCTTCACCGGTGAGCAAGCGATGGTCTCGTGTTTGGCGTGCACTTAGAAATTCGAAAAACCCATTTCAAGGCACACACGTGGGGGTCAGGGTCGAACCCGGAACCTCTCCGGGTCCTCCGGCCGAGTCCATCCACCACTGGACCATCGTCGCTCAGTGAACACTTAGGATTCAAATACTATTTCGAAGAATACAATACCAATACGAATGACATATTGGTGACACTGGAACCTATCCTAACCTATCCTAACCTATAGCCACAGTCTCTAGCGATATCGATTGTGCACTTTTGATTCCCTTTTTTTTCGAATATTATAGAATAATAATAATACCCACCCTTATATGGCCCACTTTTAGGCAATTGTGTCATTCATAGCGAGGAAGATATTGAAACAGCTCACGCGCTGGCCTGGGGGCCTAACCAAAATGCCATTAAGAAAGCGTTAGCGAAGTTCGAAAATGATAAAATAGTATTACATAATGTTAACTCTAATGTGTTTAATAAAGTAGAATAATATCATAATTTTTTCATGTTTAATGCAAAAAAATATTAACAATTCGGTAATAATACTACACGTTATAAATTATAAACGGAATTACGTTTAAGATGAAAATGTTCGCGTAATTAAAACTAATTACACGTATTTTTATGAACATTACATAAATTGCGGCGATTATAAGTTTAATTTAATTAAATCAAGATCATGTAATAGCGATTTTAAACATGTACTTATACAGCGGGTAGATCTACCACCAAGATGAGATGAGATGCTGCAGAGAACAGTCCCAGTTCACGTGGACCAGGATCGCAGGGTTAGAGAAAGTGGAATGAAAAGGTTTAGTAATGATGATGAATTAATTGTCATAAAAATACTTTCGATCTAGCGAAAAATGTGTTTTTATTTTAATTTATAGTATAGGGTAACATAAACCAATTCTGCTAAAAATCGAAAAAAGACATAAACGGCAGTTTCGCCTCTATACATAGGGATCGGTACATGCTAAAATCTTTATTATTGTCAATTATTTTTCCGACTGTTTTTTAAAAAAGAGGATGCAAATGGACGGTTAGTTCATGTGATAGTAAGTAATAGCAACATCTGCTACAGCCTACACCAGAGGATTTTCAGATGCGATGCGGTTCTAATGTGTATTATAATAAATATAAAAATAACGTGGGTTGTAGCTTCCTAATGGCATTTTGGCTAGGCCTCCTGGTTGCATATTATTATGATGAAGAGGTCCTCTCAGACACTCTGTTAATTTTTGTTAGTCAGGGCAGGAGCTGAAGTGTTGGAGTTACTCTGTATAGAGTGTTTGTGCGAGGCAGGGACTGGGAACAGGAGGTAGTTTGCTACATGCAGGGATCTTTCGAAAACTCTCTAATATATGGGAATTTGTAGTAATAAATCTACACTAGATATATTTATCTTCATCATCATCATCAGCCTTTATCCGTTAACTGCTGGACATAAGGCCTCCCTCAACGAACGCCAAGACGACCGATCCCTTGCTACTCGCATCCAACGCGGACCTGCCACTGCACGGAGATCGTCTTCATATGGTTAATGGCCGACCAACACTTCATCTACCTAAACGCGGCCTCCACTCTTGAATCTTAATGGCCCATCGGCCATCCGTTCTCTGAGTGCGTGACCAGCCCATTGCCACTTCAACGTCCTTATTCTTCACGTGATATCGGTAACTTTAGTTCTCTGGCGAAGGTCTTCGTTTCGAATCCTATCTGCCAAAGAAACACCCAGCATAGCACGCTCCATAGCACGTTGAGCTACGGCAAACTTGCGGACCAGTCGTAAATTAAGAGGTAGAGATATATTCATTAAAACCAAATCCCATCATTGGATCATTAGTCGAGTCATTAGCATGATGTCCATTTAGTAAAGCCCGCTTTATATCACACCACTTTATGTAATACAATAAAATTATAGGAAGTTTACCAGATGTTAAAAAATCTTGTTTACATTTTATACATCGTGAAAGTTTATAAGTTATGTAGGATTGTTATTTTGTATAATTAAGTATAATTTCATTTAACTAAAATTAAATACATTTAATTAACATAATGCCTTAAAATGATTACATTATAGAACAAAGCATAAAGCCGATTAACATAAGTTGCCAGTAAAATGCAGTTTTCCGGAAAGTGGGAAATGATTCGGCCGCTGATAGCCATAATATATTTAGCAATAATAAATAAATAGGTATATGTGGTAAATTATGGGTATGTTTAGTTAAAGTTGTCATATTACGAGAATATTTATTTATACAAGTCAATATTAGTAGCAACTGTTTTAAAATTAATCGATGAGGACAATGAAGTCGGTGAAAATATTTTCACAAACAGGCAACAAATTTAAACAAACTGTTAGGCAAAGGACTCGTATCCAGCTCTAATAAATTTAAAAAAAGAACAAAATGTTCTCTTATTAAATTTAAAATAAAATAAACAAAATGTTTTAATTTAAACCTAATTAATTACAAAAAAAATTCAGATGTGTTGTGACACATTAAATTACACAAATTAATTAATTTTGATTCGTGAGACACATTCGGCGTGCTTTGACATTTCATAATACGCAAAGGCCCGACGCTTGGATCCATAGGTGGCTCGCGCGCGAACTATCTTTCCATAGTTTATTATTCTATGCATAATAATGTTTTACGTTCTGTAAAACTAATCCTAAAAGGAAATTGCTCGTGGTCCAGAGCAGACGGGAAAGGGTAATGGCGTAAGTTGTTGAATATAGGCAACACGAAGTATAGATACAAGGAGTCCGAACGATTATAGGCTTTTCCATAATTTTCATGAACATAATAATAAACCCAAATCTTAGTTATTTTTTCTGCCACTGGCTGCGCTAGAATCCAGTACGTACCGATGCAGTAGCGGACCAATTTAAACGAGTACTTCTTAAAGAAGGCACTTTTTTGACGGTAGAGCACTGTCAAAATCTTTACTATAGTCATCGCCACTTTAGAAGTCCGATAGACGCGGCGCTGCGGTATCATAACTCAATGTTGCCAATTTATAGTGTAATGATTTTCCACCAAGTCTAGTACAGTAAAAAATTTAAATAATTATAGGGCCTATAGTCAGTAGTGGATTGATAAAGACTGAGTATGATAATAATGACAAAAATAATTATAGCAGCAAAATAAAAATCTCCCTGCCAGGTTTTAGTAAAATAAAACATTTTTTTTGTAAATATTTCATTTGTATTTTTTACGTATAACCGATTAGTAGAATTCATCTAAAACAAGCTTCTTCGGATGTGTTCGGCTTTTGCCAGGAGTGACGATTTTCTCAGAAGTAATTGCTGCCATTGTTACTTCTTTTGTTATTCGACCTTTTTTACAGAAACACCTGAAAATATAATTCCTCTGAGCAAGGATTTAATTCTTTTACCTTATATTTATATTCATATAAAATATCATAAGATAAATGTAGGTATAGAGTTAATGATAATATTTTAGCCATAAATTAGGCAAAAATAAGTGACTCTGGCATCTCTAAAATTTTCCCGTCATGTCAGTGACATTTATAAACATATTATTCAACGGGGTTAATTGTTGTTTATTTTTACTTTCTAATTCACAAAATTATTTCAGTTTAATGATCATTATACGGCCTTCGCTTTATACACCTCACTTTATATTATATGCTCCATATTTCACGTAAAACAATTTAAAATATCACAACTTCTTACTCCAGACAGACGTCAAGATGTCAATGTTGTCAAATTTAGTTCGGGCATTAGTCGCAGGACTTCTAAAGTGGCGATGACTATAGACCGAGCTGTAACATTAACCGAACATTTTCGCTTATAACTTTTTCAATTATAGATCTACGACTAAAAGTTACTGAACCAAAGTTGTAGAGATTTTAATTTGGAACAAAAAATATCTACAATTTTTTTAATCAGATAATTATTTTAAGAGATATATCGTAAAAACGATTTCAATTCAAGATGGCGGCCATAGGACAAGGGTGGCAACCCCACAAACTTGGTTTTAGCTTTACACCCCCTAAACATAAAAAAAAATAAAAATGCGTCCTCTAAAAAACCCAAGGTTAGGCCTAAAAAATGTAACATTTCAATGGTCTATATATAATATTTTTGATAATCATGCTGTTAGATCCAAGTTGGACATATCACATAGCTAACGTAACCAAAATGGCTATACATACATTTTAAATCCATCGCACGTAATTAGATCCTATCTCTACTAGAGGTAGAGATCCTTTTTCAAATAAATATTGTTATCACTTAGATAAGAAAAAAAGGTAAGAACATTCATTGCGGATGATATTATACTATGGAAATAAAAAAAATTCAAAGAAATGATACTTACTTATCTTTTTACTTTCTCCTGTATGCATTTTAAACCATGAGTTGCGACCTTTGCCCTATCTACTAAAAGATATTAAAAGGTGGAAAATTGACTAAGAACGTCATTTGAGCTTGCTTTCAAGTAAAGTTATTGGTACTTACTACTAAAGAAGGGTTTTATCAATCTACAATTGGGTTATAAAGGCAAATAACTATTAGTAATGAGTTCGAAAGGCAGCTGAGAGTGGATTAATAAAATCTGTAAAAGACTCTAAAATTCCTAGGCATTTCGACACAGGTACTACAGACCACCTACAGACATTTGGCGCTTATTGACCTCTATATTATCCTAATCACTGTGACCTTCTCGTAGCATAAGCCATTAAGCTATAAGAGCGCATCAGCACGTAGGACACGTGACCCTGTGCCAGCACCAGCCATTACCATACCATGACTGTGCATCGGTTGGCCAACTACCATTAAGTATTTCGAAACGCCGATAAAATAACACTAAAACAATACTATATTCCACAATAATATATCTAATAAGAATAATTTACTAGCGGACCCGCAAACGTCCTTTAGAATTTGATACAGCTGTTTAGTTGCAGTATAAATAACTAAGATACCGACTGCAGCTCATACAAAAAAATAATTCGAATCGGTCCCGTCGCTTAAGAGGAGTTCAGTGACGGACAACGGAATTATATACATATATGAAGATGTTCTAGCTTCGTTTAGAATACCTCTACCCTCCATAGTTTAGAAGTTAACTCTCTAAATAAGACAAGAACGTATGTGTATAATGATTTGATTTGAAAACTTGCAACACTGAAAATGTTTTTCTATCTGTACACAACATCAATAAAAAAACTTGAACCTGTAATAAATAAAAAAAAAATGTGTGTGTGTCAGCTCCGACGCACGACTGGAGTTTACTCCTCAAATACGAGTATCTAACCATACGCAAAAAATGATAAAAAAAAAAATTATAACTTCACAATTAAAATGTTAATTATTGATATTTATAACAAAAAAAAATAGCAATATAAATACATCGACACTAATAGAAACAAACAAGCCCAATAACATATAGTATATAGGTATAGTCGCCTATACAGCATACCCTATGTACGTCTCAATACACTCACAGCTAAATTAGAAAGTTGCGCACTAAAGGTGCGCACCAAAAACGTGACACTTTTTCGTTAGTTCAGTTGGTTTTACCCCTCGGATTTTTCTCATACCGGGCGCCTTATATATGAAAATCGATTCTTAAGGAGTAAACTCCAAAAACTTCTCAAACCTAAATGTAATAAGTGCACAAACAATTATAAATATTAGTAATTTATAACAATAATAAAATGTTTATATACAGATTTTATGACAGTATAATCCAGATGAGTTGAAACATTAAACTGGCAGACTGAATGTAACAATATCTTTGCTTAAAATAAAAACATTCGATATTCAAAAAATTAAAAAATCGAAGCATTCAAGGTCACATATTGTGAAACATGATATGTTTGTATTTAGAACGTGGTGTTCTAAAAACTAACATCCATGAAATGTATTCAGTTACATAATGAGACACTTGCAGTAAGAAATAAATACATCAATTCCTCTCACATAATTATCTATCATTATCACTAACCTGAATTTCTCACAACGGATTAGTATGAAGAGTTTCTCAAGCACTCAAAAATCAATATCTCAAAACTTGGTCTGCGTTTATTTTGAGTTCGGCGACACTCAATTTTCAAATGTTTTATTTATATGTCGCTTTACATTAATATAAAGAAGATCTCATGCTTTCGTATAAGGTGGTGTAAATATTGAAGTAATCTACATCTACATCTACACTAATATTATAAAGAGGAAAACTTTGTTTGTTTGTTTGTTTGGTTGTAATGAATAGGCTCAAAAAGTACTGGACCGATTTCAAAAATTCTTTCACCATTCGAAAGCTACATTATCCACGAGTAACATAGGCTACATTTTATTCTGAAAAAACATAGGTTTCCTTAAGATATTTGGGTTTTTCGGACACAAGGTGTAAAAAATCAACCAGAAAAGTTACTTATTTTGCGTACGCTACCTAAACTATAGAAGATAGAACCATATAATATTCTAATTAATTGAAGACCTTATAATTATCTATAAAAAAGTCCGCAACACACTATACCTATCTAAGTCGAGTGAGTCACAAAAACAATTTTTTTATTTAGAAATTTTGAATTTTTTTGGACTACATTTTAACGCGTTTATTTTACTCATGCTTTGGATCCTTATCAAAATAAATTATTTCATCACTAAGTACAGTTTATGTAGATAATATTTCGACTTTGAATGATTAAAATTGGACGTTTGGTTTTGAAGTTATGGCGAAATTAAAATATTACGATTTCTGCTGCACGGCGCGTTGGAAAATGGGCGTCATCCGTGCGAGTTTAGATATTAGCTGTTATGAGTAAGGTTTGTATGTATGTTTGTAACAAATTTGCTCAAAAAGTATTTGTCCGATTTTGAAAATTCTTTCACCATTTGAATGCTACATTGTCACTGATTAATATAGGCTATTTTAATTGTAAGAAAAAAATAAGGATCCCTACTAAAACTACAATAATGTTACCCAAGGTGTAAAAAAATGCCTATAAAATATCTCTCATCGCGTGCGCTGTTATAATATTATTACTATTACTATATTAAGATATAAAGCCAAAGAGTCTGTTTGTTTGAACGCGCTAATCTCAGGAACTATTGGTCGTATTTGAATGTTTCTTTCAGTGTTAGATAGCCCATTTATCGATAAAGATATATCATCCCGCTAAGATCCCGTTGTGAATCTTAATGCAACAGCTAGTTATAAATAAACTTAAAATTGTCTCCTTTTTAAAACACGATGCTTAGCGTGTTGCGGTGTGTTAAATTGTGAATATGTAGAGCAAGAGTACAATATAATTAATGATGTACTGCAAAAATATTAAATAATAATAAAAACTACTTATTGGGAATATAATGAAACATTTACGGATTTTATCGCGTAGGTTACGAGAGGACCTCCCGTGAACATGGTCGCTGTAAAGTATCCGAAACGTAAACACTTAAGAATATTAATTTTTCGCGATATAATTCGTAAAAGCTTTTTAAATAATCTAAAAATCCCAAAATAGTTTTCTTATGTTTATGCGAATTTCACGCATAAACATAAGAAAACTATTTTGGGATTTTATCGTTTAATAGATTAAATATTGAACAAAAGAAATACGCGATAAAAATATATTTGATGGCACAAATCTATCCTAATTTATGCCCGCTACCGTAGTATACCAATATAATATGGCAAGCGACCATATGTGGCGTGCTTTATCCGGTGGTGAGGCAGAGATCAGCCACAGGTACAAACCCGACGCCATGAAGCCGTGGAAGTCACACTCCACGGCTGGCGGGGGGCAACCCCCCACTTACTAAAATCACTGGGTGATAACAACCGGCTCACCCCACTTCCGAAGAAGCATTACGGTCATGAGGACCATTAGCATAGCTCCATCCGAAAGAAAATAATATGTGACGTGATAACATTGACTGACGTTACACCTCAAGACGATATCGCGTTAAGATGACTCATACTGCTCTGATAACAAGATTGATAATAAAGACTTGTTTGCATGACAAGCATAATGCCTCAGAAGTGTTATCCTAACCGCTTGTGATGTTTGGGAATTTTCAAAATTGATAAGATTAACCAAAACAAACTAGTTATCGAGCGACGATGGTCCAGAGGTGGGTAGACTCGGCCTCTTATGCGAGAGGTTCCGGGTTCGATCCTGACCTCCCATGTGTGCCCTGAAATGGATTTTTCTAAATTTATAAACGCACCCTAAGCACAAGACCATCGCTCGCTTACCGGTGAAGGAAAACATCGTGAGGAAACCTGCATGTCTGATGAGATTGAAAGTCTTTGAAGGTATGTGAAGTTCACCAACCCGCATTGGGCCAGCGCGGTGAACTATGGCCCATTACCCTCCTCGCCTGATTTCGAGGAGGAGACCCGTGCCCAGCAGTGGAACATATAAGGGTTGATACTTTTTTTTTAACTCTAAAAAATCTATATAATATGAGAACATTGCAAAATATTCGCAATCAATAGAAATACAAACGAATGCCAATTCGATGGTAAGGTTTAGTAACATGACTCTTTATGGTTAAGAAACCGAATGGAATAATACCATAAGTATTGAGGATTAACCTTTCCGAAGTCACGCAACGATGTAATTGATAAAAAAATACAAAAGGAAAAATAGACAGGCCTCAATGGATAAGCTTTTATGGAGGTTTTAAGTAATCCAATTGTTTAACTAAAGTGTGGTAACTTTAAACAGACTCTTTGACTATGTCGCTATATGTGCTGTACATACATTTGTGTGATACTTGGTAAATTCCGCCAACGTTATAGCAAAAGAGCTGATAATCTCGAAGCTGATGAACGTCATAAAACATGTCATAAAATTACCACCAGAAAACCAGGGCTGCCAGATTGTATAATCGGATACAAAAATTGAACAACATAGTATTTTATATATCCAGTTCGTATGCAGATTGCCTCGCATAATTGGATACAAAAATAAAAAATTGATAAAAATAAAGACTCAAATAAAAACTGCTTAAAAACATAATCTGTAATGGGTTTGATGGCGACATAACAATCTACGAATGTAAATTATTTCGTTTTTTTTCATATTTTATTGTATTTTTACACACTTTTTTTAACAACTTTGTCGCTTTGTATAATGAGATTTGATTCGGTATAATTTCAGTGACCGAGCGGTATAAAATAAGTTGGCTCTACTGGCAGCCCTGCTAAAAACCTGCTTTCAAATAAAAAAGCCGTATTCAAATCAATGCGTTACAGTGATCCACTAAATTATTTCACCCTCCCTTTTATGTCGAGGAGTAAAAATATCTGCATTAGACACGCATTAGTATTATTTTTAGGTTAGATAGGCAAACAGATGTTGATCTTGAACATAACCTTTTTTTTTCTTTAACACCGGAAAATACCTTTAGGCATCCCTCTGGGAAGTGGGTCTCCCCAGGCGGGTATGTGGGACTCGCTGCGCCCGAAAGATGGACGCAGCTCTAACCACTAAAACCGGGCATTGCCACCAATACCGCCATCGGTGAGGTGCCCCGGATCTACAAGCAACAGGGCACCTCGACGGCTAGTCGTCCCTCAGGGAACCGACGCCAATGAAATCTCATCAGGCATGCAGGTTCCCTTACGATGTTTTCTTTCTCCGGTGAGCGAGCGTTGGTTTCGTGTTTGAGGTGCACTTAGAAATTTAGAAAAACCCATCTCAAAGCGCACACGAGGGAGGGTCAGGATCGAACCCGGAACCTCTCTGGACTGGACTGGACCATCGTCGCTCTAATGATGTTGATGATGGTGGAAATATAATGCTCTAATTAGGCCGCTTGCTCGCTTTATATAAACAATTAAAAATTGAGCCCTCATAAAGCCTTCTAAATAATATGTAACATGTGAACGCCAACAACGAAACGGAACTAGGGAACCCTAAAAATAGTATAATTACTGCATTGATTAGTCGTCGTCGCTCTTGACGTATTTTTTCCACCATATCCTATATCAAGGGATTCCCAATGTGTGCCATAATTATTTTATAAAGTATACTTACTACCTGCCCGACAGACTTCGTTCTGCCGAAAGTACTAATATATCTGTTAAAAACAAGGGATGATCGTAGAAGGGTAAAAATTAAGCGTTGTATATGTTTTGAATTGATGTATAATAAAAATAAAAACAAAAATTTTATCTTAAAAATAATTAGAGTGAGGCGTTCCTTACACTTGTGTTTAAAATTTTTTTTTTTTTAGGCCTACTAAATATGCTAATAAAATTTCATCAAAATCGGTCAAGCCGTTTTGAAGGAGTATAAACATTAAAACTGTGGTACAAGATTTTTATATATTAGGTAAACTCGGGGACTTAAAATTGTAATCTGGTCATGCATCCTGACCTTTCTAACATCCGTGATAAATATGTAGAGTGGTTATTTAATTAAATTACTCTGGATTTTCTTTTGGGACCTTTTCGAAATGACGTGCATTACACGTACGTGCTGGGCCAGCATCTTCGCTGCTACTCTTCCTAGTACTCACAGCGATAATCATCATAATATTATAATCCTTCAGTACGTAGAGTACTAGAGTAAGGCATATTATAACTACATACAGACCAGCGCATCAAATCAGAAAAATTTGGAGCAGAAAATATTTCGCCGCTAGATGGCGCTATACCTATACTTACAACAAGTCGCTATAAAATCTGGCCAGCAAAACCGCATTTCTGTCTCCAACCGGATACAGATGTGAATTGATACATTCTCCTTTTGGCCAGGGCACCACATTCACGATTTTTTATTTATTGCACAAGCAAGCTCACGACCGCGACAACGTAAATCGTCAAATCGACGTTTCGTCTGTTTGGAGAATTAAGGAAAAATTCCAAAATTTTCATAATTATGAGAGTGTTTCAAATTAACAGGGAAATGAACTCTAACACTACCTTATTGTAGAGGACTCTAGACTCTAGACTACCTTATCTATATGAGGTTGGCGCGATTCGAACTCATAACCTCTGCGTATGACCACTGAACCTGTCCAGTACACCGGTCACCGGAGCAGGATACACTGAGGGTTGTTCTACAGCAGTCAGTCATGAGAGACCAGTTCAGAGTTCAGTGCTGCTCCACCATGGCTCAGGCCTTGTCGTGGCGGTGGGGCTCAGTAACCCAGGGTGACCCCAACACCTTGGGCGAAGCGAATTGAGCCCAGGGGGCTCTTTGTATCCCTCTTATAAGAAGAAGGGACAAAAGAGCAGGGGGTAAGGGGTGAGAATGGGAACCTCGCTTCATCGTACTGTCCCGACGTTGGGAGTTGTTGTTCTGTGGTGCGGAACAACCGCTCTGTGGAGGTCGTCGGTCCCCTGAGGGATTGACTAGCCGTCGAGGAAGTATTGAGGCCTAGAAATTGTAGACCCACACCTTGGACTTGTGCTATATTGTTCTCATTCACAATTGTGGTCTTGCAAACATCTTGCACTGGCAAATAAATACACATTATGTAGTTAGACAACCGAACGAATGTAACGTTGAACCTTGTAAGATTGTAGAAAACTTGTAACGGTTACCAAGAGCCTGTACAATTACGAAGAGGTCGGCCAATAAGGTGGAAAGACTATATCCGTGCAGTGGCGGAAAATGTCCGAAAATACGACTAGCAAGGGATCAGTCGTCTTGGCGTTCATTGCGGGAGACCTATGTTTAGCAGTGGACCGATAAAAGGCTTATGATTATGATGACTAAGAAAAACCAGTACAATAAGACAATCTATATGAGGTTGACGCGATTTGAGCCCATAACCTCTGCGAATGACCACTGAACCTGTCCAGTACACCGGTCACCGGACCAGGAGACACTGAGGGTTGTCCCACAGTCAGTCATGAGAGACCAGTTCATAGTTCAGTGCTGTGCTCATTACTCGCATAACTCAGTACTTCCGCGTGCCGAAGAAAATTATAATTCATATTATACATGTCATTATTTATTTTTTTGCAATATTGTTTTGAAATAAATAACTTGCATAATGTACATCGTCATCCATATTAACAGCTCATATCTTTAGCTGATATACATATGTCTGCAGTCACTTAGTGCAAATATTCGTATTATTAAAACGCTTGTCCATATTTCCATATTATGTTCTAGATTCTGACACCCATATTCACACAATACTTTGAGGTGTCACAGTACTACCGAAAGCATAGGGTCATTCAAACCAATTCATAGTCAACTCTAATACGTTATATATGATGGATTGAATAGAATGAGCGTTTAAAATGTCTTTGTACACTTGGCTACCAAATTAGCGTTTGCGTTTGCGATTTCTCGCAATAGAATAAAATCGGAGAGTTTGCCATTTGTCTAGCCCCGCAGTTGCGAATTGCGATACACGCTAATCCCTTAGGCCCTCTTCGCGCTTTAAATGTAATTCGAAGTGCGTCTATCAAACCCATCTAAAACCCGACTATTGTCACCATGAACGCATAGATAGAAGCGTTTTTATCATAGTATTGTGAATTGTCTCAACACTTAGCCAAGTACGCTTCTTGAATACGGGTGTTAGACAGATAATGTTAAACCACCGTCACGAAGAGTAAAATAACGTTCTCGTTTTCCCAAATATGAATATCTAGATGTTAATTAATAAAAAAAAACAGGCTTTTGATTTTTCATGATTTCGTACAAAAAATACACGCGATTATTTGTAGTTAACGTGACCAAATCTCACGGAAAGAGAGTTAAAAAAATGCTTAAACACTTCACATGATTAATAGATACAGTAGGTAGCATTTAACACCGAGGTGAGTTAATGGCCTTCGTGCATCATTCGGCTATGCTCAACAGTGGACAGAATAAAACTGATGATGATATAATAATATTTATTAGTTTATTAATAAATGGGTATTAAATTCAGCGGTGCTGTTAAAAAAATTAGAAGAGGCAACTTTGTCATAAGCATAGACTTTGAGTCTCACGTCAAGAAGGCTAAATTCAGAGTTCGACTCTCAGCTGTATCCACCGGTTTTAACTAACACTCGTACGGGGCTTTGTCAATATCGCTTACATAAATAGAAATGAACAAAATCATTGACATCGCCATTTATTAACTATAGTTGGCCCACCGCATGGCAAACTATGGCCTAGTACCCTCCTTTTACTTTTTAAGGAGGCGCATTTGACGTGTCCTATAGAAATAGTAAAATTTAAAAGTAAAAACCTTCAAACAATTAGTTACTATTAATAAATTCCTAGAATGTTTGTTTAAGTGTTGCAAATTTATTTCTCACATCTTCGAACATTACGTTCTAGAGCATTGCCTTGAGCTGGCAGACTAACACTCAGAGTTAGTCTAAATCCACCTTCAATAAAACGAAATGACGTTCTCTTTTCTAAAAACGTATGTCGAAAATGACTTTGACTTCAGTGAGAAGACTTCAAATCAAAAGCCGTCGCTGATTGGTTCCAGCCTTTTCCGCTGACTCTGAAGAGGAGGTTGCGCAGCTTGAAGCGAACCTCATGCTCGGGTTACGCCTTCTTCGCATGGACGTTTTGCCCTTAAGGAACTGCTAACATGTTGGCCTTTCTAGTTCCAAGTGAATGTATGGAAAATACGAATACTGTATTTTCTGATAGTGCAATATTAAGGATTCGTTTTCGTCGTATTGTGTCTCAAGATCACGTCACGTCATTACGACCTCGTCGACTTCGGTGGACACGCTGTGAGATCAGCAGCTGTCCCACGTTACGTCACAGTTCACTAATGCAGGTGACCAAACATGTGTAATGACGCTTTTAGATTTTTTCTCTTCGCTAATGTCAAATTACTTCAGAAAGTCACGGTTCATTGTTGGCTATTTGATAGTAAATAGAATTGAGGAGATTATTATAAACAGGATTTTGTTATATTTTATACTAGCAGCGTCCCGTTTCACCCGCATACTTTCGGTTCCTAAATTATAACCTAGGTGTTATTCTGATGTATGAGCTATATAACTGTAAAGTTACATTAAAATCCATTCAGTAGTTTTTTTGTGAAAGAGTAACAAACATAAATCTATCTGTCCATCCATAGGATAGTTGGATAGATCATAGAAATTGAATAGGTATACATATTTATATTTTATAGAATAGATTGTTTCAGTAATGAAAAATTTAAAAGGTATTTTAGTGGTATCAAGTTTGAACCATAGATCAGCCAAATACAATACAATTAAGTATAGGAGGCTTTTTAATACACGAAATTAATAATCCGATGTAATATATCCTATAATTCATATTGACTATCCTCGTTTCTCAGCGAATTTCACTGTCATAACAAGGACAAAAAATGTAATTTGGCATCGATATCATATTTTGTCTTCGTATGGTATAGCTGACACATTGATGGATTTTTTGGTGCAAGGCGACAACCGATTTCACTGGACATCACATGACTATTTTCATTTAAATGTATGCCTACCTAGATAATGAGTGAAGAGAGATTCATCTTTGAAAATCTTTTCCTTTTTAAACTAACACAATTGCTTTCATAATAATATGTTGCGAGGAGTAGTAAGTTTTGCCATTTTTAGCAAGATATACCACCACTCTTCGGCATGCACACCATACAACCCGCTGTTCCCATCATCATCATCATCAGCCTTTATTCGTCCACTGCTGAACATAGGCACAGTAAGGAAATATTGTAATACTGTGACATAGGCCTCCCTCATTGAACGCCAAGAAGACATACCACATAATGTCTATATCAACCACCCCATTCTAATGTATCTTTCTTTAATATGAATGATAATGTAGCATATTATTTAGATGATCGTTTTAGCTTATTAACAGGCATACCGTTCCGAAGTGTTAATTTTCGCACAATTTAAATATGGAACAAGTATAAAGTTGTAACTTCTTACAATTTCTACAATTTAGTATGAAACATGAAGTTTGAAAGAAATGATTCATGTCCTAGACAATAAAAATTAAATTACATTAACATAATATTATCATCGCGTTATAAAACATCAGGATGAACTAAAATACAGATGTAGGATTATTATTTTTAAATGCGTTTTGTATAACAATATGGTTTTTATTTATGTTCCGCAATATTTTTGTTTGTTATACGTTTGTTTGTTATTATTTTCGTAAATGCTAATACATACTACTATGGATGTATTATAATTATAACTAAATAGTTTACCTTAAGATACTTTTTTAGCATCCTGAAATTTCTGACAGGCTGGCAAGCAGAATGACCATAATAATATCTACTTCTAAACTAAATAACAAAAATGATAATTATAATAATATTTTTACCAAAGGGTAACACTGTCACAGGTTTTTCACAAACTATTATTTTAATAACACGCATTATAAAAACAAGCCAATTATAATTGCAAGCGATTAACGTGCGCAATATTTATTTGACACAATCAAAAATCATGTTTTTTCCATTAACGTAAAGATCAAATTTAATTGATGTCATCATTGCATTATACACGTCTTTCATTTATTGTTTTTCAGTTTTATTCAGAATATGTGAGTGTCAGTTTTGTTCGGAATATGTGATTGTGTCTACTAATCATAATTATATCAGAAGATAGCTTGCGAGATGCGAGGGAAGGGGTCCCCCATATATAGTGAAGATGAGCATAGTTGCCGCGCAAAGTGCCTCTACCGCGCGTACGTTGACTTTGTGGTTTTGTTACTTTTTTTCGGTGAGTCTCTTCGGAGTATACAATATATCTAACTCATTCTAAAAATTCCGAGTAAATCATTATATTGAGTTATTATTTAAAACGTGATGTAATTATCATTGAAAATTGGTTGTTATTTTATTTGTTATATGGTAATATAAAATAGTGCCTGTGTTACAGACGCGCGGGACTAGACAACATGGCACACATAAAGCTACTGGTAAGTTTATTCTATTTTTAAAAAATAATTAATTACCAGCAAAAAATATTTTCTACAAAAAGATCTAACCACTTACTCAGACTTAATATTGTATCAAACCAATATTAGATAAATAAAACTACTTGATATGGGTTTAAATGCTAAAGACGAATATATAATTAGTTGTATTAAAAAAATACGTAACTATAAATAAATTTTAAAAATAACTTATATTTAACTAACTAATAAAAGTTTTTTATATTTTTCTTTTATTAACAGCTTGGACGTAATTATTCTAAAACTTTATGTAACATGTGTACAGTAAACAGTAAAAAAAATATGTGTTACATACATGAACTGCAATTCGATAGTTAAAAATGAGATATTTTGAATTACGAAATTAAGTGCAAATTTAAAGCATTTTGTTTTTAACTAACCATTATTACCTTCTGGCCTACAAGCTTTTAATTTTTCTTTCAAATTCGTTATTAATTATCAAATATAGAGGTTTTGTACTTCCTAAATTTTGTTGCCCATAACAATTTCTAACTTCAAAAAAATATTTCGCGCTTTACACTAATTTTATAAAGCAGCATAAATATTACATAAATTGTAACGCAAAGCTCAGTGTACTGTATTAAGCTTATCTCTACGAAAGCTAAGCTCATATTTACGAAAAAATATTTGGATAATAACGATTTTCCCGAAATTGCCAACGCTACATCGAAAATATTATTGAGACTCGCCGGAGGTTTATTACAGGCTCCGAAGCTGCGAACAAACTTTTATACATTATAAATGATAACATATATTTTTATATATAACTCAACCTTTGAAATTATCAAATGTGCAGTGATAATAGTTAACAGTTCTATTTTTGAAAACTATAATCTTAATAGCAGCGCCCCGCGGTTTCACCCGCGTAGGTACCTACTTCTCATTCTTATGGGAGTACGGGGTAAATTACATCCTATGTTTTATTCTGATATATGAACAAACTTAACAATAATAATATAGATTATATTATTAAGTATTTTCAAAATTCATTGTCATCATTTACGGCTAACATTTCTACAAAATCCGCATTTCTAATATTAGTACGATTATTTTAAAACTTCATAATTATGAAACCTGGATTCCTAGATCTTGAAATAAGATACAATTTTTATCCGTCGTCTGCTGAACATAGGCCTCCCTCAATAAATGCCAAGACGACTGATCCCCTGCCACTCGCATCCAACGTGGACCGGCCACTGCACAGAGATCGTCCTCTCACCTAATTACTATGATAATATTATGTTTTTTATTTAATAAATTATATTTTTATACAAACATGACAAGATGATAAGCGGGCTTGTTGTTGCCGAAGAAAAACTTTATTTTGCCAGCAGATCAAACTATTACTTTACAAAATCACATTAAAACTGAATAATTTACAATGTCTGAACTGACTAGTAAGTTGATATTTTAGTATTCCTTTCTACAGGCTCAGTAGAGTTTAGTTAAAGTTCCCATCCTGTAACCGAATCATTATTAATTTATAGATAAAAAAATCTGTGTACGAACATTAAAAGGCATTGCAAAATACGTTATTACAGCGGAAGTTTTCTTTTTTTAAATTTAGTACTAGTCGTTATTAGATTGAAGAAAAAAGTATCGTAAATTGAAAAGTGAATGTGTGATGTCATTATATAATTCAGATAATAAAAAGTTAATTTCATTACATGACATAATCAAAAGCTTAAAGCTTTACGTAGAATATGAATCATGTAAAAGCTTGTGAATAAAGTTATTTATGAAGATTACATGAGAAAGAATAATCGTTAAATCATCAAAGTCGATTATTGAATGTAATAACATCAACTTAATGTTATGAATACGAATGTGACTTTGTTTGTTTGTTTGTTTCGCGTTCATGCAAAAACCAATAGCCCGATATTTAAAGTTATTTCACTTTTGAAAAATACATTATCAGCGAGTAGCATAGGCTTTATTTCTGTTCCTGGCAATGGCCTCCTTCTACGAGACAGTGATGTCCCAGAAGGAGGCCGATGAACGGGTGAAAGACTCCTCTTTCACCCGCCGCTGACGTGGCCCTGGCATGGTCCGAAAAGGATTTCCGCTGCGTCATAAAATAAGGCTTTATTTCTGTGGCCTAGGGCTAAAAGGGCCAACGTACGTTTTTGTATGAACCAAGTTTAATAAGTTAATTAATTAAGCTAGTTTATTGTAAAAGAATATTTTTTTTCGCGCTAGCAATACTTCAAACAATATTACAAAAGTTTACTTTCGTGTAACAATGTTTCAAAATAGTCCAAGAAAATAGGTCCTTAAATTGAAACTTGCTTAATAAACTCGGTTCATACAAAAACCTACTTTGGCCCTTTTAGTACCTGCCCACAGATTTAATCCCTGTTCACAGATGTATTCCCACAGGAACGGGAATACACGGGAGAAACAATAGGACGCTGCTAGTATAATTGACAGCCTCATAAAACCAATATTTACTGATGTAATTATTAATTAAGCCTATACTGCTATGTTTGAATAAATAAATCGAGCTCATTTAAATTTTGTAATAACTAAAAAACTGCCCTAATTCATAACAAAGCCGATAGTGAAAACCTTATCAAAATCCGTTGACAAAACATCGATAAACAAATAGACAAAAAGCGCCTTTAATTAATACTACATAAGCATGCTACGAGTATATAAATATATGAGTGTTTCTCATAGAAAACAATCCAAAAAACCTAATTATTAGATAGTGACATATTGCTTTGCAGCCGAATTGAGTCCGCACGATTAGGATAGTACCACTCGCTCACATAATATCGGCATAAAGTGACAGCTATTCTGTCGCGTTTTGAGAGTTTCCGGTGATACATTGAGATACATAGGAAAGAGGAGAGCAACCCATCAACCTTTGCTGATGGCATGGAGTCACCTCTCTCTCTGTTTTGTTGCCTCCTCAAAACATAAAAAATGTAAGGAACATACTATTCGATATTTGTAAAATTGACCAAAGATACTAATCAGGAATTAACCGTACTCCCACGGGGATGGGAAGTACGCGGGTGAAACCGCGGGGCGCTGCTAGTAAATAATAGTTTTCAAGTACTCCAATGCTAAATCTCTTTAAAGCACTCTTACAATCAACGAAAAATTAGAATAAATGCAATTACGAAATACCTAATTAATATGAGTTACTTTGTAACAATGAAAGTGGATTGCCCGCATTTCGACGCGACGATAAGTATTTTTGATAAATTTGTTTTGTGATGTGATGTAATAACATGACACACATACATGTGTCGTACCTGTAATGACTTCTTAAAAAAAACAAAAAAGATTACTTATATATATATTAATCGTCATCATCATCATCATCAGCTTGGACTGCTGAACATAAGCAGAGGACTGATAAACGCTGATTATAATGATGATGATGAATCCAAATGTACATGCTAAAGTACATAAGGTAGTCTAAATTATTGTTTTACTAATTTTTAGTTAATTAACTGTCCCGACACACTTTGTTCTGCGGATAGTACTAAAATCGCGCAATAAAAATAGGTGTTGATCGTAGTGGGGAGAAAATTAAGGGTAGTGTGTATTTTCGTATGCATGCATCATAGGGAAATAAAAACAAAAAAAAATTGTCAATAAAATAAAATATGTTGGGGTGGTCACCCTTATCATTTAGGGGGATGAAAAATATGTAGATGTTAGCCGATTTTAATTTCTTTGACCGATTTTTAAATTTAATGAGACTACAATAATCTAGCTAATACATCAGTAACAATAACATATACAAGATAATTACTACTACTACATACATAAAATATAACTTATATAAGTATACAATAATAAAAAAACTACTTATAAATTGTTTACATACTCAAACATGAAAACTAGTGAAATTGAAATTACGTCAAAATCATAATTCATAGTGCGATGTTCTAAAAATAAAAATATTAACTTTTATATCGCTTAATGGCGTGTATTTTCAGTTTACTATAATCATTTCGTAAGCGTGTGAATTCCGTTCGTACATCTCAAACATAGAACCAGTTCATCACTCATTTCAGCTGGCATATTGTAGCTCACTCCCGGTATATAAACCATCTCATTGTACATAACTAATAAGTTTCTCGGAGGCGTTGCGTCGTCGTGATCCAGTAACGATGGACAAAAAGCGCTCCCATCGTAAATCGCATATTGTCCTCAATTCCATCGATATTCCATCATGTGACAAAAAAGCTATTTCAACAGATGGTTAATACGTAAAATACAATGCCCAAGAAATATTTGTATTTTCATTGATTCTTTGAGTCTTCTCTTCTTCTCGCACATATAATACCTAGCTTCCGTAATCCTTCAATATTTCTGTTACACATTAAAAGCTCATTTTTTATTTAATGTAATATTTCCGCCTTTCTGTTTAAAAAGCTTCTGACGAAAGTTTTTTTTTCATTGAACGATTACTATAATAAAATGACAATTGCATTATAATATTATATTATTAGAGCTTTGATAATATAATAATATCGTTTTCTCATTTTTTCGCGAATTGCACTCATTATAAATAGTCCTCCCGTGACCATGGTTGCTGTAAAGTATCAGAAACGTCGGGCTCATAAAAAACTAAATAATCCGCAGTAAAATCCGTGAAAGTTGTCATAATGATGGATATAATATTACTTTAATAATATATTTACGATTATAAAATTATAAATGACATTATTATGAGGCATAATGTTTGATTTTACTCCCAAATAATTTTCATACCCCGGATTTATTTGAAAATCGATTCTTAAGGAGTAAGCTTCAAAACTGAGACCTTGATTGTGTGTCCTTTAATCATTCTCAAAGGTCATCCAAGCCTACCAAAGTCCGTATTAACTTATGAACTGTGTGGCGAGTGGTTACGGACCCGACCCTTATTTCCGTCCTGTCCTCCGAAACACTTTTGACCACTGAAAATGTTTATTACGATTATTAAATTTAATAATCCTTCAATGGCCCAGATATTTTGTATTAGAAATGTATGTAATTTTTAAATTGTATTTCATTTTAAGTGAATTGTAAATTCTTATGAGAAATAAAAGTTTTTTAAACCTAAGTTCTTTAAACCTAGATTGGTCTTTGACAGTGATACATTTCACCAATCCTGTATTGATTATGTAGGTCCTGCTAAATCCGAACCAAGGTACTAAACCCTCTTTTGTGTTTCGAATAACCCGTTCCAAAGTAGAGTGGAGGCTAAACTATATTCTTATATTCTTATTCTCTGTATTAATTCATTTAGAAATAAATGTATTTCATTTAACTCTAAATGATTCTAGCTCCAGTATTAATTATCTTACGAGTAAGTGATTATTCGCTAGATTATTAATCGAGCTACACTTTATCTCAAATAACATTTGATTAGTCATTGCTTATGATTGCCGCTGAAATAATAAAAGGTCTTTCAAAATTACAATTTAATATTAAAACAAATTATAGTTTAAAGCACTTTATGATGAAAAGATTCATTGAAATTCCTTGTCAGAGTTCACAGTCGTGCACGCGCTCTGCATTTTTTGTGTCTTATAAAACACTTGGCGTTGCCCGCATCTTCGCCTGCTTTAACTATTATTTACAAAGTGATTTTAGTGGAATATAGCTTGCCTAGATAAATAGACCTTCAAACACTGAAAGAATCATTCAAATTTGACCAGTAGTTTCAGAGATTAAGGCGTTCAGACAAACAAACTCTTCAGCATAATATGTATATTAGTATAAGATTTGCAAATTGAAAAATTGAATAATTTTCTAGAATTTGTCGTCGGTCCTCAAAAGATCGACAATGTTTGATCGAAATCTAGCCGTATCTGTAAAAATAGAGAGATGATTTGTAACACTTCTGCTCTGTAAATAAATCTTATTATTTATAATTGCTTCTGTGATACTGGCATGGTAAAACAAAATATTCCAACCCATACAAATATTATATTACCATATAATATAAAAAAATCGTTTTCTGCTTAATATAACTTCACTCGCACACAAAGAATCTTATTTTCTCATCCGTCTTAGTGAACGAAAAAAAGACAGACTTTTTTTAACACCAGGAAAAAGATTTTTTATTTCAGAGTCATGGTTTAGAAATGTCAATCCATTGGTACGAACGATGTGATGTCTGAATGATGTATTATGCTAGTGAGATGTAAAGAGCGCATATCTCACCGTTACGTCACGACTCTGCGGCGTGACGCAACCGCATAATTGTCCGCGTGACGCCGAGTGCAGTCGAATAACTGTAGAGAAGAGAGGTAGTCAGTACACACTTTTGGTCTTAATACTATTTATAGTTGCTAAGCCGAATACTAGAACTAACATCTAAGAGACACTATGATACGAAATAATTTTATTGACCTTTTCGTTAAGTATTCATTTCAAATGATCTATCAATTTAAGATTCAAGTGTGACCCAGAGTCGGAATAGCCAAAATTTTTTTGCCATCATTTTTTTCCTATTGACAAGAAATCCGCTGTAATTTACTCGTACACCAAATAAAAATACAGCTTTCATTACACCATATTACTACCCTCTATTAAGAATAAGATCAACTTAATTTCTAGGTGAGCCATTTGCTCACTTACCGATTAGCTGAAAGGACATCGGACCTAAAAGTCGAGTCCCTTGGAAAAAACAAGACCAATGTGGCATCATGATACTTAACGATTTATGAACCCGACGCTTCGGATACTTTACAGCAACCATGGTCACGAAAGGACTGAGGTGTCAGTTGTCCTACTGTTACAAAGTTAACTAAAGTAAAAGTTAAGTTACAAAGTTTAATTAGTCCTATCTAACTGAGTCTTAAATAATAATAAATAAAATAAACCGCGATAAAACCCGTAAAAGTTGTTTCATTATAATGACTGAAATTCGCGTAAACATAAGAAAACAATATCTAACTTTTCTTCTAATTATTACTAACGCTAACACACATTGCATGGCATTACACAATACTTACAAAACACGCGTTTATCTCATTGACCATTACCGAATAGAAAGCGATAGGGTCAAGGCGACCTTGAGAAACTGCGTGTACGCCGTTGGACATTACGCGTAATGACCGGGCAATACACACACTGGCTGGACATTACGCGTAATCGTCCAAACAATGACTGACCAACTCTAATGATCACTAAAACAATGACCAGGCTCTCATACGTGTTTGAAAATCTAGTCCTGAGATGTGGAAATTCTAAGACCTATTGTGTCGCGTTTTCTAGGTATTCATTAAGATTCTTTGGGGATGTAACAGATGTGTATATAAAATTGTTGGTTTGTTAAACAAATTTCTTTAGGTTTATTTAATATGTTTTTCCGGCCACGGAATCCGGTCTATACTAAAAACTAAATATGTATATTGTACAGCGTAAGGAGCTTATAGCTTTCAAAATCCCGATATTGATTGTTATTTCAAATATCTATTATTTTGAAATCACAGATGAAAAATAAGTATTATGATGATGATAATAAAAAAAAAGATAAATAGATAGATTCCATAATTTTCAGTAAATACAGACAGTACTAGAATAGCATTTTCTTTTATCTATAAAACTTTGTTCTAATTTTTCGATTTTCTTATCTTCATTTTAATCTATTACGTTCATTTTTCATTTATTATTGATATACCTTTTGCTTCTTCATAATTAATTATAATTAATATTTTTGCCCCTCAGACGTAAGGTTAAATTAGACTTTAATTAAATATCTTCATCTTCCTCTATTGCGGGGGGAAAGAAAAGAAATTACATCACCGTAGTTGATTCCACCATTAGCAGGACAAAAGCTTCAATTTCACTCCAAGATTAGAGTATTTCATTCTGAGGGACTTGGTAATCGTAACCAGGGTCCAACTTATCTATTGGGTAAGTGATGAGCTAATCAATGGAGTCTCAAACACCCTTTTTATCAGGAAATTTATTTGCGTCTTTTCATGTAATATTAGCACTTTAATACACATTCCACTCAGGAAAACTTTTTGTTCACTAGAGATTGAAAGCCGCTACCTCCGGCTTGGGCGCCAATACGCTAACCATTGATCCACAGAGGTCGTCAATCCTTATGCTATTAATAAGCATAATAAATACTTACTTATTTATATACATAAATAAATACATTTAAGTTTTATATTGATAACTGAGTTGAGGACATCGAGACAGCATCCTCCGTGCTATATCCGTAAGAGTACATGTGAAAGTTAATTAACGAAACATTAAAATTAATATGAGCATTAGAGTTGACACGTCCCAAGCCTCAGGTCACAGTTTATATAACCACAATATCGAACTACACACGTCACATTGCTGCATGACTATAACGACGCTGTGACGACGTGGAGGAAAATAATCAACGAACAATAGGTGGAATTTACCGGACGTTTACTTTCGCCTTTATGTAATTTTTGTTTGTTATTATAAGTATTGTGTTGTGCGTTTTTGCCACGATCACGAAGCAAACAGCTGGTGTATTTGCCACAATTTATTAAACCTGTGGTAGGTTAATTACGTGTGGCAAAAACCCCTTTGAAGTGGCTTTTGGCTGTCAAGTCGGAAAAAGAGGATTCTTCCCACAAATAATGCCTTACATGTAGCAGGTACCTCGTCATAGCTCTAAGAAAATCTCAAAGATCATCATCATCTCGTTTCATAAATTATCGCTCTTGCAAGTTTTACAAAGATGCTATTTAATTGAAGTCCCTTTGAAAAGCATCTCTAACTTCCGAAATAAAATTTTAATAAATACATTTCATCGAAATAAATGAGAGAGTAATAAAAAAATATGAGTTACCCAAATTGCGTTCATATGCAATAAAATAGGGGTTATATAAATCAACAATTCTAAATTGAAACTTTCTCGCTCTTTCCATTAGGGATATTCAATGTTCTAGCAAAAATTCGTATAGAGCCACTTTACTCGATTGAAATGAAAACAAATTTTCAATTCGTAATGTTAGCAAGATAAGGAAATGAGGATTGAACGAATATTCTCTCATTTTTTCAAAAGTACATATGCTGTTAACCTGGCTAGATTGCTGGCAAAAGTTTTAATGAGGGGGGTCTCCCCCGCCAGCCGTGAAGTCCTCGACCGCACGGCCTTCCGGCAGCGGATCGGATTGTTCGCCCGTAGCATGTACGCCGCTAGATCTGAAGGTAGAGCAGAGCACCCTTGGGATACAATTAGGGTTGCCAGATCAGAATTTCAAAATATCTGGAAAAAAATCAAATAGCCCGACTATTTAAAAATTCAAATAGTCGGGATGTGGGAATTGATGTCGGGAGAAATAAAATATTTAAGTATAAGAAAAATTAGTTGTCTTTTTTTTATTCAAATTTTCAACAATACACCAAGACAATAAGTAGGCAGGCTTATGGTCTAGTTTGCCACATGTACTTGGTATAAAACTTAACTGCACTGTAGTTTTAATTACTTTTTGCAATGAATTTTAGAAATATCCGTTATTCTGGAGATTTTGAGATTTGTCTGGAGTCTGGAGGTCACTAAAAAAGTCGAGAGAATCCAGACGATTCCCGACCATCTGGCAACCTTAGATACAATATACATGTTACCGCACACCTCCAGCACCGGTCAGGGGTATCCGAGTGAAGGTCAAGAGTCTGCACGTGGCTTTATCTTGAGATTATATAATATACAACAAACTATAATATGGTATGCAAAATATAAAGTAAATTAATTAATAGGATAAGGCTATTAATAAATGTATTTAACTAAGTAGGTATGTTTATAAAAATTGTAAACTATATTTTGAAAAGAGCTTTTTTTTTTTTTTTCGGTTGGATCTATGCTAATGGTCCTAGTGACCGTTATGCGTCATCGGAAATGGGGTGATCCGGTTGGATCATCCTATGACGTTATAATTTGGGGGGTTGCCCCCCGCCATGTTCATGGCGTCGGGTTTGTACCTAACTTGGTCAGCTACGGTCGACTGGTTTGGAACGGGTGACGTTAGAAACCTATCGTGAGGGCCGGCCCTCCCCTCCCCCGGTAGCGGGGGAGGCGGGTCAAGCGCGGGACCCGAGCAAGCTGCCGATAGCAGAGTGCTATCGGTGTTTACACGGTCTATATTGGTGTCGACTCGTAGCTGATCTGAGCCTATGCTGTCGCGGTTGATCCGGATCAACTGGTCAACGGAGTGTAGGGTTCGACGTCGCATACGACCCCGGGGCCCATGCGGTGTGAATGTGTGCCTAACACCGGCTGTGTTATGTCTGAGTGTGTGTTGTAGCTTACGTCGCGCTTCAGCGTCGCGCTTTAACAGTTCTGTGATTTTATCAACAGGATCGGTTATGAATTTGAAAAGAGCAACCCAACAGAGTTTCTTGCTAGATTCTTCTCATGTTTTGTAATAGAATATTTGAAAAGATTAGTTTCACTGAGTTTGTTTCGCCGGTTCTTCTCAGTGGGCTTGCTTTGGAACCGGTGGTAGACACAATTGACGTTCAAAAAATACTTTGATACAAAAAACTAAATATCGCTTAAACGTTTTAATAAATAAACAGCGCACATACGCGCTTAAAATTCTTTTTAAAAACAAAGTTTTCAATTCATTATTGAACTGTAACAGCGAAAGCGGATATACAGGTAATCTAATAAACTTGCATTGACATTCGTTTTTGCCTCAGATTAAACGACCTTTGCTTATGCAATAGGAAGCAGCCGAGATGCTCATCAGCTATTGGAAAGTGTCATTGTGTGGGTTCCGCCAGGCCCCTTCCTTTTGTCATAAAACATTCACCACTGAACTCGTGCGAACAATTTAGCATTAATCTTTTATTTACACTTCATAATCACATCAGCTTCATGATTATCACTTTTATATACACTTATAGAATTAAATTGTAGTTGTTTTTTTAAACGACTTCAAAGAAGGAGGATTTTCTCAATTCGACCGTATAACTAATACTTTTTTATTCGTTTGAAACACAAAAAAGTAAGTACGTTCTATTCACAAAAATTCAAATACGAAAACCTCACATGGCTTATCTGGGCAATGTCGACTTATCTTGTACAAATAATTATTAGTAAGGTACATATCCCTACATCCCTACATAAATCACAAGGGTAATTTTATTTTTACATTTACATTAATAAAAATCAATACCAGAAAAGTATGTAGGCGCATTACTTAAGAACCACTGCATCGAATTAGACGATTCTTTTTTTGTTGTGTTTGTTATCGTCAGGGAGAGATTTGTAAGAAAAGATGATGATGATAGCTATGGCCAAAAAGGACGTTTGCCGAATTCAACTTGTTAATCAATAATCTAGAATCAACAAAATAATAATTTATATTTTTCCCTTTTAATAGACTCTACATTAGCTCATCGGGAAATTCATTTTTAAATTTGTAATCAAATATCCTTTTTTTACGCGTTCGTACACGTTTACTGTAGGGACGTAATATTTATATTTATAAGTGAGTAAAAGTATATATCTAGTCTATTATCTTATAAGTTATGTTCATAATATAAAAATATATGTTAAAAAGCCTTAATTTTCTGGCATAACATAGTACACATAATATAGTGACCATAACCCATAGCAACATGGCTTTTCTCTTCGGCAAAAATCAGGATAAGAGAATATAGCAGGTGCACTAGCTGTTGCCCGCAGCTTGCCCCACGTTATCGTTATAAGTAAACTTTTATCGATTTTTTTTATGATATACAATTCAGTTTTATATTAATTGGATCTATCTCGTAAGGTTTACACAACGTTTACAAGATAAGCGCACAAACATATTTTATTGACTTTTCTAAAGTAAAATATTTTTCTTGGATTACTCTATCTATTACTGAAAACTGCATTAAAATCAGTTGAGTTTTTAAAAATATATAAGCGCAGAAATAGCGGAAGTGACTCCATTATATACTAGGTAAAGACATGTTCATGAGATTGCGATATAATTATCACATTTTATTGTCAACGAATTTTTTTTATCTGTACACGCCTTTGTCTAATCTCCTGCTCCCATGAGCTACTCCTGTCAACAGATAAATCAGCAATGAAACAATCACTATAAAAATGCCTGTGAAAATCCATTTAACCTGTTAATTTGCATATTTTAATGGCGTCGTCATTGTTTTCGTTGCATCACGGTGTCGCAACAGAATCCGTTGCACCAACAGACGCCTGCTCTATTTGCTTACGCGAAATTAGGTTTGGGATGTTTGCGAAAATGACGCAATTTAACTTTTTTTTTGCTGGAATGCCTTGGGTCAAAAGAAAGAAAGGAGGCCTATGCTAAGCACTGGACGGATAAAGACTTTGATGACGGTGATGTTTTATTATTACTAAACAAATACAATTTTTTTTAAGTCATCAGAAAGATCTATGAGTGGATTAACCCGTTGGTCCCGGCTGCCATTCGAGGTTCTTTGGAGGTTACTGGTCATCAGAAGAACAACAGTCTGACAACTAGTCTTACCACGGTGTACCATAGAATACATCTAGTATCTTTAATCTCTTTTCAAACATGATGAAAAGCACAAATCTAGTTCTTCTGCCAATCCTTTTTCAAACTATAACCTATTTATGAAGTTTAAAGAAATCGTTACTAAATTAATTAAATTTTGTTTTATATAAATTTAATGAAAAATAAAGTGTATTTTTTTATTAAATAAAACATACAAAATCTTATAAGTGTTACGGGTTTTTTAACATATTATCAAAATATACTACTTGTTTCACGAAGAGTACACAATATATTATATATTGTTTTAAAATTACAATTTGTTAGAAAAGAAATTTTTAAATTATAACTTGTAGTGAAAACGATAGCGTATATTTTGCAGTCGCGGGCATGTACGCGGATGTAACGAGTGTCAATGGTAATTCGTCGTTTCTAGTTATTTTTAACTTGTAAGATGGCACTCGGAGATCACGAAAGTCCCCACGTGACGCTACTGTTAAATGACCTTCACTCGCTTATGTGACCATTTGGATGCTCATCATCCACTCTTATCTAACCACGACTTTCACAACATAATCAAGATTTTGTTCACTGTATTTTTTATACTTTAGACTTGTTAAAAGATTTTTGTTGAAGTGAAACTTCTTTAGAATCGTTGATTTCAAACCGGATGCAACGGAAAAAACGACAGATAAGAGACACAAATACAAAAGAGCGAGAGAGCAAATGTCGGTGTGTATGTATATTGCGCACTGTTTAATACTTGTTTGTATTTGAGCATTTAACGTGTGTTTCACTTCTATCGCGAGTGAATCGCACACATATCTTTTTTTGAAAAATACAGCCTTAAAACTGTGATAGCTGATAAGAAAACATTATATAAGTAAGGGCCTGTTTCACAATCTCCCGTTAAGTTCCCTATAGGCTATTGGCAACATATTTGACAGATGTTTGACAGATAGAGTATGGAGTATCTGTCAAACATCTGTCAAATATGTTGCCTATAGCCTATAGGGAACTTAACGGGAGATTGTGAAACAGGCCCTAAATAAAATAAAAGAGCCTTTTTTTTTCTTCCATTTTACGATTTCAATTAATTTGTGTACGTAGGTTTTTGGTAATTCAAAACGCGTACACGTAACTGCTTAGTGCTTACATTATTAGGTAATTTAGGATTTTCTAATATTTATTTATAATGTTACGTAATTTTCTAAAATATTTGAATATACTCATGTAGTATTTTTTTTTTTTACTTATTATAATAAGTATATTAATTGTAAAAGACTGTCTTTCTTTAAATCTTTTTTCCTTAAAAATCTTTTCATTACATACAAAATTGCATGATGAATTTATTAAACTCTTAATACCTCTTGTGTGCGATGTCGTAAGAATATTTTCATTATTTTAATACGTTTAATTATTCACTAAGTAATTTTTTATTTAATCAAATATTCAAATTTAAATGCTTGAAACATAATTTACATGCATTAATTACATAATAATGTAAATTTGAAAATGAATTTTTGCATGAAAATATACTTAAACTCGCTGCATTATGTTTCTTTTCCGAAATCAGTGATTGCATGTCCCACTGGCCTCAATACTTAGAATTTTGTATTAGATATAAAAAAGGAGATTTTTTTTTTTCATCTCCTTTAATTTGACCCCAGCTGATTGAACGGTCAAACTACGGGACAATTTACGCAAAGATCGCGTGTTCGAATCTGACCAAAAGTAAATCATTTGTTTGATGGATATAAATATCTATGACAACCAGTCGTATTATTTATATATAAAAAAAGTATTTTTTTTTTAATTATTTCCATTATTATTACCCGCGAAACAAATTATTACGAACATACCACGAATCTAAATTAACGTATTTATTCTTAAGCTTACATAATACTTGTATAACGATTCTTTAATCAATGAAAATTATCATAATTTTCACAATAATATACGTCTTAATCTAGTTGTACTATGTTGTACTATCCACTCGTCAGACACCATTTCTCCAAACATGTCCAAACAACGACTTTTATTTATAAACTTTTGGTATGAATTTCTTTTTACAGTAAATTATTCCAACGCAACAAAATAAACTTCAAAGTCAAAGTTTACACATACGTATGAGTGTTGACCCTTAAGTTTCGTACCCAAAAGTTATTAAGACTCGGGCGATGGATTATTCAGGACTCGGTACATGATTAACGAGTGACCTGACCGTATATATCCTTCAAACTATTGATCTATACAAAGTAATTTAGTATTAAATTCGATCAAAGGATCAAAAAGGAGGAATCAAATAAATGTTAAAACATTAACGGCGCCTTTCAATATCCTATCTATTTTAATACTTTCTCAACTATCTTGAAATTTTGACACATTTTCTTATAAAAGCTGTCAAATTTTAAGATCGATAAGAAAATTTTAAAATAGATAGGATATTAAAACCCTCTGTAAAAGACATTACAACATGGCTCCTACGGACTGAATAGTTCCAGAGACAAAACGCCAACCGCTCCCAAATTAGAATCTCACCGGTAAATTAAAGACCACCGAGTAAATATTAGCAATAAATTCATAAAATAATCGAAAAGGTATTTATTAGTATAGGATTTCATGGTAACGTGTTTTCATTACTAAAATTCTTTTAAACGGTATATTGACGACATTTTGTTTTCGTCTTTCGCCCCTTCGAGGTGAAAAAAAACATTAAAATACATCTAGAAACTTCGAGATGGTAATTTCGCAAAATACTAATAATTATTTTAATTATATATAATTATGAAAATATAACAAATATTGTGGAAGGTCCACCGCAGGACAGCCTTGACAGCGAGAAGTTTGTTTCGCAAGCTTGCAAAATCCTCAGACGATTCTCTCGGCGCACGTGCTAACACTTGCCAAATACCCAATTATACAAACAAAATCAATGTCGATCGTAGACAATCTAGACAACAATAATTATTTGCATTTCACCCATGTACTTTCAAAATACATTATAATATATACAGTATCAGATTCAAAAATGGAATCCAGTCTAAAACTTTTTTTTTTCAATAAACTAGACTGTCTAGGCCAAGACAATCGGAGTGTTTGAGTTCTGAGATTACGCGTTACAAAATTTCAACGTTTGTTTACTGTTTTTTTGTTTATTTATTTTTTTATAAAAAATAAATTAGTTCCATTTTCGTAAGATTGGATGCTTTAATTTATCAAAAAAGTCCAAACTGAACAGGTGTGTGCAGATTTCAATAATCGTCGTCAATTTTTATATTGTTTGCTAAGAATTGTTTTTTCTTTTTCAGTTGATTGGGTTCCTTATGGCGGTGACGCTGTCTGCAGCCACCCCTAAGAAGCACTACAAACGTGATGGTGAGATTAAATTCCAAAAACTTTTATATAATAACTTAAAAAAAAAGTAAAGACGACAAAGAAAAACGACCCAATATTAAGATCGTTTTTCCTAAATGTTAGTCTATATGGTCTAAACATAAATTTCAATATATAAGGACTTATAATTTTTAACGACCTTTTATTTCTCGTACGTAATGAGTTGCCCGTTAATCGAAATCCTTATTTGTTCGGAATGTAGCAATGGTTGATTGAGATGACTTACACTAGACGTGTCAAGTAAACATTGCAATGCTAGTGACACAAGTTGGTCAACATCAAGTGCTCAGCCTTTAAAGTGCTTAATTGAAATATGGGTGCTAAATGTATTATTTAGTAGTTTAGCAATCATTGCTCAAATCACTTTATCAATCTTGACATGGTGAATACTGTTAGCTTCGTCATGGCAATTAATATTCGTTCTGATTCACTTCATTATAATGTAATGATACACTTTGGACACTTGTTATTCGAGTAATTATATATTAAAACATATTATTTTGTTAACAGCCCCAGTCAGCTCATCATACCTGCCACCATCACGACCTTCTTCCACATATGGAGCACCGTCCCGACCGTCTAATAGCTACGGACCCCCGAAACAATCGTATGGCCCACCGAAACAATCGTATGGCCCACCGAAACAATCCTATGGCCCACCTAAACAGTCGTACGGCCCTCCAAAACCGTCAAACAGTTACGGTGCACCAGCCCCTCGGCCTTCATCAAGCTACGGTGCGCCACCTAGACCACCAGCGACCAGTTATGGTGTACCAACTGGCCCATCAACCACATACGGAGCCCCGAAACCATCACAATCTTATGGTACTCCATCCAGCTCTTACGGCGCCCCGTCAAGCTCTCATGGATCTTCATCGTCTTTTGGCGGTTCATCCAGCTCATTCGGTAGCTCATTAGGTTCGTTCGGCGGAAGCAGTGGTATATCATCATCATACGGTGCCCCATCTAAGCCTTCTGGCTCATACGGCGCTCCCGCACCCTCTGATTCATATGGCGCTCCTGCCCCATCTTCATCTTATGGAGCACCATCTTCTGGTGGAGGCCATGGCAGTGGCGGTTTCAGCTCTGGAGGAGGCAGCTTTGGAGGTTCAGGATTTGGAAGCAGCAGTTTTGGAGGTGGTGGTGGATTCGGTGGCAGTGCCCCATCATCATCTTACGGTGCCCCAGCTCCAGCACCTTCTGGTAGTTATGGTGCACCTGCTGCAGCACCTTCTGGTGGTTATGGCGCACCCGCCCCTGCCCCTTCTAGCAGCTATGGTGCTCCTAGCAGTGGATTCTCATCAGGCGGTGGTTTCGGCGGGTTATCTGGAGGCTCAGGTGGCTACTCTGGTGGTGGTGGCGGTTACTCGTCAGGCGGTAGCTCTGGTGGTCATTCTTCTGGTGGATCGGGCGGATATTCTTCCGGCGGTGGCTACTCTTCTGGAGGCTTTGGTGGCTCCGGTGGTTACTCTGGAGGTGGTTCAGGCGGCGGCTACTCATCGGGTGGTAGTTCAGGTGGTTACTCCTCGGGTGGTTCGGGAGGTTATTCGTCGGGTGGTTCAGGCGGTTACTCCTCAGGTGGTTCAGGAGGATACTCGTCTGGTGGCGGTGGATACTCCGGTGGTAGTGGATCGGGCGGCTCCGGAGGCTACTCTGGTGGTGTACCGGCTACTATCAGCCAAGGATACGACTCCAATGGCGGTTACGTGTATTAAACCAAGTTACTTGTTTAGTCAATGAGATTTTATCTTAGTATATTTGTAAAAAAATCAGTATTCTTAACTTCAAATGTTCCACAACCAGTAATGGTTGTTCATTTGGTCTTGTCATAAGAAGTTACCATTTTACACGCCTGATTTAATATTAAGAACACTTTCTTTGTCATCTTCTATCATACAATCATCCATATACGTGAATTCAAAATGTTTAGTGTAAGCGTATTAAAATAAATATTTTTCTATGATTATAAGTTAATCATCAGTAAACAGGAGGTGACCCTAAAATTTTTCTGTGATCTGAAATAAAATCTACTAAGCAAAGTACTTTAGATACACGTGTCTAAACAACTATACTGGAACCTGATTGAAAGCGGCGTGCCCGCTATCAATACAGAATAGAAACAAAATACGACAAATTAATGTTAAGAAACGATAATATAATTATTTAAACATGATTGAAAACATCTGCATTATAAGAAATAAAACAAAATCAAAAAAATTAAAATTTGAAAAAGCTTATTCATTACACCAATTCAATTTTTGTGCATTCTTGCTAGTATAAAAATTGATGGGAATAAATGTCGGAGCTTACGTATTAAATTTGAATTATACTAAATTGATACTATAGATTGTATTGTATAAAGAAATATACGAAACTATGTATTCTTATATGCAATTGATAATAAAAGGCATAAAAAAAACTTTGTAGAAAAACATTGGACAAACATATATTTTTTTTTGTTTCATTAGCTGTATCGGATTTGTGAGTTACCTCCTAGGCTAACATTGTATCCAATTTTTTCAAAAATGACAAAAATGAATTTATTACTGATAAGTATATTTATTATTTCCGATCTGCTCATTTGTATCATAAGCGTATATTTAACAAATTGTACAAATTTTAGTATAAGTGAAATATTTTGTATAAATTAAAGTATTTTGTTAATAAATATAATTTTTATTTAATTTTATCCTACTTTAATGAAAAGACGCATCTAAATTTACCTTTGTTGAATGCGCCGATATCTCTGCGCGACTAATTCACTTCAATATCCGCTGTTCCTAAGCCAGGCGATTATTCCAAAGTAAAGAAGCGAATGATAGAACTATTTATTTACTTTGGAATAATCATGAAATAAATCGAGGAACGTTCTACTCAAAATTTTCGATGCTAAATGGTTTTAATTCAACATAGAAAGAATAAATATAGTGGAAAAAGTTTAAGCGAACAGCTTAAAGCCATAATTGTTAAGGTCTATACACCCTGCTACTATTATCAACTTAGAAATTGAAATGTAGAATTGAGATAACATAAAGAATTAAATTTTTGCTTTTTTTAAATAAGTAGGTCGAACTATAAAGCAAAAAGGGACATTTAATTCAAGGAACTAGGTCATAAAGATACATAATTAGGACTATGCCTCACTGCACGTTTATCTTAAGAATGTGATTTCTGCTTACCTTTGATTCCCTTTCAATATAAATAGTTACGCGTTTGCACGTGTTAGCGAGTTCGCGTATTAAGGCGCAATTGTTGTAGTCAAATCGGCTACATGTATAATAAGATGAAGTCAATCTACAAAGGCAATTCATATGGTCCACCAACAAAATTTATTCAATGAATTAAAAAATTCAATTTCCATTAAGGAAAAAATTGCTTTAATGTGAGGCATTCAATTTTTTTCATAATGGAAAACTCTGCTGCTCTTGCAAAAAAAAACTCTGCTTCTCTCAAAAAATGCTCTTATTCTTTCTAATTAAAAACCCAATTAGTATTTATCATCCATTATACGCCCTACTGCTGGGCACGAGTCTCCTTCTCGAAATCAGATCCTCTTCTCATGAAAAAGAGCTCAATACCCAAGTATATAGTAGACTAAAAGAATGATGTCATTTTACCGATTGTCTGAAACATTTCGTAAGTAATTGTTAAAAGAACAAACAAGCGAAACCATATTTCACCTGCGCGTGCTCATAACATCTAGTTCTTAGCCTGTTTTCGAAAAATGTAATATACCTTGCCTTGCAGAACAAGAAACTGCAAATTAGTTAATCCTCGGGACAACTTTGAAAGCATCTATATAATTAGAGGAATTAAAATACACAACACAGAATTAAACAACACAAAAAGGGCGATATAAAACAAAGTAAGCGATTCAACATACTATATTTTAGGTCGCAGGAGACGCCGAGTTCACAACATTACACATTATCCACATTTCAAATATTCAACAAGAACTAGGAATAAGTCAATAGGTATACTACTAGCTAACAGTGGGTCCGCTGCGAGCTGACGCCTAGACCCGCTTGACAACACATCGGTACAGAAGTACGACTCCGCTCACGAAAACAGAACACGACTAAAGAAAGATATTAAAGGATAAAATATGTTTTCTCGATCATTTGTTTGCCATTGCAAAGTATTGTAAGATGCGCCAATAACACAGCTATAAAGAAATATAATAATGTAAATATTTCTAAGCCCAAAGTATTTGTGTACTGTGATTTCCAATCAAACAAGATTAAATAAACTGCTTTGACAAATACAAAAAATAAAAGTAGTTTTTTTAAAGATTAATTGTATTTTTTAAATATTTATCAAGAATAATTACGCAGATATCATATTCATGCAATAGAAAACAAAATGTTAAATACGTTTAATAAAATATTTTTTTGTTTTCTTCCATCCAAACTATTATTTTACTAAAAGGGTTTTCAGGAAAATCGCTTAAATGGCGTGTTCATATACATTTTACATCATTTCAGCAATACACTCTTGTAACCATCACAATTGGCGCCGATGGACTCACCTTTGTAATTTGATATTGAGCAAAATTTGTAAGCTTCGTTAAATGAATACACGTGTTTAATTACCTGTGTTGTCTGAGGGAGGCTGTCAGCACACAACATCGAAGAACAACAACGATAATCTATGTCTACTCTTAAAAATATTTGATATGTATCAGTTTCTCTATGTTTATCATAGGGGATATGTTATACATTTATTTAATATAAGTCACGTCGACATTGATATGTATTTTGTAGTCTTTGCGAAGTATTAACATATAGGCAGGTGACTATCACAATAATCAATATTTTCATACGTACTATACACATCTTTCTAAAAAAACCTATGCGTTTACATAAATTTGTCAGAAAAGCCTCGTTAAATTCAACACCATTAAACTGCTTGTATAAATAGATAAGTTACACTTAGATAAAACACTTAGTAAATATGTTGATGAAAGCCTGGAATATGTGAATATACATCGAATACTTGAACGCCAGCGCGGATGATGCCCGCTGGGGACTCTACCGATAACTTTAGACACTTATACACCTTATCTACACATTAAATTTCATCATCAGCAAAAATTAATTACAATTTGTTTATAAATTCTTTTTACTACAAGATAAATATATATTTTAATATATTTCCATAGAAAATATTCGTATTCTATAAATCTCTCAAACAGAACAACAATAAAATAGGTTTCATATTAGCTGATATGAAGTATCTGAAATATTAACATACCCTAGAGATGGAAGCGTATAACAGAGTTAAATTTCGCACCGAAGATAACAAATTAATTATATATCGTTAATAAACTATAAAAAAGCGTTACAAACTATAACAGCCACTAAATTGTACGATCTAATGCAAAAGTTTGAAGTACATTCAGTATCTACAAATCTAACAAAACCTCTGCAAGCTATTATGCTATCGAATCCAATAACGTTACCTACTCGCTTCTTCGTTTGACAACGCTCTGTAGATAATGTTCCAAACATCAAAGGACGCTTCTCAGATAATAACTGTTCTGGGCGGCACTCGAGTAACGATATTACAATGCTCTTGTCTACAGTAATTGACATAAATAAGGAATCTTCAATATAAACAATGTATAGTATATCTCTATCAACGAATTTCACAATTTGATATGTATGAGTTTCATTATCGTTAAGTATTTTGTTAATATTAACATTAATATTACAATCTACAAAATAAATTATCTTAATAACTATGAAATTAATATTGCTTGATTTCGTTTTAGCAGCGGTTTACCCGCTGCGTGAGTATAAACAAGTGATTCCAAAATCTGTGCTATCGGAAGATGGCGTTGATATGTCGTTTGAGCTTAAAACCCCTATTCGTTATTCGTGTATCTATTTGTATGTCCCGTGAAAACTAACACTGAACTAATTGAACTAATAAAAATAATAGTCGTCTCAGAAAGCCGTCTGTTTGCCGAAGGGCTGGACAGGCGGTGGCGCGTTGCTGTTACCGAACAGTGGCGTTGGTCCGTCGTTGGGGTCGTCTAAATCGTCGTCATCTGGTTCTAGTGCTGGGTTGATCCTCCCGGACTTCTCATCTGGTCCCACCAGTGTGGACGCTGCACCATATAGTCTTCCAGGTACACCGCCGAGCACAGACATTTGCTCCCCAGCCTCAGAGGGTTCGTCGACTCGCCTGATATCCTCCGGGATATTCACGACGCAATTGAAGTAGTCTGACTCGGGGCTGAGGTAGCCCGAATTGAATAAGAATCTAAGAACAAAATTAATATTATTAGAAATATGGTATTTTATCCTAGAAGCGACCACCCTAGAAAATTAGTGACGATGGTCTAACAGGAATAGACTCGGCCTCTTAAGTAAGAGGTCCAGGTTCGATCTTTACATTTCCTCCCCCCTGGTTTCTTGAACATGGTTTTCCAAAATTTTGTATGTACACTTGAACATGAGACTCACCGATAAAGGAAAAAAATGTGCGGAAAGCTATATGCCTGATGATATTCAAAATATTTAAGCCGCATGGGGCCAGGGCATTGGTGAACTATGGCTCAACACCATGCTCGTCTGATTTCGAGGAGGAGACCAGTGTGCAGCAGTAGGCCATAATTGTACCCTAGAGCATGTAATTTTAAAGTTGGATCGATTGGCTGATTTTTTGGTACATAGAATAATATAAACCTTTTTATTAATGTTTTTTTAGTAAATGGAGGAAGCCATACAGATTTCTTTTAAACGTTATATTACGAATAAAGTTAACCCAATATCTTTGAATCCTTATCCATCGCCTTACCTTAAGAAAAAGTAAAGGAGCTAAGGAGTAGCTTACAACTAAATTGACTTGTACTAACATAAATGACGCTACCTATATAACTAGTTTTGCTGCGTTAATGATATTGCGTACGCGAGAAGCCAGCTTTTATCAATATTGACATGTATGTTATAGCACACGTCAACATTGCAACAAGTGACGTCACAAGTACAACATCATGGATAACGTAAATATTGTTGTTGCTTAATTATTAGGCCGGCCACATGCGTTTGGAATTCATATTCGGTTTCCAAATTCGTTTCCTGCATACGCTATTATATTCCGTGCGAAACATGACATAAAATATAGACCATTAGACCTATTCTGTAAAAACCATTGCGACATCGAGATTCACCTGAGTGATAGAGCTCACTTTACGCTCACTTTGAAAGCGAACTTTATTGATATAGATTGAGATAGATAAGTCGAGTTTTAAAGAATACAAATTCGTCAAACTCGTCATATCACCGCGGATTCCGCTTTCGAGATTCGAAAAGGACCTTACAGAATGACCCTACAGCTCGATAGAACAAATACGTCCTACCAGCGATGTACTCTCATAGATGATTATATTAGCAGAGGGACGTACGTCACTGATAACCAAACCACCAATATGGATGAAATAGAGGCTGAAGATTATACCTATGTAAATATGTACACGGTGCATACTTGTCACGAAATCGAATTTTCGAAATTAGCAAGTCTCAAATTATTTAGATAAGAAAATACGCTGTTAAATGGAGAATACAATTTATCTCCATTTTGCAATGCGGAGGACGTTAAAATTACAATTGAAAAATTTGTGTACGATTTCAATACAAGCATTAGCCAACATCAAACGTAATTGCCGTCTCAACAGGCTAGTGAAATATTTAAACGAGGGATCCGTTTGGGGTGGTGTTACTTATTCATGCCGCAGGGATCAGGCCTCGGCCCTTCCACCTTCATTATTTGCGAAGACAACTCTGTGATTGCTATTGACAAATGGAATATGTATATGCTAATATATATTAATTAATGTTAGTATTTTGAATTAAATACTTGATAAGTAGGTCGCATAATATGACAAAAAGAATTTAAATGTTTATAGTAAAAATTCAGCCATCGGCTTTTATTTTTCATATTTTTTTTTAAATTAAAATATGAAAAATGTTTTTGAAATTGATTATCATTTTATATAGTATACGACATATAGATTGATACAAGTACTTCGAACTCTATAAAACACTAAAGAGCTGATACAGTCTTCTGGTAATTCTTCTGGTAACAAACATTAAAATGCTTAATACCTCTCCAGCAACTGTTTGTTATGCGTTATTGTGCTAAGCGTTGTACAGTCCTGAAGTAAGTATAAATAAATTTATATTTACCGAAGCTCGTTGCAATAAGTGAAATACTTACACTGAAAGCCAAGAGATGAACGCGAGCGTGAACAGCGAGAGAGACATGGCCAAGGTCCGGAACGGGAACAGCTGGATTTCCTCCTTGGGATCCCAACCCGGGTAGTGGATCAGCGCGGGCAGGCCCAGCAGCTTCTCACCACCAGACAGACGCACCAGCAGCGCCACTATGTACGCCGCGAGGGAGCCGTACGTATTGCAGTACTTCTTGAAGTGCACAACCATGAGCAGTTGCGGGAACAGGATCACGTACACCAGATCTGAACACATTGACCTGGGGACAAAGATCACAAATCAATACGAGTATAAACATCTTTTCTGTCATCCAAATGGCTTAGTTCACGTCGCCTATTACTAATTAAGTACAATTAGTACATGTGTCTATTCAGACTTGTTGTATATATAATACCGGTAACAATGAATTCATCTTGGAACGAAAAAGAGCAGTTGTAGGACCGTACACTAGCTACCCTTTTTCCCATAATACTTTCTTTCTAGTTTCTATTTAGCGTAATAAAATATGGCCTATGGCATAAATCTTTTGCATATTAACACTGAGTTATTATTGGAATTGTCATTGTTCTTTTCAATGAATTATAGTTAAACTACAAATTGACTTTAGTAAAGTAAGGAGGGCAATATTGTAGTGACTCGCTACATATCCGTTACAATTCCTAGGAGCTTACCGCGATTCAATCGGGATAGTAATATATTTTAAGTTGTTTGTAGTGTTCTTTAATTTAAAATAAAATATTAATAATCATTTTATTTTAGTTATAATGTTTCGCCAATTAAAAAAAAAACAAATTCATCTGAGAGTAGTCAACTCATTCTTGCGTTACATTTTTATTGAATATGGAACATACGAAAACTCGGTTAACCCCAGCAGTACCGGTAGTCCAAATGTGATTATGCTCTTTTCTTGAAGGTCCTTAAATCGTATCGGTTCTGAAATACCGGTGGCAGCTAGTTCCATATAATGGTCGTGTGAGGCAGTAATTGCCGCTACCCCACCAGGCCTTGTCGTGGCGGTGGGGCTTAGTAGCCTAGGGTGAACCCAGCACCTTGGGCGAAGCTAATTGAGCCAAGGGGCCTCTTTGTAGCCCGTCTTATAAGAGAGGGCAAAAAAGCAGGGGGCAAGGGGCGAGGACGAGATCCTTGCCTCATTGTACTGTCCCGACGTTGGGAGAGGTTGTTCTGTGGAGCAGGAAAACCCCTCTGTGGAGGTAGCGTCGGTCCTCTGAGGGACTGACTAGCCGTCGAGGTGCCCTGTTGCTTGTACATCCGGGGCACTTCACCTTTGGCGGCATTGGTGGCTCTCGTCGGGTTTCAGTAAGTAGAGCTGCGTCCACTTACCACCTTTCGGGCGCAGCGTATCCCACGTACCCGCCTGAGGAGGACCCACTCCCTCGTGGGATTCCTAAGCGCAATTCCCGACGTTAAGGGCCTGTTTCACAACCTCCAGATAAGTTCCGAATATATAGTAGTATCTGTCAAATTTTATATGTTCTGGATAGCCTATCCGGCACTTATCTGGAGGTTGTGAAACAGGCCCTAAAGAAAAAAAATAGAATTGCCGCTACAATCGATTTGTAACGCCAGTAAATTTCAATAAAACCAAAGAACAAAATATCGCTTTTAAAAATAAAAACGTTCGAAATTCAAAAAATCTATCGTATTTTATTTACTACACGATAGGTTTTACGACGAATATTAATAGGACTAATATTAATTAGGACGAATATTAATTACAAAACGAGACTATTAATCTTGAATATTAATCATAACTTTTTCATTCAATAAAATTTAAATGTATAAAAAACTAATCAAAATAATCTCCCGTTACCTTATAGATCCCACAGTTCCAGCTCGAGGGATCAGTTTCCAATTAGCCGGGAGCAGACAGGATCCCATCCCGATATACAATATTTACATTAACCAGAGCACTTTACGGGTCTCACCCGATCCGTTTTAAAATCATTTGAATATATCTTGCACGGATATTCTAACTATGTATTAAAATTTAAACAATGTATTATAAATACAGAGATCTTACTAATATTATAGACGTGAAAGTTTGTAAGTATGGATGTTTGTTACTCTTTCACGTAAAAACTACTAATTGGATTTTCATGAAACTTTACAATAATATAGCTTAATATACATCAGATCATAGGCTATAATTTATCCCCGTACTCCCACGGGAAAGGGAAGTACGCGGGGCATTGCTAGTCGTCTATAATATCGATAACATTTAAAGAAAATGTTACTTCGTGTATTGCGATATTAATCAGGAAATACATAAAAGGGCGAGGAAAGAAATTTATATGTAAGTATGTAGTTCTATTTCAATAATATCTCACATTGATTTTAAGCCATCCTTAGTGTGAACTGTGAAATTAGGGACGTTTGTTACGCTTTCACGCGAATACTACTCAAATGATCATCATGAAACTTTGTATATACATATTCTCGGACGTAATAGAAGTAACTTATGATACTTACATGAAAAAAAAAATATTTTTTTCTGCTAAATCCGGCGAAGCCACGGGCAACAGCTAGTATCTACATAAGTGTATTGATTATTGAATATTATTTCTATCAACTGAGTAGATGCATTGATATGTATTATGGCTTATGAGTCGTTTATACTTTATACTCCCATTATTCTCACGGAACCGAGAAAATCGATGCAAATGTAAGCGATCGTCAATTATTCCCATTCGAAAAAATGAAAATTTTAGGGATCTGCAAGTGTGAAGTGTCTAGAATTCAACAACCATTGCTAATACCCAGTATTTATTACAACTATATATCGTGGCGATATTTTAACTACGCAGACCGTACCAGATATGTGCCAGAAAAATCAGAGACAATTTTCGTCAACACAATCGATAAAATTGTACAAACGGACCGCGCAGTCAAGTCAAAATTTTTCGATATATGTATAGTTGTCGTGTAATACCGGGCATATCTTGATTATTATTATTTTTTTTATAGTACATTTTACATTTTTTTACAACGCATAAACTGAATATCTTGTGTAACTCTAGCCTCCGTGAAAGCTTTTAGGGTTGAAATTCACGTCGTATTTTTTGGACGAGTTTTGTGTTAGGTAGTTAGTGTAAGACATTCTGGCATTAATTCTGACATTCAAAATATATCTATTATTTTCATACGATTCTATTTAATTTGATTTCAAAATAATAAAGCCTAGCTTCCTGTGATTCCGCCTTCAATAAAATTGAAAAATACTTTTAAAAGACCTCTATGGGATATGTTACCGAATGCAAATTTTTTGACGTGACAACATCTTATGATTTGATGGAGCTGGCTGCACGCACAGAAAATCATGCGGCGTTACCTCGCTCTGAGGCGTTCCATTTAAGGCTTGAAGTGCAAGCTAGAGCGCGGAACAAAGAGGCACATTCGGCCTATCAGTATTTTCTTATGACGTTGTCACGTTCAACTATCGTCAGTAAACCGAATTTACAATCAACCGATTCTTTTATAGTAGAACAGATAAATTTATCTTTGATACATTAATATCGATTATAATTCTATATACAGATCCCAATGATGGGTGTTCTATTCGGTCTTCACGATGTACCCCTATCAAACTGACAAAGCCGTATTCACTCGACATAAGGTATAAAATCCAACTGGGGCGTACTTTAGGTAACATCGATAGCAATCGTCCCAATTAAGTAAATCACAATAGGCGTTGCATCAGATGCTATCTCGCGTTTCTATCAAATGAACCGAGGCACGGTTATGAGATGCTATCAGCGTGGCGCCTGACGCTCAGAATGTAATTAAAATGGACACCAATGGGATGTACAAAAGATATAATTTTGACAGATTTGGTAATGAGATAGGCATCTTGATACAGTGATACTTGATACTTGAGATTAGACTGGTTTCCGCAACTACACTTCTTTTGCGCTTATTTTGCGTGCTGTGAGCCTGAAGCATGGGATTGGCAAATTAGTATAAGAGTGCTGTTAATGATGGACAGCGGTCAATTCACGGGACTAACCCAAACAACCCAATTGTTTCCTCTCCTAAGATATGAGATTTTAAAATTTAGTGAAATATGTGGTCCTCTTTGAATGGAAAGAATAATAAATTGGTTACGTTGATGTTAATAGAGTTTCACAGTAGGCATAGGTGAATATTCAATAGAAAATATATCACTTAATGAAAAGACCATTGCATATGTGATAAAACCGTAAAGCGATACGGTCTTACGGAACCGTAAGGAGGAAGGAGTTCCGCGTTTCTTTTTGGATAAAACAGACAAAATCGCGTTTGCCGGGCCAAATGCACATAGCTCTAAATATGAATAGTTCATTATGCCTATTATATTCAATATTATATTTCTGCAGTTCTATATGGGAAAATGGTAAATATAATAATGACGCTTAAACGAGACCATTGAGTCCATTCAAGTCCATTCCACGACCGGTAAAGGTTGTATTGAATAGATAAAGGCCACTCGTTCCACGATTTTATTATTTTAAACGCTAGATATAAGCGTAGAAAAGAATCAATCTATTGTTTTTTACGTTTCTAACTATTTTAGTCTACGATTTTAGTCTTCCTTTTGAATTTTTGAGATGCAAATAGACCTTACATGTCGTTTCTCAATAAACACCATCAGTGCAATTATACTGTACGACATTATTGTCAATCAATCCTTGCTCATGGTAACATATTTCGTTCTTAGTTCTAAGGATTCAATATTAATTATCCATTTGAATCTTAGAAATGCAAATAAGCTTTATAAATCGTCCCTTAAAAACCCCATCAGTGCAATTATACTATACAACATTATTGTCAATCCTTGCTCAAACTAAATTATTTTGTTCTTAATCCGAAAATAATCCCGCTTTTACGCTCAAAGCTACACCTGTAAAATATGTAAAATGTAAAAAATAACACGCGGGGAGGACTTTATTCCTTATGTGTGTTTTTTTTTAAATAACAAGTGCCAACACTAAAACTTATGTCTCGAATCAATGGGTCAAATCCAATGAGATGATGGAGAATAAGTCAATATTTTATAGTAAGACATAGAAACTATAACATATAAATCCTAATTATTAGGTCTTAATAACGGTTAAGACTTTTTTTTTTCATTTAGGTTGGTTGAGTTGGTTAAGACTTTAGTGAAAAAAGAAATTTGCTTAAAATCTACCAGAACAGTTTTAGGTACATACTAAAGCTATGAATATAAGCGTAGGCAGTGATAATATGTACTGCCAAGTCATTGGAAATAATCGAACTGCTTTTGATAGGATTATAGAATACGATGCAATAATTTTATTTCGAAAGAAAAAGAAAAAAAGAAATTAATAAGCTTTAAGTTGTATTAAGAAGCGTTCAACTTGATGTAATATTTATTTGTATTGTTATACATTAGTGTACCGTGATTTTGAACTAATAGAAACAAAAATATATGATTATATTGTATAATAAATATGTATTCCTATAAAACCCAAACAGGTAAGCCTTATACTCTCTTCATAAATAATAATATAAACGCAAAAAGGTTGACTTGAAAATTGCTTTTATGTGATTTTTCCGGAATGATATAGGAGACAATCCAATTTGATGCGAGTGGAGAGTGTACCAAGTACCTACTTGTCAATTCAACATATTTTTATGAGACTACTAGCTGTTCCGGCAGCTTCACATGCAATAGTTTAGGTTACACATACAAAAAGATAATTAATTACTCTAGTATTTACATTTTTACAACTTTTCTCTTGTATCACTTCATCTATTGCTGAAAACAGCATTAAAACCGTTGAATAGTTTAAAAGATCTAAACAAAAGATAGTAAAGATGTCACTCACTTTAATTTTATATAAAAATTTGTTTTAGTCAAAGTTCAAATTAATCCACTCTAATAATGATTTGAAAGCATAATTTTCAGTACAAATTGAGCTATATTTTTTTTATAAAAATGTTAACAACTTGACCATGAAATGGACTCATTTATATTGTTCAAATGTATACAAATTCAAGTATGTTAATTAAAAAGGTTTTGTCCCCTCAGGAGTGCCTCAGGGGAGACACTTAGGACCGCTTCCTTTTAATATGCACAGTAAGAATGTCAGTATTTCTGTTCCTCAAATTCGCAAAGCTTTTTCTAATAAATATTATTTATAACATTCTATATTTAGGCACAGGCTTTTGAAGATTTTACTAACTGTACAGCTTGTTAGCAAAGTAATCTGGGTCATTTCACAACTCTCAGATTAAGATACAGCAATATTTCATTTTGTTAAATATGTTTGGACCGGCACGACGGGGATGAGGGGTTCTCGCTCACGTGATACTGGCTTAAGTGACAGCTATGCTGATGCGATTCCTACGGTTTGTAAGTTTTCGGTGCCCCCCTATAGGATAAGGAAAAGAAGGGCATCTGCATAGCCTCTGGTTATGTAGATGTTTGTGTTTCGTTGGTAGTCGCTAAAGGGCTTCAACTGTTCATTTATATGATATAAAAAATGCGTAATGTATGTTACTATGAATAAATTCACAAGGTCCTGGTAGTATAAGTAGACATCTTGACATTATTGAAAAAAAAATCAAATTTCTAGTCGACAGAAAAAAATTATAATGTAAGTAAGATTCTGAGAATATTAAATAACGTTAAAGCTGTTTTTACATGTTTCTCCTAAAGAAATATTTCATAAGATGTGCTCCAAGCACTTACATTAATTTGATATAAAGCAACATCTTCATTTGAGCTATTCAACGTCATAATAAGCGAGATTAAGGTCCCTGCCTCCTGAAGCATTCAAGCTAATAATATAAAGAGGAAACATGGGTGTTTTGTATGTATGTTTGTAATGTTTACACATAAAAACTACTGGACCGATTTCAAAAATTCTTTCACCATTCGGAAGCTACATTATCCACGAGTAACATAGGATACATTTTATTCTGATAAAAATAGGGTTCCGTAAGATATTTTGGTTTTTCGGACACAAGGTGTAAAAAATGTTATTTCGCGTACTAAGATCCCGTTGTAAATCTTAGTTAACGCAGGCGAAGCTGCGGGCAACAGCTAATATGTAATAAAATGACACTGGTTTTTACAGGCTACGAATTTTTTACAAGATTACTCTATGTTTTATCTTTGCCTAAATAAAATACGTGTTTGATATTTTACTTTCATTCAAAACTAAGCAATTAATGTTACATCCCCATCATCATCAGCCTACATCCGTTTACTGCTGAACATAGACCTCCTTCAATGAACGCCAAGACCACCGATTCCTTGCTATTTACATCCAACATACTTACATCCAAAACGTTTAGAAATTATTTATTCTATGTTTTAACACATAATGTAAGTGCTATAAGTGTTGTGCGATCATTCATAAAACACAAAAAGTAAGCTAAGTAAAGAAGTAACAAAGGTTTCCCCTCATGTATATACTCCACACTATTTTGATGAAATTCTGAGACGACAACAAATACCCAACCCTACACATCAAAGTAGAACGCAAAAGTGGGTTGTCACTTAAAGATTTGACAGGGACGTTTTATTATATCCGACGTAACATATTTCGCTTTGTTCTTTTAAAGAATATAAAAGTCACGTAGTAGTAAAAACCGCAAAAAAAATACCTACTAATCTAAAACTTGACACTGGCAAATAGTAAAAACTCATTGCCATAAATGAAGAAGAAAAAAATACCTTCTAATCGACCACCAGAATTGGGCACATTAGGCGACGCCCGAATCCTGCCTTCATAGTAGTATAAACAAAAAACTATAATTTGCTCAGATTTTGACGTTTTTGGTTACCTTGGCGTAAAGGCAATGTTAAAAAAGGTTAATAATTGTTCGTTTCTAATAGCTACAGCGGTATTTCCAAAGGAATTATATACCTAATACGCTACTGTAGGGCTAATCTGTAAAAAACCATTTCGATATCGAGCGTCACCTGGGTGATAGAGCTCACTTTACGTCACTTAGTGAAAGCGAACGCGAACTTTATTGATATAGATAGAAAGAAAAAAAGAAAAACTTTATTGGACCACACACATGAGACTACAACAATATAATTGAAATTGACTAAAAAGAGCTGCATCCATGTAATAAATAAATTACTCTTACAATTTGCGTCAAACTATCGATAGATAGTCGAGTTTTAAACAAATTCGTCAAATTCGTCATATCACCGCGGATTCCGCTTTCGAGATTCGAAAACGACCTTACGGAATAGCGCCACTGACTCCCTCGTGGTTTTCACCAGGATTCTTCTTACATTTTTGTTTCCAAAGCATTCATGATCCGCCAATCTACTCCCAGTTATCCCATAATTGTGCGTAATGAAGCAATATAGAACTTAGCATATTCTCACAAAAATCGGGCAGGTGTTTAGCACACAATGATGTGTCGCAAGTGATGTGAAACGTATATTGGTATTGTACCGGCTGGCGCAACTGATTTATGTGCGACTACCACCCTGAGCCAATACCTCTTCATTGTTACACATTTTCTCGTGGTCAGCTCTGAGATCAATTATGGACTAAGACTAGCCTCATTACCATAACTAGCTATGCTTCGAGTAGCATTCATTACATTGACTTCTTCTTCTTTACACTCATCATCATAATCTTCTTCTTCTCATTCTTTACCATCCTTTATCCGTCCTCTGCTGAACATAGGCCTCCCTTATATATACTGTCATTTAATTTATTAACAATTTATTTAGCTACCAGAATTTTTTTTAACCCCGACGAATAAAGAAACGTGGAATTTATAAGTTTGGCCGCTGTTGAAGCGTATGTAAGGAGGTTCTACACTGCTTCAATATAATGTTCTTTTTTTAATCATTATTTGTTTTTCATATGTCATATTTTTTACTAGTTTGTTATCCGTTGTCATGGTAACCTCGTTCCATTAAAATTATTCTAGAAATGTAAAAGTTTTATCATTCTATTAATTAATCTCTCTATTAATTCCTTCAGCCGCTGTGTGTATGCCTTAATGGATAAAGCGATTTCGGTACATTTTTTTTTATTTGAGAGCAGGTTTCCTAATGGTTCAGGCCTTGTCGTGGCGGTGGGGCTCAGTAGCCCAGGGTGACCCAAACACCTTGGGCGAAGCGAATTGAGCCGAGGGGGCTCTTTGTACCCCTCTTATAAGAAGAGGGGACAAAAGAGCAGGGGGCAAGGGGTGAGGATGGGAACCTCACCTCATCGTACTGTCCAGACGTTGGGAGTGGTTGTTCTGTGGTGCGGGGCAACCGCTCTGTGGAGGTGGCGTCAGTCCCCTGAGGGACTGACTAGCCGTCGAGGTGCCCTGTTGCTTGTAGATCCGGGGCACCTCACCAAAGGCGGCATTGGTGGCACTCGCCGGGTTTTAGTGGGTAGGGCTGCGTCCACTTACCATCTTTCGGGCGCAGCGAGTCCCACATACCCGCCAGGGGAGACCCACTCCCCAGCGGTATGCGTCAGTGCATTTCCCGGCGTAAAAAAAAAAAAAAAAAAAAAAAAAAAAAAAAAAAAAAGGTTTCCTAATGGTCTTAGGCGGATTTCATTGAATTAACTTTAGTCATTTCAAGCTCATCCTTATTCATTTAATTGAATTTTTTAGTATAATGTTTTAATATATGATATCGAAGTTTTCAGGAAAATGGACATAGGATGTTTATCAATATACTAAGTGTTAATTTAATACGACGTTTCGTTCTTGTTGTTGATTAAATGATATTATAATTTAATCTAATACTTACCATAAGCCGTAAATGGATGGTATGGTCAGCGCCATGATGGTAGACAGCACTCCCACCACCAAGATGGACACTCGCATCACCCAAATTATCTCCATTTCAGACGCTCTCTGTCTAAATATCAGCTTGTAGACGTTCCTATGGACAAAATTATATTATGTTTAGAAACTCATGATTGGTTAATAGAGCGACTAATGAATATACACATACTGAGGTCAATCAGGAGTCAACGGTCCTTATGGCCTGAATAATCCTTAGTCCAGCCAGTCTAAATAGTCATCAAAATGAACGAAGATATATGTAATGATGCTAGCACCTTTTTTTATTGCTTTGCGTATTCATTCGGGGAGGGTCGTTTCCGGGGATATGTGGGACTAGTGGCAGCCCCACTACTTCCACCGGAATCATCATCATCAGCCTTTATCTGTCCACTGCTAAATATAGGCGTCCCAAATGAACGCCAATACGACCGATCTCTTGCCGGACCACGAAACACGGACACAATACGAACCGGCCACTGCACGGAGATTGTGTTCCCACCTAGTTAATGACCAACCCCCTTGTCTACTGAAAAGCAAGTCCTAAAACGCGAGTTGCCTTTAGCCGCTTATCAGCTAATGTTACTGTTTCAATTTATAAAACTGCCTAACTAATCGCGGCGCTTAGAACAAAGAAAATTATAGAAATACCCTAATATAAATTTAGTCGATGCCGTATCTTACGAGTAGAAACAGCAATTCTGCATTTTCATCAGATCAAAAGCAGATATTACAGTTTTATTTGTATGATTGCCGCTGATTCCTCGAAACTAAATAATCGACAAACTGTCAAAAGTTTTGTACCAATCGAAGCTATTCAGCTGTCTAAGCTTAATAAAGTTTAACATAACTAATTTAAGCTCAAGTTAAACAGATGGCTAAGCAACTAAAGTCGATAACAGACTTGGAGAATAGTTACACCTTACTATTTCGTACATAGTATTAATTTAGGTAGACTCTATAGCAGTATTTAGGTCAATTTACTTATGTATTTCATAGAAGTATATTTAATTATTTAGAACGGATGGCCGATGGCCAATAATGTTCAAGAGTAGAATCCGAGTTTATGAAGACGTAGTGTTGGTCGGCCATTAACCAGGTGGGAAGACGATCTCTATGGAGTGGTCAGTCCGTGTTAAATGCGAGCGGCAAGAAATCGGTCTTCTTGGCGTTCGTTGAAGGAGGTCTATGTGCAGCTGTGGATGGATAAAGACTGACGATGATGATGAATACGATGAAGAAAAAGATGATGATGATAGTGAAGAAGATGATGATGATGATGAAGATGATAATGATCATGATGATGATGATTTATCATCATTACTGATTTTATGCTTTCTTGATTCATTGCTCAGCAGTGAGGATGTTAACAATATAATCACAGTAAATATATAATATTCCAATAATAATATATTAAGAACCTTAAAACCTATATTAGACAGTCTATATTTCTCTATTAGTCTGACTCTAGTCTTTAAACTAGGTCAAAGCTATGAGCTGATCCCATACGGATTACTAAGCTCATACCCTCAATGGATCTTTAATTTTATCAGACACGCAAGCTCCTGATGGTTTCCTAAACGCGATAAAATCAGTTCATGTGGTTTAAAAATAGTCGAAATGGAAAATACGGAAACAATAAAATATATTATTTTTTTAAAGAAAAGGGGTCAAACAGTCAGTCGGTACTCGGTTCACATAATGGTAGGTGATAGCTACCTCCAAATACCCGCTATATCAATGGATTAGCAGAAGCGTTGCCGGCCTTTTCCGATTTGAATGAATTGCATCTGTATTTAAAACAGTCTTCAAACATATAGAATTAATTTTAAATAAAAAAACCAAAAACCGATTTCAAAACTATAACCTTTAAATTATGTACAAGTAAAAATTTTAAAATGATATTTAAATACTCCGAGATGAAGATAATTAACAAAAATAATTAACGGAAATATTGAAACTTATATTATAATATCTTACTTATACTATTTAAAATTAGGTATTTTTGGAGTCGGTGCCAGCCAATCCGCATTTCTCTGTGGTACGCTCATGTGTCTCACATATACCGAAAGACCATCTTTGTTCGCGACACGTTTTAAACACTTAAAAAAACAATGGTCAGCGCATTGGCGCCAAGCCCGGTGATAGCGGGTTCGAAACTCGCCAGGGAACAAAAAAGTTTCTGTGTTCCTGGGTCATGGATGTGTATTAAATATGTGTATTATATAATAAAAATCATAAATATATGTTAATATAAAAGTATTAAATATAAGTATTTCCGTTGCCTGGTACCCGTAACACAAGTTCTTCGGAAACTTAGCACGGGACCAGATTGACGTGGTGTAAAAGCGCCCATACTCCATAGATAGATATTACATACCTGGCAAACATCGAAGACGCGCTCAGCACGCTAGAGTCTGCGGAGGACATGACGGCGGCGGACACGGCTCCCAGCCCGAAGAACGACACGAAGTCGGGTGTGAGGTGCTGCAGCACCAGCGGCAGGATCATGGACGTCTGTTCCGATGTCAACTCGCCATTCTCAGTCAATGGTCCGCGGTAGTCCGTCTCGTTCCAAGCTACAAACAATGCGGCTTTTTGGTCTTGATTCTTATGAAAACAAACTATTGCGTAAGGCCATAAAGTACTAATGTACGTACCTATATAAAAATAGCAAGATTTGTGACTTTCACAGTAAAATTTTTTCGATTGTCATGACAACAAGCAGTCATGGCATAACTGCTTTGAACTAAGCCACCGCTGTCGCTAACGACCAATGATAGCCACCTTTTTTGGATGTTTGTTATTAAAACACGCACAGCTAAGCTATTTTGGATCATATTTGGCATACAAGTAGCTGGACCTGGATTAGCACATCGGATATTTCTTGCAAATGCTAAAGTGATAGCGAACAAAGTCGAGAGAAGCTGGTTCTTTTTATATTTGTATGTATGTTATTTATTTCCAATAATAAAATATTAGAATATTCCATAATAATTGGAAATCTATCCATTAACGATGGCAGATTTGTATCATACTTTTTTTTGGTATCGGATATTCCGGTACAACGTATGGCAAATCTACAAGAAGAAGAGGTTCATAAAAAAAACTTAAACATTTTGGAAAGACATTATTAAATATTTTAGAGACGAAGCCTTGGAGAGTATAATCTATTATTGCATGTATTATCACCGCTCGCTCGCGTCCACGACTGTTGTAAGTGAGAACACTATAATTACGTAAAATTGCTTCTACGATTACGGATAGCTTAAATTGACAATTTTAATGCATCAATGATATTGGAATGGCGATTGTATGTTCGTCACGAAAATGTGAAGGCCGGAGACCGAAGGTTATGATGACCACATATAATGTGGAGCGTGCGAAAGTATAGTAGGCCTAGTCGCAGCCAGCTATCCTTCTCTATAAGTGTCTTATTGGTACCAATTATGCACAGGTCATAGTCTAACCCTACGCTTCTTTAATATGTGATAATTATCATGATATTTAGTTATGTATATGCCGGATCAGCACACCCCACACCATCGATACAGATCGCATCAGTACCAAGTCAGTACTGAAACATACATTTGTACGAGGCAGACGCATTGGACCTACAAAGACAACTTAAAACTTATGCGGCAATAATATGTAATAGGCAATAACTCATGCAGCTAGTTTTGGTGCGATTCTGAGGAAAAGAACTGCATCCATAATTCGACGTGTCAGACACAGCACCAGCGGTATTCTGAAAGTGTTCGTTGATTGTTTCGAAAGTCCAGTTTGGAGACAACGGACGAAGGCGCATGTCTCTATGTCAAATTAATAAGATGAATTAAATAAGATAATTATTTATATTTAGAAATGTCTGCAGTCACTAACATAGTTTATAAGTATATTTGTAACTAACAAAATATGGATTGAAAAATCTGAAATAAATGTATTATTATATTATTACTGTTAATAATTATTATTCATCGCAGCCGTTAGATAAAAAAGCCGTCGATGAAGAATCGGTACGCAATTTCATTTCAAATTCATCCATCGCAAAAAGACGAAATAGAGAAAATTGTAAATGATAAGAGATGTCTCAATTAATTGGAAGAAATTTGCATTCTACGATGCAATGAAAACATTAAGTCTTAAGAGGTAGTGCCATTGTTGCATTGGTGGTACCTTTCGTTCACATAATATGTACCAGCTTAGTCACAGCTATGCTGTCGCGTTTTGAGCATTTTAAGAGTTGACCTAGTGACCTAGTCCGGTGACCTAGTGAGGGAGGGTACGATAAAAGGGGGCAATGCGTTTGCAAATGTCTCTGGGCGTCGCGTCGGTAGGCCGATCCTGTATCCACTACCAACTACTGTACCAACTACCAACCAAACACTGCCGTACCATCCTTTACTGGATAGAATATAGATCATCTTCTACACTAATATCTGTATTCTGTAGCAACTAGCAATTCCATAACGAAATATGAGTCTCAAATAAAATCCAAACCTCCACAAAAGATGTATTAGTTACTAAGGCGTAACGCACTTATATTAATTAGAAGTTGGGTCATCATGAAACTTGACTCGTCCGCCGTACCAGAAATAATAATAATATGGCCTATTATAAAGCTATCGCTTGACGTCACCTTGTGTCTTCTTCATAATTGGCCCTTTAGGTATAAAATATTTGCTGATATGTATTTGATGATTGCGTGTAGTGTTTTCTAATTATCTTATAACATAGGCATTGATAATCAATAGCCTTTTTCTTTTTCGTGTTCCATCAAAACTCAAAGTCCCCGCAGACCTGAATTTTGGTGAAGACTTTGAGCTGACGATTAGAAAGCAGTATTGCAATAAATGGTTACGTCTAGTTAAAGGTTAACCTACTTTCCGTTTTTCCTTTTATTATCAACTATTATCCAAGACAACTCACAAGTTCCCTTGGCGATGGCGCCGATAAGCACTGGTGGGATGGCCATGAAGATGCACCCAATGGCAGCCACGTACGACAGCACCTGCGCCCGTCCCGCGGTCTTGCTGCTCAACACGCGTTGGAAGTACACCTACACCAACACCATATCGACTGTTAAACGCTTATATTAAGGTACATATATAACGTAGGAGAAATAGAGAGATATATGTGACAAAGAGTCATCAAAGAATTGCATGTGTGCTGCTGCCATCTGAATCAGAATTCACATTATTTCATCCGCTAACTTGGTACATATATAAAAGATAAGATTATTTCCTTCTATAATATATTTACTCATTTTTTATTTAATATTTAAACTGTGTATAACTGTAAATCTCTACGCGTTCCTTCATCGTTATTATGGCTTTCTCTGAAAGGTGCTTTTAAACGGGCAATCATTTTACTGAAATGTGTATAATGTGCAATAGAATGGCTAACATTGCCGGCAATGATAGCCGGACTACATAATACACGACCAAAAAATTACTAATATAATAATAAGCTTACACATATTTTACACGGTCAATGTGTTTCGGACGGTTTGCTGCATTAAAATGTTTCTAATTTTATTCAGCAAATATTGCAGTAAAAGTATCGCCCGCCTACAAACGATTTCAGCAAATGAAACATTGCCAAAATATCAGGAGATTAGAAAGTATTTAGATATTAATGTACGAAATAATTAAGTAAAACTCACCTGCCAGGGAATACCGCCGAACACCAGCAGGAGACCATAATCAATATAGAACCAGTAGTACTCGGGATCAACCTTCCCGATCCAGTCCATTTCCATGGAGCCCAGCGGTTTCACGTGCTCATTGGCCCAGGCGAAGGGGATGCACATCCACAGCCCGATGAAGATGCAGAACAACTGAATGACATCGGTGTAGGCGACGGAGTACAGGCCGCCGAAGAGGGTGTAGAAGACCGCGACGCAAGCGCTGAAGATGACCGAGGTGCGGTGGTCCATGTCGATGATGACGGCGAGGGTGGCACCTAGCAACAGAAGGAGGTTATAGCCAAAACTTAACATACAGCTGCAGGGCAATTTTGGCCGAAGTTACAGTGGTGATTAAAGCTCGCGAAAAAAATCGGTTGTTTGTAAAGTCGGCTGATTGAACGTGACGTCATAAGAAAATACTGATGTGCCTCTTAGTCGCTCTTTCCGCGCTCTCGCTTGCACTTCAAGCCTTAAATGGAACGCCTCAAAGTGAGGTAACGCCACATGAGTTTTTTCGTGCGTGCAGCCGGCTCCACCGAATTATAAGACGTTGTCACGTAAAAAAATTCAGAAGTGAAAATTTCTTTAGCGGCGTTGGTCACTTTTTTATGATGGGTAAATAATGTTTAACTCGCATCAGGACATGTAACGTGAACTTCGTGAGACTGATCGAAAATTCGTAAGACTACTATAATGTAATTAATTTTTCTGAGAGATAAACTTTTTATAATGTAACTAGCGGACCCCACAGACGTTGTCCTTTAGATACGAATCGATAGTGGCAGTACAGATCAATAACCTAGATACCGACTGCAGCGTCATCTGCCGGTCTGATTTGTGAATCTAAACCATCCTCGAATCTACTTGAACACACACAAAGAAAATCACTCAAATCGGTCCAGTCGTTTAGAAGGAGTTCAGTCACATACACACGCACACAAGAAATATATATATTAAGATATAAATTGTCATATTTGTTTACAATAGATCAATAAATAAATATTGTATTCTACCACATAAAAGATTGTACTTTTATACTGATATTTAAAGCAATTTGTGCAATATTATTTCCTAACCATTCCAAAATATCAAAAATACACAACGTTAGTATTCAAGTTTTCACTCCTGCCGGCACTCCCGGAGTGCAACCCGTCGTTTTTTTTTTACAGAGTCAGAGGGTGAGTAACAACCGACGCCCATAGACATCCATGCAACCAAAGGTTATGCAGATGCGTTGCCTCCTTTTTCCCTAACCCTCAAATTCACAAGCCGCACTTAAATCCGCCGCTTTCAATTTAGGCCGGTATCATTGGCCTGGTCCTGCCGAGTGCGGACCCATTCGGCAAAGCAGCATAGCACTACCACGGCTACTTAATAAATAATATATAACAGGAAAAACATTATTTTCCATTTGCCTTTGGGACTTTTATTTGTATAGAAAAATAAAAGTAGTCCTTTCCAATAGAAAACAGTGCGAAGGCTTTTGACTGAACAAATTGGTTTTCCCCTCATGCCGTCGGTGAAGATCAAAACCATGTTCTATAGAAGGCTATACAGCTTATATTAATTATAACTTACTAAACACGCTTTGATGATAAGTTTATTTGAACAGGTATAAGCGCGACCGATTTTCAATCAGTATATTAATTGAAAACTGTTTTAGTAGTAACTTAATTTAATAAAAAATAAATACTAATTAAAAGTACAATAGCATAATCCTAAAAAATATACTAACAATATTATTATTGTTACAACCACAGTTACAACACTATCATATTCTTATTATTTTGATAGCTACTATTTTTAGGTATGTATTATAATATTTGTTTGTACAAGTACATAAATTCAAAACCTTGATAGAAGCTTCATTTTAATGAAGACCGAGAGAGACCGTCACCGCACAGGCTACAAAATCGAGCTCTTTAAGATATATAACTTATAAATAATGTACAATAGCCTTATCGCCCTAATAAAACTGATCCCTAAGATGATTTCCTCGACAGCATCGACCCCCAAGTCACGTTCCCATCCCGCATTAAGTGACACTTTGTTTTTATACAGACTCTTCCGAGCTATAACGACAGTGATAAGATAATAAAAAGAGAGTATTTCTTAAAATAGAGTTTTTTTTGTCACAGTGCTTTGTTTTGCTGTAAAGATTTTGAGACATTTTTTTTTATATTCTCTCTAAAAAAAACTAAATATTTTTAATACAATATAAACTTAAAACTATTTGGAATTTAATTTTAAATGTTATAAGTAAGTGCTATTTATAATAATAAAAATAAATTGCTAATAGTTAATCCGCAATAGACTGCAAAAAATTGTTAGGAATAAAAGCAGCCATTTTGTCTAGGAGCTTCGTGCACGTTCGTTTCAGAGTTCAAAGGTATGAATGTATAAGAATTAAGAACACACTGTCAAAGCCGCGATGTACAGCGATTCATATTCATAAGAATAATTTCTGCAACCGGCTTTAGGTCGAAATTGTATTTTTCTCACATTTTAGTCCAAAAAAATTCTGTCTGAACAACGCAACTTTTCAGTGTTTGTTCTTCAGCAATGAAACACTGATTCAAAATAAACTTTTAGTTCACAAACACAGCTACGAATTTTATCTAACAGTAACTACGATAATTTTCAAAATAAAATTACAGAAACATTTTCACTGTGAAACAACTAACGAACAGAGAATGAGTTTGCGAATATATTTTCATGGTTCCCGACAATATAATGAAATGAAAACTTATGTAACTCTTTATTGTCAGTACAATTGTAGCAATTGAATTTTATATGATATTTTATTATATATTCCGTAATATAAATCGAATTAAAAAGTTGTAATCGGTTTTAAGCTCTTTGTACTCTTATTAAATAGCAGCTGTTTTGCCCGTGGCTTCGCCCAACTTAACTTAGATATACGGACGTAATTTTTTCCATAAAAAAAATCCTATGTAGCTCTAATTCCTACAAGAAATTGTGTACAAAGTTTTATGATGATCGGTTCGACAATTTCCGCGTAAACGCGTAACAAACTAGCTGACATACCCATTTATAGCGTTAAAGAGTGATTTACTATCATTTTTTGACTTGACCTTGGTCACCTTGACACCATCTCTTAATTATGAAGAAAAACCACACGTTTTTTTTTCTCAAAGTCAATCTATATAGGCTCATCGCATTTATTTATTTATTTATTAATGAGCTATGACTTTAAATACCTGTATACGTACCCTAATAGGGGAGCATGTAAGGATTTATAACTTACCTAGAGCTGCCAGAATGCCAGCTGCCCAGAACACCTCTCCACATAGGGCTGGCAAGAAGAGCAGACCACCCATGCGGCTGCCAAAGGAATCTTGCAGGGGGTCCAACATTGTCACGTAGCCCTGCTTGCGCATCGGGTTCGCGAAGAATATACCGCCTGAGGCAAAATGGCTTGATATTAGTTTTTTTTTATTTTTTTATTTCACATATAAGTTCCTAATAATGATCACCTACTTCGTAACCTCATTATTTTCCATATTTATAATGTAGGTTCTTAACTTCTTAAGGTTTCAGAAAACTTCTGATAAGAAACGTGCGTTGCACTTGCATGTAGCATCAGGAAAATATCTTTGTGCCCTTTTTTGCTTAACCTTTAATATCAACCTTATGTTCATTGTTAACCTTTAATAACTATCACAAATTATGACACAACATATTTTATCGGTTTTTTTTTTTTGTAAAAATAGTTGCTAAAGGGTACTTGTTATAAGTGAAATGTGTCAAGAGGCCCTCGACTTGGGCGGGCGGACGTCCGTAAAATGCCTTACATCAGATTTGCTTTTGTCCACTCATCTATATGAATATATTCTATCTGTAAACGTTCCACTTCACAACAGCTTTGTGTTTTTTTTTTTAATTTTAAGACAAGCGTTTTGTGTCTACTTTTCTTAATTAATAGAGACACAATGTTATACAAAAGTAAAATTAACTTGTATTAATATAAAGTGAGTGTGTGTGTGAGGGGGTGAAGCAAATGAAGTGCTGGACTTCTCGGAAGTCACTGTCACTCTACGTAGAAATAAAAGAGATGCGAAAAGACGCCGCGATGGTACGATGATTTGTTCGAATCGTTCGAGTATATAATATGTAATTAATTATTTTTTTACAAATATCTTTGTCAATCGATAATAATTTAAAACAACAGTATTTTTTTTTATTCTATAAAAAAAAATATTCCAAGAACATAAACATATATTTTTTTATGCTTCCAAATGGAACCGTTTCCTTTAAAAAATGTTTCTAACTACTTTGCTAGAAAAAACTAAATATAATAAGTATCCGTAATAAAAAAATGTCTATTCCATTTTCTGCACTCATACATACTCGTATTAATGTACATATAAATTTGCAACGCATAAATCTCTGTATATAATCACACCACTCACCGAACACCAGGGAGAGGGCATATCCGAAGGGAGCCTGGCACCACACCAGCCCCGACGTGTAGATTGCCTCGGCCGTCCCGTTGATGTAGCCGCCGCCGACCCACGTCGCTGCGAGATAACCTCACCATTACACTCCGTACATAAGAATGAATGAATGAATGAATGAATATCCTTTATTGTATACCCACAAATTTACAAATACAAGATAATAAATTTAAAAACAAAGTAAGTATACAAAGGCGACTTTATCGCTAAAAAGCGATTTAAAGATATGTATAAGAATAGAATAGAATAGAAAATCTTTATATGTTATAGTTGGTTTGTTAGTTACAATATTAGCTTTTGTTAGTAATGTAAGGGTTGCATCAATTTTAACAAATATATAATCGTCATACAATACCATCCTTTGCAAACTTTGCCTACCCATAACTAGTTTTATAAGGACACCGAAAAAGATCAACTGAAAAAGTACCGCCTTTAACACAGTTATAAGGATCAAGAGCAATGCAAAAAAGTCGCGTACTTTGGTTGCCCTTTATGCACGAATTTTTCAAACCTAAATCAGATATAGCCGTATGTGTGCACCCTAATGAATAGGTATACAATAATATTAGTTTAAGAGCTAGCGAACCATCTGACTAGGCTACTCCCCACAAAGCTAACTTTTTTAAATGAGGTTTTATTATCGGTCAATTATAAAGCACCGTTGTGGTAGTTGTCATCTCTTTTTATGATAATGCCATTTTTTTGTTTATCCCATAAAGCAACAATTTTAATATGTAATTATTTACATATAAGTTGAAGTTTACAAAATTAGAACCCCTTCCAATATGGCAAGTATGTGCCAGACGATGGCAAAGTTGTCACCGGTGACCGGTATAGCAATTCATACCTTGCTCCCAAAAGGTTCGTGTTTTGTAGGAACATTCTTTCAATCGGGTAAAAAGTTGGAACTGGCAAATTATAGGTTTGCGGGAAACGGGTTAGCCGGATCTATCTTTAACACTGTAACAGAATACAGTAATTGCAGTCGTGGAGGTTGCAATTGGATGTCTATTTTTCAATAAACATGGATAGACTTTTTAGTCACAGTCTTCCATCTCTTCCTTCCTGATAAGACACTCATGAATTGTCCATCTTAAGATATAATAGATATCTAATTTGTTCACACTAAATTCTATGAGTAAGCAAAGTTTCAGAATTATTTGCTGAGCTTTCGGTGCTTCGATTGCTAATTCCTCGTGCAGTTATATCATTGAAATAGCAGCTCCGAATTTGTGAGGTATCGATTTTCCGCATTTAGATTTGTCGCAATGACTTTAATAGAATTATACATAGAGCTTTGCAGTTTCCATAATAAAATCCTCTGCCTTTAGTCTAATTCTGGAAATTAAAACTAGCTTTGCACTCAAGCGTGTATAGAATCGGCCTTAACATCACTTTGTGTAATTATTTTCTATGTATTTTCCGCGTATTCATATGTCGAAAGGGTTTTAGTCCATTGAAATGTTACATTTTTTAGGCCTAACCTTGCGTTTTTAGAGGACGCATTTTTTTTATGTGTAGGCTGTAGGGGGGGTCAGTGTAAAGCTAAAACCAAGTTTGTGGGGCTGCCGCCCTTATCCCATGGCCGCCATCTTGAATTGAAATTGTTTTTACGATATATCTCTTAAAATAATTATCTGATTAAAAAAAATTGTAAATATTTTTTGTTCCAAATTAAAATCTCTTCAACTTTGGTTCAGTAACTTTTAGTCGTAGATCTATAAATAAAAAAGTTATAAGTGAAAATGTTCGGTTAATGTTACAGATCGGTCTAGTAACGATTTTACACTTTTTGTCTTAACAGTTCTTATGTGATGGATACTCTCTAATGGAAAAAACACGCTTAAAAAGTTTAAATGCAAATAATAAAAATAAAAAAAATAGTTTTCACTGAAGTTTTTCAACTTCGGTGATAACTATTTTTTTTAACTTCTGTCTAAAATCATTTGAAATTGTCTTCACAATAAAAAACAGGAGCAGAAGCAGAACAGAAGAAGAAAGAAAAAAGAAAGAAAAAGAAGAAAAAAAGGAGGAAAAGGTGTAAAAACTTTACTAGACCGAGCTATAACATTAATCGAACATTTACGCTTAAAACTTTTTTATTTATAGTTCTACGACAAAAAGTTTTTACAACAGTAGTTACAATTTTTTTTAATCAGATAATTATTTTAAGAGATATATCGTAAAAACCATTTCAACCCATATTTTCAAGATGGCGGCCGTGGGACAAGGGTGGCGACCCCACAAACTTGGTTTTAGCTTTACACTGACCCCTACTACTCATCAAAAAAATAAAATTGCGTCCTCTAAAAAACGCAACCCCAAATGTAACTTTTCAATGGACTATTTACAAGTTCCATAAGGCGCAGGATATTTAGCCTTATAGTTGGTATAGTGTCTTATTTAGTGCGGAATTAAATAAAGGCGCGATGAAAAGACAACTTTAAAATATATCTGAGGGGGTGAAGAACTTAAAAACTATTTTGTTAATGCACAGCGCCATTAAGTGTCTCATCAAAACTATGTTAAATGGGCAGAGCGAGCGCGGTTCGAATTGGGTATGTACGATCCGGGTCGTCAATCCGATTTTTCGGTTCGTAATGGATCGTAAAGGCACGATCCGGTCCGCGGATCGGATCACATGCATCGATCCAATCTTCAAGAAATCAAATTGGATCCGATACAAATAACGGTGGCTTTCAATATCCTATTTATCTTAAAATTTTCTTATCTATCTTAAAATTTTGACAGATTTTTTAAGAAAATATGTCAAAATTCCAAGATAGATAAGAAAATATTAAGATAGATATCCTATCTATCTTTATTGAAAACTGCCGTAAGTAAGACAATTAATTTTAGATTTTTATTAGTCAAAATCCTTCAAAATATGTAAAACTTTTGAACAAACAAAATTTCTCTATGTAACTTATAAACAAACAAGTACTTATTGTTTTCTTAGGTTTACGCGAATTTCACTTATTATAATGAACAACTTTTTACGGATTTTATTGCGGTTTATTTAGTTTTTTATTAGCCCGACGTTTCGGATACTTTACAGAACCATGGTCACGGGAGGACGTCGTCGTCCTTTCGCGTTAACAATTTCACATATTGAATCAGTATTTAATTTTTTATTTATTAGTATATTCGTAATAACTTCAACATTTCGACATGAAAATGTGACTACACAAAATTTAACACCCGACCCTACATTTGTCAAACAATGTCACATTTCTCGCCCCCTCTCCCCCAAGCGTGTGACGTAATGTATGGATGATCCCATACGGCAACGCACCTGCCGCTTTGCCAGCCTTGCTCTAAAAAGACGGCATGAAGTAAGATGTGTACCTGTCATAGTGAATATCCCGACGAACAGACCGATAGATCGGCCAGCCAGCATCACCTCCTCCTCCGAGTCGTTCCCTGGTGGTTTCTTCCGTCCCGCCCAGATCCCCACCGCCAGGATCAGCACGTAGAATATGATAATGGAAAATACTCCCGCTATGTTGATCATCTTGGCTGTTGTGTGTAGAGCCTGAAACAACACCTCATGTTGAAAAAAAATCGGTTGTCCGTAAAGTCGGTTTACTGACGATAGCTGAACTTATGACGTTCATAAGAAAATACCGATGGACCGATTGTGCCTCTTTGTCGCTCGGTCCGCGCCATCGCTAGCACTTCAAGCCTTAAATGGAACGCCTAAGAGCGGGGTAACGGCGCATGTGTCATGTTTTTTCGTGCGTGCAGCCGGCTCCATCGAATTATAAGACATTATCACGTCTATCTGTTTATATCTGTTTGATCGCGCTGATCTAAGAAACGAAAGGTAGGAATTGATTGAATTGTTTTTGTATATTTTGATAATTTAATTATTTAGAAAAATTATAATGTATCTGTTATTTTCATGGAGGATATATTATGGTCACCAGTGGTACCAGTAAGTGAACCGTATCGTACATAAAAAAAGTGTAAATCCTTATAATATGTCTCACTGCTGGGCACGGGCCTCCTCCTCGAAATTAGAAGAGGGGTTTGGCCATAGTTAACTGATGCGCTGGCCCATGCGCATTGGTTAACTTCACACACCTTCAACAACATTCAATCTCATCAGGAATGCAGGTTCCTTACGATGTTATCCTTCATCGCTGACCTAGCGATGGTCCATTACGCACAATGCATTAAGAAATCTCTCCATTCCATTCGAAGACACCACAGGGGGGTCTGGATCAAACTCGGACCCTCCCACTCAAGAGGCCATGTTCCTAGTAATAATCATCGCACGTCTCTATAAAAATACTTTCTTAAAGAGTCCAAACTACCTCTAATCTACTAGATGGGATGGCGCTCTTCACTCGCAAACTTTTAAACTTTGGTCCAAACTCCGGTCACTATACACTGGTTTATAATTATATATTAGCCTAGCCAAAATGCCATTAAGAAAGCGTTAGCAAAGTTCGAAAATGGTAAAATGTATGGGATTGACAAGGACGTGTTTAATCACTTGGTCCATCCTATACATTTTATCATTTCGAACTTCGCTAACGCTTTCTTAATGTCATTTTGGCTAGGCCCCCAGGTTTCCTCATTAAATATTTCAAAAGTTAATCAATCATTTAAGTTTCAATAAATAAGTCTTTCTTATATTTCCCATGCTTGTATTCAAAGCTATGAATGACTTAATGCCAAATCCGCTTTCATTTATCGAGGAGAGTATTGGAGCAGATTTTGTTAATTTTATGGCTTGTTCAAAATCATCATCATCAACAACCTTTATCCGTCCACTGCTGAACATAGGTTTCCTTCAATGAAAACCAAGATGACAGATCCCTTGTCACTCACATCCAACACGCACCGGCCTGGCCTGCCTAATAGCCGACCACACTAGGTCCACCTAACGGGCCTCCACTCCAGTATGTGGATAAGTAATTGCATAGCTATATCAGCAATTAGTTACTTATCATTACTCAAGTCATCACCGCGAACATAGGTCACACTATAAATTGAATTCGGTCACGTGTTGGATTACGTTCCATTTAAGGCTATAAATGTTTAATGGGCATGGTTCCCCATAAGGTCACGTATCTTAGTCCCGCCCAAAGGAAATTCGAACTTCGAACAAACTGATCTTTTATATCAACACTTTGTTAAACTTTAACCGTACTACTAATATTATAAATGTGAATGTAAGTTTGTTTGTTACGCTTTCAAAAACTATTCAACCGAGTAGTAACATAGGACACTTTTTATGAAAAAAATATGAATGGCTTAAATGCGAGCGGAGCCGCGGCTAGTTATCAATATTTCAACTGTCAAAATGTCATAGGTCAAATATAAAATCAATATTGTATTGAATGGGTACGCTAGCACACTCCATATAATATGAAAAGAAATCAACACTACTCCTTCAATTCACTTCAATCTTTATAGCTCGCAAAGACACCAAAGTTTCATCAGTATTTTTGACCGCTTTTGAAAAGTGGTAGGCCAGAACCGTTGAACAAATACTATAAAATATTGATTATAAAACATTTGTCAATACCACATGAATAAATAAGTATTTGTTTTACGAATGGACATTTCTAAATTAGTTTCTATACATTACGAAATGAAATCAATGAATGTAACTTACTTGTTATTAGAACCCTCGTGACTTCTCCCTCGCACTTCCAATGTCTCTTAGTTTAGGAAACAATGAAGTAATAAAGATTCATCATAAAATATATATCTTAATTCACTATTGTTATTTCACTCGCTCAACGCCTGCGAACTCCGAGCGCCGAGGCGTTAGGCGAAGCACAGCTGTCGCCCCATCTGAGGGAAGTCTTTTGCGAAGGGCTATTCCTGGTCCTAAAGCTTAGCCCGCACATGAGCGCGCGTTGGCACCGCCACAGACATCAAACCCGATGCTCCTGTGCCCTGTTCTATAACTCGCAGTGCCCACATCCTCATGTGGTTGTGACAGGTCGAGGTGGTCGCGAGCGGCCGAGCTGCGCCGCGGTGCGAGATCCAATCGATCCTTTGACGTCATTGGTCGCTGCTCCATCTCACCGCGCATGCCTCAGACCTCCCACATACCTTCTACCACCTATCTCGCGAACACCATTGTGCCGTATATACATTGCTCATTGTTAACGCCGGCGCTCTCAAATGTTGCCTAAAATCGTTCAATGGACGCAGATATTTTTGTTTTTTGGTAAGCGCTGTACAAATTTGGACCTCGTAAGAGAGTGGCACCAACTGGCATTTCCATTGACAAATTGATTGACGACGTAACGCAGCTCGGATCTGTCGAAAATAGAAAGGACCCGAGGGTTGAGTTTTGAGATCTGCCTGACTCATGACGGCTATTTTTATGATCATGTGTACATATTTTAGGGCATTTGTGCCGCGTGCGTGTTAGGTCTCCATTAGGATCTAAAAGCCCTACGTCACCGGCACACGGCGGTTCACCTCAATTTTCTGTTTTATTTAAAGAATGCTTTATACTACTTGTTTAGGCTATTTATGAATCATTAATAAAAACATAAAACCTATTAAAACTGAAAAGCTGCATTTTATTTCATCTTTGTTTTAGCTTATATTACTAAACATGTTACTATGTATAATGTATATGTATATGATTTACAAGTATTACACAGATAAGAGGATCCATTCAGCTATTGCTGATTATCTACTGTCCGTGATAATATAGCAATAATAATTAATCGATATTTTCAAGTGCCTTCTACGTTTCAATCTCATTACAATATGAGTTTTTGGACTGCTACTATGGAATTATCATAGTATTAAAAAAAATATCATAGCATTATAAATAAATACTAGCGGACTCGACAGACTTCGTTCTGTCAAAACAATTAATTTGCAATAAATAAAATTGCAATCTCAAATTTGAGAAATAAACTATCCTATCTTTTAAGTTGGAGAAAAGCACACATTTTAAAAGAAAAAACATTAAAATCGGTTTAGTGGTTTAGGAGTCCATTGAGGACAAACATTGTGACACGAGATTTATATATATTAAGATATACAACAGTCACGATCATCAGCCCGTATCCTACTACTAGAGCTAGGCCTTTTCCAAAAAACGCCAAAAGGTCAGTCGCTTTGGCGTTCATTAATAAGCAATATTTTGCAATAAGATTTTTAGCGAAAATCAGTCTAATAAAGCTGTTGCCTGTTACTTTATACTTAGGCAAGCTTGCAAGTATGCTAGGGGTGTAACGATATAAAATATTTCTTTCAAACTTACCATAGTTACAAAAACAACAATTACTATGCAAAGAGTTTTTATAACTTTGACTCTGTAAAGCCGAGTTTATACTAGTAAAAGTTTTAATGATAATAATAATAATAATTCTTTATTCGAGTAACTACAGACTCAATTTGGTTAGTAAGCAAACATTTCTTAGCAAGTATGTTAGTAGAATTATTACATTTTTTTTTCATTTTCAATATTTAATAAAAACTTTACCCCATAGACACGGATCATTGCCGTACCATTCCATTTGCAACGGCACAGCAACGATTCATGTATATGCAATCCAGTCTACTGGATATCATGTCAAGAATGCTGTTGGCACTCCCTCGCACCCTTCGCAACAGAGACCCGCACCTTTTTCTCATAAGAGCGTAAAAACAATCAACATTAGCTGCAGCAAACATCCCTGAGGCGCTGCAGTATCGAGGTAGCCCCAACAGCACTCTGAACGCGTTGTTGTATTGAACGCGGAGAGCATTATAAGATTTTTGAGTATATCCCGCCCATAGGCTACACGTGTAAAAAGATGTACAATATGCTCTAAATAACATTATTTTAACGTTGGGTGAACTACGCGCAAACCTACGAGCAAGCATATTCGCTCTCACCGACAATGCTCTCCGCTCCCGTCAATAACAACATCATCTTTTAAATCGGAAGTCAGATAATGTCCAAGATATTTAAACTTATCCACCCTATTAAGAGGACAATTGTTTAACAACACCGGTGGCCATTCATTCGTACACTTGCCACGGACATTAAACACTATTAATTTACTCTTTTTAACATTATAAATAAGGCCGTGTGACTTGGCATACGACTCACAAACCGATACCAATTTTCTTATACCACAGACGGATGCACTCAGCAGCACCATATCATCAGCGTAGCTAATGTTATTCAGACGTACACCATCTATGTAACAGCCGACTCTGGTGCTGCTGAGCTCAGCAATCAACTCATTCATATAAATATTAAAAAGAGTTGGCGAAGTCAAACCCCCTTGCCTCACGCCACACTCCAGGCCGTATGGCCGAGACAACGCTCCTTCCCATCGTACATTATTAATCTGGTTCTCATACCAATACTTAAAGATGTTAATAAGTTCTATTGGCAAACCGTTTTTCTGTAGTTTCTGCCATAAAATATTGTATGAGACCAGGTCGAATGCCTTGGAAAGATCGAGGAAACAGGCAATGACTGGCGTTTCTCTCTTCGTGTAATAAGTGACAGCACTCTTCAGACACAGCACTGCGGTTTAATAAAATTGTCTTGAGTGTTGCTTTTGACGAAGTAACGAATTTTTTTAATCTTAGTTGGCTTCATAGAGTAAAGTAATACAACGGAAAGTTGGCTTAGGAAGCTGCTAGAGCCTAGGCGTAGCACCACGTTAATATATAAGTTATGTGAAACCGTCTTCAAAATTAAAATGCCAAAATCTTTTCTTCTACTATTATTTTTATTTTCAGCTGTCATAGCTGTCACAATTTTTATTCCGTGTTTATCAATTTGTTTTCGATAAAATACCAAAATTATATTTGTGTATTGAAATTGTAATTAATAGTGTCTCTTGAAACAAACTACCAACATGCATGATACGGTATTGTTTTTAATTTTTACTTTAACTAATGACTATAAAAGTGTTTTGAAAATAATATATGGTCTGGAACGATCATAAATTAGATAATTGGTCATGTAATGTAATGGTAGTTGCTATTGAGACTTAGTTGGACATGTACAGAGAGCCTTTACACAGATACTTCGGCTGGCGGATGTGTGGAAGACGTGCAACAAGATACGAGCGGCGGTGTTCCGCGTGGGACTCAACCTGTGGGACTGGTACCGCCCGCTCGACCCCGAGGGGAACTCTCTTATCTCTGGTCAGTGCCTGATATTCGTCCTTTCAAATCCAGCAATTCCTTTCAATTCATACCTATTTTAATATGTAATATAAAGTAACCTATGTAAAGGCGGTTGAATCTACCAATTTAGTATCTTCGAGAATATTCATAATTATACGTTTTATGTAAGTTACTATTGCAGACGATTCATTTGATATTCAGTTATTAACGTTCATTACTATGCGTTCAAATTTTCAATAATTGCGAGTAAGTAAAGCATATTCTTTGCCTATCATCTGAGAAAGAACTTCTCAGTGCTAGTAAATAGACTGCTTTCTCTACACTTCTAAAATAAACACAACATACTATTTATATCAAGTGAGACGCAAGTTACCTCTGCTCTCTGCTGTGTCAGTACAGATTTCTTCTAATATTGGTTATAAGACATGTTTTACAATAATTTTAAAAACATTTGTGTCGCCATGTCACAGTGACATGGCTAGTTGCCAGAATAATTATTTTAAAGGGATACTAGCGAACGTTTCAATAGTGTTATTAAGTGTGCATAGTGCGCACATCGATTTTTAACAAAACATCGATTCGCCTGTACTTAGATCAAATTAAAATAAATATTTAAAATTTATTTATTCAAAAAATGAGTCGGTGTATAATTAGTATGGAAAACGCGCATGGCGAATACTTTTTTTATTACTACAACTTCAGAAAAGTTCAAACTTTAAAGTTATGCACTAACGGTTCGACTATTAAGGCTGCTTTAACTTTAAACTAACAATTAGGTAAGAAGGCGACGAAACTTCAGCTACGTTTTAACTTTAATAAGTTAGTCAAAATCGTTAGACTTACTTCACGATACCCCGATTCGAATATCGAAAAAAGAGAAGATTATATTATTATATTCGTCTCATTAATAAAATGTTTATTATACTAAAAAGAAAATATTAATATAATAAGTAGTTCAAAAGTTTAATACATCACTAAAACGTTTGATATCGATAAAACATAGATGTTTTTGCGAAATAACATCACTGTGTTCCATTTCAGAGACGCGAGGAAACTCAACAGTCTCGTTGTTATAAATTATTTTCTTAATTATATACTACGTTGTCTATAATAGTATAAGTTAATGAGAATAGTAATTCAACTGTGAATAAGAAAAGAAACTATAGTCTATAGCTATATAGACTATAGTTTCTTTCCCCTTTACAACAGAGGCAACTATAGATGTGAGCCAAGTACATTTGCTCCCGGTGATTATATTTAAATAACAGCATGTGTTTTATACTTTTTTTTCGAAAGGTCTAGACTTTTAGGCCTGATGGCCTTTAAGCTCAATCGGTAGGTAATGTTTTTATACTCGGAGAAAACATGTCCATGAAGAATGCCAAGGTATTCAATTTTTTTGGTTTTCGATTTACCTATCTAAATGCAGAAAATATATCTTTCGTACAGGATAAAACGCTATTTTATACAAATGTTTTATTATAATGAAACAAGTTTTACGAATTTCATCGCGGTTTACTTATAGTTTTTTACATGCCTGACGTTTCTGATACTTTACAGCAACCATGGTCATCATTAAAATTATTTTATTTGAGAGAAATTTACCTTAACATTATAAAACAATGTTATTTAGGTAAATAAGTAAAACCACTGGCAGCAGCAGACCAACATAAACGAAAGGGAGATCAAATCCTATCATTTACCGGGGCAGTCATGCTGTTTCAGGCGACAGGCAAATAATAAGCAGTGCGTAGATAATGATATTATATTAGATTGGAACAACTCACGCACGGCCATCTGTTCCCTGACTAGACAGAGTCTATGTTGAAGCAACCACACAATTGATATACTTATATATTTCTAAATACATATTATAGAAAAATTACACCCAGACACAGGACAGATGATCATGCTCATCATGAAAACATTTGTCCTGGGTGGGAATCGAACCCACGAACTTTCTGGCTTAGCAGTCAGGGTCACTAACCACTAGGTCAATAGGCCAGTCGTATATAAGACTAGCTGTTGCCCGCACCTAGTATTATATGTATACGACTGACTTGTCAGCGTCTACTAAGATTTAAAAAGGCATCTTAACGTGATAATATATAGCATACAGCCTTCCTCGTTAAATGGGCTATCTAACACTAAAATAATTTTTCAAATCGGATCCAGTAGTTCCTGAGATAAGCGCGTTCAAGAAAACAAATTAAAAAAATTCTTCAGTTTTATTTATTTATTTTTAGTACACAAACAGGTTACAGTCAAAGTATACCTAACTTGTTTTGTTTCAGGTTCATGTAATGCAATAAACAGATGAAAATAAAGCTACTTACATAAATACTAAACAGGCATATCTATCGCAATTTCATATGTAAATTATATAATATAAACTTACAAAAATTAAAACTTCTAAAATAAATCGGTGGGGGATGACCGATGAGTAAATTATAGTTGTTATGTTATTTCTTGCATTTATTTACGTATCAGACGCGGGGGGTGGCGAGTACTTGGCTTTCATATTTTCTGTAATTGATTTTTTGTACTGAGAAAATTTACAGAAAATGTCTATGTCCGAATCAGAGATCGATAGATCGTTATAGGTACGACACATCCTGACCAGTGGATTGTAGTAGGAGGTGTTGTTTTTGTATGCTCTAGTAGAAAACAATTTTGGTTTACGCGTTCTGTGTAAATATTATAAGGGCCTGTTTCACAACCTCCAGATATGTGCCGGATAGGCTATCCGCAACATATTTGACAGATACTTGATACTCTATCTGTCAAATATGTTGTGAATAGCCTATTCGGCACTTATCTGGAGGTTGTGAAACAGGCCCTAATATTAGTATAGATAATGCTCGTCATAAACTCATCTGTTCCAATGTTAAATAGCGATGATGTATTCCCATCTATCCTGATGTTATAATAAACGTTATAGAATCAAAGTTCGTGTCGGTATTGGCTGGTCCGCTGCGGTCTGTGATCGGACTGACGGACGCGGAAATAGCGCAGTTAGCGGTCTACTTCCGAACGCAAGATGGCCGCGTCCTGTACCACCAACTGTGCCAAATCATCCACGGAGAAGGTGAGCGAAGATTTAATACTTAGTCCATATTTGTAGAAATAATCCGTGATGATACTGAGTAATAATGCAGTTTATTTGGCAGATTATTACAATAGCTCTAAATAAATAAAATAAAAAACATTATTACAATGTTACTTATGCTATTCATAATTTTAATTATGGTAGTAAAGAACGTATTTAATAGTACATAGTATATTATAATACGTATAAGGTAAAAAAACCACAGATAGTTATAGATGCATTGGAAAATGAGTTTAATTCGCAACTGGTTGGGCGGCTAGTTGATCTACTAGTTGAGCAATTAGCTAATTAACTAGTCGGGGGTCTGGTCTATCGATCTCTCAGGCAACTAGCTTGGTAACCGGTTGATCGATTATTTAAGTGACTAGTTTATCGATTATCTGTTGGGTTTTTAATTTATCGCAAGAACAATTTTTATTTTTTACAGACGCTAACAGAGAGAAGACATCTGCAGAATGCTTGCTAGAGTCGTGCCCTCCGCCACCGGAACCCGAGTGCCACAAGTTGGACCAGTGGCAGCTACGGCGTCTTTGCTGTCTGCTGGCCACCATCGCACAACGGGACCTACCCTTGAAGCCCTACTTTCAGGACTATGAACTAGTAAATTCCAACTAGCACAAGACTTTTTTGTAATTATAATACATTATATAGTCACCAATACCGTAAATATACGATATTAAACCAATAAATAGCCAGCATACTATACCTACGCTTATTATTATTATTATTATTAAAAAATAGGGATTTTGAAGGCACCACCACCAGTAGAGTATTATAAAAGTACATTTTACGAAAGAAAACACTTTCAGGTGGCAAAGAACGACGGTCGTATAACCTTCGCCCACTTCGATCGGGTGCTGAACTACGCGGGAGTGATGGTCTCACCGGAGGACTTCAACCTGCTAGTCCGGAGATTTATCAAAGACTCGTACACGCTCGACTACGTGGAGTTCCTCAAGGCTATGGAGGCCGTGAAGAGGGAGGGCATCCAAGGATTGGGCCCGGTATTATTAATATACAAGTAGTAGTAGTAGCGACGATGGTCAAATGGATAGTGGGCTCGGCCTCTTTAGCGAGAGGGACCGGGTTCGATTCTCACCCTGAACACCTTGAACACGAGACCATCGCTCGCTCACCGGTGAAGGAAAATACCGTGAGGAAATTTTCTTGCTTAATGAATCTTTGAACCCGCTAAGTTTTTGTTTCCGCTGAACTGTCTCCGGGGCTAATTTGAGACTCTCGGCATCAGAAAACATTCTAAGGTGGACGCAGACTTTACCCAATTACCCCAGTGGTGTTCGCATCATCGTTTGGCCAGTCTGGCGCGGAAGCTGTAGCTAGCTGTAGTTATCCACTTGTCTCCGACGGTGTGTCACCTGGCACTCTCCTCTGGAGGCAGTTGCGTCCCCTCCTCCTTCTCCGCTTTAATTTCAAGTTGCTACGTCAACCCGTTCCTAATTATAAATCGGTTGTGACACAGAGAGACAGATTAACAAGAGATTCAAGACATCTTGTAAGATAATAACAAGAGATCTTGTAAGATTTCTTTTTTTACCTTTTGAAGTACAGTATTCTTAAGAATACAATAAATTGTTGTTATTATGTTCCATTATAATAATATTAACACTCACTTTAATAAAAAATTGAAGGCATACAACAATCCAAAAGCGGTAATAGACACAACGCTGCCAAAATTGTCTCGTCCGGAAATAGAAGGTGGCTTGTCAACTGAACCGCTCGGAGGCACGGAGTTGTTCCACCCGGCACTTCAGCGGCCCAAGCCCACGCGGGATTTGCTGGAGCTGATGCTGCGGGTACAGGAGTTTGTGCTGCAACGACGAATCCGTGTCACAGAGTTCTTAAGGGTATGTTGATTTCAGATGGTAGAAACCTCGATACAGCCTATGGCACCCAGAAGTGAGACTCAGAATAGGTATTTTAGATTTGAACAGACAAGCAGGTATGAATGCAAGATGTTCTTGCAGTATTAAATGAACGAAAGATTTCATTTCAGTGTCTACAGTACAATGATGTACTATAGGATCCACGTGTGATGCACATGTGATGTGATGTGAGGATCTAAGAGGTTTCAGCAAGCATCTGAATGCCATATAAGGTACTCTAAATATGCATTGAGTCATGAGTTGGCAAAAGTATTAAAATTTTCAGGATTATGATCCTCTTAACTGCGGACGTATAGCGCCCCAGCAGTTTCGTCGGGCGTTGGATGCAATAGGCCTGAATGCGATACTCTCAGACTCTGAGATGCTGTGCATCATCAGGCACTACATAGATCCAAACGACCCACAGCAAGTCTGCTGGAGAACGTTCGAGGATGACTGCGATCAAGGTAAATTTAATTTACTTTAAGGTCTGCACCTAACAAGAACACAAGTAGAAGCTGATTAGAGCTTGTATTACAAGTCTCAATGACTCCGTTCAACATCAAGCAGCCGTAAAACGTGTGTATGGTATTCTGGCTATGTAGGAGTCATCCAGCGAGGGTTACCCTTTTCCAAAACTCTTCTACTTCTGGTCATTAAGGTGGATGACGGGTTGCTTCTAGTTACTATCAAATCATGTCATACTTACCGTAGGCTTTTGTTAAAAACATTTTAATTTAATGGTGGAATCCATCCTCTTAATTACGCTTTATTCATTTTTCTGTGTAGTTTTTACAGTAAAGGAGTTAGAGAAACACCCAGACGTGTCTGCGACGATGCCAGCTGTGGTATCTCAGCTGCCATCGCGCGGCTCGGCAGAGGAGAGAGGTGGTCCAACTGAACAGGAACTGGACGCGGCGCAGGCAGCACTGCGACGTCTGCGTCGTCTTTGTAAGGAACGTAGCCTGGATCTCAGGCCTGCTTTCGGAGACCACGACCAGTGAGTCTTACAATTATTGTATCATACATACCGATTCATGAATCGTTAAATGAAGATGGTTCTTTGTGTTTTGACTGCACCACTATGTTGAATAATAGGAAGTTACATTTTAATATTCATTAGAGCCAAATATGTACATAGTTCGATTTCAAGAACATAGTAGGTCTTTGCCTATTTTTAACCGACTTCAAAAAAGGAGGAGGTTATCAATTCGTCTGTATGTTTTTTTTTTTTTGTATGTTTGTTACACGATTACTCCACTGTTTGAGAATGGATTTTAGTGATTCTTGTTTTGTTTGAAAGCTTATGTTTCCGAATTGGTCCCATATTAATTTGAACGTCATCTAATGAGCGGTTTTTAAGTTATTTTAATAATGCTTATTTGGTTGATTTTGTATACCCAGACGATTTGTTCATTTTATTACTTGTCGATGTAATATTGAATAATTTGAACAAAAACCACTGAATAGGATACTTTGGAAGAGTATCAGAGTATTGTGAGGTAATCATCATCATCAACTTTCATCTGTCCATGGCTGAACATAGGTTCCCACAATGAACGCTAAGACGACAGGTCCCTTACAGCTAGTATCCAACACAGATCGGGAACGCCAAAAATTTTGCAAGAAAAAATAAAAACTATATTACCTACTTATGTATAAACTTAAAACTAAAAAGTACAAAATAAAATTAATTTTAAATAAAAAACCAAAAACCGACTTCAAAACTATACCTTAATTTATGTACAACTAAAAAATTTAAAATAATATTGAAATACTTTGAGGTGAAGTAGAAGCATACTATTTAAAATTGGGTATTTTTGGAGTCGGTACCAGCCAAAACATCGATGCCCTTCACAGACATCTACTCAATACTTGGTGTATGTGATTAATCATTAAAATATCCTCTGGCTGGTACCGACTCCAAAAATACCCAATTTTAAATAGTATACTTCTACTTCACCTCGAAGTATTTCAATATTATTTTAAATTTTTTAGTTGAACATAAATTAAGGTATAGTTTTGAAGTCGGATTTGGTTTTTTATTTAAAATAATTTTTTTTTAATAATAATACGTGATTAATAATAAGGATCAAACATGTCACAGACACAAAAACGGGCACGTGTCGCGCGCACAGGTGCGGCGCGTGTTGGCTCGACTGGGGGCGCTGCTATCGGCGGCTCAAGTGCGCGCGCTCGAGTCGCGGTATCTAGACGACTGCGGATTCAACTATTTCAACCTGCTCGATGAAGTAAGTTATACTAGACTGATGCAACTGTTGATCTCTCGCCTTTAGTGTTATATTTGCTAAGGATATATTAAGTTACACGACGTATGCGTTCAACGCATGAAAATAAATGCTGTCCAAACTCAGTCTAGTCAAAACAAAGTCACGGACTGATTCGTCCCTAGTATTCCTGACATTATATAGATGCTATATAAACACTACTTTTTCAACTATTTGTTGTATACCTTGACTGTTCAATAAATCTTGTGATGCTTCAAAACAGTTTGCCTTTATTTTCAAAATTTTTATTAGTTTTTCCTGGTCTAGTTAGAGGAGCATCCCGTTGAGAAAGCTGTCGTCTCCAGCTCGGCGACTCCTGTGTCGACCCGCCAAGTGAACGCGGCTGCTGATCCACGGGAAACCAACATCGTGCTTATACTTGCTAAAATAAAGGGCAAGGTTAGAAAGAATACGGTACAAATCCATCGCATTTGCTTTCCTAGTATAAAAGGAGATGTTGCCCGCGGCTTTGCCCGCGCTAAGATTTACGAACGGAATTTTTTAAATGTATATCTATCTCTAAAAGAGAAACATCATACAAAAACATATTTTTTTTTGTAATATTTCTCCGAAGGAAATTAAAGAAAGTTTGCTCTAAATAGACTGGTATTGACAATTATGTTAGAATTTGTACTGCAGGTAGTTCGAGAAGGCATACGTCCCCGTGAGTTTTTGGCGCAGTTTGATAAACAGCGCGAAGGTGTGATACCACGCGCTGACTTCTACCGCGGCCTGGCTGCCGCCGGCGTGGCTCTGACGCCTATGGAGATGGACACGCTGATGGAAGTGTAAGATTTTATAATATAACAACATAAATGATGATGTTGATAATAATGATGACGTCCTCGCAGACGTATCCGTCGACGGCGACAGCAATATATTAACCATCAAGGATCTAACTCTTTTAATGCAAACAGCACACTTAAAAATAAAAATTGGAATGCTAGATCTACATAACTTCACGTTACACAATACAAGACAGAATCGTAAGATATTTAGGTTTTTCGGACACAAGGTGTAAAAAATCAACCAGAAAAGTTACTTATTTTGCATACTAAGCTCCCGTTGTAAATCTTAGTTAACGCAGGCGAAGCTGCGGGCAACAACTAGTCTAAACTAATATTATAGAGGAAAACTTTGTTTGTTTGGTTGTAATGAATAGGCTCAAAAAGTACTGGACCGATTTAAAAAATTCTTTCACCATTCGAAAGCTACATTATCCACGAGTAACATAGGCTAGATTTTATTCTGGGAAAAATTCTGGGTTTTTCGGAACCAGAAAAGTTACTTATTTTGCGTACTAAGATCCCTTTGTAAATTTTATTATTCTTATCGAATCTACGGGCAACAGCTATACTCAGTGCGGTGTAGCTTGGTGCGGCTGACACATGCCAATATGACGTTGACCTCTGTCAGTATCACATGGTTAGGGATGTAAAATTATGTTATTAATTTTTATTTCTATCGATACTTGCAGCATAAATTTAGTTCTTATTAATAGTGAGTGTAATCAAAGAGCGTTTGTGTGGTAAAAGATATTACAAAATAAAAGACTTCATTGAAGATACCACACACGCGTATTATAAGATTAATTATTATTATTTAGACGACACAAACTCTTGGGATTGTATTGCTCTTTTATCAATTGTCTATCTAGAATGTGGATAAATTTTGAGCCTGCAGTATGTTGAACTAAACTTGTGTAAAGGTGAAACGTATGACATGCTCGCTTATACCATTGCAGTGGTGGCGTTGTGGGATGGGTCTTCCGCTTCCCTCTAATATGTGGAAGAGGTTGATGCTGGCTCACGCGTCCTGGCCTGTGTGGAGGTGCTGCTGTGGTGGCTGGTCGTGTTATGCGATTTCTACCTAGCTGATTTTCTTTTCTTTTATTAACATCCTCTGGTTTGTTTTGGATGCTGCGGGGTCTAAATTTACCTACTTATTAATCTTAGGCTAGTGTGCAGTAAGTAGTAGTAGAATCTTATACCTTTAAACGAGCAATTCTTGTATATATATATATATATATATATATATATATATATATATATATATATATACATATATAGAATCTGAATCTCGGAAACGGCTCCAACGATTTTCATGAAAATTTGTATACAAGGGTTAAAAGTGGCTATAAATCGATCTAGCTAGGATAGGTTTAAAAAAAAAAATATTCGTGTTTTTGGCAACGATTAAATATGATTAGAATGCGAACATAAATTTCGCTGTCAAATAGTATGTAATGATAGCTTAGTGGCAAAATTAGGCAGATAAATCCGAACGAGCGTGGTTCGAATCTCCAGTTTTTCCGAATTTTTTTTTTCCTTTTTTTAAGATCTTTTTTGTGGAAGAAAAATTTTATCGTATGTAATCACTAAGGGTACCGAGCAAATGCTCGGTCAACCAGGTACTGTTTATAAAAATTCTTAACTATATTTTAAAAAGAGCAACTCAACAGAGTTTCTTACTAAACTAATATGTATTTCATTTTTTGTAACAGAATATCTGAAAAGATTAGGTCCACTGAGTTTGTTTCGCCGGTTCTTCTCAGTGGGCTTGCTTTGGAACCGGTGGTAGACTCAATTGACTTTCAAAAAGATACTTTGATTGTACTATTTTGAATAAAAAAATTTAACAAAATAAAAAGAGACATTATATCTGATTGGGAACGTGACATACATATTGATAACATTATGGACTCATCGTTTATAATATCTGTCACAGACACAGACGATGAATGTAGTGACTATTCAGATGTTTCAGACTCTGATATTAGTTTAACGGGTAAAATTATTTTTTATATGTATTCTGTTGTTAAATTTATTATATTTATAGAGTTTTTACAACAATAAGTAATTAAACTACGCCCAATATATGTGTTTTATTATTAAAAATACCGACTATCTATCGTAGCGATACATCACATCACTAGATACGTCTATGGCGTTACGTTTTAAGCATAACACATTGCTTAATTTTTCTTTCCGTTACATTTAATTTATAGACTAGAACATTCTGATTGGGTTTAATTTAATTTATTACAGTAATTAATTATTTAATACATAACGAGTGTGAAATAGTTAAATTAGTAAGTCATTATTTATAAATTGTTGCACCATTCAGGGGTGAAATGAAACGTTACTGGAACTGTCACCCGCACCATGCTACACCGAAATAGGTATAGTATTTCATATATTGGTACTTGATACTTCTGTTCTTTAAAATTGAAAGACACTTACAGGAAACTATACAACTCAACTTGTGCTTATGACGTATAATATAATTACAAATTAAGCTTTTCGCATATTTTTAATTTTACATATGAAAGTGTATACGGTACATATTAATAAAACATTTAAAAAAAAATTTTTTTTTCAGTCTGTCTGTTTGTTTTGGCTAATCTTGGATACAGCTTGACCGATTTTCATTCGAATTTCACTGGTAGATACCTATATAAGTATAGATAGCTAGCATGGTAAAAAATAATAATTACCAATCGGAATACGGCTATCTTAGTCAACGCGGATGAAACTACGGTCAATAGCTAGTGTTTTTATATTTTGAATTCGTCCAGATTCTGTGCACCCGCCCGTCGGCGCTACGTGGAGTACGACCGCTTCTGCGGCACGGTGGGGGAGGCCCTCACGCAGGCGGGACTGGAGCGGGCCCCATTACTAGAACCAGTGCCCCATGTGCCCACCATCGACTCGCCGCTCAACTTTCTCAATTTCGAAGAACGCACTATAGTCTCCGGGGCACTCTCAAAGCTAGCCAAATATCCTGATCAGCTTTCTAATATACGCGAAGTGTTTAAGGTAAGTTTGTGATCTCCTCAATGCGATCACGAAATGATAAGCTCCAAAGGGATCAACACAGGCGCGGTATTATAATATGAGGTTAGTAATCATGGCATTTCCTCTCATGCTTACTTCTGTTCGTTTTTAATTTATTTAAGTATGTTATAATTAATTTAAATTTAAATAATATGTTTAGTTTTAAATATATTTCTTTACCTCACTGTCGAATTGGTTAATCTGTCATGATAGTGTAATGTATGAAAATAAATAAACAATATAATTGATGTTATATATAAAACGTGATTATTGTAGGATTCAGACCGCAATCTGTGTGGGACAGTGCCGCGTCTGTGCGTGGAGCGCGCTCTTTGCCGGCGTGGTCTGCTGTCTCTGGTATCGGCTCGGGAACTGGACTTGATCTGCAAGTGTTTTGCCTATCGCAGGGGTTGTGAAGACGAGGTATTACACCGAGTAACTCCTTTATTTTATTAGAGATGTCAAGACATCTGCCGTAATGATAAATCGATTAATATTGAATAAGGAAAAATCTTTGAAATTACCTAGAAAATTGAATTTACCTAGTTCTGAAACCGCGCTATTATCGCCGTGTCTGAACGGGTCCTAATATTCCAGAAACAGCCAGTATCAGTACAGCAATGATATAAGACTAATATGCAAATAATTCTCCAAAAGGTAAACTACAGAGCACTATGCAATGCCATTGACTTGCTGCACGCGACCGCCAGCTCCCAGCCATGCTAATTTCCGAGTTTTAACTAATAAATAATTATACCGTTTCAAGATTATTTTCATTTCAGTTAAACCAGCAAACTATTTAGCCTAAGACTTATGGACTTAGGGCCTGTTTCGCAATCTCCAGATAAGTTCCCAATAGGCTATGTGCAACATATTTGACAGATAGAGTATGGAGTATCTGTCAAATATGTTGCCGATAGCCTATTGGGAACTTATCTGGAGATTTTGAAACAGGCCCTTAGTGGATAATTTCCTTTCACTATGCCGTGCGAAATAACAATAACGCCTAGGCTACCCGGGAAGACGATCTCACGATCTCCGTGCAGTGCCGGTCCGTGTTATACCGGATACACACGTTTGTGGCTTGCCGCAACTCCAAACCTCCACAAGTCACAATTTTGGCCGCACGAATTTAGCGGGCAGCCCCGCTGCCGTGCAAAATACGTGGCCGAGGCCTAAGGCCCGTATTCTAAAACGTGACTTGAGCGTTAGAGTGAGAGTACAAGTTATAATTTTAGTGTAATTTTGTTTGGCAAACTGTGTATTCTTGCCAAACAAATACATACGTATTTGTTTTTCGGAGATTTTAATAGTTTTACACAACTTGAAACAGAGATTTAGTGCGATTTATTTGAATTGAGTTAATGCGCAATGGTGAGTTGCAATATTTTAGGGTGTAAAAGCCGCAATGAACAAAAATTGATGGATTAACATTTTACTCGTAAGTTGTTTAATGATGTGAAAATATAATATGTATGTAGTAATATATTGATTATAATGTCGTGTTTTAATTTAAATTCAACTCGTTGTAACTCATTAAATATCGATTACATGTAGAATTTTAACAATTAATTTAAAACATAACCTTGAATTGTTCGAGGTGTAGTGTTGCCATGATGAGATTTTTTTTTACCTTATGGTTACGGATTTCCTTTTGTCCTAGTTAAAAAAAAAACAGGTTGTTCCGTTGTGAGATGGAGAAAAAAAACAAATATTTATAATGCTAACAATGTCTTGGTATGTCAATACACATAATTTAATTTATATCTCTTTACGTCTTAAATTTCCTTTACTTATTTACAGTAACAGGAATTGCCACTTTTATTATTTTTTAAGTTTAATACAATGTATTGACTTACTTGATACTAGTAAAATGTTATAAAATACATTAAATAAAACATTTCATACCAAAAAAATAGAAGCAGTAAAGTAAATAAAATAGCAATAAAGTGTGAGGAATATACCTACCTATGGACGCTTTTTACACCACGTCAATCTGGTCCCGTGGTAAGTACTCGAAGAGACTGGTGTTGCGGGTACCAGACAACGGAAAATACATATATTTAATATTTTTTATATCTTATACCTTTAAACGAGCAATTCTTGTATATAAAAACTTGGTTACGAATGTGGACGTAGCGTGGGAACCTCACCTCATCGTACTGTCCCGACGTTGGGAGTGGTTGTTCTGTGGTGCGGAACAACCGCTCTGTCAAGCCGTCGAGGTGCCCTGTTGCTTGCGGATCCGGGGCGCCGCCTTTAAAAGGCGGCAGTAGTGGCACTCGCCAGGTTTTAGTGGGTAGAACTGTGTCGACTTACAATCTTTCAGGCACAGCGAGTCCCACATACCCGCCTGGGGAGACCCATTCCCCAGCGGGATGCGTCAGTACATTTCCAAGCGTAAAAGGAAAAAAAAAAGGTGAAACTGCGGGCAACAGCTAGTACTATTATAAAGAGGAAAAATTTGTTTGTATTGAATAGGCTCCGAAACTACCTACTTCACCGATTTAATAAATTCTTTGAACTGTTAGGAAGCTATACTTATCCCCGGTAAACATAGGCTATATTAAATTTTTGAAAAGTTAAGACTCGTTTTAAATATTAGCTATTTCTGCAGTGAAAAGCCGGCATCATTCAGTACCATCTTAACAGAAAGTGGTTTGGCAGAGATGTTTATACTCTAACGTATTAAAGAGAATTCCATCAAAAACCAATTGAACTAATGATTACCTCGAAATTTTCGGGCAATCGTTTTTGAAAGCTTTTAGGCATACAATAGTGTCTAAAGAAAATAATAGGTACTACCCTTACAGATATTTCAATAATAACACCTTAATGAATAGACAGACAAAAAGTCAACATTTTATTTACATAATTGTTTATTTAGACATACACACAGTATATCTCCAGAAGTTTCCTGTTTGTTCATGTCTGCTTACTTACACTAATTTCATCCTTATTCAATGGAAGAAATAACTAGTTTGTATAAAATTACATGATTCTCGATTTCCTCTGGGTTTGATTACCAAAATTAAAAATACAATTTCTACAACATTTGTGTAATGAGATCCAGAACATTTCTTGCTGGAGGCGGCCTTACAACTCACGCACTAGCACTCACTCACACACACTCCGGACGCTGCATGCGGCGCCCTGCTTCGACTGGGACGCCGCTACTATAGTACATACTAAACTCTGTTTATTTATTAATCTAGAATCAGTTCAAAGGTAAGATTTCAAAACTATAATGTCAATTGTATCTATTCAGCAATAATACTCAAGTTAATCTATTTAATCCATACTATATTATTATAATTTATGTAATGACCATTCAGATGTGGCCACGTCACGTACGACGTACTTTTTATTCTTAAGATTTTTTCTTAAAAAGAATTACTTTCTTAAATTAATAACGTGGAATGGAATGACGAGTCCCCGACGCGGCCACTGGCGCGGGGACGCTCGTCACCGACCGCTTAACCTGCAATACAATAAAAAATAAAACTTACAACCCTAGTCTCATACAAATAATAATTCGTAGTATAAGTAGTGTAACTTTATTAATTTATCAGAAAATTTAAATCAACTTATGGGGTATACTGAATAAACATTATTATTGTAACTTGTTATACATAATATATACACCCAATAAATATTGCCTTAGTACATATAGACTACATAGTACATAATATAATATTCCAGAATAATATATATAATATAATGGAGGGAAATGTAGCAAGTTTTAAGTTGACATACCTTACTATTGGACTGAGATGACTATTGGCAGGTACAGGTGTGTCTAGTATGGCTGGTGCCTCTGGTTAGCCCGACCGCCGCCTCCCCCGCGCTGTTTGCCTCCTTGGAATCCCGCTGCAAACCATCACCCATTTTGTAAAGTATGTCCACTCTTAAGATTGATTTTGTAACAAATTTACACTACTGTTAATTTACACTGCCCTCATGCACCTAGTTACATCCCTCTAAATAACCGTTTTAACACAACTTACAATAAATTCTCAACATTTCTTACTACAAACCGCCAACACTTTTTGGTAAGTTCAAGGATAACCAGATCATTCAAGAAGCATAAGAAGAAATATATATGAAACAAATATTAAAGAGTCAATTGGTTTTTTTTTTTTTGTACTGCAATATTTTGTAAATCCGAAACTGGAATTTAATAAAACAGAAAATTTTAGTCACAACAAAAGTTTTGTTGATTTTGTATTATTTGAAGAAAACTTTAGATAATAGTACTATGTTCATATATATTTTGAGTAAGTTAAATATGAATGCATTATAAATTATGTGTTAAAAAGATGGGTTTCATGCCACATTTTCTAATTAAAAGGCTGATAATATATCTAAATAATCATTGTTACTGTAGTTATAGAAATATTTTAGTTTGTTATTTAGAAAAACATTTAAAGTGTGTTCCCATATATCTAACAACGCCACTTAAAATCCTATAAGAAAATGTTCCTTTCAACATTATTGTTTTATAAGATGACAACATGAAATAAACAAAATAAGATCTCACAAGTAGCAATGTCAGACATCCATGAAAACAGCCTCTATACAGATTTCTTTGGTTACTACGCACGCACAGAATAAGCACATATTTAAAAACTAGCTTTTCCTAATTTTACTATTATTTATTTCAAATGTGCAACGCAGATAATATAATAATAAAAATAACTGACTCTGCGCAAACATTCCATCGACCACAGACACTGTTAGCCAGCAACAGGCTTAGTTTTTCATTTTGTAAGGACGCGCCGAAATGTAATAGTCGCATGTTTGTCGCAGTCGCTGGCCACCAGGAATTGTTGTCGGTGGCCCGTAGGCGCCCAGCATTAGTAGTTAAAACGTTATTTAGCCCTACTAATAACTATAGACAGTTACAAGTCAAAACATATTTGATAATCATGTCAGTAAACAAAGTTAAGCATATGTACATTATATAATACCGTGCTAGGTGCTTATACCGTGCGATCGTCTGCAAATTTGGTCGGGCGTGGCGTAATGCGGCACTAAGTCAGGAAATCGATAGTCAAATGATTGACGGCCGCATAACCCCTCGTCGGATATAATTTGCAGCTACGCTATTTGCTAAACGTTTGGCTCGCGGGCCATGTTCTACACAGGGGGAGGGCAGTACCTTTGCCGCGTGGAGCCGCGCGCGCGCCGTAGCCGCCCTCGTACCCTCCGTAACCGCCGTAGTCTGCCCAACACAAAGCCATTAGTGTCCGCCCGCCCAGACACCGCGCACTTCACCAAAGGTCATTCGTCATTATGAACTATGTTTCATTGGCAAACCTCCATGTTTGTACAAACATTATCGAGATATTTGCATCCATAATTTTTCAGATAAAAGTTCTTGGCAAATTGTTTTAACATACCTAATTAACTGCTTTAATATTAATTTCTCTTGATATATAACTCGCAAGTAAATAAAATAATTATAAAATTAAATGGCGAAATATCTATCTATATACTTCTACTCTTTCAAGAATTATTGGAATCACCAGACAAAAAGCCCAATATAAATAAAAAACCCAAATTAATGACTAATACCCTTTAAAGCATGCATGGTTAGTTTCACGCATCAGGTGAACTGTTTAGTTGTAGGCCGATACTGCGAAGCTTGGAGTACGCAGCACGCCTCGGCGACGGATCAAAGGTGATAGGAATATTGGATTGGGATTATATATGGAAACACATTGATTTTTGGTAACAGCGCTTTATTTTAAAGCTTCATCTTATCTTTATCATTTTCACAATGTCTCTCCATATATTACCCCAATTACCCAAATGTAGCATGTGGCGAGAGTATCAAATAGGTCAAATAAAAATACCAAAACAAATAAAACTCGGGCGACATTGCTACATATGTCAAAAGTGGTATTACAAATAAACACTTATAAAACGTAAGGCGGTAACATATATGTACAACATAGTACCTAGTGAAACAATGATAAAGAGTGATCGAAAGCATGCGCTCGCGATTGGCGCCACTGCTGCTAATTAGTGTAAATAAACAAAATTATGACAGTTAAAATGATCCCTCTGTACAGGTTATTTGAAATGATTACTTGTAATTACATAATGAGGTGGTTTCAATAATAACCACCAACCCGACAACATTCACTACACATTATCTCGATAGAATATTAATGTAAATACGCAGTTATATAGAAAAATAAATATTTTCTACGCACTAAGTCATTACCTAAGGTTCACGCGACGTCGATCTCTCCTCATCGATCATAATATACACATCGGTCAGGAGTCATATCTAGGACGGAGGGTCAACCCACTACATTAGCCTAGTGCGGCGGACGAGCAGCCCCGCCCGCCGCCTTACTTCTACGTTTACATTCTAAGGATCAGGTAACATCAGTCGAGGTAATGTGTCGGTGAGCACGCTAGCGTGCGCCGGCTTTAGTGCTGCTTGCCGCGTTTACCGTAATTGGGGTATCCTGAGTAATCGTATCCGCCGTAGCCCCCGTAGCCGTCGTAACCGTAGCCGCCGTATCCGTAGCCATCGTATCCGCCGCCATAGCCGCCCTGTCCATAGCCATATCCTCCGTAGCCCTGATTTCCCCATGCTCCGCCCTGACCACCGTAACCGCCGCGACCACCACGTCCGCCGCGCGCCCCCCGACCGCCACGTCCTCCGCGTGTGCCCATACCTCCGGGGCCATCAGGTTTAGGTGTTGCCCTCTTGACGTCCACCTAAGCCAAAGATAAAAACAAAATTACAATCATAAAAACAATTATATAGAAAGAACAAAAATACCATTTTATTTAAAGCATTTAAATTAATATATATTCATAGACTTGCCTCTTTGCCAGCAATAGTTTGTTTAGGTGTCTTCAACAGTTCATTGACAACTTGTTCAGATTCAAATGTAATGAAACAGAAACCTTTCCTTTGGTTCTTTGTTTTGTCGAATGGCATCTCAACTTCAAGAATCTGAAATGGAGGAATGAAAATAATTAACACAAAAATATTGACAATGTGCAATCATAATTTTCAAATTGTGATCAGTGGCCCGGTTTCCTCTTCAGGGTATATCTAGATAAGTATCTCACCAAAACCGTTGCTGTCATCATTAACATTTTCATTGCATAAACATAAAAGTACATTATTTACTTACATTTCCAAAATTGCCAAAGAAGTTCTTTATTTCATCATCAGAGATTTCACTGCTGAGACCTCCAACAAATATTTTGCCATTACGTGCCTTTGCTTTCTTGGGGTCTACTTTCTTGTTATTAATTGTATGATCACCGGCAGCCATTACTTTGTCAATGGAGTCTGGAGACTTAAAGACTATGAATGCAAACCCTCTAGATCTTCCAGTATTAGGGTCAGTCTTTACATTGATGCTCTCAATTTCACCATAAGCACTAAAATGATCACGTAGTTCCTCTGCAAAGAAAACATAACTTGTGAACTTAAGTTTTATCTTCTTACTATATTTTTGAATTAATTTTAAAACTCAGTATTGTGGGTAAACCTTTCTTCAAATTATTTCAGAAGCAGAACTGAAAAACTCATCATTTAAACGAAAATTTATCAAGTACATAAATATCAATTTAAAAGATACATACTGTCCATGGTCTCCCAGCTTAGACCTCCAACAAAAAGTTTTCTGGAAATATAAACCATATCTTAGAACTTTGTAATACAAAAAGACGCATGTTTCGCGACTATGAAACTGACTTAATAATTATAATTTAATATTAATACTAATATGCAGTACTTGTTTACAGTACTTTACAGCTACTTTTAATCGTAAAAACAAAACTCCAAGCACTGCAGCAAAACAAATTCAGAAACCTGTATAAAGAGTAGCAAAAAATTTAACATTATAAGTACAACGAGAAAATAGGAATGTTACAGTGTTATCGCAAGATTTGAAATTGGCAAGTGTGAACGAGGCCCAAAGTTAAGTGGCCAAGACAAACGGAACTAGTCAGTTTGGTCGTTGTTTTACTTTAGTGTGAGCCCTTGCTGATATATACCATGACGTCCTCCGGCGGCTGCGGCAGCGGCGGCGCAGGCTCACACCTGCAGAGAGACAGGGCGTTAGTAGCGCTCCAAACTGACCGCGGCGCCGAGAGACCACTAGACCACCCCACGCGCTCATACAAGTCTCGGCGCCGTACGCACTAACACCGATTTAAAATCTTGCAAGATGCTACCAATGATAACTCACGAATGGCCCACGCCTATATTTTACCGTAACATTCGAATCGCCAGAAAAAAATAAGACTTGATGCTAAAATCAATAACGGGACCGCGCCGGCGAAGTACAAGTGACGCGCATATGACGCCATTTTAGTTGGTGCGGCTACAATGAATTTACAAAAAATGTAACCTGAAAATGTACTGAAAGGAGAACTACAACATCAATGACTAAATATTAATCGCGATAAACCCAAAACATGGTAGAAAACATTAAATTTCAATAGGATTTGTAGGATTAAAATAGATTAAACTCCGATATAGAAAGTATGCGGGCCGACGCCGCCATTACAGCGGTCGTGGTATGAGTAATCCTTCTTGGAAATTTACAACGCAAATATGCTATAAATACAATTATAAGTCAAAACTCAATTAACAATGATAAATTAAACAAATATACAACATCTACAAGACAAATATTAATGTATCGACTTATACCTGTCGTCATCGCGTCCGGGAGCTTCGGCACTGTTATGTTCTTGTCCATCGCCTCCACCATTCTCCGTATTCCCATTCACTTGATTTTCGGTAACATCTTGGGCAAAGTTATCGTTACTTGCCATTATCACTAAAATATAGGCTTAAATTAATATTATAAAACTAAAACCTAAGGTCTACACACGACCTTCAACGTTGAATGCCAAATGCAGAAGAATGATGGAAAATAGCGAAGTGAGTCGGCGCGAAACGTTTCTGAATGTTGGCCAGACACAAAGGGACGCGCTTTTTTGCGAGCATTTCCATCCCTACATATAAACTAGCCAATGAGAAACATTCTCCGTCCATGAGGTCAATGGCACGCGTTGAATGAATGAAAAGAACTGATACCTAAAATCTTAAGAGTGAAAGAGAAAGATGTGTGCCGCGGATAATCAATACTATTACCAATATAACGAAAAAAATCCCGCCTTGAAAACGTCAAACAACTTAATGTTACATGGACACAAAATAATGAAAAATTGCTATTAGAAGAAATGTATACAACTAATTAAAAATGATAATATTTGGTTTTCTATTAATACTATAAACTATTATTATAAATTAAATATACCTATCATTTAACGAGTCTATGTATGTTATGTAAAAAAATGATGCATTATTTTAAATAAAGACACCTTATGACTTTGAATGTCGTAATGTTGTAGAGAAGGCTTTTATAATATTATACATTTGTATTTAATTACCTATTATAATATAAAACAAACAGCCATTCATACAACTACAATAGTTTCTAAGGTTTTGGAGGATGAAATTTTAATAGAAAGTGGGGGATCCGAGGCTCCTCTTCCCTGAAGGCATCAGAGCGGGACCAAGGAAAACACCAGCTAAAAGGCTGAGATAAACAAAAGTTTAACACATAATAAAATGATTATAAAAATGTTTCATGTCATGTCAATAATTATATAATAATATTATTCAAATATGCATTTTTAAGTATAAGGTCTTTTAGCTTATTCGTTGGTTTTCAGATAATAATGCATGTACTCAATACAAAATATCTATACCATAATTACAAAATAAAAATATAACGTTTATAATGAAGACATAATAATATAAAGTTACCAGTATATTATGTCGAATTTAATTTATCTAATAGTTAGTTCATCGATTGTTTTAACATTGAATGGCACTGAATGGCACCAATAAGAAAATAGATCCATACTGGTAATAATTCTCAAGAAGGATTTATTGATATAAAAGGTTACTTTCAAAAAATCTATCATAATTTTCTAAATATATTTCTATAAAAGGAGCAGATACAGCAATACATAATATTGTATTCTTCGTTTTGGCATAAAAATAATTTGGTTAGTTTACACTTTACTCTTTAAAGTGTAAACTGGCATAATTTACCTGAAAGTTGAGCCTAGAACGTGGTTGAACCATAAAATAATTTTATTTTATGGCCATAAGTAAAAATCATGATCAAACCTATATATTGACAAATCGGCAGTTTTTATATTAGGGATTTACATCTCCAAATTTTAATTCTATAAAGTTTATATTATTATTATTATTATTATATTTAATTTCCTCAAAATAAAAACTGTATTATAATGTAAAGTAATTAATAATGATCAAGCAATCGTGTTTAATATGGCTACATTGTAATAAAACTGACACCGAACGGTGAGGTAGGCTCTTTTTCTGTTTTCAGTTCTTATTTATCGTGAAAATTACGCGAATTTTGTGGCAATTTATTACCAAATACAACACTTTAATGCTTTTTATTTACTGAGGTAAGTATTGCGTTTTAGTTTATGGACTTTATTTTTATTATTGTTGTATTATTATGACTATCGGCAGAAGCAAATCTTCCAATAGGTTAAAACTGCAATATTTTTGTTGTAAATAATGTGTAGATTTGTTAATTAGCAGTTAATATGTATAATCCGATTCTTTACACACGGAACATTTGGCTATTTTCCTTTTGTTATCTATAAATTGATAGAAAAGAGGATATTCTTGGATGATGTCGCCATGCGTGCTGTGACATCGTCCAGGACAAAATTTTGCAATGAGCGTGGTATTTTATTTTACAATGCATTAAGTGTTTTACTGTTCGTGTTATTAATTTATTGATATTGCAAACATTAATTTTGTGATCTCCTCTTCCCGAAATGTCTATGATTTTTATAAACAATTTATGAGTATAGACTGAATATACATGTTATATTATTGTATGCGGAATGATGACATAATGTATTTTTTTACAAAGTATATAACAGTACAGCAGAACATAGATGTAATTCAACACATTTATTTAATTATAACTTAACACTGCTTCTTCACCAAATAACAAGTTGTAAGGATAGCTTAGTTTAACTGTACTTACTATAAACAAAATATTCTCTCAAGATCTTATCTTATTATTATTATCTTATCTTAAGACTGAAAGTTTCACTAATAAAGCAGCTGTTTAAATGAAGTGTGACAAAAAGTAAACTAAATATTCTTATGCTATTTTTATGTTTATTACAATACATATTATTATTCTGTATATTCATTAATTTATACTTTATTTAAAAAAAAATCTTATACTGTCTGGAACTAAATACCAAAATTAGGTATTGTACATTTCTTAATCCAATATTTAATAGTAAATGTAAATAAAAACAATAGTAACTACATCACTGTTTTATTCATAAAATTCATGCTAGTTGGTTCTGTTATGCATTAGTGGCATAGAACATATCATATCATATAACATAAAAATCTTTAAATTGCTGTTAGTTTTAAATGTCAGGAAATATATTGTGGCAAAAATTAAGACCTACTGTCTCAGTGGTCTTGGCCCATGACAATATAGTATAAGTCCAGCTTTTAACATAAAGCAGTCATAATCCAAGTTAGTATTTTTATCTTATAGAGTTTCTGAATAGAATGTTCAAGTGACTAGTGAAATTTAAGGTTGTTTGTATTTTTGTATGCTGTATCAAAAAAAAAAGAAAACAAAAAAAATGGTCAAAAAAATAATTTCGGGGTGAACCACCCTTAATTTTTACGGGGATAAAAAATAGATGTTGTCCGATTCACAAACCTGCCTGATAAGCACACAAAATTTTATCAAAATCGGTTCAGCCATTTAGGAGGAGTTCAATTACGTACACCATGACACAAGAATTTTATATATAAGATAGTGAACAGGCTACTGGAAACGAATGTTCAAGTTAAAGAGAAGAGACACAATAATCCATTCCTTGACTAATTTTATAAATAATATATAAGTGAAATTAGCATTGTGATATCTCTCTTAGCCCAAGATAGATAACAATAGAGATAGTAGGGGAATTAGGTTGAGATGGACAAGGTTTCCAAAAGGCTGATCAACCAAAAATTTACTAATCAACTGTCAAACCGGTTGTTAAGTGTCAAATGAGTTGCTAGAAGCATGGTTAAATTACTTTGATCAGTCTGTAAGTTGACATAAAAAATACAATGAATAGCTGTCAAATTTGACTCTAGAATTGTATGTTAACCGCCATTAACAGCTATGTTAGTTGATATACACTTTCATTTAAATCAACATTTCAGAAACCGGGTGTTAGAGTTTTATATTATTATTACATTAAATAATTAATGGTGGGTTTAAGGATAATATAATAAATACAATTAAAGGAAAATGAGATAAGTGTTAAAAATTATAATAGGGTATTCTATTAAAAGCAAGAAATAGGACCAGCCTTGAGGAATTCTGTTAAATGCATGAAGTTAAAAATAAGGCTTTACTAAATTTACTTTAAAAAGAAGACTATGTTTAATATACAAAAAGAATGAATCTTGAACTGACATGTATTTTAACAAGTCTTGGGTATTATAAAAATATTTGACTCAAATGTCGTTTAAAAATTATAGATTTAAAACTTTTATATTTATTTTATATTTAAGTTTCATGCCTATCATATTAATAAACAAAGGACAATTTAAATGTTGACACTTGACATCATTTTAGAGTATAGTTCTTACTACCAAGGTCATCTGTTTAACACCAATTACACAGACAACGAAAGTAAATATTATTTGATGATATAACAAATTTCTTTGTCTATTAACTGACAATACATGCCAAACTTCATTGGCCCTTTTTTTATTTAAATGTTTATGAATTCAAATACAAAAAAAGAGTTAAAATTATTTTAAAGTTTATGAAAATCAATAGATAATTTAGGGTAGTGTCAAGATAAAAATCAAATACACATACAGTTTGTATTCACATTATCTAATTATTGGGACAGTAATTATTTTAATTTAATTATTATAGTAATAAATTGTTATTTGTTGATTTCAGGGCAGCGTATTGCGGAGGGCTGCATCGGCGTAGCATCAACAACAGAAATGGTAATGGAGGCGTCCCCGTCACCACAAAGCGTTGGACGCGAGTTCGTCCGACAATACTACACACTGCTAAACAAGGCGCCAGACCATCTTCACAGGTAATGTTAACATTATATACTAGCAAGTATAATGGCGTTCATTGAGGGAGGTTCAGCATGTATGTTATGTTCAGCAAATGGCAAAAATAAAGTTGATAGAATGTACTGTCGGTCCTTGATGGAAATTCATGTTATAGTCATTATAATAAAACTTTATATACACTTTTTTCACTATTTATCATATTAATATATTATATTATTTATATTGTAAATAGTGGAAAAAGTGTATATAAAGTTTTATTATAGTGACTATACCTATTTCGGTGTAGCATGGTGCGGGTGACAGTTCCAGTAACGTTTCATTTCACCCCTGAATGGTGCAACAATTTATAAATAATGACTTACTAATTTAACTATTTCGCACTCGTTATGTATTAAATAATTGATTACTGTAATAAATTAAATTAAACCCAATCAGAATGTTCTAGTCTATAAATTAAATGTAACGGAAAGAAAAATTAAGCAATGTGTTATGCTTAAAACGTAACGCCATAGACGTATCTAGTGATGTGATGTATCGCTACGATAGATAGTCGATATTTTTAATAATAAAACACATATATTGGGCGTAGTTTAATTACTTATTGTTGTAAAAACTCTATAAATATAATAAATTTGGGTCAATCAACTATTCTTTGTACATTTTGTCAGGATTTTTAAAAAAGATAATTAAAAAAAAAAGGCGAATTTCTTTTACGTTTTCTTTCCACTTTATTAGAATATTTACTAATCTATGTCATTCAGTCGTTGGCAGTGCAGTTTTATAATTTGTCTGCCTTATATGTAGGTTTTTATCTCTTGATGTCATAAATCTGGTCCACTATGTTACCGAAAAGAAATATTTTTGCAGACTCAAATTATATAATAAACATCTTATAAAACGACTTTGTTAGAAAGATTTACGCTAGAACTTGTCATATGTATATAAATAATAAGGCCCAAAAAGAAAATGCTGAACAATAAAGCACGATATTGTGTCTCCTATGTTACTCATTCTTATTTTACATAGTATTTTTTTTAATAAATCAATAATCCGGTGAAATTATAAGATCGGCGTTGCCTATAATCTACTTGTTACTGCATAGAAAGAGTTATTCATCCTTAATTTCTAACACATGAATTAAAGTATCTGAGTTATTTGTAATATTAGGAATCAATATTTAGGGACAACAAGGTAACATAAAAGACAGATTTCTCTTAGGTTACTATCTGGAATAGTTACTTTGGTACTTCATCATATTGAATACAACGGTTCAGGTAAATTACAATAATTATAAAGAAAATAAAAAATATTTATTAATATAAATTTTAACAAAATTATAATATTTCTTGAGTTTAACTATCAGAATATTTGAAATTAATGCTTTTACATACAAAAGTGAGAACCATAACGTTAAAGAAGCTTATCTGTTTCTCTGAGATTCTTTATGAAATAAACTCACTAAAAATAGAAACTATCTAAAACTAGGAACTAAATAACATTAATTAATTTAAACATAATGTTCAATAATGAGACCAACACAATCTTTTCAAAAATATCTAAGGGGTCTTCAAGCTTACGAGGCAACTTACGAGGATGTCTCCAGGGCCTTACACAACACCTCCAAGGCCCACTTCAATGTTGTTATGGGGGACTTCAATGCCAAAGTAGGAGTACGATTAGGTATCGAATCGTTTTTAGGGCCACATGGTGTCGGCAGTCGTAACCACAGGGGGCAAATGCTAGTCAACTTTCTCGAGAAATAGGGGCTCTTTTTAATGAATTCGTATTTTAAAAAAAACCTTACAGAAAGTGGACCTGGCAAAGCCCCAGCGCTGTGACGAGGAATGAGATAGACTTTACCACTTTCCATTTCTTCAAAGCCTGAGATTTTATCGGAGATCGAAGGTTTCTATGGCAAATTGTATGCGTCTCACGCTCCTCAACCCGATCCCCGGAATAATGATCCGCGTGCCAGCCTAACACGACACCTCCCCGGCGAGCTTCCGAACATCAGTCTTCAAGACTTTAAACTGAGCAGAATGTTGCATAAATATTATTGGCGAGTATCTCTTACACTTTCGTTTCGCCGAGGATATCGTTATATTGGCCGAGTCGCTAGAGGGTTTGCAGGAGATGCTGCATAGTCTAAATGAATTCTCCCGACGGGTGGGCCTTAGGATGAAATTTATAATGAATTAGGATGGACAAGACGAAAGTCATGTCAATGAGCACGTTCTCACTAGGCCAGTTAACGTCGATGGCAAAACTCTCGAAGTCGTGCAAGAGTATGTCTACCTTGGGCATACTTTGCAGCTATTTCGACATAACTTCGAGAGGGGAGCCGATAGGAGGATTCAATTAGGATGGGCAGCATTTAGGAAGCTTCGCCATATTCACACGTCGTCATTAACTAACATATGACCGAAATTGTATGATGAAAATAAATACCGGACATTCACCAGCATGTCAAAAACATTAATAATTTGTCTAACTCCTCTAAAAAGTCTCTTAAGTTATCACGATGTCTCTTATGTTACCATCAAAGTAACGTAAGTGACCGGTAACTTAAGAGACATTTTATAGGTTAAACCAGCGTACTCACTGTCTTGTTCAATAAACACGAAAATGCTTTCTAGTATTGTAAATAAGACATAATCAAAACAATATGCAAGTATTTACAAATAAAAATAATGTATATTAACCACTTATTGAATGAGAACTTAGGAGACACTTAATTAACACACCTTCTTCCTTGAACGACTTGAGTGGTTCTAACGCGAGGTAACCGCGCAAACAAAATGGTGAAATGCTATTGCATCATCCTCTGACGTTCATTGATACGTTTAGGATTACTATGGCCAACCATGTTTTTATTTCAGAACTTTCAAAGGCTACAACTTAGTGGACAGCAGTTTTGAAAGAAATTTAGGGACACAGTTTGTTATTTTTTTTTAAATAGTAAAATTAAACATTAAAAATTTGGAAAACATGTAAACAGGTTAAGAAAGTATTATAGATTGTAATAAAAAATGGAAATTAATGCGTTTTCATACAATATTTTAAAATAATGCGTCAATGAATAATTGAACTAGTCATGAGGACAGCAATTATTTGTATGGGAAGGAGATTTTGTCAACTAAGTTACCATTAAAATAATTAAAAGTAATTGAATCTTGATAATGAAATTGCGTTTAATATCAACACTGTGTATTCTAAAAACTGTTTATGATATGAAATTTGGTAAATGATTTGTTTTGTGAGTCATATAAATATATTATGGGTAGGGACAAGGTTTTTACAAAGAATAGTTGATTGACCCATTTAACAACAGAATACATATAAAAAATAATTTTATTCGTTAAAACTAATATCAGAGTCTGAAACATCTGAATAGTCACTACATTCATCGTCTGTGTCTGTGACAGATATTATAAACGATGAGTCCATAATGTTATCAATATGTATGTCACGTTCCCAATCAGATATAATGTCTCTTTTTATTTTGTAAATTTTTTTTATTCAAAATAGTACAATCAAAGTATTTTTTTGAAAGTCAATTGAGTCTACCACCGGTTCCGAAGCAACCGGCGAAACAAACTCAGTGGACCTAATCTTTTCAGATATTCTGTTACAAAAAAAATACATACTTCTATATTAGTTTAGTAAGAAACTCTGTTGAGTTGCTCTTTTTAAAATATAGTTAAGAATTTTTATAAACATTCTACTACTACTTACTGCACACTAGCCTAAGATTATTAAGTAGGTAAATTTAGACCCCGCAGCATTCAAAACAAACCAGAGGATGTTAATAAAAGAAAAGAAAATAAGCTAGGCAGAAATCGCGTAACACGACCAGCCACCACAGCAGCACCTCCACACAAGCCAGGACGCGTGAGCCAGCATCATCCTCTTCCACATATTAGAGGGAAGTGGAAGACCCATCCCACAACGCCACCACTGCAATGGCATAAGCGAGCATGTCATACGTTTCACCTTTACACAAGTTTAGTTCTAAATACTGCAGGCTCAAAATTTATCCACATTCTAGATAGACAATTGATAAAAGAGCAATACAATCCCAAGAGTTTGTGTCGTCTAAATAATAATAATTAATCTTATAATACGCGTGTGTGGTATCTTCAATAAAGTCTTTTATTTTGTAATATCTTTTACCACACAAACGCTCTTTGATTACACTCACTATTAATAAGAACTAAATTTATGCTGCAAGTATCGATAGAAATAAAAATTAATAACATAATTTTACATCCCTAACCATGTGATACTGACAGAGGTCAACGTCATATTGGCATGTGTCAGCCGCACCAAGCTACACCGCACGGAGTATAAAAAAATAAAGGCTGATGATGATAACAATGTAAAATATAATAATAAAGTGATTGGGATTTGAGTAGGTCTGTCTATTGACTTTTTAATACATTGAAATTTGTTTTAATACAAAGGAGGTTGACTTTAAAAAAACTTTATAAATTAACGAAGAAAATATTGTTTCTTAAACAAAATATTTAGGTAATTTTGTTTCCAATTTGAAAATATAAAAAACAAAAAAGTAGTTATAATTGCACCACTTAAATTTTGGTGCCTACAACTTATAATCAATCTCTTCTTGTATTAATGTAACAAGATTTGCATTAACCACCTCATTATTGTTATTTTTTAACATGTCAAGTCAAGACAATCTCTGTCTTTAAAATTTGCTTATTCTTCGTTCAACATGCACATAATTTAATCTTGTTTTATTTGTTGAAACTCATAATATACTTGATATTTTTATAGGAAACCAGGAAAAAACATATTTTATATGTATTTACAATTTTGCTATAATGTTTGTTCGCTAGCTTTGTTAAAATTGCTAGAGTTGGTAAATTAAAATAAAATAATGGGCTACTTGATTCAATTTATTTATTAGTAACTAATTTTTCCTGCAGCTGTTCTCGCCAAATGTATTGGATTTTGCTTTCATTAATAGCATATTTAATCTCCATAATCAAACATGTCGCTTATAACATGAAACTGCTCCATGATATTATATTCGTCATAAAATTGTTAGCTTTTGGTTTTTAACCTTAATACTAACTTTGTACAATGATGTTTTTCTTCTTTGTTACTTCAATTATATTTTCCAATGTATTCTTAAACCATTCCACCATCAAACAGCATCATCATCATCACCTATCACATAATAATTCAACAGTTTTAATAGTTTGGAAGAGTTCAAAAACATTAAATCATCACCACATTTAATTATCATTAACAGTCATGAAAAATAATGATATTATATTGATGGACATTAAGAAATAATAGGTTGGCCGTAACGTCACTAAGACACTGTTGAAAGTATACTAGGATTGCTTTACCGTCACTGTAAAACACATACAAAATAAGTAGGCCTTAAGGCACGGCGAATGGACAACTTTAAACCCCCTTTAGGGGAGTGAAGCAAATAATAAATAATTAGCCACTTTCACTCTTATGTAGAAATGAAAGAGAAGTGAATGACGCCGCAATGGTACGATCTTTGTTTCAAGTTGTCGGAGTATATTTTTTACCATTATAGTATATTTCAATCGACAAATAAACACAACAGTTCCCCTTACTATAACATCAATGTTAGTAACTTTATCAAGATTTAAGACACATATAATTTCTCGAGTCTAAATTTTATTGTTTATTATTGATAATGGTTTTGATAATGTCTAATGGTCCTTAACAATATTCAAGAATAACCACTTATACAGAATCACAAGACTACAAGAATTTCATCGCCATCAAAATAATCATTATTAGACAATAATCAACAACTTACAAAGGCTCGTAAAGAACCTACAAGCCCTGCCCCGCAGTGCGTATCTATATGTTAATGTGATCACTTACAGAGTTTGTGTACTTAGTCTGTTTGTCCTGTCTATTAAAGCAATTTGTAAAAATAGTGTACTATATAATAATAATATATAATAGAGCGACGGTGGTCCAGTGGTGGACGGACTCGGCCTCTTATGCAAGGGGTTCCGGGTTCGATCCTGACCCGTCCGTGTGTGCCTTGAAATGGGTTTTTCTAAAATTTCTAAGTGCACACGAGACCATCGTTCGCTCACCGGAGTAGGAAAACATCGTGAGGAAACCTGCATGCCTGATGAGATTAAAAGTCTTTGAAGGTATGTGAAGTTCAACAACCTCGCCTGATTTCGAGAAGGAGACCCGTGCCCAGCAGTGGGCCATATAAGGGTTTGATACTTTACTTTTTACTTTTAGTGTACTATATTGTATTGTAATGTTTTTGGCCAGGTTTTACAACAACTACTCGTCGTTCGTGCACGGCGGCCTCGACGCACCCAACCGCGAGACGCTGCCGGTGGTGGGCCAGAAACAGATCCACAACCGAATACAACAGCTCAACTTCCGCGACTGCCATGCTAAGATCAGTCAGGTATCAAGCAAATATTCATCAGCGGGCATTAATATATTATAATGTGGACTTTTTTATTATTATTATTTAATTTTTTTTAAGTAAAACTTCTAGAATCGTTGTGATTTCAAACCGGATGCAACGGAAAAAACGACAGGTACGAGACACAAATACAAAAGAGCGAGAGAGCAAATGTCGGTGTGTTTAGTGTGTGTTTTACTTCTATTGTGCGTGAATCGTACTCACACCTTTTTATTATTATTATTCAATATAAATTAAATACATTAGCAATAATTCCTGAATTCACTTACTATATTAGTATTGATTTTAGTGTATTTTTATGCATAAAACTATTACTATGATTTGCCTATTTTAATATTTAATCCTAACATTGTTATTGATTTATTTTTAATGTGGGATTGTCCCACAAATTTGAAGTTTTTATTATAGAAGAAATCTCTAAAAGAGATAGTACATCTTGTTTAAAATGTATTCATTATTAGGTATTATTGTATTAAATTGTGAAGTAAAGAATAAAAATCAAATACGCAATTTTTCCGAACTTCACGCAGGCGATGCTAGTATTCTATATTATACAGTATTATATAAATGTAGTTGAGGTGATGTCGTATGTTTCGGGCAGGTGGACGCACAGGCGACGCTGGGCAACGGCGTGGTGGTGCAGGTGACGGGCGAACTGTCCAACGGTGGCGCCCCTATGCGCCGCTTCACGCAGACCTTCGTGCTGGCGGCGCAGTCGCCCAAGAAGTACTACGTGCACAACGACATCTTCCGCTACCAGGTGAGATTCACCACTCCATTAATTATATGGAATGAGGAAAAATCCAGTAAAAATTATGATGATAATCTTATTTCAGAAACGCTTTGTAAATCTTAGTTATCGCGGGCGTAGCTGCGGGCAACATGAAAATAATTTTACGTTAAATGCTTGTTCCAGGATTTCGTGTTCTCTGATGAGGAGGGTTCCGGATCGGGGCGTTCTGACGCAGAGGAGGAGGAAGGCGTTGGCGCGGCAGGCGGGTACTTCGCACCTCCCGCCTTCCCGCCGGCACCGTTCCCCGCGCCGCCCGCTCCCCCGCTGGCGCCCATGGTGTCGCCACCTGCGCCCGCTCCCGTCCCGCCCGCGCCGCACCTCAACGGCCACCCACCCATCGACGAACCCCGGCACGTGCTCGCAATGCAAGGTCTGTCTCTGTCTATAATAATTCCCATATTAAAAATGAAATTTCTAAGCGAATTCAGTTTCATTTATGAAACTTATATAAAAGTATTTTTTTCAGAATGTATTGACTTATGAAAAATAATTTTGGTGGTTCAAAATTTATTATAGATGATACATGCAGACAGAATAAATTGAACATTTGTTACATTTGAAATTTTGTTATTCACATTGGAAAGAAATCGGGCATGTACAAGTAATATTTATATTGGGAATTGCAGCTAGTACAGTTCAGGTCGCTCCACCCGTGGCCGCCCCGGTGACCGAGCCGACGCCCGAGCCCGTTTCCGAGCCCGTGCCCGAGCCGGAGCCCGAGCGCGAGCCGACGCCGCCGCCGCCGCAACCGGGTGAGTTGGAATCTAATCTGTATATACATATACATGTCCAGATTTATTTTTCCTTTTATTATATTAAAATATATTTAATTGTAAGTTGAACAAATTAATTTTTATTCCAGCTGCGCCAACAGTGCAGGTCCCACCTGAGCCGAAGACGTACGCCAACCTGTTGAAGTCTGGCTCGAGCTCGGCCGCCACGCGCTCGTCACCGCCCGCGCCTGCGCCCCCCGCCCCCGCCCCGCCCGCGCCTGCTCCCGCCCCCGTGCAGCAGGAGGCCCGCCCGCGCCCACCGCGAGCCTCGCAGCCGAATAACACCGGTAAGATCTTAGCAGCTGATGCACTTCGTTTCTACCCCTATCATAATCCAACCATAATATTGAGGATAAATAATATTATGTATTTGTGCTGACTAATACTACTTTCCTAGGCGAGTCGCGGCGCTACTCGGACGCGCAGCAGCTATTCCTGGGCAACCTGCCACACTCTGCCACCGAGGAGGAATTGCGGGCGCTGTTCGCACGCTTCGGGCCCGTCGCCGAGCTGCGCGTGCACGGCAAGCAGGCTGCACCGGGGGCTCCGCGACACCCCAACTATGGGTTTATCACGTACGAGAGCGCGCAGGCCGCAGCCGACTGTCTCAGCGCCGCGGTGAGTGCAACACATTTGATACGTTAATATCCATCACACCACAGTTGACTTCTCGAGTTGTCTAACTTGACAGTTAAGTATTTATGGGCAGAAAATAAAATAAGGCTATTTATGAACACATGACCTGGGAACATAATATATCTATATTCTTATAAAAAAATATCATTATCATTCTTTGGATATTACCTTGATGAATTATAATTATATAATATATAATAGAAATATTGTTGATAAATAAACTTGTTACTCGCAGCCGCTGTACTTCCCGGCGGAGGGCGGCGAGGGCGCGCCGGTGAAGCTCAACGTGGAGGAGAAGAAGACGCGCGCTCGCGAGCCGCCGCGCCGACGTCCGCTGTCCTCGCACCGGGCCGCGTTCGCGCCGCGCCAGCCCTATCGCCGCTAACCGCGCCAACGGTACATGCCCGTCTGCAAATTATTATTAAACATGAATGTTGCCCACATTTTATCATAGTCATTTACACATTTTATCTCTAGTTATTAGATGAGTCCAGCTGTCCGCTGGATGCGGACAGCGCAGGACCGATCGTTGTGGAGATCCTTGGGGGAGGCCTATACCCAGCAGTGGGCGTCAATTGGCTGAAATGATGATGATGATGATTAGATGAGTAAAATGCATAAATAGCGCCGTAATTATTGACTCCAAGGCCTATCGTAAAACGTCTCAAAATCAGCGTATGGTGGAATTACAATGCTTGCAATCAATTACTTCTATGCCACGACTGGCAACGAAAATACATATTACATGCATGTATGTGCGTCATTCTTATGTGTCGTATGTTTTGCAGAGTCGTCGGAGCGGCGTGCGGGCGCGGTGCTGGCGTCCGCGAGCGGCTCGGCGGAGCGTCCCTGTGTAATTAATACGATTAGGTGTATATCTGCCCGCGACCGGTTTAACTTCGCTTCGCATATCGCTTTCTTAAGTAGTTAGATAGTAAATTAATTTGTGACGTCGGACCGCCGGGCCCGGCGTCGCTCGTCATACATTTCGGAGCATTCGTCGCTCATTTTTGTTCGAAATATAACCAATCGACTAGGCCACAGAAATTGAATTTCGTAGATCTAGTCTAATATCAGGCCCAGAATGGCAGATATTTACCACCGATACTTATATCAAAGAGCAAATTGTAACATACAACTTTTGCTATATTTGAATAATATGGCCATAGCACAGCCTAAATCATCCTTTTTGTTATACTATTTTATATTAAAAATTTCTTTTACTTCACACTTACTGCCGTAGACCACGGGTAAAAATCTTCTTTTGTTCCTTAAATGACCGAAAAATAATTAAGCAATGATGGTGATATACACTTACTTTTCCTTAACACATTAATTTCAATCAAACAGTCAAGATACAGAACAGTATATTTAAAAAAAAATACAAAGTGTATCACAGGAATAAATAAATGTGTGTAGGGCGTGAACTGTACTATTGGTTGTTTCTGTCAATGTGACGTCACAATGAACACACTCGTGTAGTAGTATATGAACTTATTATGAAGACCTATTTGGTCGTCTCTGATAAGTTAATATTGATCAGTATTTATAACCCAAAAATTCTATTTGCATCCGCACAAAGTTTCCCTTGATTGCGTGTCTGACCGGTTGCGGTGGACAGGCCAGTGTTACCATATTCGCTTGGTTATATTTCGGAGCTGTCTTCAGCATTATCGGATTCCACTGAACAACTACGACTATTATGTACTATCGTCAACAATATTATTTGTCAGGCGTAAAATGACTTAATAACATCTTTTGTATGGCTACTATGTTAGCTTTTTTATGTTACAAATGTAATCACAAGGCAACTGAATAATTTTTGGCATCACATCATTTTTTGTGACGATGTAATTGGCATGTAAACTTTGATTTTTACACTAAGAATTGTATAATTCCAACAACCACTACGTGAAAAAATTAAAATAAATTTCTGGAGATAATCGAAATATCTCCTATTGACACTGCACTAGACTAAAGCAATAATGAAAATATGTCGCGTACAATGTCGTTGTGGTGAGTCGATTGAAAGGTATCGTAATGTTCAAAAATCAACAAAGTTCGGTTACCTTGTGGTCGGTGTATGTTTGTGCTGTCAACTAGAGTGCGTGCTACCCGTTTACGGAATAACACCACACACAATTATGAACGCGAGCGAGCAGCATAGCGCTGCGCATAGAAGCGGCGGGGCGTACTCAGGTCTTTACTATTTTAATCACAACATGATACTGTACTTAGTACGGTTGAATTATGTTGTCTACGTGAATACTGCTACAAAAGCTGCGCAGAACCTATAATTAACATATTTTGTTTCTGTGCAGCGTTAGTTGCCGAGCTGTAGCCAAGATAATTTGATCTATTCTACTTTGACTCTAGTCCACTTCCTTTCCTTCGTTTTTTGTTGAACGTTGGCACACCTCACACCCCGTCGCAGCTCGTATTTGACTTTCTGGAAAGGTCTTTTGTAACGGATTGTCCATTTTTGTTAATGGTATTCTTTTGATGTAACTTTGTTGATCTCTCAAACAATAAATTTTTGTACTGTCATATACAATAAAATGATCGTCTCAACGTGTATTTTAATTTTTTGTATCGAACATCGCTTTGGAGACTGGAGGTTTTGTATGAATCGTATCGGCATGAAGCTAGTGTTTAGGTTTGTGATTTGAAATATTTGTGGTGAGGTCCGTGGAACGTCGCTGACGATGAAGTAATCACATTTTCTAATTTATTAGAACTCAGCGTTTTATTTTTAAGGATAAAATTAAAGTTTATGTTATTTTAGTTCGGAGCCTACTGGTCCTTCGTTACTTCATCGTGGGCGTGATCCTGTTAGTCGGCCATTTCGGCTATGTGATTTCGTTAGAGTAGTGTCAGCTGGTCGCGCCGTCCGCATAATCGCTCGTCAACTTTGCTACACTTTGCGACACTTTGCGATTGTGAATCAACTAATGGTTGTTGTAAGATGTTACGAGCGGTGTAGCGACGGTGCATGAGCGTACACGCGTACGGCTACTAGCGTGTCCTGTCTGTTTTCAATTTCGATGAAGTTCGTCCGAACGTTGGAATGAACTCGTGCACTAGAAGTATACTTTATTGTATTATGTCAATCGAATCATATTTTTACTGTAAACTAGCAAATCCTTTCGTGATATTAAGCCGATCTTTTGCCCCGTGCAAACGAATACAATCGTAGAGGTCCGTTTAATTTTTTATCAATCTTAGCATTGCGAAAGGTTTTTTAGGTTCAGAATTTAGAAAGTTATAGAGTAAATTATATTCATTATCTGTGTACATAGTAAACGCCATCTAGCGACGTCATTCGAAATTAGAAAGTTTTTTACAAAACTACACCAATCGATAGTGAGAATCGACCCAATGCAATAATTGTTAAGCATTTACTAGACTACTGTAGCGCTGTCGACCGCCGGGTGCGTAGCGTGGGGGCCCCAACATTGTAATATTGATAAGAATCATTGCGACTGATTTTTTGTATCTTTTGTATACTCGTTTCGTGAGGGTCCATCAGTGGCGATGGACTTGCCCACTTTAAGCAATAATTAGAAAACAAATTATGTATTTAGAAAAAAATGAGATAGAAAAACTATTGCACTAAGAGTGTGTAAGGAATTCAACACACATTTGTTGATTTGAATTAATCTTTCAGCTTTTCATGATATACTAACCATTAATGTAGCTCGTTTAAAATTAATACCCACCTGTAAGAGTTTGTACCGTACTGTAACTATGTGTAAACTGTGACCTATATAGGAATGCTGGTTTACATTTACGACAATAGAGCCAGCAAAAGGCGCTATAGTCCATGCCAACAGTTTTCTCTCCCGAAAATCTGTCTTCCACTCCACAAATACACGCTTTATCTCATTAAATAATTATCTCGCCCAAGATAACTTCGTATTTTACATAATGTAAGCTGAAAGCTTTGTTCCGCCCTACGACTACGCCCTGGCATCTTAATATTGTAGCTATATTATATGTAATACGTTATATTCATTCACTTGTGGGAATTAAGATCATAATATTTGTCTCCATGTACTTTTGCTTTATATAAGTTTATTTACTATTGAATAACATTCATTTTAAGGTTGTACCACATTGTGATATTGCATTGGCACCTCCTACAGGGTATTAAGGTTTTATTATTACAAAAGATATTTAAAAAAACTGCCAGTTTGATTTGCAGAGAAACCCGGGTCGCCGAAGCGGGTGTTAAACCAATATGACAATGTGAGCGCGAAGCTCTCGATTCCAACTGTCATGTACTTATTTATTGTAAATATATTATTTATATCCTGTTGAAGATGCGCCAGAAATTGAATTAAACTTGCCAAAAAAAGATTTTTTTTGTGATAGACATTCATTATGTTTACTAAAAAAAAACACTAGATGTCATTTGAAACGTTTGCCAATGAGTTTGTTAATAACTATGATTATATAAACAAAGATATATTCTTATTATAATGTGATAGTTTACATGATTAATTAACTTTGATATTCATAATTCATATTTAAAAATTATATAAAAATTTACTCATCACTAACTAATTTTATATAATAATAATATTTGGCATCATAATGTTAAATATGATTTCTTATACAGGAAATACAAACAAAAGCCTAAAATGAATAAAAAATGTCCAAAAATAAAATGTAATAAGGATATTCAAATATTTATCGGCTTTGTCATAGAACATCCAAGCAAGCGCGTCTTCAACAGTATAGCAGTCATTAAAATGATTCAACCATTACGTTACATGACATGTGTTTTAATTAACGAATCTTACTGCTCTGCTCGCCTTGTCCAAGGTGTATCAAGCTTCAGACCCTGAGTTGAGAGCGTAGGGGCTCCAAAGTATGTTGTGTGTGGGATGCCACCAGGGTGACAGGGTGAACTAGTTTGAACAGGATCTGAGGCTTGTGGAGCAGCGCCGATTGCAACGAGTGGCGCCGCCACCGCCCTCTAATAGAGATGTACTTTTTGTAACAAACCATGAGTTTTATTGCACCCTTCCTCTATTCCCTGACCAAAATGTGATAAAGGAAAAATACGATTAATACTAAATAAATAAGTATGTATTTTATTCGTATTTTACGACCTCTGTGGCTCAAAGTTTAGCGCGTTTGCGCGCAAGCCCGGAGGTAGTGGGTTCGAATCCCGCTAGGGAACAAAAATAGTTTTGTGTGTTCCTGGGTTATGGATGTGTATCATATAATAAAAATCCATATAAGTTTTATGTATTTCCGCTGTCTGATACCCGTAACACAAGTCTCTTCGAGAATTTACCACGGGACTAGATTGACGTGAGGTAAAAAGCGGTCATAGATACTATAATTATATTATATCCATTTAGATACAGGACATTTGAAATTATATAAAAATTGTCCTAAAGTAGAAGACTACTTTATAAGTGTTGATTTAGATTTGGTTGTTTTATTTATACGTGTAGGACTGTAGATAGTTCAATTCAATCTTACTAGCTGCGCTATATGCGCTTGTCACTACACCCAAAGTTTTACCACGAAACTCGCAAGCTATGCTTATCTGGGATTGATTACTGAAATATTTTTAATAGCATACGAGTAGTTTTGAGGCTCTTAAAAACTATCAATTGCCATAAACAACTACACCGGAGCGTTGCTTGCCTTTACCACGTGGGAGTACGGGAGGAAAATATGGGCTAAGTATTCAGATGTATAAGTGATACTATTGTAAAGTTTCATCTAAATCCATTCACTAGTTTTTGCGTGAAAGACTAACAAACATACACGCTCACAATTTTTTTGCGTTTTATTAAAACAACAGTTCATTTGACCAATTATGAATAATGTAACGAAGGTATACTATTAAACGTTGCTGAATAATATTTATCGCCAACTGAAAATAAACGATCCCATATTTTGTTATTGACACCAATATAACATGAATGCGTGTATTAGGACTATAAGCGAAGACCGTGCGCGTACGCAACTTGCCAAGCGCACCGTGCAGTTGGCGGCGCGTGCTCGACGGAGTGGCTGCCTTGAGCCTTCGATATAAAACCCCGGTGAAGTAGCAATAGGTACGTTTTGTATAAACTTATTAATAACAATTTAAATTGAACTAATCAGAATTATAAATATAATACGTCAAAAATAAGTACCTAATAAGTAATATATAATGGCTTATATTTTTGGAGTAGTTAATGAACAACCCCTATGTTAATTGTATAGCGTAATAAACTCATCAATTTTAAAGGTATATGAAAAACCACTAAAATCACATACAAATTATCTGTATTGTGTTACTAATCAATAACCATAACTTATAAAGAAGTAATACATATTGTTTTATGATTAATATTATATTCTTTGATATCATAATCTAGATTTAGGACATTCTGTAGACTCGCCCGTGGGAGGCTCCAGGCATCTGAAAACAGGTTTGTTAGATGTCTGCGATGCAGTATACAGTATACACACAGGATGCAGCTTCGCATTATTTTGCGATGACGATAACATTTTTGATATGTGAGCTTACATACTTATTTGTTGAGTAAAATACTTATTTTTTGTCTCTATGACGAAAATAATTATATTTTTTCATAATTAATGCGAATTTCTATCGTTAAACATTTTTATATATTATTGAACTCATAACTTAAACCTTTTCAGCTGAATCATGAAGCGTGTAATTTTTATTTTTATATGAATCATTTCATAAGTAACGTTTTAGTTGCATCTTGCAAATTAGTTTTTATATTCTAAGCTTTTAACGTATTTATCGTCATAAATACTTAATTAATTCGAAGGCCCGTCTATATAGCCTTATTATAGTTAGTTTCAAAGCCACAGATTGTCATATTTTAGGTAGGTAATACATACAAAATGTATGTGACAATATCCTAAGCTTTTAGTGGCTTTTGACCGGCTGCACAGCTATAAACCAAAGCAATATTTGTTAACCAGTTGAAACCGTCCGGTGTGGTGTTCACGAAGTTTAATACCTATAAAATACACTGCGAACTGGATGCAGCAACACGATTTTCAGAACTATCTATATATATTTAGAGGTTTCAAAAGCTTCGTTCTCATAAAACTGGTCACTCACTTTAGCTTGCGTTATACCTACTTGTAATTCATCAAAAAATATACGAATTATAAAAGTAAAGTTGATATAAGCCTTCTTATAAAAACTACTACTTAACATCTTACTTTAACTTCGTTTGATAGTTTAGCTTAGCTTAGATAACATTAAATCTTTAAATGTAGACGTATTCACCCATATATTTTTAAAAAATAATGTACTTCTCCACTAAAGTATATTGTTCTAAATGCGCCATTTATTTAACAGTACAGTAAAATATTTTGTCATCAATATTATTGTCTTCGATGTTTGAATCAGGTCTGTTTTCTTTGGCTACTTATTTTCTGTGATATAGATTCGCTGAAGTAGGTCACATACTCGCTTATCCCGCGACGTTGGCGATTCGCGAAGCTGCGACGGAAGCCGACTGGTTATCATGTCCGCCGATAGTGTGACCTCTCGGAATAATACGATAAAATAAAAAATATAAATGACGTGACACTAACATTATTAAAAAAATAATTGCAATAATACATTGACCAGAGAATGTACTGAAATAAGTTGGATGTCGACCACGCGGCGCTGACTTTCAGAAATACTACTTAGATTAGGACTTCTTAAACATTTTCAGTTACGGACCACTTTTAAAATTGAACTTATTGGATGGACCCCTGCTGATTTTTTTTTTAGTTTTGTATCCCTAAACGTCTTGTTAAAATGTTTTCCTCGCATGTTGGGGACCCCCAAAACCCTTTACAGGGTCCGTGGACCACTTAGTTTAAAAAACTCTGACGGTCTTTATGGATCCATTACTGATTGTGTACTTTTACAAAACAGTTCATTTTGTAGGGGGATTTATTTTGCCTATTATGCCTGGATTATGGACCTGTTGTGCCATTCATTTTCTGTAAATTTAGAAAAAGTCTATATGACCAACAAATCCTGAAAGGTAACATTGATATTTACAGCACAGACGTATTCAATTGTTGTTTAGAGCCTTACCGGGAGAAGGGATATCTTTTAGCCATCTAATAGAGCTATGTATGGACTATGTAGTATAAAGAACATATTATAATATTTATCACATACATATTTCGGTAGTCGTTAAGATTCATAACGACGCAGATCGCAGGCTAGGGGCGAGCAGGTTATCGCCTCCGATACACTGTTTAAAAATATTCATTACGACCATGAAGTCATTGTTCTAAACATGCTCTGTCACACGGTGCCGGTTACTATCGACATATTTACTTTTATTCAAACAGCATACGCTGCAATATGCCTAATTTGCCGCATTGCTGTAATATTATACACAAGTAATGTACTTATGACCCATTGACATGAAAACAGGGGGCCTAGCCAAAATGCCATTAAGAAAGCGTTAGCGAAGTTCGAAAATGTTAAAATGTATGGGATTGACATAAGGCCGCGCTTAATCACGTGGTCCATCCTATACATTTTATCATTTCGAACTTCGCTAACGCTTTCTTAATGGCATTTTGGCTAGGCCCCCAGGTGCCCAAAATAGCCATTTCGAGACAGGGTTTCAATCCCGATAACTCAGAAATACATTAGTTATTTTGGACGAAAACCTAAAGAATTGTCGGCAGACAGATAAATCGGTGGATGTAATTAATTGTGGTAATAGTAACCATAAAATTAATCACCAAAGATTTTTTCACTGTCTGATTAGATACCACCATCTTGCTTGTCTATTCTATGAAACAGCTTTGCTGTTTCGAAGAGAACGGTAGGACTAAGATATATCTCAGGATAGGAAACACTATAACTTAAATATATAAGTACATGTATAGAAAACTAGGCCTATGTTCAGCAGTTGACTGATAAAGGCTGATGATGATGATGATGATAGGCAACACATTATCTGGCGAGTTGCCTAATTCTAGGTAAACTGGTTCATGTTTATAGCTAACGCTGACATGATAACATAAAAACTTAACATAAGTAAATAGTTGCGATTTTTTTTAATTAGTCTATGCTCTTCCACTGGTAAGCAAAGGCCCCCCTAGCTCTACCACATACCGCAGTCCCGTGTCACCGCAAGCTAGAGCAATATAGAGAGCCCATCTATATCGTAGATATGCCATGGAGGGGATGACACGTGTATTTGGGACCACAGAGTCAGAAATCAATTATTGATGATGTGTGGCCGTTTGACCAGTTCACTTAGTAAATTCAACTGCGAGGTAACACATTAGATATTTAGGTCAATAGAGACAAATAGGTTGAACGTCGTCGCCTTCGTTTAGACTATTATTTAAATTGTTTCTTTCTCTGACAAAGATCTGGGGAAATAGGTCGAGACAGCTATCGACTCGCGATAACCTTTGTCACATAATTTTAATAGATTATTAAAAAAAAAAAAACAAATATAATTTGTAAGTTTGTGTCAAGTCACTTTCACAGGTTGCAGCATCGGCATTACGTTCCATCTGCATAGAGTGCGTAATGTGTGCCATAAAAAATCGAAACTTCCCCTCGAAACTGCCTCTCTAGACAAGTGGCAAACGCTCTGAAACTCAGTTGCGATAAACGCTAAAAATATAGGTAACGCCATAGGGTTATCGCAAAATCTTCGACGAACGTTTATTCAGTCACATACTTAAAGTACCTATATGGTTTTATATATATATTATGGTTTTTGTAAAAACGTCTAATAACGTATGTACCTACTTTGTCCCCCCTAAACAAGTGGTATAAATGGTAAACGAGTATAATAGAATAGAAAAATTATTGTATGGGAATGACTCTAGCTTACGACATAAAAAAAAATTTCAAGAAATATACCTATTAATAATTTTTGTTTTAAACCAAGTACAGGCGTTGTTAAACGTTTTTACAAACAAAACCATATACTTATGTGTCTGAATAAACGTTCTTCAAAAATTTTGCAGCAGCCCTATGGAGTTAGTGAAAAACGCAACTGCATAGAATCGGAGCGTTTGCCACTTGTCGAGTGGGCTGTGGGGCTGGTCAGTCTACTGTTGTAATAGCAATTCAACCTACCAGTAATCTGTGTGAACGTCCCATCAACCAATCAACCATTTATGCCCATCACTTGGCCAATCAGAATATCACGTCATATATCACTAGTAAGAATTTGTTTTACCACTCTACCTATGCTCTACATATATAGGGAACCTAATCTTTATTCTATCACAGTCGCCATCAGCATATTCCATCTACTGCTAAACTTACCTAGGTCTCTTTCAAGTGACGATATCCAGATCCTGCACTTTTCGCATTCAACGTGAACCAGCTACTGGACTGGAACTGACATTCTAGTTCTAGAAAAATCCTTACTCTCCACTTTATGCGTTACTTTCGTGTCGACATCATAATTGTTCATAGACCTAAAATAGCTCCTGAAGAAATATAGCTCCTGGCTGGTTCAATCAGAGCTGCCCTAGGCGGATGGCTGTGACGTCACTAGGGTCGGGGCTTCACCCAATGATATTGAATATCTAATTAGAGCGAGTGGCTCTTAGTTTTAGCTATTCGACCTATTTATGTCGTTCTGATTCGCATTGAATGTTTTATATTACAACTAGTAGGGCCCCGCGGTTTCACCCGCGTACTTTCCGTTCCCGTGGGAGTACGGGGATAAATTATAGCCAATGTGTTATTCTGATGTATAAGCTATATCCTTAGGTCATTAATATGTCTAGATGGAGTGTCGCCCTACAATCGAAACAAAAAGAACAGGCCAACATTTTCAAAGATGTATTCGTGAATAGTGATACCAGCTACTACAGTTCTCCCATAATCATCCTTTTTAATCTCGTTACACTTCAACACAAACCTTCATTATAAATAAAAACAACAATGCGTAAAAATTCATGCGTATTCTATTACAGTGGGAAGGATACTAAACACAGAGAAAGCATTTAGAGGCGAACAGTTAGCCGCTATTTTTTTGGGCGTGTTTTCCGCGCGGCACTCTATCTAGACATATAATTGATCTAAGGCTATATCATTGTAAAGTTTCATCAAAATCCAATCAGTAGTTTTTACATGAAAGAGTAACAAACATCCATACTAACAAACTTTCACGTTTATAATATTAGTAGGATGTTATACATACAAGTACATGTTCCTTTTTTTCATCGAATGTTCTGGAAGTTGCTACGTCCGATCAGTATGAGTAGGACACGTGTCCTGAGACGTGCCGTTAATCACATTCCTCATAGATGTTCTGTATGACCCTTTATGATGCAATTAAATTCTTAGAACACGACATCAAATGTCGCAATTGGGAGTTCGAGACCCATGTTATTTGGTTCAATATTATGCGCATGCACATTACGTGTTGCTTTTAGATAAGTATTATAATATAGTACCTGGTCTTTTACTGTTATAAAAAAAAACAATTCTGTTTAAGATTAGATAGATTTTGTACTGAAAGATTAAGTACTAAGTTATTACTACGTGTTTTAGGTAACATAGGCAGTTTCTTTTCTCTCCATCATTGTAGCTTGTGGACGGCAATAACCAACCTTTACTAGGATGTAAAGTTGTTTCTGTCTCAGGGCTCCTATAACTTTTATAAATGAATTTTTGATCTATCAAACTTTTTTCAAAATGTGTAGGTACCTAGACGTCAAGAAATTTAAAATGTATTCAATCAAATATGTATTTTAATGTTTCGCTTATCGCACTATAACTGGCACCGTCCACAGTGCCCTCTTGAACTTATTGGGTCCCTTGGCACGAAACATAATACCTACTTACGTATAATATGGAATAAATAAATGAATTAAGAAAAACATCGATTGGAGATATGAATTAAGTGCAGCATCGATCGCAAAGCTCTGGCCATTTGTTTGTTTGTTTCTAAATTCATAAACAATTACCTAGCGTGAAACGGAATCAAAGTCGTTAAGACTATACTAAAGCTCTTACATCCATAGATATTAGACAGTAATATTCTCTTGAAATCAAAATTGAAACAAGCAATTTGAGGAGTGACTAAAGTGTTTTGTATTGTAACCTGATCGGGCGTGGTTATGCTGAGTTGTGTAGGTGTCGATGCACGTTTGTTAATAACAAATGCATTGTATTTGCAACTAAATGTAGACCACGAGTTTGCCTGCGGGTAAACTAAGCTGTATTGTCTATCCTTCGAACCTTTATAGATGTCAAAATAAACAGACTAAGGATTTAAGTTTTTCTGTGAAAGAGGTGTTAGATCCGTTTCGGGGTCAAACGTGGCAAATATTAAATTAGGTATTTTTTGTATATTTACTTTTGCGTAAAAATGCATGTGGTGTATATTATGTTCGCTTGCTGAATCAAAGCTCTGATAAGCTTCAGGAAGTGTGTGTATGTGTGGCGTGCGACGTGCCGCCGCCCTTGCTATCTACTCTCGGGCAAAGGCCCATACCGTCGAGTTCAATTCACTGAACTTACGAGAACGCGTTGAAAATTACGTCACTTAATCAAAAGCGACCAACCGGAGCAGCGGCGATATTCTAGATTTTATTGCGTGACGTCATATAGAAAATATTGATCCGGCTGTTAATAAAAAAGATTTTTTAAATTTACCTACATTACTCTAAAGCACACAAGCTTATAGAAAAACATGAAAATATAAGATAGTATAGTCCTCGCCACTTTTAAAGTCCTGCGACTAATGCCTGAACTAAATTTGACAAGATTGACATCTTGACATCTGTCTGGAGTAAGAAGTTGTGATATTTTTATTGTTTTAATAATTGTTTTACGTGAAATATGGAGCATATAATATAAAGTAAGGTGTAAAAATTTAAGGCCGTATAATGATCATTAAAGTGAAATAATTTTGTGAATTAGAAAGTAAAAATAAACAACAATTAACCCCGTTGAATAATATGTTTATAAATGTCACTGCCATGACAGGTAAATTTTAGAGATGCCAGTATCACTCATTTTTGCCTAATTTATGGTTAAAATATTATCATTAACTCTATACCTACATTTATCTTATGATATTTTATATGAATATAAATACTAGGTAATAGAATTAAATCCTTGCTCAGAGGAATTATATTTTCAGGTGTTTCTGTAAAAAAAGTTCGAATAATAAAAGAAGTAACAATGGCAGCAATTACTTCTGAGAAAATCGTCACTCCTGGCAAAAGCCGAACACATCCGAAGAAGCTTGTTTTAGATGAATTCTACTAATCGGTTATACGTAAAAAATACGAATGAAATATTTACAAAAAAATGTTTTATTTTACTAAAACCTGGCAGGGAGATTTTTATTTTGCTGCTATAATTATTTTTGTCATTATTATCATACTCAGTCTTTATCAATCCACTACTGACCATAGGCCCTATAATTATTTAAATTTTTGATTGTACTAGACTTGGTGGAAAATCATTACACTATAAATTGGCAACATTGAGTTATGATACCGCAGCGCCGCGTCTATCGGACTTCTAAAGTGGCGATGACTATAGTTATCAAAATTACAACAAATTTTTTACAACAAGAAAAAATTACAAAAAACTAAAACAAATTATTTCTTACTTTGCAGAAGGTGGAAAACATGAAGCTACTTCTGTTGGTGGCCGTGATGGTCGCTGTTATTTGCTCTTCAGAAGCGGTAAGCAAATTATATGGTTTTTATTCCGTTTGGAAAATCTCATAACATAATTAACGCCAAAACGACATCTTCCTAGACTCGAATATATAACAAACCTAATGTCCCGGGAATGGGCAGATAATAATGCTCAAGCAGCACGTGACCATCATCTTCCCCCCTTCACCTTAAAATAACTATCTTTTTTTTATTATGTTCATAAATGCAGTTCTCTTAGCGAGACTTAAGCAGGATGGTAGTATCCAAGTAGACGGGAGTGCAGCCCAGCGCAACCCTCCCTGGTATTAATTTCTATGATAATTTTATATTCGCAGCGTCGTCGTCATAAGCGTATCCGCACGACCACGCCCCCATCGATGTTGGACGCGGTGCGCCTGTTCCCGCCCCCCGCCTCCAGCCCCGACGAGGCTGAGCACCACCAGCTCGCCATGGCTGAGAGGCTCGACGAAATACGCTTCCAGGTATGTTTTTTTTTATATATCGAAGACTTTTTCATGCACAGTTTTTTTTGTATACTTATTTATAAACCCATTACCCAATATAAGACCTTCTAATATGGTTTGGAGCTCGGACCATATTATTCAAGTTTTAGTATTAGGGCCTATTTCACCACTTTTTGATAAGTGCCGAATAGGCTATCCACAACATATTTGACAGATACTCCATACTCTATCTGTCAAATATGTTGTGGATAGCCTATTCGGCACTTATCAGGAAGTGGTGAAACAGGCCCTTAATATAGCTATATACTTATCAAAACCATTTTTATATATGTATCTAAGGATGACTAGAAGTCTATAACAAGAGATGAAACGAAATCTAGTATCTACCAACTCGCACACACAAATAACAAATTAGAGAGCGGCGGCATCATGCTATTTAGCCGTCACGGCATTCGATTTCACGATTAGATTTTAGTACATCAAAAACAATATTTTTATGTACTGTAATGTTTGTCTGCAGGAGTCAGAAAAAGCTCGCATCAACGAGATCGCTAATGAAGATAACAACGAGGAGGGTGACGTGGGCGTATATCTCGACGGTACGTAGTTTTGACGTCGATCATTTACTAACAGAAGAGTATATACCCTTATACACCCTTCTATTTACTAGTCATGACTCATGCACAGACCACCAAACCTAGGTAGGTATGTCTGTGTAGTCATGTTATGCACTAATACTAATCTGTATTTCCATTTCTGGATAACTGTGAGCTACAACGTTCTATTCTAGAGGATTACCTATTTTTTTATTTATTAGAACTCCTTGAGGATATTTTATAATAATTTTCTAGCTTGGCACAGCTGCGGGAGCCAGCTCTTTGAAATTGCATAAGTTTTTAATAAAATATTACATGTGCCATCATCATCATCAGCCATTACCCATATTCCCCTTATATTATTATTTCTTTTTTATTTACGTACTTATAATAGGCATTTATAATATTCAAGATTTCTCAGAGCGCATGATTCTAGTCAGTATTTGGTTTATTCCCACAGACCCGTGTCTGAAGGTGCACTGCAGCGCCGGGCGGGTCTGTGAGCTGGACGAGCACGGCGACGCCTCCTGCAACTGCATCAAGGAGTGCCCCTACGAGACCGACTCGCGGAGGAGGGTTAGATAAACTTTTTGATATTTGGTCTTATATATAATTTAAATTGAGTTGCATTTCTGTGCAATGACCTCACTTTGGATCCAGATCAATTTGTTACAAGCTAGTCGATAAATCTTGACTAGGAAATATAGAGCGTTAACAATGGATGGAATATCGTGGGCAAATAAAGCCAAATAATAATAATATCTATGGACGCTTTTACACCACTTCAATCTGGTCCCGTGGTAAGTACTCGAAGAAACTTGTGTTACGGGTACCTACCAGACAACGGAAATACATACATTTAATACTTTTTTTATATTAATACTTATATTTAAGATGTTTATTATATAATACACATATTTAATACACATCCATGACCCAGGAACATAGAAACTTTTTGTTCCCTGGCGGGATTTGAACTCGCAAACTCCGGCTTGAGCGCCTACGCGCTAACCATTGAGCTACAGAGGTCGTCGTCGTCGTCAATAACAACTAGCATCATCATTTCACAATCCGTTGTTTATCATTATAATCATTACGAATTCGTGTAGGTACCTATTCTGTAATGTAAATATAATTGTATTAACACAACTATCATTTGTAATCGATACAGGTTTGCACCCATGACAACGAGACATGGTCGTCCGACTGCGAGGTGTACCGGCAACGATGCCTCTGCATGCAGAACTCGGACATGTGCCGCGGGCCGCAGTTCCACCACATCCAGATAGAGTACTACGGCGCCTGCCGCGAGATGCCCGAGTGTACCGAGAGCGAGATGTCAGACTTCCCCCGGCGCATGCGCGACTGGCTCTTCAACGTCATGCGAGACATGGCAGAGCGCAGCGAACTCACACCGCACTACCTCAACATGGAGCGCGAGGCCGAGACCAACCTCACGCGCCGGTGGACGAACGCCGCCATTTGGAAGTGGTGCGATCTAGACGCCCACGACAATGACAGGTCGGTGATGGCCTATCTTTTACTACATTTTCTTATATACTTAAGTTGGATAGGAAAATTGGTTACGTGGTAAGTGGTCAATGAGATCTGTGAACATAAAAGAGTTTATCTAGAACTAGCCGGCTAATGTGAATTTTTTACCTATGTTTATAGATTCGTATCCCGTCACGAGTTGTTCCCGATCCGCGCCCCCCTTATGTCTCTGGAGCACTGCATCGCGCCCTTCCTGGACCTCTGCGACGAGGACTCCGATCACCGTATCTCGCTCGCCGAGTGGGGCAAGTGTCTGCAGTTGGATGAGGTACGTGAATACACACTTGCAAAATCTACCTTAAGTCCTGACGCAAAAATACGAGTCTTCTTTGTTAGACCTCCTATGTTTGTCGCACTGTAGTTTTAAAACGATTCAAAGCTTTAAATTTATCACGCTCTTTTCATTTGATTTTAAGGATATTTCGACATTATCTATGAATGTCTATTTTCGAACATATGGTCGAAATACTTAACCCCCCAAACGAAAAGTAAAACGGTAGAAAAATATCTCGTTCTTATGGTCTTAAATGTGAAAATAAACACGCTCTTAGGTTAGTTTGCTAGGTTGGCTGACCAGCCGAGGATGGCAAGTGGTCTATGTCGCCCAGGTACGTCAAACAACAAAAAATGGCCCGCATAGCCCATTCATGCGTTTCTATCATCATCATCATCAGCATTTATCCGTCCATTGCTGAACATATGCCTCCCTCCCTGGGTTTCTATACTGAAATGTAATTTGCCTGGTTCAGAAATAATTTTGTGTTTTAATTACTAATTAGTAATTACAGTACCTATACTTACAGTGCCTTCTATATAATATCTATCATATTGTGCGTATTTTGCAAAAAAGGAACATTAACGTAACGAATAAAGTAAAACTCTCTTTTTTGTTTTCAGTATGAGATGGAAGACAGATGCGACCAGCTCGCCGAAGATTCCGCGTAGTGCGTAAATTTAATTAAATAAAATCCTCTATTTTTATATTTAGCTGTACATTTATAGTTTTTAATAATGCCAATAACCTAAATCATTTACGTAAAATATTCATTAACTACGGCTCAAAGCTGTCACATACTGCCATTAGTTTCTCGTACGTTATTTTTTTTTATAGTGTGAGTATGATAAATAACGATTATTTACAGACAAACATTGTCTCCGTAGCATGTCTGTGATTAACAAACCAAATAATGTTTATATTAAGTGATAAATATAAACTTTGTATAGTAAAGTGTACATCGTGGTTTTATTTTATATACCTTTGCTTTAGTATATACTTAAGAATTAAATTGGGTTTTAGATTTTTTCTTGTCATAAATAGAACCGTTTATGACGATTTTTTTTTTCGATCTAATAAAAAAGTTATTTATTCAATCTATACTAAAATAAATTATATAAATAAGTAATATTGTAAAGAGGAAAAGTTAATGTCAGTTTGTGTTGTTAGTTTGTATGGTGTAATCGGGTGTATTGATCTAAACATTAGAATTCTCTTAGATAACTTAGTTATTGGACTTTAGGTAAGTAGGTATATTACATTTTTTCATCATTAATTTACAATTGAAGTGACATACTTACTCTATATTGTACCTATTTCAAAAAAGGGATCTCTACCTACATACTACATAGGAATAATGTAACCACAATTTTGCTGATAAAAGAACGTAATATAATTATTTCGCTGCTTCGTTTACTGCAAAAACCAATAACGTTTGTAAAATAATATTATACAAATGTTATAGAATTCATGATCACAAAAAAGTTCGCGATGGTATGCATAGTACATCTTTTCCTAGTTAAATAACAATAACAGTTTTTATTCAAGTTTTTAATTTCAATTACGAGTGGAATCTGATAATGGCGAAATTGGCATCAAGATATAAATCCTCATCTATTTAAATTGTTTCATAAAATGTTAGGTTGATTATGTATCCACGTGTAAATTCTGCTTTAAATTATTCGGAACGACTTTCTGTTCAGAATTTCTGACGAGCACAAAATTAATTCCCGATTTCAATAACAAATTAGATAGGAGTTTACCTACCTACGCGGTAGACGAAGTATTTGTTGGGCCATTTTAACCAGGTGGGAAAATTATCTCCGTGACGTGACCGGATCGTGTTGAATGCGAGTGGCAAGTAGTTGCCAGGTGTCCGGATAAAGCCGGACATAGGTAGGCTTTTTGATTGCGTGTCCGGTCAAAATAAACGGTGTTCGGCTTTTTACATTTCGCGAACGAGTCTCGTTTCTATATTATGACAAATTAATAAATTACTTAATAATTAATGGCTGTCCGGTTTTTCTACGAAAATGCCCGGCCAATCTGGCTGGTCTGTCCGGCTATTAGATTTTTTTGACCTGGCAACCCTAGTGGCAAAGGATCGGTCGTCTTAGCTTTCATTGAAGGATGGCAATGTTCAGCAGTAGACGAATAAATGATGAGTTCATTTTAGTAATAAATTGAGCATATCATCGAGTAAATGAACCAAAAAAGAATAATCCTTTTGTTTTACAATTATTGTTGAGTATAACTAACTCTAAAATGGCTGGTCAGATTTTGAGAAAACCAATATGAGACCAAATTGGAAACACCAGATTTCAAACTAATAAATGAATCATCGAAATCCATTCACAGCGTGTCACAAACATACAAATAAATTGAGAACCACCTCTTTTGTAGTCGATTAAAAATAAGGACCATAAATACCTAGTAGCGTGAAAACATAGTTGGTAGTTCAAAAGGGCGATGTGCCCTCTTTATTTATCGGCGACAATGAATACATCACCCGGAATAATGTAACTTGCGTTGCATTATTCTCTGCTGGATTTATTGATATTTTTTCTATATTATATATACCTACCTAGGTACTATGGCGGAAAAAAAATCTATATTTCTTATACTTAAGTAATTGTTTATCTGCCACTTAGCAAAGTAGCTATAAGTGGCTTATTTTACTTACTTGATAGACCACACTCAATCGCCCTAGCAAAGACCTAATGTTTCATACAAATCAATTAACATACCTAGTTATTATTAAGCTCTTCTTAAAATAAATACGAAATTAATAATTATTACCTAACACTCTAACATGACTCCAACATTAGCTGCCCGAGCTTATCATCAGACAGGAATAAAATATCTATGCGAATACTGACGACGAAAGAAATGAATGAGTTTGTCATAGTTTAAGGTGAAATTAATAAAATAGATTCTCCAATGGTCAACGATGGACGTTAACAGGCTGTCGATGATTTAAATATACTAATATAATGTACTTAATATTTACTTAGATAATATGCATTAATGGCACGGATGAAACAACATAACAAGATAAAATAAGGTTAAACCAAGTATTTATTAATGGAACTAAGTTTTAAGATCATCAAACTTTTAACTTTTATACAGAGATGAAAGAACAATAGAAAAATAGTTCCCAATTCTTCCACTAAACGGCTTGGCGTCACAAGCACTTCCACCGCCATTTTATTTCCCGCCACGCTCAGGCATAGAGCGAGAAAAAAAATGACGGTTTACGAAATACGACACATCCGCTGGAGCACGATTGGCCAACCTGAAGTAATCAACGCAAGTGGCGCGCCGCTGCCATCTTTGTCTGCGTTTTGGCTTGGCGCCTTTCCTGTATTGGTTGTTCTCTGTAGTGGTGATAGTGTGTAACACGTTTCAAAATGGTGAGTTTTGCAAGATTTCGTGAAAAATCATGAGTGTTGTGCCAAATTTTTTGTGTATTTCGAAAGATAATCGTGTAATGCACGTCCTGGCGAAGTTTCAGACTCGTACCACAAAAATTAACAGGATTTTTGATGAATTTTAGGCTGGTGGTAAAGCAGGTAAAGACTCGGGAAAAGCTAAGGCGAAAGCTGTCTCCAGATCAGCGAGGGCTGGATTGCAGGTATGCCTAATATGATTATTTAATTATTTAATGAATTTAGGAAGATTCAAAAACCTAAAAATCAGTATACTAATCTATTTCACAAAATTTAATAATACGCATGACCTCCAGTATGGCGGCTGCCAGATTCATAAGGAGAAATAATCAATGAATGTGTTGATAAAATAATTGAACTTTTTTTGCAGTTTCCCGTAGGAAGAATTCACAGACATCTCAAAAATAGAACTACAAGTCACGGCCGTGTAGGTGCTACAGCAGCAGTTTATTCTGCAGCTATTCTGGAATATTTGACTGCCGAGGTAAGCGACGCCTAGTCAATATGGCGGCATTCTAAATTCTATGCGTAATTATTTTAACATTGCTAGCGTTTTATAATTCCTTAGATACTCATAATATTAAAACTAACGTATATTTTTTATTTCCCTTTATGTACTATTTTCTTTTTTTCGTTTAAAGTATGTTTATCATTTTTGAGTTGTTTTGGCGGGAAATTTTTGTCATCTATTTTACAAGATATTTAATAATAAAAACAGACAATGATAAAAAATACCTTACCTGCTTAAACATATATGTATAATATATAAATCATAATATTGTTATACAAAAGTAGGATTAATACTGTTTACTTTGAATAGGCGGGAAAAACTACTCTGTTATAAAAATTATTTGTCAATTGTCATAATAAACTTGTACTGTTTTCAAATAAACTTTTATTTTTCTTTCTTTTAAGGTTTTGGAATTAGCGGGAAACGCATCAAAAGATCTCAAAGTAAAACGTATAACACCTCGACATTTGCAATTAGCAATCCGAGGAGATGAAGAATTGGACAGCCTGATCAAAGCAACTATTGCTGGTGGCGGTGTTATTCCTCACATTCACAAGTCACTTATCGGCAAAAAAGGCGGACCTGGAGCACCAGTTTAAAAGGTAATTAATTGCTTTTGTTACTATGTTTGATTATTTTTAGGGACTTAGATATTTGTTGTAGTCTTAGATAAGTGTATAAATTTTAAGAAACAAATCATTTTTGCTTAGCGTTTTTTAGTTATTGATATTTTGAATAGATATAGTTGAAGAAAATTGACAATCCAATTGTCACAGTTATTATTCTACCAAGCAGAGTAATATATCTTAGTAATATAACTTTAAATAATCATTAGAAAATATAGCACTATTTTTTTTTTCACAGGAAAGAACAACAATAAGTAACAATTTTCACTGCATTTGACTCTTGATTTAACTTGGTCATCTAAAAATTCATTAGCCAATCGGTAAACATAGTTTTCTATATAGGCAGTGATGTGGACAGTGGTGTGAACTTCATAGAACTGATCCGGACTTAAAACTTTTAGCTATAAGTATTAGTAATATTTAGCTTTAAGGAGATTAAATATGATTGTATTAGAATTAAGACTTTTTTTGGTATATATTATGATGGGACATTCAATAAACTAGATTTTGTGTTCAGCTAAAAATTATTTTCTGACAGTTTCCGTTTGCGAATTGTTACTTTGTGAGACTGTAGATTCATAATTTTTAATATACTTGCATCAATTGTTTTATAGCTCTAAGCTGTCATTCATAATATTTTATTTGCAGCATTTTGTATTTTTTTAAGGTGACAATGTTCTAAATTGTAATTTGATATCATTTAACTGTTATAAGTTGTAAGAAATGTATTTTGATCTTAAAAATATATTGAGCAAGAACTGATGTTTGTTTATTCCTAAAGTATTTTTATATAACATATTGCCTTTGAACTAGTATGTTATTGACACAAATAAATAGAACAGTTATAAGTTGGTTTATTTGTATAAGTTTTACTGTACCATTTAAAAAATCACAACACCCAATGAGTTTAAAATTGGGCTATTATTATATCAAATATGGTTTATTTTGTAATTTTAACAGATCTTTTTATTAGTGTTGCATAAACATTTTGTTCAAAATATTATAATCATCTAGTTATAATAAAGAGATACTTAGGCTCTAAAAATAATCTTCAAACTGGATACATCCATAAGTCTAACATAATATGGCAATAGCTAGTTCCCAAATAAATTAGATACCAAATGTTCTGGTTTATCTTAAAGGTGTGTGCTATGGTAAGTAGTGTGCACAAAGCATGGCTAAATAGTCAGGAAATAAAAACAGTAAACCTAAATGTTATTATCATGAGAGCAATCAAATTGAACTTGCCTTTGCTTCTACTTCAGGAAACTTATAGTACATCTGGTTTAGTTGAACATTTCCTACCACCTCAACTGATTGTCCTTTTGTCCTATTACATATTTTTTCCTGGTTTTGTTAGCAATTTTATGTTGCATACTGTACATAAAATTTTACTATACCTATTTTAGTTCCGCTATCTGTCTGTATTGCATATTTGTTTTGTATCAGTAATAAAATATTAAACAGGCATTTTTTATTATTGACGTGATAACGTCTTATAATTCAATGGAACCGGTCTGCACGCTCGAAAATATATGACTCATGCGGCGTTACCTCCCTCTGAGGCGTTTCATTTAAGGCTTAAAATGCCAGCGAGAACGCAGAACGAGCGACAAGGAGGCACAATCGGCACATCAGTATTTTCTTATGACGTCACGTTCAATTATCGTCAGACCGACTTTATTTAGAGTGCACATTGATATTCTTGAGGTTTGTGTTTCTTCGCTAACGATTTCAAATTATATCACACGTTTACATTGTATCAAATACAGAGACAGACAGATAAAGGAACTAAAATATGTAGAGTAAATGTACAGTGAACAATATAAAATTGCTAACAAAACTTATATTATGGTAGTTAAATTCAAAGTGGTTTTTACAACACTATATTTACCGTTTGTTAGGAGCCAATTGCAATTGCCTCCTAACAAACGTAAATTAAACGTATGTGAGCTGAGGAAGAATATAATATACTCGATCTCCTTCTATCATATTACTGATTCACATAGTATGGTTCCACTTTAAGGCGCGGATCCACCGCGGTGCACGGATTCATTTGTTTGACTACGTGGGTCAACGATTCCACTGTATGTACACGTAATTCACGATTATGTACAACTGTAGCGTGGCGCAGTTTTGAATCACACGTCTTGTAGAACCCACGCATTTATAAACTTATAAAATTGCATTGGAATCGAGTTTGGTAGACAGTTCGTCAGAGGATGAATTTGAAAGTGAGATTGATAATCTAATATTAAGTGAATTGGAAAAGAAAACACCGGTTTTGTATAAACCCCACCCGGCCCTGCTTCTGTGTATCACATGTATAGCATGCGTAGCGTTGCCAGCGTTGAGCTACGTGTGCGCCATATACGAGCAAGCCATTATCCACGTGTGTCAATTCATACGTAGCGTGTCCGTGGGTTATCCGTTATTGTGGACACGATCACATCCGTGCGCTGCGGTGGATCCGCGCCTTTATCCTCGTAAGACCGAAGTCTAATTCGACAAGCTCAGTTCAGATTTAATGACTATGCATTTATTTTTTGTTATTAAATTAATATTCCATTGAGAAAATAAATATATCACTTACTCTGTCCTAGTTCTCCCATGTTGGCGGGAAAAATACAAATTTAACTTAAATAATGACTGTGTGTATATCACAGACACACTATAAACTAGTTTATAGCATTCAGAATAAACATGATGCAAAATGTTGATGTTCCAATGCAGCTTTCAGTGCTTTTGCGTGATGTGATAGCAAAAAAGTAATAAATAGTTTTGTTATATGTTGGCATTGGTCGAAATTTTATTTATATCATCGTTTGTAATTATTGTTTATAATATAAAAAAATGCTTTCGTATAATCGTAGTTTATTGGAAATAATATGTTTATGTGTTGCTAATTAGCTTAGAAAGGCAGTGTTCGACTTTCACCGAGACTTAACATCTTATGCACGGAGTTCGAACGATATGGGCTTTTCCGTAGTATTCACAAACACAATAATAAACCTAGATCTTAGTTCTTTTTTCTGCCACTGGCTGCGCTAGAATCGAGTACGCACTGATGCTATTGTAGCGGACCAATCATGGCCACAATACTTCCCACGTAAAGATTTAAACGGGTACTTCTTAAAAAGGTGCGCTGTACCGGAAAAATTCTATCCCCTAAATTGCGACCATTCGTTCAATATTATATCGGATCCACACGTTTGCGACTTGCCGCAAATTCCAAACCTCTACAAGGCACAAACATGGGGACGCGTCGTAAGCGCTTGCGACAAATTCCCTTTGATTTGAGCACAAAACCAACATTCGTTGGATCGGCCACAAACCTTTGACAACCTACGCAAGCTCAGACAAACTCTGTATCCACACGTTTGAATTTGTGAGAGCTTGCAGAGGCTTGCCAAGCATGCGGATGCTGCTTTACGTGACTTTGATATTGATTGTGTTGTCGCGGTAAGTTATACGAGCTGGCAACTCAGACAAACCAAAGAGCAGTGTCTTGTATCCAGCTCTTAATAAATAAATAAAAAAATAAAAAAAAGAGCAGTGTCAGGACATGCTCTTTGTTGATACTTGGCAAATGTCAAAATTTGCGATTGACATTGACGCAATGGTTTTTGAGTCTCCATTTTGTTTATTGCGTGGCGTCAAATATTCTCAAATTTATATTTTGTTTCTAGGCTGTGTATTGAATATATTTCTAAATTAAAGAAGTAAGTTTATCTTTAGTTAGTGATGAGTTCTCGACACAGAGATAGGAGTAGGTCGCGGTCGCGTGACCGGGATCGCCATAAGGAACGTGATCGCGAACGGGATAAGGGCCGTGATCGAGACCGGGATAAGGATAGAGACAGAGACAGAGATCGTGATCGCAACCGCGACCGGGATCGTGACCGTCACCGTGATCGCGACCGCGACCGCGACCGTGATCGCGATAGGGATCGGGATAGACATCGCTCTAAGAGGTAAGTATTCATATTTTAATAAATTTGCATGAACGTAATATACACACATTTATCTACTTATAAACCTGATAAAAATGCTTATTTCATACAGTTTGAGCTATATTAAGATTTTTATATACATAAAGTAATACAAATAACAAGGTATTGTAGTGAAGCCTACTCCTCCCCTCCCTTCACCCCTCACCCTCGCCCCCCTCCGCCTGTCACCAATATTCTATAGAAATCACGAAATTAAAATTCACTTCTTATGTGGTATGTTTTCGAATATAAAAATCTTAGATATATGTTATTTTGATTTAACTTTTTATTTTCAGAGACAAAGATAGAGACCACAGCCCCAGCAGGGATCGCCACAAAGAAAAGAGGCGTACCCGCTCTCGTAGTGGCAGCAGAAGCCGCGGGCGCAAGTCTAAGGACAGGTATCAAAAATGAATTTCGTATTTTCTTAGTGCATTTTTTCTTGTAAAGACAATCTACTGGTATAACAGCAGAAAAATTGTAACCGGAATATAAACTAATAACCCCTACTATCACTTCCGTAACTTGTTCCTATTAAAATGTTCCATGTATCAATCACTCTGATCACAATAATGAGTTGATTGACACCTTATTTCTACATCTACACTAATATTATAAAGAGGAAAATTTTGTTTGTTTGTTTGGTTGTAACGAATAGGCTCAAAAAGTACTGGACCGATTTCAAAAATTCTTTCACCATTCGAAAGCTACATTATCCACGAGTAACATAGGCTACATTTTATTCTGAAAAAAAGGGGGTTCAGTAAGATATTTGGGTTTTTCGGACACAAGGTGTAAAGAATCAACCAGAAAAGTTACTTATTTTGCGTACGCTGCCTAAACTATAAAAGATAGAACCATAGAATGCTCTAATAAAATTGTAGATCTTATAATTATCTACAAAAAAGTTCGCGACACGTTATACCTATCTATGTCGAGTGAGGGACAATAACCATTTTTTTATTTAGATATTTTGAATTTTTTTGGACTACATTTAAACGCGTTTATTTTACTCATGCTTTTAATCCTTAAGATATGAAGCTAAAGAGTTTGTTTATTTGAACGCGCTAATCTCAGGAACTATCGGTCGGATTTTAATGAAACATTTCAGTGTTCGAGAGCCCATTTATCGGTAAAGATATATCATCCCGCTAAGATCCCGTTGTAAATATATATCATACATAACTTATTTATTATATATGCTAGAGTATGTATGTAGTATGTACATAGATTCTTTAGCTGAACCCTGGCTTTCATCTTCTCCCCACAGGAGGGATTTCATTTTTTTTTACCCAATTTGTTATTTTTTACCCTTGAAACTAAAACCAAAATTGAAAATCCCCTTAACTTTTTCTATGTATTTCACTCTTTTGATATAATATCTGCTAAGTAATGACCCCAATCCTACGGTGGGCAACGCGCCAACAGGATGTATGACTGAGGGGAATTCAGTCGCTAGTGCCAACCTCGATGGACCTGGCAAACATCGTTGATTTTCGCCTTCTCACAGGAATGGGCGTCACCCTGTGAGCGACCTTTTAAATCGTCCCTACTCGTGGGAACCAAAATGAAGGAACCTCAAGAAAAAATACAAACTGAAACTCGTGAAAAAAACCTAGTTCAACAAATATTCCACCCAGCACTTTTTAACCGACCTCGGTCATTTTCCCTTAGTAATATCTCGTCTAACAGGCTGGATCAAGAACATGAACCACACGAAGACTCAACCGAATCTGAAGTATATGTGGGCTCAAGTACTACCCGCTATGCTACAAATATACCTCCGTCATGGCAAAGAGTACCCATTCTAAGAGGCACCAAAAGGAAAAAAGTGTCTTCTCCCTCACCAGAGAGAATAAGTGTCTCAAACAGATTCAGCGGACTTCCAACCGACCAAAAAGATGAAAACGTGCAAGATCCCAAAAAAGACCCTAAACCACCACCCATTATTCTCTACGGTATTGAAGACGTTAATAAACTTACAGAAGTCCTAGAAAGTGTTGTAAGCAAAAATGATTTTATCTATAAAATCGTTAACCAAAACCAGTTGCGGGTCAGTTGCCTTACCATAGAGGCGTACAAAAAAGTCATAGATGCTGTTAGAGGGAAAGGCCTCATAGGACACACATTTAACAGAAAGGACAAACGACCGTATAGAATCGTGATTAGAAATCTACATCATACAACACCAATCAGTATAATAAAAGAGACACTTGAAGGCACAGGTAACACCGTTGTTGGAGAAATTATAAATGCTAAGTACGGACCCGAAAAGAAGCCAACCTCCACATTCTTTGCGACATTGGTTCAAGGAGAAAATAATAAGGGCCTGTTTCACAATCTCCCGTTAAGTTCCCTATAGGCTATAGGCAACATATTTGACAGATGTTTGACAGATACTCCATACTCTATCTGTCAAACATCTGTCAAATATGTTCCCTATAGCCTATAGGGAACTTAACGGGAGATTGTGAAACAGGCCCTAAAACAGTTAAAAACATAAAATACATATACCACCAATCAGTTATTATAGAAGATCCAAAGAAACGAAATGCAGTTGTTCAATGTCAAAGATGCCAGCAATATGGTCACACTAAAAACTACTGCATGAGACCATATCGCTGTGTTAAATGTGCACAGCCCCACAAAACTGCAGATTGTCCAAAAGTTGATCGTAATACCCCAGCGAAATGTGCTCTATGTCTAGGCGCTCATCCGGCTAATTATAAAGGTTGTGAAGTTTATAAAGAAATACTTACCAGAAAATCTAACAAGCAGACAGACCATAAACAAACTCCAAAAATAGTTGCTACGACATCTACTACGCCCCTATTACAAAATCTTAAATCAAAAGTAGATATTGACATCAAAAACCGACAGAGCTATGCTGAAGTCTTGGCGGCCAACAAAAAAAGTAACAACGGAGATCATGAAACTTCAAACAAAAAAATTAAAGAGATATTCGCCAAACAAACAGAAAAAATTGACCTTATCCTTCAACAAATGAGCACACTTATTAGTCTCATAACAACTCTAGTATCAAAGTTATCAAAATGACCTCTCTCAAAATAGCAGCCTGGAACCTGGATGGACTATCGCCAAACAAAGACGAAGTTGAACTTTTACTGAAGACACATAACATTGACATACTATTAGTATCCGAAACACATTTTACGGCAAATAGTAGTGTTAAGATAAAAAACTTTGAAACCTATGCCACAAATCATCCAGATGGAACTGCACATGCGGGTGCAGCAGTTATAGTCAGATCAAACATAAGACACAGTGTGCAGCCCAAGTTTGAGAAACCTCACATACAAGCATCCACTATAGCGATTGAAGATCGAAACGGAGCATTCACCGTTTCAGCTATTTATTGCCCCCCTAAACATAAAATAGCAATGGAGCAATATGACGAGCTATTCAACAACCTCGGCCCGCGCTTTATAGTTGGAGGAGATTGGAACGCTAAAAACGTCCACTGGGGCTCTAGATTAACAAACACGAGAGGAAGAGAACTCAAGAAAAGTCTAGACAAAAATAAACTTGTTTCAATCTCCACAGCAGAACCAACGAATTGGCCTAGCGATCCAAACAGGCTACCAGATGTAATAGATTTTTTTATTATGAAGGGTCTATCGAGACTTTTCCATACCATAGAAATATGTCTGGAAGCAAGTTCTAACGATAATACTAACGATTGGTACCACAGTAGTTAACATTACAGGAACCACGAAGTTATATAACAAACGTACAGACTGGGCCACTTTTCGGGAGCTAGTACACCAACGGCTCGACCTAAAAGTAGCATTAAAAATACAATCAGATATTGACACAGCGGCGAAAATAATAACCACCACCATTCAAGAATGCTGCTGGCAGAGCACTCCGGCAGTTACCAAGCGCTCACCGCAATGCAAAATTTATTCGGAAAGCATACGTTTGAAAATACAAGAAAAACGAAGACTACGACGAGTGTGGCACACCAGTAGACATCCAGATGATAGAACAGCATTAAACAGAGCCTCTAAGGAGTTGAAGACCTTAATAATAGAAGCAAATGATAAAGCCATGCAAACTTACCTTGAGAGCCTCACACCCACAAAAACAACTAACTATTCACTATGGAAAGCATGCAAAAATTTTGATAGACCATTATACCACAAACCACCACTGCGATCACACGACGGAGAGTGGGCTAGATCCGGTCAAATTAAGGCGGAAATGTTCGCAAAACATCTAAGCCAAGTTTTTAAACCGAACAATGCATTGTCTACCGCAGACGAATCTGAAATTGATTTAGTCCTTAACCAAGACTTTCAACTAGACCTTCCCTTGAAACATGTAACGCCTGGCGAGGTCGTTAGGAATATCAAATTGATGGATAGCAACAAGGCACCTGGATTCGACCTCATCGACAAAAAAGTACTTACAGAACTTCCACGCAAGGCATTAGTATACCTCACCATGCTCTTTAATGCTATTCTCAGACTTGAATACTTCCCTGATCTATGGAAAGTTTCCGAGGTAATAATGATTCACAAACCTGGAAAACCTCCACATGAAGTTACCTCATACAGACCGATCAGCTTACTCCCAATTATGTCTAAACTCTTTGAGAAGTCTCTACTCTATAGACTTAGCGGTGTCCTAAGTGAAAAGTCAATTATTCCTGATCACCAATTTGGTTTTCGGCGAGAGCACTCTACCATAGAACAGGTCCACAGAGTATGCAGGACAATCAGAAAATCATTTGAGAAGAAAGAATACTGTTCAGCAGCTTTTCTTGACATACAGCAAGCCTTCGACAAAGTTTGGCACAAAGGACTATTGTTTAAAATAAAGTCCTTACTACCCCACACGTTCTACGGAATTATAAAGTCTTACATCTCTAATAGAATATTTCAGGTACGAGAAAACGACTCCACATCGGAATTTTATGAAATATCTGCAGGAGTGCCCCAAGGCTCAGTACTTGGACCTGTTCTGTATACATTGTTCACTTCAGACCTGCCCCAGAGCCCGAATGTAACAATAGCCACTTTCGCTGACGACACCACTCTCCTAGCCTCAAATAAGTGCCGCGTTGAAGCATCCCGCATGCTACAGAGCGGCCTCGATGAGATGGAGCACTGGCTAGGTAAATGGAGAATAGCTGCTAGTGTAACCAAATCGGTTCATGTTACATTCACACTTCGCAAGGAAAACTGTGCACCTGTAACACTAAACGGTACTCAACTCCCACACCTAGACACTGTCAAGTACCTGGGCATACACCTGGATCGGAGACTTACCTGGCTGAAACATATTAAAACAAAGAGAGATGAGATAAACCTAAAATTTAAAAGTCTTCACTGGCTCATGGGAAGAAATTCCAAACTAGCTATAGACAGCAAAATCCTTATTTATAAAACCATCATTAAGCCAATTTGGACATACGGCATACAACTTTGGAGCAGCGCCAGTGCTACCAACCTAATGATAATACAGAGGGTGCAGAACCGCATACTGAGACAAATAACTAATGCACCATGGTTCCTCAAAACAAATGAGCTCCACGAGATCATTAATATACCAACAGTTAAAGAGGAAATTGCTTCTCATGGAGTAAAATACAAAGCAAGGCTTCAGAAACACCCAAATGAACTTGCAGGACAACTAGTGGTGCCTGAAACTATTCGTCGCTTGAAAAAAAAACGAGATATCTTTGACCAGGATGGTCAGCATACAGACTGACCACACATATAAAAGGGCTGTACTCCACTGGGAGTAGCACCCTACACATAAAAACTATAATCGCATCTGCTTATAGCCGAAAGGGCTGATTGCAAGATAATATTAAAAAAAAAAAAAAAAAAAAAAAAATGTCGAGTGAGGGACAATAACCATTTTTTTATTTAGAATTATTAATAATTTTATTAATTTTGAATTTTTTTGGACTACATTTAAACGCGTTTATTTTACTCATGCTTTTAATCCTTAAGATATGAAGCTAAAGAGTTTGTTTATTTGAACGCGCTAATCTCAGGAACTATCGGTCGGATTTTAATGAAACATTTCAGTGTTCGATAGCCCATTTATCGGTAAAGATATATCATCCCGCTAAGATCCCGTTGTAAATATATATCATACATAACTTATTTATTATATATGCTAGAGTATGTATGTAGTATGTACATAGATTCTTTAGCTGAACCCTGGCTTTCATCTTCTCCCCACAGGAGGGATTTCATTTTTTTTTACCCAATTTGTTATTTTTTACCCTTGAAACTAAAACCAAAATTGAAAATCCCCTTAACTTTTTCTATGTATTTCACTCTTTTGATATAATATCTGCTAAGTGTAATATGCTTAAATATGATATAGCATAATGAGAAAATTTTTTCAATGACTATACATACACATATTTCACTCTCAAGGCATAAACAACTAATACAAAATATGATAGAACAGTTGCAATCATAAACCAAATATTTATTTACAGAGATGGAACAATTGCTCTTCTAGACCAAATGGTGGGCACCACCACTAAGGCCATGGCTAGACAAGTAACTACAACCACCACCATAAACCCAGCCACACAGGCTGCGATACTTGCAGCTGCTGCTGTGGCACAGGTAATTAAAAAATAATATTTTATGTTTTTTGCTAGAATGTAATACAATATAGGACTATTTACATAATTTTGGAGTCTTGCATTCTACTTCCTATGAGTGTGCAAATGTTATTTGTTATATAAAATATTATGTTAAACTTTAATAACAATGTCATCTTCAGTTAACAATAGTATACTAATAATGTAATAATACTATTATTAATTTAAGATGACATTTTTAACAAATTTAAGAATTATGTAGAAAATAATGACAATTACTTTCAGCACCATGCCAATGAGAGACAGGTAAATAATTATAAACGGGAGCTTTTTATGCACACCAATATAGAAAAGTTGTGAAAAATATAAAAATTCTTTCTTTCTAGAAATATGTCAATCTTATGGTGAGATATTCTCAATATAATTATACATTGTGGCTGTATTTTAAAATACAATGTAGGTAGTTTGTAATATATTGTGAGTTAAGTTGAGTGCAAAAAGTTATAATAATGTAGTTAGTTCTTGTAACGTATACATATTGCTATGTACACACATATGATGAGGTATCTTCTATGTTGAGGCCTTAAGCTTTGTTTAGAGACACAATTATTAACAATTCTTTAACTTCTTGACTCTAGCAAGAAGTTTATTAATATTGTTACCATTCCCTCATCACTTAGAATTATTAAATTATTTTCTACGCAAAATATATTGTGATGTATTAAAACATTGTAACTAAAAGCTTAAAGTGGACTGTTTTAAACTAACGAATGTGACTTGGTAGACGTTCGTGGCCCAGCGGCGAGCGGCGGCGCCGGTGCAGCCCGCGGCGGCGGCAGCGGCGGCGCTCTCGGCGGCTACGGCCATCCCTCCGCCCACTTCGGTGCAGCAGAAGCTGGAGCAACTGCAGTCGCGCTACCGCCACCACGACCACCACGATCATCATGATCACCACGATCACCATGACCACCACGACCATCATCCAGATGATGATAAAGATGACGGACAGGGTGAGAAATATATATAGACATCACCTGTTTTTGTATATTACTTGGATAGCCAAAGTGGCCACTTACCATCAGTGGATGGTAAGTGACCACTTAGAATCCAACCATTCACGTTTCATCGTTTTCACCAGTTGCACCTTTCAAAAATAATAATGATTTAAGCTCGCATGAGATCTCTATTCTCTGCACTCAATGACAACCTATTGAAACCTTGAAAATTTTGCTCAGACGAAACAGGTTGTTCCCGTTTGTACTGCTTTTAAGTGAATGCAAGTTGGATTAGTTGTCTTAGAATTTATAGAAAATGACCATTAACATAAATTATTTGATGATGCATCACTGTCATCATAAATATCAATCAGCCTTTGTCCTTCCACTGCAGAACATAGGCCTCCTTCGATGAACGCAAAGACGACCAATATCCGCATGTTACATGTATTAACATATAAACCTGAAACATACAAAAATATTTATTTATTTATTTAGTTGCACCAACAAGATGAACACCTCAATTACAGACGCAAACCGCAGTGCAAATCAGAAACATTTTGACATAATTAAAAAATTACTTAATAATAAAACTTGAATATTAGTTATATTCTATCTATACATCTACATATCTACATATTTACATCACGAAGTATAGATATAAGGAGTCCGAACTCCAAACGATATATACAGATCTTAGTTCTCATTTCTGCCACTGGCTGTGCTAGCAACAAGTCCGTACCAATGCTATTGTTGCGGACCAATCAGCGCCACAATACTTCCCGCGAAAAGATTTAAACGAATAGAGCCGGCAAAAATTATGTCATCGTAATTGCGACCATTCATTCAACATTACGTTCAGGCTCCTTATATCTATACTTCGTGATTCACATGATTATTAAATACTAAGAGAATTGTGGCTTTTATTAAATTTGTCTGTTATTCAGGTCCACCGGGAGAGACGGCTGCGGAGAGACGCGCGCGGCGCCGGCGTACGCGGTGGATGGGCTCCGAGCACGACAAGACGTTCATCCCCGGCCTTCCCACGGTGCTGCCCTCTTCCCTCACGCGCGAACAGGAGGAGCAGTATCTACGTGAGTATCCCCTTCACCTCAGTACTACTGTTCTGTATGCTCACAACGAGACAGGTCGTGATCACTAATGCTTCAATTGAATATCATCGTGTGTATATTCTTCCATGTTGCTCCAGTCCCCTAATTACCTATATCAATGACATTGAAGCATTTGGATCACTCAGCGTGAGCCCAGTGTAATATACTAAACTGAATAAATTAACTGATTTATTGATATTTTTTTGTGAAATTCTGTTCTAGGATGCTAATCAATGAATTATGTATTCACTAATCAAATTTACATTATTTTTCAAGGACTCTAATAAATATGATTGTTGTAATATTTAATTATACTATACAAAGTGCTATTGAATTGTTTATATCGCATGTCGACTATTATCCTTCTTAAGTTATCTGAATAGTCAAAAATACATTTACGCTTAAAAAATATAACGCTGACACGCAAAATGTCGAGTCGAGCGCCCGAGTGGCGCGGGGCGTGCGGCGTTATGTTTGTGGGGCGACGGTTCTAATGCGGCGGTGCCGGCGCTAACGCTTCCCTTGCAGTTCAGCTGCAGATCGAGGAGGTGAGCCGCAAGCTGCGCTCCGGAGACCTGGGCATCCCCGCCAACGTGGACGAGAGGTACACGCCGCCCCTGCCATGAGTATCGCCCGCTTATATTACACACACACACACGCGCGCACACACATATACAGATGCTCCAATCGCGCTCTACACTTAATGTTTATTCTTCTGTTTGCAGGACATCTCCGATTAATTTTCTAATTAATTTCATAATAATAATAATATTTAACGGGAGATTTGTTCTAGAGCACAGAACTATTAGGCATATGAGACGCACCCAAACGATAGGTGAAGTAACACGTAGAACGAGCGTGTAGCGACGGAGGGCCGACTCACTAACAGGTTCTTCGTTTTGCAGGTTGCGCTCTGCCGCGCCGAATGCGATATAACCTAATGTTATGGCATAATATAAATATAATGCATTTAACCCTTAATTAATAATTACATTAATGAGTACCTTTTCAGTGCGACGGGTTAATATAACCTTATTTTCAGCCCTAATACTGATTCAAATTTCAGGTTCAAAATCTAATTCAATTTAATACTTTTATTTTTCTCAGGGCGTTAGGTATCAGTTTGAAGTTAGGACTTTGATCGGAGCTATCTTAGTTAAAATTCACATAGAAGTTCTTGTCAAAAATAACAACTTTTTCGTTATTTTATTGCATTCGCCATTTTGATTTTAAAAATTTATAAAACAATCGTCGAGTGCGTGTATCTATACGCTACGTCCGCCTCCCGCGTACGCACGTGCCGCCGCCCACATACGATGGGCGGGGCCGCGGCGCGGACGGACCGGTAGTGACGTGCCTCGTGTGCAGGTCCCCGTCGCCGGAGCCCATCTACTCGACGGACGGCAAGCGGCTGAACACCCGCGAGTACCGCACACGCCGCAAACTCGAGGAGGAACGCCACCGGCTGGTGCAGCGCATGCAACAGATCAACCCCGAGTTCAAACCGCCGCCTGACTACAAGTGAGTTCACTTAAATCAACCTCGATAATCCGTAAAATTTGTTTTATTATAATTTTTCCATGTATGTGAAGCTTTATTTCAATCATACTCCAAGCATATTTTACTTCTGATTTCTGAATATACTAATAAGAAAATTTGTGTTCTCAGGCCTCCAATAATACGGGTTCACGATAAGGTGATGATCCCGCAGGAGGAGCATCCTGATATCAATTTTGTTGGTCTTCTGATTGGGCCTCGCGGAAACACGCTTAAAGGTAATGTTTTGTTTACTTTGTACCGGTGGTTTTAGTAAAATGCATTTCTACCAAGCATTGTGTATTTCTAGTCATTCATATTATTTTACGACAACATTAGAGACTCGAGTATACCTTAACTTGGGACTACTGTGCAGTTATTGCCCATTTTTCTTCATTATTTTCCTTAGAATTTTAACTTTTGTGTGCAAAGCAATAGATTATTTTTTTTATGTACTTATCTATAGCGATGGAGAAGGAGACTGGAGCCAAAATCATAATTCGCGGGAAGGGCTCGGTGAAGGAAGGCAAGGTGGGACGCAAGGACGGACAGCCGCTGCCGGGCGAGGACGAGCCGCTGCACGCGTACATCACCGCCACCAGCGCCGACTGCGTCAAGAAGGCCGTCGAGAAGGTAAAAACAGGCACGACGTTATCAAGTCACGTAAAAATACAACATATTTTTAATAACTATGAATTCTAACATTAACGTGTTTCTAATATGAAAATCGACCCGCTGTCCGCATACTTTACCGTTCCTTTTTATAAAAAATAACCTGTTTTTTATATTTATAAATCGTTGCGTGCAGATCAAGGAGGTGATCCGCCAGGGCGTAGAGGTACCTGAAGGGCAGAACGATCTGAGACGCATGCAGCTGCGTGAGTTGGCGCAGCTCAACGGCACGCTGCGGGAGAGCGATGGTCCGCGCTGCGCCAACTGCTCCGCCGCCGACCACAAGACCTGGCTCGTGAGTACCACCCTATTTAGCTGTCATACAATGTTCTTGATTTTAAAAACAATAATATTTTTTATCATCATTAGAACATACGCGATGTACCATTGCGTTTATTTGACGTAACAAATGATATGTGAACAAATCTCTTGACAGTGCCCAGACAAGCCCAATGTGACGAGTAGTATCGTGTGCTCGTCGTGCGGCGGCGCCGGCCACATCGCCCGCGACTGCCGCGCGCGTCGCCCCGGACACGCCCCACACAACCCCGACAAGGTAATACTAACACATGCGCAATCTCACATAACTATTCTATAAATCTATATGATACAGGTCCGATACATTTATTTAGTTATGTTACAGTTATTAATTTGTCAAGTATCATCAATACTTTATATGATAACCCTCTCAGGCTAAGATCGACGAGGAGTACATGTCGCTAATGGCAGAGCTAGGAGAGGCTACCCCGACGAATTCGTCCGCGCCCGCACCGCGACGCCCTGCCCACAACCTGTTCGCCGCGTCGCAGCCAGCGCGTGCAATATGCGCGCCACCAGGTACGAAATTCAAATTTTAGTAGAATAGGTGATGAATAGAATAGATTTTAGTATTATAATTTCAGTGAAAAAAATATATTGAAAGGATATGATTGTTAAAGTCGATCTAGTGTTTGGTACAAAATACTGCAATCGGCCATCTCGATAGGAAGCAATTCAGCAAAAGACTGACCACTAATAAAAGATCACTGGGAAAGCAATATTTAATTTGGATTTAGGATTTAAATTTAGAAACTGGCTGAATACCTGAGTAACAGCAACATTGCCAATTATTAACATAAGTTCACCGGCAATTTGCTCTTATAATGATTCTTGAAAAATAAGAAGGTAAATTGGGTTGCCTTTATAACTGTCCTGCTTTTTGCGAGACATAAAAGTTGGATTAAAGAAATCTGGATGTTCGTAACAACTACTGAAACTAGAAAAATACACTTTATATTGCACTTTTACCAGCCGTTGCATTAAATTGTCGCGAGTAATGTATAGAGAGTATCGTGTTGTTTGCCCGCAGGTGTGGGCTCGTCGATGCCGCCCTTCCCCCCGCACATGCCGCATCCGCCACACCCCCCCGCGCCCTGGCTTGGTAAGAACACGTCAATACGTAACACGCCGTGTACAGTACGATAACACAAAAAGAAAAAGCTAATTTTTTATCCCGATGTATTCAGTTTTCTCCGACTAACTAGTTTTGTACACATTTATTATTATCAGTTATTTTGTATAAAATGCTTGGCGTACATGCTCAAAAGTGTGCTACACTATTTTGTGCTAACTAAGCTAATAGTTTTAAATTAACATGGTTATTTTCATTATTAAAACTATTGAAAAGAGATATTTACCATGTTTTTGTAACTTTTTCGCGGAGCTCGATATTTCAACATTGTCTTCGAATATCTTGTTTACGAAAGTCTAGTGCAATAAGCAACTGTATTCATGTAGATAATAATTTGTCGGTACTGAACATTCAACAGTGACAGTAATATTGATATTTAATACGTCACAGGAGGTGCGAGTGTGGGGGCGCAGCCGCCTCCCCCGGGCGCTGCCCCGCCCTTCCCGCCGCCTCCACCCATGCAGGTAAAGAAGAAACTTAATGATTGCAATGATAGTGCAAATATTTCTTTCAGATTTAGTAAAAAATAGATCAGTATAATAATTAACATATATTGACATTTTACCTTTTGCAACAACAACAGAAACAGTTCATAATGATTGTGTCAATAATGCAGAAACTTTCAAAATAATTGTAAAGTCAGCAACATAAATATATTATTATTTACTTAGAATTTACCAACGCCATTAACATGATTAATAATGACGTGATAAATATACAACTGATATACTAAATTGAGACCACGTTTGAAATAAGTAAAAAGCCAATAACCTAGAAAATTTTCTTTCAAAATAGAATTCAATATTGTCTGTATTTATATAACAATGTTTTTTATTTGGTTGCAGGGTGACGGTTCCATGGGCCCCTCGCACATGCCGCCGCCTCCTCCAGGTAAGCGCACATTGGTATATACGAGCTATGTAACTTGGACGATGGTTCGTTATGCAAGTGTCAACATACAAATGAATAATAATATACACGTCTTCTTTTAGTTCCACTTCCACTCTTCTAATTGTTTCACTTAACATTTAACTTTAGCTAACGAATGGTGAGCGGTTAGCATTTCTCACACATATTGCTAAATTCAATCGGGCCAAGCCATTTTTGTGATACTGCAAAGAAATACTAATATTTAGATGTAAATTCACAAAACTTATCCGAATCAAGAATATACAATAGATTTGTCATATTGCTGTAGCTAGTCAATTATTTACTATTTGTTCATCTAATTATATTACTATCACTTGTGACTTGTGACCTCGCACTGCTTTATCCAAAAGTAGACAATTAACATGTGTATTGTGCGTCCAGGTATGATGGGTATGGGTGGAGCCGCCGGCGGGTGGCGCGCTGCGTTCGCTCCGCCCTGGGCCGCGCCCCCGCCAGCCTTCCTCGCGCCGCCACCGCCCCCGCCGCCCGTCTCGTCCGCCTAGCACCTACTGCCCGACGGATCACCTAAAAGCGAGCTCTACAGCTCATGACATTAGAAAAATAACATTTACATGACGACAATTTGCAAACCTTTAGCGTAATGAATTTAAAGTGCACCTTCACCTATACAGTTTTATCTTAATGGAGAATTAAATAAACATAAATGAAAAGAGTAAAGAAGTATAAAATAGTTGTTGATGAAATGTTCGTGGGATAGCTCTAGGAGCTATGAAGTTGAGAATATAAACAGTCCAAGTAATGTAGCTCTCAAGATTCATTTTAATTGTAATTTGCGAAATATGTATTCCATATTACCAAACTTTTGCATTTTTGTCTATTTATTTTTTTGTTCATTATTTGAACATAAATTATTTATGACCATTAAAAATAATCATATGATTTATGTTTGAGGTTTTGTATCAAGTGTGTCATATACGAGCCAATGATTAATTATCATCAGTATAAACCTAACACCGGTTACTTGTATTTATTTTTGTCAAAAATAAATATTCGTGATCAGTAGGTGCTTGGACTCTTCTGTGGTTGTGTTTCAGTGTTATATAGAGACAGTATTGCTGTAGATGTAATAGATGGGAAGTACTGACACCAACGTTGCGATTTATTTGTCGAAATATAGAATATTTGATAAATCATTAGCGTTTCCTTTGGCGTTCCTCTTGTCCCTAGGTTTTCACTAAGTAAATGGTATCTGAAACAATAAGTTTGAATGCTGATGAATTTATCTGAAACGTTTTTATTTGTGATATCGAAGGATAACTTTTTTTATTCATTAAATAAGGCCATTAAATTCGTATATCTCATACTGCATATAGTAAGCTATATCTATAGTGTGTAGAATATATATCGGCAAAAAACGTTTCAAGGTGGCACTTGAAGATACACATACGATACGAATTTTATGTGACAAAATATAAATCGGAAAATTAGTGCGAGATTAGATTCTTTTTATAATGAACTAAAAAGCGGAACAGCTCAGCGATTTTTTTATGTTACAATATTATGTTTACAAAATTCGAGGTACTACCGTACTACCTTGAATTTCTAAAAAGCTATATTTATTGACGTGATCTTTGTGACACCTCGTGCTGACACCATTTACCTTTATTGTTGTAGAGTTAGTGTAAAGTGGAAACCATATAGTTAAAATATACATAACTACAACCATAACCTTCCGAGTTCGGTCTGCTCATTTAATTACCGTAACCATGTTGCCATCATACATAAAGGGTTAAAAATTTACATACTCAAACCTCGAAAGTCAGCTACAAATAAAACAGTAAATGTGCTTACTAAAATCGTGTATTTTATATAATTACAAAAAATTAAATAATAAATGTCATTCGTTACAAACAAAAAATGCAAAATAATTATAATTGCACACCTGTGAGATTACACAACTAAATGAACGCAACTGACGACGTCACACGAAGTGCGCGCGACACTGCGCCATTACAATAAATAAATTACATATCTAAATATAATTGTCGCCACGGGAGTGTTGTCACTGCCAAAAAATACTCTTCTTCTAATAATAATATAAATCACATGAATAAAGCGATATATTTGATTACAAAGCAGTAAATAAATATACAAAATGTAAATAAGTTCATTTTCTGGCAACATCCCGCGCCGGCTATCATATAAATAAGGCCCTAGATTACACAAATGATACTTCATGATATCAAAATATGTGGCATTTTTAGACGCTAGGCCGAGCTGAAAATACGCTTAACCTATATTTTGTATCAAATCTAGTCATTTAATAGTACAAAAATCATCGGCTGGCCTAGAGACGTTTCTAGGTTAATCTCACTATAAGATTCACTTCGTCACTATAAAAGTCGTTACATTATCAAATGCGTCGCAAAACATTTATGGCGGCATCGAAAGTATTTTCGAAAATTAGAATGTTTTGATTTCGTCTAAAATAAAACTGCAAGCTATAGTCGCCAATGAACACCCTGGCAATACGAAGTTGGACACTTAGTTTGGTGTGAACACCGGTGTTAACCATTTACACTCTAGCTACTATTATCAGGCAGTGAATTCTGCGGGAAGGCATCCATATCTCTTCAGTCGATATTTATTTCGACTCAAATGCGAGTGAACCGTTAACTACTGACAAACACTTAATGTTACCATATTAATGGTGTGTTATCACCAACTAATCCGTGCTCGCCGAAGCTTAATAAGCGCTCAACCGCCAAAACGGATCATATCACAAACCTTCGTTAAAATTACAGAGGCGTAACTGCGTAATAAGATTTTTAGGAACTTAGATAGGTGGGAAGGTTAATAAGTACGTTTTTGTTTACTTTTTTATGGGGTTTAACACGTTGCCCTACTTTAACGGTGTGAATACCCTTCGTCCTTGTACACTGGCAATTCACGTATAGCAGTTTCGCCTCTGCATCTTTCTAATGCTACAAGCTCTCTCGAGAGCAACTCGCTCGATACTTCCTAACTGCTCCCATTGTATTGTACATTTTCATCATTTTCATAAAGACATACTATTTAAAAAAACGAAATAAAATATATTTCATCTGCCGCCTAGATCTGTGTCGCGTCGTTCACTCGCCAATCTGACCGTTAGTATTATTGGGGGTGGCGCTGCGGGGAAGTTTACTGAGTAGCGGATGGAGGAGTTGACGAGTGAGGCCGCTGGAGGAGGTCGGAAGGGCGTCTCACTCCTCATCGGGCCTCCTTAGCCGTGAGCTTTTCTATCAGCTCCTGCAGGGGCGCCAGTTCCCGCCGTTCGATTAGATTAAATTCCTGAAAACAATTTCACGATTACGAGTTTCCATAAATAAGACCAAAAACTAAAATATTATGTCAATCATAAAACTTCTTCTTTCATAGCTCTTCTAATTTTTTATCTTATTCACCATTACAAAGGTCTATGCCAACTACCATGGATGGCCGATGTCATTTGGGTCAAGAGTGGAGGCAGTGGACAGATAAAGGCTGATGATGATGACGATGAGGATATCAACAATCATAGTTTTGAGAATTCATTCAATAGGCACTCATAACTTTTTAATTTGAATGTTAAATCGGACACAAAGTGAGTAATAATATTTAATATATAGTCTTTTGAAGGAGTATTTTCAGACATTGAATGGGTGAAATTTGTTATCTTGATGCAAGTTCTACTGCTGAAATGCGACGACCTCTGTGGCTCAACGGTTAGCGTGTTGACGATCAAGCCGGAGATCGCGGGTTCGAATCCCGCCAGGGAACAAAAAAGTTTCTGTGTTCCTGGGTCATGGATGTGTATTAATAATAATAATAATAATATCTGTGTATTAAATATGTGTATTATATAATAAAAATCTTAAATATAAGTATTAATATAAAACGTATTAAATATATGTATTTCCGTTGTCTGGTACCCGTAACACAAATCTCTTCGAGTTCTTAACACGGGACCAGATTGACGTGGTGTAAAAAGCGTCCATAGATATTATTATTATTATTAAATTAATACAGTTTATATTTACTATACAACTTTTGATAAACCACTCTATAATTACCTGTACAAAGAATATGAAGTGTTTGAAGGAGGTGTTGAGATGCGCCTCCTCACCCAGCTGCACCACCTCGGGGAAGTGCTGGTGGTAGATGTGAGCGTACACACGGAATAGCCGCTTTAGGATCGTCTTCGCCATGGGCAGGAAGTTCTTTGGAAATGGCACTCCTAAAATATGAAATTACACTCAGATTTTTGGAAACACAATGATGTATTTAGAATTAAGACTCAACATTTAAAAATTAATTTGTTTTTATTAAAATATCGAAATTTTATCGAGTTCATTTGAATGTCTGTATACCAATTAACACAGTTGATTAGATTTAATAATAGATAGGTACTTTAAAACTTCTGCTCTCATTATAATGAAACCAATTTTACGGATTTTATCGCGGCTTATTTCGTTTTTTATGAGCCCGACGTTCCGGATACTATACAGCAACCAAGGTCACGGGAGGACGCAATAAAATCTGTAAAAGTTGTTTCCTTATAATGAGTGAAATTCGCGTAAACATAAGAAAACAATTCTGCTTTCATTATGAATTAAATATACTACGTAGGCACTAATCTTAATATTATAAACGCGAAAGTTCGAATTGACTGGATTTTAATAATACTTTACAATAATGTAGCTTATATATCAGAATAACACATAGGCTATAATTCATCACCGTCACATCACTCCCACGGGAATGGGAAGGACACAGATGAAACCCCAGTGGGTTGCTAGTACAAAATAATTGAAACATCAAAATACAATATTAAACACTAATCTATACGTCTGTTTTATCTTACGTGTTATTTAATGTGAACTTAAAATAATATTATTGTATATTTGATATATCATTGTTTTTTGCATTTGTGGTGTACATTAGAGTAACAATACCTATTTTAGAGGGGAAGAGTGTCTCATCGTCAAGCTGGTCTTGAGCCCACGTCATGAGGTAGTCTATATATTTTGGAGCTGAACATTTGATGGGCTTTTTGACGGTGTGTCCATCAGCCCAATGGTACTCGTACTTGGGTCCGGCCGACATCACAGCACAAGACTCCTCCGTGCAAAACTCCGTTATTGTCCCATACAGCATGTTTATTTGATTGAAGAAATCAACAGCTGAAATATTTTACATATTATGTACTAAAGAGAAAAAACTTTTATTTCTTTTAAACTTTAAAGATTTTTTAGTGATACTACTTGAAAGAAGACTTTTCTTGAGTTTTAGCTTCAATTTGAGCGACGTAATTCCGTTTTCAGAAATAGATAGAATGATTTGATAAAGAGTTAGTATGTATAATACATACCTATTAAAGTACAGAAAAGTCACAGTTTTTTATGCCTAAATCAGAAACACTAACTAAACCTAATGAGATAGATTTTTATGTACTTTGGAATTGTAAATCTTGAACAGAGTAATAAAAACGTTCAAGATGCATTTATATAATAAGGATAGCCCACGGTAACCATTTTTATTTTTTACAATATTATATATTTCATATTATGAAGTACACAGAAATTCTTTTATTTTTATTTGTTTTCTGTTTGTTCCGGCTAATCTCTGAAACTGGTTGAACTGATTTTGAAAATATTGGGTTTCATAAAACCAATGACATGGCTGTAAATCTAAGTTAAAAAAGGCATAGCTGTGGGCAACAGCTAGTTAGAATATTTAAAATTAAATGCTAAATTAATTTAAATATTATTACTAATTAATATTGATCATTGTAATTGCCTGTCATATGTGTCAGAGGAAATGATGTTGATAATAATAATATGAGTCATGAAACAGTCTGAGTAAGCAAGTGACTGTATCAACTGTATATGAGAACAATAGCCTACTTTCAACAGTAGCAAGCTATATCTGATTATATTGGTACAGCTACCTACCTTTTTAGCAATCATAACAATATCCAAATTTATTCCAAATACTTTTATTGATTGAAAATCCAATTCTACAAATTTATCATTATATTTTCCATCCGTAAATTGTGACACACATAGTGATTAGTAGTAGTAGTATCAAACTAATAAAGAAAAATTTAAAAATATTTAAAACAAAATTAAATAATTTGGAATCAGTGTTTTAGTTTATTAATCTAGTATATAAAATACTGTTTATATTCCTCCTAAATGGCGTAACCAATTTTGGTAATATTTAAAAAGTATATTCACTAGGCCTGAGAATATGTTTATATTTTATTTTATATCCTTAAGTGTTAAGGATGGCTTAACTTTTTTTTTCATTTTTTGACAAAGTTTTATATTTTTTTATTGTAGCATTAAAAATACACACCACTCTAAATTTTGATTCTTCTACCATCAACCACTATTTTTTATGGTGATGTTAGTACTTTTGGCAGAACTAAGTCTATAGGGACAGCTAGTTTCTTTATATAAATTGCAAAATATGAGAAATGACTAAGGTGGGGTTTCCCACAAATATGATTGTGTTCAGTGTCATGGTTGGGATAGGCATAAAATAATTATTATGAAATTGTAACATTATTTATGGATAGCCACTTATAATAAAACAGTTTGTTAAGAACTTTACATTCCCAATGTTGAAACACACACAAAACAAATAACACTATGTAATCTATACAGTCCAAAAATAAAATTAAATTAAAAAAAGACCCTTATTGTTACATTTGATTTCAGCAATTACTGTTATCCTTACATTATTTAAGTACAACACAATTTATGTTTAGAATAATTCCAAAAAAAGACAACAGTGATATCTTTAACATAATATTAAACTGTGAACATCAATTAGATAAATATTGAACTTTTTTACTTAGATAAATACTTACTGTTCACTGCTACCCATTCATTTAGATCTTCTCCTTCTGGAAGCAGAACTGCTAAACGAAGGTTGCCTGACCCTAACGTCGCTGCTGCATGGCGCATTAAATCATATTGGTGGGTCCCTTCTGGTATATTCTTTTTAGGTTTGAAGGTTTTATTAGACCGACTACCACTGTAATATAAGTACAAGAAAATTAATATTTGTTGTGAATTAACATTTATAATTTGTTAACTGTGAACTGAAACAAACAGTTGTTGACTGCAAGATTATAAATATAAGGTAAACATATTACCTAAAACTTTCCTCAAATATAAACAAGCAAGGAAAGTAGTGGAAGATTTTTAGTTATTTATAGAAACGAAACACAAAATTTAACATTAGCAAATACTTACAAAAGAAAGCTCATTGTGACTATAAACTATTTACTCTATCACCTAAGTTAATTTCCAGTAGTATAGCACCAAATCATTAAAAGCAGGTTATTAACAAATAAAACTAATACAGTGTTTAGACTTTGTGTCTTACACATCTGTCATACTTAAAACATTTTACATTTGTCAAAAATTTCACATTTTCTCCCGTCAGACATCTGACAGACGACAGCTGAAAGTATCTTCTTCTTTATAAAAATATATTCGTTGGTCTGGACTCTGGTGGGATACGTCAAGGCTAACGGTCGTGTTTTTTTCTGTTTTCCGTTAATCAATTATTATTTCCAGTTTTGTTATTTCGGAGTGGTTTTCTATAGTGTTTGTTTTAAAAACGCAATCTGTTTATATTGTGATTGGTTCGCGAATGCTGCGGAGAATTGTTCTGGGGCTGTTTTCTGTATGGGACTGTTTCGGCGGTATTATATAGAGACTGTTCTGGTGGTTTTTTATAGTTTTTGTCTTCAAAACTCGATCCATATATTATCATGTGATTGGTTCGCAAATATTGTGGCGAACTGTTTCGGGACGGATGGAATGGAAGGATTATTCGAAAAAAAAAAAATCAGTTTACTACGGGCCGTATTCAGAGACGTGACTTGAGCGCTGATCGGCGCTTGATACTAGATTTTGGTACCGCCAAAACTAGTATCAAGCACCGATCAGCGCTCAAGTCACGTTTTAGAATACGGGCCTACATTTGGTTTTCACAAGCGGATTGTGAATTGTTTTATATTAAAAACAGGTGTGTGTGCGATTCACACACGATAGAAGTGAAACACATGTTAAATGCTCAAATACAAGCAAGTATTAAACAGTCTGCAATATACATACACACTCACATCTCGCTCCTTTGTATTTGTGTCTCTTACCTGTCATTTTTTTCCGTTGCATCCGGTTTGAAATCACAACGATTCTAAAGAAGTTTCACTTAAAAAAAAGAAGGTTTTGTGTAAGATTCACACACGATAGAAGTGAAATACACGTTAAATGCTCAAATACAAGCAAGTATTAAACAGTGTGCAATATACATACACACCGAAATTTGCTCTCTCGCTCTTTTGTATTTGTTTCTCTTACCTGTCGTTTTTTACGTTGCATCCGTTTGTGGCCGATCCGACGAGTGTCGGACGTCGGTATTGTGCACAACCAAAGGGAACAAAAGAGAATTTGCCGCAAGCGCTTGCAAGGCCTCCACGTGCTTGTGACTTGTGGAGGCTTGGAGCTTGTGGCAAGCCACAAACGTGTGGATCCAGTATCAGAATTCAGGGCACTGGGCAACGTGAGGGCAACACTGAATAAGTGACCAAAGAGGATATAATTTTAAGAGACGTAACTTCATACAAAGCTAGTTTGACAGTTTTTCTCAGACTTAGTGGGAATGTTTGTGCAACCTAAGAAAAAAACCAGGGAAGGAAACTTGACGAAAATAATGACAGCTAGAACTCATTTACCATAGACCATAAAATCTAGTCGATGGTTGATTCGTGTATTTTGAAAATTGTAGAAATAAAACAAATATATTTTCTATTTTTTATTATAATTTACAAACACACAATGGTATATTAATTTTATTAAACATTCCAAATAACAGTATACATTTAGATTATTTACTACTTTATTTACATCCTTTAATAATGTAAAACTTATCTAGTCGTAAACTAAATTTACATTTAAAAAAATATTAATGTCAATAGTTTTAATCGTTTTAATTGTATTATTATATGTATAATGAAATACAATTATTATTATTTACCGTGGTGAACATTAATGTGTTTAATTTAAACCTAATTTAATTTAATATGGAAATCAGCGTTATGAAGTAATTGCTGTGCAGTCGTGTTTAAGGTGGTTTGTTAAGTAATCCAATGGGGGGATCAGGTGGTCATGTCCTATGTCGGTAGTCACCATCGGGTAATGCCACTGCTCACAGACTTACTGCTGCTGCAATAAAAATATGTATTGTATGATGGTATTGTCAAAGAAAAGGAACTTCGCCGGACCGATGTATATAGTTTTAAGTATGTGTTAAGGGGGAATTTATAAACACATTCTTAAATAAAAAATTCCTATGCATTTTCGCTTCTTACCATGCACCGTAAGTGCCCTCCTCCTTCTAGTGACGCCTTGCAATCATATTGGCACTGATTTGTTAAAAACGAGCCACAATATTCATTTCATTATAATATCAGACAAAGATTTTCTTTAGACCACGAACCGTTTACCTTTACCTTTGGAATATGTTCTTTAATAATGGCACGCAATCCCAGTCGTTTAGGGGCCGGATGTATCTGAAAAAAAAAATTATATAAATCTTCATTAAAACAGCTACAGATGTATGAAATTACGTTTAATAAGAAGGCTCTTTGGACGCGACGATGGTCCAATGGTGGGTGGACTCGGCCTTTCATGCGAGAGGTTCCGAGTTCGCTCCTGACCCCCCCGTGTGTGTCCTTAAATGGGATTTACTAAATTTCTAAGTGCACCCTAAAAACGAGAACATCGCACGCTCACCGGTGAAGGAAAACTTCGTAAAGAAACCTGCATGCCTGATGAGATTGAAAGTCTTTGAAGATATGTGAAGTTTACCAACCCGCATTAGGCCAGCGCATCGGTTAACTATGGCCCATAACCCTCCTCGCCTGATTTCGAGGAGGAAACCCGTATCCAGCGGTGGGACATATAAGGGTTGATTTTACTTTTTACTTTACTTTTTTTTAATAAGGCTTTTTAGCATGTGAAAATAATAACAATAGCATTTGTGTAAGGCACAAATATAAGCGGTTTAATAGAAGAAGTATATTCCACTAAGTTTCTTGGTATAATTATAGACCAACAATGTACTTGGAAAGAGTACGTGTATAGTTTATGTTTAAAAATGGAAAATTTCGTATATGTGCTCGGAAATATAGCAAAAACGGTGTCTAAAGATGCAGCCTTATTAGCATATCACGGATATGTAGCTTCCATAATCAAATATGGTATAATCATATGGGGAAATTCTGTCGATTCTATTCATGTTTTTCGTGCTCAAAAAAAATGCATCAGAGCTATATGTGGAGCCAACCGCCTATATAGTTATAAACCATTATTCAAAAAATATAATATACATACTTCCATTTCCGTGCCAATATATATTTGACATGTGCATGTTTGTATTTAAAAACTCTCAAATGTATTTTAACAACAAAAGCGAAATAGCCACTAAAAGTACTAGACGTCCAAATAAACTCTGATCCAGATAAAGCTCTGTAGTAGTAATGCATATTGTATGGCAGTGTCAATATTTAATAGACTTCCAAAGCACATTATAGACCTAAAGGGAAAAAATTTCAAAAACGAATTATATACTTGGCTTATTTCAAGAATGTATTATAACATGAATGATTACATTACTGACAAAAAATAATAATATGTTTTACAAAAAATTGATTTTGATATTGTAGTATGTCTGAAACGAGCTTACGTCTATATAATTTTAATAATCAATTGTAACATTAGGTACTAGTTATAACATTCGCACGCTTTTAAGCAGAATATGTGAAACTATAACTTGAAAATTAACAACATATTGTAAACCATATTCTTGCAAATAAAGATTTATTTATTTATTATTTTATTTATAAACATGTTGCTTATGGGTTGCCTAAAAAAATTCAGCCCAGGATATGATTTTGAAAATTCTTCAACCGGAATTCGAAACTGATTTTTCGCAAACACCCCTGTACCACCGTATTCATAATGAAATAATCTTTAATATCATTTAATTTCAATTCAATAACCAGACCGGTGCAAAATGCTCTAATATCGATTTACCTGTTTACACGTGGCAACCCGAGAGTTGTGACCAGAAAATAATAGGCAACCTAATGTCAGCATATTCTATGGGCTTCATTCTTTCGATTGGTATAGAATTTGTCAAATAATAAAACCGGAGAAATGTTTTAAAAAATATATTTTTTAAAATTATTAATTAATCATATCCTGGACTGAATTTTTTACGGCAACCCATAACAACAGGTTTATTGACATATTAAATTAAATATAAAATACGTTTCATCAAATAAGCATCTCGGTGAAGGTCGTTTTATATCCCGTATCCTATGCTATAAAGTTTACATAGAATTATAATTCTTTGCCTCCTTTTATTCACTACTGAACTGTCAAATGAATAAATGAAGAAGAGAGGAACTATCATCCAACCCGAATTTGACGCAAATTAAGGATTTCTTATTACTGATAGATAGTCGAGACATTTTATTACAGTAACAAAGCCCTCAACTGTGTACTGGAAATAATAATAATAAAACCTATATTCTAGGGGTGGGGGTAATATAAATTTGGTGATGATGACCAAGATGACAAATCATATAATCTAAATAAACATAAATTAATTGTAAGATATGCTTTAGTTATTTGAACGTCCCCTGCTGTTCTGTCCTTTTATTTATACCTGCTAGGGCTTCTTCTTTAGAAGCTATATTTCTATTAATTATTTGGCAATGACGTCTAATGAGTAATTTACTAGTTAATTGGAAACATAAGTTTTGAATTTCGATCGATATTTGATGCCTGGTTGCATTTGTATTATTTTTTTTAAATATATTTTGCAAAGTTTTTTTCTGACGCAAGCGACATAACTGGAGACTTAATTTTTTCTAATAATAAAGCACTAACTCTTACAGATGTTAAAGTATATCTGGTTTTTTTTAATTGCTCTTCTAGCTTCTTCCTCGGCGTTAGCTCTGAAACATAAAACAAAATATGTATGAGTAAAATTTAAAAAAAAGTTCTTCACCATGATAGGATATTTTTTCAGCATAGAAGCTGTGACTTCACGCTCATATACATCCGTTATACATTCACTATATACTATTTTATATGTGTATCAAATAAAATAAAATCATACTAATATTATAAATGCAAAAGTTAGTATGTTTGTCAATCATAAAACTACCTAACGGATTTTAATGAAAGTTGGCAACGTTGTAGCTTATATACCAGAATAACACATAATATTTTATCCCGAAAAATCCAAAGTACTTTAACGCGAGCGATGCCGCAGACAAGCTAGGTACTAAATATTTCTTTGGGCATAAAAACCCTCAGACTAACGGACATGGTAAATATTGGTTTTTCTATTTGATATAAGCAGTTTATATAGTTCACCTACATCCTGGCCTGATAGGGGATGGTAGACTACACATCACATAGAGTATGAAAGCTGACAAGCATTCAGCGAACTGTTCAATGCTGTGTTAAAAGCAAATTTCTTTAGTGCCACTTTAATAGTTATGAAATAACCTTACCTCCAGGGCATTCTTGTTCTGGCGAGGAAGAGACTGCTTCGCAGATTTTTTTCGCAGGTGGCGCTGTGATTTCTGCAATGAAACAGCACATATTTGTCTTACTATACTATTTAGTTAAAGTTATCTAATGTTTGTTGTTGTTTAGCGACGGTGGTCCGGCGGTGGACGGACTCGGCCTCTTACGCGAGGGGTTCCGGGTTCGATCCTGACCCGTCCGTGTGTGCCTTGAAATGGGTTTTTATAAATTTCTAAGTGCACACGAGATCATCGTTCGCTCACCGGTGAAGGAAAACATCGTGAGGAAACCTGCATGCCTGATGAGATTGAAAGTCTTTGAAGGTATGTGAAGTTCACCAACCCGCACTGGGCCAGCGCGGTGGACTATTGGCCCATTACCCTCCTAGCCTGATTTCGAGGAGGAGACCCGTGCCCAGCAGTGGCACATATAAGGGTTGATACTTTTTTTTATCTAATGTTTGCGCGAATTGCGAAGCATTAAAATTTTCTACAATTTTGGATAATGAAAGTTACAAATAGGTAAAATAAAAATACATTATATTTCAAAAACTAATGTCAAAAAATGTCTGTGAATTATGTGTAATATGATATAGCCTTCCCTCTAGGGTTTTCCTCTTCTGGCAAGTAAGAGACCGCAACGGTGAGTTTTTTTTTTGCGAGTGACGCTGTCATTTCTATAAAAGCACAGCACATATTTGTCTGATGATTTAGTTGAAGATAAACAAGAGTATGGTGCAATGTACATGGTATTATTATTTAACACAAATAACATAGTTTAGAATGTGAACCTATTCTCACTTCTAAATGTGAGGCAGGCCCAAAACAACATTTTTGAGATCGAGACAAGGAAACCCAATTGCGAAATGGTGGTGATGTGTAGACCGGCTAACAATAGCACATTATTCGTAATTGTGCGCCTCACACACCACTGTACCCCACCTGAGCTCACTAAATGCTTTTCCCAGTAAACCCAAGTAAAAAGAAAAAATACTAAAAAAGTAGTTTTATTAATTCTAAAAGAATTTATTAATAAATTTAAAAAACAAGTTTACCTTGAATTTCTGAAAGTGGTCCTTTGTATTTTTGTCTCGTACCTCAATTGAACTCCTCTCTACTGATGTTTCTAGAAATCATAAAAATTTGAATTCAATAATTTTCACAGGTCTTAATTGATATTATTCTTAATTGATAGGTCTTAATTGATAAATATGAGTTTTTGGAAATAAAATAGTAATAATAATTAGCCTTTTAATGGTTTATTAAGGAATTATATTACATAACTAGCTGTTGCCCGCAGCTTCGCCTGCGTTAACTAAGATTTACAACGGGACCTTAGTATGCGAAATAACATTTTTTACACCTTGTGTCCGAAAAACCAAAATATCTTCCGGAACCCTATTTTTTTATCAGAATAAAATTTTGCCTAAGTTACTCGTGGATAATGTAGCTTTCGAATGGTGAAAGAATTTTTGAAATCGGTCCAGTACTTTTTGAGCCTATTCGATACAACCAAACAAACAAAGTTTTCCTCTTTATAATATTAATGTAGATAGTGTAGAAGTGTAGATGTAGATATAGGGTAGATAATTTCGCCACAACTTCAAAACCAAACGTCCAATTTTAATTATTCAAAAACAAAATATTATCTACATGAACTCTACTTAGCGATGAAAAAGTTTATTTTGAAAAATATTAAAAACATGAATAAAATAAACGCGTTTATATGTAGCCCAAAAAAATTCAAAATTTCTAAATAAAAATATGGTTGTTGTGCCTCACTCGACATAGAGAAGTATAGTGTGTCCTGAACTTCTTTGTAGATATTTATAAGATCTACAATTAATTAGAATATTTAAAGGTTCTATCTTTTATAGTTTAGGCAGCGTACGCAAAATAAGTAACTTTTCTGGTTGATTTTTTACACCTTGTGTTCGAAAAACCCAAATATTTTTTTCCAGAATATAATATAGCCTATGTTACTCGTTGATAATGTAGCTTTCGAATGGTGAAAGAATATTTGAAATCGGTCCAGTACTTTTGAGCCTATTCATTACAACCAAACAAACAAACAAAGTTTTCCTCTTTATATACCCTAATATTGGTAGATTTTGTTAAAAAAAAAAAGGTTTTATAATATTTTATAGAATCACTTCATAGATTCTTCTTTAAAAGATACATAATATATAGAAAGACTCATGAATACGTAGACATCATGCATCATACTACATAGATATCATGATTTTGAATAGTTAGTGATTAGTCAATAGTGATGAAACCAAAGTTTAAAATAATATAGGGATAGTCTTTACTATAAAGACTCACAATCACTATAATATGTAATTGAAAATTCTTTGTGTTAGGTATGTAGTTTAGTATTAAATAGTGAGGTTTATTAATGTAAAATGGTTAGTAATTGTTTCAATTATTATTTATATAAAATTAAGAAAAACACTCCTTTTTTTCTTCTTTTTAGATAGTCGTCATCTTTAATAGAACTTTAAAAAATATAATAATCAAACTAAAACTATGTTCTTCAATAAGAAACTATGAATATAGTTCACTTGTTTACTAAAAGCCCTGCGGGAGTGGAAAGACTTATATTGCGTTATTTTGCATCAAAAATATTTTTAAAACAATTACACTGTAAGTTGATGTAAAATAGAAGAAGTTTATTGTCCTTTCCTTGTCTTATATACAAAAGAATACGATTTAAGGCCATCTTTATAATCAATAGAATATAGAGGTGTGCAAATTACTTTTGACCATTAACATTTTGAAAATATTTGCGTATAACAAATACTTTATTGTTCTTTTATATAATCCGTCCTTTTTTTGATGTGACCACAATATGTTCTTTAGCAATAATAAATTTCTTTTATTTTACTTCAACTTACAATGCAATTGTTCTTTTATAAAATATTTTTTAATTGCTTTACTTAATTTTTTAGTGATTTCAAACTCTAGATTGGTTCACGCAAACTTAAAATTTTATTTATTATTACGCGTTTAATAATATTTAGAATTTAGACTAGAGTTCAGAGATAGCGTTATCGTGAATATTATGAAGAATAGCTAATAGCTCTAGCTAGTTTTCAAATGGCTTCTTCACAGAAAATTAAAAATCTTCATCATCATCATCATCAGCCTTTATCCGTCCACTGGTGAACATAGGCCTCCCTCAAAACGCCAAGACGACTGATCCCCTGCCACTCGCATTAAAATCTTAGATCTTATAAATAGATAATTTTATTAGATAATCCTGATCTACAATTTGAATCTGAGCTATTTTTATCGTAAAACTAAATTTTTGGCAAACTCATTTTTGCGACATTGCAACCATGGATTTTTCACTGGACCATGGTCTCTTCAGAATTTAATTAGAGAGTTATCCAGTGCATGTTTGTAAGTTTAAAGTACGCAAACAGGTTTTTGCTACTGAGCATATGCATAGTTTATATTTTAAAATTTTATATGTGTATTTCATACCTGTAACATTTTTATCAGATATGGTGCAGGCTACACCTGCAGCGATAGCTTCAAGTCCATTTTTGTCCTTACTTGTTGATGGCAATTTTTAAGAATACAATCTGAAATGCCAAATTTTTTAATTTTATTTATATAACTGTATGATGCATTTTTTATAATTAAGAATAACTATTTTAATATCAGTTAAGGCTTAAGTTGCCACAGATGTTAATACTTTGGAAAAGAAAAATTTATAATAAGATCCATATGATTCAAATACATAAGCCTCCTCTAAAATATTCAAAAGTAAATAAAAATATACTCATAATTAAATTTATCTACTAGTAAATATTACACTGTCATATAACATATTATTTCCTATGAGAGGTTTAGACTTTATAAAATATTATTTCTGATATCATAAAAAGCATATTCTAAAAACAATTGCATGTCTAAAAATTTGTAAATAAATACATAATGCTGAAGAAGTAAATGATAATATTAATAAACTATGCATAATTTGTGTCATAAAATAATTCATTTTAATAATTTTATCTCAATATTACCTTGACTCTTATGCATATGTTTAGGGAATTCTGCCATCTGAATAATGTTCAGTGGGACTGAGATTTATTTCAGAGTAGGAATTGCCTGGCTTTTCAATCAATTATTTATTGAAATATTTCCTCTCAAAATGGTCACCACAAAATATATGCTTCATATATTTTGTGGTGTTGATAGTTGATATAATTTTTCAAAGGTCAAATGGACAAGATCTTCATTACCCGTGATGCGAACCTATTCTCTGCAACTGTTAAAGATAAAAAATTAACAAGCAAATGATAAATCATATTTAATACTTATTTTACAATCTTGAAGTTACTTCCACAAATATAGGAATAAGCATTTATAAGAATATTTATGTGATGTATGTCAGAATCTGAATTACCATTAAAACTCCAGCACTATAATTACCTTATTCTTTTATCCTGTTTTCATTACTAATTAGTTTTAAATGTTGAACAGATTTAAACCTCACATCAAAGTTTAATAAAGTAATATTTTTTTTGCAACTTAATTTTATATTTAACTAGCAACCCACCCCGGCTTTGCACCCACGCAATGCAGATACTAAGTATACTACAGAATGTCTTTATATACAAAGTTCATAACTTTTTAGTCATTAAACATTAAACAGGTCATGTTTAAAATAATTGGTATTTAACTGCTATATTTTAGATGTATTATACATTCAAACCTTCCCCTTGAATCACTCTATTTATTTAAAAAACCGCATCAAGACCCGTTGAGTAGTTTTAATAATCTAAGCATATTATATAAGGACAGGCAGCAGGAAGCGACTTTGTTTTATACAATTTAATACTTAATGAAAAAGAACAATGCGTAGAAAAAAAATAATCGTTTAATAATGACGTTAACTTGAATTAAATCAAAATGTTCGAGTTAAAAGACGGTTGTGCAATTATTGGTCCAGAATCATGAAAAATTATCTAGATATTTCGTGTGTTAAGTTGTTAAACTTAAAATATTGAAAGGTATGGTACGAAATAAAATATCATTACCGGAATATTATTATTAGAAATAGAATTATGAAATTAAGCCGTCTAAATGATTAATGAAAGCTACGTATTTAAAAAAAGATACAAAATTACTAACCGATCTTCGTCCAAAGGAAATCTTGCAAAAAAGCGATATGTACCCTGATGATATTCTTTCACGCCGCATATCTGGCACGAACGAGTACGTTTTTTCAAAATTTTATACACGTTTCGACGTACAGAATAAACACTAAAGTGATTAAGGATTTCTAAATTCTAAGAAACAATTATCACTCAATAACAAATAACAACAATAAAAATGGCCGATTGACGCTGACTGCTGACATTTGACAATTGACAACTTTCAAAATGTCTATTATGTTGGTAGCACCTCTGTGCTATGCTATGTTGGTAATGAAAGTCTCACTTAGAGTTTCTACCCCCTGTAAGTGACAAGACTCGAGAAATATTTTCTTGCGCATTTCTGGATATCAATAATCTTTTCATTCGACTAGAAATTACCAAAGGTTACTGAGTTTCTAAGAATCAAAGCTAAAAATGCAGGGACTGAGCTTCCAAAGCTTAAAAAAGCACAAGGCTGTAAGTATAATTACGCACCATAACATTTCTATAATTACATAACTAATCTGTAACCTATAATCAATTTTCCCTAATACAATGTTAACCGATTTTAATAAAACACTTGTTAAGTAAGAAGTATTCGATTTAATTTAAATCTCTAAAAATAATAAATTGTTTTTTGGGAGTCTTAATTTGTCTATTATTTTTATCATCATTTGAATACTGGATTTTAAAAACAAATACTTTACCATATTATACATATATTAAAATTCACAAGGAATTTAACTTATACTAGAATCTAAAGAATGGACACATCAAAATAAAAAATTACATTAATATTTTATCCTTCACCATGAATTATTAGAAGATTTTCCTTATCTTACATTAAAATTGGTATGACTCTTATGGTGTTACAAAGATATTAAACAATTAATTATGTCTCCTTGATCTATACAGTACTATAATTTATTATTAATTGCAATTAATATGTAATCAATAATAACAGCCCATATTACCCTATTTCCACAACATGACATGAGGCTATTCATGTGAATGAATGCCAACTACACTAACTCACATTTTATTTTTTGCTGTATTTCTCTGTTTTTCTAGTGTTCCATATATTAAATTAAAACCACTAAATATAAAAATCTGGCTTCAATACTTTTTTCTGTAAAAACTATAAAAGTTGTAATATTTTTTTATGACATTTATATAATTATCATCTGTACAATATTGGATGTCAAAGTATAGTAATTAATAGTAATAAATAAGTAGATATAATATGATTCATATATTTTATTACAGTTAATCCCTCTGTTTGTGTGCGTCGGTCTCGGTTGCTGCGCCTCAGGGTTTTATATTACAAGATTAGCTTTACGATCACCTGATGTCTCCTGGAACAGAAAATCAAACCCCGAACCTTGGCAAGAGTACAGGAACAAACAATATAAAGTTAGTAAATCTATCTATTTATACTTTTTTGAAACATACAGTTACTAGTTCCAATTTAATGTATGTGGCTGGCATATTGGGGAATAAGGGTGATGTTGGGGAAAATAATTTACTCCTTAGAATAAATTATTTTCCCCTTCATTGAAAAATAAATATATGCATATAGTCTATTTTTTTTTATGTTTTCTAAATAGTAACATAATGGTAAACCAGAGATAATTCATAGAGATGGGAGTGATGAATAAATTACTGAACTTTATGGCTTTTATAGAGTAAAGATAAAGTATTAGATGGAAATATAATATGTGAAGTTAATAATTTTGTAATTTGATGCCAATGATAATCCACTTGACTCTTCTGGCACATGTATTCTAAAACTCGGGGGTTGGTGCTTCTGTTGCTGCATATATTAGGCCATCAAGCTGCAAGATTTTGTCTTTTTTTTTAATATGTCCAATACAATTTATCCACGAAGCTATACCATTTTTTTTTTTATTCTTCTCTGACTAGCTCCTTGAAGTCAATCATTTTAAACTTTTTTTATACCATGTGATTTTAATTAAATAAAATTGATGTGAAAACAGCATGTTCTTAACATGTCATAAACCTTGTAAAGGATTTTAGACTATAATTAAATACTTGCTGGTGATGATGACGATAGATATCTATGAGGCATAATCACACATTTAATTCATTGTACAGACAAGGACAACACAATGTATGTGTCATGTCACCTAGGGATACCATGGGAACCTAGGGATGTGAAGAACAAAAGGGTCATCAACTCAGTATGTCAACATTCCATTTCACTAATGCCCAATCTTTCTTTAAAAAGCTGTTTTGAAGCTAGTCTGCTGAAGGTACTTCTTATGTTGACAGGAGTAGCAAATAAACAGCAAATTCCCAACAATGTCTCAGTAAAATATGTTTGTGAAGCCCTATTACATTCTATTAGTCATGACAAACACATCACCATCTTTAGCCACTAGCTGTATTTTATAATATACATATTACCAATCCAGAATATCCTTTGTTTATTTAAAGGCAGTTAAAATTCCTGTGTTTGTAAAAATGATTCCAATATTGATTACTTTATAAATAATACAATTTTCATGGAATTAGTATATTATGACTAATATTTTGTAATTTTGTCCACAGTTTTATTCTCCAACCAGAGATTACTCAAAAGAGGAGTCACCTGCACCCAAGTTCTAGATGTGTTGCATCATAATTCAATACAATCGGAAATGTATTAAGTGTAGATGATTTTATTTAATAAATAGCTATGTGATAATGCTATTGGTGTTTTTTTATAATCCCTGCATTCAAAATATTTTTTATTTTACTCTGCTAAATGAAGGGTGATATAAAATATTAAAACAAACAAACTCTTCAGCTTTATATATTAGGTAGTATAAATTAAATATAGCACAGATTAAATAAAAAACGACTTTTAAAAAACATATTTATTATCTACATACAAATGATATAATTATCTATTTAAATTACGATACAATGATTTGATACAAATAGCGTGGCTGTGGAAATAATTATTGTTTTCTATTTTATATAAATGCACCTCATGTATAATATGCACCATCATGCAATAGTCCGATTTAATCACTACTATCATTTAACGAATTATGCATACAAGCCTGTGTTTTGAGACAGCAACAATGTTGTAAATGTTCTCATCAATCAATTTTATATTAAAAGTTTGTAATTTAATAAATAAGTGTATATTTTGCAATATTTTTTGTATGGAATAAAAATAAGAAAGAGTGCAATATTGTTTACATTAAGGTAGCAAAGTAAAAAATACAGTATGTGTTCATAAAGTTTTACTTTTCGAGTGTACATTTCGTACAATATTTCTATCTCGCTATCCTTTATTGTTAAACTAATCCCTTACCATAAATTATTTACGATACGATACTTCATATTATATTATATAATTTTATTATAAACTTCAACCATTTCAGTATCAATTTTTTAAATCACAACTTTTTGCACCCCAAATATTTTCTATCACACATAGAAGTTATAAGTAAATATTTTATTGAATTATTTTTAATTAATTTATGAAATAAGAGAATACGTCTAAATTTAATTGTTGATTATATTATTTAAATATTCAAGTCAGTTACTTGACTTGCCATATTATTATAATAATTACTATATGTAGTATTTTAAAGAGCTTAGTTTTTTTGTGTGAACTATGAGCTTCAGACACCTACTTTATAAATAATATAACTTTATATATTTAGTCAATATTATGCCGTTTTTATTTTTAAGTAATTAATATTTGTAAGGCAGATTACGAATCCGAACTTCAAACTTTTAATGTGTATTTTGGAAGTTGATTATGACTCGGAATATGTGAATATGTCCCTTTTTATCAAGTTCTTTTGTGTCTATGGTAACACAGTAAAAAACAGAGATTCAGGCAGACAAACATAATAATGTGACTCTAAAATAATATTTGGAGAAATACACTATAAATAACGTTTTGTATGTATATTCTATATAACTTAACAATAGCAATTCTGCATGGACGACATGCAGCCATGCATACGTATGCCACGTAAGATGTGAGCTCATTGCTGGTACGGGTTGTAGCCGGGCGGCGGTGGCGCGTACGGGTTCTGCTGCGGCGGGTACTGGTAGGGCTGGTAGGGCTGCGCCGGCGGCTGCGCGCGCATGTGGTGCGGGTACGGCAGCGTGGCGTAAGGGTTGTACAGCGTCGGCATGGGCGCGTACACGGGGTAGGGCGCCGGCGCTGCGCCGTACGGGAGCGGCATACCCGCTGCACACATCGTTATTAATACCATTAGCTAATTTTCAAATTAATACTGTTACAATATAAAAACTTTCCTTTTTTTTTCAATATTTTAATTATTTGAATTCGGAACTGGAGTATATTATTTTAAAAACTTTTTTCGATTTTGTGCCATTTCTCGTATTTTTTTCCTGTTTTGTATCAAATTATAATATGGATTGGGGTGTTAAAGAAAATATGATTGCAGTGATCGCCTTGCACTAACTGGGTATGGAGCCGTCGCGCTCGTACTACATATTAAGTATAGCCATCATTTTCATCAATACTCTTCTATCTAGTTACACGAGACGTTTTATGTTAGGGCGTACCTGGTTGCGTGGGGTAGGGCAGCGCGCTGGGCTGTGCAGGTGCGGCGGCTGCGGGCGGCGGGGGGCGCGGGGGCGCACGTTTAGCGGCCACCGGCGGCTAAAAACAAAAAAAAAATAATATAAATAAATATAACCTGTTTGAACAAAGAGTACATTATGGTAACGTTCATCTCTAGCCTAGACAACCGCTCCCGCATGTCACCATTTGGTTTATAAAAGCTATTGCGCAATCTTCAGCGCAAAGTTCAGATTCGCCAAGATAGAACGGAACGTATTGTGTTGTATTCTGCATAACTAGTTAGGTAAAACAAACGGTTTAAATAGTACTGGCATAATATAAATAAACGAATAACAAACTAAATGTGTAAATCGTACCTCTACATCATCGGCGGCGGCGGCTGCGGCGTCGGTGTGGTGCTGCGGGGGCGCGGGGGCGGGGCGCGTCGCCGAGCGCGCCGCCTCCTGCGTCAGGTCTTTGAGCAGCTCCTCCTTTTCGGTCTTGCGCGCGAAGCAGAAGTCCGACACTTTGTTTTGGAATGCCACCAGCAACTGTACAATCGGATTGTTCAGGAAGTATTTTTTCATAATTTAATATGTGGCTTACTGTTTACTAGTAATATGTGACATAATTTTATATATTATGTATTACATATTTAATAAATGTAGGTACATTCACTATCCAATAAACTGGTGAACCAACAGCAAGCGGAAAACATTTTATTATTTAGTCTCGACTGTTACGGTTGTTAATTACCTGGGTGAGGTCATTGTAGAATTTGACTCCCTCCTTGAGGTTGCCGGTGAGGTCCTGGTAAGCGTCGTGCGCCGCGCAGAGCCGCCCGAGCACCTCGTCCCGCCCGCTCGACCCCCCGCGCGCGGTCATCAGAGCGGCGTGCGCCTCCTGAGGACAGATACATTATTCGACGATTTTAAAACACATTAGATGACCTCCTGCCCACCAATCCACAAGTTACTTCGTGAGGCATCTAACATATAAATTATTTAAACAACGAGAACCAATCATAGAATAGATGAATGCTTTAAGTATGCATACGTATATATAAATATTTAAATAATGTACCTGTAAGTCCGCGACGAGTTTATCTTGCACCCGCAGCGTCTCCTGCACGCGGCGCTGCAGCGGCGCAAGGGCGGCGCCGAGCGCGGCCGCGGACAGCGCGGGCTCGTCGAGCGCACCGTCGGCCGCCAGCGCGGACAGGAACTGCGCGCGCAAGTCCACCGTCGCACTCTTCAGCTCGCCCTCCAGCGCGTCGCGCTCCGCCTTCAGCGCCGCTACCTGCACGCACACACACAATATATACCGTGTTGAATATTAGGTTAGGACAATTCAAAATTAGTTAGATTACCTGTTTCATATTAAATATAAGTCTAAAGATTTATTGGATTAAAATAAAAAAATCATTGAGTGGTTTTGGTGACCTATCAGATTTTAGTGCTATTTATAGTAATGCCCTGTGGGTTGAAATGAAAGGGCGACTCTACGCACGTATTGAAGATGATGTGACTTATTAGCGTGTAGCATCTACAACAACTAGGATGTCATAAAGTATAGTATGAGGTGCGGGACCTGTTCGCAGAGCTCCCGCAGCGTGGCGACGTGTGCGGCGTCGGGCGCGGCGTCCGACGGCGCGTCGGGCACGTCCGCGCCGATCTCGCCCTCGCTGCGCCCCAGCAGGTCGATGTTCTGCGCAGACAACACAATGGACGACACCGACAAGATGACAGCGATACATACATTTACTATGGCCGTGTGTCCACCGCACGCCCATCACGTCAACTCGGTGGCGGTGGACATAAGCCCTAAAACTAGCGGCACATAGACGAGCTATTGTTTTCTAAGGTGCAATTGATTCGGTATATTCTTTTTCTATGCACAATAGTTTAATATAGATGCAGGTACTCACAATAATTAATCTACTAATATTATAAAGGTGAAAGTTTGTAAGTTTGGATGTTGAATATTAATTGCTCTTTCACGGCTAAAAAGGTGAAGCGATTAGACTGTAAATTTACAGGTGATGGCTAACCTCGTGATTGATTAATAACAAAGGTTACATTTAATCTCGAAAAATCCTTTGAACGAACCTTTTTTGAACTCTACTCAAGCGCGACGCCTATTCGAATATAGAAGCTAGTAGACACATAAGTATATAGTAAATACGTGCAATTATTTACTTTATTGTTATTCTACATAACTTTATTATTCAAAATCATGTGTAAACCAGATGATTTATTCGATTTATGATAAGCTTTCGTCCTACTAACTTATGTAGCCCAAGTTCAATTATTTTCGGAAGTGTGTGTACGTACATCCTTGTGCGTGCGGAACTTCTGCTGCACGATGTCGTCGGCGCGCACGGCGTTGTCGATGATCTGCGAGTACTTGGCGGCGTTGGCGCGGAACGTGTCCGTGAGCCGCTCGGACGGCGTGCGCGTCCAGCGGGCGCCGAACTGCTCGCGCAGCGCCGCGTCGCCCTCCGCCTCCTCGCGCAGCATGCGCTCCGCCTGCGGACCGCGGACTCCATATAACACTTGTACGCGGATTTCTTTGCTCAGTAAGCAATTGAGTATATAAGTTAAGAAAAAAGGAGTTAACTGCTAGCGAAACACAAAAAAAAAACCATAATGTAGAAAATGATTAGTAACTTCTGACAGCAATAGATAAAATTCGCGACAAAGGAATGGCGGGTACCTCCGAGAGTATCTCCCTGTTGCGCTGCAGCAGCTCGGGCAGCTCGGCCATGAGGCGCTGCAGCGCGGCCAGGCCGCCGGCCGCTCGAACCGCCGCCGCCTTGCTGCGGATAGACTCGGGCAGGCCGCAGCCGCCGCCGCTCTCGATACACGCCGGCAGGTTCAGCGACGCCAGGATACTGCAAGGGGAACACGACGTTCAAACCACAACTGTCGAACAACGAATATACCGTCAAGGGTCTAATAAGTGATCAACTCCACCTGTTCAACAGCTGCGTGGCCTCCCTGAGTTTGTTAATCTCGCCGTTGACGAGCTCCGAGCGGCGCGCCTCGCTCGCGTTGAGTGCCTGGTGCACCGCCATTGGCACCAACTTCTCGAATAGATCTGTCCAACACGAAATAGATTATACATAACCGTCAAAAACTCTGTAGAAATATTGTCATAACAATGAAAAAATTATGACTGTGTAAGCACTTTTATAAAATCGAATAAAATAAATTAAGAAAGGCACTGCTAAATATTTATCTCATCATTATCTCATTATCTGCCTTTCAACGTCAGACGGTCGTGCGGGGTGTATAACTGTATAGCGCGTGCCGTACCCTTGCTGGAGGCGCCGAAGCGCGCGGGCAGCGGCAGCGGCTGCGCGACGGGCGCGCGCGGCACGGGCTCCAGCGAGCGCGGCTCGGGCACGCGCTCGTGGTAGATGAAGTCGTTGTCGCGCGTGGCGGCCGCCAGCTGCCGCGCCGCGCGCACGCCCGCGTCGTGCAGCGGCCCGCCCTGCCGCCCCTTCAGGTGCTCCACCGCTATCTGCACACCACACCGTAGCATTACACGATGTGAACATTACATTTAAAACAAACACAATATCATATGTAAAAACCTCGTATACTTTATTTTTTAGATTTTTTTTTACATAATCATCATCTGTGGACTGCCGCATAGTATGTTCCACAAGACGTAATCCTAAGATATGAGTCTGTAACTAATTATTATCAACAAGAGACATAACATAGTAATAGTATAATATTTATTTCGGAAATTATTTCCTTCTTTCCTTTAATTTATTTCTTGTAAGTAAGATCATAATAAAACATAATAAAAACATCATTATTTGACACAAACACAGGTACAAATTTATATAATACATACACATATATTAATAGGCAACTAAATATTATATTAGCAATTTTATCAATAAGTTAATCACCATTACCTTAACAATAGCGGTAATTAACCAATTGTTAGTTATAATATACAGTAGAACCTCGATAAGCTAAAGTCCAAGTGAAACAAAAAATACTTTAAGTTATAGAGGTTTTAAGTTATCAAGGGTCTACGTTAGGGATAGGTTAATATAGAGGTATATACATATGTATGTATGTACCCTTGTTCCTATTTTTAGTCGAATGCGTCAGAAGGATTGGTTTAATAAAATACAGAAATTTAAGAGATTTCAGCTTCTTTTTTAATGATTATTGATAATGTACTCTCATGTATCCTAAACTGAGCTTTCTTTCTTTTTCAATGCATTTTTTACTGCTTCTATAGCTTTTAATTTATCAGTGTGTGTGAGTGTTGTTCGTTTTCTTTTTGAACTCATTTTTAGCCAGTTTTATTACACAGTAGAAGCGATGTTTTCAGGACAATGATCAAAAACTTATGATCCAAGTATTTACCGCCGCAATGTTTTAAAGGATTTCGAAGAAGCAAAAAATAGGTGACATATGTATTGTTTAGGTACGTTGACAATTTAACTATAGTCCTATAGTGAACAATGTGCAAGCAATAAATACCGAAACCTTTTGTTTTAAACACACTTTCAAAATGACTCATTGACAAACAATTTTATGTTATAGAGGTTTTTGAAACATTTCTTTAAGTTACTGAGGGCCAATACAGAGATTACTTCTTTAAGTTATAGAGGTTGCGTATTTTAAGTTATAGAGGTTTTGGGCTCTGAAGGGAAGGGAAAACATTATTTTTTTTAAGTTATAGAGGTTTTTAAGTTACCGAGGTTTGAGTTATCGAGGTTCTACTGTACTTAATTCTATTCATACAATATGCAAAAAAAAAACTCTGTTTGAATTAAAAATAGGATCTCATAGTACCCAATATATCATAATAATAATATTAACAAGAGAAGGAGTAAGAACTGACCTGCAGTCGCGCGATCTCCTCCCCCACGGCCTTCTGCGCGCGACACACCTGCGCCTGGTAGTACTGCGTCAGGCCGCGGATGGCGGTCAGCTTGGATTGCACCTGACACGTCACACATTAAAATGAGAGTACGACTCATGACTTACTACACTTACATGAAACATTCTGGGGTTTTATAAATCATAATTCATAGCTGTTGCCCGCAGCTTCGCCTGCGTTAACTAAGATTTACAACATTTTTTACACCTTGTGTTCGAAAAACCAAAATATCGTACGGAACCCTATTTTTTATCAGAATAAAATTTAGCCTATGTTACTCGTGGATAATGAAGCTTTCGAATGGTGAAAGAATTTTTGAAATCGGTCCAGTACTTTTTGAGCCTATTCATTACAACCAAACAAACAAAGTTTTCCTCTTTATAATATTAGTGTAGAAGTGTAGATAGTGTAGATGTAGATATATAGCACCATCAGAATCAGTTCACCAACACGCATTGTGCCAGCTTTTTACAATCAGATTAATCTTATGAAACCCCTTTGCGAAATGCATGACTGCCCTGCGGATATGTGAGGTAACGAAAGGTACCACAGTTGTGGTAATATCTTAAAAACTTATTAAGGTATAATGTTAAAAGAACCCCAAATCATTTTGGGCGCATTTTCGTCTAATTGATATGCACTAATCTTGAACATGTTTTTCTTTTGTGTTTAAAGGAATTGTAAGTAAAATCTGTACGTTATAGAGTTCTTACAAATGGTATCCATTCCCGGTCTAACAGTTGTCGCAATGAGTCCTTCTGCATGCCTCTCAGTGCGTCTGTGTATAACTCTTCACATTGGGAACACACCTTGGCCACCATATTTTCTTTCATCTCATCTGCACAATTAATATTAGTTAGTACTCTTTGACATTGAAATTTAATTAATGTAAATTACATAGTAACACTATATAATAAATAAAAGTATTGTCGTATCTAAAATCCTTCGAAACGACTTGACCGATTCTTAGTAATTTTAGGGTATATATCCAGTAGGCCTGAGAAAAGGACGAAAACTATTTTCACTTTTCTTAGCACCCTTAGTGCTAAAAGTGGTCCACTACCAAAATGTATCTTAACTACTAAGAGACCAGCCCAGACACCTCATTTCCTATTTAAGATCACTTCGTTCTTAACTCGTATTTTTAAAAGTGTACCTTACAATATTGTACGCAAAGTAAGTTAACCATGACTTATGAGCTGGCGAAAACCCGATTGGAAAAAATTTCACTAGTAAATTTTTATTCCAAAGTGTCCTTTTTTGCTTTTTTATTCAATAGTCTATCGTCTCTCTCGCTTGCGCACAGAGAAGTATATAAAGCTATCTTATCGAAACTATGTGAAATGGGTAGAATTTATTTTCGCGTGCCTCATCATACGTAATTATGCCGTGTTCCTGCCCTTAGCTCCGAAATACAACATAACCGATACACGGAAGAAATAAGGAAGGAAGGATTGAGGATCATAGGTGTTTCCTCTGCAGACGGCACGCGTGGTGTTCATCATCACTCACTCATCGTTCGAGGAGTAAAAAAAAAAAAACATTTTTTTTAATATAAAAAAATAATCATTTGTACCTCTGATACACTTGTAGGCGATAACTTCTTGAGCTTGAGCGAGCATCAGCTGAGATAACACATGAAGAGTTTCCGGGTTGAGGTCAGGGGTCGTCTCTTGATGCACAGCCATCATCACATTTGCCTTTAGATATGCAAAAATGCCTGCCGCTTGCTACAAAAAACATTAAGTACTGTAAACATTTTATTCTAAAGTCATTTAATTTTGTGCAGTTATTTATGATTTGGTACATCCTTGATCGGCTGCTATGGCGGTAGGGAGAAGTAGGTATAGAAGTGCCAGTAGAGGTTACGGTTTATTTGCATAGTTTAGAAAAAAAAAATTCATCTCTGGATGAGTGGTAACAGACGGATTTAATTATTTCTATTGAATAATCAATATAGAATATTTAAAAATGTGAAAATAGTTTTAATTTAAATTATTTAAAAATGTTAAAGTACAGGTGTACTAACATGAATTTAAATGAGTCTTTTTCAAATGCCAATCTGCCACGACTTGCAAAAATACCACCACACTTTTTGATATGTCAAAGCTTGAATATTATATAAATTTTTATGTTCAAATCTATTTTTTAAGCTTTGTGAGACCAATTTTTAGTTTTATATCAAAGTCTATATATTGTGATTGTATACCCTTGACTGTTTATTTTGTTTTGCTTTTTTTTAATTCAATGTAATGAAATCAAAAGATAAAATACTGATATTCATATCAGAATAGAATTTTTGGTATTGATATAAATATGTAATACAATAATTATCAAATCAGAAAAAGGAAGGGATATTATATATGTTCAATTTTAATAATACATTTTAACTTACTTGTAATAGTTTAGCTGCTAGCTTCAAAGAGTCTTCTGTTTCTAAAGTTTGCTGTGACGCAATACTACTCTGCATCGCAGCTATGTTAAACAGTATGCACATACGTTCATACGCCAGGGAGCTCACCGCTACAGATAGTGTTAAAAAATATAAACTCATATTAAAAACTTTCCATATTGAAGAATGTTATCATTAGTTTATTGTCTCTTAAAATAAAAGTCTCAATAAATTTTATATTATACTTTGTATGTGCCTAGATTGTTGGTTTATATAAAGTATGAATATTAAATTAGTCAGTAGGCATACTTAAGACACCTAACTTAATTTTGTTACTACCCAAGTTGATTTGGATTTTTTTAAATCATTGTTATGTAATAAAACTACATGGTTGTTTCCTAAAGCTTCAAGGTTCTTCCTTATTAAAATGGGCTAACATTTAATAATCAAATACATGCTTAATTTATATTTTAGATGAACAAAGAAAAATATTTAAGCAAATAAAATCATACCACAAAATATTACATGAACAAAATTATATCTTGAATGAAATAATGAATAGCTTAAACTTTCTCTAATTTGGCAGTTTAGTTGAGACTCTAGTTTCTTAATCATCATGTAATATGATAGAGAAACAATCTGCAAAAGATACCATTAATATTTTGGTAAATAATATTATCCTATTATTTTTTCTCAATTATTCAATAATATCAATTCAACAAAAAAGTTCTATCTGACTGATCTGAAGTAGAAAGTAGATCAGAGGTTAGTGCATTAAAAATATACAGCCCTTGGCTTTTAATAGTTTAATTTAAATTAATATATAAATGCATACTTAGACTCATGCGGCCTCCAAATATTGATCCTTTATCAAAGGCATCCTTCCATTTGAAAGGAATTTGAACTTCTTGCGGAGGAATTTTGCTTTCCAAAGACACCAATTGATCATAGTAGCTGTATAAAACAAATTCATTTTAGTCATTATATTTTGTAGGTAGACTGTATACTGCATAATTTTTTGCAAAATAATAATAATATCTTGAATATGTATCTATGTATAAGTAGACTATTGACAATAGGATTAACTAGGAGCAACGAATGAAGTAATGATTGTGAGTCATACAATTATACCTGTAAATAACTTCTAAAGATGATTTCTCGAATAGTTTCCAAATAGCATTTGTTCTGAGTCTATTAAGTTCGTTGATAGCATCGCTAAAGTCTTCATTACTTTCTGCGGTATTATAAGTTGATTGAATTAGATTTTTTAAAGGCTTTACTATATCTACGTCAGAAGATTTTTTAAACGGCACTGCTAACAATTCAGCCATTTCTGCGAATGACTTGACTTTGTTTGTCGCTTGAGTTGAGAATTCTATTATTTTGACACTTTTTGACAAATAAACCAAATGACAGGTGAAAAAACAAGTTTCCTTCCTCTTCTTCTTTTACTTTGGCTTTTTGAAGGATTTGCCAATTTCCAAGCTGGGCTCAGTTAACTATACATTCATGGATTATAGATATCCTCATATTTATAATCCGTGAGTTGAGACCCTTAACACCTTTTTGATCTTTTTGTCTCCCGTGATTGAGACCCTTTGTTTAACATTACGTTCATGTTAAACAAAGGGTCTCAATGTAGGTGACAAAAGTTTTGCCATGTGACATGACGAGGGATGTCGCAAACTTTTTTTTGTATATATGTGATAATTAATGACGTGAACCTGTTGGAATCGGCTAAGGCCAAGGCAGTGCAGAGGCAATTTAACGTAAAATACAATTAGTCTGTAGAGAAACGGCGGGAAATGCCAAGGCGTGGGTTCACCCTTCATGTCACCATCAATAATTAACTATTACTTCCAAATCCATACAACTAAAAAAATATAAAACACTACAGAAAACCACCAGAACATTCCCATATAGAAAAACGCTCCAGAACAATTCTCTGCCGTATTCGCTAACCAATCACAATATGTATAAATCGATTGCGTTTTAAAAACAAACAGTATAAAAAACCACTCCGAACGAATAAAATAGAAAATAATTATTAATTAACGGAAAACAGAAAAAACCCAAGCGCGCGCCATGACGTTTTCCCCCGCGCCTCACAGGCTCCCACCGTTTCTCCTTTTTTTGTTCTCTCTTCGAGTTTTCTCTGATTTTCAACATATTTCAGCATATTATTAAAATATTTGAAGTATTTCGCGACGAAATCGAATTTGAATTTTTATCTTTTTTTCAATGTTTGAGTTACAAAAACTATATAAACCCAATATAATTAATTATATACATAATATTAAACTATTAAACAAATTATTTTGTCAATAATTTATATTTTCTTACATCACTCTTATATTTTATTTATAACGTAGGTATTTAATAGCATTAATTTTAACTGACTTATTACTTATTTAGCACAGATTTATAAAAATATATATGTTTATAAATCTGTGTTATTTAGGTTTAATTTTTATTGGGTAAGGTTGCTTTTATATTCATTCTCTTTTTGACATTTTTAAAAATTCCAAAAATTCAAAAATTATAAGTTATTCCAAATTCTTACCGTGTTCATCAAATTTCGAAATTATCCAATTAAATGATGATAATTAAACAAAGAATATTGAGCTCGTAAGTAAAAATGTCTATAAATATATAATACATATATCTATTTAGAACAAAAACTGCGTTTAGTGTACTAGAATTTTTCCTTTCCGTTGTATTACTTTACTCTATGATTTTTCCAATGAAACTTGAAAGTCGTAGTAGTCTGGACTCTGGAGCATGCGCAAAGTAATTTGATTCAGCAATTGAGGGGGAGGTAGGCTGCCGCGCTGGTTAAGGCGCTCCGTATAAAATATCGCGTTTTACTATCCCTGCCACGTCGGCTTCTGTTTCAAAGTGATTTACGCGTTTATGATCAGTGGAATTTGGAAGATAAGTAAGTTCTATGTCATGTTATTATGTGTCTTATAAAAGCAAACAAAACCAGAATACAAACTGTTGCTTCTACAATCGATACAGAAGTAATGTGCATTTGTTTTGGTAACAATTTAAGAAATACGTTTCACGTAACGTTATAAAACGCATTTTAGTCACATTCAGAGCTCTTGGCTTATAAATCAAGTTATTACTTATTTAGTTTTGTTTAATTTAAATGTAGTAATATTATAATAAAATTATTTCTGTAACACATCAAATATATCTGCAACATGTAAATAGGAAATAAATATTTATTTTTATTTAAAATATTATATTAATGCATTTTATTGTGTACTTAACGGTTGCAATTGTAAAAAATGACAGAGCATTGTAATTCGCAATAAATTAGGTACCTATATGTAGTGCTTAATATAATGGTGCTCAATCTCATTATAGTGATTCCAGTAATGTAGAGCGATAAAAAGTGATGCCCTAACTATGTACCGTGATATGTAAGAGTCAATATAAAAAAAATGAGATTACGCCACACGGGGAAGTCAAGATTGTATGAAGTATCCTTTGGCCTGCAGTAGGCATTGAGATAAACCTGGATATAATAAATTGGTCACGTGTCTGTCTCATAGTGACAGCGTTTATCCAAATATATGATATGGATATACCATCTTATTTTATTGCGGAATATCCTCAATAACGCTAACCATTTACGGCGGTTTTCAATATCCTATCTATCTTAAAATTTTCTTATCTATCTTAAAGTTTTGACAGATTTTGTAAGAAAATGTGTCAAAATTTCAAGATAGATAAGAAAATATTAAGATAGATAGGATATTGAAAACCGCCGTAAGTCATTCTTGATAGAAGATCCGAAGAGTAATAATGGTTTTTATGACGTTTGGAATTAACAATACTATCAAGAATAGGCACAAAGTAATTTCTGAAATGCTGGGTAAATCACATCACTCAATGACCCTGATTCCTCAACCAGTCTCGACGCCGTGACTTCTTGACCTTGAGTTGGTGCTCGTATATATTTGTCTGAAGTGAAAATGTCTTGTAGAATCGTTTGAAGAATAGAAGATGGCGATCGAGATTAAACCCTATATTTTTAATGTATTTTTTCCTTTTGTACAATAATCTTGATTATTGGACCATAGTCATAAAGCGCCTCTAACCATGCACATCCGTTGAATTTGTGGCTCCATATATAAAATATGCTTTTGCTCGTATATTTCTATCATTTCTTTTTTATAGCATGTTGCTCTGCTTTTGTGTTTGAATTCTGAGATAAATTAACGGATCTTGGCTCTTGACTTACGACTCTTACTACGGTACTTACTACAGTACGCTCACTAGTCTACAGTATGCTTGACCATACTCTACAGTACGCTCACCATAGGCTCCCAGTACGCTCACCATAGTCTACAGTACGCTCACGATAGGCTTCAGTACGTTCACTATAGTCTACAGTACGCCACCATAATCTAAAGTACGCTCACCATAGGCTCCAGTACGCTCACTATAGTCTACAGTACGCCACCATAATCTACAATACGCTCACTAGTATACAGTACGCTCATCATAGGCTCCAGTACGTTCACTATAGTCTACTGTACGCCACCATTATCTACAGTACGCTCACCATAGGCTCCAGTACGCTCACTATAGTCTACAGTACGCCAGTCGCCACCAATTACCATAATCTACAATACGCTCACTAGTCTACAGTACGCTCACTATAGGCTCCAGTACTTTCACTATAGTCTACAGTACGCCACCATAATCTACAATACGCTCACTAGTCTACAGTACGCTCACCATAGGCTCCAGTACTTTTACTATAGTCTACAGTACGCCACCATAATCTACAGTACGCTCACCATAGGCTCCAGTACGCTCACTATAGTCTACAGTACGCCACCATAATCTACAATACGCTCACTAGTCTACAGTACGCTCACCATAGGCTCCAGTATTTTCACTATACTCTACAGTACGCTCACCATAGGCTCTAGTACGCTCACTAGTCTACAGTATGCTTTACCATAATCTACAGTACGCTCACCATAGGCTCCAGTACGCTTACTGGTCTACAGTATGCTTTACCATAATCTACAGTACGCTCACCATAGGCTCCAGTACGCTCACTATAGTCTACAGTACGCCACCATAATCTACAATACGCTCACTAGCCTACAGTACGCTCACCATAGGCTCCAGTACTTGCACTATAGTCTACAGTACGCCACCATAATCTACAGTACGCTCACCATAGGCTCCAGTACGCTCACTATAGTCTACAGTACGCCACCATAATCTACAATACGCTCACTAGTCTACAGTACGCTCACCATAGGCTCCAGTATTTTCACTATAGTCTACTGTACGCTCACCATAGGCTCTAGTACGCGCACTAGTCTACAGTATGCTTTACCATAATCTACAGTACGCTCACGATAGGCTCCAGTACGCTTACCGGTCTACAGTATGCTTTACCATAATCTACAGTACGCTCACCATAGGCTCCAGTACGCTCACTATAGTCTACAGTACGCCACCATAATCTACAATACGCTCACTAGTCTACAGTACGCTCACCATAGGCTCCAGTACTTTCACTATAGTCTACAGTACGCCACCATAATCTACAGTACGCTCACCATAGGCCCCAGTACGCTCACTATAGTCTACAGTACGCCACCATAATCTACAATACGCTCACTAGTCTACAGTACGCTCACCATAGGCTCCAGTATTTTCACTATAGTCTACAGTACGCTCACCATAGGCTCTAGTACGCTCACTAGTCTACAGTATGCTTTAGGATAGTCTATAGTTTTTAATACTTTACCATAGTCTATAGTTACCACGATTGTAAAAAAATAAATAAAAGGTCTTGTAACTTGGCAAAGCTGTTTCACAGAGGAATTACGCATGATTGTAATAATTGTGCATCCTTCACACCTTCGAATCATAAATATCTTACCTTATTGTTTTCTTAAGTTTACGCGAATTTCACTCATTATAATGAAACAACTTTTAGGGATTTTATCGCGGTTTATTTAGTTTTTTACAAGCCCGATGTTTCGGAAACTTTACAGCAAGGGCTTGTAAAAAACTAAATAAACCGCGATAAAATCCGTAAAAGTTGTTTCATTATAATATCTTCCTTACTTATTTTTATTGCAAAGTTTTTTATTTTATTGTCTTCGATCCCATTAAATTCACACAAAGAATACCGTAGCTATCTTAGCCGTAAAGATGTGACTAGAAAATATTTATTGTGTGTTAATTTTTTGTCCATTTGTTGGTTTATTAACGCCGGGAAATGCGCTTAGGCATCCCGCGGAGGAGTGGTTCCCCGCAGGCGGGTATGTGGGACTCGCTGCGCCCGAAGGTAATCCACTAAAACCCGGCGAGTGCCACCAATGCCGCGTTTGGTGAGGTGCCCCGGATCTACAAGCGACAGGGCACCTCGACGGCTAGTCAGTAACTCAGGGGACCAACGCCACCTCACAGAGGGGTTGCCCCGCATCGCAGAACATCTGCTCTCAACATCGGACAGTACAATGAGGCTAGGTTACCGTTCTCGCCCCTTGCCCCCTGCTCTTTTCCCCCCTATTCTTATAAGAGGGGTATAAAGACCCCCCTAAGCTCAATTCGCTTCGCTCAAGGTGCTGGGTTCACCCGTGGCACTGAACCCCACCGCTAAGACAAGGCTTGAACCAAGGTGGGGTCCATTAAAATACCTACCTAATATTGGTAACATTATGACCACCCACTAAAATGAATATTAATCTTTTTTTTCTAGAAGTGTGCCCCCATTCTAGGTTTTGACACTCGCAACACTTATCTTCCCCCACATAGCAGCAGCAAGGCCGGGGATCCCATAAAAATCTTTTCGTTAATTATTTTCAGACCTCAGAATATGCCGCGGTATGATTTTCAAACAAAGTGAATTTCCATTGCAAGTTAATAATATTGAGGGATAATTAATTGCAATATTCCACACTATGTATGAGAATTATTAGCTGAGCGCCCATTATTCAAATCTGACGGGGAATTTTATCCGCGTTTAAGGTTTAAACATATTTAATATGTAAGGACTAAATTATTCACATGCTAAATTATAGTATGTAAATAAAACAAGTACTCTCTTCGCCTGCTTTCGTGTCTATACACGTGCCCAGCAGTGGGACACATGCTTGGGTTCATACTTTACTTTTTCAACTAAATAGAAGTAAATTGAAATTTCACTCGTAGCATTATAGGTCTACGCCACGTAGTCCGTAGACTTTGCTGTAATCGCTCACAAATAATAACGTGATAACCGCCACTTTTGTATATAGGTACTTATGTATGTATAACATTAATATATTATAAACTTTGTAGTAAGATTTAATATATGTGAAAACATTTAATCTGTGAATAGCTCAGAAGTCATATTATATGTAGATGTAAATCGCAGTTTATTTTCAAAATAAAATAAATAAATAAATTAAAAATAATTCGAAACGAAAAAGATTCAAAACAAAAAGCAATAATTTGAATTGTATATTGTAATGTTCACTGCAGTTTTAAATAATTTAAAGTTTTATAACCAGGCATGAGTGGCGCGATGAACGGATGTACGTAGGTGGCTCTATTTAATGCGTCTTTGTTATTACCCCCTTGCTCGTCGAGTGTAGTTAGGAACGACGTCGACTGCTTAGTGGCAGAACAGCCCCAGCTCTTACGAGGAATAGTCTGGCCTGTAGGTACATCTGCCACCTTAAGAAACGGTTTAAGACACTCAGGGCCGAATTTAAAGTAATCGCCGCAAATGCGCCCATTTAACTATGTGGGACTAAAAGGATGGTAAGATGGACTCAGACTCTAAGCCCAGGCTAAGACTAGTTTTTTTTACTTTCCAAATTTCACTTACTATCAGGTGAAACTACTGTCCGTTAGCCTCCTCTGCCCACTTCCGACGAAGCATTGGGGCCATAAGCATAGCTCCATCCGAAAAAAAAGCCTCCTTTTCTACATAAAAAAAGTTAAGTATTTGTTTACATTTTTTGTTGACCTTAAAAACAGTATATTTTTCATAGTCGGGCTAAGTTTTTCTTTTTACTAATTTAAAAATGTATTCTCATTAAAATGTTTGGTATCCGCACGGGGTCAGCTCGTTAATACTTTGCAGCTTTTAATTATTCGTAGTTTTACTTTATGAGTTGTAGTTAAACTTTAGTAACGGTGAGCCTGTAACATATTCCAACCGTTTTTGAGATGGAGCATAAAAACAAGAAAATTAAAATTAAAGAAGAAGATAATATTATTATTTATTTTTATGGTATGATATAAGGAGGCAAACGAACAGCTGGATCCTTATAAGTTATACTACATTATACTGACACCCCCATATTTCCGTACAACTAGAGATTATACAAATGTTTGCCACCCCTATCCCCCCGAAGAGCCACCAAAAACTCACAAGCCGCATGAACCTCAACAGCATAGCTGTCACTTTAGCCAGTATTTTTGTGACCGAGAGGTACCACGTGTATTAAAATGTATTTAATTATATATCATGAATGGTAGAGCTTTAAGTTGTATGACAAATATTCTTTACATTTCTTTTTAATGAAGAACGCGTTTAGATAGTCGTGGTCGAAGTGTATGTGATATCTTTCCTTTGTATGTATGCTTAAATCTTTAAATGTACGCAACGGATTTTGATGCGGTTTTTTTAATAGTCAAAGTCAAAGTCAAGTCAAAGTCAATTTTTTTTATTCAAAATAGTACAATCAAAGTATCTTTTTGAAAGTCAATTGAGTCTACCACCGGTTCCAAAGCAAGCCCACTGAGAAGAACCGGCGAAACAAACTCAGTGGAACTAATCTTTTCAGATATTGTTACAAAAAATTAAATACATAATACTATATTAGTATACTGAGAAACTCTGCTGGGTTGCTCTTTTTAAAATATAGTTAAGTATTTTTATAAACATTCTACTACTGTTTATTGCACACTAGCCTAAGATTAATGAGTAGGTAAATTTAGACCCCGCAGCATCCAAAACAAACCAGAGGATGTTAATAAAAGAAAAGAAAATCAGCTAGGTAGAAATCGCATAACACGACCAGCCACAACGACAGCACCTCCACACAGCTGCCAGGACGCGTGAGCCAGCATCAACCTCTTCCACATATTAGAGGGAAGTGGAAGACCCATCCCACAACGCCACCACTGCAATAGCATAAGCGAGCATGACATGTCATACGTTTCACCTTTACACAAGTTTAGTTCAAAATACTGCAGGCTCAAAGTTTACCCACATTTTAGATAGACAATTGATAAAAGTGCAATACAATTCCAAGAGTTCGTGTCGTCTGAATGATATAATTAGTCTTATAATACACTTTTTTATCTGCATGCCTGGGAGGAACGCCATATTCCCAAGGTGTGGTATCTTCAATGAAGTCTTTTACTTTGTAATATCTCTTTGATAACTTTTTTAAATTTATTGAATAGATAGATCAATTCAAGAGAGAAGGTTTATATGCATAATACATGCACAATATATTATGTCGCTCAGATCTTGGTCTAAACTCTAAATCTTAGTTAAGGCACGCGAAGCTGCGCGTAACAGCTATGAATATAATGCCCACACGATTTGTCATAAAACAGAACTTGTGTTATAGGGACTAGGTTGGAATGACGAGAAAAAGTCGAGGTTGTACAGTATCCTTAATGTCTCAAGGCCCAAAGTGTTTCTTTGCATAATGAGGCTCTTGGACACGTGTTCAGGATTAAAAGTCTTCCTAAGTTCGAAGCTTAGAAACAAGAGTATCACGTTCTCAAACTCTCTAAATTTTTGTAAAATAAAATGAAAAATATAATACTTAAATATCTGCCTTATATATCTCTTTTAACTTTAAATTTCTTTTTTTGCAAAAATGATTTTTATCAAAATACATGCGAGCAAGACTGGATTGAACATGGCAGAAAAAACGACATATAAATATTTTATGAGAGGATCCAAAGTATGCAATCCGTCGAGTTCACTCGAATAAAGTATTTTTTGACGCAGGTCCAAGTAGGACACTGCCTCCCCCATGTAACAACGTTTATTTTATTATATTGACATGGGTTATTTCATCACTTAATTGTTTTAGGCATAAAGATCTTATTTGTTTATTATTTATTTTTAAGTTACTTTTTACCCACATGCGTTGTTCTATTCTACATTTTAGTAGACATCTATAGTAGTAGTGTGTAGTAGTGTAGCATCTAATCTGTAGTAGTATATTATGTAATTTTGGAGGAGATATCTATAGGGTTGATTCGAATAAAATGAGGTAATTTAAATTTATATTTAGATACATGCTAATGTATAATAGTGCTTTGATACTGATGAAATACGCCCTTAAATACACAGTGAGTGGAAAGATGCAAATTTTATTCATTTCGCTACAAGGAGGTCGGTTCTTGAATAAATAATGCGGGAAATAGTGCAGGCCGCTAACAATAATGTGCAGGTGACGTGCACTGGCCGCTGCCTGTCTTATCATTGTTCCTGTCTCAGCCTGTTCCACTGCCTGCCTGTTCTGCCTGTTCTGCTCGTACTGCCGTAATTATGCACCACCCCACGAACGTGCCATTAATTCTCAGACTTCGTCACGCTATCGTGAAAGTTAGCAAGAAATATGTAAAGTTTTGAACGTCATAAAACAATGTTTGATGTTACTTGTGTTACTAAGGATTTGATGAATATTGTAAGTTTAAATTAACTTTTGTTGTGAGTAATTTATTCATCTACTTTTTATTTTCTTTCGGAAATTATTTATATAATAGATCTTTTAAATAAATAAAAAACATGCTCATTATAATGAGCTATGCTAGCATACTCTATTTAAGGGATGAAAATATCGAAGTAGGCAATGATTTTCTGCCTATCGGTAACACATTAAGAGCATAATACACGCATGTATTATGTCGCCACCTCTTTTTTATGTTAGCTGGATAGGGTGCATAATATCAGGACATTTTATCTGAAAGAATGACCAAATGGAAAATTATCATGGTCATCACTATCTTTATCAGCCATCTTTCGTTTACTGCTGAATATAGGTCTCCGCAATGAACGCCAAGATGACCGATCTCTTACAACTCGCATCCAGCACGGACCGGCCATTGCACTGAGATTGTTTTTTCTTTGGTTACGATTGACGACTAACTAATCGCGGCCTCGCTGAATCTAAGTCGAATGTTAATTATAACAAAATCATGTAGTCACAATATCCACTTCGGGTTGTTATAAATTAGCGCGAGGAGGCCCGTGGTCGATGGCGACTTGACCTCCTAACCTAATATAACGATCACCCTTATTTTATGCCACTTCATATTTTATTAGCACGTTTTGATTTGAAACAAATATGTATATCTAAACATAAAATTATCACAATTGATGTAATCTCCGGGGGCCTAGCCGAAATGCCATTAAGAAAGCGTTAGCGAAGTTCGAAAATGATAAATGTATGAGATTGACGTAAGGCCGCGCTTAATCACGTGGTCCATCCTATACACTTTACCATTTCGAACTTCGCTAACGCTTTCTTAATGGCATTTTGGCTAGGCCCTCAGTACTAAATTTCTGGATCTGTTAAAATTGCTACGTTCAATATTTTAACAGTTCAAGCTAATTCATAGAGCCGATTTTGGGCAATACTCTAATCTATGGTCAACACGAGACGTTCTCAAAGCGTCTGGTAATTGAAACACATTAATTGTAATAAAGGATTTTCGCAGTCTGTTCTGATTTCCGTTTTGGGGCCATTCATTTTATTGTTTTAATTGTTATTATTTCGTTATAAACTCTTGAATACTAAAATTTTGCAATAACTATCTTATCCTCTGCGCGCCGTATTCACACAAACGGAGGAAGTTTGTCGGTGTCTGCAAGACAGACAAGATACCTACATTTTTCTGTCTGTGTGTCTATATACTTAGTATTCATTCTCGAATAATATAGGATACTAGATGTTGCACGCCGCTTCGCCTGCGTCAGTTAAGATTTAAAACGGTTTCCAAAAAATTTAATATAGCCCCAACAGTGAAAGAATTTTTCAAATCGATCAAGTAGTTTCGGAACCTATTCAATACAAACAAACAATCACATCTTTCCTCTTTGTAATATTAGTATATAGATAATAGGAAAGTGTAGGATTATTTTATAATTAGACTATATACTGCATAATTTCCCTAATATCCTGGTCGTAAAGAAGCATGTACCAGGGTTTTCGTTTACTTGAAATTTCATATTTAATATGAGGTACTTCCAAGCTACTTTACGTCCACGACAGGATGGTACCTCTAGCTCACATGATACCGGGGTAAAGAGACAGCTATGCTTTCACGTTTCACGTGGTTTGTGAGTTGCCGGTGGTATATTGGGGAGATGAGGAAAAGGAGGGTAACGCATCAGCATAGTCTCTAGATATCTGGATGTGTCTGGCTTCGAATGCTCCCTTGCCCTCCATACTATTACAAAAAAATCAAAACCTAATATACTTGATTGCATAGCTAATATTGAAATCATTCAAGAGATATCGATCGAGGGACCTTTTTCACTTCACTTAACGCTGCTATTGTCTTGTATATTATTTGCTGTGTCTAGGGTTGCCAATTTATAACAGGAAATATATATTATATCTAAAAGCAAAATAATTTTTCATTGTTGTTAAAAGAACAATACAACTCCAAGCATGATCTTACATATAGATCTGCAGTACATATTTAATTAATTTCAGCGAAGCCCTATACCTCCCCTTCCCCCACTAATGGCTACGATAATATACGCATCATATTATATTAAGGCGAAGGGTACTATTATAGAAAACATTCTGTAAAAAGGAGTATTTTAGTCTCCTCTATTAGTTTTTGAAATTATTGAGTAAGCCTACGTGTTTTCCAAAGGTCTAGACTTTTAGGCCTGATGGCCTTTAAGCTCAATCGGTCGGTAGGTGAGAAGATGGCTCATCTAGAAATTATTCCAAAGGGGAACGCCCCCTTCGCGCCCCGCAGAAGGCGTATCGCGGTGTATCGTGCGCGCTACTCAGGAGAGTAGGAGTTTGATCATTTACGGGTGAAATTATACTACATATTGGTCGGAGGACTAAGGCTATATGACAATATAGAGTACAATACTCTATTTTAGAGTTTGGCAACCCTAGCTGTGACGTAGTTTCTTAGAAATAGGTGTATCTCGAGGTTTAGAAATGGTTGTAGACTATTGTTGTATAGGTTTTATTCGTAATACTTGTTGAGACAGGTAAAAAAGGAAGATAGGATTCTTAATCGTAAGAGGTTATTATTACACATTGACACAAACTCGGAATTAGTATTTATGGTACGAAACCGATGCGACTCTTATAGACGTATAGCATGTCTAGATTTTTGAATATAAACTGTTTGGCAAACTGAAAAAACAACCACCCCATAACATAAGATAGCATAATAGGATAGCGTTACTTATGCAGGCGCTAATTTGACAGCAATCCTATTGTATGTCCCTTCCGTGATGCCAGAACACAGCGAAGGTTTCTCAAGGGAGTAACCATAATAGCAGGATCTAGTAGCGGACAATGACGTAACTAACCTATAGGTCATACGACGATGTATTCTTCCACTAGTTATATTATCAATTATGATCTGTTAATTGAATAGAGGCTAAGTTTCTCTTCCTCTAGATCAGTGATTCTTAACCTTTTATTGATCAGGGACCACTTTTATTTTAGTGTCATTAACAGAGACTACAAGTTAAGAAACAGTAGAAGCATGAAAAATAAGACAAACTTTAATCTGAACATTTGACTTTAGTGATTATATCATCTTGAAAGTTGCATTAGAATCAATAAGACTTTTTCAGCCTTCTTTTATGCTATTTCTTTCAATCCGGTGTATATCGCAGATCTTTCTAAAGAAAGAAGTTAACAAAGAAAGGTAGGTCTTTCTAAAGAAGAAAGAGCTAAAGCTCTTGGGGACCATGCAGACCACTGGTTGGGAACCCTTGAAAATTCATAAACAATGTGATGCAGAATGCGCAATAAATAATTTAAATGGTGTGTCTAGTGTTTCTAACATTGAGCTTTTATCTACTCGACCTCTTTATATTTAACTCATATGCTCAAGCAGTGCATTACGTTTCATGTAAAAGGCCTATCCTAGATGTATAATGTACTTTTATCCCAGACAAGATAGGCATTTTTATTTATGAACATTTATGATTGCAGAAATAAATGCAGTACTCCAGCGACAAATTCCGTTGACCGAAGTTCTGTGACTCAGCACAACTACACACGGTTAGTTTAACTTTGTTCTAAAAGGAAGTAAAGTATCAACACCTATATCCTGCTGGGCACGGGTCATCTCCTCGAAATCATGCGAGGAAGGTATCGGGCCATAGTTCACCGAGGCGCTGGCCCAATGCGGGTTGGTGAACTTCACACACCTTCAAAGATATGCAGCCAGGCTTCCTCACGATGTTTTCCTTCACCGATGAGCGAGCGATGAACTTGTGTTTAGGGTGCACTAACAAATTTTGAAACCATGTCAAGGCACCACACCGAATCTCTCGCCCAAGAGACCGAGCTGATACCCGGTGAACCTACTACTGGACCATCGTAGTTCATTTACGTTATATAATCTTTAATTCACACTACAGCTGATGCAGATGCCATAGGCAACCGACCTTACAGCAGCTAAGGTACGGGATCAGACCTATGCATTGAGTTGACCCCTACCGGTATACCAATAACTTTAATGAAATTCCAAGGAATAGATGCGTAAGACTTGGTATTTCAGAATTGAAAATTCCTCAGCATAAGTAAACACCAATAAAATAGTTTTGATGATGGCATTTGAAATGCTTTTACGGATTTTATAGCTGTTTATGTTCGCCGGATAACCACGAACAAATATGCTGAAATTGAAATAAAGTTTCTGGAATGTAGTATATGCAAAAATCTAACGTTCAACATAATATAATAATTGTTGAGATTTTACTTAACAGTTTAATATTTTATATCTAGTTTTAAAAATCGTTAGCTAACACGCGACGGACAGGGCATTGTACCAGCCCGGGGCATCGATCCCGTGACCGCTCACCCCCACATATTTGATTTATCCCAACGATATCTGTGACCTCGTCCTTTCCGAGATTAAACAGTACGCATATTCCAAGTAATAAAACGTTAATAAATAGCACTGAAATAAAAACAGCAATAACTCTCAAACTAATCTCGAGCTAGATGTATTTTTGTTTCATTGGCAGTAATTTCGATGCTATCTATATACTCGTCGGTTGAAGCAAATATGTATAGTATATAGAAAACTACCGCCATATTTAAATTTGGTTTCATACTGATATTGTCCGGGATCTCGCTATCTTCGCATTGGGATAGTGTGACTTGACGGTGTTGCACTAATTCTATGGTGGGGTTGTCCATGAGCTCTTTCTGAATCAAGCGCCACTTTCCTCCGATTATTTTTTATTACCGTCTGCCGTTTTTTGGCTATTCAGATCTAAATTATTGAAGCGTTTGTCATCGGCCCTTTTATTACCAGCTGACATGTGGCTTTCTTCGCCATATTTTCATCAATCATGAATCCTGAAGATAAGTATGTGTCGCAAGTGTTCAGAATGAACTCAAAGCTCCAGGTCTCGTTTTCATTGAGCACTCTAGGTATGTGCCCAGAACTCCGATATTCACGGGGTCCTATTATTTCTATCAGATTAGCTGATCTTTTTAAGAAAAATCAAACAATGATTGCTGATTTTAATTCCCAGTGTTGCTCTAATTACTAAGGGCCTGTTTCACAATCTCCCTTTAAGTTCCCTATAGGCTATTGGCAACATATTTGACAGATGTTTGACAGATACTCCATACTCTATCTGTCAAATATGTTGCCAATAGCCTATAGGGAACTTAAAGGGAGATTGTGAAACAGGCCCTTAGTTTACTATTCTTTAGTACGAAAATAACAAATCTTGAAAATAGTTGTAAAACTGTTATCCTAGTGCCTCAGGCCCCCGGTATCTTAAAGGGGGCATAGCGCCTGACGTCTCATCTTAATTACCCTTAATATAAATTAACCTCGCTTCAACGTTTACGCTTTACCTAACTAATCTAAAGTTTATCATCAAAACTAAATTGCCTTGAAGTAACATATAGATATCTACTTACCTAATACGAAAGAGCAAGATGGCTTATCGCATGATACACTTGTTCGTGCTCCGATCAAACTAAACATTAAATTACAAAAAATAAATGTAAATAAATACACTCGATTCGCATATTATGTAATGATGTAAGAGACAGTTGGATAAGGATTATAAAAATTAGTAGTAGTAATTGAAGGTAATTATTTTCAGAATCGAGGGAATAGAGGACGTCATTGATTTAGGAGCCCCGCGCCGTGCACGCGCCACACGCTCGCACAAGTCGGCGCGGTCTGTCCCACCGTATACGCCTAATCCACGCCTGTAAGTGTATTTAGAAAATGAAAACTACATCAATTATGTTAATATAAGTAGCTATCCGAGTATTTAAAATATACAATTATCACTTCACACAGATATCCCGATCCAAAATCTCGAAGTGATGTTAAAAAGAAACTAAAGCCGAAGCAAGGGCACCGAAGTAAACGTAAGTTTACGCGGCCGGTGCCCAACTCGCGGCTGTACCGCCCGCAGCCGGCGGCGCCGCGTGCGCGCCCGCTCCCCTCCCGCCCCTGCGCCACCTGGCCCCCGCCCGCGCCCACCCCGCGCCCCGGCGACACGGCCTCGCGTGCCGCCCTGAGCCTCCTGCGCACGCGCACACGCCAAACACCTTCCGCCGCACTGTTGTGACCACAACGCGCGTCGACATGGAAGCGGCTAACAGACACTCCACTAGTCCCGAATGTTCCGATGGAAACGATGCTTCCTCTGCACCTAGCGAGTTCCTGGCTGAGGTAAAATATACCTAAACCATTTTAACTTCAAATGCAAACTCTGTGTAAAACTTCCCTTTCCTTTCATCTGTTTAATGTTTGACCACATAATATACTGCTTTTTTAAAACTATCCGTATACTTGGTAACGCTAGCACCAACCTTCAAACTATGTAACATTAACCCATATATGCCCAGAACTATTTTTAGTTGCGATATCTTTGATTTTTGGATATGTTCACACCTGATGGGTCCTTATGAAGACTGTAAGTAGTAATTTGGACTAGGAGTTGGGGAAGGGCGTTTTTTTTAATGGGTCGAAAACGACCCCATGGGCAGATTTGTTACTTATAATCAATACAGAATAAAAATGCAATTATGGTATTTATTATTCACTTATGATATAAAATCAAGAATTAAACTCGTCGAAACATTTTGGTTGCTAATTTTACACCACTTGGAGTTTCCGAGAGAACCCAGGTAGGAATATTGTGACTTTCTTCATTGCTATTCTAGTACATGCGGCTTCGTGGCAGCGATGCATGCTGACGAAATAAGGATAGCAATCAGTTGTAGTCGATTGAACAGCATATAACTGTTGGTTTGACTAAATGAGTTAATTATTTATGATTGAAAAACAGTTCAAAAACTGTTACAGGTTCTTCGTTTTCAGAAGAAATTATAACAGACCTAGATAGCGGTGTACTCCCTTCACTCACGGTCGTTTAAGTGATCTTTCTTCACCCTAGCATGCTCCCTACTACTACCAGCTTGACGTTGAGTAGTTCGACCTCGTCCTCGACTGCTTTTACGTTCACTCTGCGTCCTCATCCAAATTATGTTCCTCGCAGGCTTTCACATGCCATTCCACATGATCATCCGCGTGCTCCTCCCACGTGTTCTACCACGACGGTCTAGTTTCAATGGCGATAATGGTGTATTATCTGGTTACTCATCCTCGCTGGATGTGGTGTCTTCACCATGTGGATGTCCAAGTAAGATTTACAAAAGCGAGTAGCTATCCACGGGATAAATTATGAAAATATGAATCTGCCTCATCGCCGGAGTTGCCGTCAGGTACCATACCATCACCGGAAGGTTCCATTCACATATCAGAACCTTGGAACTCATCGTTGGAGTTCAAATTTTCCAATATTTCTATGCTGTCGTTCATTGTAAGTTGTCTTTTGCACTTGAAATAAAAATAATAGCAAGTCATACATCTGCCCAAGGGGTCGATATCGACCCACGTGTGTTTACGTACCTATATCTCCGTAATAAGTATTTCTATCCGAACACTTTTACTGTAAATATATAGGTAAACTATCTTATTTTATGACTATAACAGCACATTAGATAAATTAGTCTAGAAACAAATGTTACATACATTTTTTTCCGCAAAGTCACACTTTTTTGCCAACTCAAAAGAAGTGAAGAAGACTTCAAATGTCACTAGAAGTTTAAAAATTGCCCGTCAAGGAAATTTGTTTATTTATTTTGGTAGAAAATACTCTCATCATCTTATAGATAGTACCAGACGTTGCAAATAAGTAGTCATATTAACAATATCACATTTCTCCTGCAACATACCTCGCAGGACAAAAACGACCCACTGGGCATATATGGGTTAAGGAATAAAATACAGGTCCGATGTAGAGAGTGGAAGATAAGTGTCTACCATATACAAATTCTGAGTCGTTATAATGAAACAACTTTTAGACTAGGGTATGGTCCTGTGAGCATGGCTGCTGTGAAGTATCCGAAACGTAAACATGGAAAAATCTTAATAAACTTCGATAAAATCCGTAAAAGTTGTTTCATTAAAAATATATGTTACATAATTATGAGTGCAAAATTTGCGTAAACATTAAAAACTCTGAGTTGGATTAATAAATGATGGTGACAGAACAATCGAAATGGTTAAGTTAATTTGATGAATTTTGTGTGGTATTTGATATTTATTTGCAGTATGAACGTTGTGTTTATATAAAAACAAGACCAAGTAGTTAGAGCAAGTGTGTTTCCAGTTCCTTTCTGCAATAATGCGGCGGCAATACGCCGAAGCGCTGAAATACTGCCGGTTGATTCTGCAGTACGAGCCCCACAACGCCACGGCGCGCGGCTTCTACCCGCTGCTCCAGCACAAATTACAGACGAACCAGCAGAAAACAGGTCAGGCCACAGGGACTTTTTTGCTCTTACACATACTTTTATTCATCATTCAGAATAAATGATTATGCTGTTATAGTCGCATATAGCAAACGTCGCATATAGCAAACGTACAAGTAAGCGTTATACCTACTATCAAATCAAATGAGCCTATTTTTTAAAAGTCTTTTATTTGATAGATGAGACGAGCACCAGCGAGGAGAGTCCCCGGCGCGGTCTATTCGCTACATGCAATGTCAGACAGGTATGTCCATATTTAAAACTATAGTCATCGCCACTTTTAAAGTCCTGCGACTAATGGCAGAACTAAATTTGACAACATTGACATCTTGACGTCTGTCTGGAGTAAGAAGTTGTGATATTTTAAATTGTTTTACGTGAAATATGGAGCATATAATATAAAGTGAGGTGTAAAAAGTGAAGGCCGTAAAATGATAATTAAAGTGAAATAATTTTGTGAATTAGAAAGTAAAAATAAACAACAATTAACCCCGTTGAATAAAATGTTTATAAATGTCACTGCCATGACAGGTAAATTTTAGAGATGCCAGAGTCACTTATTTTTGCCTAATTTATGGTTAAAATATTATCATTAACTCTATAACTACATTTATCTTATGATATTTTATATGAATATAAATACAAGGTAAAAGAATTAAATCCTTGCTCAGATGAATTATATTTTCAGGTGTTTCTGTAAAAAAGGTCGAATAACAAAAGAAGTAACAATGGCAGCAATTACTTCTGAGAAAATCGTCACTCCTGGCAAAAGCCGAACACATCCGAAGAAGCTTGTTTTAGATGAATTCTACTAATCGGTTATACGTAAAAAATACGAATGAAATATTTACAAAAAAAAATGTTTTATTTTACTAAAACCTGGCAGGGAGATTTTTATTTTGCTGCTATAATTATTTTTGTCATTATTATCATACTCAGTCTTTATCAATCCACTACTGACCATAGGCCCTATAATTATTTAATTTTTTTATTGTACTAGACTTGGTGGAAAATCATTACACTATAAATTGGCAACATTGAGTTATGAGACCGCAGCGCCGCGTCTATCGGACTTCTAAAGTGGCGATGACTCTAATATTATAACAATTATTTTCATTTCGGTGACAGCATCAAAACAAAATAAAACGAGACTGTCATATTGTTTTCTTAAACACAGTACAACTTATTCCACAGAGAGATAGAACATAAGGTTGTGTAGAAAAGAAAGTCAAGTCAAAATAAAAATCTTTTTTAAAGTGAAACTTTTATTACATTGTTCAAACTTTTTCGTCTTGTGTGTTGCATGTCGCGTGACGATCGGCCGCGGAGTGTATAGACTACTACTCATTTGTGCCAGTGCTCCGTATTTTATTTAGATTTTTATACCCTCAATGGAATATTATTCCGATCATAATTTCATAAAGTTGTTGTTCATAAAATGTAACGTGAAAAAAAGTTTTACTTTTACCGTGGTTTCATAAAATCACACAATCCTTTTTTTAGGATTTACACTTATTGTACTAACAAAAAGTTTTATGAACGTAATTTTTTACCAAAAAACTCGGAAAATTATTTTTTTTAAATAATTTATATTCTATAACACGTATTGCTTATAAGTTTAGCTATTGTTAGCAACCGTAGCGCCATCTGGCGGCTATAAGTCGGAAACGGGGAACAGAATCCAGTTACCTGCGTGTGGCGTGACGTAGTCATTATTAAAGTGTGGGTAGGACGGCCGAGCGTTAGGAAGGTCATTAAGTTTGCCTTTAAATAGCGGAGTATAATTATTAGAGGGGTCATTCGCGTCTGTGAGTTTGAGGAGGACGAAGCTCTGCCCGAATTGTATTGTAAGGTCACGTAAGCCATTGTTTATTTTAATGTGTAAAGTGTAATATGGCGATAGTGTGAGTAAGAATGTATCTTAAAATATGTACCTGTGAACCTTAATATTGATATTTTTATGGATAATATAATAAATGTTTATATTTAAAACGCATTTTCACTTCTGATGTTTAAATCAGAAGTGGGATGGCAAACTCATTGCCCCACAATTTTACTGACGTTAGTGTGAATTGTTTAATAGGCGCATTAGCGCGCCAGGCTTTAGTTTATTTTTACAGACGGTGGTAAATCCTCACGACACTGTGTGGATATAGTGTGGCTACTAAAATAATAGCTTGGATGCTGTATGATGCTGGGAGTAGCCATATACAGTGTGAACACAGCCAAAGCAGTGAGTAGATGGTCGAGACGACTCAATGCGATACAGTCCGAATGTGGTCTTGTGAATGGTTGAGTAATGGATCAAACACAGCTGGTATGTTAATCTTGTCTGATATAGCTGTTGCCACAAAGTGTGAAAGTTATTATTTTTTATGTTATTAGTGATTTGTGATTTTTAAGTGGACAGTCGCGTATTTTACTTGGCTAGATAATTGTAGATATATTATTGCGTGCGTATTGCTGGAGTAATAAAACCATGTGGTAACTTAATTTCGTATAGCTTACTTTGTACAATGTGGTATTAAGGGGCTAATTTAGATAAAAGGCAAACGAGTAATGGACAAGATGAGCAGCTTTTAGCAGTGTTAAAGGTACATTCATGGATAGTGAAATGAGCCGAGGATATGATAGAATATAATACGAAGACATAGTGTATTAGAGATAGTGAACGAGGAAGTAGGACAATTATTGTCGTATGGAAAGGGGAATTTGATACATTTAAAATGGTACAAAATGTCTTTTAATAGAAAGTGTTCTTTAGGTCAAGATAAAATGTTTTACATAATAATTAATAGTATAATAATTACGTATTTTATAAAAAGAGAAGATCTTGTATGTTGAACGTACTAGTGTGAGAAAATTGTCTTTAGATGGGATTGATTACTAGATGATGGAAGACTAATTTGGTACGTTGAGTATGATAAAAGGTTCTTCAAAAGGAATTGATCACTAGACAAGGTTAAGACGAGCTTGGTACGTTCAGTGTAATGAAAGGTTCTTCAAAAGGTATTGATCACTAGAAGAAGTTAAAACTAACTTGGTACGTTCAGTATGATGACAGATTATTTAAAAGGAAGTGATGACTAGACGAGGTAAAGATGAATTTATGTTCGGTATGATGAAGTTTCGTTAAATGAAAGTGATGTTCTAAAGTGATCTAATGTCCTTTATATGAAAATGATCACCAGGTGAATAAAAGACTATTTTGGTACGTTCAAGTGTGACGAAATGTCCTTAAATGAAAGTTTTATTAAATTTACTGTGGTAAGGATTTAAAGTGGTTTGGTAAGGATAAATACTTTTTATTTAAGTGTGGTTAAAGGAATATGAGTGTAAAAGCAGTGAGGTAACGAGTCGTATGATCAGAATAGAGGGTTCAATTATGTTGTTTAAGAGTTGAGACATTGCAGATTTGTAATTTGATGATTGACGATAAGAACGCCGATGTATTGGGTAGCTAAAGTTTACAAGGCGCGAGGTGCGTTATGTTGCTAATAAAGGGAGTTACTGTGTCCAGTTGTGTGTCTTCACAAGTCAAGAGTCACAACTGAAAATGTTTTACTTAAATGCCAACACTAATGATTATAGGCTTCGGGCCTACCTAAAAATGTTTTAGATAATATTAAAATAAATTGGGGAAAGACTTACCGATTATCAAATCAAAGAGGCAGTGAGATATTTATTGCCATAGTGTTCAGGTAATATTATTCGGGTAAAGTCAGGTAATACATTATTGAATGAATGATAAGTATAATAGTATTATGTGGTAGATAAGCAAATGAATTGTTCAAAGTGTCATTATGTTAAAGTTACCTTTTTCTTTATTTTGTTATATTTTTCTTTATCTTATTGGCCTAATAAAAACAAGCTACTAGACGTCACCTAAGACTAAAGGGACGGTGCTAAAAGTTTGGTTGGTTTTGCCTAAGCATAAAGGTAAACCGTGGCCATGTAGATAAAGAATAGACTAGGGTCATGGTGGTGCTGTTTTCTTTCGTACGTTTATTGGAACCTAAGACTAAAGGTACAATAAGGTTACGCGTACGAACGAAACTAGCACCAGCCTAATAAAGTCATGATAATCGAGACGGTTTATGAGCAACAAACTAATTTGTGTTTCTATACTAATATAATTCTTGTGTGACTAGATGTGTGGAAATGTCGTGCCTGAGGGCATGCACGATGCAGGATAGCCGTGTTAGCAACCGTAGCGCCATCTGGCGGCTATAAGTCGGAAACGGGGAACAGAATCCAGTTACCTGCGTGTGGCGTGACGTAGTCATTATTAAAGTGTGGGTAGGACGGCCGAGCGTTAGGAAGGTCATTAAGTTTGCCTTTAAATAGCGGAGTATAATTATTAGAGGGGTCATTCGCGTCTGTGAGTTTGAGGAGGACGAAGCTCTGCCCGAATTGTATTGTAAGGTCACGTAAGCCATTGTTTATTTTAATGTGTAAAGTGTAATATGGCGATAGTGTGAGTAAGAATGTATCTTAAAATATGTACCTGTGAACCTTAATATTGATATTTTTATGGATAATATAATAAATGTTTATATTTAAAACGCATTTTCACTTCTGATGTTTAAACTATTAGTTTGTGATGATGGATTGCACCCACCTAGGAGGAGGTGATGCAGCAGGAGGCGGACTCGCCGCGCTCGAGCTCGTGCTCGTCGCTGGAGCTGGACTCGTCGGACGCGCCGCGCTCGTCGCGCTCGCCGTCCCCGTCGCACCGCACCGACCCGTCCGAGCGCACCGATCGCTCCGACCGCACCGACCGCACCGACCCCACTGACAGTCAGTATATCAATACTAACACTATCCTAGGCAATGGCAAGGACCCCATTCATCGATGGTGGCCCCATAGTTGTCAGCTTAGGTCTAAATAATCTTCTTTATACTTAAATTATTCCTCAGTTAATGTAACTTGCTTGTATTGTTGACGGTGGTGCAAATAAGAACTGATGGACAGATGAAGGCTGGTAATGATGATGAATAAATAAGAAACCACTAAAACACATTCGGGTGCCTCAAGGCTCCATCTTTGGTCTATTTCTTTTTTATACCTTTGATTGATTCTGTTGTGTGTTCAAAATCGTAAGTCATGCAGTAGCAAAACGTACGAATATGTAACTAAACTATCTAATTTTCTCAGACTTTGGGTATAATATAATAGTCAGTACTCAGTTCTGTATTTTTTTTCGCCATTAAGTTTCATTGACTTTTAAAATTGAATATTAGTTTCATCATCATCAGCCTTTATCCGTCCACTGCACTCAATATTAGTTTAATAAATATTAATTTACGCACATGTCTTCGTTGTAGGCACGTCGTCTCAGTGGGACAGTGGCGGTGATCGCTCGGAGCGGGACGACAACGGCAATTCGCCGCCCGCGCCCGTCAACGCCCCCATCACCGCCCCCGCCCCGCATCTCTCCGGTGAGACTGTCACCACTATTACATTCGGCAATGTTGTGAGCCAATAATTAAATAATATTTAATATCACAATTTTAATCTGTCACATGTCTATTTGAAACTATACAATGCTTTGGTTTTTTTAATGCTTTTTTGAAATTAAATTTTCATCATCGAACCAACTATATATCATTCCGAATCTGTAGTAGGTTAATATATTATCATAAGGTAAATCGTTTTACATTTTACCTCAGATTTTGCAAAGGACAGTGTGGAAGAAGCTGACGAAAATGACAACGAAACTGCAAGTCGTTTCCTCGCCACACACCTCAAGGTAAGTTATAATCCTCCTTAGAAGTATGTCTTCAAAACTTATTTGGATTTTAATAAAAAAAAACATAGACCGGACCTGCCCAACATAAAGTCCGTGACTGGCTTCATTTGCATAATGGATAGACATATTGGCAAAGTTGAGTTCATTTATATCGTGAACCGGCATACCATCATATCAGAATCCCTAGACAAATGGCACAAACGCTAGACGAATAGAAAGAATACTTATTGTATGGGAATGACACTAGCTTACGACATGTAATTTGACAGTTAGTGTCATTCCCATACAATAAGTATTCTATTCAATTATTTTAGCATTTGTGCCACTTGTCTCGGGTTGTCACCTGTTATATACCTGGGCGCCGAACTAGGAAACTTCGATAGCGCGATTCAGGATTGTGACACCTGGTTGGTTCCGCCACAATCTGATAGCTCATCTGTCGGTTTACTTTTAAGTGCTTACACTTCAATAACATTCGTGTTATTGTCTATACAGAGCGGTTCGTCTCTTCAGCGGCTGCGCGCGCAGTTTGCCTGCTCAATCAAGTGAACTAGTGGTGGCGACAGCTGGCGGCCATGCGCAGTCCAACAACATATTGTATTTATTTATATTTACTTTATACATGTTATATCCTCGAAGTATAGTAAAGATGAATACAGATATCAAGGTTTTCAAATGACACTGGCTCGACCTAATATGTTGAAGTCGTCATAAATATGTTTCTAGTCTATTTATTTGTATCGTTCCTTTATATTTAAATATAGCTGTGGAATATTAAGTGTTGTGAAAGATATATAAACGTTTATTTTTTTATGTATTGAACTTCTGATTTTTCAAGCGGAACTTCTCCAAAATACGTTTGAGAAAGTAAAAAAAAAATATATTCTTACATATCTATGACGATAAGGAATGTATTGAAAAATTATAAAACTGTAAAATCAAATTAATAAAGCTAGCGTGAAATAAATAGCATTTTTTAAGAAATTATAAATTGTATGTTTATAGTTCTATCAAATGGAGCTTGATTAGAATGATAGCTTGCAAACCAATCCCACTTCTTTTACCTGAGTAATAAAATATGAAATTATTATTATTGGTTTGACAGCTGTCATTCCAATAATGCAATATGGTGACACTTGCTATGTACGATAATATTGTGTACATGCTAGCGAACAGTATACTGCGATCAGCGGCGGTCTAAGATGGGCATTAAAAATAACTAAATATAATGTTCAGCTTATCTTAAAATTGCAAAAAGCAGTAAACAACATTTGGTTAAAGAAAGTTTTTTTTAAAAATACTTTTCGTTGCAGAGAAATTCGCAATCTTTGAGACCGCCATTGGTGGCAAGTGATGTTCGAATTTCAAACTATGATGAAACCCGACTTGGACCTAACAGTGACGGCCTACAGGCCGCAGATATCGGATCATATCTGCATGTTTATATCGCGTCCTTTTTCTATAACATGTCTTTTGATCGTGTATTGAAGTAAATGTGCCGAGGAAGCGTTTCTCACTCGATCCGTTTTGATTTGTCTATTGAAAGTTATATATGGAATAAAATTTAATTTGTTCCGTTCAAAATCCTTTTTTTCGCCGTTATTATTTTTACCATATTCCGTAATAGGCATGATGACAGATTTTGAAAAACTACTCCACGATGTTATTACGTATCTACTTTATCCAAAATTAATATTATGTCTGCAAAAAAATAAAGTTTACAAGGAAAAAACGATCTTTTAAAAATACATTTTAAATTTTCCACCAAAACACTAAAATAGTAATGTCGTCTGTAATTTATGACGTCACGTTTTCACAGTTCGCCTGCTTGGCAAGATTCTGCAAACCCTCACACACTCAAACGTGTGGATACAGAGTTTGTCTTGGCCTTGCGTAGGTTTGCAAGGGTTTGTAGCTGATCCGACGAGTGTCGGTATTGTGCACAAATCAAAGGGAATTTGCCGTAAACGCTTGCGACGCGTCCACATGTTTGTGCCTTGTTGAGGTTTGGAGTTTACGTGGATCCGGCATTACAAAAGCGTGACGTCACGATTTTCTGGTTGGCGTTTGACCTAATATGGCGGATTGTTATTTTTTATAGTTTTATTTTTATTAAAATAAATTTATTTTTATTAAAATAAATTTATTTATTTATTTTTATTAAAATAAAAGGAATCACAGATGTAAGTTGTAAGTTGTAACATAAAAGTAAGTGATTTATTTAGTGTCTCTGTCCTATATATTTATTTTAAATTATAATTTCAGTGATTCTTAGGTACTGTCATCATGCCTATTGTGCAATATTAATTTTTTTCAAGCATTTATGTTTTCATAACACTTGGTTGTTGCAAAATGTAAATGCTAATCTATTTTATTCGAAATAGTAATCGTTATAATAAAATTGATATTTAAAGATGGAGCGGTGAGTTGCGCCGGACCAACGGCGAAGCATATCTGATAGCTCGGTGTTGTTGTTGTTTATTATTTATTACCAATGTTTAAATTTTACGATCACATTCAATCGGTGAATGTCTTTAGGTCTATAGTATAAGAAATAAACACTAATGGTGGTCAAACGATTCTGGGAACCTACGCACACTTGTAAATTATAAAACTAAGATAATTTTCTTTGATTAGGTATATGTTTTATTTTGTGCATAAATGTTTGAGTGACCTTGAGAGTTGCAGAACCACCAAATATAGCAATCAAAGACAGTCAAAGGTAATAAAATATTCACATAGGTCCAGTTGATAAATATTTTCATGTAACGTAAGTGAACCTAATAGAAGTAAAATATAGATTTATATCAAACCCGCATTTATTTGAGAGCTGTGTGAAACGAGAAGACTGAATGAAGTGTTTTTATATGTTTCGAGTAGGTATGTGCTTCACGTCTTAGATACGGTTTGTTATCTCTATTAAATATTATGTTTAAACCTGCATTACTATGATGTCTTATCAGGAGGACAGTTGAAAACAGTACTAGTACTCTACATATGTACAACACGGATCGTGAATAAAGCGCTTTATATTGCGTCATCTCATCGGAACAGCTGCACTCTGCTACACTCAACCCGCGACGTCCATCAAAATGATTTGTGGAGCCTAGCAACAGCCTAGAACTATCAAAGTAATTAAAGTAATAAAATTTAAATAAATTTTAAGATTAAGCATTAGGTATATCGTTTTTTGTTACAACATACGAGGTCACATAACACAAACTACACCCAAAAGATAAAATGGTTGATATGATCAACTGCTACAGACGAATGCATAAAATTTATTTACATAATTATCCGCGTTCGTTTATCCGGATGTTTTATTTTTAAGATTACAATGAGCTTATTGAAAAATATTAAAAACTGATAACACATTTGATTGAAACGTTCAATGCTCCACTAGTGAATAGAATCATGCGTTACTTTATGGAAATGCATTATATAAGATATCGAATTATATGTAATAATTAGCAATAATCCCGCAAACCACGCGTAGTAATCGATGGTAAGCCACCTATAAGGTAGCTGGTAAGCTGTTCAAAGCGAACACGCTTATGAAGCGGTGACACGCGAATTCAATGTGATGCGGTGCCGTTTAGCACTGTATCCAGTTCTCGCGAAAAAATCAAGCCAAGATCGCGTTCGCTTCATTTCGCACCGCACCCTACGTGCGCTTGGCCACGTAGGCCGCTTCAATTATAGGTTTTTACGACTGTTTGCTGTTTTCGCGCCGCGTCGCGTGACTTTGCGTTCGCATCTAGATCGTTCATACAGGATGTCGTCTTACTAAAAATAGAGTTCTACATCCCGAGGATTTACCGGTGTCGCGGTCTTTTATTGTGGTACGTGGTAGTGTAGACGCAAGTGTACAAGCTTTAGGGCGGTGCTGGGTGCATGCATATGCATACACTCACACAATTTCTATAAAGACTGCGTGGTGCGCGGGACTATTGCTAATTAATAGGTATATAATTAAATGTCTTAGATGTACGACTGACAAAGGATTCGATTTTACTCCTGAAAGATATCTCTGCTATTCTGGACATAAGAATAAACACTGAAAGCACGTTCCGATATCCTTTTCCCCACGCCTACATAAACACATTGGACCAAATCACTCTAGCAACATTTTAATATTTTTAATCTGTCCTTATATTCTTTACTTGAATTTTTATTATTTTTTTTTTATTACATTTAGCGAAGTTGTTAGGTTTATTGTAGTTTATGTGTGTAGTAAGTATGAAGTAATTTTCTATAGTTTAAAAATATGTGTATTTGTGGTAGTAATTGAAAAATTGAATTTAACATGAATTGTATAGAAGTGTTATATTACAATTCCAATTTTGTTAATAAAAAATAATTCTTGGCCTACCTTTATATTTTTAATAGTGACGCAGATTATTTTCAGAAGCAAAAATTTTTATACTAAGTATAGTTACTTCTTATACAGATTTGTTACTTTTGCACTATTTTGATTGGTATATTGTATTCATCGTTTTCGATGATTAATTTGAAGAGTTCTGTAATTTATGTAACCAGCTGTTTGTTCGTATCGATTTTTGATTCTCCAGCTCACCAATAAGAAGCAAAGCCCTTAATCTTTCTGTGCAGGGTGCAAACAATCACAAAGTAGAGAAACTGAACAGAGAATTGAGATGAAGCTTCTTGAACGTGCAAAATTGTTTACTATTTGGTTATTATTACATAAAACAATTAGTAAATAGTTTTGTGATTTAGTATGATAGAATTTTTCGAATTTCAAATTGCTTACCTAAAATCATCATATGAACCTGTGCCAGCACATGTCGCACGTGCGTGTCATAGTGCAACAAATACGTGGTGGTTCGTTTCTCTACTCTGTGGCACAGTTGTCATTTAGGGCTCAACATGGTGTCCGGTACTACGTAGACGTAGAAGTTCCTTCGTAACCGAGTAACTATATTGTTGGCGTAAAATAATTCTTGTATACTTATTATATATTTCTTACAGTATTTTATTATTGTACGTAGATAATAAATTTTGTGTGAATATAGTATTTGTTTGTTTTATTACGTCACATACACTTCGACCACGCTTATCTTAAATCTAAAATTATTAAAAGATTAATGCTTGGGTTATTGCTGCCTTTTCATCGTGGCTATTGAACTGCTCGACGCAAGGTTTAAAACCTCATTCATTTTTTTTAAAGTTTAGGGCACCCCTAACCCCTACAATAGTGGACCTTATTATTTATGATGATATTGACTGGCTGTTACCCGCAGCTTCGCTCGCGATCATTTAGATTTATCGGTGGTATGCGGATTTATGATTATGATAATATATTTCAGATCTCTAAGAGAGAAATATTCCACCGTTTCAGTTTTAGTTATATCTCTAAAACCACATGTCTTCTTTGGTAAGGATGACGATAACATGAGATGAGTCAGTCATAGATCGTAGCCTCCTTGACCCGCGTGTATTTTAAGCCCATTCCTTGCATCTCGACTCTCCCGAAGTAATGCTTTTTTCTTTAAAGTTAAATGTTTATAGAAGTACACCCTTTGCGAGATGTCGTTGGCTTAAAGTAGATCAGTAGCAAGGCTTTTATATTTACGGGCAGCTGCCTGTAGCAATAAGCGAACTGGATCTTGATATATGAGATGAAAGAAAGGTGCGATAATAGTTAATTATTGAAAGGCAATAGTTTTAAAACGTAACAGTAAAATAAAACGCATCACATTTAAAAACTTCCTTAAATTTTATTAAAAACGATAAAACTTTTTATATTAATAAATCGTTGAAAACATAACACGCCGCGCCGCAGCGCTCGCCGCCGCCGCCGCCCGCCGCCACGCCCCGCCCCGCCCACTGCGCGCCACCTCACACCTTACATTACATATCCTACTCACTTACGCTACTAACAGAATCATTATAACCCACAAAGGACACCCTTGTTAGAATCACTCGTCAAATTAGTAAAAAATCTGCACACGCTCTCACTTAACTTAATATTTTTATGTGCGACGAGTTTTTATTACACACAAACAGATTTTCACCGTTTCTAATATTATAATTGAACTGGTCCGTCGGTCCGTGCCGGACGATCCCGTCGCGGCAGTTTACGAGCTACTGCAGGTTTGAACGATTTAATTCAACTTCCTTTTTCAACATTATTTTTAATAAACATAGCCATGCAGAAACACTATTTCGTTAGAATTTACAAAATAACTACCATAAAAAACAAGTTTCCTTAGACCTAAGATTTGACTACCTAATATATTTGCGCACCTTTCGTCAACAATATACGCGTTCACACTACTCTACTAGGGCTACGCGGCGGTGCGGCTGGCGACTCGATATTCAACTAATATAACAAGTCGTCTAAGTCGTTTCTCCGCAAAATCATCGATAATCCTAGAACACCTGGCGCACGCGACGAGCGACGCAAGGCGGATGGCGCCGGCGTCGACCCAACGCGCGTGAGGTGCACAGACGGCAGTTACGGTACTATGCAGTATTTTTGCGCAAGCCGGTGCACTTTTCGTGACAAAGGTGACATATCAATTTAATATAATAAATGCATATTGGACCGACACTACAACAGCGGTCCGTCGTATCTCATACGTCGATCCCCTGACACGCCGACCGGTCGAGGCGGCAGTGATTATTTTATCTTAACTACTCGATGCGTGTCTTCGTGACGGGGGTTTACGCGGGGTTTATCTTTATTCGACGTGCTCTAGCACGACCATCAAGTACCGTCACCTAACAAACACACTAAGACTAAACGATTGGATACATCATTTTAAACACATTCACGCAGCGGCAACACGGCACCAATACACTAAAGCGCGTTAAGTGACTCTCGCTCGGATGTGATTTAACGAGAAATAAATAGTAGAAACTGTGAGGCGTACAAGCGAGTGCGAACGGAACAAGAGCGATCGAAATGTAGGGCTCATAAATCGCCCACGCATTTAAGCCGAATTGCAAAACGTCCTTATCTCCTAGTTTTTGGATAATTTAGCGCAAAATCCATCGAAACTTTAGAAGAGAAAATTGAGCGTGAGTTTTTACAGATGATACATTCACGACTGCTCACTTTTTTCAATGGAACCGTTTGAATAAGCAAATAGACACCGATGCGGCGCACGAGGGGGCGGCGTGCGGCGCGTTTCGTGCGGTAGGCCGCCGCTTACATACAAATTTGGCACTTGGCAACATCACGCGCGCGCACGCCCCGCGGGGGCGCGCGGCGATCGAATACTCGTAAGGGAGGTAAAGAACTCGACTAATGAATCTCACTATAGAAAGTCGGAAAGGCGTTAACGCTAGTCGGTGACGATAAAATCTAACAACACTGTTTTAAGCTAGTCGGCGGGACGACCGACGGCTCACAGCAGCACGTCCATACGCGAGCCGCGCCGCAGCAGTCGCGCGCCGCCCGCTTCAGAGGCACCCAGCGCGTGAAACGATATTGTCACCATCTGCTGCCCGAAGTTCGCCTCGAACCTGCCACAGATGAGAGAGAGAGTGAGAGAAATGGAACAAGTTACCCGACGTAACACACGTGTGTCATATACTGTACACATATCGAGAGAGGGTACTAATTACTCGAAACTCGATGGATACAGATAAAAAATAAATAGGTAGGCGGGTAAGAATTTTAGATCAAATTATTATACAATACAATTATTATGACACAACTCATTGCAGATAAAGGGATCGCTCTGGTCTTTGTCGGGCGATTCAGGCCCGACGGTCGGTCGGTAGCTGGTAGGCGCTTGCATTTCTAGGTCTCCGATCAAAACTTAAAGTTTCCTCTATTGTTTATTATTATTATATATTTATTTTGATTATATTTGTGAATACTATATTATATATTATATACTACTTATTTTGACATTAAGTGTATCAAGTGTAAAATCAATTAAACCAGTCAGCCTATGCATGTTACTTACTCAGTAGCGATATTGACGTGGGGCGGCGCGCCAACCGCGTTCTGCACCACCAGGAACAGCTTCGTGGCGAGCTCAAGGACGTGGCAGGTCCGTAGCACCAGGTCCCCGCGTCGCCGCCACGCGCCCTCGCCCTGTACACACGCTCGCTATAGCGCCAGGGACAGGCTACTACTTATTACACCTACTGCTCTAATATCTCTATTAAATTTGAATTTTTGAAATTGTAAGAATACAAAACAATAAGTATATCCGTATATATAAGCTCACTCCGAACAGACAGCCGGGCGCATCCAGCGGCTCGCGCGATGAGCACTGCGACAGCTCTTCGGTCGAGCTCTCTAACGCACCGCACTGCAACGAGATACAAAAAGTAAAATGCATGAACATAGCTTCTGTCGCACTAAATTCACATGTTGCATCAATTCACGTGTATGTACTACGTACTGCGCGCACGTGTACTACAAGCAAGTCGTCGGCGTAGGGCGATAGCGACAGGCGGTACACGGCGTGCGCGGGCACTCGGCGCTTGAGCCGCAGCGAGCGCGCCTCCAGCAGCAGCAGCGCACCCGTCGACACCACGCCCAGGCAGCGCGCCACGCGTCCACTGGAGCGCGCCACCTTGCCCACCACGTCCGCGAACACCACGTAGCGGTCCGCCGCCGCCGCGCCCGGCCCGCGCCGCCACGCCGCCGACGCGCGCAGCCGCACGTAGTCCCCCACGAACGGGTGGGCCACGCTGCGCGCGTACGACAGCTTGCGCTCCTTGAACAGCACGCTCGCCGTCACTTTCTCGCGCATGCGGTTGCGCGCAGTTTGGTCGAATGCGCGGCGGTAGGTAGCGCAGCGCCAGCGGTGGTGCAGTCGCCGCAGCAGCGCATCGGTACGCGCCAGCAGGCGGGGCGTGGGCGAGGGCGGCCACGCCACGCACGCGGGCGACATGTGCCGCGCCGGCAGCCGTGCCCATAGCGACGACAGGTACCGCCGCCGCGCCTGAGCGCACCACCAGCGCCAGATGGTACGAGCGGCCTCGGCGCGCGTCGCTCCGGGGCCGGCTGCGGCGGCTCCGGTTCCGGAACTCGTTTCGACGCTGCTCGTCCGCTGCAACCGAAGAGGCATGAATGTCTAGAATTTTTCTGTTACGTTTGTATGGTTTAAGAACTTTCTCTCACCTGTACGACTCGTCGTACAACACGTAACTCAGAGGCCATTTTACGCTCCTGTGAAAAAGGAAACAACATAATTAATAAATAACGAGGACTTGTGGATAAAAATAACATCTCGCTCAACTAGCCACCATATACCAAAACACTTATTTGTTTGCGTTGTATATTTGCCACCACCTTTATCTCTTATTCGTCTAGAAAACCAGTTGGATTGTATCAGTAATACTATATCTAAAATCGACAACTGTGATATTCTGGTAATTGGTGATTTTAATATTGCTCAAATTTCTTGGACCTTAATTCCTGACCAATCTGATAATACATCTACTATACCCAATTGTACGTCTACAAATCTTACTCAGTGTTTTCTCGACTTTCTGGCCTTACATAATTTACAACAGTTCAATATTATTTTGAACGAAGACAGTAAAATCTTAGACTTAGTACTAAGTAACATCTCACGCGTGAAATCCGAACGCTCTTCAGTACCTTTGTCTAAAATTGATAATTTCCACCCACCCTTAAATATAAGTATTGACCTTCCAATCTCAAACTATTTAGAGAAAAAATATGTAACTAAATATATTTTTTATAAAGCAAACTATATATTGATAAATAAAGAGATTAACGACATCAATTGGGAGGAGTCATTGAAGAATGCAAACACTGTCGACGAAATGGTTGTAATATTTTACTCTATATTGAATAATGTAATTAGCAAACATGTTCCAAAAGTGCAAACAAGCAGACGTGGACAGTTTCCAATTTGGTACAATAAGAATTTAATAAACCTGTTGAAAGAAAAGGAAAAACTTCGCAGACGATATAAAAAGTATAAGAACCCTCTTGACGAATACGAATTTTTACTCGCCAGATCCAGATGTCATAACCAGATTAAAATATCATACTCCATATATTTGAAAAACATTGAAAATTCTATTAATAATAATAACATAAAAGCATTTTGGTCCTTTATAACATCTAAACGTAAATCAGAGGGTCGAATACCAGCTGAAATGTATTTAAATGGATCCACATATTCATCCCCCAAGTCCATCACTGACGCTTTTGCCGATCATTTCTCAAATATTTATAGAACTACAGGAGGGCCGTCAACCTTAAGTACTGATATTTTACACACAAAAATAAAAAATTCTCATAACACGCCCTGTCGTTGTATTAGCGATGTTACCGTTAAACAAGATGTGATTGAAACATTAATAAAAAAAAAAAAAAAAAAAGTATGGGCCCTGATCACATTCCAGCTAATTTCATTGTGAACTGTGCTTCTAGTCTTTCCCGGCCCCTGAGCATTATTTTTAACGAATCTCTCTACAGTGGAAATTTTCCTTCAATGTGGAAGAATGCTAACGTTACTCCAATTCCAAAAGGTGGGGACGCCAATAACATTCAAAACTACAGGCCTATTTCTCTTTTACCGATTTTTGGAAAGTTGTTAGAGTCGGTGGTGTGTCCATTCCTAACCAGTCACCTTAAACCTATATTAGTGCTGGAACAACATGGATTTCGTGATAAAATGTCGACGACAACTAATCTCGCTACATATGTGACTGAAATATCAGAAGCTATCGACAAAGGGGAACAAATCGATGCAATTTACACTGATGTAGGTAAAGCGTTTGATAGGGTGGACCACTCCTTACTTCTTACCAAACTGTACCACGTTGGCATCCATGGGAACTTACTAAAATGGCTTTCGTCGTATCTGTCACCTAGGTTCCAAAAAGTTGTGGTTTGTGGCTATGAATCTAAGGAATTTGAGGTAACATCTGGTGTACCACAGGGTTCCCATTTAGGTCCTATTCTTTTCTTGTTATTTATAAACGACTTATCAAATGAAATTAGCCACTCAAGTTTCTCCTTATTTGCCGATGATCTTAAAATTTTTAAAATGATTAAATGTGCATCTGATGCTGACTTGCTTCAAGAAGATTTGACACGTATTTTTAACTGGACATTAAAAAATAAATTGCCTCTTAATATTCAAAAGTGTAAGCATATCACATTTACTAAGCAACGCAAGCCTACTTTGACAAAATATCATATTAACAACGATTATCTAGACGTAGTCGACCAAATTCGGGATTTAGGAGTAATACTAGATAAAAAGTTATCCTATAATAGTCACATTGATGCTATAGTCTCCAGATCTTTTAAAATGTTAGGGTTCATATGGAGGAACTGTAAGGTCTTTAAAAATATATCTGCTCTAAAATGCACCTATAATGCTTTAGTTCGTTCTATTTTAGAATATTGTTCTTGTATTTGGAACCCGTACTACCATTGTCACATTGATCGAATAGAACGTATACAGAAGAGATTCCTTTTCTTTCTCTCAGTCCACCAAGGCAAATTGAGAGAACTGCCTTCCTATGAGGACCGGCTAAAATACTTTAACATCACCACATTGGTCGACCGCCGTTGGATTTCTGACCAAATTCTACTGTACAAGATTGGTAGAGGGCTATTGGACTGTCCACGACTGTTATCTCAGATTGGTTTCGTTGTCCCAAGATATAACTCCAGAATTGTAAATTTTAAACCATTGTATGTTAAAGGGTATAGAACCAACTTGGGCTTCAATAGTTTGTTGCCGAGAATTTGTCGAAATCATAACCTTTTTTACCAAAAAACAAATACAGACATTTTCCACAGTAGGTTTAGTAAATATAAAAAAAAAGTAATACATTTCAAAACTCGTAACTTAATTTAAAAAGAGAAGAAAAAACTTTCGCATTTCATTTCTCTATAACTTTCTCCCATTAAAATAAAATAATAAGACTTAAAATTAAAAAGCTGTGTTTGCCTGTAATTGGATCTACATCCTGACATGATAATTTATGTATACTTTTAAATTACTATATGCGATGTATATCTGTTGGTGAACCATTAAATAAATAAATAAATAAATAATTAAAAGCATAAGATTGACAAGTAATACGGCTGTCCAAGTGTGTCTATCGCTCACCCGGTGGTGGCGCCAGGCGCGCGCGATGCGGGTGGCGGCGGCGTCGCGGCGGCGGGCACGGTGACGGCGCCACGCGCGCTGCGCGGCCACTACCAGCTTCTCCACCCGCGCTGCACGCAAAGCTTCCAGCTCCCACACCTAACGCGACAGTTTAATTTGATTTAAGAGTCAAAAGTAATATACAAACAGTCATGGACGAATTACATTATTTGTGAACACGGCACAATTTGAAAGTATATGCGAACTACATAAGCGAACTCACCGTTCTCGGACTGCGTATGAATACTTTAGTCCGGCCGTAGGCGAACTCCGCGCTGGGGATTGGTAGCAGTCGTAGCAGAGCGCGCGCTTCTCGAACGGGATCGTCGCGAGCCGTGGGAGTAGGCGATGTGAGGGTTGGGGGAGGAGCGGTGCGAAGCACGCCGTACCGCGCCAGGACACCGCGCGCCGGCAAAGACTCACACCAGCCTGCCCGCCGTAGCAGCGCCATATCCATGATTCTAAGAAGGAAGGGTTATCACTTTTAATTGTAGGCGGCAGAGAGGACGAAGGACTGGGCGTATTGTCGTCAGGACATACCCTTGTGTTCGGATCTGATGTCGCAACAGCGCGGGGTCGAAGCGGTGTGGGCGCAGCGCGGCGTCGGCTCGGAGACAGCGCACGAGGCGCGGGGCGGGCGGCAGGCGACGCACCAGCGCGCCCACCAGCGCGCGCTGCCTGCACGCCGCCGCGCACGGACGCCGCGGGGACCCGCCACTGATTAAACAACCGAGAATTCATAATAGGAAAATATAAGTTTTTTTTATATAATATCTTATTTATTCAAATTAAAAAAAGAACTTTGTAAGACGAGTCTAACCAAGCAAATAAAATAAAAAAATAAAATATTTATAAATGGCCAGTTTTCCTTTGTTATATAAACTTGTAATCCAGTAAACTCTGCAACTAAATTTGAGCTTTAATTGCAATTGAGTATTGAGTATATTCATATGTGGGGTACTGACGCGGTGGGCAGCGCGCCGGCGGCGGAGGCGAACAGCGCGGCCAGCAGTGGCTCGCGCGCGGCGGCGAGCACGGCCGCGCAGCGCCGGCACACGGCATCGCGGTTCTTGTGCACGATGCCGCGCGCGCTGTACACCACCGGCCCGCCGAAGTGGACGATCCTGATACCGTTCACATGTGTCATCGACCACACAACCTATACACTCTCCCAATGTTTGATTTTTCGTATTAAATGCTTTCTGGCAACTAGCTGAGGTGAGACAAAAGGGGTTGCAATGCTGTGATTAGCTAATTCAATGTGATACATTACAAATCACGGAACGTTAAAAAGAAATCGATATATTTCGCAACGGGAAGGAATGGGACGACACGATAGTCTGAGTACATAATTTACGGCTTACACAACTATAAGTCAGATGTGTCGCCAGAACCCGTTCCCCTGTTATTAGGAGTCTATGGGTTATGTGGTCGATGACATGTGTTAACGCATTTACTTCTAAAAATGTTGATTTATATATTAAAAGTAGTGCATTTTTTTATGATTGCAAACTAAATAAGGGCAATATAATATCTGGATGATATAAAATTGGCGGGCTTTTTTTTTTTTTTTTTTTTTTTTTTTTTTTTTTTTTTTTTCGGTTGGATCTATGCTAATGGTCCTAGTGACCGTTATGCGTCATCGGAAATGGGGTGATCCGGTTGGATCATCCTATGACGTTAAAAATTTGGGGGGTTGCCCCCCGCCATGTTTATGGCGTCGGGTTTGTACCTAACTTGGTAAGCTACGGTCGACTGGTTTGGAACGGGTGACGTTAGAAACCTATCGTGAGGGCCGGCCCTCCCCTCCCCCGGTAGCGGGGGAGGCGGGTCAAGCGCGGGACCCGAGCAAGCTGCCGATAGCAGAGTGCTATCGGTGATTACACGGTCTATATTGGTGTCGACTCGTAGCTGATCTGAGCCTATGCTGTCGCGGTTGATCCGGATCAACTGGTCAACGGAGTGTAGGGTTCGACGTCGCATACGACCCCGGGGCCCATGCGGTGTGAATGTGTGCCTAACACCGGCTGTGTTATGTCTGAGTGTGTGTTGTAGCTTACGTCGCGCTTCAGCGTCGCGCTTTAACAGTTCTGTGATTTTATCAACAGGATCGGTTATGACATTCTTAGGTAACCTAGACTTATTAGGTGCTAAGCTATCGGGGGTGTAGTTTGCCGCACTCACGACGAGTGGGTTCGGGTGGAGAAGTGCCTTTTCGAAGTGACGTTCTGACATCGCTTTGAAATGGCCCCTAATCGAATCTAGTCTGAGGTCGCGATGTAGGTCGATGTTTCTTACGTACCACGGGCAACCGGTTGCCACACGTAAGAATTTATTTTGGATCGTTTGGAGGCCTCTGAGTCTATACTGAGGCACATGCGCGAATGCCACACAGGAGTATGACATGATGGGGCGGATACATGATTTATAGAGGGTGAGCTTGTGCCTGAGGGGCATTTTGCTCTTTTTGTTTATGAGGAAGTACAGTCTACTACTGACGAAACGGGCTTTTTTAGAAATCGCGGCGATGTGTGGTCTAAACGACATCGACCTGTCAAGGGTGACCCCCAGGTACTTGACCTGTCTAACTCTGGGAATAACGACGTTATTTAGTAAGATTGGTTTCATCGTGAACCATGTTTGTCTGCGTTTAGGTAAGCGTGTCTTTCTCTTACGAGAGAAATGAATCGACGCGCTTTTATCGGGGTTAATAGCTATTCTCCATTTTGCGAACCAGTTGCCTAGTTCGGTGACGGCACGTTGGAGAAATAGCGATGCTCTATTAGCATTAGGGTGGGTAACGTATAGAGCTGTATCGTCAGCGAAGAGAGCCAGTTTGACGTCCGGAGGTCTGGGGATATCTGATGTGTACAGATTGTATAGAGTTGGGGATAGCACGGAGCCCTGGGGGACTCCGGCCCTCAGAGGTCTCAGGGAAGAGAGGGTGCCTTCGACCCTATACCTAAATGACCGGTTTGACAGATAGTCGCGGATGATGATGACTAGCCTATCCGGTATTCCTAGCTTGTACAGTTTGTACACGAGGCCTTCGTGCCATATCCTATCGAAGGCCTTAGCTACATCGAAAAATACGGCGCACGTATCGCGGGAGTTCTTTTTATTGAAACCTCTGAGTATGTCTTCGGTCATACGGTGGACTTGCATTGGACAGCAGTGGTTTTCGCGGAAGGCGAATTGCTCGTCTATGAACAGGTTCTTTTCGCCTATAACGGCTTTGAGCCGCTTAAGCAGAACCCGTTCGTAGATTTTGCCAATCGAGCTTAGTAGACTGATGGGCCGATAGCTAGACGGTTCCGTGCCCGGTTTGCCGGGCTTAGGTATGCCGATAACCGTAGCTTCTTTCCATTGGTCTGGGAACCTACAGCCCTTTAGGAGGGCGTTGAAAATGCTAACCAGGAGGTAAACAAGAGCGGGTGGGAGTATTTTAATGACTTTGTTGGAAATCCCGTCCGGCCCGGGGGCCTTCTTGGAGTGAAGTCGTTTGATAATGTCTTGGACTTCTTCTACATCCGTCGGAGGGATAGGATCCCCCTCCGGCGGCGCAGAAGTCTTCGACTCTACTACCCTAATTACCTCCTCTACGTGGGAGCCTATGGAGGGTGAGGGGGTAGTGATGGTGGGGGTACACTGGCTCTCTAGTGTGTCGGCTAATAGTTCCGCCTTGTCGGCGTCCTCTAGTGCAGGCGCGCGATTTGGTCTTTTTAATGGCGGCATAGATGCCTCCGTTTTCTTTTTAAAAGAACGAGCGAGTGGCCAGTAGGCCACATGGGAGGGTGAGATTTCACTAAGGAGGCGATCCCACTTTTCGGCTTTGTGCTCTAAGATGCGTGTTTTAACGTCTCTTTCGAGGTTACGGAGGTCACGACGATACTCGTCCGCCGGGTAGCGAGCGTATCTGCGCCTTGCGGTGTTTTTGGCGCGTATGAGTGCTTTAATGTCATCCGGGAGCTCCCAGTGTCCATCGCTGGACGTTGAGATCTCCCTAGATGACTTTTCCATCGTCGCTACCAGATGGTCGGTAAGGTCGGAACTGGCCGCAATGGCCGCCTCGGGACTATCTATAGTGTCCGGGATGTTGTCGAGTTGACTCGAGCGAAGTGAATTTAAATTTTCGTTTAATAATTTAAAGTCGATGATCTTTTTCTTTAGATTTTTAGTATTATTCTCGGGGTTACCTAATTGAATTAATACTGGTCTGTGGTCTGAGTTAAGCTCGTGTACTGTTTGAATAGAATGCACCAGAAGGGATACATTGCGTATTATACATATGTCTAATATGGATGGCCGCACATTACTCCTATCGCTGTTTGCGAAGTCGTAGCGTGTTGGCTCATCTGGGGCGACTACTGTACAGGCTAGATCATCGACGGCGCGGCAGAGAATTATACCATTTTTATTGTTTTCTCTGCAGCCCCATGCCTGATTTTTACTGTTTAGGTCGCCGGCTATAAAGACGGCGTTGCCTAGTTCTAATAGCGATTTGAGATCGCTGAAGAGTAATGTTTTATTGCACGATTGATATACCGAGGCGATGATGATCGACTGATGGCCGGTCATGCTCACCTGGCAGACGGACGCCTCCAGTGAAGCTAGAGGCGGTGTGTCTAATGGGATGCAATGGAGTGTTCTTTTGTAATAAATTAGTGTACCTCCGAGTCGGGATCGCAACCTATCATTCCTAACGATGTTATAATTAGGGATACGCGGATTGCTATTACATGGTTTAGAAACGTTTCCTGCACAAGGAGGACGTCAACATCGTATTTTTTTACGAAAATGCGAATTTCCTCTAAATTCGCGCTAATGCCGTTCGCGTTGAACGACACTAGTCGGAGCGAACGCGGTTTTGTCCTAGCCGTGGTAGCCATTTAAGGGCTTTGAGAGGGGGGGGACCTAATCTTGGCGACCAGGGTGGCATGTTCACTATATGCCTGGCATGTCTGCTGTAGGGTGGTGGCGGCGCGTAGTTTGCGGGCCAGGACGGCTAGCTCTTCTGGATCTATACCGCAGAGAGCCTGAGAGACAAACGCTAGGTTTATCCCGAATTCGTCGGTGGGGGAAGCGGGACAGCTGGGGGCTGCTCGTACCTTCGTACTTGCAGGGGGGGCTTGCTGCCTGCTTACTGCCGCTGGGGGGTTTGGAGGGCCCGGAGCGGGTTTTGCGGGTGCAGACGGCTGGGAAGCCGCTCTGTCATGCCACGCGTTCGTCTTAGGGGGCGGAGCGGGGACATACTTCTCCTCCCTGGGTCGGGTGGTGGATCTGGGAGCAGGACCAGGTTTTTTCCCGGCTCTCCTCCCTTTCCTTACCACCGCGGGGGCTTTCGGGCAGCCGCGGTAGTTAGCCGGGTGCCCTTGGCCTCTGCAGATGACACAGCTAGGTGGTTCCGTAGCTGTGGCCCTATCGCGGGGACAGTCGGGGGTCCCGTGGTCGCCGAGACACTTAACGCACCTGGGGTGCGCCTGGCAATTTCTTGCCGAATGACCATATAATTGGCAACGATGACATTGCCCTATGATGCCCCTTTTACGGGGGGACTCTACCTTTAGCCCGGTCATGTTACACACGGCCCGGACATTAAATATTGCTTTCGCCGCCGGCGTTAGCGGCAGGATGACAAGTACCATCTTGTACTTGAATTTGTTGCGGGGGTGGTACATCCTATGTACCTCCTCCACAGGGTATCCCTGGAGGATCAAGTCCTCCTTGATTTCGGACGGGTCCATATCCCGGGGGACACCGCCGATGACAACACGCAGTACGCGCTCATCTTCGAGCGCGTACGTGTGGTATCCTATTTTGTTGGCGCTTAAGAAAGCGGTCAACCTACGGTGGTCATTAGAGTCCGCCACTTGGACTCTTATGCCGTCTGCGCACGAACGTGCAGATTTGTATAAAATCTGCTTCGCGTAAATAGCCTTCGAGACTATAGTCCAGCTTTTTGTGTCCTGGACGACTATCGGGGGGGGCGCTTTCGTGCGCGTTTCGGTGTCCATGCCCTCGTTCGGGGTGGACGCCGATGTACCGGGCGCGGGGGACGCGACTTGGTCGCGCCTGGTGACCTGCGGCGATGATGATGATGCCGCTTTAACCTTGTTGCCCTGAGGGGGCGGGGTCCCTACCTTCGGAGCCTTAGGCGGGGGGGATGGCGCGGAGGACGGCGCGGACCCGGTGTCCGGGCGCCGCCTCTTCTTTTTGTTGCGGACTTCCGTGAATCCGCTGTTGGTGGTCTCCTCCTCGGAGGAGCTGCCGGCTACCGACATCTCCTCCTCTGACGGAGTTGACGAGCGGGAAGTCCGCGTGATTTCCGATCCGGCCTCGGTCGTGCCGTCGTCGATTGACGCGGCGGGGGACGCGAGTGAGTCGGTCGAGAACCTCCTCACTTTTTTGTTGTTTTGGCTACTGCCTGACTTTTGGATGAAAACTTTGAGTTTCGCATCTACGTCTGGTATGCATTCGCGCAGGAAAGCCATAAGGGCCTCTTTCGGAATGTCATTCATGAGATCCGCCATTGTTATATTGTTAATGGTTTTGAAACAAAAAACCGTGTAGTGTGTAAGTAGATGTAACTTATGAGTGTAAGTATGTATGAGTAAGTACCTATATAAAATGTGTTATTTCAAATATTGATGGTCAGTAATAAATCATATTCGAATGGATCAAGTTGTTTGATATCTCCGTCGACACGACCTTACATGGCGACCCTGCCATCCGAGACGGGCTGCCTAGTCCGGTCGCGAAATTTTAAATTCTACAGAGTTCAATAAGAGTATTAAAAATTAAAAATAAAGACATTTTATAAATTTTCGCGATGTGTCGGTCAACAGTAGATAAAGAGGACGTTTTTATTACGCAAACTAGTGGCGGTTCAAATTCAGCTTCAGTGACAGACTACCATTTATCGAACATAAGTATTGTGATGTTTGTAATTTGCACGATATTGAGTATCGCGGGTCTTTACGCTATTTATAGACTATACCAAAGGTGCCATTATTCGTGGATTCGCAATGAGGTATTAGCCCAAAACCTCAGAAGGTCCTTTCGCCGAACCAGCCCAGGGGGGCGTATTTGCTACGAGTGTCGCCAGCAACGCCAGGAGCCCGAGCAACACCACCACGAGGCCGGTATGAGATTCCCGAGCAGTAAGTGATTTGTGATTATTTTTCTCAAAGAGAAAAGGCATTCAGTGAAAAGTGCAGTGACGAGTGTTCTATCATTACTTATTCATTAAGATGGGACCTAATATTAGCCTTCAATTATGTTTATAATTAAGTAATATATTAATAGTTATTATAAGTCTACATAATATTTTTGTTTTATTATTATTATTATTTTTGATGTGTTATGGCAAATGAACTTAAAGATATATATCACCAGTTAAAAAATATTAAAGATAATTTAACAAAGCTTAGTTATGTTAGAAGAACGGAAAATATTTTAAAACAAAAATTAGAGGAGGCTACCTTATTAAAATGCCAGTTTGATGAATGTATTAATATTTTGTCAGAAAAAATTGAAAATAAACGATTTAGTGCTAATATTTTACAAGAAATTCAATCATACTGTGATTTGATCCAAAATATTTTTATGGAAATAGAAACTTTTTGTTCGAAATCATATAGTTCTCAGTCGTCTAGTACCGGGTGTACGGTTGAAGTTCAAAGCGAAGCAAATATGGAGTCTTTTAATTATAAAACCGCTGTCGCTTTATTACCGGTTATGAATGGTGATGAAAACGTCACCAAGTCCTTGATAGATGCCATAGAATTGTATAGCTCGTCACTTACTGTAGAAAGTCAACAAATGCTCGTTAAATTTATTTTAAAGACGAGATTACACGAAAATGCAAAATTACGAATGTCGTCTTCGTATGATAGTTGTGACTCGCTTATTAAAGACATGCGCCAACATCTTCTCACCAAGAAGTCGAGTACGGCTATCCATAAGGAGTTATCATTTATAAGTCAAAATGGTTTGACGTTAGACAAGTATGGGTCTAAAGTTGAACAACTTTTTGTGGATTTGACGGTCGCACAAGCTGATGGCGATCAAAATGCGTATAAAATATTGCGCCCTCAAAACGAGAAAATTGCCATTAAAAGTTTTATAGACGGGTTACGGAATCGTGAAATCCGCACTATCCTATCGGCGCGTAATTATGACACTTTAAAAGACACTATCAGAGCTGCTCAGGACGAGGAGATGTCATATAATCGTCCTCAATCACACGACATGGTATATGTGGGCTACCAAAGTTATTTTAATAATCGAGGGAATTATCGTAGATTTAATAATAATGGACGCCCTAATCGAACGACCAATACATATATACATAGGGGTAGTAATAGAGTATCTCATAATAGGCCACCACAAAATTCTTTTCAGAATCAGTCTGGGAACTACCGTAAGAATAATAAGCAACGCGGATCGACTCGTTTAAGTCGCGGCAGGCCTGGACGTACTTATACGCGTACTAATAATGTACACGTAATCGAAACAGATATGGATAATATGAGCATTAACGACGAACATCATACCAACGAAAATTCTGGAGAATGTAGAAATAATTCACTGCAGTTTTTTCGATAATCATTTTATTTATGCTTGTAACAATAACAGCTCGGTAGAATTCTTAATACACGGTGCCAAATATGGTTTGCTTATAGATTCCGGAGCATCATTATCCGTATTGAAATACAACACAGTAGCACAGTGGAACATTCCAATTCAAAAGGAATGCATTTCCATAAATGGCATTGGAGGCAAAGTTCAAACTTTAGGCTATGTTTTCATTACGTTGACCATAAATAGTCAGGAATTTGTACACAAGTTTTACATTATGAAAACTTTGCCTAGTATTAGACATGGTATAATAGGTAGAGATTTTATGCACAAATATAACGCTATTTTAAATTTTGAGAATAATACGTTTTCAATTAGTAATAATAATAATATTATAACCCTACCTATGATAAATAATTTTACAGGATATAAAAGCTGTTTTTTGAGTATTCCACCGAGATGTGAAAAAATATTTACGATCGAGACTAGTTTTAACGAGGATTGTGTAGTTTTGCCACATCAATTATGCGATGGAGTTTTTATAGCCGGAAGCATTTGTAGGCCTAAAAACAGACAAGTTCATATACAGATATTAAATACACGCGAAACACAGGTGGATATTAATTATTTTAGACCAGAGGTACATTTATTATCGGATTATAAAATTTGTAACTTTGAACTAAATAGTAACGTTGATGGAGATAGGGTGCGCACTTTATTAAATCTTATAAATTTTGATCATTTAAATAGCGAAGAAACGTCATCAATCCAAAATATATGCGCAAAATTTTCAGATGTTTTCCATTTACCGAATGATAAGTTATCCACCACCAATCTTTACGACCAAAGCATACAGTTAAAGCCAGGTGCTGACCCGGTTTATACTAAACAGTACAGGTTACCATTTTCCCAGCGTCAGGAAATTGAGATACAAGTTAAAAAAATGCTTTCTGAAAATATCATTGAACCAGCAAAAAGCGAGTGGTCGAGCCCTATTTTATTGGTTCCCAAAAAGTCCGAAGATAATTCAAAAAAGTGGAGACTTGTTATAGATTTTCGAAAACTAAATTCTAGAATTTTAGACGATAAATTTCCGCTTCCTAATATTAACGATATTTTAGATTCATTATCAGGCTCAATGTATTTTTCACAGTTAGATTTATCACAAGCTTATTTCCAAGCGAGCTTGAAACCAGAAAGTAGAAAATACACGGCATTTACTACACCTTCTGGACAGTATCAGATGACGCGCTTACCTATGGGTTTAAAAATTAGCCCTAGTGCTTTTTCCCGTTTAATGACAGTTGCTATGTCTGGCCTTACTTACGACAAACTATTCATTTATTTAGATAATTTAATTTGTTTCGGACGTAATTTAGATATGCATAACAAAAATTTGATAGATATTTTAATGAGACTGCGAAAAGTTAATTTAAAACTTAATCCGAGTAAATGCGATTTCTTAAGAAAAGAAATACAATTTTTGGGTCACGTTGTTTCTTCTGAAGGAATAAAACCAGATTTAGAAAAAATAAATATAGTAAAAAATTATCCCGTTCCAAGAAATGCTGACGAAACAAAAAGATTTGTAGCGTTTGTCAATTTTTATAGAAAATTCATACCAAATTTTGCGGAGATATGTTTACCTCTTAATAGGTTGTGTCGAAAATATGTTAATTTTGAATGGTCAGATGAATGTAAACAATCTTTCGAGTTTTTAAAGAAGTCACTAATATCACCACCAATTTTACAGTATCCGAATTTTGATGACGCCAACACATTTATTTTACAAACAGATGCGTCTGGATATGCAATCGGATCCGTATTATGTAATAATGACGAGAGACCCATAGCTTTTGCTAGCCGTAGTTTAAATAAAGCAGAAACTAGGTACCCGACGATAGAAAAAGAGTTACTCGCTATCGTGTGGTCCGTAAAGTATTTTAGGCCATATCTTTTCGGTAGAAAATTTATTATAAGAACTGATCACAAACCGTTGATTTATTTATTCAATCAAACAAATCCATCTAGTCGTTTGACAAAATTTCGTTTACTCTTAGAGGAATACGACTATACAATAGAATATGTTAAAGGGGCTGACAATGTTGCTGCAGACGCGTTGTCACGCATCCGAATAACTAGCGAGGAATTGAAGGAAATAAATCAACATGTTGTGTCAGTGTTGACGAGAGCTCAAAGAAAGAAAATGAATGAAGGAAGTTCAGAGAATGTCAATGATAATCCTGAGGTTTCCGAGCGAACTTCTAACGATTGGACTGATCACCCAAGAGTTATGGAGTTGTTTAAAAAACCAAAGGAATGTACGGAGTTAAGATTTTTAAATGAAAAACAATGGAAAAGTTTAAAGTTCTCAAACGAACAAAATAAATATTTATTTAATTATATTATTATTATTATCTATGGACGCTTTTTTTACACTACGTCAATCTGGTCCCGTGCTAAGTACTCGAAGAGACTTGTGTTACGGGTACCAGACAACGGAAATACATATATTTAATACTTTTTATATTAATACTTATATTTAAGATTTTTATTATATAATACACATATTTAATACACATCCATGACCCAGGAACAAATAAACTTTTTTTTTTTTTTGTTCCCTGGCGAGATTCGAACCCGCTACCTCCGGCTTGTGCGCCAACGCGCTAACCACTGCGCCACGGAGGTCGTCGAATTATGATGCATCAAATGGTATTTTAAGAGTAAACCCATATTTCCGATTACAATGCGCACGAGATGCCTTTGTAAGGAAGTTGGCGAATTACTGTAGAAAAATAAAAATTGATAATGTGTGTGTTATACAAAATAATGAGAATAGCACATTGATAAAAGACTTAAGTCAGAGTATAGATATTACACCTAATTGGTCCGGACCGCGTTTATATATTTTAAAAGGTGTAAAAGTTATAAGTGATCACGACACGAAACGTGTAATATTAAATGATTACCACTTATTGCCGAGTAGTGGTCACGCCGGTATACGTCGTATGATAAGTAACATAAAACGTAGTTACTTTTGGCCAAAATTAGAAAAAGACGTCATTGACTTTGTAAATCGCTGCGATAAGTGTAAGCGCCAAAAACATTTTAAATATATAAAACAGCCGATGGTTCTCACCGATACGGGCTTTTCGGCTTTCGATAGGATATATTTAGATTTAGTTGGGCCCTTAAGTAAGGATAGTGATAATTATAAATATATTCTCACACTACAGTGTGATCTTAGTAAGTACGTAGAAGCTTATCCCTTAAGAAATAAGGATACAATTTCAGTGGCAACAGCTTTCATTAATAACTTTATTTTACGCTATGGCATTCCAAGAAACATTATATCTGATCGGGGCACGGAGTTCATTTCGAGCGTAATGAATGAAGTGTGTAAAATTCTAAATATCAATCAAATATCTTCGACAGCATATCATCATCAGACAATAGGAAGCTTAGAAAACACTCACAAACATTTAATGTCATTCCTTCGCATACAAACGGACAATGAACCACAAAATTGGAGTTCATGGTTACCATATTGGTGCTTCGCCTTTAACACAACTGTACACACATCAACCACTTATACTCCATATGAATTAGTTTTTGGTAAAATGTGTAATTTACCAAGTAATTTAATGTCAGATGTTGCACCTTTATACAATCCAGAAGACTATCCGCAACAACTTAGATATAGGCTTCAAAAATCACAGCATGATGCAAGACAAAAGCTAATTAACAATAAACAAATAAGAAAAATTAAATATGATTCCTATACTAATCCTATAAAATATAATGCAGGTGATATGATATTACTTAAGAATGAACAAAATGTAAACAAGTTGGATTCTTTGTATGTTGGACCATATAAAGTATTAGAGGATTGTAATCCTAATTTAAAAATACAATATAAAGGCAAAGAATTAATAGTACATAAAAATAGAACTAGACCATATTATATATTTTACACCAAATGATTTTTTTTTCTTTCTTCTTTAAATATTCTTTTGCCTTTGAAAATGTATCCATGTTAATTATTAATTATTATAGTAATTAAATTTATTTCATTTTTTTTTATATGTTTAAAATGGTAGAAGGATTTATATTATAATACTAATATGTAACCCTACTAATAAGTTTAATATACTTCATTTTTTTTTTTTTTTTTCATATTCAATAAAATTCGTATATTTAACCTTATTATTTAAATAAAAATTAATGTAATCCATTATTTTTATTTTTTTTTGCCGGAGGGCGTGTAGTGTGTAAGTAGATGTAACTTATGAGTGTAAGTATGTATGAGTAAGTACCTATATAAAATGTGTTATTTCAAATATTGATGGTCAGTAATAAATCATATTCGAATGGATCAAGTTGTTTGATATCTCCGTCGACACGACCTTACAACCGGTCGTCATTAAGACGCCATTGTGTTCCTACCCTCCCGCCTGGCGGGAGGTGTGTGACAAAGGAAATAATACGGTCGTCTACCTGGGCAGGTACCGGGACGCAACCCAAGTAGGTGTGTAAATAACGAAAAACAACTTACGTGTTCGGCTTCGGGAACACACTTTTCGCTATGCGAGCGATTAATAACGCGGCACTATCACAACGAACGCGACTATGTGGCACCGGAACACCACGTAATTACGAACGCGGTTCTAAGCGCGCGATATAACGGACGGGTTTAAACGCGATTGAGTCGTCTGACGGCCTCAATATCTAAGAGCACTTGTAAACTGTACGAAACGCACTAGGATGACGCAACACTGACTCTAACAATAGACAAAGGACAGTACTGGAGCACAGCCTTTGTCTACGAGAACAATGGAGCGCGAGAACTTGTACCTGCGCAGAGAGCGTAGGGACGGTAGGTCTGTACGTGTTGGCGGACACGCACCGAATGAAAATTGGCGGGCATAACTTCTAATTTTCTTTATACATAATACCGCTTGCAAATATTTGAGCCTAGTAACTATTTATATATTATATAATGCATATAGCCATTTATCTCAGAAACATTTTTTACAGAATATTTTAGGACACTGAGTCAGCTGTTGCAATCCGGCCGGCAAGATACATTGCAGTTTTTTTCTTTCAAAAAACTATTATTTCAAAACATTAACATCTAATGTCTATGTTTACCAAACCGGATTATACAAAAAAGTTAAAAAGACAGCACGAACCATCACTATCATATCTCTTCGTTTTTGCAAGCGTTTCAAATACACCGTGTATATTAACAAGTAACGAAGAAATCGATTCCAATTTTATTTGATTTGAAAACAATTAATTTTTTCGTCAGTTGACTTTATTTTCGTAGCAATCATGAATTTCGTATATTTAATTATTAACGTAGGGATTTTATTGAACACTTCCAAATCGACATACTGAAATCTATCTGGCGGCAACACGAGCAAGCGCGGATGGCGGCGGCGCTGCAGCCGCTGCAGGAACTGTGCATCCGAGCCGCCGCGCAGCGAGCACTCGCGCAGCGCGCCGAGCACGCTCTCCGGGCCCTTCACATTAGAATATGGTGATAATTGTGGTGGGGTTACACTTCAATACTTCATCAAAGGTTCTTCCACCAACGTGAACGTTGTTAAAAAAAATTACCATTAGTAATAACACCGCCATCGTCATACACATTCTTGCGTAACATCACATCTTTGCGTAAATTGCTAAATTCGAGGCAGAGGCCTTACACAACATATCGCTTATTCGCCAGTAACTCACCGCGTCCAGCAGCTCTGCACACAGCTCGTGGTCGGCGTAGGGCAGCGGCGACCAGGCCAGCCCCTCGCGCGCGTACTCGTCCTGCTCGCGCCGCAGCGTGGCCGCCGTGACTGCCGCCTGCACGCGCTCCGCGGCGTAGTTGATGAGCAGCCTCTCCAGCTCGTTGTGCGCCAGCGTCTCCAGCCCGTACACGTCCAGGATGCCCAGCGAACGCCGCGCGCCCACCGACGCCGGCTGCGGCAGGACGAGAACATAGTACGCAATAGGGCGACGTAAATATACCGTTTTATCTACACGATATTGGTGTGTAAGTCAACAAAACCAAATACAACTTATTTTTTTAAGATATCAGGTCCTAAAATGTAAAGTGTCTATTCAATAACTCATGAAGATAAATCCTCAATTCCTTAATTAATAATATTATAAATGTAAAAGTAGGGATGTTTGTTACTCAACCGACCATCATGAAACTTTGTACAAACATATTCTCGGACGTACTACAAGTAACATACTAAGGATGCATTAAAAAAAGGTTTTTTTTTTGCTCACGTGGGCGAAGCAGCGGGCAATAGCTAGTAATCCATAAACCTACACATTACTCAACCACATCAAAATCGATTAATATTAATAATACACGTAACAAGGACGTGTATAGCACCTTTATAGCATCATTGACGGCGGTAACGAGCCACGTAAAGAGGCGCGAGTAGAGCGCGCACAGGAGGCGGTCCCGCAGGGCGCCCGCCCACTCCGCGCCACCGGGCCCGCCCACGCCGGCTTCAGAGCCTCCTTCCGAACTGCACTCCTCCTCCACGGAGCACGACTCGTCTGTAAATTATATTTATTTATTTCTGGCCAATAGTTTAATATTTCACTAAATGATTTTCAATCATAGAAATTATTTTACTTAAAAATTAACACGCGCTAAAACTCCATATAAGTTTTCATTCGTAACATTATATACTTTAAAATAAAAATAGCAACCCAAGTATGTCCCACTGCTGAATACGGGTCTTCTCCTCGAAATCAGACGAGGAGGGGTATCGGGCCATAGTTCATCGAGGCGCTGGCCCAATATAGGTTGGTGAACTTCTTACACTTTCAAAGTCTTTTATCTCACCAGGCATGCAGGTTTCCTCGCGATTACTTTCTTCACTGATGAGCGAGTGATGGTCTTATGTTTAGAGTGCATGTTGAAATTTAGAAAAACCATTTTAAGGCATCACAGGGGGTCAGGATCGAACCCGGAACCCTCTCCCTCTAGAGGCCGAACCCATACCCACTGGACCATCGTCGTTCATGAACTTTATTATAATATGTTTCAAATAATATATGACATGATCATAGAAAACTATAAGACCCCCTAAGAAGCCCCTAAGAAGTATCGGACAGAGATATAAGAATATTACCGAGTGGCGCCGGATCAAGTGGAGCCCCGCCCAACGCCAGTACCAACGCCTCCGCCTCTACGCCCACAAGCGCACACGCTTCCCGCAACTCTGTAAAAACGCAGAACATATATATAAAAACAAATAAACGCTAATTATTTTGTTTGAATTGGGCTATTACGTTAGAAATAAAAATAATACTATAATCAGTGGTAACTTTTATTATAAAACACGCTCACCATACTCGTGATGTATTCGCGTGCCAATAGAGCCATCGATATTATGTTGCGGCTCGAACTCAACGTTGCCAAGCTTCAACAAAAACGCCAACACACGTAACACCGCCCCACACTGCGCCGCGCTGAACCCGAGCGCACCCATCGCCGCCTGTACATACAGTTCACGTTTAACACTTATTAGCACATGGACATACTATACAGAGAATACTATGTTGCAAGGCTATAAGGACACGTTTGAAATTAAGTTACCTTAGTGAATGCGAAGTGGTCCCTGTCAGCGTGCGGCGTGCGCGGGCCGGGAGGGGCGGCGGGCGGGGCGCGGCGGGGCGAGGCCGCTCCCCCCGCGCCGCCGCTGGCGCTCGCGCCCGCCACGCCCGCACACCCACCACACGCCGCGCCGCAGCACGCGCCGCCGCGCAGCACTCGGTACTGCTCCCATGAGCGCTGCAGCTTTAGTCTTTCTGCACGAGCATAGGAATTTAAATATTAAGGTATTAGAATTTTTGCTAAGTGCTCGTGACTTTGTCGCTAAGTGATCGCGGACGGCACCAAATACCAAAGCTTAGTCCCTTACGAAACTGTCACGTTGATGATACGACAGTACACATGAGGTCAACACCATTACAGGTGACGTTATCACTACTAATATTACGATATAACGCCAACCTTAGTTTTATTGGCATACGGCTTAGTTCAGTTTGGATCGGTGTTCTCGGTGCATGTGTGTGCGTGATTGTGTACTTTGTTGGATGCGGAGTAGCCCCGCCGCTGGCAACATGCGTTTCGATAGATCACAGAAATTACACCATTTCTATTGCCTTATTATTTAGTTGTCTAAAAACTTGCATGAGCATGGTGCGGTATGGCGATTGGAGCTAAGTACTAAGTCCAGTATTAGAATACTCACTAAGCAAGTGAGCATCGGCGCCGGCTAGTAGTTGGTACAGCACGTGAAAGTTTCGCTCGCCCTCGGCCACGGAACAAACGCGCTCCTGCAACGTAACATTAGTGTTTAAAAAAATTCAACATCTTTCGACGTAAGAAAAAGTAACAAAATTATTAATTAGTAGTCTTTGGACCTCGGGATTTTACTTACCTTTTCCAACAGGTCTGCGTGCATTGGTAGAAAATTTAAATTAACGAAATATTTCATACATAGACAAGAGTTTTAAAAACATTGGACAGTTTATTTAATTTATTGATTTACTTACAGTGGGTGATGTGCCCGCCGACCGGTTCACCTTTGAAGTCGAACTCAATATCTAGAAGCTTGCCCTGAAAATATTATCCCATGTATAGTAAAATAAGTTACACATATGTATGTCAGTGTCTAAGTGACAGGGAGAGTACTCACGAATCTGCTGGCGTTGTGGTTGCGCGCAGTGGCGGCGTTACCGAAGGCCTCTAGCAGCGTGCCGGCCGCGGGCAGCGCCGCCCCGCCCGCGCCCCCCGCGCCAGCCGCACCCCCCGCCCCGCTGCCCGCCACCACGGCGCACTGCAGGCACACGCGCGCCGCCTCTGTCTTGCCTGCGCCGCTCTCGCCTGTGATAAGTACCGAAAATGCTAACTTTCATTATTGGAAATATAAAATTTTAAAATTATACCTTTGGACAAAAAATGAAGATAAATCACTAGTATTTTGTGAAGGACTTTATTACATTAAAATTCACCATCGAAACTGAGGTAATAAACTGGCAACGGTCATGTCCGGTTAACACAATTGAATCTTCTCGATTTCATAAATCACCAGAGTGCCTATTGTCACAAAGTGGTAGCATGCCACGAAAGACCACCACTGACGTCCTAGTATACCAAATTGATCCCTCAATCACTATACGAGTACAGTATACAATCAATAGACAACTATAGGTATGTTTACCAATAATTGTTATAAATATCGCCATATTAACTAGTTACTGCAATACTTAATATTAATATTATTATTAGCACCATTAGTCATGCACCTTTTTTTAATGTTAATCTTCAATTAACTAAACATTATCTACATGATTAGCACATCCGTTTAGCACCACCGGAAGTCTATAATTTCAATTGCTAAAAATACTATAATAGGTAAACGGCGTCACATCCAGCCCGTGCTATATAATGTGGCACAACACACTGACATTTTAAAGTAACACCGCATAATATGTATCATAAAAGTAAACTAAGACATACCCGTTATAACAATACACTGATTCTCGTTTCTGTCTCGAACCCATCTGTAGGCCGTGGCCGTTATTGCATATCTAAAATATAACAATAGTTCGTATAACATGTCCTGGTTTAAAACAAAATTTGAATCTTAGGGAGCGTGCATGTACGTACAAGTGCGGTGGCAGTAGGTAGGGCGCGCGCGCCAAGTACGTGCGCACGAGCTCGGCCGAGTACAGCGGCAGCGCGCGGCACGGGTTCACCGACACCAGTGCGTTGCCCACGTACGTCTGCGAATATTAAATATATTACTTAGGTTACTCTAAATGACAATACAGAACGCTTATTATACACCAACATATTTTATTTAAAAGAAAAAAAATGGGTAATATATGTATAAGGCATAATATGTATAGTCCATTTTTATAGAAGTGACCAAAAGTGTAAACAAATATGGCGTACTTCCGGCCATAGACAAATAGAGTAATAGTGTAGCTTAGTGAAGTGACACAAAGAGCAAATTAATGAATAAAAATAATAAGCCATAGACAAAAGTATAATTATTTTTATATTCTAATATTTTAACGACACATTATTGCTAAAATTATTTCAAAAACTTATAATATATTATTATTTACTTATAATATTTTTAATATAATATTTTTTTGAAGAATTAGTAGAAGTACAAAATTATATAATAATAAAAGAAATAAGTTGCTCTTCGACTGGAATAGATAAATAAACTATTATAACTGATTTATTTATGAAAATATTAAAGGAAAATACTAGAATACGTAAAACGCCAATAATGAACTTATTTATTGTATTTTTTATTAAATGCTGTTCATACTTTCTGATGAATCGGAAGAGTCTCCAGAGACGTAGATATTGAAGCCTGGGGCGTCTGATGCAGCATATATAATTCCGTCAAGCTGCATCATTTTATCTTCTTCTTTTATTACATGTTCAATACTGTTCCTGCATGACACCGCACTTATTCGAGTTAAACTTTCTTAAAAGCTCCTTGACTTCTGCCATTTTGAAACTTTTGTTATTTTTGCATATGTAAGCTTTTACTTGTGCCTATATTAATTCTATGGGGTTTAATTCGCAATAATAGGGCGGAAGACGTAAGACAATTTTATTTTTTTGGGCTGTCATTTCGTCAATACTTTTATTGTCATAATCGTGCTTATTAAACTTTGTTAAGAGTTCAGCTTTTATTTCAGTTTCATGGTAACTTATATTATTTTCTAGCAACCACGCTTGTATGTTTGCTTTCCACCAACTCATGTTAGGCACTTTGACAGAATGTCTTGAGTGATACGGTGCATTGTCTAAAAATATTACTGGCCCAGGCTCCACTTTATTTAAAACAGTATTAAACCACTTCTCAAAATAATGAGCATCCATTACACTGTGGTAATCCCCATCATGTTTTTTGGCCTCAAAAATCCACTCTGCTCATTCTAAAAATCCATCTGCGCTGCCGATGTGCGTAATTATTAATCTTTTACCTTCTATCTATTAATAAATTGCATTTATGAAATTTTAAAATGTGTGTAAAGAACACGGCCTATTTTATTGTTCATTTTGCTCATTCTCAAATACACAATCACCTATAAAGATATAATGATTAACAAAAGACAAAAGAAAGAATAATGTTTTTTTAGGAACATGTGCAATTTAAGCCTTTCATAATTTCTATAAGATAAGGAAACAAAAGAGACGCTAGTTATTTTGGATGCTTATATGTAAAATGTCATTATGTGTTCACTATTGATATTTGAATACAATAAGGCGGCCTGGCCTAGAAAAAAAAGTCAACCCTATTATATTATTTGTATTTACTATGGTTAAAAAACCTTGCGCCAGCGGCGCACTGTCTCCAACATCGAAACCAATCAATGACTGCTAACATTGTTTTTCGCATTCTTAGTCTCGTCCTAAAGTTACAAAAAAAAAATCCTGTGAACTATCGTGAACTTTCATGCCGGTGCTATATTTTTATATTATCTGGGACATTGTTAAATGTTTAAGCTGAAATTGATATTCAAAAATACTCATATTATAAAATAAAAACTAAACAATTTCATGTAAAAGATTGAACTTATTTTGTTATATTTTGTAAGCATTTTTTGCTCCCAACATTTAAAAAAAATTGAAAGTCTTAGTAACAAATTGCATTATAGTAACATTGTCTTAAAAACTATTAATAAATTGTAATTAATGGAATTTTAAAATATCTGAACTACAGAACACGGCCTGTTTTATTGTTCATTTTGTTCATTCACTTATACACGATCACCTCTAAAAATGAAATGACCCCATCCCTATTTCTCTTCTAAAAAAAGTAAGATGAAATGTCATATTCAAATTTATTAAATATCTGTGCACGCGATATTCGTATTTTATAAGATTTTAAGAGTTTTAATGCTAGATGGATAGTTGTTTTTAGTGAAATAAGTAGTAAATGGAGTATTACAAATGTCCGTAAGCTGATGTGTTGTGAAAGTGAGTGATAAAAGCCGAAAAATCATAAATTACGAATCGACAGGGTTTGTTTACTAGTTTGGTCACTTCTAAAAAAATGGACTATAGCCATAAATATGTAGTAATTATTTTTAGTTTAAAGTTTTTAATTTTGTCCGTTCTATAGACACAGAATCATGAAATTTGGTAATAAGCTAGATTTGAGAAAAGGAACCTGAAAATTTATTGTAATAATACATCAAAAAAATCATTTTATGAATCCGAGTGCGAGTTAGACTTTCACTAGTTTAGGGTTTTTGGTTCAGGCTTTTTTTAGTTTTTCGTAGTCCATACTAAAAACCGAAGTTTCAAGTATCTTATTGATTGCCTGCATATAATAAAATAGTGTGTATGTGTAATAATTATATCAATATTTACTAGAGCAGACCGGGATTTCACTCGCATAGTTCCTGATTCCATGGGAATACAAGAGTTAAATAAAGCCTATGTTACTTGCAGATAATGTAGCTTTTTATTGTGTAGTGAGAGAATCTTTGAAATTGATTTAAACTTTTATGGAGTCTGCTTTAAAGCATAACAAACAAACTTAAATTCCCATTTACAATAATATTTAGGTTTGTTTAAAGAAATTTCATAGTAATTGATTAAACAATGAAGTACAGGGAAGTTGTACTTTTTGTTTGGTTGTATTATCTTTGAACTGTTAAAAACTATTATGACATACCAACTAATACTATAGGAGTACATTCTTACTCTTCATCTCTATGAATTATAAGAAATGACTAAGCAGTCTAAAACTAATTGCTTTAGTATTAATTGCATTGCATTTAACATTTATGTGAATCTTTGGTCACGATGGTATGGAATATTAAACTGAAATATGTCACGACTCACATATATGACGTCACGTTTGTACCGCACGTGCAGGTTGTGCAGGAAGGAGTCCTCGGTGAGCGGCGCCAGCAGCACGGCGTCGGCCAGGCCGGCAGGCGCGGGCTCCCCCTCCATGCCCCGCGCGCTACCTGCACCCGCCGCCGCGACCGCGCGAATACATCACACCCCAACTGAATTAAACATATTTTTTACAGCTTCATTCTCAAAATAATTAAAGGAATATAGCAACAATACATTGTACACAATCTGTTGGTCTGTCAAAACATCTAAGGTACCTCACATTGACATAGAATATGCAAATGTAGCAAATAAAGTCTCTCAATCTACATGAGTAACGGAAAAATATGAAAACTGTAAATTTGTGTTCCGGAATCTTGAGCAGGCGAGTTAAGACTCGCAAACTAGCTAACAAGCTATCTGATGGTGAGCAGTCAATGGCAGTCTATGACTAGGAATAATCCCGGCAATATTTTGTTGTGTTGTCAAATTTAAGACATTAATTGAAAATTACACTGATTGTCCTGACCTTCTCTTATTACTAGATGTTACTAATTTCACAATTCCAGGAAATCTTTTAATAATAAAGTCCAAAACATACTCTCATAAGGAAATGTACTAATAACTATTTTCAGTTAAGCTAAGTTGTCCTCAGTATGTGACTAAAGCACAATTTCTAAAAATAAGTAACTGATAGTGTCTTAGGGCTGTCATTAATTAATATAAGCATACATAGAAAATGAGATTTTCATTTGAATCATATTAAACAACTCCTTAATATGTTGATAGTTTACTCAATATCAAATTCACTTTCAATGCAGTTTGCAAAATGTTGATAAGTATTTTTATCAGCTATTAAAAAGCATTGTTTAATTAGGACTAGGTTGTTACCTCTTAGTTTTAAATTTATAGCAGCAGCTGCAGTAATTATAAAATGTAATTCCAAATCTAAATAGGTCTAGTTCACTTAGTATATATATAATAATATTTTTCCGTTTTTATTATCTTCAACCTTATTGAATCGTTTTTCTATATAGAAATCACGCATTATTTAAACTGAGATTATTTTCATATAATTCGTTGTCTAATTTCTCAAGTTATTTGAGTTTTCTCTGTTATTTTCGAATACAGAGAATAATATTAAAGAAGTTATCTAAGTAAAAACTAATTATGGGTATGAATGTAATTCTATAAATAACATATAATATGATTTTAATTGTTTGTACCTTGTATAACTTAATGATTGTAGCGTTGAAATTATTTTACTTGTAAGATTTTCGTGATATTAACTAAAAAACATTAGTAGATATTCTCACATACTTCTAACACACTTATCACAAAGTAGGTTTATATAAAAGGATATGATTTTATGAAGATTACCTTTTCATGAATAATTTATTATCCAGTAATAATATTTCAACATTTGGTTTAAATCGAAACACTAAAAAATATAGTACAAAATACAAATCTTCATGTAACCATCTAAAAGTACCTACATCTGATTTTAATTTGACAGTTTGACACTTGATTGATTGTTTTCGTTTTTTTTAGTTCTTTTTACAACAGGCTAAAACCAGAGGTCATGCTACCAAATTTTGTGTTTAGAAAAAAAAACCTCAAAACAAGAAAGCAAATAAAGAGTTCTGAAATCTGAGTTGACGTATTTTGGTTTACATGCCTAAATGCCTTTCATATTAGAATATGAAAGGCATCTAGCCCTTGCATATAAAACGGATGGTACTAACGCACGTACTTACAATTAGTCACTAACCGAACTTTGTAATAGTAAGTGAGGTTAAAAATGGTGTTTTGCAGTATTTCCATATGTTAACATTCATCTACAACGTGTAATTACACTAATAAACAAATAACATTTCATCATATGTAATTTTTGAAGTGAAACTTCTTTAGAATTGTTGTGATTTCAAACCGGATGCAACGGAAAAAACGACAGGTAAGAGACACAAACACAAAAAAGCGAGAGAGCAAATTTCGGTGTGTATGTATATTGAACACTGTTTAATACTTGCTTGTATTTGAGCATTTAACACGTGTTTCACTTCTATCGTGTGTGAATCACACACACACACGTTTTTTTTTAAGAATATACTTTTTATAAGATTTTTAATAATATATTACATTATATAGTAAAATTCCCTTAACAATATTGATTGGAGAAGTCAAGCCATCATTTTGGTTCTTCACTATCGAAACCAAATTTAATTTTCATGGGCTCCCGCTTACGATTGTAGGCCCCCATTTTATGTTACGCTCATCGGGACCTTCCGTGTCTTCCGTGTCTTCCGTGGATCCCTGGGGGTCCACCTGGACCACTTTGGGAATCACTGATCTACACAGATCATTTTTATTTTGTAGGCAAGAACTTATATATACCAATTTTCATCCTTTTATGTCCAGAAATAAGAAGATTCCTTATAAACTGCACCCATCATTTTACCCTCTTATGGTTAAATTTCTAAAAATCCTTTCTTAGAGCTTACTTACTTACGTCATGCAAGAAATGTTTGTCGGTACAGTTGTTTTGGCTGTGCGTTGATATTTAAATCAGTGGGTCAGGTTTGCATTTTATATAATAAATACATTTGTAATCTAAGTGCAAGTGACACAGGGAATGGTGCATGGTGCCACACATTGTATACATTTTTATGGGCAACTATATGTAGCAACATGTAGAATTAAGTTTTTATAAGTAAATTGTACTTCAAGTTAAGATGCCTGATGAAGGTCAAACGACCGAAACGTCGTAAATTAACAAGTAGTATTTTGACTGACATCTTTTTGTTCACTTCTCTGGTAATTTGAATAATTTATACATATATAGAATGGACGCAACTACAAATTATATACATAATATTGTTAGATGTATATATTTTAATTTAAATTATAGCATAAAAATAAGTTAGTCGAGATCAATATCACTATAGGACCAGCGACTGAGATTCACGGCGCAGGTCAGGTGGAATATCCGGCGGCAGGTCGGGCGGCGTAAGGCGAGCGTCTGCCAAGTACGGGTGCGCCAGCGCCGCTCTGGCGGAGAGGCGTTCACTAGGCTCGTACCGCAGCATGCCTTCAAATAGCGTGACGACGTGCGGTGCCGCTCGCACATTCGCAGGCAGTAGCACGCGCGCATCACGGCGGGGCCAGCGCGGAAAGGCTGCGCGGTAATCAGGCAGCAGACGGGCTCCGGGCCAAACACAGTCTTCGTCGTCCGCACCGCCCGGCGTCCCGAGTGCTCGGAACACACGGAACAGTTGATCAATCTCGCTGTCACCCGGGAACAACGTGCGTCCACTCGCCTATAATCCAGAAACATATAAAGTAATTATTTTATAGTTCGCCAACTGTTTCCACTCGGTAACCAAGTAATAAAATAGTTATATGTAGTATATTGTATGTCTTATGGACTTACCATTTCAGCGAATATGCATGCAAGACTCCAAACGTCAACAGCCGTGGAGTAGAACTTTGCACCAAGCAAGATCTCTGGCGCGCGGTACCATAGTGTGACCACTTCGTGTGTGTAAGCGCGCACGGGGATGCCGAAGGCGCGCGCAAGTCCAAAATCTGCTAGTTTGATATGGCCAGCAGTGTCTACCAACAGGTTCTGAGGCTTGAGGTCCCGATGCAGTACGCGACGCGAATGGCAATACGCCACGCCCTCTAACAACTGGCGCAAGTAGCTCTGTAAAATATTGTCATTAAATATTATTTTGACATAGTATATTACATTATAATGAACACCTTTAACATATTTTATAACGGTTTATTTAGTTTTTTATGAGCCCGACGTTTCAGATACTTTACAGCAACCATGGTCACGGGAGGACTCCTCCCGAGTATAATAAGTGAGATTCGCGTAAACATAAGAAAACAATAGTATTTTAAACTTCAAATAATATAAAATAACAAAAAAATTATTGTATGTTTTTTTTTTTTAGAATGAGATATTGCATTTATTAATATGTTAATGTTTATAAATTTTACCTTAACAAGATCCAATCTCAGAGGCCCTTTTGTGATTTCCATTAACTTCTTCAAGTCCATCTGAAGAAATTCAAACACCAAGAATAGCTTAGTATCTGCAAGAAGTACATCAAGTAGACGCACCACAGCCGGGTGGTTTAGCTCCCTCAACACAGATATTTCTCTGAGTGCTGTAGATGGTACACCTTCTGGTTCACTTGAAAATAAAAAGATTCGTGTCAAAATATAAAATGTTTCGGAAGTTTGGCATTGATTGCCAGGCTCTGAAATTGTACCGTCTATAAAAGAAATATTTTGTAGGAAATATCAGAAAGCTGAATACAAAATGCTAACCCTTATTCAAACTCTTCTATATATATATATAGAAGACCTCTATAACTTCTAAAAATAATATGTTCCCTTCCGTTAACCTATCACTAATATGACCCTTGATTACTTAAAATATTTTGTGTCTCCCTTGGACTTGTAGCTTATTTATGAGGTTCTACTGTATATGATAAAGGATAAAGATGTATTGGACTGACTAATTAAAACACCATGACTGACCAATAGCAGTCCATTATTAAAAAAAAATAGTAACACCGCATAACAATTCAATAATAGATTACAGTTTTATAAAGTTTTCTTACCCTCTATTTTTTACTAGTTATTTCTGGCTCTATTAAACCAATATTTATGAAAAATAAACTTTTAGGTTTATAATTAAGTACGACAATGTGAGTTTTATTGTTGTGACAAATATTTAAGAATATATATGTAATATTCCAATGTCCAATATAGCATAATGCAAAAAAACATTTAAATCAAGTATTTTAGAGCATGAAAGGCTACTACTTGCCACTCCATTATAAATATAAGTAAGAACTTTGTTAAAGCATAATGAGTCTCAATAAGCTTAAGGAATAATCAACAAACATATGAAACAACTTATTAATCACAAAAAAGCTGTACAAGACAAAACAATGATCATGTAAATTGTAGTTAATATAAAACATCAGTAAATTTAGAATTATTATATATATAACATATTTAAAATAGACCTATGTTCAGCAGAGGATGGATAGAGGCTGATGATGATGGTTATATTCTCGTTATATTCTTACTAGGAAATAGTCAATTTATTTTAGTCATTAGGTGTAATTTTAAAAATTATAGAGCAAATTATTTACGAGAAAGTTACTAAAATAAAATATATTACAATATTATAAAGTATCAATAAACATACATAGTTATTTGTAAATCTCAAAAAACTTCGTGTGGTAAGTTTTATAACGGTTTAATATTTTTGCAAGATCGAGTTAGAGCTATGTGCTGCTGGTGTAATTTACCAGCAAAAAATTAAGATTGAGATGGAGTTAGTTATGTTACAAAGCATATGTTTGGATAAGTAGATTGAAGTGATTTTTATTAGTAGACCTATTAAAGTTAGTAGATTATTGTTGACATAGTTGTCATATTTCGCGCCAAAACTTACTTTTCTAATTTGATTTTCTTTAAAGCTATTTCTTTTCCAGTCACTCTATCTCTAGCTTTATAAACAACACCATACGTGCCTTCACCAATTTTTTCAACTCTTGAAAAATTCTCCATTTCTAACTTATTAATTTAATAATCCCATTTTATGATTTCAGAAATTCCAATTAAATCCTGTCGGCCAATTATTTGTATTTGACATATTTTTTTTTCGTATATTTGTTCGTGTTGGAACCGGCTAAGACTCGAGGCCATGGTGCAATGTCTAACGTAAAACAATTTTTTTCTATGGAGATACGGCGGGAAACGCCAGATGGCGGGGCTTCGTCCTTCACGTTACCATCAATTAACTATCACTTCTAAATCCATCCATCCCGAACAGTCCACCACAATATTCTCCAACCAATACGTTATAATATATGGATCAAGTTTTTAAAACAAACACTATAGAAAACCGCCAAAACAATTCCATACAGAAAACTGTTCCAGAACAATTTTCCGCAGCATTTGCCAACCAATCACAATATAAATATATTGCGTTTTTAAAACAAACACTATAGAATACAAAATAATAATTAACTAGCGGAAAACTAAAAAACACAACCGCACGCTGTCATTTCCTGTCGGCTAAGAACAGAGAATATTCTAATATTCAGAGAATGATCTGTAGAGAAACGACAGGAAACATCGGTCACCGCCAATAAACTATCACTGACTAAATTACGCATCCAGGACAGCCCACCACAATATTCGTCAACCAATTATAATGGAGTAAACATTATTTTTTCTGAAACAAACAATATAAAAGCTAATAGCGGTGTAAAATAACGGTGTACCATTTCCATTCCAAGTTCCATTATTTTGATTCCGATTGAATATTATAGAATAAGAAGACAAAGATCAAAGATCCCTGTATGATATGGGACTGCCTCTTTATGTTCCTAATCCTATTGACTTTAAAACGGTCTTGTCTTATGTAAAAACATCCATTTTTTGACTAATAGTATTAGGTTGTTAATTTGTGTACTTTTGTTACCGAATTTATCTATTTTATTTTGGCCATAATCCGAAAATTACATTTATTCAATTGTGTATTTTGTTTTATAACTCGCAACTTATATTTTTTTCGTCTATCTTGATTTATTTTATACTCTTCAATCACCTTGTATCTTCACAAAGTCAGTATCAGCAGAGTCGCTTCGTAAAATTTAATTTTACAGAACAATATTAATATATTTATTCACTCCAGAGTCCACTGTCCAGCCAAACTCCAGCTTTGGCGAGTTTTGGCCTTTGGCAGACTCTTGACTCTAACAGTGAAAAAGAAGAAGAAAAATAATTTGAACCATGGAAATTGGAAATGACATGAGTGTGGACATGAGTATATACGGTATTTTGTACGTGCTTCTTACGTAATAATTATGTAAATTGTAAAAGATAGTAAACAAATATATAGGCAAACGGTGGGTTGTTGTAATGGCAGTAGCTTTGAAAGCAGCCATTAATAATATTATCCGCTTAAAAGGAGCTACTCTACGCAGCATCATGACGTCAAATGTAAAATCAGAAAAAGCTATAGAAAAATTACAAAAGAATCCATATTATGAAAAATATGCAGACCGTATAGCCACTTTACAAAAAACTTCACCTGAAGAGTTTCTCAAAAGAATAGAACAACAAGAATGTAATAATAAAGAAGAAAAAAAGAAGAAATTCACTTCTGTCGATACTAGGTACTAAGGTTTTGCTATATTTTTAAGATAACTACTACTACTAAGACTTAAATATGTCAACGTGTAATCAAATGCATATCATTTTTATAGTCTATACAATAATATACTAATAGATTTATTAGGCTAATACTAATGTGGTATTGGTATGAGTGCTACACAAGCGACAATGAGTCAAGATTGATATTAAAAAGATCATCATCACATTTAACCTAGTTGTTTTTACAGCAGGTGCTATAAGACCTGTATATTGTCTGGATTATATTGTCAACATTGTATTCTTATATTTATTCTAACAGGAATAAAAAGAAAACTATAATATATTGTGTGAAATATGTTTTGCATATAAATATTTCATATTCTTTTTTTTTACCAGGCAATTTTCCTCAGTTCTTAATCCAAAAGAATCACTTAAAGATGAAGTCAATTCTAAGGAGAAGAAACTTGAAGACATTTTCAAAGTAGAACTTGTGAAAGACAAGGATGCTTCAGAGGTGCAGTTGATTTGGGAAGAGTACCACAAAAGCAAAGAAGTCATATCTGCAACTATCCCGATTGAATTATATTCAATTCTTTTTCAAAATATGAAAGAACATCCAACATTTCTCTTTCCTCTACCAAGGTCAGAGGGTTATGAATTTATAATGTGCCAAAATGATGGGCACTCTGTACATTTTACACCACTTCTAGCATACCAGGTAATTGTTATTTATTTTAAAATTAATTCATTCCAATGTTATAAATGTAAAAACAACACTCATACTTGGTTTGTGATCATTTCATTCTTAACTGCTGAGAATGCAATAAAATGTGATCATTAATACCTAAAGCATAAGGTACCTAAAACACAACATTCAAAGTTACATGCAGCATCAATAAACTTGTATCATACTAATTGATATTATTAATTTATTACAATAGTATATTATAGTATTCATACAAAAATAAACTGGTTATCTGAAGATTAATGTATACTGATTATTGTATATTACAACTTTCTAGCTTTCATTTGAAGTAAGAAAGACACATTTTGCACATGCAGTGAGATTATTGAATGTGCATAAAAAAGGTGTCATCATATCATCAACAATATTCCATTGAAAGGATTCATACCTGTAATTTTTTGTAAATAGTAAAAGTAGAACCAAGTCATATGACCACTACACTTAAGAATAGCACAGTATCTAAAATAACATCTTTCCAGGTACACAAGGAAAATGCTCCAGAATGTCTGACTATGATTCACTACACAGAGTTAAGTGATAAGGGATTAGTGCTGATGCGTGGTGAATACGACAAAGTATGTTTCAACTAACTATATATTTTTTAAAATAATTTATGTATACTGAAAAATAAATATAGTGAAATAGTGATAAAAAACACTGGTACAAAGGTACTACTTAATTCTCATAATAATCTTAATAAATACTTTAAATAAAATAAAAATAAATAAATGGGCATTAAATTTACACATATAATATGAGCATTTGAAAATTATGTTTAGAAAAATAAATATGTAAATGTTGATTTAACTTTCAAAAAAATGCAAATTCTTTATGTAATTATATGACTATAAGGATTATCTCCTACTGCACAGAGACTGGTCCATGTTTGATGCAAGTGAAAAGGAATCAGTTGTCTGGGCATTCAATGAGAGAGGCCTATGTTCAGCAGTGGACGGATAAAGGCTGATGATGCTGATATGGTTATTACTAAAGAATCAAAACTTTTTACATACATAAAGCAATTCCTAAATATTGACATATCTTATGCATGGAAGTATATATGGTTTAATACTCTTTCACACAAAATGTACTAAATTTTTATGAACCTTTACTAATTATTATAATGGAAGTTTACTTATAAAAATTAGAATCTTTTATAGCTTATATATCTTTATAGCTTATATATTAGAATCAAACAAAGACTATAATTTATAATGAAAGTGTGTGAATTGTCCAAAATTTTATCTTCTGGTTACCAGTTAGTAGCATATTATACAAGCAGTAATAATAATAATCATATAAGATAAATTATGTAGCTTGTGCATAATATTATTCAATATATTCAATGTAATTATAATAATGAGAGTAATAAAAGTATCATTAATATTATAATTGTCTTATCTTTTTTGTTATTGTTATTTTTTTTTATTTTGCATTGAATAGTCTTAGACTACTAGACTGATTTGAAAAATTCTTTGACCTATAAAAGTCACATTACTAGCAAGTAATATAGGCAATAAATAATTCAGCCATTTTTATTTGCTATCCTTGTTAGGATGGACCACTAATTTAATGCATGTAATTAATTATTTTTAATATCTATTTCAGAATGTCCTCACTGGAAAAGAGGCGCAGTGTATAGCCAATCAATTTCAAATGTACTACAATGGCAAAGATGAAACAAAGTTCAAGTTGCTACAAACATTCACTAAAAGTCCTGATTCCTTTAAGCACATGGATTTAATTTCCGAATTAGAAAATATTAAATTAACTTAAATATTTACTTAAATAATAAAAGTTAGAGTTGATGTTGTCATTCTTATTGATTAAGCCTGTGTGGATAGTATGTATGTGCAGGAGATTCATCTTCAGAACATGATGAAACCTTTATATTGGTGCTAAATGGAGACTTCTTGCATTTAGTATAAAGAGCAGTATCTTGACTAAATTCATATCTTGGACTGTCTTTAACTAAATCTGTGTCTAAATATTTTAAGTGTGTTAAACCTGTAATATGATGCTTCTTATTATCTATCTCAGGAGGATAGGCCTTAATATTATTTGATATATTCTCTACTATATATGAAGTAATTATTTTCATTAATTCTTTACAAATTGCTGATTTATCTAAATATTTAGAAGGTTGAATAATCACTTCAGTATCTAGATTTCCATGGCCATTACTATATGGTATCTTCCAAACTTTTGTATGAAATACATGACCATTACTAGTATTTTCATTGATCATCATTTCTGTTGTACCGTTATTTGTAATATTATCTGTAATTGTTGGAAATCTCAAAGCAGTATGAGACTGAACAAATTTGTTGAGTGCGGATATGCGTTCAATTACGTGCCTGCCTGTTGTGGTAGATAAATTTTTGCTTTCAGCGTTAAGATTATTTAATATGGCTAGGTTCCACTTGCTTTTCATTTTGTTAATATTTCTTTCTTTCCTTTTTTTTCGATTCGGAAATTTAATAAATTTTTCCATGTTTTGAAAAGCAAATAAATATGCTAAATTATTTTAAATTTAATTGGCAGCAAATATTCAAATTAATATATTTTTTTAGTAAATAATTATATCTGAGATTTGTTTTTTTTTAATAGTTTCTGTTGGATCAGGCTAAAACCATGATGTCATCATTATTTTTTTTAGCAAAAGTTAAACGTTTCGTTTTTTTTCCTCTTGTATTTTCCGTTAATTCTATTTATTTTTCTGTCGTATTTTGGATTCTTTCGTATGTGATTTTTATGTTATATTCGTTCCTGTATAATAAAGGATTTGAGATAAAGAAAATAAAAGGAGGCTCATTTGGTGGTTGCCGCTGTCGATCCTGGCTATACAGGAGTTGCAGCGATGGGAACGAGTGGTGAGCCAAGCCCGATAAAAAAGGGATGTGAGATACATGGAAAATAATCGATTAAATTAAAATCGATTTTTCCCTATTCAATATTAGTCGATTTATGAAGAATCGATTTCAATAAAAATAAATACTCGATTTTTGCAAAAAAAAAATCTTTAAAAATCTACATGCTTTTATATTAATTTTAAATTATATTTTAATAATAAATGTAAAACATTGATATGAACAATTTATCAGATTAAAAAATTCGGTTGTCTGTAAAGTCGGTTTACTGACGATAGTTGAACGTGACAACGTCATAAGAAAATACTGATGTGCCGATTGTGGCTCTTTGTCGCTCGTTCCGCGCTCTCGCTTGCACTTCAAGCCTTAAATGAAACGCCTCAGAGCGAGGTAACGCCAGGTGAAACATGTTTTATCGCGCGCGCAGCCAGCTTGTCACGTCAAAAATAAAATAATTTAATAATACAATAAGCAATTCAAAAATAGTAAAAATCAAAACAATTGTTCTTTTAATTTTTCAAAGTAAGGATAATAAAAGGAAAAAAAAATATGAAACCAAATGTTAGCATTATTGATACAAATTTTTAATACATGATGAGTATCCCTATAACTCAATAATCCTAAAACATAAATCAAATAAAAAAAAATTGTCACAAGTTTACAGTAAATTTGACTAACATTAAAATAAAATACTTCAAAAAGTAAACGATGACGTTATGGTCTCAAAAACAAAAATATAAAGTAAATCTTTCGTTAATTTTAAGCTTAAGCAATAACAATATAAATGTTTGGTCTTGGTGATAGTTTTACGGCATGGAAAATAATCATGAACACAAAGGAGCTCCAGTGTTCATTGATTTCTTGAAACCCAACCCCTCTACTATGCCAAGAGTAGACTGTCCCAGCATAATTTCATTTCTGCTATGTTTTGAGTTATTTGCTTATTTTTATTTTTATCTAAGCCAAATTTTCAAAGAAGAAGCTTTCATTTGTTTCATAGGTAGTGGTATTTATGCAAATCTATTTAAGCCCGTGATTCATTTAATCGATTTATCAAAAACCGGTTAATGTTAATATACGAATCAATTTTAAGAAATTGTTTTTAAAAAATAATAACCGATTTAAAGAAAATTCGATAATTTTACATCCCTACGTAAAATACATAATATCGGTTTCACACGCTTCGGGCTTGCCGCAACTACAAACCTCTACAGAAGTTTGGACCTTTGTAGAGGTTTGGAGCTTGTGGCTTCTCAGCAAACCCTCACGAATTCAAACGTGTAGATACAAAGTTTGTCTTGGATTGCGTAGGTTTGCAAGGGTTTGTGGCTGATCCCACGAATGTCTGTATTGTGCACAAATCATAATTCATAGGGAATTTTGCCGCAAGCACGTCTGACGCGTCCACTCGTTTCAAGTGCCTTGTAGAGGTTTGGAGTTTGCGGCAAGCCCCAAACGTGTGGATCCATTGTAAGGCTAAATCCTTATGTCATTGTCATAACTCATATGTCATAACAAAAGCCAAAATATTCAATATTAGCGTGCAGTAGTCTTGTGCCTACTCGGTCATTTTTAAGATCGCTCCGTACTAGTTCATTTCGGACAGTGAACTAGTTCATTCTATTAGTTCTATTAGCTCTATTCGGTCTTCGCCGTCGGTCAGTATTATTAGTATCATAGAGTACAGAAATGCGCCTTGTCACATATGAAATAAGAATCAATTTAATTTAACCATTGTTTTAGTTCAAATGTACTTTTAAGAATATGCTCACGTGATTATGCCTTGTTGCATATAAAATACGATTCAATTTCATTTATCAATTCTTAACAGTACAAATGTACTATTAAGGAAATGCTACACGTAACATGTAGCCTTGTCACTCAAAGAATAGGATTCAATTTCATTTACCAATTCTTAACAGTTCAGTAGGAATTGTTATTGTCAAGTGTATTCAGAACGTAATTATACCTTATTACATAGGAATAAGGTTCATAATTTTAGCAATAGCACTGAGCGTCTTAATATCGGCTATTCGCTCTCGCTCTCATTCTCAGACACAGAAACGAACAGTGACTGTATTTTATTTCTCGTTCTCGCTCGCACATACAATCGTGCGGTTCAAAACATGTACGAGTCCGAAAAGAGCTATTAGACCGAATAGACCGATTACAACTCCGCGCTCGGAAACGTTTCTTCTAGTACAGTGCGAAGATACGGCTCCTATTCATTCATCGTTCGCGAACGACACAAGACTAGCGTGCAGTGCCTTCTCAAGCCCAAATCAAACTAAAATATAGTTTAGTTTAAAGATCTTATTCAATGAATAAGTGCGAATAAAATGTGTTTGATAATAAGTCGGTTAATGTAGCTAATCATAAACTTATCCAATTAACATATATTTGTAAGAAGTGAATTTATAAAATTATCGTTAAATCAGGAGAGTTTTGTTATAAATACTAAAATGTCTATTGAAATAGAATCTGCCGAGTGAGTGCTGATATTTATATTAAAATAATACCTTCTGTTTATAATAAGTACTGATGGTGCTATGCTTATAATATTCTTTTTAAATTATTTTTAGCGTTATTCGACTCATACAACAATATCTAAAGGAATCAAATTTGACTAAAACCTTACAAACACTTCAGGTAAGCTCAATATAGTAAAACAATTTATCTATCATCTTATTAAATAGAAAATTATAACTGAAAAATATATTGCCTTGCTATGCCTTGAATACCAATAACTATTCACATACACACAGACAGGACTAGCTGAAATGGATGATAAATGATTATTACAGAAAAGAAAAAACAAAAATGATTTATATAGGAACAACTTTGTGAAGAGTAGTGTTTTACAAATTGCAATCTACACTAATATTATAAAGAGGAAAACTTTGTTTGTTTGTTTGGTTGTAACGAATAGGCTCAAAAAGTACTGGACCGATTTCAAAAACTCTTTCACCATTTGAAAGCTACATTATCCACGAGTAACATAGGCTACATTTTATTCTGAAAAAAGTAGGATTCCGTAAGATATTTGGGTTTTTCGGACACAAGGTGTAAAAAATCAACCAGAAAAGTTACTTATTTTGCGTACGCTGCCTAAACTATAAAAGATAGAACCATAAAATGTTCTAATTAATTGTAGATCTTATAATTATCTACAAAAAAATTCGCGACTTGTTATACCTATCTATGCCGAGTGAGGCACAGTAACCATTTTTTTATTTAGATATTTTGAATTTTTTTGGACTACATTTAAACGCGTTTATTTTACTCATCCTTTGGATCTTTATCAAAATAAATTATTTCATCACTAAGTTCAGTTTATGTAGATAATATTTCGACTTTGAATGATTAAAATTGGACGATCGGTTTTGAAGTTATGGCGAAATCTATCTATACTATATATCTACACTAATATTATAAAGAGCAAAACTTTGTTTGTTTGGCTGTAATGAATAGGCTCAAAAAGTACTGGACCGATTTCAAAAGTTCTTTCAACATTCGAAACCTACATTATCCACGAGTAACATAGGCTAAATTTTATTCTGGAAAAAAACAGGGTTCCGTAAGATGTTTGGGTTTTTCGGACACGAGGTGTAAAAAATCAACCAGAAAAGTTATTTATTTTGCGTACGCTGCCTAAACTATAAAAGATAGAACCATAAAATGTTCTAATTAATTGTAGATCTTATAAATATCTATAAAAAAGTCCAGGACACACTATACCTATGTCGAGTGAGGCACAACAACCATATTTTATTCAGAAATTTTGATTTTTTTGGACTACATTTAAACGAGTTTATTTTACTCATGCTTTTAATCCTTAAGATATGAAGCTAAAGAGTTTGTTTATTTGAACGCGCTAATCTCAGGAACTATCGGTCGGATTTTAATGAAACGTTTCAGTGTTCGATAGCCCATTTATCGGTAAAGATATATCATCCCGCTAAGATCCCGTTGTAAATCTTAGTTAACGCAGGCGAAGCTGCGGGCAACAGCTAGTTATATTATAATTGCAGTATCTATAACTATTAGTGTACAGTTATAAACATGAATATCTACAGAAAATACTTTTAAGGGTTTTATTATGGTTCATAATGTTTTTTTTTACCTGACCAATGTTTCATGTTTCATATAGTGTAATGGAATTAGTAGAGGGAGGTCTGTCCCTCTCCTACATATTTAAAAGTTGATTCATTATAATGATTGAAATACTAATATAAAAACAGCAAGCAAAATTGAATATCTAAATTATATTTTAGGAGGAAACTGGAGTTTCATTGAACACAGTAGACAGTGTCGATGGATTCTGTGCGGATATAAATAATGGTCACTGGGACACAGTATTAAAAGCTGTAGCTTCACTCAAGCTGCCAGATAAGAAGCTGATGGACCTGTATGAGCAGGTGGTTCTAGAGTTGATTGAGTTGAGGGAGTTGGGTGCAGCACGGACACTGCTGCGTCAGACACAGCCTTGTCTACTGATGAAACAGCAAGAGACTGATAGATATATGCATCTGGGTGAGTATTTTCAATGTAAAACTAGCTGTACTGAGCTCAATGAATAATGTATTAATGTCAAAATATGTAAACAAATTGAATAATTGAAATTTCCGTCTACTGCACGTCATGGGCCTAAAATGTATGCTAAGACAGCCACTCAGTCACTATCAGCATAGATGAGATTAGAGTTTACTTTGAGTGAGGTCATGTGCACATTATCCATATAATACAAGTGAGATGATTTTAAAATTATTTTAATGAAAGAAAGACACACACTTCACACTAGAGAAATCAACAAATACATATAGATTAATTTAATAACAATGATCCCATAAACTTGTGTGCCTTAAGGATGCAACAAAAAAGGGTTTGGTTCGACATTGTCAGATAGCCATAGTAAATATGGTATATGACGCCAGTTTTCAACCAAACCAGTCAATGAGTGTGTCTAGGGAATGCAATCCCGTAGCAAAATTTTAATCCCGGTATTTGCGGGACTAAGAGTTTTTAGTCCCGCGGGATCCTGGTATTTGCGGGATCCCGCATGTTTCTGATAGTCATTGAGAAAGAGGAAAAGCCTGTGTCATTCATGCATCTAGAACTAAACATATTTAAAATAATGTATTGTGAGATTAATAAAAACATACACGAAATGAATAAAAAGGAATAATAGGTAGTTTAGGCATTTCGAATGCCATTACTATACATGCCAGACAGCCAGCAGCTACTTTCATGCACAGCTGCCATTATAGCGTTGTAGGCGCACGACAGTTTTTTTTTTTTTTGAAAGGTCTAGACTTTTAGGCCTGATGGCCTTTAAGCTCAATCGGTAGGCATCAATCTGATTGCCGGTGTTAATCTCAGTTACCATATGCAAAGTTGCAGGACCAGGTAGCTCGTGCACTGATTTCTACTCTTTAGCTTCCATATTTATGAAATTTAATAACACGTTATGTACTGTGAGTGTGACACATTTCATTATTATAAGGGTCCGTTATTGTTTACAATAAAATTGTATGTTTAAAGATAACCATGTCTTTCTATGTCTCAAAGGCTGTAAACAAAAAATTACCCAAACCTTAGTAACCCTAAATGGATTCTGGATATGATTAACAACAAATTTCTCTGCAGAGAACATGTTGGCTCGGTCTTACTTCGATCCGCGTGAGGCATACGGCGGCGCGCGCGGTGGTGGCGGCGGCAAAGAGTGGCGTCGTGCAGCTCTGGCGGCGGCGCTCGCGGGAGAGGTCTCCGTCGTACCATCCTCTCGTTTACTCGCTCTGCTGGGGCAAGCACTCAAGTGGCAGCAGCACCAAGGATTATTGCCCCCTGGTGAGCTTCATCGGGAAAAACTTGCATATACAATGATGCAAATTTAATTAAACTTTTACTTCCTTTCCGATTATGTTAACTAAGCAAATTCAACCAACGTGTTGAGTTTTATAATACACACTTACACTAGCTGTTGCACGCAGCTTCACCTGCGTCAACTAAGATTTAAAATGGGTCCTTAACTTTTCAAAAATTTAATATATCCTATGTTCACCAGTGATGTTCGAAATTTGTTTATTCTACTATCTCAGGCACCACTATTGATCTTTTCCGTGGTAAGGCCGCCATAAGGGACGAGGAGGATGACCAGTGTCCGACGCAGCTGTCGAAGATAATAAAGTTTGGACAGAAGTCACACGTCGAATGCGCCAGGTACGAAGTTATGACATCACAATATATATTTTTATAACGCGATTTACGGACGTATCCAGATTTATGATGATTATATTTATAGCCGTTATTCTTTGTTATATCGGCTAGTGAAAGTCCCGTCAAAATCGGTCAATCCGTTTCCCAGATTAGCCAATACAAACAGACAGACAAAAATTGGAAAAACAGTTATTTTAGTGTATGTACCGTGAATAAATCCATATGCATTTAGTAAAATGTGGTCATGTATATTACAAACAGACTCAAGTTTTATTTACCTTATTGTACAGATGAAAGATTAACTTAACGTGATGTGTAGATTTTCTCCGGACGGTCAGTACCTGGTGACGGGGTCTGTGGACGGTCTGGTGGAGGTGTGGAACTTCACGACGGGCAAGATCAGGAAGGATCTGCGATACCAGGCGCACGAGGAGTACATGAGTATGGAGGAGGCGGTTCTGAGCCTCGCCTTCGCACGGGACAGCGACACGCTCGCCGCCGGCTCCAACGACGGCAAGATCAAGGTACCAAAAGATATATTTAATTAAATAATTCCCTTTATTCCGAACTACGTACAATTTTATAATTAACAATTATAGGTTTATCAGTTTGTTATAATATATCCTGCAGTTCGGCGTGCCTCTTGGCATAGGCCTCCTCTAGCTCTCTCTAGCCTCATTGAGCTTGGTCTTCTTCAGGGTCCAGTAAAGTCCTAGGGTTAGACGGATATCGTCATTCCATATTGTTTTTGGACGCCCCTGTCTCCTGATGTCCCCTCTTGGATACCATAAGGTTACTTGTTTGCTCCATTTATTTATTGCGCTTCGAAAGAAAGCCTACTACTACATGGGCATTATGAGCGGATATTAATGCTGTGTGTCTGTTTGATTAGCTGTTACAAACAAGACGAAGAGAAATATATCCATAAGTAGCGATGAATAATTGAGTTGCTCTATTTTTGGGGTCTTGTTATAATATTTCTTCTAAAGGTTTTCTTTTTTTATTTATGTTTTTTTTTAAATATATTGGAACAACTCACACACAGCCATCTGATCCCAAACTAGGCAGAGCCTGTTCTTAAGGTATCCAGACAACTGATATATTACTTATATATTTCTAAATATATACATATTATACATAAATTACGCCCAGACACAGAACAAATGATCATGCTCATCACACAAACATTTACCCTGAGTGGGAATCGAACCTACAACCTTCTGGCTTAGCAGTCAGGGTCACTAACCACTAGACCAACAGGCTAGTCTTGTTTTCTCACAGCTAACATCAATCCCGCTATATTATATTGATCGTACAGTCAAAGAATTCAGACGTACATAGAAGGACAGTTCTTAAGGATTGCTGGGGACATCGCGGTGTTCCTCTCGTCACGCCGCCAAGCGGACGTTTGCATCGCAGAGTTTGTACTCAAAGCGCTCATAAGATCTGTCCTTCTATGTACGTCTGAATTCTTTGGTACAGTATCTGAAATATGTTTGAAACAATGTGCCAAGTAATGTTTGTCCCGAGCAGGTGTGGAAGGTGTCGACTGGGCAGGTGCAGCGCAAGCTGGACCGCGCGCACTCGAAGGGCGTGACCTGCCTGCAGTTCACGCGCGACAACTCGCAGATACTGTCTGCCTCCTTCGACCGGACCATCAGGTTGGGTTATATAGTTTTTTTTTGTTGAATCAGTTAAACCTAGTAAACTGCCACGAATATAGGCCATAAGAAATTTTTCAGTAAGACCTTCTGTGAAAATATACACATAAAAAAGTATCAACCCATTATGTCCCACTGCTGGGAACCAGTCTCGCCTCGAAATCAGGCGGGGTATTGGGCCATACACATACCTGAAAATTAGTATCATCATCTGCCTAGCCTTTTCCCAACTATATTTTGGAGTCAGCTTCCAGTCTAACCGGATTCAGCTGAATACCAGTATTTTATATGGAGCGACTGCCATCGGACCTCCACAACACAGTAACTGGGTGATACGGTACCCCGCGGTAAGACTGGTTACCAGATTCTCGGGCTTCTGACGACCCGCAAGGACTGCCAAAGTTCCACGAATGACAGCTGGGACCAACGGCTTAACGTGCTTTCTGAGGGCACGAAGGAGTCTCGACATAAAAAGATGGTCACCCATCCACGGACCAACCTCGGCAAGCATTGCTTAACCTCGTGGATCGATCCACGCGGCTTACCACTGAGCCACGAGCTCCTCTCATACCTGAAAATTAATTATCTATTATTTTATGAGTGCTCGCGTAAAGGTGGTCCCATAATAAGGAATTCGGGATCTGATGACGACATCCCCGATAAATCGAGGGAAACTATTGAAAATCGTAAAAGCAACTAGTGGTTTTGTAAATTGTTTCATTAAGGGCCGGTTTTTCAATCGCAAAATATATGCTCCATTAACTATCTAACGAATAAAATTATATGTCTGTTTATCAGAGGAATAATTGTTGATTGATTATAGGTTTATTTTTAAGCGCAAATATCAAAGAAACCTAATTATTGTATAAGGTAATTTTAGGATTTTTACTTTTTTAAGTTGGTTTATTCCAACTTTCCAACTATTTGTCAATAAATACACTATCAAACTCTTCTGCATAGGATACATGGCCTTAAGTCGGGCAAGATCTTGAAGGAGTTCCGCGGACACACGTCGTTTGTCAACGAGGCGGTGTTCACGCCGGACGGACACGCCGTGCTCAGCGCCTCCTCCGACGGCACAGTCAAAGTGAGTCATAGCATCCAAAAAAAGGTTTTAATATGTAGAATAGCTACTGATGGGGGTCTTGAGACGATAAATCTATATAAAGAAATAGATAATCCATGAACTATGTATTTATTTTTTCACCGAGCTTTAATCGTCTCCAGAAAAATATATATGTGATATACATATATATTTTTCAACAAATTAGTGAAACCGCTGGCTACTTTTATATACTTCAAATTCGTTGAAAAAAATCATAAAAACAACCACATAATAAAAATACGTGTGATTGTCTCCCTTGTGGCAGCTGTTTACTAAATGAGTTGTATGTAGGTGTGGTCGGTGCGCACAGGCGAGTGCACGGCGACGCTGAAGCCGCTGGGTTCGGGCGAGCCGCCCGTCAACTCGCTGCTACTGACGCCCAAGAACCCGGAGCACTTCGTGGTGTGCAACCGTACCAACACCGTAGTCATCATGAACATGCAGGGCCAGATCGTTCGCTCGTTCTCGAGTGGGCGGCGCGAGGAGGAGGGCGGGGCGCTAGTGTGCGCGGCGCTGGGCGCGCGCGGCCGCCTCGTCTACTGCGCCGCCGAGGATCTCGTGCTGTACGCCTTCTGTACCAACAGTGGCAAGCTCGAGAAAACCATCAACGTGAGTAGCAACAATCTTCAACGTGTATCGGATATGATGCAGTGGTGTTAAAGGGCCCGATGTGTTCAGAGTATATCGCTGTGTGAGTGTTGATGATAGGAAATAATGCACGGAGTGATTCGTTGAGTGCGACATAAGTGTAACATGGACAATACAATTACACCGAGACCCTATCACCTTGTATTTCAGGGTAACCGAATTATTTCAGAAATCTATCAAATGGCTCATCTGGCACCGTGCTATTTTAGTCACAATAAAAAATAATGTTCTGATTGCTTTCGTTATGTATACAGGTTCACGACAAGGCAGTCATCGGAATGACACACCACCCGCATCAAAACCTGCTCGCCACATATGGTGAAGATGGTCTGCTCAAATTGTGGAAGCCCTAAACTTGGGTGGTGTCATGTATGCGACGCGCCAAATATTACTAATAAATATTATATACTTAGACTTTTTTTTCGTTTAGTATCTAATTGATATATTAGAGTATTACATTTAAATAGACTCGTTTTCTTTCTTATTTTACTTTAATTATTTAATAAATTAAAATTAATATGATTTAACATTGAACCCTTACCTTTTTTATTATTACTACCGGAAACCGTTATCCGACTCAGAAGTAGATTTCTTATACCGGATCCACACGTTTGTGGCTTGCCGCATACTCAAAACCTCTACAAGTCACAAGCATGTGGACGCATCGCAAGTGCTTGCGGCAAATTCCCTTTGATTTGTGAACAAAACCGACACTCGTCGGATCTGCCAGAAACCCTTGCAAACCTACGCAAGACAAACTCTGTATCCACACGAAATTTGAATTTGTGAGGGCTTGCCGAGGCTTGGCAAGCGTGCGGTTCCGGCTTTACAGTGGCACCCACAGCAATTTAAAAGGTCCATAAAATATCCATTATATCAAAATAATAAAAAAATGTGTTTCTCAATTACAGAGCTTAATGTGACTGTGTGGCACATGCCAATGCTTCATTGGAACATGAAAGTTTTCGAGTGCACCAGCAAAGTGCGCTAAGTTCAGTTTTAAAAATATATAGAAACGACGTGTTTTTCATTTAAGGATGAATAAAAAGCGTGTATTTAGTATTTTAAATGTGGACACCACAAAAAGGCATAAATAGAGAATTTTGAACACGACTCGTATTATTATAGGATGCAAGTGAACGCTAACTGTGCCAGTTTTTGTAAATTAAAATTTGGTCTTTGAAATATGGACTATTCCAAAGTCCAAATTTGTTTTAAAAACAATAATATATAATGTGATATAGTAGCGAATATTCTGGTGGATTATTCTGAACAGGTGAAGTTTGAAGTTATAGTTGATTGATTGCGTCCTATGGAGTATAAGGAGTTCGAACGATATGGGCTTTTCTGTAGTATTCACATACACAATATAAACCCAGATCTCAGTTATTTTTTCTGCCGCTATCTGCGCTAGGATCGGTTGATTACCGATGCTACGCTACGCTGATTGGTCCCCTTGTAGCGGGCCAATAGCTCCTTATCAATTAGCTACCACTTCCAGCTCCACCCATCCGGACAGTCCACCACAATATTCTGTACCAATCTCATTGTATATGAGATCAAAAACTATAGACCTATACTGACCTAATGGTAAAGAATGCAAAAATATAAAGATTGATGAATCTATGCAGACCTAACGTAGACCTATCGATTACGGTCATTTTGATTTCAAAAATCCATTGATAGGGTGCTAACTTTGCGTAGGTGGGATGCCCAACAAGTGAATTGTATCGATACATCGCATCGTAACTGCATCGAACTAGCTTGTACTATATAGTATACACACGATATTATCGTTTCACTTTGTATCATAGAGCAACGCGGGACCTCCTTCCTCCTTACGGTAAGACCGTGTTGCTCTAAGCTTTGTATCGATATATCGTATCATAACAGTATATGGCATGCTTATCTGGTTTCTGAGTTGATTTTCTATAGATGGCGTCACTGTCAGTCCAATGAATTTCATAATATATTACCGTAATGTTTTTCCTTCAAATTCATTTTTTTGATCCACAAACAGCTCGGAAATAATAATTTTGATAAGCGCTTTGGCATTCTATATGTGTGAACTAGCTATAAAAAAAATATATTTTGGATGGCTGTTTCTTTCAAAACACGATTATTTTAAAGAATTATTATCGAATGTTTGTATGCAGTATATTTATCAAAACGGCTTTTAAGTATATACAAAGATAGAATATAAAAATAAGTTAAAAAGACAGCCAAAAAAGAAAAAAGAAATCGTGTTTTCTTTTTCACTATAATATTATCTCTTCATTTTTGCAAGTGTTCCAAATACACCGTGTTTATCAATGACACTGTTTATCATCATTTTGATTTGTTTGATTGATGATGTATTATGAATATTTTTAAAAGTATAAGAAAATATTATCTTACTTTATAGTCGAGTATATATATAGTACTATATGTTAATGCAATATTGTTATAGGAATATGATATCATATAGAGCGTATTATATATTACTAAGGCAAGAATATAGTATTAAATATCGATATATCGTACAGTGTTGTATCGATATTCATATTCACCACATCCCTCCAACATTCGGTATTTCAGTAGGGATGATCGATATTAGAAAAATATCGATGTTAACATCGAACCAAAAGTATCGATGTACGATAAACATCGATCGAAAAACATCGATATTTCTAAAACATCGATGGTTTTGGAAACAAATAAAACTATGTATTAAATTTATGAAAAGTTTTTTAATTTATTTATTTGATAAATGTACTCTTACTGAGACACCTAGAAATCACAAAAATAATAAGAAAAAATTAACACGCCCATTGCCCAGTATCTTTGGCAGGTGATTTCCTTTCAGTCTGTTCCGTTGCTGGTACAGAAGGTGAAAGGTGTACAGAATAAAAATGTAAATACTGTTACCTTACCTGTTTTTCGTTCATGAAGATTCATTATTTACAAAATATATAATAGTGAATCGAATTTACTTACGCTTCACAAGTTTACTCACAAAACAACATTTCACTCATCAAGTGTGTGACAGTGACAGTTTTTTTTAATCTCATGAGAAATTAAAACAAACTTATTCGTACGGAAGTGGGCTTACTCCGATTATTTTGATCAGTGTCATCTACTGGAAAATAGTTGAAACTTGATAGTCATTTGCTAATGACTATGCAATATTTACTGCATGGTAGACCGCGCCCAAAAGAATTATTGACATTTCGATATTTTATTCAGGTAACATCGATGTTTCGATGATATCGAAATCAAACCATCGATGTTAAAACATCGATGTTTTCTAGTTAAACATCGATGTTTATTCAACATCGATGTTTATTCAACATCGATGAATATCAATCATCCCTTGTGATCATCCCTATATTTCAGTCGTGTGATGTGTCGTGTCACATTTGACATTTATATTTGGCGGCATTGTAGTTTATTATTTTAATAATAATAGTAATGCTTACAATAAATAAACGATTTCAAAAGGATCTTAATTGAATAGTGAATATTTGTAAAAAAATGTGCATTAGTGTTAGCTCGTAATGGCTGGAATAAAATTTTTTGTGTACGGTAGTGGAACATGGCGCGAAGTTGACACAAATAGCGGTCGTGTGTCTGGTTGGGGTTTAACACAATTTGTGTATATGCGTCATGGTCGTTTAGTGGTTGCTCGTCGTAAATCTGTGCTTAAGGGACTGAGGGCGCTTGCAGCTGGCCGACCGACGACTGTTAGAGATGGAGACCACCTCTCACAGATAAGGTGACCGGGAGTTGTTTTAGGACCTTATCCTTTAAATCATGATATCACAATTTTTAAATAGTTTGAACAAAGTAATTCAGACATGTAATATAACAACTGTGAAAAGAAGAACCAAAATTTTAACTGATACTCAACATATTATAATGTACAGTATAATAATGCGTTCAGAGTGATGTTGGGTCTGCCGCGGTTCTGTAGTGCATCGGAAATGTTTACACAAACGCATACCGATAGCTTTTTGGCTGTGATTCGGAAACATATCGCGTCGCTGATGCACAGAACTCGCGGCAGTAACAACACCATTCTGAAGATGATAAGTGGCAGGTACGACTGCCCAATTATGGGACATTGGATAAAGTCCCATATGTATGTATCTGTATATGGTAGAAGGCCTCAAAGATATCTAAATTAAATAGTATTAAAACAAGATTTATATATCCGCGGAAGGCCAGCAACAGCATTATTGTAAATGTATTCCTGTAAAATACTAACACTACTAACATAATTATAAGTTAATATTGTAACTAACAAACTAACTATAATATGGGCATACTTGTGCCTGAAATAAAGATTAAATAAAAAAAAATAAAAATAATAAGTAATATATTCAGGTTTCTTAAGGAAATGATCTCATTGTACACTAGTTTATATGTTAAGTATCGATAGCCAACCCCACGACTGTTCTAACTTCACAAACAACCATTGTTGCTCTATGACTCTCACACATCCTCAAAGATTGAATAGATTGGTTTCAATAAAATTAACAAATTAATCCTTAGGCTTGATAGATAGTTTGTTTTGAACATATTGTCTCTTGCGAAATGAATATGCATGCTTGTTTGGCTGAATTTTTAATTTGCATTGCCAAAACAGTCTTTCATTCTCAATCATCAATGATTAACATGTCTGATAGGGTGATGGGGGTCTCGCCTCCTAAACTACACAGTCAAGACACATTGTGTGGCAGCCTAGGCCACTGCGATGGAATGGGTCCCCGGATTGCTGGCACCTTCTGCCGGAAAGGTTCACTTCACTTCGGTGAATCCACCAGGTGGGGGTAGTCCACCTGGGGTCTCATTTCTTTCAATGGTGATTAGGCATGGACATGCCCTAGGAACTAACCTAATACCATGAAGCCATGGAAGTCACACTCCACGGCTGGTGCGGGGCAACCATCTATCCATCTCCATTAGTGAAGCCAACCGGCTCGCCTCAAATCCGATTAAGCATTAAGGCCACTGGGGCCATTAGCATAGCTCTATCAAAAAATAAAAAAATGCTCAATGTTATTTTTCAAGGATGTAATGTGTCACCACATTAATGGAAAATAATATTTTTATATTTGAAATTAGATTGCAGATAAATGAGAAATGGAATTGCATTTAACTGCTGCCAGTTTTAATTTTTCTTTGGACATGACTAGTATTAAAACAGTGTGTGTTATTTATTATTACTAAATTGCATGATTTTAAATTGGAAACAAAGTAGAACTATGAAATAATATATTTCATATGATATGTGTGTTGTTACAGAAATGAGAAGAAAGTAAAGAAAAACCAACAAAATATAGTGAATCAGCAGGCTCATTGTTGTTCCTGTCAACACGGATGTTTTAATCACCAACAACAGTTAGTAAACTTTAACAATTTAGTTTTAGAAGAGCCTTTTTTTGCATTTATTCATGTTACAAAGCTGTCTTTAATGACTTATAAAAATAGTAACTATGCATATTGACTATTTCCTACAGTTTTTGTGAATAAATAAGGTAATAACTGCTATATAATGAGCTAAACATTGTTTTCAGACATTCTGACCTTCTATTTAATAGTCTGTTAAAGACAAGCACAAACACAGTGGCGACACAGTACATTCTCCAAACTGATAATGCCACTCAAGTTGTTCATAGTTCTGATGATGACCAACAAATCAAATATACTGAAATAGAGAAAAACAAACTTAAGTGCCGTATGCATAAATGGAATGAAGAACCAAGAAAAGAATTAATTATTGATGAAGATGACGTATTATTAGTAAGGAGCTTTATAGAAAGAGACCAGGACAACATTTTTAATATGCCTCTACATAATTTTGATGCTGATGATAGTTGCAAGAGGAATGTCTTCTACAAAATAAATCCTCTAGTAGTAGTCTCAAGGAGTCACCAAATTGCTGAAATGTATCGAGCACAAAGTCAAAGCTCTAGTGTTACACTGAAAGATTTTATCTCAAACCTTGGCCTGCAGAGTGTTCATGACATTGCCAAGAAAAGTAAATACAGGATGCGCGCAAGGAAAAGTCAAAAAAGTGAAAAGAGTTTAAATAAAAGTGATACAGATAAAGAGAATATTTCAATCATAAAATCAATTCAAAGTAGCCAGCCGACAAACAAATTAAATCGATCTCTAAAGAATCATACATATTTGGAGTTAAAGAGGAATGGTAAAGGTAGATTTTTAAAAGATACAAAAAACAATAAAATTACTCATAAGGGAAAGAATGAAAATAAAATACAAGATGATAATAGTGTAAAAAATTTGCGAAAAAGACCTATATTGTTATATGAATCACAGCAAAAAGATATAAGACCTGCCAATAGTGTGAGAGAAGTTAAAAGTCTTAAAAATACATCCTCAACAAATGATGGATCAAGCAAATTAGTGTTGGTAAAAGATCATGGCTCAGAAAGTGACAACAAACTAAAAAATAACACACAAAAGATAACCATGAGTAGTAATAAGAGTGGTAATTCACCAGAAAAAAAACTTATACAACAAACTCTGAAGAGTCGCCGAGATAATAATAACAAAACGTTTAAAACTAGCCATAATAAATCAGAAGAAAAAAATAGGCGAGAAAATAATACTAAGGGTAAAGAGAGGGAAGAAGACACAATAAGAGAGAATAGTAATGAAAATATTTTCAAGGAAAAGACAAACAACTCAAATCAGAAAGTTATCAATACAAAAATAGACACTGACATCAATAAACAAACAAGTAAAGAAACTGGAATAGACAAGGATAAACCTAAGATAGTTAGACAAAAAGCAGGAAATACAGAAAAAAACACATTAGTGATAAATGGATCCAAACGGTAAATAATTTTGTTTGTTAAAGGTAAATTCGCATGTCTGCATCATATGCATTGCATTAAACGGATTGTAGTATTCTTTAAAAAAAAGGACAAGGTTTTCGATTCAACGGTTTTTATTTTTGTATTGTAAGTAAACACTTTATGACTTTATAAGGAATACTGATTATAGTTTGTAGTTGCGTCCATTATATATCTATAAGGAATACTATGATCAGCTTGGTATAATGCGGACATGTGAACACTTTAAGTCATAGCAAAATTGTCGAATTGATTTTAAAAGCATCCATTAATATGGTAGAAGGTGACAGAGGGTACACCTCGCTTCGTTGTAGGTAATGTATTGATTTGACATACCCTTAAATGTGGAACCTTCATGGAGTAAGGAAACATGTTCAACAAGCTAACCTAGTCTAGTTTAGTCAATACGTGCAACACTTATTGCTATGAGTTCTAAACTCAGCCTATTTAACAAAAATAACCAAATCCGAAAGACCGTTTATGAGATAGCTTGGTTGTATATTGATATAGATAATAGAACTGAATCAGAATTGTTTTCTTATGCGTATTTCTTCTATATCTTCTTAAAAGAAACAAATTCACGGATTTTATCGCGGTTCATTAAGTTTTTTATATGCCCGACGTTTCGGATACTCTACAGCAACCATGATCACGGGATTGTCAGTCCTTTCGTAATGGTGGTTGCTGTAAAAATTGTCTCCATATACGACCGAATTCTCAAACGCTGCTTAAATACTTGGGGGCTCCTCAAACTACTAAGCAAGCCTTAAATCTGAGTTACGTTTGTGTATTCAGGCATTAGCATATCTAAGTTTGAGAAATTGGAATATCAAACCACATATATTCAATCCCCGTTTTGGATCTATCTTTATAAGCGGCCAATCACGTCAGACATCTTGATATTTTCAGGAGTCATTGGCAGTAATGGTCGCTAACCCTAAAGTGACCGGGTTGCCATAAATAAAAGAGTTGAAGTTGAAATTGGAATAATGTTGCAGGAATAGTTTACGGACATACTCACGCCTAGAAGATGAGGCGATCGTTTCGTGGTTAGGGGAAGGCGGGCGCGCGCGGCTAGTGAAGGGCAACCGAGTGTGGCAGGAGCTGCAGCCGCTGCACCACAAGACTACCGGACACTGTGCGTACCACAGAACCTACTTTCATACTTACATTGGAATATCATGTCATTAGCATATAGTAGCAAGCAGAATACACTTTAATTGTATATTTAGTAACCGTTTTTAACTTAAAGTTAAAAGTCTATACAATTAATGTATATTTGTAAAAGCACATAATATTTGAAAGTATATGTTGACAATTGCTAAATTATAACGTGAGCTGTTATGGTGTGTGCTTGTAGATCGCCCGTGGCAGTCGCTCCGTAACCGCTACCTGCGGTATCTGCTGCCCACGCTGGGCGACCTCGGCGTGCCGCCCGCCGTCGCGCAGAGGCTGAGGGCCGCCGCCGCAGAAGGTACAACCAGTAAAGTAGCATAGAGAATATGATCAAATAACTGTGTCTAGCAGATAACGAAAGGAACATAAATAATATATACCATACAATATTTTATCTGTGGTTAAGGTTTTTTATAGCATATCAGAAGATACATCTCAGAAGATTTAAACTTTGAATTTCTTCATATTATAAACCTTGCAAACCATGCGTGATTGATACTGCGATTTAGTTCGTTCATCGTTGTCATTTACTCTAACGGGAGTCTTGTTTGTATGCGTTCATAATATATTCACATATACTCTAACATGTGCTTTACATCTTAGGTGAGCTAAAGTCGAAGAGTTCACCGCCGAGTTGCGCCTCCATACTAAAGGAGCCGCGCGTCCGCAGCGCATGGGCGCTCCGGCCCCGCTCCCCAGTCCCCGTCCCCGCCCCCTCCCCACCCCTAGCCGCTGTCCCACCCAATACTGCCCCTCCCCCTCGCGTGTCCCCGCCCATGGGCGTGTCGCTGCGCAGGCGCACAACGAAAACCACCGAGGCCACGTCGAGCTCTGCAGAACGCAAGTCCAATTCTAGTAGCGACTTTGTGTCGAGCTATACTTCAGGTAGAAACTGACACAAATTTTTGCCCGCGTTAAAAACCTGACAATCAGACCTTTATTAATGTCCTAAATAATAAATAATTTTTTAGGTGAGCTGCCCAAGCGGGTGCTACGGTCGTCTGCGGTCCATTCCCCTACTTTACCAACCCCCAGAAGAAAGTTAACGAGGAGGTCCTCGCTCACGTACTCGGAGTTGACGCGTCGTTTCGCGAGCAGGCATAAATCGACACCAGAGTCGACGTCACAGATCAACTCTTCCACGAGCTCCCGACGTCTGAAGCGATCGCGTAGTACGACTTCGCAGTCCGACACGGCGTCATCGTCATCACGGCGGTCGTCCAACAAACAGCGAGGGAATAGAAAACGAAGCCGGAGCCAGGTGTCGGGCTCCACGTCATCTTCTGAAGAGGAGAGGCGGCGGGTGAGACACAAGAGTACGACGGCCGAGCGGCCTCGTACGCGCCGCCTCTACAACCCGCGAGCCTTGTGACACCTCACACTTACCTTCAAGGGCTGACATTAACAGGGCACGATATATATTGTGCTTTAAAGCCGCGATTCTCTATTGGTAGTCCATAGAGTGATCTCAACGGGGTGACTACTGAGTGAATGTACGTAACATTGAACTGACTACATATGAAATGATTCGCCAATAGCCTATTGGCACAATAGCATTGTTTCTTACTTATTAAATGCGCCTGCGCAAATAGCCGTGAGACCCAAAGAGTGAAGGGATAGTGCTTGCTTTAAAGCAAAGGTTTTGGACCATATACAACACGATAATATGTGTTGTATGAGAGTGGCAAGGAATCGGCCGTCTCGGAGTTCATTGAGGAGGCCTATGTTCAGCAGTGGATAGATAAGGACTGATGATAATGATTACACAACTCAAATTTATGACATTCAATAAATATACTTCAACTCCTTCAAGTTATATTTCTTACATTTTGTGTGTAATTTCGTTAAGTATCATGCTATTTTAGGTTAATTTGTTATTTGGGTATGTTACTATTTTTATAATAAATTTATTTAAGCGTTCATTTGCACAATTTTAACCAAAATAATATATTTATTTAATGTCTGCAACCTGAATTAATGTACATAATCATATTATGTGTTCAAAATATGTAACAAAAGCGAAGTATTTTTACTATTATCTAAATATTATATTCATCTCCATATTTAAGTTACCCTCGAATGATGGCTTATTTTCCCATTTGTTTTGATTTATAAACTATCTTTGTCTTATAAGAATGCCTGTTTGTGTTCTTTTATCGCGGCAATTGAAAAGCTAAAACTAAAAAAGTATTAATCCTTAATCGATTAAATTTATAGTACCTGGTTGACCGAGCATTTGCTCGGTACTCTAAGTGATAAAATACGATAAAATTTTTCTTCCAAAAAAAAAATGATCTTAAAAAAAAGGAAAAAAAAATTCGGACTGGAAAATCAAACCAGGCTCGTTCGAACTTAACTGCCTAATTTCACCACTAAGCTACCATGACATATTATTTGACAGCGAAATTTACGTTCGTATTCTAATCATATTTTATCGATGCCTCAAAACACGGATAAAAAAAAGTTTTCTAAAAATGTATCCTAGCTAGATCGATTTATCGCCGTTTTTAACACATGTATACAAAATTTCATTAAAATTGTTGGAGCCGTTTCCGAGATCCCGATTCTATATATATATACAAGAATTGCTCGTTTAAAGGTATAAGATAATATACATAAATTAAGATAAGCATTCCAGATACCTTTTTTAATTGATACACACCATGCAATAAAAAGAGGAGGCACCCGAAAATACTTCCACGCCCGCTTCCCCACTTTCAATTACATGATTTTTCACGAAGCATCACTATCGTGTCTGAAAACTTAATACAAATACTTATTTCCGGAATAATTAGCAAAAAAGAAATAATAGTTCAAAGAAACTAAAAAATACACCTTTGCAAATTGAAAAATGGAATCGGCCCTTAGTATTTAACTACTACTAGTAGTTAACTTACTTTGTTTACAACATCGAAAGGTATGCTGCCAAATATTCGAATCATCATCATCAGCCTTAATCCGTCGTAGTCTTTATTAGACGTAAATGAGGACACGTTTCGGCCCTGTAGGTCATCACGGGGAGAACGCATTGCTTGAAGACTCTTCTTCAAACTCTGCGGTATAGACGACGTGAGAATATGGCGAAGCTTCCTAAATGCTGCCCATCCTAATTGAATCCTCCAAAGTATGCCCGAGGTAGATATACTCTTGCACGGCTTCGACAGTTATACCATCGATGTTAACCGGCCTAGGGAGAACGTGTTCCTTGAACATGACTTTCGTCTTGTCCAAGTTCATCCTAAGGCCCACACATCGGGAAGATTCGTTTAGACTGCAGCATCCTGCAAACCCTATAGCGACTTCATTCTTTCTTCACTCAACCACTGATTAATTAATTATAGATATGCCAAACATGGTATGTACGTTTTTTCATGATTGCACATCATTTTATTCATCACATTTGCGGTCGAGGCTAACGTAACTGTTAAGATTTTAAGATGTTTTATTTGAGACTATTATTTTGGTTTTTTTTTTTGTTTTCTGTGTGTTTTAATAAAAGCGCTGCTGGTTTGTGTCTTCTAATGCTGCAGACGTTATTTATAATACAGTTATAAATTATGTTTACATAAATGTATCTTATGAATGGATAATGAGAAGTCTATTTTAAAGGCTGATGTGTTATTCCGTGTGTAATATAGTAAAATGTCTTTATTTAAGTTAATTTGTTTTTATTATTTTTGTATCTCACAAACTATTTAAAATAAGTTGTGAAATAATAAATATATTTTAACATCGTCTTGCGTTGTATTAACAGCTAGCTTTATGACTACACTAGCTGTTACCCGCAGCTTCGCCCGCGTGAACTTAGGTTTACGGATTTATCATGTCTGATGATGATCATTTTCTATTTTAATAATTACTAAGTTTTTGTATTAAAATGAATATATGTCATCTTGAACATAAAGACATATATCCCTTCGCAGATTTTCTATAGGTATATTTAGGATATATATATTACTATTATTATATATTCCACCATACGTTGATCATATTATTACGTCTACCAGAGTTGATACACTACGGCCTTAGACAGCAGACAACTGCCCGCGCCCGTTCGTATCACAGCAACACGATTTATTTTCTTCTGCATTATTTTGATTTTGCCATATCTCCTAAAGTATTCATTTAATTTGCATGATGTAAAGGGCAAAAATAATCTTCATAAAATGCACATGCTAATTAACTGATTTAAAATGATAAGGATTCATACCGTATTTGTGTAAATATCTTTCAAATTATCACGTTATAATTGCCCATTTTTTTAAGTATTAAATGGATATAGTATGATATCCCTAAGAGATAGACATATGCCATCGCGGACTTTTTTGTAGACCTATTTAAGATACACAATTCCACCATACATTATTTTGTTATATCTCAAAGGGTTTAGGCAGCGTTTTCGTTGAAAACTCCCAAGCGGCCTATTTTTCCCCGACACCTTCAACAATTATTGTTATATCTTAGCCAATGTATATAAAAACTTAATAAATTATATACATAAACCTTCCTCTTGAATTGTCCTATCTATTAAAAAAAACTGCATCAAAATCCGTTGCATAGTTTTAAAGATTTAAGCGTACAAAGGGATATAGGGACAGAAAAAGCGACTTTGTTTTATAATATGTAGTGATTAGCCCAAAAGACAAAGGTACCTTCCCGGTTCTATTTATGGTCTATTATACCTCTAAATGCCTCGCACCATTCTCCACCTCCACTCAATCTACCAACTCTATGATGATACATTCATAAAAATGTGATTAAAATTTCAAGTGGAAGATCAAGCCTTTTATTCTGGTGCAAAAAATATTTAATTTAAAGTGGGTCATTTGTAATTTCTATTAATATTGTACCATGTTAATAAATTTTGGTTGAAATTAATGAACACCAAGCTCAGGGTTAAGTTTATTGGGAACACATGGAGTAGGTGGACAACATCACAGCTTATCTAACAACAAAATTTACGTCTTATCTACATATTATCACATTCTAAACTGACTATTCTCTACATACACCACTTTGGCACTTATACCTACTTATACCGTGAATATATTTTATATACAATTTGAATGCTAAATTGAATTGTTTAAAAATATATAAATCAAAAAGTTATACAGTAATTATTATAGTAAATAGCAATTAACAATAGATAAAGCATATTTACATAATCTTATTTTTTACTCTTTAACTTTTTGCCTTTTATAATATGTAAGAGAAAAATGCTAATATATTACAAAATATATGGTAGAGACAAAGAGAACCATATTACATGGGGCAGTGTCCCGCTCTACACGGAAAATAAGTGTCTCTAGTACCTACGATAAAAACCAGCGCTCTGCGATATTCGCTAGTTGCCTATTGTGGCACCTACTGGCTATTGGTTCTTGTGGCCTGGCATTCGAATATCGGAGAAATAAAGCTATAAACGTAGTTGTCGTAATGACTAAAATGTTTAGGGCCTGTTTCACAATCTCCCGTTAAGTTCCCTATAGGCTATAGGGAACATATTTGACAGATTGAGTATGGAGTATCTGTCAAAAATCTGTCAAATATGTTGCCTATAGCCTATAGGGAACTTAACGGGAGATTGTGAAACAGGCCCTTAATATTGTAAATATGGCCGCTGCCGAGAGTAAGTGTGATTTTAAAAAAATGATTATTAGTCGATTCATTGTGTATTTATTTTTAGTGCCTACAACAACCTCCGAGCGCTGGCGTCCAAGTAACGGAAAAAGTTTTTACAAACATTTCATACATATAGATCATTGGAGATGATCCTCTTTGTATCTATCCTCATGGTTGCCTAAGTAATGACTAATAAGTTAGTACATTATTTACGATTTAATAAACTGATATATTGAATAAATCCATACCCGAGGTATTTATTATCAAACTGCATATTTTATAGACTGTTAATAATAATTAACGTGAGATAACGAACACTGCTGTTGGATACGACACGGCGGTAACGTTTAATCGCCCGAGATAAGTTGTCATAATTGATTAACTGAGAATTATATTTAGTATGATTCATGGATTGATTTTAATTGAAATCCCTATAGTTATAGTATAAGTAATAACTTACAAATAACAATAATATTTAAACAATTGTCCAGTAGAGGGAAGACGTCATTGTAACATTAAATGCATTGATATTAATTATAAGTTTATAATCAGTTGACTCAGTAGACTCAATTGGGTCGAGCCCAAAGAGGATAGTCGAGCCTGTGCGACTACTAATTCACTAAACTATGATGAAATAATTGGGTCTTCGAAAAAGGCAAGATTGCCAGGTAGAAAAAATAAAAAAGGAATGTATTTTTAAGGAAGTAAACTTTTATGTGCAAGTGGTCAGATACTTTATAAATAAAATAACATTGCAACCTCAATGTAAGCCAAACAAGATTACTCAGCAGTTTATACACTCTATGAGTGATAATAACACAAAACGATAAAGGATAAAAATAATAAAAAAATAATAATAATAAAATTATAAAAAAATCTATTATTTACATATTTACAGTTAAGAAATGCAACATTTATTATCATTTAAAATCAAAGCTAATAAAATAATTACTATGATACTATATACATCATGCACTATAAAATTACATTTACATTTTTAATGGACATCCATAATATAGCACATAGCACAATGATTTACATAAATATTGAGTTTTTTTTCTCAATCAATATAAATTCTCATATCACTCCTGATTACAATATTTGGTAACAAAAATATTTAAAATAAGTTCATTTTATATTAAAGTGTAACATACAATAAATGTACTATTGTTATAGAATAGACTAATGTACGGGAACTAGCGATGCAAAATGCTAAATTACAATGAACTTGAGCATGGTATTGTAAGCAGCCAAACTGAGTCTCCTCTAAGGAGATAATTAATACTTGTGACCAGCTTAACTAGATTTGGCCGTAATTACCACTAACAACTGGTTTTATCCCCAGTAGAGCACAGGTTTTAAATAACAAAAATTATGCCAGTCTGAAATTTCATCAAATTAAAATAACCTCATCTATTGATATATTTTTCATATACTTTACATATCAAACAAAATAAATCTGTATTCTAAAGGCTACCAATTTTTTTTTTAGTGTCTTGTTCACGGAACCTTATATGAAGATGTACTATTAACCTAAAATTTGGTAGCCCTCTGTGAGTGATATGTATTAAATTGTCATTGTGGTTAAGATTAAGTTTAGACCTTAAAAACAAGAAATAATCTAACAGCGGATATAATCAATGGACGGTACAATAAATGTTTTATTTTAAAGGCTATTTCGAAAAAATATAAACTTTGCGCAAATATGAATAGTTGAGCTACGACAGAAGATAGAATGTCGTTAAAAATACATACAGATCTAAAATAGAATATCTCAGAGGACCAAAAATGTATTTATTCTATTTCTATACAAGTTCAGAGAGAGCTATTTAAAGTTAGATTTTTAAATAACAATCAATAAAATCTCAGTATACTACTACCATATAATGCAGAATATGCTCTCATGCTTTTATTACATAGACAATCTGCAATAATGTAGTTTAGAACACTTTTGTATTGACAATGAACACTAAAGATTCCAAAAAAGTTGTTCAATATTAATAAAACATTTTTAAATGGCAGCATTCCTACTTAATGGCTTATCATAATTTAAAGAGGAATAATTTTAAAATGAGATAATTACATCTATTTAGTAGAGTTTTCATAAGATACATTATACATCTTTGACTTTAGAATTGTTTTGTACACAGAATAACTAGCATGCTCGTAAGTAATGCTAGCAGTGAACCGTTCAGCCTACTCATAGACTAGTTTTAATGAATTCCTAAATAATCTATTATCAAAACACAAAGGCTCCCATTTTTTCGCAAGTAGGTTTCGCGATAAATAGTTATGAGAATAATATTTTATATTTTCATTATATCGATCACACATGTATTCAGGAATAGGTTACCAAAGCATATTACTTACAGTACCCGGCGATAAATACTGCACATCGACCTTTGGAAAGAGACAATCGGCTAAATTCGGCGTCGTAAAGCGTTATTTCTGTCGCACACTTGACACTACCTATGTGACGTTTTGTCAATCGTCCGTATAATTGTATCGATCAGATCAAAATATATATATAGAGTTGTTAACACCCCCAAATTTAAATAATTTCAAGCTGTACTATGACAACTTTAGGGAAAAGAGGAAAATCTTTACAAGGTCAGTCACGCGAAATTATCTACAATGTTTATAAATATTTTGTAACCGAAGCCAACAAATTTAAAAAAAAATTAAGATAAAAATATAAGTTGTTATTAATACCATACCATTCTTCGAACAACATCATAATCAAAATCATCCATACCCAAACGAAATTGCTTTTTTGGTCTCCCTTTTTTTGGAGTAAAAAAAATAAATATATTTTTATCTTCATTTTTTTTTAATTTGTTGGCTTCGGTTACAAAATATTTAACTTTGTAGATAATTTCGCGAGACTGACCTTGTAAAGGTTTTCCTCTTTTCCCTAAAGTTGTCATAGTACAACTTTAAATTATTTAAATTTAGGGGTATTAACAACTCTATACATATATTTTGATCTGGGCGCCACCGCACTTTATCGCATTTGACCAACGATTGACAAAAGTTGAGAAAACGTCACATAGGTAGTTTGCGACAGAAATAACGCTCTACGACGCCGAATTTAGCCGATTGTCTCTTTCCAAAGGTCGATGTGCAATATTTATTGCCGGGTACTGTACATCATACATGTAACTGTCATCTGCAACATATATCTATCACGACAACACAGGATACAAGTCGACAATTACACCAACTCCAAAACTTTGATGGTGCCCTGACTGTTGGCGGCGAGCAGCACGGGCCGGTCTGCCGCGCGCCGCCAGCACACCGCCGACACGAACTCGCTGGGCTCCTCGTCGCGGCCCGCCCGCTCCAGGAACCCGCGGACGGCCTCGAAACGATAACTCAGCAGCGGTCGCGATAGGCCCGCGTAGTACACGTAGAGCGCGTTATTCTCGGAACCGCAGGCTACGTACCGTCCGTCCGTAGCCAGACCCACGAAATTCTTCTCATTGGTGTGTCCGGTGAAGGAACGCACACACCTCGGTGACTCTACGCGCCACAGCTTCAGCTGTGAATCCGTGGAGGCCGACACCAGGGAGCGGGCATCCAACCATTGCACGTACGACACGGCTTTACGGTGGTCCCGGAACACCGCCAGCGGCGCCCGAGGAGCCCGCAGGTCGTAATAGTGGACGCAATGATCGGCCGACCCGAAGGCCAGGTGGCAGGACGATCTCGGGTTGAAGCGCACGCAGCACACGTTGAACTTGGCCTCGAGCGTGGCGACGGAGCGCTCGGCGTTGAGCGACCACAGCTTGACGCGCGCGTCGTCCGAGCCCGAGGCCAGCAGGCGCACGTCGGCGCGGTTGAAGTGCACGGACCAGCAGCGCTTGTCGTGCTCGTGCAGCGCGCGCGTGCGCACACCCGTGGCCGCGTCCCACACGCCCACCGTGCCCTCGTAGTCGGCCGACGCCAGCACGTGCTTGTGGTAGGCGTTCCAGGACACGCACGATATCTTGTGCGAGCACTGCATCTCCGCGCAGGGGTAGTGGACGTCCACCGCGTCGCGGATGACCGACTCGAACTCGAATACTTTTATGCGTTTAGTGACCCCCGCGATTGCAAAAAACTCGTCGTCCTTATCGAACTCTATCGTCGAAACTATGGTGGAGTAGTTGATTGCGTCGTTGCAGTAGGACAGCGTCGCCAGAGGCCGGAGCGCGCGATATCGAGTGAAGGCGGCGAGATCTTCTCGAAAGGCTTCGAGTCCGCCAAAGCCCGTGGGATCCGGGTTGGTTTGCACCTCCGGCGCCATCTGGTCGCCGGAGGCGGACTGTTGCTGCGGCACCAGGTCGTCGCCGGCCGGCACCGCAGGAGTGACCAGACCCGAGCCCGGGAAATATAGCTCATCGGCACGGTGCGCAAAGTAACACTGAAAATACAAAAATTCGTGTAAATTGGTTGTGAATTTTTCTTTAGTTTTTCGCTTTAAAGTGTTTTGCATTAAAGTCATCGTTATAAAATACTTACATTTAGATTATATAAGTTCTTGTTGACGCCAAATTCTTTATTGCCTACAGGTTAATAGAAGTCATGGCTAATGACTGACATTCTTGTCCTACCTATAAAAATAAATTGATTTACTACCTAACTATATGGTACGACTCACCTGCACGAAGTCGTCAAAGTGTGCGGCGAGGCGTCTCCAGCGTGCCGCTTGCGCGTCACCGGAGGTGGCAGTCACCGCCCCCGCGCCCGCAAAGCTCTCCTCCTCTTCCTGGCTTGGACTGCCAGCGCCGTCTAAACGAATTTTTATTTTAATATTTTTTTCTGTGACATACAAATTGCATTGCTATAAACTGAATGTATTCGTGGCATACTTCCGACTGAAACATTTGTAAAGGTAAAAATAAAATAGTTTATTCAAAGCATTGCTGCCACAAATGACTAAAAAATGTTGGGCGGCCGCTAGTTTCACTCCCAGACTTTTATGAACTACTACTAACTAGAACAAAGTAATATAGACTAACGAAATGCGAATTTTAGTAATTTTACTACATTTGTCCTTAACAGTTGTTGGTTCTTACGTGGTGGTGCATCTGGTAGCTCTCCCAGGTCCCTGGTTGTGTTGTCTGTGGCATTGTTGGAGTCTGAAGGCGAAATGGCTGAATTTTCTCCAGGCCGTAATTCTCTTAGTACACCAGCCACGTGTTCCATGTCCTGCAACATACACAACGGTCATAAAACACATTTATTGAAGCAATAAACTGTACAAGCTTTTCAAAACTAGTAAGGAAGAGTACATCAAATACCATTTATATTGATAGTCGCCATACGTAATAAAGTATAATAACCTCTCGCATTATTGGAAAATTTGTACGTAGGAAAAAATTAAGCTTTTTTGATTTTAAAACACATACCTTTTTTACAAGTGCTGCTTCTCTAGTCAACTGCTCCAACTGATGTGTTCGGTTCCGGAGGAGTTGCGACAGAAACTCATAGAGCAGCCTGTGATGAGCGGCCGCTGATTCAGCCTCCAGCAGTCTTTTCCTCCGCGTTAGCACATCCAACATGCCTTCCACGTCAGACAACGCTAGATGTCGGGCTTCGTTCGCAAGTAACGTGCGCAACCGCTCGGCGTCTTGTTGTGAGTTCGGGGCGTTCGGTACCGTCGGCGGTCCGCTTGAACGTACTCTCATTCTTCGCCTCGCTACTAATTCATTGAGCAGAAAATTTGGAAAGTAATGATCCCGGCCGCCTAAAGCTGCACCACATTTTGGACACCTTCGATGAAGCTCGACGGATTTAGCGATACATGTATAGCAGAAAGAGTGTCCGCATCGAGTGACGTAAGCTTCATCAATAAGTTCAAAGCAAACGGGGCATAAAAGATCACAGTCCTTATCTTCTAATGAACCACCAAGTCCACCCAAAGCACTAGTCGCTGAGGGTCCAGCATTATTAGTACTGCTAGCACCTCCAGAGCCAGAACTCCCAGCAATACTTGCTGCTGCACCTCCAGACATAATTGTTCTGGTTCTGTAACAACAAAAAAAGAACATGAAATTGGAACAATAGTTTTTCTGCAGAGATGGCAATCTATATTTGACATATTGTTTTTTATTGTTATAAAAATTGATACTAGCTGTCCCAACAGAATTTGTTCTGCCAAAAGTAATAATTATTAAGTAATAATGATGATTAAGATTGTTAAACTCACTTTATTACTTCACTGATTCACCGAAGACAAAAAAATATACCTATATTTAATACCAATGTATTTAATAATATATTATTAATATAATATGACATTTAAAATTTGAAATTCAATAAACAAAAATTCGAAAAAAGAAAAAACTATTTTATAAATGTATATCTATTCTCACTAAATATTATTCTGATCTGATCTGGCTAATTATGGCCACGGTGACAGCTTTAACTCTTCAATGAATGTTCATGTGCTTGTACGTAATATGGCTTTATAAATATTATTATAATAATACTTATTGAAAAAATTTTGGATTGCATATTGTATCTGAATGCCACAATAAAAAAATTAAATAAAAATCTTAGTCGGAATAATGAAAAAATAATGATTTGAGGTGAGCCACCCTTAACATTTAGAGGTATGGAAATTCTATTCTCAGACCTACCGGATATACATATTAAATTTCAACAAAATTGGTTACACCCTTTTGGAAGAGTATAAACACTAAAACTGTGACATGAGAATTTTATATATTTAATATATATTTTTGTGTCTGTATGTTTTTTCACTGGTAAATAATTTATAACCTATGTTACTGTCTTATACTGTGGTGTCCTAAAAGTAAAATATTTTTTTTAATTGGTCCTAATGTTTTCGAGCCCACTCATTACAAACAAACAATTAAATATTCCTTATTTATAATAATATATATGTGCATGCACCTCTCCCACACTCTGGCATCCGAGGTACAAAGGTATTAAAATAGTATTGCATATGATATAATTAATTTGGATAAAAATGAATACAAAGGTACGCATAATTTGATTGTGATTAGAATTTCTTTCAACTTTTAAAATGTAAAAAATTGTTTGAAATGATAATAGAGTTAATGGAATCAGTCAGTAAAGTAGCAGGTGGGCTTGTAACAAACTGAGGAGAATAAATGGTCAATGGGAAAATGAGGTGCAAGAATGGAAGCCGCTTTTAGGTAGACAAACTGTTAGTTGGATCTCCTGATGGTATTTTCATGTCACTAAAAATTGCATATAATTAGCATGGACTGATTTAAAATGAGGAGGAAAAAAGTTTAGTAGACAAGAGAAGATGATGCTTAAGATATTGCAGTAATAACTTCCTTGCTTTAAATCGAACTGAGTACTAAAAAATGTAAAATATCAGCATGTCAGCTTCTCACAAAAATTAAAGCTTTTTGTGTTACTATAGACCACATTAGGTAGACTGTAACACTTGAATTGGCCCCTAATGTAGATTAAGATCCAATAATCGAATATTAAATGTTTATTACTTCACAATAAACCAAAATTAATACTCATGTGAATGCTAATTGAGAATGTTTATAATAATTAAAAACAAGTTTAAAAAATACTTCTTATAATTTATTATGTGTAAAAGTAGAAAAACATAATATGCCACTTGTGTTAGTAATACTGAATATTATCTCATAGTAGTAAAACACTATAACAAAAATAAATTTGAATAGAGTGTATATAGAGCATTTGTAATGTCTTTTACATTTTTTTTTTAAATATTATCTACACATTTATCTTCTATGTAATGTTAAGATACTGTTAAGATGCTTTGAAAACTAAGTATAATTTTTATTTTGGTTCGTTAAGATAATGTAAATCAATATTTTGTAACTTATACTTACATTTTTATTGAATAAGAAGATTACCGTAGGAGCATCGTAATTAGTTAAGGGAGTCGAAAATGGGTTGAGATAGGCAGATTAATATCTTGATAGTTGATACCCCTATGTGGGTTAAGATGTGAGATAACTTAGACACCGCCCCGCTTTAGGTCAATTTATAAATAAATGTTTTTATTATCTTCCTATTAAAATATAATTTTATACAAGCACATCACAAAATATTCATTTTATATATTTTATGCGGTGTATTCACATTTTCCTACGTTTTTTTTTTTCACTTTTTCGTCCCAACTCAGTTCAGTGACCACAGATGTCAGATGACCCCAAATGTCTCATCATTATGTCGATTGTCGATATCAGAATAGGGAACACTACACTTCATACAGTATTTTTACTTAAATGATATTGTTTCCGCGCCGGTAAATTTAGATTTCCTCATTTTATACTTGGTTTTTTGTACGTTTATTCTTTCTCACATATTGATTAGTATAGGATATTAAATTAATATGGTTATTTTTATTACTGAAACTATTTAAAACAGGATATTTTTTTTACTTTGTGTCATGAAGGAGATATTCGTAGACAATGTCGGAATATCGAGCTCCACGAAATAAAGTTAAAAACATGGTAAACATCCCGTTTTAGATAGTTTTTTGTAATCTTTTAACTTATGACGTACTAAAGAACTGATTTTGAACTAAATATACATGTAATTTAGACAAAACGGGACAATTTAGCGTACTGCGAACTTCCTTTCTAAATAACATATTAAATAACATAGTATTGTTATAAAGTTAAGATCTCACTACCCTTAAACATAAAACAGATTGTAATAGTAGCGTTATAAAGTTAAGATCCCACAACCCTTAAGCATAAAACAGAATGTTACAGTAGTGTTATAAAGTTATGATCTCACTACCCTTAAGCATAAATCAGATTGTTATATTAATGTTTTAAAGTTATGATCTCACTAGCCTTAAGCATAAAAAGATTGTTTAATAGTTTTGTAGTTTTAAGATACTTTTACAGGTTTAATATAATGTATACGCACATTGTTGGTACCCTAATGGTATTGCACCGATCCCAAGATGTTATCGTAGGGTTAGGGTATCACATACATACATGTGCAAGTGTATACTTTTTAAGGTTGTGTGTATGCACACGCACACATTTGCACCTTTTATTAAGTGTAGAAAATGTTCTTTTCTTAAATTTTTTAAAACATTAATTTTCTAATTTTCCTTTGTTTTTGTTGTTAATTTAACCTTAGTGTTGCATTGTATAGTTTCACACTGGCAAGCGGTGATATTCCGTTATTATAGATACTTTTAGTTTTATTATTACTGATGTTTATAACATAGAACAAGGTTATCTATGTGGAATGTCCATAAATAAATAAATAAACAGAAATGTTTTCGAAAAAATAAGGCTTGCTTTGATACGATTGGCCGTTTTAACTTTTTCACATATTTTCCTCCCTGTACCCTAACTTCTCCTTAAAAGGGGAAGTTTCTTTTATTGTGTAAACACTGCTTCACAGACCACAGTAGGGATGCCGATTCTTTCCGAAAAAAATCAATTCTTATGTGCATTCGAATGGTAGCCTCTTGAATTTACAAATATATCGAGAATTTTCTATGTAAATATAAAACAAGAAAGAAGACATACAATAATACCAATCTATTTAATTAGTTAAATCTGGTTAATATTTATTATTATTTTATTCTGGTTAATAAAATAAAATTCGATAGTAAGTTTGTCTGCCAAGTCTACTAAAATCATCATCATTGGTCTCAGTCCGTCTGTTGCAGACGATTTAAACAGAGTCAGCGTGAGTTGGCTAACTTGGCCACACAGCTCCTTTCGTGACTGAATAAGCCGATCCCTGAGCGGCAAACTCGATGACACGCTTTGCAGGTAAACACTACCCGTGTTATTAACGCCAGAAGCTTGATGTTTTCGCTTTATTCTTGCCGCTTAGGTTAATAGTTTTCAAACAAATAAAATGTTGATATTCAGGAATGAAATATCGATTCACTAAATCGATTTAGTACTACATATCGATAAAAAAAAAATAGATTTGACGATTGATCAAAGTTCAAACAATTTCACGAACTGCTCATTTGAATAACATTCGTTTATAGTTCTTAGAAAAGCGTTTGTTTTCTGATATTTATACAAGGAGTAAACCATTTGTATATATTTTATTATTTTCTAATTTATAATATGATATCGATATATCGATACTCTTTTATAAAATTCTAATGTTAGAGCCCTCTAGTGGTATATTGTGTAACTACGTGGTTGAACCTTACCGACCAGTTCATCAACAGTTCATAACGAACTGTTTTATCATGGTACTGTACGCCATTTTGCTATTATAGCAGGAGGTTGCATTATCTTTCGTCAACAATGTAATGTACTATGTGAGATGTTTTCAACAGTTTACGAGTATTTGAGATGTGATAGTTTTATTTTGAAGCCTGATAATTAAAATTGGATTATGGAAGAATCTAACGAGGAGCTTAATGTGGCTCCAGGTAAGTTTAAAGCTTGAAAATCGAGGCATATATTGCAAGTGTCCTATGTACGAGGTCGTTTAACAGTGGCTTTCCCGGTTTCAGAACTCTACTTTCTGATAGCGAAATTTCTTTCGGGAGGACCTCTTAAAGAAACTGCAAAGGTAAAAAATATTAATTTATAGTTAAAATATGATTCAGTTATGTTAAAATGCTCATGGGGATGTTTTTTTTCACAGACTTTGCTGAAAGAGTTGGAGAGCGTAGAGGTAAATTAGAGCTTTCCTAGTGCCGGGTTTAGAGCTTATTGTTGTTTTGATCGCGGAAACACGTGCTAGTGACAGACAAACTTTCTGAAAGTTTTTTCGAAAAGTTTTTATTACCATTTTCGTTGTGCAGGTGCTGCCTCGACGTCTTGACTGGGAAGGCAACGAACACTCGCAAGCTTACAATGAATTGGTATGTTTGTTACTTTTAGCGCAAAATATTGTGTTTATTTACATTTTTTTATAGGAAAAGCGAAGCTAAAACGTTAAATTGCTATTAAATAGCACAATTTCTTAAATCGTGATTTATATTAAAATGACCGTGAAAATAAGATTTAAAAGTGTGAAAAATGTTTTAGCAGTATTTAAGTGAGAATTTTTAAGTTTTTAATCATTTTCCCAAAAAAAATTAAATATCATCCATTCAATTTGTCTGCTCACGTAAGTTACGCATCTTCTCTCTCTTTCCGACACATTGACACATTGCTGCCTATTATCTTTTGTCTCTTACTAAGCAACGATATATTCCTACAGCCTTACTATTGGTCGGTGCGTAGCGAAATTGCCCGATGCCTTACGACTCGAACAAAGTTATCGCCCGCCAAATTTTGAATATAGAATCAAATACAGTTGTCTAATTTTTTTTATGAATTGTATCACATTCATCACATTATACATCATATAAATTTATAATTGAAGAAAGCTGATTTCGAAACATTTCTGCTTTTACATAACAATGCATAACGGAAATGTATAAAGAAGAGACAATAAACTGTCTTTATACATATTATAATAGAATGAACAGGCTATGTGAGTAAAAATGGATTGGTTAGACCACCCAACCAATTATTAAATCTTCTGTCCTTGTTCTGATCTTGACTGTATAGGTCCCTCAGTCTGCTTTTCTTTTATGGAAAGACGGACAGGCAAAGCCGTTTGATTTGTGGCACTGACTTTCACATCTACAAGTCCAACTGGGATCAACCCAGGCAACTCATTCATGTGATGTTGCTGGGCTGGTCCTAGGTGCACTTGTTTATGTTATGACAGTGAACTCTTAATTGGCTTGTCTTCCCGTTTGCCAAACCAAATCTATATCAACAATAACAGGGGCTGTGGATAGCTATTTGTATTATATCGAACTATATATTTTTATTGTTATTAATCAAACTCATTAAACATATGGTGCATGAATATTTTTCAATATCAGTCAATTGTCTGTACTTAATATTATAAATAGTTCTGTACTAATATTACAGAGAGATTTGATTGTTTAACATTTATTAGTATTGAATAGGCTCCGAAGCTGCTTGTCCGAATTGAAAAATTCTTTCACTTTCTGGAAGCTACACTATCCCCAGTGAACATAGGGTATATAAAATTTTCAAAAAGTTAGGGACCCGTTTTAAGTCTTAGTTGACGCAGGCGAAGCTGCGTGTTACAGCTAGTTAAATATATTCACATTTGCTTGTTACTTTACATGTGATATAATTGCAGGACTCTCAATACTCTGAGGTATCCTCAAAGAGGTTGGTGGCGGTGTGTGAACAGGCTCTCCGACTGGCCCAGTCGCGATCTATCGCCCCGGATATCAGCAACGAACATCAGCAGATACAAAGACAAAAACTAAGTGCCAGATTGTCATTGCTCAGTGAATCCTTGGTGCGGCCTAAACCTAAATATGCTTCATTTAAAGAAGATCATACATTAGGTTAGTTGTATTTGATGTAAATATTTTGGTTATGATAAAAGGAATTAGCATGGGATATATTAAAGAAAGTGCTTAGTTAAAATTATTTTAATATATTGTTCAGGATATAGAAATATTTGTTATTTTTGTATTAGTTTACTTGAGCTATTCAAGTAAACTCAACTAAATATTTAAATAACTAAATATTTAACATATTTTCTATATTTAGACTTAAAAGTAGGACAGTATATTAACTTGCACAATTATATAAGGTTATTTTCATTAGTGCACACAAGTACAAAGAAAATTATCATATTCACTGGATCAAAATATCATATTGAGTGAATTATTCCTTCTGGAACGAAACTTCATGAAATGCATTCATAATTTATATATGGTTAGCTGATTTTATTTTTCTCTTTGCGTGGGAGGCTGCCACTGTTCGCCCTAACCACGGAGTTAAAGCTGAGGGTCGCAAATATTCATAAAATAATTTTCTAATACAATTTATGAATATTTGATTGGCAGGGATAAGGTCACGAAAATCCATCACTGGCTTTAAACATAATATCTTTAACAATATGTAAATATGTTATATTACATGTCACATTTCCAGTGCGAAGACTGGTAGCTCGCGAGCTGGGAGGTGGCTATGGTGGAGCCGGTATCGGTTCCGCTCTGGCGACGGCGCCCAAACCCTTCCCCCGGCGCTTACTGCGTGGAATACAGCTGCAAAGACGAACACTCGGACATCTATCAGCTGTCTACTGTCTCGTCTTTGATTGCACCGGCCGGTATGCGGTCACGGGGGCTGATGATTTACTTGTCAAAGTATGGAGTGCTTTCGATGGAAGGCCTTTGGCTACACTTCGAGGGGCAGGAGCTGAGATAACCGATGTTTGTGCATCGTCAGATGGTGCTTTATTAGCGTGCGGCTCTGTTGAGAGACTAGTGCGAGTTTGGTGTTTGAAAACGGGCGCCCCGAGAGCCGTGCTTTCGGCCCACGCAGGAACGATCACGTCGGTCCACTGGTCTCCCTTGGGAGGTGGATCACACGTGCGGCTGTTAGCGTCCACATCAACGGATGGCTCAGTCGCTTTTTGGACCTGTGCTGCCGATGGACAATTTCTGTCTCAACCAGTACAATACGTAGAAAGAATGCGTCCGGGGGCTTGTCATATGATATGCGCCGCTTGGTCGGCTGGGGGCGCGTTCCTCGCGGCGGGGAGCGCGGATCAGCACGTCAGAGTTTATGCGGCGGGGGTCGGCGGGGCGGGGGGCCCCAGGAGAGTGCTAGAGGCTGCAGTACATACAGATGCCGTGGACTCTCTCGCATGGGCGCGGAAAGGACTGCGATTCGTGTCGGGCAGTAAGGACGGCACTGCCGCGCTATGGCAGCTACACGCGACGCAGTGGAGACACACGCTTCTGAGAGCCACTACGGAGGATGCCACAAAAAAACTTAAGGTAATGTAAAAAAATTCTTGTATTGATAACATACCTATTTACCAACTGTCCGTTTGACACATCTATAAAAAAATCTTTTTTGCTTGTTATAATACGTACAAACCCAATATATAATATATATTTTTTGTCTTAATCGTCTATAATATGCACCGTATTTAATTTTCATCATTACCAACTACAGGTGACAATGGTGTGTTGGGACTGCAGCGACGAGTATATAATGACCGCCGTATCCGATCATACTGTCAGGGTAAGTGGGTATTACGAAGTTATACATCCTTTAAATGTCTATATTTGTGTAGTGAAATAACTACTGAAGTAGAAGTCACTCATGTTAGTTGATGTTTTACAGGTGTGGAGTGCTCGTACTGGTCTACAATTACGATCGCTATCCGGGCACCGAGACGAGGCCTATGTATTAGAAGCACATCCCTTTCTAAGCGGAGTACTGCTGTCCGCTGGCCACGATGGACTGCTGCTAGTGTGGGATGCCCTATCCGGAGAGGAGTTGGCTAGATTTCATAACGTGATCGAAGGACAGGGCGAGGGTGCTATATTTGACGCTAAATGGGGCGGCGCCGCTCACCTCGCGGCCGCGGACTCTCACGGACACTTGCTGCTCCTGGGCCTGGGCGTCGGTCATCCGCTGCTAGCGAAGCTGCCTACTGAACTGTTCTTTCACACTGATTACCGTCCCCTTGGTAAGTCGTAAGTTAATGATAAAAATTCTATGACAGTGACCTGCTAGCTTTTGCTTTACTAACTTTGCATCTTCCTTGTTTTAGTACGCGACGCTCTCGGAGGTGCGCTAGACGAACAAACCGAGCTACCTCCACATTTAATGCCCCCGCCGTTCTTAGTGGATGTGGAGGGAGCGCCCCACGATCCGGAATATCAGAGACTCGTCCCGGGCCGCGAGAACCTAGCGCTAGATCAGTTGGTGCCCGCAGCCAGGAGTAGATTAGATGCCATGATAGAGGCGTTGGCCAACGAGCCGGCCACTCCTCCGGCGCACGGCGGAGGAGTTTGGAGGGGTGAGGGAGTGAGGCACACGGCCGGGGCGTGGCAAGCTTTAGATTTACCATCCAGTACCCGTCCGGTTGTGCCTCAGCTGCCCCAGTCGATGCGAGATCACATTGAGAAAGCGGCGGCAGAGCTACATGCGTTGGAGCTGAGTTGGTATAGACGCGAGATGAGGCGCCGTCCGGTCATGATAAGTACGGCGGGGGCCAACGAAGGCCCGCGCCGACGGCCCGGCAGGCGACCGCGCACGCACGCGGCCCGCGCCCCCAGGGAGACGCGGGCGGCGCCCAGGCCACAGGTTAGATTTACACATCATTATAAAACAGATGATAAAAAAAAACTTAACGTTTCCATGGAATCTAATGATACACTATGCTGACCTATAGAATAGGTACCTCTACTCTGAAAATCCACTATTAAAGATTCTGAAGCAGTTTTTTATTGCCAACATTAAAATACCCAATGTCCGTATATCATGCAAACGAATGATAATATATTGTTGTATTGAATTTCATAATACCACTCGTTTGTTTTTTACCGACGCCTTCTACGCAAAGGGTTTACTCAAAAGACTTGTTTTGAATCTTTTATAGACGATAACTATTATGGACTTAGATGAAGCCTTGTTTGCCACTGTAGATAATAATATATAAACCTACATTTACGATTAAAATTTTATAACCCTTGTTACATAACATGTTATAGGTGGAGCGTGTGGAAGAGGAAATAGAAGTACCCGAAGAGAGCGGGTCGAGCGACACGTCGGACGAGTCCGTGCGTCTGTCGGGCTCGCACTCGTCCCGCTCGTCGCACTCCGACCGCTACACCCGCTCGACGCGCTCGCAGCGCTCCAGCGTGTACGTGTCCGACTCCGACTCCGATAGGTGGGTGTACTGATATTAATAGCTTATGCCTTCATACGTAATTTAAGCTGAACTACAGCAAGCATCACAGTACTGTATTCCCTCGTCCTGTCATTTTTACGACTGTTAATAATAATAATAATAAAGTATGTATTCCGAATGTATGGTCAGGAACACGCATAACAATATTGAGACAAAATAACTAAAAAAACCTTAAGAGAAAATTGTTGTCCATTATATTATTATGTTTTAATATATAATTATATGTGTGTTATGTATTTTACTGATTTACTAAACGATTTTGTTGGAGCTTTTTGTGGGTTCAAAAGAATTCGAGAATGGTTTAAATTGACATTTTGATCCACTACAAGAATATTTTGTACACGAAAACGTTTGTCGGCTCCTCTAGTATATGAATAGCTTTATCACGTCATTAAATTATTTGATAATATTTATTTTCAGTTCATCGGCCAGCGCCGGCAAGCAGTCCGCGTCGTCCGCGTACTCGGACTGGGAGGCGGGCGCGGCGCTACAGCCTCCGGCACGTGCGCGCCGCCGGCCCGCCCCGCGTACCAGGTACATACAATTTGAAGATAATCTAATATATAAAATTCTCGTGTCACGGTGTTCGAACTTGAACTCCTCCGAAACGGCTTGACCGATTCTCATGAAATTTTGTGAGCGTATTGAGTAGGTCTGAGAATCGGCCAACATCTATTTTTCATACCCCTAAGTAATAAGGGTTGTTCACCCTTAAATTTTTTTTTAAAGTTTTGTATGAGATTTTTTGTTTTTATTTTATTATAATGTGGCATTAAAAAATACATACAACTCTAAATTTTCACCTCTCTACGATCAACCCCTATTTTTAAAATGCAATTTTAATTCTGGCAGAACGAAGTCTGTCGGCGCAGCTAGTGTTTCCATTAGAAAATGTATTACTATTGAGTTTTACACATATCCAAATACATATTATAACTTGTGGGAATAAATTATTGTAACGGATTATATTACAATTTATAATTCGCGTAAACATAAGCAAACAATATTGTAGTGGATGTTATGTTATTGCGAAATTATCTTATTTTTCCTTATAACTCGAATATCGAAAATTACCCGAAATTAGCACTTTTTTAAATCTATAAAAACGATATTTTATAGAAAATTTATGGCACTTTTCATACAGGTACAGCCCGAGCGTCGCCAATTCGAAGCGTGCGGGCGCGTCGGCGGCGGGCACGTCTGTTGCGGCCGGCCCGTCGGGCGCCACGAGCGTGGGGAGCGTGCCCTCTGGCTCGGAGCTGCCCGAGGCCTACCGAGTGGGCGAGTGGTTGACGGCGGTGTCGCCAAGGAAGGCGCCCTACCACCCTCAGATGGGCGACCGCCTACTCTACTTCAGACTGGTAAGAAAATAGACGTAAACATGGCCTTAGGAAGAAGTACCCTCTTTACGTATTAGCTGTCATAAATCTTTAAGACCCATAGTTAATATATTAATTTCATAAAACTCCACACCTTCAACCACACTGCATCATGACCAATTTGAAGGTATATTTTAAAAGTATTAAAGCTTGTAATTTCATTTTTATTTTAGGGCCATCAGAGGTATTTTGAAGCAGTGGCAGAAAAAGATGTGTATAAAATACATCCCAGAGACAAGCCGTGGGAGCGAGACAACATACGAGTAAGTTCTCTCTTTTTAATCTTTATAATATTTATCTGTAAATTGAGGGTCTAGTATTCCCGCTCCCTTAAATACTTATGGGAATCTTTAACTGGCTTATAAGTGTGTCATTATGCTATTTTAAATTTAGCCATTAAAAGTTGTTGATTTGAATAACACCTAGAAACCAATAGCAAGCACAAAATCGCATCCAAAAGTAAGGCACAAGTGCCATAGTCTGACTCGCAAGCTGCCAGTGCTGAAAGTTACATTCTGTGTTCACGCGCCTCCTAGGTGTTATTATTCTATTAAATATGCAAGTTGATCTTAGCAGGAATAATTAATGATTTGTGTTTATGTGTCTAGGAGTGCGAGGAGGTGCAGGTTGTGGGAATGAAGTACGTGATCAAGCCACCGCGCGTGGTGTGTCTGCGGCTGGCGCGCGAGGCGGGGCGGCCCTTCAGCGTGCGCTACCACGACATGGCCGACGTCATCGACTTCCTCGTGCTGCGCCACCAGTACGACGCCGCAGCCAGCCGCCGCTGGGGACCCGGCGACAGGTACGTCGCCACTTACCGCCACTCCCAACATCTAGTCGTCACCACTTTATATCTGATTCGGTACTGTCATTTAAAACTACTATTGCATATGCAGCATAGATGATGACTACCATGAGTGTTGGTTACTTATATGGCTAATGCCCGATTTAAAAAATGCATCCATCATATCATTTTTTTATCATCACTCTAGTTTGTAGTTTTGAGGGGTATTCTTCGATGGCATTTTGTATAGAAATATAATGTGTTTGAATAAAAAAAGTGTAAATAACATGTATAATAAAAATATGTGAGGTGGGTCTGACATAAAATAAGCTACTATCATTTTACTTAGTTTTTATGTGACATATTATTTCAATTTGTCCACCCGTGAAATAAAATATATGTAATACAAATATTTGAGTCAAAGTACTTTCTGTGTGATATTCTTACATGTATGGTCTTGTCTAGATTTCGGTGCATGATAGACGACTCGTGGTGGACAGGGGAGGTGTTGGAGCGACTGAGCTGCGCTCCCGGTGCGACCGCCACGCCCGTCGGAACTGCCCCGCTGGGCGCGCCAGGCCCCAGCGTCCCGCCCCGCGAGCCGCAAGACCAGTGGGCGGCAGAGGCCGCAGGTATGCCATTTTTAACTATACTTATACATATATGAAATTTTCGTATTACATGTATATGGGAAAAACATTTACCTATTCATCAGTAATAGGTAAATGTTTTTTCTTAACAATTTCCATATACTTTTGCTATTTTAATTCGAGTATCTTAGAACGGTTAACTACACGAGACATTAAACTTTACTTTTACAAGAAAAGTTGACTGACAGACATAACATTATCAAATGCCAATGTATTGACATAGCTGTGTGTGACAGCGCACTTCCTGTCGCTGCGCGTGCGCTGGGACAACGGCGAGGTGGAGCGCCTGTCGCCCTGGGACCTGGAGCCGCTCGACCCTGACAGGTCAGTAACACAACACCTTTATATCCCACGCTTAATATATTTCCGCAAGAGTTGAGATCCCTTTATATGTATACTAGCACCATAAAAATGATGGAAAAATTGGCATACTTTGGCAATAGTATCGAGACAAATGCCGTGGCCCAAACCACATTACCCTTTATGCTGTGATGCCCCCATTATTACGTTATGTGTTATGTTTTCATACTTCGTTTTACTACCAATTTTTTTGTATCTATTCATAATAATAATTTCCTTGGTTGTGCTAGGCTGCCGGCCGACCCGGGCGGGGCAGTGCCGGTGCTGCGTCACGAGCTGGAGGCGGCTCTGGGCAGCGCGCACGCGCACGAGTGGCCGCCTGGCGCCTGCGCCACCATCGCACAACACATCTCACAGGTATAGTCATTATAAACTTTTTGAGTTTCCGTACGTAGATCTCCTTGTCCCTATAATATACTTTTCTTGTGTGTGCTAGTCATTGAAATGCTCCTAAACACCTGGACCCCTGTCGATGAATTTTTTTTGGAGAAGAACTTTAAGAATAGTTTAAATTCATAACTCGGACTAAATAGTCTGTTTTGTTTGATTTTTAAGATTTAACTTATAAAGTAGTCGACTGATTTCAAAAGTTCTTTCACAATTTTAAAACTATGTTAACAAGTGACAAAGGCTACAAAATAATCATCTTCAATATGGGCAGGGCTGTAAATGGAAGTTAACGTGGGCGAAGCTGTGGGTATATAATTACAATACCTACAGTAAATATAGATAATAGTTACTCAATTCTTTAATTTTTATAGTAGTATTTTTATTAGTTCATATAGTCAATATTTATGGTCTACATAACATGACCATTATGGTAAATTGTACAGATGAGAAATACAGTAATACCCCGACTTACGCTACCTCGACTTGCGCGAATTCGGAGTTACGCGATTTAATTTTCTCGTGTATTCGTTTTTTGTTTGAACGCCGCGAACGAAGAAATTGATAATCATGATTGTTTGGATCCAGTTCAATTAGAAGATCAAATGACAGTTGGAAACTTGACAGAAGTCCTCAGTTCGATTTAAAAAGGGTTAACAATTTTGGAAAGCATAGACTCCAATGTAGAGGGCATTTTTGTTATAAAACATAGAATAAAAAAATTACTAGGATGCTACGAGGAGATAATATTACGGGAGAAGAAAAAATCATTGACTCGTCAGACGACTTTGTTACAATTAATAAAACCTTCTACGTCAAAGTAACTTCCGATTGTGTTTATACACTCTATTAATATAGTTTGTCATTTTATGTAGAATTAGATACTAATTATTTCCTAAATGATTATTTTATTTAGTCTCTAGTCCCAATTAAACGTACTTTGTATGTCTTTATATGCAAAACTGTACCCCGACTTACGCGAATTCGACTTACGCGGTTAGCGCTCAGTCCCACCTATTGCGTAAGTCCGGGGTATTACTGTACTGTTTAGTCTGTTTCATGTTTGTCGATGTTGATGCAAGACAGTGTTCACACGAGTGTAAATGCATGTTGCCGGTCAGGTGATGACGCTGTCGGTGGCGGAGCCGTTCGTGGCGCCGGTGGACCTGCAGCTGTACCCCGCGTACGCGCTCGTCGTGCCCTACCCCGTGGACCTGGCCACCATCCGCGCGCGCTTCGAGAACCACGTCCGTATATAACACAACTATTACACACTACAAGCGTTACACGCTACACCGTTCAATTATAATTATCAAAAAATCATATATTAAATCAATGTCAACCTTTTTGAGCGACGATGGTCCAGTGGTGGACGGACTCGGCCTCTTATGCGAGTGGTTCCGGGTTCGATCCTGACCCGTCCGTGTGTGCCTTTGGGTTATTCTAAATTTCTAAGTGCATTCCAAACACGAGACCATCCTTCGCTCATCGGTGAAGGAAAACATCGTGAGGAAACCTGCATGCCTCATGAGATTGAAAGTTTTTGAAGGTATGTGAAGTTCACCAACCCGCACTGGGCTAGCGCATCGGTGAACTATGGCCCATTACCCTCCTGGCCTGATTTCGAGTGCAGTGGGACATACAAGGGTTGATACTTTACTTTACTTTACTTAAATCAATGTGATAAAATCATAGTAAATGCGCAATCAATTTTTTAAATTATTTGCTAACAGCAGTTCTATGGCTCTCATGGGATGAAATATGCATATTTTATTAAAATTATATGGTCACAATAGTAACACACTAAATATACCTTGAGTCGATGATCCCAAAGTCCCAAGATCCCGAATTTTATTTCAAATTATAATTGAAGACCAATAGATTTAGTATATAATATGCTTTTAGTTCTACCGGCGCGCGGCGGCGGCGCAGTGGGACGCGCGCTACCTGGCCAGCAACGCCGAGCAGTTCAACGAAGCGCGCTCGCCCATAGTGCGGCAAGCACGCCTCGTCACCGACCTGCTGCTCTACATCATCAGGTACTGATGCATCAACGCCAAGACAGCCGATACATATAACTTTTTGAATTTGCCTGACGTATTAGTTTATTAAAATTTTGTGCGCTTTTGTACGACAGCAACTGGGAGGACGTGGACGTGGTGGCGAAGTACCACGAACTAGCGGCCGCCTACCACTCCTCCGACGACGAGGTGCTTGCTAACAAGGTGTGTGCTTATGCATATTAAAAATAAATATAACAACCTATATAAAATTAAAAAAAAACACGATTTAAGACGTGGCAATCGAAAATAATTTTCATATTTCAAATAGTTTTGACTATATAGCTTAAGACGCTGAATAGAGCTAATCAAATCTGCGATTTCAATTTTTAAACCACTCCCACAATGTCTTGGACACCGCAGCGCCATAGCTTGTATTTAAAAAAAGCGGTAAAAGATCGAACTATTACAGCATTGCATATTGCAATATTACCATTCTCTGTGATCAATGAAAGTAAGTTAACCAATAGATGGCGTTTTAATAAATAATACATAATATTTTTCAGAAGCGTTGCAAGTAAATAGATAGTGCCAATAAGAAAGTCGGATATTTTTAGTTTTATTTTTTTACTATTACAAATTCAAAAATTATAATCAATGCTTAAACACATCATTTGAAGGAGTATTTATTGCGTTAAATTTGTCAGTTATAATATTTCTCTAGTTTTATGTAATACATGCGCGGGTTTTTTATAGAAGAGGATAAAATGGGTATGCGGCGCACTTGATGGGAAGTGCTCACCAACAACGCCCATAAGAATCTGCGTTGTTAGCCTTAAAGGAATAGGAAGGGGGGAGGGGGGTCGTGTAGAGAGAGAGACAATATCTACATTTTTGTTTGTTGTTTTTTAATACGTATTCACATTTTGGTCTCTCAAGTTTTTAATTTATATGGATTAAAAATCATAATAAAAATCTATTACCGAATATTTTTTATTATTATTTTTATACCGTGAATTAAGAACATGAAATTAATCTATAGATATAAATAAAATTGGAGCGTCTGTCTGTCATATTAAAATAACCACTTTTTACTATATGCATTAGAAGAGTATCACGGGTAGGTATGTTAGCTACGGTAGACATAAAAAGAAAAGAGATAAAACATTAAACAAGGACAGGGGTTGAGAAATCATTATCGTGGCGTGCATGTTAGCTGGGATGATCCAAATTATAATAGCCTGAACGACAACGTTGTTAGGTATGCGCGGGAGGTGTCAAGTCGGAAGAAAAGAGCGTCAACTCATATGAGATAAATAGTATCGTACAGGTCTCACGATATATAAGTGCAATATTTTGAAGAAACTATCAAACTATCGTCCGTAAACCGACTTTTTTATAATTTGGTTTGGTAAACATAATGATACAGACTTTAAGCCGAAGTTCGTGATTTTATTTTGATAATATTTGTCAAAAGATATAATATGGAGAGACATGGCATTTGATGACAATGCTTTAAAATAATAGTTTTTTGAATAAAACAGATAGTAACAGCTGACTCACAACCGCGTCGCTCGAGGTGTACGAACTCCCGCACCGCACGCTTCTCGCGGTCAGCGAGAGTTCATAGCGTGTATTTATGCAGCGCATGCAAAATACATAAGTGCTAAAAATTAAAAAAAAAAAACCTTTCTGATATATATATATATATATATATATATATATATATATGTGTGTCGCAGTCATCTGGTCGAATCAGTCATTTGATTGTATGACTAGCACGTTCATCGAATGACGACATTTAATTGAAAGGACAACTCGTCAAGTTGTTGAATGTAACGTTCAACGTCTTGACTGAACGTCATTTAGCATTGTCGTTGAATGGGATATAGCCTATAGATATTATAGACTTTATAATGTTTGTTTAGGGTGATTATAAGTCCGCAACTTAAAAGGTAACTTCCTTTACATATGAGGATATGACATGACCTCACACCTTATTATGATTTTATATTGTATTTCCAGTCTTAAGATAGGCTATAAATATATCATATTGTTTCAAAAGTAATGTATTAAAATATGGAAGTCTCTGTGACTCCAGAAAATTGTTAACTCAAGTCTTTGTCACATTGTGGAATAGGAGTTTAGGTAAAAAAACGATAAATATATAATCACAGGATCATCTGCGCGAGCTGTTTTAGGCAAAATTTGTTTTGGTGACTACTAACGCCGCGGTAGGAAAAGAATAAACTAAATTACAATCACCTGACTGATTTTACGTCCGCTCTGTTCAAAGGGCTATATTACAATCCGCTATCTAGTTGGACGTTGACCGACGCTTGTTCAATCAACGTACAGCCTAGTCGTTCAATTAAATGTCATCATTCGATGAACGCGCTAGTCATACAATCAAATGACTGATTCAACCAGATGACTGCGACATATGCATTATATTATAGCATATAAATAGTATATTATTAGGCTTATTTTTTTCAAATCGTTCCAAATACACCCGATATGTTGTAAATTGTAATGTAGGTAGAAATATTGTGAAATTTTATCACCGTAGAATAGCTCCATAGATGTGTAGGACAAAATGAATAAAACCTTGTATGTAACAATCATATGTATGTACTATCAGAATAATATACTGATTCGACAGGATTAGCATTTATGCCGTGTCTAAGATTGTCATAGATCTATGGAGACGAGGATGTATGGCAAATGCAAAACTTACCGAATGTTTGTTTTTTTTTTAGGTGCTTCATTTTTGGTACCTCTACCTCTTTTTTACATATACCTAATATCATTTTACTAATATTATAAATGTGAAAGTGAGTTTGAAAGAAAAACTGCTGAAACTCTTTGGCTGAAATTTGAAATAGTGATGGCGTATATGTACCTACCTTGTATTAGGACATGGACTATATTATTTTATCCCGAAAAAAATAAAGTTCCTACGGAAATTACATTTGCCTTACGTCAATTGAAATGTTAAAAACGACGATTTATCAAACGAGCAATATTTATATGTAGGTACTGGCCGAATGTAGAACGCGACAAGTCTTTCAATATAGTTTTATAATATTTTATATTCGTAAGGATAAACACTACTTATTTGGTTTTTTTTTCCAATCTCATTTCTTTGATGGGACATCATTTGCACTCGAACTAATGGTCAACCGTCTTCTTTTACTAGAAGGAAAATAACAGAAACAATATTATTATGTAAGTAATATTAGTTATAAATACTTAGGTAGGTACTTATTGTTAGCGAGAATAAAAAATAGTTAATTTTGCTACCAAAGAATTGAAAGGTGAAAAACTGAAAAAATAGAAAATACACCAAAAAGAACATAATTATGAGAAAAAAGGCGAAAATTATTATATAAAAAAATCACCAAAAAAAAAGTCGGTTCTGACCGAGGTTTGAACATAATATGCAATATACATGGCAAGTGGAACGATATTCGTTCACTAAACCATTGCGCTAATCGTTCATTTTGTAAATTATCGAATTTAGAGTTATGTATGTACGGACTGTACTAAAATATTCCTTATTGTATTGAAATGCGTTATTTGCGTGTTTTGATAAATAAATGTTGTAAATTAAATAGGTACTTACTTTACAACTTCATTCATGTGTTTTAAAAAAAAAGTAAAGTAAAGTATCAACCCTTATATTTCCCACTGCTGGGCACGGGTCTCCTTCCTCGAAATCAGGCGAGGAGGGTAATGGGCCAATAGTCCACAGCGCTGGCCCAGTGCGGGTTGGTGAACTTCACATACCTTCAAAGACTTTCAATCTCATCAGGCATGCAGGTTTCCTCACGATGTTTTCCTTCACCGGTGAGCGAACGATGGCCTCGTGTGCACTTAGAAATTTAGAAAAACCCATTTAAAGGCACACACGGACGGGTCAGGATCGAACCCGGAACCCTCGCATAAGAGGCCGAGTCCGTCCACCACGAGAGCATGTGTTTTTATTTCATAATAAATCTTCTATTTTCTAGTCTCCATTTATTTCTTTTGTTTCGCATTTTTTTAATATTATTTTTCTCTCTCTTATTCACACTAAAGTATATTATTTATTTACACCTTTATTGACAAACTTGTTGTAGCGTTCGGGGTGGTGCGTGATGCGATCAGATTATAGAAGGTCAATTGTTGACATTGGTCAATGATAGATGGCGCTTATGCCATTGGTAATATTTAGTTTAATATATTTATTGTTATATTGTTAATAATTATCCCGAAATTACTTACGTTGCGCATGCACGTTACATTATATCTTTGTTAAATACAATTTTATATAGCAAAAATATTAATTCGCGAGCGGCGCGTTGTATTGTGAAAAATGACATAGGTCCGCTTAGCAACGCGCCTCAGCGCTTACTGTCGAATCACATAGAAGTAAAAGAGAAGCGCGATGGTGGCATCATGGAGCACGTTGGCTATGGATATTAATATAAGAAAACAGTTAATATTATCGAAATCTGAAAAGCAATCAAAAATATAAATTAACACGAAAATTTATAATAATATTATCTGTTAGTGTTGTAAATTTTACCAACATATATTGTTAAGTAAAGGCGATATTTACGTTAAAAGTGCACTAAACACTGCTTAATTGGGATTTTTTTTTATCGAGAAAATTTCTAGAAAACGTGTTTTTGACTTTTGAGTGAACTTAGAAATATGATGAAGTTTAACATATATTTTTATCACGACCGTAAACCGTGTCAATTTTGCTTAAAATATGTTTAGGTGAAGCCTATTTGACCCTGTTCAGCGCCTTAATTTACTTCGCACGAAGGAGTATGTCCCAAAATCGGAAATAAATTAGATAAAGTAAACTACGCAATTAAATAAAATTATTTTTTCCAATTCGAAATAGGAATACATTAAAAAATAGTTCCGGAGTAATTAGCGAAAAAGAAAAAAAATACTCTTTTTTGGAATAAAACTTTTACTCTTTTTGTATAATAACATATTAAAATTTAATTCATGTAGTTAGCTTTGCTTACAGTATCGAAAGGTACACTGCCAAAAATTATAATGCCTCGTCTTAAAATCAAACAGACCTAAACATTAGAAAAAAAAATATAACAAGAATGAAATTGATATATTTCATTGATAGCTATTTATAAAAGTAAGCAATAGTAATGTATCATTAAATCTACTAGGACAAACTTTAAAGCATCCCACGCTTTTATTTAAAAAACAAAAACATTACGTGATTATTGTAATCACGTAATGTTTTTGTAAGAGAATTATTCAATATTTTGCAAGAGGCTTAGTGTCTGGAACTAGCACAGGCGACTTATTCGTGTGATATAAAAAGTTAAGTCTTCGTCCTAATAGTAAATAACACTGCTTGGCTCTACTTAATGAAACACAGCATACCTGTTTCACGGCAGAAATGAGCCGGATGGTGGTACTCACGACGATAGAGCGCTGCACAGCGCATCAATGCAGTGATACTTACCATTATTACTTCGTTAAAGCAAAAAATCCTGTGAATATATACATAATTTAGATATATGTTAATCAGAAACGCAACAAAGAAAAACGTGGGGGGCGCGTCGGAAGGCCCAAAGGGCGGAGACGGGGAGCCGAGGAGCAGAACGGGGAGAACGGAGCCGACGAGGAAGAGGACGGGGAGTGGCAGAAGGCGTGCGCGGCGCTGCTGCGGGAGCTGAGCGCCTCGGCCGACGCGGAGCCCTTCCGCGCGCCCGTCTCGCCCGCGCAGGCTCCAGGTGAGTACAGCGGGACCTCTAGTCGCGGTCTACACTGATTGTTTAACTAGTTTAGGGTATATGAGACTAAATTTGTCTGTAAATATGTGATTATGTCAAAAGACAATTTGACACATTATGGTTGTCATCGTGAATTTCACTTTGTGGTCTCATTTCTCTCAATAAAAACGCTTTGGTAAAAGACCTTTTCAGACTTGTAGATAAATCTGTAAACGAACCTCGAGGTATTTAAATACATCCCTGAAGATTCGTCAAAGTGTTGCAGGTTTTTTAAATTAATTATGGTCTGTTTATACGCGAGTGATTTCAACGAGTGATCCGAAATGTGGGGTCCGATTGATTTTATATCGCATTAGCAATAGCGATTTCTATCAATAAAAGTAATGACACGTGAAACGGCAAAGCAAAGAAAGCTTGGATAAGTACTTGTTAATAATGGTACTACCATGTTGAATTATTTAATATGTTACTAAATAAAATGTGATGTCATTGTCTACAGACTACTTATCGATAGTGAGCCGGCCCATGGACCTGGGCACGGTGTCCAGCCGGCTGGCGGCGGGCCAGTATTCTAGCGCGGACCAGTTCGCGGCCGACGTGCGTCTCGTGTTCGCCAACAGCCGCCTCTACAACACCAACAAGCGCAGCCGGGTACGTCCTCAAACTCGCTCCGCCCCCTACATTTGTCACGCCTACAACACACACTCGTACACGCTTAGGAATGTAAGTATGCTAATACACGTGTCTTAAGGTTTTGTGTGATGTACACACAGGTCTGGGCAAACACACCTTCTTTCACGGTTAGTAGAAAAACATTTAAAAGTATAATTCATTATTGTATCAGTGATAGCAACAACCAGCAATGTACCGAGATTTGTAAAATTATGTTACGTATTACTTTCGTAAAACTAATAACCTCTAATGGGATGTTTTTATTACAATTTTATCATGATATAATAATTGTGCTTTATAAAGCCTCGGGGTGGCCTCGCTTATAGGTTCATTAAACCCCATCAATCGCTACATAGATAGTTAAATTACCACGACAATAGTCTTATACTAATAGGTGGAACGGCCTCCTCAGATATACTCGATGACGGTGCGGTTGTCGTCGCTGTTTGAGGCGCTATGGGCTCTGGTGCCGACCACGGGACAGGCGCGGAAGACGCGCTACAGCCGGCACGCGCGCCACACGTCCCGCACGCGCACCGCGTCCCGCACGTCCCGCACGCGCCGCTCCAAGGCCGTGCGCAAGGTGCGGCGCGGCCCGCCTCGACGCGCGCACCACGGCGACGAGGAGCAAGCCAACGGGGATGGTGAGTGTTGCGATACGGAAAGAAGGATAAATAGTAGAAAAAATTGTTATCCGGGTCAATCTTTTCTAAAATATTATTATGAGGAGACAAACGTTATTAGGTAAGCTGTAGTTAAGAACAAAATAAGGTAACCAACATCGACCCCTCAACCTATAGACTCCTAATGTTTGATTTTTCGTATTAAATGCATTCTGGCAACTAGCTAAGGTGAGACGAAGGGGGTTGCAATGCTGTGATTAGCTAATTCAATGTTATGACATGGGCGAAGCATTACCAATCACGGAAAGTTAAAAAGAAATGGATACATTTCGCAACGGTAAAGAATGAGGCGACACGATAGTTTGAATACATTGTAACAATGTAATCCGATGTAAGCCGTAAACAATGTCACTGTTTACGGCTTACATCGGAACTATAAGTCAGATGTGTCGCCAGAACCCGTTCCCATGTTATTAGGAGTCTATGGGTTTATATGTGGTCGATGGTAACCAATATCTACTACAGATATATGAAAACTGTATGTATAGTAATGACAAATCTATTCATAAAAATTTTCTTGATCTTATTTTCTAAGAATTTACGTGTTTATGCTACTTATTTCATACTATGTAAATTTTTCTGTTATCAGGTGGCGCGGCTCCGGAGGTGCAAGCGAACGGGTCGTGCAGCTCGGAGTCGGAGCCGCTGGCGCAGACGTCGCGGCGCGTGCACGCCGAGCGGGCCGACTCGTGGGACAGCGATGCGCCGTTGCGAAGTGCCGGCAAAGGTACGCTGGCTCTATAACATTGCATAACACAAGGGCTATATGAAGAAAACCTAATAAACGCGTAAATCCTTACATAGTAGTTAAAATTGTTTCCAGAATAATTTGTAAGAAAATGTGTTATGAATACAAGGAATAAAATTGATAATACCTAAATATAATCTAGTCAGTTAAATCGTTTGCACTTTGATTTAGTTTTAGTCTTGATTAAGTTAGTGTCAGCCTGACGCCGACGCCAGCTGGTCGCTCATGGGGTGTATATATTTTATGGTGTGAATATAACAAAAAACACTTCTGATGCGCAGGTAAAGGCGTCGGCAAGAAAAGCAAAAGTGGCCCGAGCGGGGCATCTTCGTCAAATAGTCGCGTACCGCCCAGTGAGTATGAATTTAGTTTCTTTGGATGTGTGTTAATAATGAATTTCGTCATTAACACTCATCCGAAGAAAATCATTTTCATCACATTTCAAGACATATCATGGTATATCTTAATGGGATAACAATGGATTTTTATGCATTAACTTATGTTAAGTGAAAATATTTACGTATTATACCTGTTAACTGTCAAAGACAAATTAGGCAAAGCTTTTATGGAGTTTAAATAAACGTAATAAGACGAGTATTAACTTCATATTATCATTGCGATTATTCTGAGGGGATTTCCCTAATTACTTCCTAAAACAGTAGGAAGAGGAGATATAACCGGCCTAACAACATATTACGTTTAGTTCTAGTACCGGACTACACGGAGACCAACGGCGTGGCGTCGCACTCCGACGAACACGACTCCGACAACAGCGCTTACACCAGGATTGAGGTCAGTAGTGAGGACGAAGTAAATCCAGGATGTATTGTTGATGTACAGAAAAATAATTATAATAATAATGTTTACACGAGTCCTTATAAAAGTAATAATTTCTCCTCGATCAAAATCTCCTCGAGGTCCAAGTGAGTCCAAAATATTCGACCCAACAATACAATCTTATCTTTGGATCCACAGTCATATGAATTGGAAAATCTTTGATTGCTTAGACCACTTGAAGATATAGGTTATTTAAATAATGTACGAGTACGACTGAAGTTAATGCGGGTGAAGCGGCGGTAATAGTCTTATTTACTATTATTACTTGGCCAGGTGGTGGAGGAGGAACTGGCGGACGACGAGGTGCAGCTGGAGTACGAGCCGCCTGCGCACGCGCGCCGACGGAAGGTGAGGCGACGGTCACCGTGTTGCTTCAGCTAGTGTGCAGTTTGGTTATATGTGTTTTAACCTATTCCTATATGTTACAGCGGAAAAGAAGACGAAGACTCAGTTCAGGCTCGTTCAGTCAACGCAGTCGCAAGCAGAGGAGACTACATCCAAAACGGTACGCCTTGTTATAAAAACAGCTTTTATTTCCGAAAAACCCGGTAATCTAGTTTTCTGTAGGTATTGTCGCTACGTATGCATGCTAATCACAAGCTTAACCGGCTGTTCGTTTAACACTGTTTTTTCTTTTCGGAACACATTAAAAAAAAATCACGAAAGAAGCTGTTGTCAGGTTAGTGCATTGAGCATAGAACCGGGTAGAGGAGTAATGTGAGTGCCATCAGTCGACCAATCAGAGCACAGAACCGGCGCGGCCTTGCAGCACAATTGTGACGGAATTTGTTACATAATAAAATATATATCATTTCGGTTATATGCGTGCGCTGCATGGTGTATAACACAATGCAGCGCACGCATATAACCGAAATATGGCGCTATGGAATCCTCGAATCCTAATTAGCTTATACGCTAGGGCTCTCGCAAAGATAACTGAACTGTATATAATGTGTGCTGCACTCGCAGGACGCGCGAGCGCTTCGAGTCGGGCTCGTGGTCGTCGTCCTCGTCGGAGTGGTGGTCGGGCTCGGACCGCGCGGGCCGCTACGAGTCCGACCGCTCCTACCACCCGCAGCGCCTCTCCTCCGACGACGACGCGCCGCTCACACACTACAGGTAAACACTAACCTCGCATATTTTCACTCCACTTACGATTGTGAGAGATTTCGTTAAAATATTTTTAACTTCAATCCCTTCAAACACAAAGTAATGTTTGTCGATAATGTTCTGGTAATTATAAAACCTCTACTACACAAATGTTTCATTGTTATTTCAGACAAAGACAGACGCAAGATGAGCCAGGCCCTTCACGAGTTGCGCGCCCACACTCTAAAAGGGTAAGCATTTTTTTATTATTTAAAAAAAAATTAAGTAAAATACATACCAAAGCCACAATCACACAATCTGTTAATCCGATAGAAGATTATTTTCCTACATGCTGGGTAGTGTAAGGCACTAAGAGTGCATGGATTTGGTTGCCCCCTATCACTCCAGCACTTGCTTAAACAGGCTTGATAGTTAAATGAGTTCATAATGTGCGTGTTATTAGGGGGGTGTGTCGCTGCGGCGCCGCCTCAGTCCGCGGCAGTACAACGAGGACAGCGAGGAGGACTCGGTAGCAGCTATCAGTAAGCGCATGCCGCACGCGCAGCAGCGGCTGCAGCAGCGACTCCAGCAGCAGCGGCTCGCGCGCGCCGCTGTCACCGACCACGACTACTTCAACGGCCACGCGCCCGGTCAGTAGCACCACTCGCGCTTGGCGTCCGTCATAACACCGCTAGAAGATTCATGTTTATCTTTATTGGCTTACTCATCGTCGCAGTCTCGGATCCAGGGTTTAGGAGTCTCTGTTATTGTAAATCTTGAATTGCATTTTATTTTTGAATTCCAATTAAACTTCTCACTAAACCAACCTAGATCCGCTATTGCACTTTCACTGTTCCCATTACAATAATATACATCAATTTCATGGCTTGTTGCTTGATTATACATGGTTTTTATTTGTTTTGTAATTGATATTATGGCTAGGACAGGGTATTTTTTAACTTTCATTATTATTAAGAATAGTTAAGCTTATATATTATAATAAATATTTGTTAAAAATAATAAATCAAAAAGTAAAGAATTAAATGAATCGTAATATTAAGGGACACTGGCATGAGTTTTGGTTTCTTTAACACAAAATCATATCTAGCACAGAAAAGTTCATGCTTTCGTACTCGTATGCGGTGTGGGCGGGGCGGGGAGGGGTGCTTTAAGTACGCGCACACTTTTCATTACGTAGATTGCGGGATAACATCACGTGATATAATTATATTTTCACAATGTAATGTGTTTGATTTAAAAATGTCACACACGATCAACAAACTAATGTTGCAAAACGCTTCAATAAATGTATAGTATTTAATGAGCGAACGATGTTGCGAATGTTTAATGATAACCTTTAAATATGTTAGCATGTCCAAAGCATGCTCCTAAGAGCATTCCAGTGATTTTAATTATATGTACCTTGTATATTATATTTTATTACCATGTGTTAGCTTAAAACAGTCAGTTATCAACAGAATTAGAAGTACAATATTTGTATACTACTGTTTCCTTAGCATACGCGATACAATGTTAATGTACTGTTTACAATAATTTAGATATAACACGTCATTACGACACAATAGATAATTCATATTCATAGTGTGTTGATCGTGTGTGGTGGTCAGTAAAGTGTTTTATCCCGCAGCGGGCTCCGCAGGCTCTGGCGGGTCGGGCTCGGGCGCGTCGGGGCGGGCGCCGGTGTCCATCTCGTCCCGCGGCCGCGTGCGCAAGCTCACCGCCAAGGCGCGGGGGCTGCTGCGGGACTGACCGCCGCCAAGGGAACCGCCCCCTTCTATAGTTCATCCATTTGTTGTACGAAACTTGTAAGCAATTTACCTCATTATATTTAATGTCCGTCAATAAACTTTATAAATTTATAAGACTAGCTGTTGCCTGCGGCTTCGCCCGCATTCGCAAAAATATTTCTTTATTTTAAATGTATCCTATTTGACTTCTAGTACCTCTGAGAATATGTGTACAAAGTTTCCTGATGATCTGTTTAGTAGTTTTCTCGTGAAAGCTTTAACCTACTTTCACATTTATGATATTACTAAGGATAATGTAAAAGCAAAGCGTGAATGCTGCTGCTAAGATACGACAGAAATTGGTTATTACTAAATATAGTGCGTGCTTAGAATGATAACAACTTATTTTTACTTCAAAGGTTTACAATATTAACTTGGGATCTGGGCAGCTGTGATTTTTTTCAAATCACTTAAGATAATTAAGACCTAACTAAAAGATTTTTGCTGAATTTGTAATAACTGTAACAATTCCTTCCGGTTATCAGGCTTTGTGTTTTAAAGCTACTCCTTTTCCTCCCAAAAAAATACATTTCTGAATTGGGTTTTGCTGTGAAGCATGTCTATAAATAATTGGAACTATTATCATCGGATTATTAATCTGGTCTGTATCCAAACGACAAGTCGTTAAAAATTGACCTATTTTAAAATATACTTAGAAATACACTAGGAACAAAAACGCAATCTGTTTCCCTTACATGTTTTCTTTACAAAGAAATCATAACTTTCTAATGGTTGTAATTTCAATAAAATAATGTAATTAATTATACTTGTAAATAACTTAGTAGTTGTTATCTGTATGTACATAGTGGTCATATTCTACCCACTGCCAATCCTACAACCTAATTAGAAGAATTTGTAAAATAATTATTTTAATAAAATAACTTAAATTATTTGTTTATATGTTTTAGTTATTTATGAATGGATGGACTATTTGAACTAAGTCAGAGCCAGAATGTATGACGTTATTACTATGAAACTGACTAGATTGAATTTAGGTTTACAGAGATTTGAGGCACACCCATCACCCGTTTTGTATCACCAATTTACAAAGTCACCTATATAAGTTGTAGCTTACTTCAGTTGTCCGAAGTAAAAATGTTTTAATAGTTGTTTTGTAGCTGTAGCAATAAAATTTTAGTGAAGTGGCTAAGCAATAAAATAGTGACTCAAAATGCATGACAATTCTTTTAATTCATGCAGTTTTAACAAATATGCATAATTTATATGTGCTACGGGTTAGTTCAGAACAATGATGAAATTTCATGGAAGTATCCAACTTATTGTCACTATGATTTTATTGTTTATATGAACAAGAAAACAAATTAATTAAATACTTTGCAACTATCCATATAACTAAATCAAAGAGTTTTTAAAAATTAAATCTCAAAAGTGTAATTTCTAGGCGTCGACCATTATTAAACAATTAATTCTAAAACAAATATGAAATAAAGACTAATTAAACAACAGCTTATTTTTATGGAAAAAATGAAACGCACAATACTGTTTTATTTATTTGTCAAAGCAGATATACTACACTAATTTATCAGTACCTAATATACAGGGTGGTTTTTAAAGAACGGACATAATCAGGGACATTATAGAACTTGGTTTCACCAATGAAATAAAATTATATTTACCAGAAAAAAACACAAATAACAAAATATAGACAAATGCAAGTAATGCATTGTTGGACTTAGAATATAGTCACCCTATTGTATTATCACGTGCACTTTGCACGCTAAATTTAGACAGACGTTAGTGGTAGGTATAAAATAATCTCGGTACGTCGCGTACGTCGCGGCGCGACGTTCGTGCGAACGAGGCCTTAGGTATGGTTCGCGCTGGAACGTCGGCGTATTGAATGCATCGTATTTTACCTATATCATAATACTGTGTCTACTTTAGTTAAATTATGAAGGATAATTTTGAAAAAACTAAGACCTCTCTTGTGATATATTTTTTGGAATGAGGATCGTTAGCTCTATAGGCTACTTGAATGTGTCCGTTCTTCAAAAAATCACACTGTATAGATCGGGGTAAAAAAATGAAAACATTGTACTGTAACTATTGAATACTTTTTATAGTGGTATATAAATAAAAATATGTTTAGTTCAGAGAAATTGGGTCCGTGATTTATGTCATCTCTTTAAATAATATCTTAGCTCAATGTTATTAAGAAATTTTTACGCCAGAGAGCTGACAAAGTTCTGGCAGACTTGTCCAAAGTACCTGTTAAAGTCGTTAGTGAATTTAGTTTAATTATTTCTTTAGTTTGTAACTAAAACTTTTAGTTGTTGCTAATTTTATGTATGTTCACTGTGTAAATATTATGATAAAGTTTTCTGACTCAATTGCAATAATTTGATCTCTGGCTTACTTTGATCTCTTCCAGCCAAATATTAACTGCGAAATATTTGGTTTGTTAATCAATGCAACCTTTGGTCTTGTTAACGTCAGGAGTTTCATGGTTTTTTTTATCGTGAGTATAACCTGGCCTTAATTTTAGTACTTAACGGGCTTCAGCTGACTCGTACTTAGTTTCATGATCTATAAAGATATAGGGCAGCCAAAAAAATTAGTTTTGACAAACTTTACATTTTGTAAATGAAATCTTATTTGAATTATCATACTTTATAGGTTTATCAAACATCTCAGAGTAGTCAAACATTCATTTTAATGAAATTCGCGTAAACATAAGAAAACAGTAGTCAAATGATATTATAAAAATATATATATTAAATACTATACACACAAAATTCCCACATTGCAGAAATATTATGTATTTCAAGGAATTAAGTCAAACTTATGGGCGCTAGCTTCTTTGTTAGTCTATACAGAATAATTAAAAGAACGAGTGAAATCTAAAACAAGCTTAGTTAACTAAATATATTTATTACCTTAAATTTGGATATTTTCAATATGTATGACATGAATTTAGTATAAAGAAAGTTGTATTATTATATGCTATTTAATTTAATATTTGTGTCAATACCATACATGATTAGTTATAATAAAATGGTCCAATTTATCACGTTAACCGTAATTTATTATATCATTGCTTTTTTATTATTATGTTATTATAATTAAGAAGAAATGTTTTTTTTTGGTCATAACTGTATATAATGCACAATGCATTAAAGGAAAAAGATTTGTTTTTGCATTGTACTGTTGAAACTCGAATAAATTGTTTGATTGGTCGATTTTTGTCCCTGTCATTCTTTTGTAAGATTCCATGAGTGTGATAAAAAATATTATGGAAAAGCTAATTTCCGTGATGTTTATAGTATGATGTTCAATTTGGAACTGTGTCATAGAAATTAAGTGTTAATATAAAGTATGGGATTTATGTATATATGAATGATCATGCCAAATGAATAAATAATTTTGTAAATTTTTAAAGGCTTTGATTGTAATAATTTGAAATATACCAGTTTTGCAGGTTATTATTGTAGTGCTCACACTTAGTGCTTGGTGGATAATTTTATTTAAGTTTAAAATTTTATAGTAATCTGGGGACGCAAAATTTACAACACTTTACCAGTGGAAGAACTGCATGGGTATCACCATCTTGCTCGTTTCTTCCAGGAGATAACTTTGCAATATTTTGGAGGAAAGGGCATGACAGGCAGTGTAATTTCTGGCATCGAGTCTTAACATCTTAAGCCGCGCCCGCACGCTTGGCAAATCCTCGAATTTAGCGGGTAGCGGGGCGACGGCGATGGCGGCGCGGGCAGCAATGAACGTCAATGAACGCTAAGACGATCGATCCCTTGCCACTCGCCAATATCGTCGGCTCACCATCTGTTGGCATGTCTGTCAGCTTGCCTATCCAATTAAAATAAAAAATAAACGCACCTATGACCTAGCACTATCACACTTGTGCTATTTAACTTAGAAACTCTCTTATCCCCCGTTTTTATGACTTAAGGAGAAATAAGAGTAGATCCGTACTATATCCATGACCCGTATAGTATAATTTCTCAACACCACACACTATGCTTAAAAAAAAAACAACTGGATCTGAATTCTGTCAATTTGTGTTTGTTGTCAATGTCAAAGAAAAAATATATAAACACGTCATATTACTTAAATGTATTTTTGTGTACACGAAAAAAATAGTTTTTTAACATTATACAAATCGTAAATAGCTGTTACTTACACAAGTACAAGTAATTGTAAAAACCGTAGGGCTCGAAGTGTCAGTTAACCTCGAAATCCAGCAGAGAATAACATAGTATTCGAAACATTTCTGGAAAGGAAGCTGTTATCAATACTGTTGTTTGGCGGCATTTAATCATTAATATGGATACACAGGAAGAAACGACATGGTTCAATCCCATAGTATTCGGTGAGATAAAATTTCACAACATTGCATGACCTCAGGTCATGACATACTTTGATTTTTTTTTCAAACGTAGGATTTTGTCTTCGAGATTTCGATAGCAGTTTTAGTTAAACATTTTATAGCAAGCAGTTCAGAGGTTATTGCGTGAGAGTGACATGGGATCTATCATCTTAGTGTTCAATGAGACCTATATGCAGATGCGTTGCCCACCTTTTCCAAATTCTCCCTCTCCTCCTCCTGGGCCACTAGAAACTCACAAACTGCACGAAACGTGACAGTTTAGCTGTCACTTTATGCTGATTTTATGTACCCTCTCCGTTCGGTCCAGCCCAATTTAGCTGCAAAGCAGCATGGCACTTACATTTTATTTTGATAAAAATAGACACACATAGTCAAAACCACAATATTTTTCCGACACTAATATTTCTTATTTTGCTTGTATACTAACTAGCTGCTCTCCGCATGTACCTAAAATTCCCTCCAAGGATATGTGTATAAAGTTTCAGCTTAGTAGATTTTGCATTAAAGTGCAATAGCTAAACTTACATTTACATAAACTATGTTTACAGTGCTTCAGTTTCTGGCTAACTATGGCTGGTATCTGGTAGGTGCTAGTGCAGCTGGTGTATATGCTATACACAAACTTAGACCAAAATATGAGCAGTGGAAACAGGCCAGAGAAGATGCAGAATACCACAAAGGTTTGTTAAATAAAGTTCTTAATTTAATTAATTATATAAATATGAATTCCTTGCTTGTAAAAGTGGTAAGGTATTATAGATAACTAACCAGGGGGCTTAGTCAAAAAACCATTACGAAAACGACAGCGAAGTAATAAAATGTATGTGAATCACAACTTCGAACGAACGAACGAATTTCGCTGTCGTTTTCGTAATGGCTTTTTGACTAAGCCCCCAGGTTTTGGACACATAAGCTAGAAGTGATATGGATGGGAGATGGTTTTTAGTTTAGGCGAAATATCTTCTAAATAGTTCAACAAAATACCAGTAACACAAATGGTAAAGTTAATTATCAACTAAAAGATGTAACAGCCAACAGGGTAATCCAGTATTAATTCCATGATAAGTCTTTCAGTGTTACCCATTTTGTAATGATAATATTAATTTTAAATAAGATTTACTCATGTATCTGGATATATACAATAGTACTCTTGGTTTTCAGATCCAGATAAACATCTTGCACGTATGGAGGCAATTCAGCGTGCCAGAGAGAGACAGCAACAACTTCTGGAACAAGCCACCCAAAGGGCAATAGAAGAAAAGAAAGAGGTAAATAGATATTATATATATGGTTTGATTATACTCTCAAATATTGCCCTTGTTCAGAAAATGCCTCATCTGCTATATTATATGATATGAAATTTCAACTGGTTAATTAACCTACCAATGTTCATCCATCCATTCCTAGCCGATTTCGACTACGGCGAATAGCTCGTTCTGTGGGCTTGATGTTTTGCCCTTAGGCGGCTGACATAACCTATTTTGTTGACGAATGTGCGGCCACATACGCATGTCAGTACGCCGTTGACAAAGTTATAGGTTATGTCAGGAGGCGGTTTGTTTTTAAGATCGTTTCAGGTCTAACTCTCGCCTTCTTTCATTTTCAAAATCGTAGACCTTCGACTGTACGTGACTCCTCCATTCTGTACGCTTAGCTGCAAATGACTCCCAAGAGGATGGCTCTATATTGCATCTTTTCATATGTCTACCAGTGTTATGGCCTTAGCAGACAAGATAGAAGAATATAAATTATAATGGTGAAAAAGCTTAAATTACTAATATTAATGGTATTTGCAGAAAGAGGAAAAAAAGAGAGCAGAGCTTGCCGAGAAATTGAAAAAGTTACATGAGAAAGGTGGCAAAACGCTAGGCACTGATGATGGTATGTTGCCCCTTGTTTTCACACACAATGATTAATCCTAACAATGTCAAACTAATGGTAAATTGATGAATCAAGTAAATATTGCATAACATGCAATACATGCATAACATAACACAAGCATTCTGTCCCGACTTCGCATGGGTAAATAAATTACAGCCTGCGTATTAACTTACTTTTGCAGCGGTATTTGGATAGATAGTGATTATTTTTATAGTATGTTTCTTAGTGATAATGTAGTATTATGTTGATGAAGATGTTACAAATTGTATTGTATTTGTAGTGACAGAAATATCTCACACACACAAATTTCCCAATCGTCCTTAAACAGATACAAAAAATGTTTTTATTAAATACGGGATGAATTGAATTTAAGAAGAGAACTGCCTAGGTTTTGAATTTGACTAACGCTTAAATTGGATCCTTATAATAAACTTTAATACCACCAAAAGAATATGAAAGACCTATGTCAAATGAAAGTGTATGTCACTGATTCCCAAACTTATTACTTGCAGGCTACCTCCCTCTGAGCGGCGGCGCGTCCACTTCATCTTATCGTCCTCCCAAACGGTCTGCATGCTCAAAAGGTGGCTGTGGACGGTAGACTGTCAACGAAAATCTACGCTACAGAACATCTCGGTTAACTCGGGATTTTTTCTAATGTATAAAAATACTTACAAATTTTTTTACTTGACATCTTCAACAATTCCACAATAAATGTTATACTTATCTAATCTATAAAACTGGTACGAAGTTTCTTTGCTTGTAAAAACTTAACAGCTTTATCGTACTTACTGTATTTTTTAACACATATCGCCATGTTATAATAATTTCCAAAATTGTTTTTGATTTTGGCAGTACTATATGGTTATCTTTGGTGTACATTTTACATGAGTCTCATAGCAAATGCATTTTCTTTGCTTATTTAAATAACAAATACAGAAAATTAAGCAAAATTGATGCGTTTTTATAAAAACCTGTAGTGTATGTTATAAACATATCGAAAAGAAATTAATACATAATTAGTATGTATCTAAAATATACATAATTGGAATTGAGTCGAAAATACCAAAATAGTACTTAGTTGTGGTTGATTTTTGGGTGCTATCATTATTTGAGAATAAGTATGCCGTATCCAGGGCGGTCATTGAAGGAGGGCAGTATGCAGGGGTGAAGGACAAATATTGATGTTGATGCGATGCGAGCGATTACCGGATAAAGTAGTATTGAGATCCATAAAAATCTGAAAAAACTGGTCTGTGATTTGTCACTGAAGTAATAGCAAATCAACCAACCAGCGATCAGTATGTAGGTTTCATCATCATCTATCAATCAGTCGGCCAATCAGAGCGCAGCATAGTATTTGGTAAAATTCGCATGTTTTGTCTTTCTACCCAAAATAAAACTTATCAGCCCCTCTAGACAAGTGGCAAACGCTCCGATTCTATGCAGTTGCGTTTGCTCGCTAACTCCATAGGGTTGCTGCAACATTTTTGAAGAACGTTTGTTAAGACATAAAGAATTCTATATGGTTTTGTTTGTAAAAATGTTGTTTGACTGTTTACCGCGTTTATAGTGTTAAGATTCCGATATTTCGGCAATGTTTCCATGGCAATGAAAGCATCCGAACAAATGTTATATTATCTGACTTGTAATTTATCCCTTTTAAATTTTTTGTTATCTTTATAGCTACTATGGACAGACTTGGATTAGGTTTTATATCTTTCAATGTTTAAGGGATAATAGGAAAATATTAAAATTACTTAACATATTATATTTATTATGAGAAATTAATAAATTAATACAATACTTATTTTGTTTTACTGCCTTACCTTTTTAAAATTTACAGTTATTTTGATCTTTATTACGTTTATTAGTTAACGATTACTTATTATGAAACGGTATCTGTGCTATTTTTTATGACATAGGAGGACAAACGGCAATTTAATAAACTATTTCTATCTACTATCGAATTAATAAGTATTTTCAGGTCTATAAAGTTAATTTTAAATGAAAAACCAAAACCGACTTCAAAACTATACCTTCAAATTATGTACAACTAAAAAATTTTAAATAATATTTAAATACTTCGAGTACTCCTTTTTAAAATTAGTCATTTTGGGAGTCATGCATGGTGAAAACACGGTAAATATGGATATTTACCGTGTTTTTCACTTTTAATTCTTGGAGATCCAATATTTCGCCAGTACCTATTAACGTGTCTCTGACAGCCGTGAACTCCAATCGAAATTATATATTTTTATCGAAGTTTAAACTATTAGGATATATTAGAATATATTCTTACGAACTATCTGTAGAATAAGGCTTCTAAATCTGGGATCAAACTAGAGGCGTGCGACATAGATACCTCTAACCTGAAATTGCTTAGACGACGAACATAATATTCGGCTTCGTTATTTGTGAGTTTCATGGGCTGTAATAATTTATTCCCCTACTCCCACGGGAATGGAAAGTACTCAGAGAAACTGCAGGACGCTGCTATAGTTTACAAAAATCACATTCATTTCATTCTACACGCCTGTACAACACGCATTTACAAGCTCGCTAACGTAATTTTCGATAGATGGCGGTACTTGCCACGTTCAAGGTCTTAAAATTACGTCAAACGAGAGGGGTTGAGTTGGGAGCATGTTGGGAGACACCTCTTTCACGAGGGTGGGGTTTGGTGACGTCAAAATTATAGAATTCAAATTTATACAATAGCTTTTCGATTGTAAGGTAAAATTATTATAGGACTCCAGACAAGTCATTTGCTATACTTAATATAAAATTCCCGTTGATTCATATGGATCAAATATCCAAAATTCTTTAGTCAGAAAGCTAAAAAAGGTTAGCTCAAAAAGCTAAAGTATCGTCCAATATCGATAAAATAGTTATCAAGTTAATCAAATAGTGTATGATTTATCATAGTTTTAATAAAAACACCTTATTACAGTTGTACAGGAGTTCCCATATATATATTATATATATATTCCAATATATATATATATATATATATATATATATATATATATATATATATATATATATATATATATATATATATATATATATATATATATATATATATATATTTTAAATTAGTTCTATTATAAAAAATAGGGTTTCTCTATCAGAATTAAATGAAAAAGAAGGAGATAAAGTCATCTCTCGAAATCCAACAATATTTTATTTTAGATTGTACAATCAATTACAGAGAGTAAACCGTGAGGCGAAGATGGTAAGTGACCGAAGTCGTCTATGATCATAAACTAGTTTACTGTTTACGTATTACCTATCTGGAACTAGCCCTCATTCATATGTTGCCTACTTAAGACCAGTAATTATATTGCTTGTCTTGTCCTTTTCTTTAAAGCGCGGCAAAGCTGTTTTACGGGAGTAACAAGCAAGATGGAGGATCCCTCCCAGCAGTAAATGAAGATTTGTCGAAAATGTGCTTTTGGAAAATTAGCCCTGATGAGATATTAAAAAATGCGTCCTTTTAGGTTTATAACAGCACAATCCAAAAACATTTCTTTACTTAAATAAATTTCTTTCCATGATATACATAATATACATACATGATATACATACTATATCCAAGAGCGGAAGTGAATTTGACCCTGCGAGCACCGGAGCACACGAGTCATGGGGGATGATTTTTAATTCATAGCTAATTTCTATAGTAACGACAAAGTAAGACAAAACACATCGCAGGATGGCCAAAATTGATAATTATTTTCAATTTATTTTTTTATTTTGATTGTTTTCAGAATGTAGTTTTTTATATTCACGAGCCAAAAGGCCCAAAAGTAGATCCGCCCCCGTGTATCTGATAGAATATTTGAAAAGACTAGTTCCACTGAGTTTGTTTCGCTGGTTCTTCTCAGTGGACTTGCTTTGGAACCGGTGGTAGACTCAATTGACGTTCAAAAAGATACTTTGATAGTACTATTTTGAATATATTTTTTTTCACTTTGACTTTGATAGTTTTAGTCAAATCCAAGTCCTAGGAAAGCAATAGAACTCGCCATCTTCCCCTTATTTCTATTAAAAGGCCTTTGTTTCATCACTGTTGAATAGAACAAACAATAAACTCGTGAGCCGCGTCGCTCACGTAACCGGCTGTTTACCGCTGAGGTGCTGACACGTTTGCTCTATATAATAAACACAATGTGCTTCTTTCATAATGAAATATAAGTTTAAACTAGACACTACTACCTGTAACTACTAGCTTAGTCCGCTCGGATATATACGGACTAATCTAAATAGTCAACTATTTTCATATCTTCCTCTAAATTTTATGTCGTTGTCAAATTTTACTGTTGTACAGTTTTTCTTAGAAAATGGTTGATAATAATACTATTATTGGTCTAAGAGCCGTGGAAGATCGTCCTTCAACGATCTGATAACCAGATGAGACGTACTTTTTATAGAATATTTTGTATAAACAAATGTGCCTATAATTACTTGCCTATCTAAAAGTGCTCATGGCTATATTTAATTAAATTAAATGACTTTAAGTAATATTTTTTGCAGGCAATTTTGTAATAAAATAATTTTTAATTTGGTATAACTTTCGATAAGTTAGCAAATCGATGGATTCACCTATATTGACTCATCTGATTACATCTGCTTGCCAGGTAGCCATACACAGAAATGAGTAGGCAAGCCTACCTAGGCATATTCTGTGTTAAAAACTATCAATGAAATAAATTTCATGTGGTTATCAAAAGTATGAAAGAGATGAAAAAAAACCGATTAAAGTTAATTAAATTAAAAATAGCCATGAGCACTTTTAGATAGGTAAGTAATTATAGGCATATTTGTTTATACAAAATATTTGATAAAAAATATTTATGTCTCATCTGGTTATCAGATCGACGAAGGACGGTCTTCCACGTCTCTCCTACTATATTATGTATTTAGAATTCTTTGTTTCAAAACAACTGTAGATGAACAGAATCAGCCACAAAAATAATCATGGTTTTAACATGGCGGCAAACGTCGTCCAAGAGCACAAATGATTTCAAATGTAGGTATAGTTTATAGACAATTCAATCATGTGTTCGTTTGTTCCTCGTTCGTTTCCTTCGTTTTTTCTTGAAAGAACAAAACATGACTCTACCACCGTTGAATGATTTTAAAATATGTATAAATGGCGGTTCTTTTCGTAAGGATTTTATTTATTACTATTGTACGAATTACTTTGAGGAAAAAAGAGATAATCGGACTTTCTGTGAAGATTTTCTTCCTGAAATCAGGTGACAAAGATAAGCTTTCACAGTTCCATGTGCACCATCAAAAGCTTCCATCGAATATGTAGGTTTCTTCACGACGTTTTCTTTCAACGGAGAATTAAATTATTACTTGAAGCTATTTGACTTTCTTAGGAATTGGGTTTAAAAAGAATATTAAGGAATTAAGGGACGACATTTTTAGTAACACATTTTTTACAAGGTGGATAGATTTACGAGTAGGTGTGAAATAACATTGATAAGAGCCTCCTTCACTTCCGCTCCCACTGCGCAGGTAAATAATAATTCCATCGAGGTTTTAAAGGTTGCATTTTCCTTATTATTTCGTCTAGTAATCCGTGTTGAAATAATTTTCTTTGGTTTGCGATCAAAATACGATTTCTTCATGTTTTTATTCTATCGAAACAACCCAATCGCAACTTTCGTTTATAATGCAATCATTACATTTTTTTACGCCTATTGTATTATTTTTCCCTTTATTTTTGATATAAAATATCCAATTGTATTATTATAACATTGCGAGGTTTCGAGATATGTATTGGCGTAAAGAGATAAAAATCTGCTAAATCCTCTGCCACTACATCAGCAATAAAACTAAGTCATAAAACTGTCCAAGTGTCTGTACAGCATATCATTACCAGAGATTTAGCCTTTTGAGTCGCACTCGAAAAAACTCTTAGTTGGATGGTTTTTTCTATCATTTTTGCATGTCGAAGTATTCAATATTACATTTTTTAATTTACCTCAAGCTTTTGTTGCATATTATGAGAGTTACGATATTTTACTCAACTAGAAACTAGATGAAAATACAAGTGGCTACCTGTTTATCATACGATTTCATATTATCTTAAGTGTACAATGAATTTTGTAAAACAAATGATATAAATTAAAATAAGGAATATAAAACTATAAAGTCATTGAAAAAACAAATATTTTCTTAAAAATTGTATTAACAATTGTAAAGTTCATTTTTGATAAAACATTTTGTTACAAAACATTAGGTCGTGCTCACTGAACGTGCAATCTCTTTTTATTACTACACTTGTCTCTATACTCTACCCTTTGTCAGTGGTTTTTGGGTCACAAACAAAAACATCACAAGCAAAGCTCAAACTTTCGTATTATTTGGGCTATGTTCAGATATCTCTATGTGCTTTAAGCTATCAATGATATTGCAGCGAATAATAGAGATACACTCTGTAGTTTTTTTCATGATTTCAGACGCTGCATAATTTCGAGGCTGTATGAGCGATGCACATGTTTATATAGTTATATATTATATATGCATAGTTATAGACATGAAAACTGATCCCTATTTAGATAGTTGATGAACGGTATTTTTTTATTCTTAATAAAATAATACAATAAAATAACTTACTCCTACGTAAGATTTAATCAAGTAAATCTACATATTTTTTGTGTAATGCGAAAAATTGATGTAAGATAATTTACACTGTGTACGAGAAAATGTAGAGACATGGCGCATTGTCTCATAATTGAGACAGACTGCGCAGTATCTTAAATAAATCTTGAAAATATAAAAAGATAATTTATGCTGAACTAGGGTAACATAGTTTTATAACTTTCGCTGTGGTGGTGACTTGGCCACTGTAATGTTGAGGTTGTGGTCAAATCACGACTCAGACAAGACGATTACATGACAGATGGAAATTATGTATTTTGCTAATTTCTTTAATCGATTATTGCATATTAATTATTGCAAGAGTAAAAAAAAGGTAAGATTGTTTTCGTTTAGAGGGCATGTTTAAACAAAATATCAACCTCCGTGAAACAAAAACAAAAACATTAAGCATGGTAAATATCCAGTTTTAATAGTGAAAGTTGAAAACCATGTTAATAAAATTAAAAATTTTAAAGTTAAAAATTTTGATTACAATTCCCTGTATGTAATATTTTTACTTATGTTTTATTCGTATATTATTTATATAAATTATTATATTATACAAATAGAAGAGAAATAATGCACATCTTTGTTTGTCTCACGGGCTTTTCTTTTTAATTCAGACGATTTTGATGATGATGATGCAAAGAAGTTGGCAAAAGTTGGTGCAGTCAGTAATAACTATAATAAAAATATAAAATAATATATTTAAAAACTTTAATAATAAACTTAATTAAACTTAATCGAACTTAAATTTTATTTATAATAATTATGATTTAAGGGAAGTGTTACACTTTTTTACCTTTTAATTTGCCAGTAGACTTTGAATATGATTCAGAGTTCTCATCAAAAGATATTTTCAAAGTACATTAATGAAAAACAAATTAAACTCCAAAAAAATTAAAAGCTCATGCGTTTGACCACGCTGGTAGCAACATGCTAGTTTTGTTTTTTGCTTTTTTTTCTGTTAAAATACAGAACATGCACAATTCCTTTTAAGTTGTACAAGTAAATTTTCAACTCAAATACTCAACTCAATACTAGAACATGAAAAGAAATTCAAAAACGCATTTTAATGAATCTCATAAAATGATGTGTTAAATTAATGTCGATCAAAGACCTGCGGACGTTAAATGATTGTATGATGTGTACAATGTGGTATTTATTGAAATTCAATGTAAGTTTATGTCATTTTTGTTTTTTTTTTCGAAAGTTTAGCTGGATGACAGAAAACTCTACAATTGTAGAGCTGCTGTATAGATGTGTTAGATCGATTTTTTTGGCTTTGGAAACTTGATTATAAGATTTTATATACGTATTATGTTATTGTACAGTAAATCCAAATATTATAGTTTAAAATCGACCCACAATAAGTGTTCAGTCAAACGGTAGGCGCAACGCGAAACCATACAACATAAAAGAGGGGCTGAACTCGAGACAAAACGCGTCGACACGGCACGGACTGCGGTCTTGTGTGTGCATCCCGTTCGCACTTATTGTGTGTGAGAGGGAAGTCACTTGACAGCGGCAAGTGACGTCACAGGGAGGGAGGGAAGTAGACAGTGTACGGCCGGCCGTCGAAATAAGCGGACGGGTGCACAATGCACACGCGGTGAACAAAAACAATCGCAATGCTGTTCGAGAGTCCCAACGCGAAATTGTTCCCGGCTTTCAACATCCCGCCGCCCGTTAGGCTCAGGTGAGCGAGCCATTATTACCTTGTGTTAAGTGTCCAGTGAGTGCTTTAGTGTTTCAACGGTTCAGTGGTGCGACTGTCTCGAGTCAGCGCGACTGAAGCAAACGTCGATACAAATGCTCCATTTTTTATGCGTCGAGTGTTCTGGGACGAGTCGATGTCCTGCGGTTTAAGATACGACCTTACTCGATTCAGTTCATCCAATAACGTATTTGAAATATGCCACGGCGTAGGGCCGGCTTTTTGTAAACAAAAGAAGTTACGTGTCGCCCTCTTCAAGCGTAAATTTGTATTTATTTGCCGGTTGACTCGTAACTCGATGTCGGCCGCCGCCCTTGCGAGTGGAGTCGACTGCATCGAAGCAACAGATAGAGCAATAGAGCCTTATTCCCTGTAGGTCGTGACTATACATGCATTTATGTAGAGACTAGCCACGGATTCGAACACAGATTTCTAAGAAACTCTCTACGCGTCGCATGTTTTGAGTTATCATTCATCATTGAAATAATTTGCTGTGAAATTTAATCATTCATCTTGATTGAGCTTTCAAGGTCTTAGGGGTCAATAAATTGTGTGCGCACGTATATTGTTCAATTATTTTTTTTAGTATTTAACACAGCTATATTCTAATGTTAAACATTTACAGAAAATATTTTTTGCAAAACATGAAGTGAAGTGAAAAAGAATAGCTTATAGCTTAAATACCTTATAGATCTATATTATAAAGTAAACTCAAACTTTTCTTGACTCTACATTAAGTTGCATATTATTTAAAAATCATATTAAGGTTATTTTGATGACAGATACAGGAACTAGAATGTATCATAAAAAGCGTTTCATAAATATCATCTTTGTGATAATGAAAGCTGTAATAATTTTTATAACTTGGAAAATGTAGAGTAGTTTCATAGCAGGATTTTGCTATGAAAATGATTGAATCATACTTTTTTTGTTATTTACTTAAAAACATTAGATGTATTTAAACAATACATTATAGTCTTTGTAATACTAAAATGATCGATACCAGTTGTCAGGGGATCAATTTCAACGTTTGGGGACGCTTAACGTTGTGAGCAGCTAGCTGACAATTGGGTGGTCGCCTTAGCCTTTCCGATTCAAAGTATTTTTGTTTATTTTATGTGAACTCTACATTTATTCTTATTCTCGTAATCTAAAACTCAAGGCATCAACAAATGCCAATTGCTGTATTATTTTCTAATTGGGAAATGATGTAAAACAGTTTTAACAGATTTTTCTTCCACAGATTATTTTACATGCCACACGTTACCAAGTCCACTCGTGGTTATAGTTTTTGTAATGTATATGTCATAATTAACCGTGATAAAATCCGCACAAATTAATTTATTATAATGAGTGTTGAAGAAAAAATGAGTGAAGGAAGAAGAAAGAAAGAAATGAATAATTTTGAGTCTGTATTTCTGCGGAAGTGAGCATAGTACTCGTAAGCAATTTTATAGTATTCATGATATTGTTGTGTGAAGTACACGAAGGTACTTTTTGCATATACAAATTAACGGAAGGAATAGGATCTACTCTCAAATATATGTATATTTATCTCGCAAACTAAACATATACAAGTGTAAACATTATTTTGCTTGATAGTATGATTTTTATATAATCTGTTACATATTTGCCAGAGTGAATTATAGTCAGACAAACTTTTCGAAAATAATATCACTCGTAGGAGTAGACGACAAAATACAACAGTAAATATACTACAAAGTTTATTTACCTTCTAGAAATATTTAAAATAAAATATTTCTAAGGGAAATTTCTGGAAACTTTTTTTTCTATAAAGCATTATATTTTAAAGCGTATCGTAACTTTTAGATTGAAATAATATTGAAGTTTGTATACTTCTTAAAATATATTTTTTCTGTTTTATTGATCTGTAGTTTCTTGTTTCCAGTATTGCTTATCTTATGATACTATAATATATGGTCAAGGCATCATATCAGGTCATATACACCGAATATAGCTTTTTAACTTTATTGCCATTAAATTCCGCAAATGTTTCATTCATGAACATTTAATTAAGCTACATGTGTTGTAGTTAATGCTAAGCCCGGCAGGTGTTCATACATAAGAACAGATGTTCCTCCAGGGGTAACGTATGTTCCCATGCTATATTAGATTATAAAATAATAAATAATAGTCCAATAATAATAATAAATAAAAGTTAGATTTACCCGGTACGTAGAGCTAATTATAATTATTCACGTAATATATTAATAACAGCAGAGTTATAACAGGTCTAAATTTGATCTTTGGACTACCGCGGATATAAATGCTATGAATACAAAAACGCATCTGGTACTTAAAGATATGTATGATGAAGAACAGACAACACAATTAAGTAGCGTAAATCTGTGCGCATATCTTTATCGATATTACATAATGGTAACGGTTACGGAAATATTATACATGTTAAATTATATTTGAAAAATTATAACAGTACACACGTGCGAGTTTATTACATTTTAGTTCAGTGCTAAGAATATGAATTTCTTTAGTAATTAAGCAATAAGTTCTATAGAAATTTTATGATGCCATTTTCTTATGTTGTAGAAATATTGTAGGCTTTTTTTTATAGTAGTCACTAAATCTATTTCAAATGTGTTTCAAGAAGTATAACAGAAAATAAACATAATGATAAAATGGAATCTTTCGCTCACACAAATTCAAAATCATTAAAAAGACAAAATAGAAGACAGTCTTGTTACTTATGTAGAGTGCTTAAACTTAAGCGTTTTTATGAGCACTTTTACATGGTGTACTCTGACTTATCTGACATTAAATGTTGAAAAAATTTAATGAAAGCTGATATTTATTCTGTTACACTGTCTATTGTTAATGAAGCGGGCGTCGGTTCAGCCATACGGTATTTATAAAGCGCTAACTGAACACCCCTTTGTATAAAACAGGTTAGTTATGATGTAAAATAAAACGTAACGCAAGAACATGACTCTACAATTGTAGAGTTAGGTAATCACGATTACTTGTGATGTTTAGAGTAAATCGTTGTTTTTATATTGATACATGACGAGCGCATTGTTAAGTATAATTGTTGTTTTTACATCTTACCTGTGCTAATTGCTGCCATTGAGCTGTGATAGAGCATAACCTATATCTCTAGTTTACAATTTTAATTGTCTGATTTATTAATTTAAAAGTAGTAATTAGAAATAATAATAATAATAATAGCGAAGAATAAGCTCGTTGAAATGGCAGTGGGCGGGTAACACACTTAAAAGAATATGGCTGATGGGCCAATAAGGTTCAAAAGTGGATGCCGCGTAGACGAAGTATTGGTCAGTCATACATAACCAGATGGAAAGACAATCGCTGTTCAGAAGAAGATGACTGAATTTTTTTAGCAAACTTTATCATATAGATATGGTCAGAAAAGAAAGTAAATTAAAAGAAAAAAAAAAACCATTAACGTATTTCCGGTCAGATCACAATATATTATTGGTATTGTTTTCGATACCCCTTTTTTCAAAGCAAGAGACTTTCACAATAAGCATGACAACGTATTTAGTGTGAAAAAGTAAAATAATTGATGTAATAATTTTGGGACAAATAAATAATAAAAAATAAATAGCGTATTAAAAGCGCTTCGCGGGTGAACCCAGTACTCGTCATTCAAATGAGAGAACATGGATAAAATATAACCTGTGTTATTCTGATGTGTAAGCTATATTTTTGTAAAGTTTCATCAATATCCATTCAATAGTTCACGCGTGAAAGAGTAACAAACATACATACATTTTAACAACATTTCCCGTTTATAAATATAATGGGATCGGCCTCTTTTGTTAGAAGTCTTGTTGCGATCCTAACGCTGTGGTGCCTTGAAAGGAGTTTTTTATAAATTTCTGCGTCCACCTGAATATAAGTATATATTGCTCACTGGTGATGGAAAACATCGTGAGGAAACCTGCATCAATGATGTGGATCAAAGTCTTTAAATGTGTGCGAAGTTCACGTAACCGAATTGAGTCAGCGCATCGGTGAACTATAGCCTAATACTCTTCTCGATTGATTTCGAGGAGAGTGCCCATGCCCAGCTGTGGGTCATGTAGGTGAGGTTTGATATTTTTATTTATTACTAGCTGTTGCCCGCGGCTTCGCTCGCGTTAAATTTGGAGTAGCTGCGCTCCTTGACGTCTCGTGGCTGATAGTTTTCAAACTAATGCGTGCTAATGCCTTAAATAAAACAAAAAATAATATCAGTGACAGTTTCGCTAGAGTGGTCAATATGCGATTATGTCATTGCATTTTAATGGCTGCGATTTGTCTGTCAGCACCATTAGAATTTAACAAAATACTTGACAATCCGAATTTTGCGGATATATATTGTCGACACGAAATCTTTAATTTTTTATCTTTTAATATACCGGTAAGGTTTTGATCGAGTCTATCGTACCCCTGCACGAAATTATTAATATAGATATTATTTGTATGATTTTAATTTATAACAGCTGAGATAGTTATAATTTTAATCATACCGATTTTGATTCAAAAACCTTTATAGATTTATTGAATTTCTGTTTTCGACTTAGAATAATCGATTTTAATGTGTTAACTTACTCTATGTAGAAATGCGTCCGAGTTAACAATTAATAACCAATGAATGTTTTTTGTGCCGATGTTGTCGGGACGATTATTACAATTAAAATGACCGCCGATCAACAATTGGTATCATTTGACTCTCGCTGGGGCGGGTGTGTGGCTTTTTCGATAACTTCGTATGCACGCCATAATAAACACCATACTGTTACGAACTGTTATTTTGCTTTCATTATTTTACATTGTTTATTTTAAATTATGTATCGTGCGGTATATTTGAACCGAAACGGTAAATATCACAATCTAATATATAAAATTCACGTGTCACGGGGAGCGTAATGGACCTGCTGCGAAACGGCTCGACCGATTTTTATGAAATTTTGTGTGCACATTCAGTAAGTCTGTGAATCGGCCAACATCTATTTTTCATCCCCCTAATGATAAGGGTGACCCACCCTAATTTTTTTTTGACATTTTTTTTGGTTTTTATTTTTTTATGATACAGCATAAAAAATACATACAATCTTAAATTTTTACCCAACTACGATCAACCCATATTTTTAATTTTGGCAGATCGAAGTCTGTAGGGGCAACTAGTAATATGTATGAAATTATAACCTACAGCCTCTAACGTGTTTTTTTGGTGTGACAAAAAGCTAAAGTTCCGACGTTCCGTATATTGCCGCAACCATCACGGTGGTGAATGGGCCCACTTCAGCAAAGGATATTCTCGTGGATATTCTAGTCCCGTGAACATGACATTCGTAGACAATGTCGAAGTATCGAACTCCGCAAAAGAATATTAAAAAAACACGGTAATATCCCGTTTCAAATAGTTTAAATTAAGGATATTCTTGAAAACGGACGTAAAGTACCTATGGGCCTAGCCAAAATTCCATTAAGAAAGCGTTACCAAAGTTCGAAAATGATAAAATGTATTATATATTAATGGGTGTTATTTAAACGACTAGCATAATATTCGTATTTTTGTGAGCAGAAAAATATAATCTGGTAGCAGAAATAGCTAATTGAGCGGCAACTTATGTTCAGCAAACATTTTAAAATCAAACAGCAATTTTTGTCATTTTTTATGGCTGTAATTATTTTTGAAAGGCATATTAATTAAAAGAGGGGCAATGTGCTGCTCCTGTTTAATAAAATTTTGGTAAGCACTCGGAGGGTAAGCAAAAAAAAGTAATTTTGTGCTGCTTATATAAGTAGCATGAATATAACTTCAAGCAACTTTCTTTTTCATTAAATTCTGCGTTATAGCCCAGTCCACAGGATTTGATGACGTCATGATTTGAATTAATTCCCTGGTCCTTTATTAAGAATGATAATATAATTTATTAATTTCTTATTCAATTTTTATACAAAATTTTAGTTTGTAAATCGTATTTATAATTATTGTAATATCAAAAAATATTATTTAAAAATGTATAAACAAACAAAAGAAGAAATTCAAAGATAATGATATGAAGAGGATTTGAACTTACGAACGACAGCGTACAGCTTGAGCGCGCGCGGACAGTGTTAACCGCAGAGCTGTACGTCTTGTTACAAATAAGTTTAAAATTGTGGATCCATTCTTGTGTATTGAATGTTTTAATTTGATTTGATTTTTTTAGGTAATAATTAAATTGAATATTGCAAGTTTTTGAACTGCTTGTTTATTTTACACACCACCTACAATTTTTAATACCTGCATAGTCTATCTACTATCTACATAAATCTACGAAACTGAAACAAAATAAAATCTTGAAGAAAAAAATTTCATCATCATATTATCAGCCTTTAGTGGACGGACCACTGCTGAACACAGGATTTGACGACGTCATGACCTGAATTAATTCACTAGTCTTTTATTAAGAATGATAATATAGTTTATTAATTTCTTCTTCAATTTTTATAATTTTGTTCAATAACATACTTACAACACCATCTAGCGGTAAATAGCGCAAACCTACACCGGTGTGAACTCAGGACATAAAATGTAATGCAAAGAAATGTGCCGCTCAAGTAATTATTTTGCCCGATGAATGTTTATTATGCGAGGTCATAATATTGTAAGCTGCTTATTTATAATTTAATTTTCGACCATTATCAAAATTATTTGCGGATCAAGAATTGCTACCAGCTTTATTTTATTGCGTACAAAATCTTTGTATGCCAACCAAATTATTTAAATGCCGATTTTTTTTGCCCCTCCAAAATTTATAATGCCGTTCATTTAATTACTTCCCTATATTAATGGCATTTTGGCTAGGCCCGCTGTTCTTCTTGTCTAAAACAAGTGGTGCGAGAGGTAGTGTTTTTGTGTCCCAATTTTATTGCCAAATAGCATATTGCTTTGCAGGAATATTGGGCCGGCACGACCTCAGTGATACCACCGGCGTAAAGCCACAGCTATGCTGTCGCAGTTCGTGAGGTTTGTGAGTGTCCGATGTTCCATCGGGGAATCGGGAAAAGGAGGACAATGCATTTTTATAATTTCTGATTCTGTGGATGTTTATGTGCATCAATAGTCCATAAAATGCTTCGATTGTTTCTTTGCCTCGTATAAGAAATTCGGTCATTTTGTATGGATATTTTGATCATTTTTAGAGAGAAGAATAAAATGAGGCCTGTATTGTATAAATTTTGCGTTTTGGCTTAGTCTCGATCATTCTATTTTTGGCATGGCCGTTCAGTCTTGTTTTGAAGCATCTTGATGGACATGTACATGTCTCTTTATTTACGCAGTGGAAACGCTACGCGCAATTACACAGGGATCCCCGTGGATAGGACTTCTAGAACACCCCGCTACTAACCTCCGCGCCGGTTAGCCGCACTAAAATCACTGCAAGTTTTCTTAGTCCCTTGAATTGTGATTAGTGCAGCGTCCCGAATCTGACTAATACGGATACTATTATTTAATGCCTGTTTCACAATATCCAGATAAGTTCCCAAAAGGCTAACGGCAACATATTTGAGAGATATTTGACAGATACTCTATACTCTATCTGTCAAATATGTTGCCGATAGCCTATTGGGAACTTATCTGGAGATTGTGAAACAGGCCCTTAGCCTATTAAACTAACTAACTAACTACACAACAAAGACGTAATTTCTTTGTGAGATATTTATTTAAAAAGACGTAGGAAATTGTAATCTAAATGGGTTTCAAATATATTATGCGTTTATTAAGCTATTGCATAGCTTCTATCGCGGGCCTTGAGCGCGGGGACCGAGTACAGAAATTCCGTAACGAAAATAAAAACCTAACGCTCCCCACTCCGACGGGCACGGAGGTGTGGCCGAAAAGAAACGACGTTAGACGATGCATGCATCGTCTAACGTCGTTTCTTTTCGGCAGTCTTCGACACGGTGTTTGTGTGCTTGCAACTAGACGTATTGTACGACACTACGAAGCTCGCACGAATAACAATAAAATATAACACATGTATTGTAAAATAATAAAAATATTTTAAACAATATTAGTTAATATTGTTTAAAATATTTATATTTTTTTATTTATTTAATAAAGGAAAAAAAAATGTTTTCTTATCGGTCACCACGCTCAAAAAGTGTAACTTGAATTAATATCAAAGAAAAAGAAATACTGCATTAATAATTAAAATAAATAAATAATTATAATTGCATAAGTTGATACAAAATGCTATGCAATAGCATTACCGCGGCAGTCCCCGAGTGCCACACGTCTTTTTTTTATAGGCGGCTTATCACGTGTGACGTGTGCATTTATTTCATAAAAACTCATATTTTATCGATCGTTCTTCGTTTATTTCGCGTTGCTTATCGACTTTCTTAAATGATATCGATCCCTTTACTCACGCGGTTCCTCATGTGAATATCTGATTTTAGCTTATATTCTTGAGCTTAGTAGTAATTTAGGTATATCATCACCTTTTATCCACTGCTAGACAAAGGCCGCTATAATTAACACCCAGAACGGACGGTATCCCTCGCCACTATATGCAATCTGTTTATGAATATATAAATTAAAGTAATAAATTTGATATAAAACTATTTAGGCCAAAACCACAGATAACAAGATAGGATCCTAGGATGACGCAATGCTGTTCTTGGCAGAGACAGCATCCTTTGATCAGCTCCATGTGATAAACATCTATTTATACTCGCCGGATTTAATGGCGCACTCTCGATTCATATTTCATAGTTATGCTCAAAACTAACCGAAAATAAGTACTGCGGCTATTGGAGGCATTCCATCACACAAAGATTGCCAATATCAAGAACGTGCATATTTAATGATACTCTGGCGTAGTGACAAGTTGGGAGCTAGGTTGAGTCTAGGTAAGTACCACGTTTGAACGACTTCAAAAAAGAGGAGGTTCTATGTTTTTCTATGTTTTTTTGGTGACGAATACAGAAATAGGACCCATGGCGGGTAAACGCATACATTGAGCAGTAGAAGAAGAATAAATTGATGGTAAGTTGATGGTTCAAAAATGGAAGAAAGCAATAATAAGCAATCATATTTTTCTCTACTTTTGCTATTTTTGAAGTCGGTTAAATTAAGTTTTTTTCATATTGCTTTCTTAATTTATTGCAAATATTTCTTTACCTAAATGTTGTATTTTCACCGTATAAGGATTTTAATACGTAGTATGTTTTTATCTTAATTTTTTTAGCGTTTCACTATGATGAATGCAGTCGTATTAGATCTGAAGTAGAGTTGGCTACATGATAAATGTCATATGAACCGAGAAACATTAGCAATTGTTGGTTTTAGTATGTTCGATAAAAAATGTTGATCATTTGTACATTACATGGGACAATAATATCTATATGGGCTGGTCACGCACTCCGGAGAACGGATGCCCGATGAGTTCATAAGGTTCAAGAGGGGAGGCCTTTGAGGGGATGATGATGACCACGTCGATAAAACAAGAATATATCGAACAGGAGAAAGAATTGGTAGAACATGAAAGGTAGACTTTCAGTGTGCTGATATCTTATTAAAGTAAATTTTTAGATATTTTTATTAGCTAAATTAATTATTAATTGTAATCAACTTAATAAGCAGAAAATCTTAATAGGAATTTTATATTTTGCTCATCATCGAATTAAAGAAAAGTATTAACCCTTATATGTCCCACTGCTGGGCAAGGGTCTCCTCGACATTACGCGAGGAATGGAACTGGGCCATAGTTACGAATGCTCTGGCCCAATGTGAGACCGAATTAACAAATGACCGAGCAAAAGAGAAGATGAGGCTATTTTATTAGTTACAAATAGATGATATAAGTTTATAGATAATTCTAAGAGGTTTTTAATACAGTTGTACATGGTCTCGACGGTCTCACGGCTTTACGTGCATATTTCACATTCCTGTGGGAGTATGGGGATAAATTGTAGTAAATGTCACTCACAAATAGTGTAGCCTTCTATTGGTAAAGGCATTTTCAAAATCGCTTTAGTAGATTCAGAGCTTACCTCCTACAACCTCACAAACTCACAAACTTTACATCTATGTTAGTATAGATAAAAAGTCAATAACGTTTTGAATTCTACCAATCAAAATGTTCGCAACAAAAAAACAACAATATGAGTTCTCAAAACATTTTATGCGCAAAATAATTTTATCATAGATGAAAAAACAGCATCTTTGACGCCGTATTTAAATTTTGTTGAATCCCAGCTTTTTAATATGAATATTAAAAAATACAATAATGATTGTACTTACTTAAAACTTATTTTAACTTAAGAAAATCTAAAATTAAGTTTAGATTACATGGAAAGTTTTTTCCTCCAAAAAGTTAAAGCAACAAGCATTCGGGATAATAACGACATCTCTAAGGGGTTGTGAATGAGCATATGCCAAAACTTGCTAATGAGGTGCGTTAATTTTTTTGCTATAATAATAGATAGAAAAGAAAATGCTTATTTTGATACCTATAAGACACCTAAAAAAATTTCTAGGATTAGTTTTAAAGTGTGCTGGATTGGAGACATATTAAACCTAGCAACATGGGTAAGTAAACTATATTTTACACAAAAGGTGGGTTTGAAGATAATGCAATAAAAAACTGAAGGGACGCGCTAAGTATAGACCAGCGCAGGCGCAGGGAAAGCCTGTTTGGCGCGCTACCATTAAAACTCAACTACATTATGTTTGTCGCTGTTTGATCTGATCGAGTTAGTAAATATTTAAAACTAGCAGCACCCCGCGGTTTCACCCGCGTACTTCACGTTCCCGTGGGATTACGAAGATAAATTGTAGCCTATGTGTTATTCTGATGTATAAGTTATATTATTGTTAAGTTTAACAAACATCCATACTTACAAACTATCACGTTTATAATATTAGTAGGCTATTATATTTAGTAGGAAGTAGGATAATATTAGTAGGATCTAAGCTTGCCTTGTTAAATTGATCTTACTGCGGTATCAAATGTAATTTGACTTAATCCGAAAGTTAACCCAAGTCAGTGGTCAAGCCAAGACTACTTATAATGTCACAATAATATTTCAAGGATAGGATTTTTAAGATCACATAAATCAATGTTGCATTGAAGACGTCCGTAGCTGTATGAAAATATAGTTTCGATTTGACTAATTAAAGTCGGCTCAAAATTAAAAGTCGAGAATATTTTCATATCTTTTGTTTATCTTATTAAGTAGGTTTCTAGTGTTTCAATGGAATTCGTCTCGCCGTCCCGTGGTAGCGCCGCAGGATACATTCGAGGTCGCGCATTGTACCCGCCACCTTCCCCTCCCTCACACCCCTCGCCCCCTCCTCTTGCCGCACACCCCGCGCTATTACTCTCACATTACAATGCCCCAGCTCGTCTGACAGGAAGAATTTCACAGGTTGAGGTTTGATTCTTAGCTCGCTTGGCCCACGTTTTAAAGAAAATTCTTAAAAGAACTTTCGTGAGCTTGAATCACCTTTCACCAATACCTAATGTACACCTTTTTACATAATATAAAATGCTCTGGCCAGTTCGGTTAAAATAATTTCACGGGTTCTAATTTTTATTTGACCTAACCAAAACGGAAGGCAAATTCTTAAGAGAATGTAATACAGTATACTCATACAGCAGATATTCTTTTACAATCACACAATCCCTTGGCAATTTATTTCTTTATTCCGAGCAAAATTGGACAGATAACAGATTTAGAAGATATTAGATAGATAGTGAAGGACCGGTGAAGGAAAACATCGTTAGGAGACCTGCATGCCTGATGACATGAAAGTTTTTGAAGGTATGTGAGGTTATCCAACCCGCATTGGGCCAGCGCATCGGTGAACTATGGCCTATTACCCTCCTCGCCTGATTTCGAGGAAGAGTCCCGTGCCCAGCAGTGGGACATAATATAAGGGTTGATACTTTTTTTTAGATAGATAGTCAATATTATTCACATAATAGGCACATTAGAGACTACGACAGGAATCCTCATCAATACTATCAATAGTATTGTAGTAAAAAATTGTATTTCAAAAAAGTATTACTAAGATATATTTTTTTAGAATGTTAAATAAAATGATGTTTAACATTCTAAGGAAATTTTTTCATGATACAAATGGTTATGAAAAAAAGGTTCGTGATTTCTTCATTACAAGATGATTCTTAAAATGTTTCAAAGCATTATATTTCAACACAATGGTTTTATAAATTATGCTAAATATAACTGGCTTATACATTCCTTGCTGTTATCCTTTAGATTTTCTAGTTCATAAATTGTAAATCCTTAAAGATTCATAAAAATCGACTGACTTTTTTATTATTTATTCATGCTTACATAATTTTCTATTAAATAAATAAGATTTACTAGTACTTAGAAGTTGTAATATTTAAGCGATTATAATACACAAAAACAATATTATTTTATTTTAGGGAAACATCACTTTGCTACTTTACATAATTAAAGAAAAGAGGAGGAGTCTAGAGAACCTTGTGGCACTCCTTGTGCTAATAGAAATCGCAGGTTACATAAGCTAGCTGCAGCTAACCTAATTTACACTTAGTTCAAATGTGTTGAATATGCTAATGCCTAATACATTTCATACGCAAATTTTTTATCACGATAAGTAGCGTAATTCGATGATGATGATAGAAATTTTGAGTATAGTCCGCTACAGAATACTCAGTATTTTAAGTTATTTCGCACTAACCATCACAGTATAAATGCCGACAAAAAAATTAAAGAAAGGGGAATTTTAATAATAGCGTATTAGTAATGAGGTAGAAATATTACTTAATTATTACCACAACATTAACATTTATTCGTAGTGGTAATATGTTAGCACTTACGGTGTGGGTAACTGAATTAATTTTATCGTAAAATTAAGTTAAAATGAGTATAAAATATGCGTTAACATAAAAATCGTTCATATCGCTTACAGTTCAAAGTCCAATTACAACACCTTTAAAATATATTATTTTCTTGAAATTGCAATAATTTTCTATATTGCAATTGTGTTTTCTACAGTAAATCTTTCATTGGAGTAATCACGTCTAGAAACAAAATAAACATTGGTATCTGCTGTAAAATTATTACAGATGGAGGAAAATATAATAAAATGGTAATTAAAACATGCATTGAGACCATTCCACGTTGCCATCGACGCAGAAATAACTGAAAGTAAATCAGAGCGAAAAAAACAACAATAGTTATTAGGTATCGGTTTCTTGACCGACGTTAGAAAGGCGTCCGCGGCACTTTCCAAGCTATTATACGATAGGAAAATAAATTGGAATAGAAAAAGTCGCGGTACAATATCGTATTAAGATCAACATTGTGGTAACTTATGTATGCGAAAGACAAATAGTAAAAATACCGAGGTAACACAGTACATATTCCCAAAGTTGGTAAGATTACCAATGGGAAGGACGCGCTTCCCGGTAATACTATTTTTTGATTGGGAGTACTTTTACTGTTTGACCGACACTTCTTACTTCAGTAGATGGCGCTGCTAGGCAACACTAAAAACACATCAACCAGGTACATATTATTATCGTAACACCTAACTTCACCCTGTGTTTCAACTAGCGTTGTAGTTTAGAAAGCGATACAACCACTTATGTATCAAGTGCCTATCAACCCAAAAAGTTAATATTCCGCTTGCCATATTAACTTTATGTATCAAACTAAGCGAGGTCGCCCTCTTAGCCCTTCTTCAATCAGAATCCACAATCAGCCAACAGCTCCATTGTATTCAAAATCGCAAGTTGATGAAGTCTGGGTAATATTTCTCTGCTCTGCCCTCAGATAAGTTAAGACGAAAGAAAGAAACAGAATAGAGGTAGCCGTATCAAGCACTGCATAGCTTTCAGGGGCTATACATAATACCGTTAAATTTTGTTTATGTTCATGAATTAAGGGGGGCGAAGGGAGCTGCTGTGACGCATAAAGTTGTATCAAATTTCGTGTATTGTGTGAGGATTAAGCCTCCGTCCAGTTTTTTGTTTGACTTTTTAATTTGAGCTCTCAATCGAGTTATAATCCCATATACTCTGATATGGAGGGATAATGTGGTTAACCATCATCATCATCATCATTCTTTATGCTAGTCGTTGTTTTTTTGCTCGCATACAGCTAAGAACAATATGTATGTTTACTTTACTTTTTATCTTACAACTTACACTTTTTAACGATGGTTAGCCAAATTGACAAACGAGTCACCTCATTGTAAGTGGTCCAACTCGCCCATGAACATAAGTTAGTTGAAACGCGAACTAGTCCAACTAGCAACTCATTTATGTATTGACCCATAAGATGTTAAGTCTCGCTGCCAATAATTAACAGTAGCTATTCTGTAAAAACCATTTCGATATAGAGCTTCATCTTAGTGATTGCGTTCACTTCACGCTCACTTCGGCGGTAATACCCCTTACGGAATACCGAAATTATACTAATAATGTCAACAATCTCACGCAACAGGGTTCGTCTCGTCGCCACACTCACAAGTGTGGCGCTGTCGGGACTGTCGAGTTTTAAAGAATACGAATTTGATATCTCACCGCGGAGTCAGCTGTCGAGATACGAAATTGTTTTTACAGAATAGCACTGCTGGTATGGCTCACACTTGATCCAAGGGATCGGAACCAAGCAGTGTAGTGCAACATTGCAACATACATAAAACCGTATAAAATAAAATGTATTATAAACACTCTTATATATACAATATAGCGTTTTCAACATTTATTTGGGTTGAAACGATTTTTTTGTATATTTACTATTCGCTAGGGTGACCAAACATTTTATAAATTTGGGACACTCGCAATACTGGCAATTTGTCAAATTACTTACGATTTTACTTATTTTTCTTCTGAATTTAATAATATTTATATAAATCACCACAGAATTAAAATACACAATCGGAAAGTAATGACATCGAAATCGGTGCACGATCTAAAGTGGCAATCAATTTTTTGTCTTTTGTTATTAGGAAACTAAGTTGAACAATCTTTCACGCACTTTCTATTACTTACATAATGCGGTTTTATTTAATTTAATTTTGGAAAGTCTTAGTGTTTTAAATTTTCCCAACTATGTAAATTGTAACTGAAAACACTTATTAAGGAGGCGTCTATGGATATAATTGATTACTACCAGGTTAAGTAAGACGACTTTTCAGTCACTATTCTATTTAAAAAGCCATGTTCTAAATTCGATGGTCACCCTATCGCTCTCATACTGTTTACGTGTATCGTAAACATAGACGCGTGCTCTCGTGACTGCTCTGATGAACATCTACACTACTTACAGACAGACTGACGGATGCACCGATAGACAGACGGTACTAGTTCAACACTAAACGGTAGTATATTAATAAGCTTAAAATGATCACATGGCTTTCGCTTATAGTAATAAGCTTTACTTACTTAACGGATTTTATTTCAATATATTTATTATTTTCTAGGGATTTTTGTTAATTTTATACTAGTAAAATATCGAAAACGTGAGGAATATGAGTCTCAATATTCCTATATTTTTTCACATAGGTACACATAAACCACCTTTGACAGCTTTTCACAGCTTTTGACTGCAGTGGCTATGATATGTGACAAGCTGATCAAATTAGGTAATTTAACCATGCTTCTAAGAAATCACTTTACAAGAGACTAGACTGCTGCGCCGAGCGCTCGCGGTGAGGTCACCCGCCCAAATCGGAGCACCGTACGTCGCCATACTCCGGAAGACACCAGAGTACAACTGCCTGCAGGCGGCGCTGGGTCCTCCGAGGTTCGGGAGGAGTCTGCCCAGTGCACTCGCCACCTTGACGACCTTCGGTCCCAACAGTTTGAAACGTGGGCCGAAGGTCCATCCTCCGTCAATGACCCTTACCTATTACCTAGGACGAGATAAATAAATAGGTATTTTGGTAGAATTTATAGCTTCTCTAATATATAGTGTATATGTCGCAGTCATCTGGTTGAATCAGTCATTTGATTGTATCACTAACGCGTTAATCAATTGACGACATTTAATTGAATGACTAAAGGACAACTCGTCAAGTTGTTGAATGTGACGTTTAACGCCTTGACTGAACGTCATTTAGCATTGTCGTTGAATGGGGTATAGCCGACTTTGTAATGTTTTTAGAGTGACCATAAGTTCGCAATTCAAAAGGTAGCTTCCTTTTCATAACAAAAATGAGCAATGAACATTATGATTTTATATTGTATTTTAAGTCTTATCATAGGCTAAAAATATATGATATTTTTTTAAAAGTAATGTATTAAAATGTGGAAGTATCTATGACTCCAGAAAGTTTTTAACTTAAGTCTTTGTCACCTTGTGAAATGAAAGTTTAGGTTAGGTAAAAAAAAACAAAAATATTATAATCATAGGATCAGTTTCTAGCTGTTTTACGCCAAGTTTGTTTTAGTGACTACTAACGCCGCGGTGGGAAAAAATGAACTAAATTCCAATCACCTGACTGATTTTACGTCCGCTCTGTTCAAAAGGCTATGTTACAATCCGCTATCTAGTTGGACGATGAGCGACGCTTGTTCAATCAACGTTCGGCCTAGTCATTCAATTAAATGTCGTCATTTAATTAACGCGCTAGTGATACAATCAAATGACTGATTCAACCAGATGACTGCGACATATACATCATCATCATCAGCCTTTATCCGTCCACTGCTGAACATAGGCCTCCCTCAATGAACGCCAAGACGACCGATCCCTTGCTACTAGCATCCAACACGGACCTGCCACTGCACGGAGATCATATTGTGTGTAGGTACATGATTACCTATTAATTTTTTAAAACCAATTCGACAGTATCTCCAAGTGTAGTTATCACTAATCAGCATAGTAGGTAAACAGTTTCCCGCTATTTTTGACGGAAATCTATTGTCTTTGACGTTTAATTTTTAATTCAATAATTGATATAAACTACTAAAGTAAAGACTCCTTTTTATATGTAATATATCTATCGCTGTTATTAGTAATGCGTTCGCTATCTGTTACTCCTCTAGTCACGTGTAGAGCCTAGAGCAGAGGTTTCCAAACTCTTTGGTTTCATAGACCACTTTCAAAATTTTCCTGCACCAAGTGGACCCCTTGCTGAGTTTTTTTTTTGTTTTCAAGAATTGCTCGTTTAATGATAGGTAAGTCAAGCCAACATTTTGGTTCTTCATTATCGAAATTAAATTAATTTTCATGGAACCCCGTTTACGATTGTGGACCCCCACTTTTGTCACGCTCATCGTGGACCCCCTTCGAGTCTTCCGTGGACGCCTTTGGGAATCACTGGTCTATAGTCTGGACATTGAGGAAGTGGCAGCCCAAATCGTATAAAAATATTCTGCCGAAACTTTTGTAACAAAGTAAGAGAATGTGCACTGAATGACCTATTTGTGTTCTAATATCTTTGATGTACAGATAAAACTAAAAGTTAACTGTCATTGACTCTAAAAGTACTCCGGGACAATTAGGGGCGCCATCAGCCATGATATACAATCTCAGTAAAATTTACGAGACGCACTCTGGATGTGTTCCAAGAGAAAAATATTACGACGTAAATATAGATTACATGTTTTGATTTGTTTCGATTGTAATTAAACTACACGCCGCCCGTTGCTTCACTCGCAATATTGTATTATAGCATTGAATTCTTTTTCGTATTATAAACGTAAAATATATTTAATTTATGTAAAATTACACAATGTTAAACCAGTTCCGGCTAATTTAAAAATAAATAGAAACAATATTATACGCATTTATGTACACAGTATCATACAAATTTTCGCATCTGCATGAGGTCTAGCCTAGTACGAGTATGTCTTGCAAGCTGTCACAGTTATGTATTTAAAAAAATGCTACCATTGCTACTATTATGAAAGAGGAGCTAGCTTTTAGCTTTATTACTAGAAGAATTTGTGTCCAAGCTATCCAAAACAAATGTATAATATACGAACGAAGCAAATTCCTGCCACAATTGTAATTTAAAGATAACTAATTTGGATTAATTTTCGTTTTACGTTTCACTGAATCACAAGACAGCTTAAGTTCATTCAAAGTAGTTTTAGTACGTGTAAAATTCTCTTAAATATAAGAAAATAATATTGTAAAATTCATATGTATTTTTGAATTTACAATATTTCTTTATTTTTATAAATATGTGTGTAACTTTTCTTATACTTGAATTTCATTTAACATAATAAAGCTATTTTTATGGATTTTATCGTTCGTCTTTTTACGGTTTTAAACAGCCCTCGGATTAGAGTGATGTCGCGGGAGGTCCCTAAGTTTATTAGCTATGATAGCATAAGATGCTCTTGTCAGTCTGTTTGTAGCAATTACGTGTACTGATAGACCATTAGCCCTGGCTGACGTCCAGATGGGCGGCGTCTGATGACGGGGCGTCTGGCCTTCGTAAACGTGTAAATACTCTTAAAACTACACTTTAATTATATAATATTAATAAGAGTTATGATCTGACAGTTACTGACATGGCAACGCCATGTTTTTTTACTCTTTTTAAAATACTAGTGGTTCCGACTGACGTTGTCCTGTGCGAAATATTTGTATGTACATAATCTAAACGATTCTCAAACCCACTGGAATACACACAATAATTTTTATCAAAATCGGTCCGGCCGTTTGGGATGAGTCCAGTGACATCTACATACACTTTTACACCACGTGAATCTGGTCTCGTGTTAATTTTTCGAACTTGTGTTACGGGTATCAGACAATGATATATGGATATTTAATAGCAGAGCCGTAAAAAGCATTTTTTGCGCCCTGTGCGAGCTTCTATAACCACGCCCTTAGCAAAAATAATAGTTCTGCCTGGTCTGGCCATTCTTGCGCCCCCCAGAGCCTATGCTCTGTGCCTGGGCACCGGTGGCACCGCCCTATTTACGGCTCTGTTTAATAGAATTATATACATATATGTTAGGTTTTTAATATTTAATACACATTTAATACACTCTATACCCAGGAACATATATATTTTATTAATCCCTGCCGGCTACCAGCTACCTCCGGCTTGAGAGCCAACGCGTTAACAGTCGAGCCACAGACGTATTTTTAATTTGGAGAGAATCATAAAATTAACCATGATAACCGTTTTTTTAAACCAGGGGCTGTACACGCGTATTTAAAACTCATATCGGTTAAATTTTTCTTCTGTCAATAGACTTCTATTGCTGAATACATTTACAAAGATTACAGTCCTGGCTTTCCGTTGTATTACTGTACTGGCTCTGGCATACCTGTATGGCACACCTAAATGTAGCATGCCGCTACATTTATTGCTGAGTTAACAATTTTTTATCGATTGCCGTTTATAAGACTCCTACTAAAAGGCAATTTTACTATCAACACACGTCAGACAAACATCTCGTATCTCTGGTCGTCGCCAAAATAACGGCATTTTTTAAATGATTCAATTAATATTGATGGTACATTCTTTATCGCCATCAAAAATGTTGATATTAATGTCGCAATACTTATTTTGTTTTCCGTAAATCATGTCCCGATTCTTGATATAAAAAAATAAAGATTCAACCTATATGTATATAATATATATAATATCCAACTCCTGGCCATCGGTCACCTCAAAATCGGTGAGGGGTGTAGGACCATAGTTCACCGATAATCTGTCCCAATGCGGGCTGGTGATTTTCACACACCTTCAAAGACTTTTTATCTTATCAACCATGCAGGTTTTCTCACGTTTTCCCGGTCAGTCACGGTGTTCCTTCACCATTAAGCGAATTGTCTCATGTTCATGTGCACTTTAAAATTTACAAAAAATGAAATGAAATGGGTTTCATTGAAATGGGGATTGAAACCGGCCTGGTTTCAATTCTGACCGCTTACTCAAGAGATCGAGTCCATAGCCACTGTCCCATCGTCGCTTAGCTTCTTGATGTACTTCACTGTTACAACTACTTCTACACATATTATCGCTAAGTATATAACATCGCTATTTATTATCGCTCTATATCACACAACGAGATGTTAGTTTACTCATAAGGATATAAGGCAGTCATAACACACATTTACACCATTTAAACAGACACGTTTCAGACACGAAAGCCCATGCCACCGTGAATACCTCGCCTGTACTTTGATGTAGTCGGAGAAATAAAATCACAATTAGAAACGACGCTCCTCGCTAAGGGTTCTAGTAAAATAGAATCATGGGCAATTACTTCCTTATTAAACATTCTTCTATTTCAATGTTAACTGGTTTTAGGGTTGTGTAGGCTGAGGACAAAAGATATACGCCACGCGTTAGTTTATTTTATATTTCACATTAGTGACGACCTCTGTCACAGAGGCTCTGTGGCTCAATGGTTACCGCGTTGGCGCGCAAGCCCGGGGTAGCGATTTTGAATCTCGCCAGGGAACAAAAAAGTTTATGTGTTCTTCTCTGGGTCATGGACGTGTATTAAATATGTGTATTATATAATATAAATCTTAAATATATGTATTATTATGTATTTCTTCGGAAACTTAGCACGGGATCAGATTGACGTGACGTAAAAGCGTCCATAGATATTATTAGTGTAACAGGTAACATCGTATAGGCGTCGTGATGATTCTATGAATTAAATACATAATGTGTATATGTAGTTGTCTAGTGTGTTAACGGTGGAAAAGTTAAAAAAAACCCAGACAAGTTCGAGTGTAACTCACGCGCAGAGGTTTCTGATAAGTTATGTTGCACTAGCAACAGCTTCTTAACTTAGATTTACAGTCATATCCGTAGTTAATATAGTTAGCAATAGCAGCTATCTGCCAAAGAAAGTCCCGTCCAAATAGGCTCAGCCGTTTCATAGAACAAACAAACAAACTAAAATATTTTTTTTGATGAATTGTCTATATATTTTCTTACGTATTTGATGAAAAAATGTTAATTTGAAATTACAAACAGACACTACTATTTTCGACTATTTTCATTTGTTATAGTAAATTCAAAATGAATTAACGGTTTTCTAGTTTTTCCTTTACACATATGTTAGTACCCAGATTATTATTAACCTTTTAGAATATGGTTTACAGACAGTCAGACGGAGGTACGGACAACGGACTTACTAATAAGGGTTGCGTTGTCATCTTGAGAAACGGGACCCTGAAAACGAAGTAAATACAGTAGAACCTCGATCAGTTAAAGTGCAAGGGAAACAAAATATTTTAAGTTATAGAGGTTTTAAGTTATCAAGGGTCATATTAGTGATAGGTCAAGGGAAGGGAACATATTATTTATTGAAGTTATAGATGGTTTTCTAAGTTATGGACGTTTGAGTTATCGAGATTCTACTGTATATTCAATGTTTACTTGTTTTTGCAATCGTAGAGCGTAACTTGGTGCAAATTCCGAAGTCAAACAAGAAATAATAGAATCGTGTGTGACGATAAAGATCTGTATGTAGATATTATTATTCGTTTAATTAGATTTAAGAACAAGAACAACTAATCAGCGTTTTCAGAAGTTAACAATATTACTCAATCATATATCTCGGGGAAATTCTGTATATTTTTGACATTTCTATACATAAGTTAACATGATTCGAAGACTAATTGAGGCCGTACATAGAAGATCAATGCTATCATATTATGTAAAATGAAAAAAATATTATAAAGAGCTTAGATTGTGAGTTTGTGAGAGTAATCTGCCCCTCTAGACAAGTGGCACAAACGCTAAAGGAATAGAAATAGAATAGAATCCTTATTATATGGGAATGACACTAGCTTACGACATGTAATTTGAGCAGCTATTGTTATTCCCATACGATAAGTATTCTATTATATTTCTATTCGTTTAGCGTTTGCAACTTGTCTAGAGGGGCTGGATCGACTGTACGGTCTTCCAGATAGTTCTTTGTGAGTGACATAGGCTGTGACTTTCCCCGTACTCTCATGGGAATATTTATAGAATATTTACTTTACACGCGGTAGAAACCGTGGGGCACGGCTAGTTATTGATAATAATATGATCAAGATATAATAATTAACACGCACCACTTCATCATCATCATCATCAGTCATTATCCATCCACTGCTGAATATAGGCCTCCTTCAATTAACGCCAAGACGACTGCTCCCTTGACACTCGAATCCAACACGGACCGGCCACTGCTCGAAAATCGTCTTCCCTCCTGATAAAGGCCGACCAACTTCGTCTACTTAAACGCGGCCTCCACTCTTGAACCTACACTACATATTTAAATAAATTTTGCTAAGCATTTGCACTTTGAATGGTTTTGGATGTGATAAGTATAAAGGATTTAAGAGGAGCTATGCTGTGTGGCGGTACCTTCCACCTACATGATACATGCGTAAAGTGACAGCTATGCTGTCGAGTGAGGCTTGTGAGATTACGGTGGCCTATTTGGGGATAGGGAAGAGGAGGGAACCGCATCTGCATAACCTGGTGGTGCGCATGTCTATAGCGTCGGTAGCCACCACAGTTTATAAGACACCGACTGCTCCTTCAACGTCTCTTGACAAAAAAATGGTTTAGAAAAACAAACAATAAAGACATCAATTCAACGTTCAATTTAAGTAAATCGAACGAAATGAGGTAACGATTGGCAGGAACGCGATTGAAAAACGCGAAAAACACTATTCGAAAAAGTTAAAATGACGTTATTTAAAAACCAAACTAATTGAGCCGGGTATTTTAAAAGCAACTACTTGGGTATAAAAATTATATTTATGTAAGTGAATTTTAATTTGTGAGTGGTTAAAATTATGCCGGCCAACGACGAGGAGAGCCCTGGAGATGTTTTGACCCACATGCCCGCGCTTCTGTGAAACTTGCCTCTTAGGTTTTAACTTATTCTGAGTGTCCTGAAAGTGTCCTTTTCGTAATCAGCATCATCGTTATCTTATCATTCTCAAAAGTTTACGAATTTCACTCTTTGTAATGAAATAAACTTTTTACGTATTTCGCGATTTACTAGGAATTACATTTTCGTTCTCGTTTGGATAAAGCTTGATGGCTTCATGTTGGGTACACGCAGAGGTAGCGAGTTCTAATCCTGATTGTAATGTGTATAATTAGTTATTTCGGATGGATTGGATGCGAGTGGCAAGATAGGCCGTCTTGACGTTCATTGCGGAAGGCTTATGTTCAGATGAGGCCAACGAACGGGTGAGAGAGTAGGCCTCCCTCCGTAGACGACGAACGGGGATGCGTCGGAGGCGCTACTTAATGCACTTCCAATAACGCCCCTGTGCTCGTGTCGGGCTCAGGATGGGAACCCGGGCCCTGCTAGACACGACGTCGTGGGGATTGCCAAGTCGTAGCGGGCAGTCCCCCTATTGTGGAGAATCTGGTCTTGCCGGGAGTAATCTGTCGCTGAGGTTTTCCCGTCGCCTGTAGATCCGGGTCCCTCAGATAGCGGTCGAAGGCTCACGCAGCGGTTTTAGTGGGGTAGTGCATCCAATGCGAGTCTCCACACACGCCAGCACGCCTACCCAAGGCCCTGGTAGAGACCGAAAAGGATTTCCGATGCGTCATCAAAAAAAAAGGCTTATGTTCAGATGTAGAGAGATAGAAGCTCATAATGAGCGAAGTGTGATTTTGAAAATAATTGATTATATTAAATGTAAATTTTGTTTCAGGTAATTGACAACACCGTTACACTGCTACCGTTAGCCGGACGACTGTGCTATCATCCTTTGTACGTAAGTGACTGACATCCGACGATCTCTGGGGCTTAATGTTTAGCGCGTTGGCCCTCAGGCCGGAGGTAGCTGGTGCAGGAGAATAAAATGTCATGGATGTGCATTGAATATGTTTAAATATAAAATATAAAAGTATTAAATAAATTTCCGTTGTCTGGTACCCGTAACACGAGTTCTTCGAGAACCTACGACGGTACCAGATTGACGTAGTGTTAAAGCGTCCGTAGATATTATTATTATTCGATGGAAAAGTGGAATATATACTGAAGTCCTCCTCCCAACGAATGTCACAAATGTAACAATATTGTAACAGTAAGACAACAAATGGCTGCTACGAAGCGGCAAGCAACGCGTGCACATTAAGTTGTGTAAAAATAACCAGATATTTAGTTGACGATTACAGTTAATGGATGAAAGGGGAAAGACCTAAAATTATTTTGTCATTTTTTTTTGAATTTTCATATTCTTATTGTTAAATCATTTGTTATATACTCTTGTCTGCATGTATATTTATAAGATATATATATATATATATATTTTCGTGGATCAGGCGCTATTAATAACGAAAATTACAGGATCAGAGCTCAGTATTATTTCCGAGCATTATTGATACCACCATTTGCTGTGTTCTGTATAGAAGGGTGAATCGTATAAGTCGGGGATGTTTTGCCTGCCATTAACCTATTCAGACTTATCATAGAGAATATTCTGGTAGTGATTGTCTATAGCACGAAGTATAGATATAAGGGGTTCGAACGGTATAGGCTTTTCCATATTCATGTGCACAATAATAAACCCAGATCTTAGTTCTTTTTTCTTTTTGACTGCACTAGAATCAAGTATGTACCGATGCTATGGTAGTGGACCAATCAGCGCCATAATACTTCCCGCGTAAAGATTTAAACGAGTACTTATTAAAAAAGGCGCGCTCTACCGGAAAAATTCTGTCCCCTAAATTGCGACCATTCGTTCAACCTTACGTGGAACTACTCCTTAAATCTAAAATTCATGGTCTATATCATAAAAATAGTCGGATGCTCTATGGTTGATAAAGTATTTCGTATAATGTGCGTCTTGAACGTAGGGCCTCCTCAAGCGTGTAATGTAGAGGTGCGTCCGGATGTCGTTAATCGTTATTGAATTGAACTTAGAACAACAGACATCTCTGCTGAGGTCAAACTCATTACTCGACATTTGCATTTAAATTTCGAACACTCCAACGTAAAAGCCATTTTCAAAGAGACATTATTTATTTTCATTATTGATGAGGTAAAATATGGTTCTATATTGTAGCTGAAAGGGCATTATAGAATTTAGAAAGCCCGTGTCACAGATTAACGTAATAAAAAAGTCAGGCCACATAAAAAGGCTCGGATAAAGGCTTTTACACTTAGAAGATTGGTGGTAGAAAGAAATAGTGGTGATTCGTAAAAGTAGTGAACCTTCAAAACGCTACCGTTCTTTATGTATGTTAATTATTATAACATAATATTTCAATTGTCTGAGTCATCGATAAAGTTTAATTGGATTTCAGTGTAATATGAAAGTCTTTCAAGTCAATTTCGCAAAGCTGTACAACTGTAATAATAAACCTTTGATCTATATTTTGGAAATAAGCCGTGAGGAATATCGCCCTTGGTAATTTTTTGATTAATTAAATTTTCTCATAAATTAATTTTGTTTTCGCAAATAGCGTGTCGCTGAGCTAAGGAATATTTGTTTAAATTTGGAAAACCAAGGCCGGGATTTACATGTTCAGGATAATTTTTCATATTTGTTTGTTTTTCCAATGGCAACGCGGTTAATGTTAATATTATGTACTTTCTTTTTTCTATAATGTATTTATACGAATGAAAAATAGATACATTATTTAATGTTTTTATCACACATTAAATTGTAATTATTGAAACGTTGATCCGTTTGGACAGCGAAAACTAAGTTAGGCTTTCCTGTCGTCCAACCTTCCGTGTGTGCATCATAGAGCAATTCTTACAAAGATACTTTTGAAATTGTTACATACTTGTTTTATGGTTAAAGTAATGTAAGTGGTATAAGTAATATAATTAAAGTACCTTTTCTCCGAAAACTAGCTGTTTCACAAGGTATCAAGCAAGATGGTGGCATCCATGCAGTTGGGAGCGAGGCACAGCGAATCCCGTCCGATAAAGTGTATCATCTAATTATGCTACATTCCTTGCTATTTCCATGCCACTCTTATCTTTTGTAGTCCCTACATGTATGTATTATACAATACCAAATACTTCTGAACATATACGGAAGTCATTAAATCGTATTAGAAGATTCCAATACGCTAGTGCCAAACGTCCAATCGTCGAAGGTTATATTAAGAGAATTTTATTGGAACGAAGTTCCTTACGACAGGCTTGGATAAGGATTTTGCTGCGTGACCGAACTGAAAAAAATGTGATAATAAAACCGTAAGAAAAAGTGCGTGGAATAAAAGCGGTAAATGAGACGTGTGCAAGCGCGACAGTCGCATACACAAGCGAGTAGTGTATAATACCTTTCTTTTTAGCCGAAGGAACTTCGTTCCTACCTGGTGTCCCACGACACTACATTTCTTTTTTTCCTGGGTTTCCGTTCTTTGAAGGAAAAGACAAAATTTAAGAAGAACTAGGTTCTAGATTAATTCTAAATAAACACAACCGAAACCAACATAAAAAATTGTGTAGTGTTTTTTTAAAGAAGATGCTGAATGAATTACACAAGTGTAATTATTGTAGGAGAATATGACTGTTTTTGTCTATTCTATACACAAATGTAAAATTACCAAAAGTAGCGTTTACTTATGACTCACAATATACTCTTAAGTTGTGAGATTAGTTAGTAGTTATATGTATAAATTTTAAGTTTAAAGGATATTTACATCTTTATGAACTCTGCTTAATGTTTATTACAGGTCATTGTCAAGCCTTGAGTAGCGTTAATGTCTTGTTTTTATATATATTTACCCACATTTTACAGTTAATTATTTTGACTCTTAAAAACTACTAACATTTTTAAATGGCTTCAAAAAGGAGGCGTTTTTCAATTCGACAGTACTTAAATGCTTTATTACTTCTAAATATTTAGAGTATTTTTTATTCTTTATTGTAAGTAAACATTGATGCACACAAATTAATAAAGTTGACTATTCATAGTTATCTATCTATTATTAATTCTGACTGGAATAGTTTTGAACATTGCTAGAAGCAAAATGGAAGCCATTTTAGTTCGGCATAAGTGGACCAAAGAGTCAATAATTGGCAGCCAAACAAAAGGGCCTATGGATGGTAGGTCGTTGTATACTCCGGGGCCTTATTACAAGACAAGGCAAAAAAATATATTTTTCTCACCCTTTGGGACATTGTCCATTAAGCTACTCAATTGAAAGTAACGCCGCCTACCCTACTTATCCTTAATTATTATCTGTAACCATTCAGAGTAGTTTCTGTAGAAATCATATCAATGTGGAACCGGTTGGAAGGATTTTGAAAGAGTTTTAACCTGTGAGCCTATCTGCATGGGTATAACTAATCTGTTTCCTCCTTCCTTTCCGCAGAGGAGCTTTGCTTTGTTCCGTCAAGAACAAGACTCAATTGTTGCAAAATAATTAAGTTACCAATCTACAACTCAAGTCTACAAGTCCAAGATAACGTAGTTAACATACGAGCCATTTTGTTTGTGTTCATCAGCGAGGTATATTATATTTAACATTTAACTCGTCCACCAGCTTGCATAGCTTAAATAATATATAAAAAATAATGTTGAACAGAGCGCTTCTTGAGTACGATGTAAAAACATTGACTCCGAAAGTCCATTAAACTTATGCAGCACTGTTTGTTGGGTATTTGAAAATTAATTATCTGTGAGCATCTGTCAAAGTGACGTTTGAATAATATGTTACCTTCGTTACGCGTCGGCGTTTCTCAATTTTAGAATTCGCGATTAATGAACCTAATCTAGTCCAAATGCTTTGGAGATAGTTTAATGATATTACTCATTACAATTACGTCATTTGAAATTATTTATAATATGCAACGTGTACTAGATAAACAAAATAGAAAATCTATACTTGTATAAAATTACTGAGCCGATATAAAAATTCTAAGAGCTAGCGCATTAATATAATAGTAACGTGAACATTTTTTTTATAAATAAATCGCGGATTTATAAATAAAGACAGATGGAGCATGCCGAACACCCGAGAACAACTCTTCAAAGCGAATACAAATTCAAAAGCTCTCTCAAGTGCTTAATATAGCGTCGTACTCAAAACGTCTTATATTGTGTTCAATTTTGAATTTGTATACGTTTTGGTGGCGTCACTCGCGTGTTTGGCATGCTCTATCTGTCTTTATTTATAAATCTGTGAAATAAATATAAATCGGTTAAATTGAATCAAGTAAAATAGCACGTGAAAATCTAGCAAGTACCTAAATAATGCGAAGCGAAGCAAAAAATATTATAATGATTATCACAAAACCTCCGTCCACAATACAAAAAAAATGAAATCACGATATTTTTTCAAAATTTTTTAACTGTTCCAATTCTTTACTCATCGACCTCTACTGATCAAAGATTCGGATTCGAGTAGTGCTGTAGTCTTCGACAAAACTGACTAATAACATGACAAATTCACTTGGATTGTTTTACTATGGAATTTTAAATATGTATTGCCTACTAATAAGTCACCTAAGTGGAATTTGGATATATTTTTTTATGGCTGCAATATATACACAATTTAACAGCATAGTGAGAGTGCGTGAGTGTAATTTTTATCAAGATATGTCAGGTAAAAAATACAGGCCCGGTTCTTTGACCCATCCCTACAACGATCGTACTTGATATTGATTCAGTATATTATATCAGTACACGCTTGCTTTTGAGATTCCGTGCATTTTTGTAGAAACAGTCCTTGGAGCGCTGATTGGATGGAAACAAGTTTACTACTACACTAATTACAGAATCTGATATACGAAAGGAAACATCTAGAATATGAAAATATCACAATATTAACATTGTCAATCTGAATTAAAATATATATATAAAAGTAAATAAACTAATTTACCGGTTTTAATGCGATTTTGTGTACTGTGGAGACAAGCACATAGGATTATGTTTTGCGCTGTGCAGTTTAATCCTTATTGCTAAAACCATCCTATTAAACTTTTGGAATCAATAGGCGGTGCTGTTTATGATACAATGGTGTATGCCCGGGCTACTATTTTAAATTAGTATATAAATTGTCATAGGACGAACGCAAAGAAAATTAACAAACATATTTTCGTGATAAAAAAGCGAATGATCTACATTCGTATTACTAATAAACATAGCGTGGAGCGTACACTACTCAGTCGACAGTCTAGTTTTTTATATTTTGCGTAGATTTATTTAATATAGATTGTGTATCTGAGCGGAGTGAGGCTGAGCGGGCGGCCCTGAGCGGGGTCGACGGCCGGTAAGGTTCATTACCAGCACAGAACACCTGGCCACAGAACCCCGGTGTGAAACTAATATTGGCGCTCTTTGACAGTGTCCTGCGCGTCGCGCCGTGACCCCAAACGGTGTGACGCTATCATTTTATTCTATAATAAATAATAATAATATTTCGGGACTATTTACACGGCCATCTGATCCCAAACTATGCAGAGCCTATAATTATGGCCACCAGACAACTCGTATCCATTTCTAAATACATATCACTACATATTATAAAACAAAGTCGCTTTTTCTGTCCCTATATCCCTTTGTACGCTTAAATCTTTAAAACTACGCAACGGATTTTGATGCGGTTTTTTTTAATGGATAGGACAATTCAAGAGGAAGGTTTATGTACATAATTTATTAAGTTTTTATATACATTGGCTAAGATATAACAATAATTGTTGGAGGTGTCGGAAAAAAATATGCAGTCTGGGAGTTTTCAACGAAAACGCTGCCTAAACCCTTTGAGATATAACAAAATAATGTATGGTAGAATTGTGTGTCTTAAATAGGTCTACAAAAAAGTCCGCGATGGCATATATCTATCTCTTCGGGATATCATACTATATCCATTTAATACTTTAAAAAAACGGGAAATTATAACGCGATAGTTTGAAAGTTATTTACACAAATATGGTATGAATCTTTATCATTTTAAATCAATTAATTGCCTTGAGCACTTTATGAAGATTATTTTTGCCCTTTACATCATGCAAATTAAATGAATACTTTAGGAGATATGGCAAAATCAAAATAATGCAGAAGAAAATAAATCGTGTTGGGGTGATTCGAACGGGCGGGCGTTGTGTGTCTAAGGCCGTAGTGTATCAACTCTGGTAGACGTAATATTATGATCAATCATCAATGTATGGTGGAATATAATATAATAATAGTATCCTTAATATGCCTACAGAAAGTCTGCGAAGGGATATATGTCTTTATGTTCAAGATAACATATATCCATATATGTGAAGGTATTGGCGGAGAGGAGGAATGAGTGGCGAATACTCCACCGACAAGAGCAAAGCTCTTAAATAGAGAGAGAGAGAACATATATCCATTTTAATACAAAAACTTAGTAATTAATCAAATAGAAAATGATCATCCTCAGACATGATATATCCGTAAATCTAAGTTCACGCGGGCGAAGCTGCGGGTAACAGCTAGTCATAGATAAATTACGCCCAGATACAGAACAAATGATCATGCTCATCACACAAACATTTGTCCTGGGTGGGTATCGAACCCACAACCTTCTGTTTAGCAGTCAGGGTCACTTACCACTAGACCAACAGACCAGTCATATACAGATAAATAAAAACCTAGCAAGATAGCTTGTTTTACAATATTCGTCTGTTTGTTTGTTTGCGCTAATCTCTATAACGGTTGTATTGATTTTGACGAGAATTTTACTGGCAGATATCTGATAAGTGATGTATCAAGGAGTAACTTAGGCTATAAAAAAACCGGCCAAGCGAGAGTATCGAATATTATACAGTACATAGATCCGTACCAACGTTTTTTTTACCGAACTATTATATATTTTATTTTCATACGTTTTTTAGCATGAGTGAGAAATGTTGTGTATTTTATTTGTTTTTTATCTGTAAATTATTGTAATACCAAGTATTTTATTTGTCCATTTAAGTATTTTACTATAAGTATAATATTATGTTTTTATAGATAAACGTTTCCTTAACAAACATAAAAAAAACATCTTATCTATAAATTTTTACCGTGCTGTAACAATAATTTAATCATTTATTCTTAATCTTAATTAAAACAATGTACTATTTAACATAGACGTGTAGTAATATGAAATAATTAATAAAGCGAATTAGCATGTAATAATTACGTGATAAGGAAATTGAAATGATTAGCTTCCTAGTAACATATTAGCGAGAAAGTTCGCTTATTACCTTCCCAATTATAGTAAAACGGCTAATTGGATTTTGATTTCATTTGATGTTTGATGAGATATGAACGGATTGCGCTTCAAAAAATATTTTCTACTCTAATTTACTTGCTAGGAGTGTTTATATAGGATTTTTTTTATATCTGATAAGGCGGGTCGCATAAGAAGGCGGTTCATTTGGATCTAGTTATTGCTATGCGACATTATGCGGGTTTTTTGACTGTTAAAAGCAAAAAAATGAGGCTAATATTTGCGCTTATGCGCCTGCAGCGATATAACTAGCCCAACCTAACTTACCCTAGATTACAACAGATTTTCTTTTTTGAAGTGAAACTTCTTTAGAATTGTTGTGATTTCAAACCGGCTGCAACGGAAGAAACGACAGGTAAGAGACACAAATACAAAAGAGCGACAGAGCAAATGTCGGTGTGTGTGTATATTGCACACTGTGTAATACTTGCTTGTATTTGAGCATTTAACGTGTGTTTCACTTCTATCGTGTGTGAACCGCACATACACCTTTTTTATTGCCAATTAGATTTTACAAATAAATGCTAAAAATAAAAATGTAAAAACCCATATCTACCCTACTACTGGGAACGGACCTCCTCCTCGAATTCATGCGAGCTGGGTCAATACTATGCCCAATGAACTCGCTCAATACGGGTTGGTGAACTTCACACACGCTCAAAGACATTTAATTTCATCAGTCATGCAAGCTCCACGATTTTTCCTTCACCGGGGAGCGAGAGATAGTCTCGTGTATAAGGTGCACTTTGAAATTTAAAAGAAAAAAGTGTGTGTCCGATTCACACACGATAGAAGTGAAACACACGTTAAATGCGCAAATACAAGCAAGTATTAAACAGTGTGCAATAAACATACACACTGACATTTGCTCTCTCGCTCTTTTGCATTTGTGTCTCTTACCTGTCGTTTTTTCCGTTGCATCCGGTTTGAAATCACAACGATTCTAGAAGTTTCACTTCATAAAACCCATTTATAATCATCATTGGGGGTCAAGATAGTATCCGGATTTTCTTGCTCAAGAGCTCTAAAATCTCTCTATAAACGGTAGTCAACTAAAAAAGGTAAATTTTAAAAATTCTACAGAGATAAATCATTAAAACCGCCTAACGACGTCCGCGATGCAGCCACTAAACGAACCACAATAACTGAACGATGGAAATATTAAACAGGCTAATGAAAGCATTCAGCTCTGAAAAATGTATTCAATTAAAGTCGAACTTGTTGCCTCGTGACGGGAAATTTTGTTTTTCACGTTTTAGAATTTCGCTTCTGTCGATTCATTTGTGTAACAAATATAAAATGTTATCTGCGTGCCTGAAAAATCGTTTTAGGAGATAGTATATTTTATTTTGTTGATAGTATAAATTACAATACTGTTTGGCATGTTTCGGTGTGTAAGTAAGGTTTTAGTGTAACATACGAAACACGTAGGTGCTTTAGTTTTTTATTACTATAGTGTGTGATAGAGTTTATCAATCACTACTGATCACTGGTGGCACTCAATGGTTCATAGTCAAAAAATTTGAACCAGATTCCATATGACTTATTCCAGCGATCTATGGTAAAAATTGAACTCAAATTTATATGAGCATAAAAATCATTTAATAGTACCTATTTGTATAAGAATTATAATTAATTAATTATTCGGACAAAATCTACCTTAGGTATTAAACTTTAATCTTAGATATTATAGATAAAGTTTAGTGGACATCCGAACTAATAATAATGAAAACGACATAGTAAATATAATGCTCAAAACGCGATATATCAAGCTCGGCAAATAAAGTTAAAAAACATGGTAAATATCCCGTTTTAAATAGTTTTAATAATAACATAATTATAATTTCACAATTCCTAACATCCTTTGTATAAAATTCTGACTAAAGTTTCAAAGTTTAATTTTTTTTTGAGTGACAAATGTATATTATAGTGTCTGTGCGCGCCTGCTCTGTGGTCGTGCACAAAGGATTATCAACACAAACACATTCTACCTTTTGTCTCGACGTAGTCGTGTACCATGAACCATCGTAACCAGCAACCAGCGTACCTTGGAAAGCATTTTCAGATACCCTTAAATATTCCAAAAATTGCCTCAATATAATAAAGAGGCTACATATTTAATAACCTCCTTGATTGGTCGCTATTTAAAAATCTTTCGAAATACGATTTTCCTCAATTTATTAATTCTCTAAAGATTACGAAATCGCAGGGCGTATTGAGAAATTAACATTAAAATGTCTAATAAATTTGTTACAAATCGTAAAAAATAAATAAAAAATCCAACAGGGTGCTCAGGAGTTATTTTCTGTTGATAGCTAGTCAGACAAAGATATATATCGGAAACCGATTTAGGTAAATTACTGAAAAGTATTAGTATATACGATTTTCTAAGAGTAAAAAATTTTTCGCACTTCGTATCACGCGTCAGCTACATGCTAATGGATTATGATGTTTTCACATTTTTTTTGTATTAAAAATTGAAATTTCATAACGAGTATAATACAATACAAGTTGTAAGTTTTCACTTCTTTGACTTTCTTACCTTTAGGGCTATTCTGTTAGGTAGGTTTAGAATCTCGAAAGCGGAATCCGCGGTGATATGACGAATTTATCGAATTTGTATTCTTTAAAACTCGACTATCTATCTATATAAATAATGTTCACTTTCGAAGTGAGCGTAAAGTGAGCTCTATCACTCAGCTGAAGCTCGATATCGATATGGTTTTTACAGAATAGCCCGACTGAACCTACGACTGCTATTTTTTTATTTGGTGTATTATGTAAAACACCTTTGTCAGCTTGTAGCCGTCAACTTCTGGAACCACAATTTCTATGTACCTACGTCAAGACTGCTCTCCGCACCCTGGACCAGAAAGTGCACAGAGTAACATCTTACTACACTCTTATAATTATCTCATATTAGAACGCACTAGTCTCTTGAGTATATGTAATAATTAAAAACACTGTAGATAGCTATTTAACATGGTAGTTCATGTTAGGTTAGGATTAATCAGATTCTGCTGATCCAGGGCTGATCCGCAATCAGGCTCCCCCTGAGGTCACTCAGGGGGAGCCTGATTGCGGACTCAGGTCCAAAGGTCACTCGTGGGGAGGGCTGTAATTAATTAACCTCACGACCTTGTCAGGGGCGTTAACCATTAGTTAGAACAAGCAGAATGTTGTCAATTAATAGAATAGAACACAGATACATAAGAACAGCTGTGCCTCCAAGGGAGTAAGGGCTTATGGAATTAAAGTCTAGGTTTTGGCCCATCGGTGCACATAGGGCTGCCAGGCGTCCGGATAAAGTCGGACACAGGTAGGCTTTTCGATTGCGGGTCCGGCCAAAATAAACGGTATCCGGCTTTTGTTAGACTTTTTACATTTTGCAAACGAGCGATGCCATATTAGTCTTACGCTAAGAGTGTCTCCACATTCGATTTTATCAATTAGTTCACTAAAATTTAACAAATTGTATGATACTCATAAATAGCTTGATTTTACATACAATTTCTTTGCCGTACCTATAAAAGATACTGAGACAAAAACCCTCAATAATGTTGGGTGTCCGGTCTTTCTACCCAAATGTCCGGTTAAGCTGGCTGGTCTGTCCGGCTATTAGGTTTGGCGACGTGCACCCTTTGTGCACATACACTTGAAGATGTCTCGAGAAAGATTTAAGTGATATCTCAATCGGGAGTTTTCATTGTTATTTACTACTAGTATATTATTGGGATTTCACGGTGGCTAACCATGGTCTTCAGTAAGAGGTAGTGTCATGCTTTGCAGCAGAATTGGGCAGGCACGACCTCTGGCTACCTCTGGCTCACATAATACCGGCGTAAAGTGACAGCTATGCTTTCGTGTTTCGTGCGGTTTGTGAGTTTCCGGTGGCACATTTGGGTAGGGAAAAGGGGAGCAACGCATCTGCTTTTACTCGGTTGCGTCCGTATGACATAAGAAAACATAAGGAGCTGATAATTTGCATGGAATGTGTGTTTCGAGCATCGGCATGTGTATGTTAAAATATACAATTTCTTACTTAATTTTAACTTTAATTTACTTAACCTTAATTTTACGCGAATATCAAATAAACATATTTTTTTACCTACTTACTACAGGACTATGTTTATGTAGTGTGGAATAATATTTCGCTCGCTCCGGAATCACAATGTCGCGTCGTAATAACGTTCGTCGTTTTCACGATCATGTAATAAAGTAAAAAATATACATAAAATTCTCCACCATGAACCCCCCTCCCCCCATTAAGTCCGTAACAAAGCAGGCGGAAGACGGCGCGGGCTCATTAAAAACTACTGAGGCTCCAATATGACCTACATGCAGCCTGAATATCGTTAGTATACCGAGATACGAATGGAAATATTCGTTTAATACTCGGGAAACTTAGGGAAATATTTGTACGAAGATATTAGGTACCTGCTGGGCTTCCTGAGACCTGTCATATTAGCATTTTCCGATCTTTTATGTCTGTTCAATAGTAACGTGAAAAATAACACTCATAGAAATGATAGAAGGGAGAGTTAACTTGGAATTAAGACATGAAATTTCAAATTTTAGAATGATTTTAAATTCCGTATTGACGTCATAATGTCACTTTAGCATGTCGGTGACGCCAATCGAATGAAAAAGTGCTCAATACGGCTAAAGAGTTTCTCATTAATTAAAAAATGGGTAAGGTATAAGTTTGTTATAGGTTATTTAAGATATAACCTACCTCACCTATTTCTGTTCTCTGCGAGTCGCTGAGTCCTTTTTGAGAATAGGTTGGTCGTTGCACGATTTTTATAATGTGAAATTATGATGTCTTCTTCTTCTTCTCCAATTTAGCTTCCTCAAGGATTTGCCAATGTCTGACATTGGGTGAAATATTATTAGATAAATTATATTAGTTAACGTGGCTCTATAGATTCAGACTTTGTGAAGATGCAAAATTGTCTGACGTTTAATTTTGGTATTATAATTTGCATAATGTCATAATTCTAAGTTTTCCCTCCCGTCAGTTATCCCTGTGACTGCCATTTTTTTCTTTTCTTTTTCATTCTTTTATCTGCTATAGAGGAGGATTAGAAACGTCCACGTTCTTAGATGAGGTAGATCATATAGTGATTTTTAAATTAAACATACCTATACTAATCATTTGAATTATATATACATGTACATGTAATGCTTATCACCCGTTACATATGGCAACATTCTTTCACCGCTTAGTGTGATATGTAGAAATGAGCACATAAATTATTCTAGAGTTAGTATTTATTTTTGAGCTAAGCTTACGTTAACCATATTGTCACTTTTTCAACAAAACCTCATTACCGACTAATCTCAACAGTTTGTACATCGTTGACCTAAAATTCTCCAAAATCATATAGAATTTGATTTCTCTTTAAAATTTTTAACAAAATAACCGCATAAAAACCCTTCAAGCTTCACCACTTTTCATAAAATTTTCCAAGTATGCAGCTGACAACTACTATCATATAGGAAGTGCCCTCTCGAAACCCTCCAAGATGCTTCTGATAAGATATTTCCGCTTCCGTTGTCGCCTCCAACTCCGTGTCATACTTCAAATTTATTATTTTAGTTATTTTATTGAGATAGTTCACGTAGAAGGTGGAATTTTTAAATAGTTGCCAAAGTAAGAAGAAAGTTATAATTTAAAGTGAATTTATAGATAGAGTAAAAACAAAGTATTATTACATGAATACCTCTTTTTTTCTTTTACGCCGGGAAATGCACTGACGCATCTCGCGGGGGAGTGGGTCTCTCCAGGCGGTAATGTGGGACTCGTTGCGCCCGAAAGATGGTAAGTGGACGCAGCTCTACCCACTAAAACCCGGCGAGTGTCACCACTGCCACATTTCGTGAGGTGCCAACAAAATCTACAAGCTGTTGCTTGCCTCAGTCCCTCAGGGGACCGACGTCACCTCCACAGAGCGGTTGCCCCGTACCACAGAACAACCACCTCTTCCTCACCCCTTGTCCCCTGCTCCGTTGTCCCCTCTTCTTATAAGAGGAGAACAAAGAGCCCCCCCCCCCCATCTCAATTCGCTTCGCTCAAGGTGTTGGGGTCACCCTGGGCTACTGAGCCCCACCGCCACGACAAGGCTTGAACCATGGTGGGATTACATTAATACCTACTATTATTATATATATTATTTATTTACTTTTTATTATGTGTTACGAAATTTCATTCCGATTGCCCAAGTACATGGTTGTTGTATCTGGGATGTTGGGATATAAAGACCGCGATAAAATTCAATGAAACTATGTTTATTTCATCAATTTGGGTTTCCTTGAAAAGATGTAAACATTGACAGATAAATGGATTTGAAGAAAGTCTGTAATCACCAAGCACGGGAAGTTCGAGCGGGAATAAAATTCGTAAACGCAACAACAGGAACTAGCCGTCCTTTAAAACCTTCAACTTGTTATATATCAATATCAGACATCAGTCTGGAGTGTCTTTGTCTTAATGCCCTCTAAAAATGTTATACTGTTAAAAAAAACCACGAATTATTGTTTAAGCCGCGAATATGACGTTCGAATGGCAACTGTCAAACCAATATAAATACTGTCACACAAGCTGCCAAGCATAAGTGTAATAGTTTGACAGCTAATGTCAAATGATAGCATCTGTCTTACCTAGCTTTCTAAGATTAGCAAGGCATATATTAAGACTAAAAGCTCGTAAAGTTTTTAATACTAAGTGGACTGCTCCAGGACATCTTAAAATTTCGTAGGGCAACAGCTGAACTTTAAATGCGCCTTGAATAATGATTATATTTATAATTTTAAATAGAGTTTCAAAGATCTGATCAAAATTTCAATGTAAGTAGTAATGGGGAAATTAAAGAAAAAGTTAAAATAATGTTTGAAATAAATTTTGTAATAAATGTGCAGTAGTAACTTAAAGATTGCGTATCCGGTTGTGATTAAGGGTCCGTGATTTTTGTATGATTATTCGTTCATATTAACTATCTTTGACCTAATTTATAATATATTTTACATTGCGATATAGAATAGACTTCGGATTCTATAGCAGTCATAAATTAAATTAATCATCATTAGTAATTGGGTGCGGTAAATCTAAGTCATCGCCGGCGAAGCTGCGTGCAAAAACTAGAGGGTATAATCTAGGCCCCCTCTAACCTACCAAAGGCACTGGGCACTAGGGTAGTGGAGCCCCTACATAAGGAAGAGTAATCATAGTAATTAGGACACTACTAAGTATTCTAATCAGCAATCATTTTTTAACTTCTTTAAATTGTCTCTCGATCATATTCTGATAAAAATATTGGTGCCCTATGAATCGCAGGGGCCCTAGGCAGTTGGCTAACGTGCCCAATGGAAAAGACGGGTCTGGGCATAATACAGATACATACATATTACGTATACTACAATTATTTGATTTAGTATCGTATAAAGATAAAATCATTCTCTTAAAATGAATAATAATGACTGTCGGAATATAAAAAAATATAGGACCAGCGTAATTCTTCACCCAGTGGGGTTCGGCTGTGCGATATTTTTTAATATTTCCGTTACATACATCGACATAATCCCACTCTGGCACAATCAACATGAATGTCACAGACATTTCGTCGACAAACGAATATAACTGCTCCATTTTTAATCTGTACACAACATGTCAGAAACGTAGATCGCTAATCTTATTAAAAATGAGTTTAAAAAGTTTGAAACCTATTTAGATAGGATTATATAAATAAAAAACTGTTTCTAATAGTTATTTTTCCCGCGCCAAAATAGAAAAACGCAATTTAAATAAAAAAACAGGGTTACCATAGACAAAAAATAATACCTACTGGTAGTTTTGTGGATTAGGGCGTTCAAAGAAACAAAAAGACTCTTCAGCTTCAGCTGACAGGTGTTCTAGCTTGTAGATAAGTACTAGATAGTAGGTACACATTTATCATTTTCTTATCTTTGTATGATCTTACTGGATACGAAACGCATGGCTGAGTTGTCTGGGCTTAGCACGATAAGGGCTAGCAGGAGAGCTCTTATTTTTTTGGGTGGCCCCCATATGACATGTAAGAAAAGACCGTCGGCATTTTGCTCGTTTGAAATAAAATATATGGATGGTCGCTTAGTTAAGCGAGTCCGAATCGTGCACAGTTTTTTATTGATGAAAATAATAGTAAAAGAACAAAATATAAATGTTACAGTTTAAATAGTAGCGAGTAAATATTAGAATAGCATGCAGAATAATTTCGAAGCTGTAAAATATGAGCGTAAATTTTATTTCTATCTGCATATGACGTTGGATGGGAGACGCGTCAATTACATTGTTGTCATGTTCAATTTCAATTAGCTGAGCTGTGTGTGATCAGTATGTATGTATCTTTCAGAAGAAACACGCACGCACACAGACGCACATAACCAAGCCGAAAAGCATTTTAATAGAATCGTAAGAGGTAGTACGATGCCGTTTTGCAGCCAAATTAGGTCGGAACCAGTTAGTGCCTCTCGCTCACATATATGATCCCGGCGTAAAGTGACAGTGATGCTGTCGCGGTCCGAATGGTTTGTGAGATTCCACTAGCCCGTTGAAGGGGATAGGGAGAAAGAGAACAACGCATTTGCATAATCTTTTGGTTTAGCGGATCACCAAAAGGCTTCGATGGCTTAGAAGGCAAAACCTTATAGGTACCATAAAATTAGAAGCTATATTATGACAATGCACTTGGGCACTCTAATATTGATTCGGTAACGAATAGAGTATCGTAACTATACTCATTAGTCATGAGTAGTATAAAAAAGAATCGTACTCATAAAAGTATCGAGAGAAAAGTATCGATATTTCAAAGTATTGAGTATTTTCCTTGAGCCTTGCCTCTATTGCCGAATGGAACTACTCACTAACAAATTATTGTAACGGAAATATTCTTCAAGGAACAAAACTCGCAAAAAGTTGGGCATTTTAATGTGGCAGTCGGTGAATCATCCAAAGCGACAATCGTTTGACCCCCAAGTCATCCATGACCGATTGCGCAGTCTGGAGAAGACGATCTTTAGTAACTCCAAAAAGAGATTATAAATTCGACTTACGGATCCTTAAGTATAGAAGAACAGTTTGCGTTCGCAAATTTATGGTGATGAGAAAATGTAAATTCCGTGTAGATATTAGCGTTTATAAACACGAAGATTGATCGGCGTGGGATTTGGAAATAGCCGCGTGTCACTGACGGCCGCGCGCCGGATGTGCCGGAAATATCCCCACAAACACACTAGTTACGTACTGAAATTATCGATATTGTAATTATTGTTGTAAGAAATATTTTTATCCTTTGATGTCATTTGACTACGATGTCTAATTGATTATGTATTTACTACGTTCAATTTTTATGAAAATGCTGTAACAGCCATTAGAATTCAGAGCCCTAGGTCCAGCCGAAAATAAATTAAAAGCGTAGCCTCTCCTCATGAGATCAGTCTTATGTCTTGTGAGTGTCAATTTTAGTTTGGAATATTCCATCTGGATATTTTTTAAATCATATTCTTTTAAGTTTTTTTTATTAATTATTGTTTATTTCATTACTCTACTGTTTATATCGTTACTGTATACAAAATCTAAAAATAATTAAACAATTAGTTTTTCTACTATTTTAAAAGCTTATTCGAAAATCATTGTAAATTTTACTTTTTATAATTGCAACATTCCTTCTGTAGAGAATGAAAAAATAAATCGATATGGTTCATCACTAAAATCCGATTCGGTTCATAGAGATCTTGCGTCAGGTTTATAGATACGATCGCAGATCGCCTGATGCCGAACATGATTTAAACCGATGATTAATACGACCGTCGTAAAAGAATCAAAGATAAAGAGATTTTCAATCGACACCATTTTCAAAGTTGTCTATGGTTCAGTCTGCGGTATTTACACTCGTAAATACCGTAGACTGAACAGCGGGGCTAGACAAGTGGCAAACTCTCAGATTCTATTCTTTTGCGAGTAAACGCAAACTCAAACGCTAATTTGGTAGCCAAGTGTACAAAGACATTTTGAACGCTCATTCTATTCAATTCGTCATATAGCTATATACATATTCTAGAGTATGATTTCGTTTTTAAAAATGTCATTAAGTGAAGTATTTAAAACGTCATTCAATTGTAATTACTGTTTTTTTATATTCGTTCCTGTTGGAACCGGTTAAGACCAGAGACCATGCTACCATGTGTGACTTAAAATATATTATATTTTAGTTGGTTTATACCAATATACTATAAACTAGCAGACGTAATATTCTTCCTCAAAATGCGTAGTAGCTTTTCACATAATATAAAACAATTACTTACACCAATACAAAAGACAGGGACGTATTAAAGCCAAATCCAAAAAAATCCAAACATAAAAAACAATATTAGCTTTTTTTTACTTAAGCTTTTTACAATTTCACAGGGAAATTTATTCCCTTATGTACGTATTATTGGACAACATTTCTTTGTAATGGCAATATGTGGGACAATTACAAGAGGAAATGGATTTGAAAACTTTATTCGTGAAATATTCAGCAACAAAATACATACTTAATCTCTTAAATTGGATTATCGTTAATACAAATTTGAGCTTATTTTACTAGATACGTTCCTATAAGCATGTCCTTATATACTAAACACGTACGGATGTTTTAAACGAGCCAATCGTTATTTGTTTAGTAAGCAGCTTATACAATTATATAAGCTAATCATCTCGTAATAAAGACAGTGCTTCATTGGATTTCAGTACGCTCTGAAGGGGCTGAATGTATATTCCTCACATCAAAGGCCGTCGGGCCTATCGGACCCCTCAGGGCTAGTATGAGTGATCAAAAAACACTCAACGGGATTCAGTTTCTACTCCCGTAAACTCTACAACCTAGTACATAGACCACCTTCGCGTCGCCGTCAAATATCATGATTACCTCTTCTGCGTGCTCTCTTTAGGTATTTACCGTTACTTAAGGGGAATAAAAAACAACATCAAATTCTGACAAAATCATTTATTTTTAAACTATAAGTTTTATGTAAAAAATTCTCTTCAAACATAACTTCGCTTTTCTTTGGCTTTATGTCTGTTTCTTAAATTACATCCTTAATTTTCAAACAATATATTATACTAGCTGTTGCCCGCAGCTTCGCCTGCGTTAACTAAGATTTACAACGGGATCTTAGCGGGATGATATATCTTTACTGATAAATGGGCTATCGAACACTGAAATGTTTCATTAAAATCCAACCGATAGTTCCTGAGATTAGCGCCCTCAAATAAACAAACTAAGCATGAGTAAAATAAACTCGTTTAAATGTAGTCCAAAAAATCAAAATTTCTGAATAAAATATGGTTGTTGTGCCTCAATCGACATAGATAGGTATAGTGTGTGGTGGACTTTTTTGTAGATAATTATAAGATCTACAGTTAATTAGAACATTTTATCGTTCTATCTTTTATAGTTTAGGCAGCGTACGCAAAATAAGTAACTTTTCTGGTTGATTTTTTACACCTTGTGTCCGTAAAACCCAAATATCTTACGGAACCCTATTTTTTTCAGAATAAAATGTAACCTATGTTACTCGTGGATAATGTAGCTTTCGAATGGTGAAAGAATCTTTGAAATCGGTACTTTTTGAGCCTATTCGTTACAACCAAACAAACAAACAAACAAAGTTTTCATCTTTATAATATTAGTGTAGAAAAAAAAACTCCCAGAAACATTACTTCGCTTTTCTTCAGAAATATGTTTGTTTCGTATATTACCGTATTAGTATATAACAACTTTCACAAATAAATATGCATTTTTGTCAACCAGGCATTCTTTAAATTAACATCTTTTGGGATTCTGAAATAAGATAATATTATCGTCTATTAAAATCATTACCTGCAATGAAGAAAAAATAAACCTAAATTCGGTCCTGTAATTAGAACCAATAACAAACAACATAAAGTGTCAAAAAAGATAATATAATGAATTACTTGTTATTTGATTTTATTGTGAATTACAAAGATATTTCCTACTTAAACTATTTAGGACGTCTGATTTTAATATACAAAATTTAAAACATAGCTCCTCTTGGATATTACGATAAAATAGAATAAGTAACATCAATATAAAATAGCTGGAATACAATAGTATTTATTAGATTATAAATAAAAAACACAAAAAGCAAGCACTAAAACTGAACATTAAAAAAATCAATTGCACAATAATATCATACGATGAATAAACGAAGAAGAAGAAGAGAAAAAAAAGGAAAAAAAAACAAGAGGCATCAATCAAAGATGGCTTGTAATTTGTATTGATAAAATAATTAAAATTAAATAACAAAATATATTATAAATTAAAGCATTCCAAATAATGTTCTCTGAGGAGTCCCTTAAAAATATTGAGACTCTTAGCTTGCTTAATACGATTTGGCAACGAGTTCCAAAGACTAACAGATATAGCAGCAAAAGAGTTACTATAAAATTTAGTTTTTGATCGGGTACATTTAATTTATATACGAAACGTATAGTTCTCAAATTGTTATCAGAGTTATGCCACAATAATTCGCTCTTCATATTCCTATCAATCAACTATCCATACTAACTCCACACATCCTGAACAGTCCACCACAATATTCGCCAACTAATCACATTATAATACAAAATGGATTAAATTATCAAAACAAACACTAGTCACTACCTATAGAAAACCGCCATAGCAGTCCTATATGCTGCTGAAACAGCTGCAAAAAAGTTCTTAGTATTCGCTAACCCATCACAGTATAAACAGATTGAGTTTTTGAAACAAAATACTATAGAACACCACTCCAAATGAATAAAATGGGAAATTGAAATTAATTAATGGGAAATAGAAAAAACACAATTGCAGACTCTAAAGCTTCTCGCTGCTAATGAATTAATCCTTCCTATTATTATTATTTGACATTATGTTATATTTTTTAACTATTGTACACATACATAATTGCTGTTAATGTTAATATTATAATCGCTACCAAGACAATGTAATAAATGTATCAATTGTACAAAAACATGCCCCACGAGGTCAAGATGTTGAGACATATAAGTATCTTTTATGTCTATCCATTGAAACTACCACCGGTTCCAGGGTGAGCACACTGAGAAGAACAGCACAATTAGTACCAATCCATAAAATCAAACATCTTTAAATTTTTAAGCTTCTATCACCGCTAGTTGTTGTTGTTTTTTTCCCCTGGTTGTTTTTTCTTCATTATATACTGGCTTAATTTATTCCTATGTATTTTGACTGACTGGCTCACTCATGTCCCATCTGCATACACACCTAAAATGATCATGCTTTAGTTTTTTATAACTATATGCCTTCAATTACAAAAAAAAAGTAAATTGTTAATATAATATCTTCATGAAACTACTTAATAAATCATACAATTTTCATTTCTTAATCTAAATTTAATAGTAGACACTAACCAAGAAAGTTTTGAAAGTCATTAAATCTACTAAATACCTATTACATATAAGTATAATAACCAAGAACAACAGCAAAATTAGTTTACAAATCAGGAAATCAAATAACTTTAAATTTGTTTACATTAAAATAAGTTTTGTATTAAGTATATTATTTACTAAATATTAGGTTTTGTGTTATATTATAACAAATTGTTTATATATACACAGTTTATTTAGTATTAAACTAATACATATATTTTCCATAAAAATATATTGTTAGGAAAGAGATACCTATTCAAATATAGTAAAAATAATAAAAAAGAGGATGCAATAGATTTTATATTGAATAAATAATAAATACTCACTAATAATTGTCTTATGCTTGACCTTTCTTATGGTTTTTATGGGAAGGCAATTTATCTCAACATAATAATATAACTACTGTTTAGTAGGTACATCTACAACTTGTCTACTACATCAACTTGTTCTTCTATGCGTTAAATGTTGAGACACCCAGGATCCTTTGATAGGACCCTGTGGCCCTCAGCCACAAACTATATCCCTCAGCTCAGATTGCAAAGAACCTGTAAAAAACATCAAACATGTACCTAGTTTTTAAGTCCTATCATTGTAAGTAATAATGATTTATTTATTTACCTTTAATACCAAGGGAATTCCTTTATTTCCGCTCAATGCTGTATGGACACGTAAATCAAGAAAATCTCTCGAAATATTATTTTGTTTAGTGTAAACCTTTACACAAATAAAACATCGGTAATATTCTCCAAACACTGGCGATGATTTTTTTCTTTGGCTTCGGCTTAGTTATAATTTATTATTTATTAGCTTACAATAGACTTAATTTATGCATTTAGCAAAAAATTTCACACTATCACACTTCCACAGTCAGCTGATCAAAGATCCGCCATTTTGTAGCGTTTGAATTTTCAATTTCTATTATGTGCAAGCGGCAAGCGCTAGGGAGCGCTTTCCGGCTTGTCAAAAGTGCCACTTGGCTACGATTTATATGAAGATTTGAATTTCTTAAGCGTGTGCGTTTAAAAGGAATAGAAATACAAAACGCTAGTTTGACACTTGGCTACCAATAATCGCCCAAATGTCATTCCCATACAAAATTAACGTTTTCTATTTCTATTCACTTAGCGTTTTTGCCACTTGTCTAGGGGGGCTGAAATGTTGCGTTGTGAACATTTTATAGGTATACTAGCCATTTGTGAGCAATGATAGTCCAGTGGGCATAAGCTCAGCCTATTTAGTGGAAGTCCAGGTTCCATCCAGACCTGTAGTGCCTCGAAATGGTTTTCTAAACTTCTTAGTACATCTAAACACAAGACCATCGCTCACTTACCAATGAAGAAAAAATGGAGATTGAAAGTCTTTGAAGGTGTGTGAAGTTTCCCAAACCGCATTGGGCCAGCGCATCAGTAAACTATGGCCCAATACAGAGCCCCGCCTGATTTGGAGGAGCAAACCCCTGATACTTTTTTTACTATCGATTTCCCGCACCACAACTGCAGGTTTTTAAGAATATACATACCTATTATTTCTTTCCGTCTGAATAATATAAAATAGTGGGGCAGCAACGATCAGTCGTATTACGGTTTTCTTCAAAAAATAACATATACTATTTCGAATAACGTTTACTTTTTTTTTTTTCTTCGTTTACAATATTTTACATTTTTACAACATTTTATCGGAGCGTGTGTTCGAATTATGAGCGAGAATATTCGAATATTTTCAAATTATGAATTTATATTTTCTTCTTTTTTTTAATTATTAGTGGCTAGTGTCTATGACTGTATTATTGTTAATCATGTTATAAGCCGCGACAAATAGTAATATAAATTTTATAATATTAATTTCTATATTTCATATTTTAAGAGTACGTTAATTGGAATTGTTTATTCTATCGAGTATAATCTCTTCCTGAATATCATAAATTGACTTTGCCATTCGACATAAACATGTTTGTGATCTTTACAATATTAATTGATTGATTATTCACGCCGCGTCGAAGGCAAAATATTTTCATAAATAATATTTCAAATAATTGAACGTCTTTGTCATACAAGCATTTCATAATCCATTACTAATTTCAAAATATTTTAATATTTACCGGTAAACGTCTGAGCTCCGATAAAAATATAAATTTATATTAAATCCGCAAATGATGCAAAAAAAAAAATAAGTTTAAGAAATAGTAAAAGCAGTAAGTTCCAAATTCAAAATATATTATATATTTTTAATTCGTCTTCTTTTCAATCTACGAGTATTATAGTCGATGGGGTTTAGCTAGATAGAATTGTTGTCTTTTTTTAACCTTATATTTTGTTCTTATAACAAACATGTTTACAAATGGAGCATTTTGTGAAAAGCCAAGTAACATATTTACTTTTTTTAAGAAAAATATATATACGATATCACAGTGGTGAAAATATCAATACCTGTGTTTGCCAACGTTGGTAATTGCATGGTGATAAAAGGAATTTCCTTCTTTAGGTTGTGTTAAGTTTAAATTTACCATGGTTTTAAACTAACGCGATTAGTGTTTAGAGGAGGGTTTAGTCTTTTGTGATCAAGGCGATTGAAACATTTCCGAAATATCGGGATTTTAACAAAACTGTATGTATGTTTGTAACTGATGTTCAATGTTGTCCAAAACGTTCAGCGTCTGTTTTCCGCGTGTAGAGTTAATATTACGATTGCACGCGGTACTTAACGTGAAACAAAGGGAACTCAGCTACCTCAAATCTCAACTTGCTAAAGTACCTGAAGCTTACGAGCTTCAGGCACTACTACGGTCGTTGATGAGCTTTCAGCTTCAAGGTCGATACCAGAGTATTTAATGTACATGTGAGCACTTAACGTTGGCAGATCTGACTGTACAAAAGGGTAGTTTAGAAATAGGAATTGGAAATAGAATAGACAATAATGGAAAAGTGCTGGGAATTTTGAGAGTCACACCGAAGATAGAGATTTCTATTAGCAGTGTTAGTAGTTTCATAAATTCCTAAACAAATTCCGCCGTTAATTCAGCAGGAAAGAGGCAGCAAGTCTGGTGGTACCTGACTAGCTGCCTCTTTCCGTTGTTGACGAGAGGACGGGCAGTATAAATTTACTTGTATCTCCATGTCCATCTTGACACAAGGCAACCTTGCCCAGAGCAAAATGTTTCCGTAAGATTTATTGTTTCAACACGAGAAAAAAATCCTTAGTAATTTTAGATGAAAGATGCTTTTGTCAGCAAATACGTTTTGCAATAACCATACAAATGTTGAGAAAGAAATAATTTTCCGCTATACAATGAGGCTGTTGTCTAACAAGTAGCTCGAGGGCTGTAATACATCAGGAATAGAAGTTAGAACTTAGATGTTGGCTAATGAAAATGGCGCGCTTTTTATATCAAGTTGATAAAGCGCGCCATTTTTATCAACATGGCCGCTTCATTGTGTCATAGAGTTAGATAAATTGCATTTCAATCTTTTGTTACTTGCTAACTTAATTCAGTGGCCAGTTACATAAAATACGTGGCCAAATTAATTGGAAGAAAGCGTTAGGCACAATTACTAGAAGACAATTTCATTAGAAACTTTACGTTTGATGATAGTATGACTAAAATTCAAGTTCTAATTCGCTTACTAAACATTTTATTATCTGTTTTGACTATATATTTCCCGCGAATATTTTATGTGTGCCACATTCTTAGAAACCACACGACTGTTATAGGCTGATTGATGAGTTTAGGATTATATTTTTATAGAGCATAACATGAAGCCCTGAAATCACACGTATACAGCGCATATTATGTGAATTCCATATTTATGAGTAGTCAGTAGGTAAACGTGACATTGATGTACCTATTTGACAATCGCCATGTTATAGTAATTTGAGTGACTACCACAGACGTTGTCTTTACTAAGTTAACTGGGCATAAATATCGGTACTACAATTATTACTAATTGTACCAATTTTTTGCCGAACGCCGATTTTTTGGACATTGAAGACGAAACATTACACCGTGTAGTTTCGTTGAGTCGTTTCTATGAGAAAATCCCCTAATTTTCATGATAATCGCCAACAGATATTGAAAACAACCAAGGAGTTTAAGGCTGACATACGAACATGCATTCATATAATGTTACGCTTGATTTATATTAATTAGCATGTAATAAATCACCAGTTGATGTCCATGATGACACGAAATAAATAATTCAATCTTTCATTCCGTCGGAAAATATTAAATTTTAAATCGCTGTCATTAAATATTGCGCGGCCTTGCCAAATAAAACATATTTAAAAATGATTGAAACGTTTCGTATAGAGATGAAACGACACGCGGCTCGGGCGGGACGTCGGCCGCAGATGTCCCGCACTAGTTATATTTAGTTTATGTTTGGAATGCTTTATGTGTGCGTGCGTATGCATCTACTATTACCACTTACTAGTTTACCACCATGCTTATTTACGTTCCTATGCATGCACAATTACTACCATGCTTATTTACGTGCCTATGCATGCACAATTACTACCATGCTTATTTACGTGCCTATGCATGCACAATTACTACCATGCTTATTTACGTGCCTATGCATGCACAATTACTACCATGCTTATTTACGTGCCTATGCATGCACAATTACTACCTTGCTTATTTACGTTCCTATACGTGCACAATTACTACCATGCTTATTTACGTGCCTATGCATGCACAATTGCTACCTTGTTATTTAAGTTTCTATACGTGCACAATTACACACATGCTTATTTACGTTCCTATGGCATGCACTATAGCCACCATGCTTAATTACGCTCCTAGGCATGTACCATTGTCACCATGCTTATTTACGCTCATATGCAAGCACCATTACCGTTACTCTTATTGATTTTGCCAGATGTGACTTTAATTTTTGTAAGGCCTGGACGTAGCGCGCAATTTAGTTAGGTCGGACTCCTAAAGTGATAACACAAACGTCGCTTATATAACGGCTTTACTATACTACGTAGTTGCCCCTAATTCTTACTTTTCAGAAATATGCCATCTGCACACCTGCATGAGTTTAAGTAGAAGACTATTCAATAAAGATTTCTCTTTTCTCCGTTAAACTAACTTGAAAACGTCTATATCGACTGTTAGATCGAACATTGCGAGGAAAATACTTTTGTGGAATATGTGTAAAGTTTAGTTATTAGTAATTGGCGTGAAACCTGTGCCAGAGTGAGGCACCGGGTGGTTGCTTCGCTACTTCTTAGAATCGTTAATGTTATGAAAAAAAAACGATTGTCTGTAAAGTCGGTTTAATGACGATAGTTGAACGTGACAACGTCATAAGAAAATACTGATGGGCCTATGTGCCTCTTTGTCGCTCGTTCCGCGCTCTCGTTTGCACTTGAAGACTTAAATGGAACGCCTCAGAGCGAGGTAACGCCGCATGAGTCAGGTTTTTTCGTGCGTGCAGCCGGCTCCATCGAATTATTAAACGTTGTCACGTCAAAAATATTACCTTTATGAGGAAACAAGGCTGAAATTTATGTGTTTGAAACTCGTATATTAATCAGTCTTATAAGTGAGTATGACCCTTAAAACCACACCAAATCCCAATCTTCTTCCAAGATGATACGGGGATGGAAAAAGCTATGCCATTTTCCAATGGCAAAAAAATAGGATTTTTTTTTCGAATGGATATATGCTGTTGGGCTGTTGGCCTTTAAGCTTACCGGAAGCCTATAGGAATATGATCACGGCTGATGACGACGTTGCCAACGCATTAGATTGTTAATAACATGGAAGAATAGATGGAGGGTTGATAAAGTAGTGGGCGGCGTCAGAGTACCGAATTCGATGATTATCTATCATCATTGTGATAGGCTGGCAGAAAGCCATCTGATGATGCAGTGGGTACATACACAGTGCGACACAAATAACTTACCCATCTTGATAAGGTTTTACCAGTAACTATATCACATGGTGAAAAAAAAATGTCTGTGGTGATACGCACAACAAAATTGTGAACCATAAAAAAGTTCACTCAAAGACAGAACAAGTTTTCGCATGTATACAGGCATATGTTAAGCCGGCACTACACATAGGCCAACGCGTTGGCAAGCGCGCTGGCCGAACCACTGGTCCAATGTGTAGAACGGCCGTTGGCGCATTGGCGGTAGGTATTTGAACGTTGGCCCGCGCGTTTGCGAGCTTGCCGCGCGGTGTCGGTAACATCAAAGGAAACTTGTCGCAAGATTGGCGCACTATCCACACATTGGCCGCGCGATCAGTTTCCCCGGAGCAGCGATCAAGAAAACATCAATTTTGAATACGTCCGCACATTGGCCTAAAGCAAACCATACTGAGCGACCTTCCAATGTTTGGATTACTCACAAGCGCGTTGGCAAGCGCACCGCCAGCGCGTTGGCGAATGCGCTGGCCTATGTGTAGAGGCGGCCTTATATAAAACAACGGAACCAAAACACGTGATGTTAGTGTATCTTCATTTTTTACGGGCATTTACCTCGGATATTATTCGCCACTCAGCCAACCTTGAATAGTAAATCGAATACCTGTTGTGACGTCATAATATCCTGCTACCAACTACTTGTAGGATTCATGTAGAGATGTGTTAATAAGTGTGAGTTCACTTTTATGACAACCCTTTTGCTATTATAGTAGCTTTTGCACCTGGAAAAAAAATCGGTTTCTGTAAAGTCGGTTTACTGACGTTAGTTGACGTCATAAGAAAAAACTGATGGCCCGATGTGCCTCTTTGTCGCTCGTTCTGCGCTCTCGCTTGCACTTCAAGCCTTAAATGGAACGCCTCAGAGCGAGGTAACGTCGCATGAGTTATGTTTTTTCGTGCGTGCAGCCGGCTCCATCGAATTATAAGACGTTGTCACGTCAATAAGTATAAAATCGGTATCTGTCTAACGCATAAGATGCACGTCTCTTTTTGTTTCTTGTATTGGTATTTTTTACAGTGTAATTATGATGAATCAGAGTAACATAAATATTACCTATAACTTTGGTGTAATAGACATACATATTTTGTGTTCCCTCCCGGCCTATTCGGCTAACAAATGAATAGAGCCATTAGTGTAATGTTAGTTGCACCTTGGCCCACAATATATTGGTGTAAATTAGCTCCTGTAATGTATCACACGAATATATTATACGTATTTGTATTATTTATTACACTCCGTTCAGTAGCGGCAAAGGTTACGTGAGATCAGCCGTTTTGGCGTTCGTGGATTGATGGAAGCAGATGTTCTTAATTAATAGGAACGATAAATATTGAATATATTTATGTTTGGATTTATTAGTTTAGAATGCATGAATTAAGTTCTGCACAATGTAAGAGCTTATACGAACTCCAAGTAAAACAGCATGACAGTGCGTATAGAAATTTAATTTACATCTTATATATAGTAAGTATTTTATTTTAAAGCTGTAGAGTTTGTTTGTTTGAACGCGCTAATCTCAGGAACTGTTGGTCGGATTTGAAAGATTTTTTCGGTTTTAGATAGCCCATTTATCGAGGAAGGCTTATAGGCTATTGTTGGCTATTTGGCTAGCACAACTGCTATTGACTATTAGGCCGGAGGTTCAGACTGAGAAATAAAAGAACTTTTCTTGAATCACCGCCGAGAGCGCTTGAAGTTGAAGGTGTCGGAGCGTAGAGCGAAGTAGAGCGAAGTGAAGAGGCGGCCGCCGAGGCCTATATTTATTTGGCTCGGAACGGCTCGCAACCGAGTGGGGGTGGGATCACTGCGCTCCCGGCCATATCTTTATTGGTTGAATAAACATTCGATACAATTAACAGTGTTTTACTATTTTACAATTATAAATGCACTATTTCTAATAAGATTAACAAAATACACAATTCTAATTAGATTGATTAATTAAGTTTCTAATAAGAACATAATCTTTGTTCCTTAGATTTCAATTGTTCATTATTATGAGGCACTTATAGCACTGTATTTACTTATTCACACTATTTACACTATTAATCACTGAACTAACACTATGAGTTTATTATTATCGCGAACATACACTCCCGCCGCAGCTCTCGCAGCTGAAGTCACTCGTCGTTCGCGCCGTTTGTAGTCACCGTGGGCAGGATCACCAGCTTCTTCGTAGGTCGCCGCAGCACGCCTTTCCTGGTGCGAACGTCCACCGCACGCACCTCGCCGTCGGGTCCCGGGTAGGTGGCGATGACCACCCCACGTGGCCAGGAGTTCCGGGTTAGTGTTCCGTCGGCGATGAGCACCAGGTCGTGTAGTTTGATCTCGCCTCGTGCATGTGGCTCCCGCCGGTGTTGAAGCTCGGGAAGGTACTCCTTCACCCAGCGGCACCAGAATGCGTCAGCCAGTCTTTGACTGGCGCGCCATTCTTTACGCCCGGCTGCATCTCCCTCGGTGAAGGCGCCGGGTAACGGCACGCGCGACGGGCCGCCCAACAGGAAGTGGTTGGGCGTGAGCGCGCTTTCTTCGTCTGCTTCTGTAGATACATGTGTGAGCGGGCGGCTGTTCACGGTGTGTTCGACTTCTATCAGGAGCGTCGCGAGCACCTCTTCTTTGGGCGCACGCTCATGCAGGGTTGTGGCCAGGGCAGTCTTCACGCTCCTCACCAGGCGTTCCCAGGCGCCTCCCATGAATGGCGCGCTGGGCGGGATGAAGCGCCAGGTGATGAAACGTGCTGAGGCTTCTTCTTTCATGGCATCCCTCGCTGCTTGTTGCATCTCGTGGTCGGCGCCCTTGAGGTTGGTCCCTTGGTCGGACCACAGTTCGGTAGGGCAACCGCGTCGTCCGATGAAACGGCGTATGGTCATCACCGCTGAATCCGTGCTGAGGCTGTGAGCGAGCTCCAGGTGTACCGCCCGCGTTGTGAGACATGTAAAGAGAACTCCGTATCTCTTTTGTATGGAGCGTCCTACGGTGACGCTCATCGGCCCGAAGTAGTCAAGCCCGGTGAAGGTGAACGGCCGATGATGATGAGCGAGTCGACTTCTTGGGTGGTTGCCTGTCGATGGTTGTGCCGGCTTCGCGTTTCTTATGCGGCAGGTGAGACATTTCTTTATCTCGCTGCGTACGGAGTGTCGCAGGCGTATGACCCATAGTGATTGACGTATTTCGTTTGCTGTAGTCTCGAAGCCTCCGTGATGTAGACGTCGGTGTGTCCACGCGATGTACAGCCTCGTCCAGGGATGATTGCCGTCGATGACTGGTGGTTCCTTCTGTTCGCTTGATATATCTGTAGTCACGGCGATACGGGATCTCAGTCGTATTATCTTTTCGTCGTCTAGTATCAACGACAGGTGGGCTAGGCGGCTGGATGCAGGTACGTTCTTATTTTCTAGCAGCGACTTTAGTTCTTCGCGAAAGGAGTCTTCCTGAGCCGCGCGTAGCCATAGGCGGTGGGCGCGATTCATATGCTGAGCTTCGACGGGCAGGTAAGTGATGTTTCTTTTTTCTGTTAATTTTATTTCTTTCTTCTTTTTATTAACGATTCGTGTTTGTCGCCAGGTCGGGTCGGCGCCTTCATTCTTCTTATATCTCTTGCGAATGGCGGCGCAGCGTGTTTTTCTGCGGGACTTCAGTTCTTCGATGAATTGTATAACTCTGGCGGTCGCTCTCATCAGTCTCAACCAGCTCGAGAAGCGCGTCGGGTCTGGCAGGCTCGAGGATACGCAGGTGGTGATGGTGGTGATGTTCACTCTTTCTTCGTCGGCGGCCTCTTCGTTGTGAAGATCGACGGGATCGTCGGATTTTTCTTGTGGCCATTGCTCTTCCGGTTGATACAAGAAGTCCGGTCCCCGGTACCACCTGTGGTGCGTGTCGAAGTCCCTCGGCGTGTCACGCGTGGCGTCGTCGGCTACGTTTTCGCTGGTGGGCACCCATCGCCATTCCTTTGTTTTCGTGTCTTCGGATATCTCTGCTACTCTGTGTGCGACGAACGGTTTGTATGCTCGTGGTCCGGTCCGAAGCCATGTGAGCACGGTGCGGGAGTCGGACCAGAATACACGACGTGTTGGTTTCACGTCATGCTCTTCGATGACGGTTCTCGCCAGTCGACATCCCAGCACGGCAGCTTGTAGCTCGAGGCGTGGTATCGATGTCAGCTTGTTGATGGGTGCTACTCTTCCCTTGGCTGCTACCAGTGTTACGTGTACTTCGCCGCTGTGGTGGTCTATGCTTCTCCAGTAGGTGGCGCAGGCATATACCGAAGAGCTGGCGTCGACGAAGGTGTGTAGCTCGACCGATCTGGACGTGGTGAAGTGTGGATAGCTTCGTGGTATTGTCAACCCGGGCAGCTTCTGTATGTGTTCTATCCAGCTGCGCCATTTTTCCATCTCAGTTGGTTGAAGTTCTTCATCCCATTCGATTCCCGTTCGCCACGTCTCTTGAAGTATTTTCTTGGCTTGTATGGTGACTGGGGTGGCCAGTCCTAATGGGTCGAAGAGGGACATCACCGTCCGGAGGGCTTCTCGCTTGGTAGGAGTTTTTTCACCGCTCAATATGTTCGGAGGTACCTTGTGTGCGTTGATGTTGAAGCTGAGGCTGTCCTTCTCTGGTCGCCACACCAGGCCTAGTATCTTCTCGGAGTCTAACTCGACGGGATGTCTTGAGGTGCTCATGTTGAACTCGGCTCGTACTATCCGAGAGTTCGACGCCCATCGCTGTAGACAGTAGTTGGCTTGACGGTGTATGTGGTCGACCTGCTTCGATATGCGGGTCGCTTCTTCTTCGGTGTCGAAGCTGGCTAGGTAATCATCGACATAATGGTTCTTGATTATCGCTGTAGACGCCTCCGGATATTGTTGTTTGTAGTCTTCAGCATTCTTGTTCTTCACATATATAGCGGTACATGGTGATGAAGTGGCTCCGAAGATGACGCTCTTCATTCGATATTCGGTTGGTGGTCCCGTACGTCGATCGCCCCGCCACAGGAAACGTTGCATGTCTCGGTCGTCTTCACGTATGTTCACCCGTAGAAACATATCTTTTATGTCAGCTGTGACTGCTATTTTCCTTTGGCGAAACCGCATCAGCACCCCGGGCAGCGACTGGAGCAGGTCAGGTCCGGACAGCAGCATGTCGTTCAGACTTGTGCCTCTTGATTTCGCCGCGGCGTCGTGAACGATGCGAAGTTTCTCCGGCTTCTGTGGGTTGATGACCGCGAAGTGAGGCAGGTACCAATGTTGTTTGTTTCTTGATGCGGGGGCCATCTCAGCATATCCGTTTTCTAATAAAATGTTCATTTGTTCATTGTATCTGCGTTTCATGTCTTCATTACTATCTAATTTCTTTTCTATGTGGTGAAGTCGACGCAGTGCCGTATCGTAGCTGTCTGGCGGGTTCATGCTGTCTCTCTTCCACAGTAGTCCCGTTTCGTATCCGCCAGAGGGCAGGCGACGAGTTTTTTCTTCTAATATCTTCATAGCGCGTCGCTCGAGGTCGGTGTATGATCTTCGGGGTTCTATGCCGAGTGATTCTAATGAGAAGTGTTCTTTCATTAATTCTTCCATGGGTTTTTCGTCTTCATATGTCGCGGTGACATGGCTGATCGTGAACTTTGGGATTTTCATCGTAGCCGCTTCTGTGCCGTGTAACACCCAGCCTAGATCTGTTAGCGAGGCGACGGGTTGTGATTTTTCTCCTTTTCTTATTGCGTGTGTGAGAAGCAGATGCCAGTTGTCTTGACCGATTAACACCGTGGGCTGACCTCTTGAGTAGGTTAGTTCTTCTTCGATGTCTTGCAGATGTATGCAGGTCTCGATGATCGCGTTCGGCACGGTCTGCGGTGAGAGTTTCAGCTTGTCGACTGTTCTCGCTGATATTTCATGTGTTTCACTATTCCTTCCTCGTATCTTGATCGTTACCCGTTTTGATAGATTCGCGTCGACGCGCGCGCCAGCTACGCCCTCTATGTAGAATGGTACGGTTGGTCCGTATGCCCCGATGTTCTCCGCCACCGCTGCTTCGATCAATGTGCACGTAGAGCCGTCGTCCAACAACGCGTAGGTGTGGTAGGTGCCCTTAGGTCCGTCGAGCTGCACTGGTAGTATCTTCAGGTAAGCAGTCTTCCTAGTTTCTCTCGTGGATGTAACTGTTGCGATGGGTGTCTGCTCGACGGCGTGGGCGGTGGCTTCGTTATTCTGTGGTGCTGATGTTGTCGGTGATGTTGCAGAGTGCAGCAGCGGGTGATGCAGATGTGTGCATCCGTTGACATCGCAGCGTCTTGGTTTGCAGGTGTGTTTGAACTTGCGGATCTTCAGACAGCGGAAGCATAGCCGGTGTTTTTTTGCGAGTTCCCACCTCGTAGGTATGTCGGCGTTCTTCATATTGTAGCAGGCTGACGACTGATGACCTTCTCTCTTGCACAGCGCGCAGGCTTGAGGTACTGGGTTGACGTGTTGTTGTTGTTCAAGGGCAGCATAGCTTCGCATTCTTCTATTTGGGGCCTCCCGCCGGTCTTCGACTGTGATCAGTTCGGCGGGCGCGAAGCTGCCGCACCTCTCTGCCGTGAGTTCTAAGAACTTCGTCAGCGTGATGAGGTCTGGTTGGTCTTCCGGCTGTTCTGCTGTGAAGTCGTAGTATCTGTACCGCAGCGCTGATGGTAGCTTCTCGACGACGCCTCGTACCACTTCTGCGTTGTACAAGTAGTGCCGCTTGTTGAGTGCCTTGACTGTAGCGGTGATGTTCGATACTCTTGACGCGAAGATGCAGATGTCCTTCGGGCTTTCACTTAGTCTTGGTAGTGTGCGTAGCTTGTTCATTTCGGCCATCACTAAAGCGTCCGGTCTTCCGAATCTGTTGGTCAGGAGCTTGATTACTTCTCTGGCTGTCGTTGCTCCGACGAATAGACAGTGGGCCGCGTCCTTGGCTGTACCCCGAAGACATCTTCTCAGTCTTGCCAAGTTTTCTTGTTCGCTAAGTTGATTCTCGGTTTCTTCGTAGGCAGTCTTGAATGGTAGCCACTCGCTCGAAGACCCGTTAAACAATGGTAATTCTATGTTTCGACTTGAGTTGTTCGTCATTGTTTTTGCGGCTTGCGATATTGCTGTAGCGAGTTCTTGATAATCGAAGCATGTTGCCGTCTCTGTCGCACGTGGTCGCTCGATGCCTGTTGTCTCCGTCGCACGCGGTTGTTCATAGTTGTATGTTGCTCGCTCTCTTGTTTGTAGATTGTCGGATTTATCTTGTTCCCGGATGCTGTTCTCCGTTGGTGGTGGCATTCTTGGTTCTTCACTAGCAGCATGCGGCTTCATCGTAATCGCGAGCGCGTTCCTTTTGACCCAGTCTTCCGTCCATTCGTTACGCACGGTGTCGTTGTCTTCACATTCTTCATCGTCGGTTTCTTCCATTAGGCGTGAGACCTTCGCGCTTGCCAGCTCCACTTGTTTCCTCAAGAGTTCCTCTCGTGCCCTCGCGAGTTCTTTTCTTCTGATGCTTGAGGCCTTCGATCGAGGTGCGCTCGGGGTACGCGGGATTTCTTGCTGGGTGACGGTCGTTCTTGATTCTTCCGTGCCGGTAGTGGTTTCCGTAGTACCGCTGTTCGTATTAGTGGTGGCGCTGGTGTCGCTTGTTGTGGGCGTGGCGTCGGTGGCGGAATTATCGGTGGGCGTAGCTGACGGGGTATTCACTTTGTATGACTTCCTGCTTCTTGTGATCGGCATCTTGTAGTGTTCGATCTTGAATCGGGCAGCGATCCGTTTCTATCTTGAATCGGGCAGCGATCCGTTTCTATCTTGAATCGGGCAGCGATTCGTTTCTATCTTGAATCGGGCAGCGATTCGTTTCTATCTTGAATCGGGCAGCGATCCGTTTCGATCTTGAATCGGGCAGCGATCCGTTTCTATGGGCGGTCTTGACTTCGCTCTTCACACGGGCAGCGATTCGTTCTATTCTTGCTGTTTTGAATCGCAGTGATTCGATATATTGAAACAGAATTACGTTCGCGATTTTCTTCAATTTTCTTCACAAAATTTATCTTCCTATTTGGCAGAGATTCTTCACTATGTCTTCTATTTTCAGTAATCCGGTGCACTCGAAGGACCACAATGTTGGCTATTTGGCTAGCACAACTGCTATTGACTATTAGGCCGGAGGTTCAGACTGAGAAATAAAAGAACTTTTCTTGAATCACCGCCGAGAGCGCTTGAAGTTGAAGGTGTCGGAGCGTAGAGCGAAGTAGAGCGAAGTGAAGAGGCGGCCGCCGAGGCCTATATTTATTTGGCTCGGAACGGCTCGCAACCGAGTGGGGGTGGGATCACTGCGCTCCCGGCCATATCTTTATTGGTTGAATAAACATTCGATACAATTAACAGTGTTTTACTATTTTACAATTATAAATGCACTATTTCTAATAAGATTAACAAAATACACAATTCTAATTAGATTGATTAATTAAGTTTCTAATAAGAACACAATAAGAGTTCAATTGTTCATTATTATGAGGCACTTATAGCACTGTATTTACTTATTCACACTATTTACACTATTAATCACTGAACTAACACTATGAGTTTATTATTATCGCGAACAGCTATACATTAAAAACCAATCAATTAATCATCCTGCTAAGGTGCCGTTATTAGTTAACGCAGGTGAAGCTACGGACAACACCTAGTTTATTATATTTTTGCTTGTGACTTGTGAGTTGCGGTCAGCCGTGCGGATGCACGTTATGTGGATAACCGCCTAGTGCGTTTGAACTCAAGTTTTTAATTTTTTGGTTTATATTTTTTGAAGTTGGTTTTACTTTTTTATTTCTTAATTTTAAGTGAAGAGTTGTTTTTCGTTTAGTTTACATCGACAATGCCACATAATTGATTGCTACAATTTTTGTAAGAAGTGAAAATTTTGACATATTGACCCCTACGAAGTAAGCCCAATAAAAGATAAAACTCCTTTAATTAGTCGAGGAGTCCCCCAGCTGTCTATAATATCCATTATCAAGCCTGTAATGTCACTTCTAACCCATGTGGTTGCATTATTATCATTCCCCTTACTTTTTGCAAAAGTTCCTCTTAATTTCTAAGGGGGTCCCTTAGAAATTAAGAGGAACATCATTAGATCCTGGTTCCCTTATCATAGAACCACGCGAAAAGCACCAGCTATCAAATAAAAAAAAAGAATCATTAAAATCGATTCATCCAATCGAGAGTTCTACGGTAAGAAATGAAAACAAACCAGACAAATTTAGAACCACTTCCTTTTTTGAGTAACCAGTAACCAAAAATTATATAATTATACGCCTTTCGAAAAGTACAGCACCTGCAAAAAGCTCTGCTATCATACATACATCATGTACATAATATAATTTACTTGTAATAAGATAATATAATTAAAACGGCGTCAGCTCTTATCCTATATTATGCCGGATGAGAGATGACGCACATATAAAAAGAGAATTTTATTACATCTACAAAATCGTATGTTATTTTGACATCGATATTATCTAAAATATGTATTATCACAGATTTATAAATAAGATATAGTGTAAAATGTATTGCTGGATATGCGCATTTGAGGAGGGATACCTATGCATATCTCTTCTTTCTTCTATTGTGTATTTATCAAACTGGACACATTCGGGTTTGCCTCTGTATCTTAGAATTTTGATAGTCAAAATTGCGTGTTCAAACCATATATTATATACGAGAATCCTACCTGTATCATAAGGATAAGCCGATAAGCCTATATAGTATTATGTACAAACTTTGTCACGTTTTAACCCAACACACTAAATACACCCCCTCCCCCTACACGTGTGGGGGGAGCTAATTAATCACACGCGTCAGGAGCAGCCCGCCGGCTTGACCGTGATTGATGCAGTTTTATTGCAGCTGCGTCACGACACTATATACTTAGATGTCCTGAACATTATAGCCTAGGCTTCCAAGATCATCAATTTATACTTACTAGCTTACTAGCTTATATGTCATTATATTAGATTTGATAAACCACAAGTCCTCGCAAAAGAACACCGATTCCAACCAAGGATGATTCGCGAGGCTATTGAAATTTAAAAAAAAACATCCTAATTTTAATAGAGAAGATGGCTGGCCATTATCGCCTGCTTGGGATCCCATAATAAATATAATAAAATCAAAATCCAAGCATAACATGTCACAGACTAAAGACTTAGCACCTTCTGCATAGATAGGACTAAATAAAATATTGTTGTATCATAGGGTAGTTTCGAATAACTTTTGTAACAGTAGGACGTCCGACATCTCAGTCCTCCCGTGACCATGGTTGCTATAAAGTATCCGAAACGTCGGGCTTGTAAAAAACTTAATAAACCGCGATAAAATCCGTAAATTTGTTTCATTATAATAGCTTATATGTATAAAAAATACATAGGGTGTTATTAAAATTTTTTTTTTGAAATGACCTATGTTGTTGGCCTTAAGGCCTTTAAGCTTCATCGGAAAAAGTAGATGAGCACGTTGCTCATCTAAGAATAATCACAGGTATATGAAATAAGTTCTGTTCTTAATATTTCTATGGGTGTTATAATAAAAGCATTATACCTTTAAAACACCCAAAATATTAATATTACCTTTTTAAGCTTTAAAAAGTACTGAGGACCTTAAAGGCAAATTGTCTTTGATCAAACATGGCTGGGAATATAAAGTGGAGGCCGCGTTTAGTTGGACGAAGTCGTTCCAAGGCCAGACTACTTCTAGTATCGTAGACAGCGTATCGTGGTTTACCGTAAGGGGGACTAACCGGTCGCCTCTAAATATATGCAGCTCCCGTCGTCGTGGTGCCATACTGGGCCTAGGTACCAGGTCCCAGGGACTTTACTAGAGGCGTAGCGTAGCGCCTCCCACGCAACCCAGCTCTTCGCCCGCGGGAGCATGTGCTTACGTGGTTACGTCCTACGTTGAAGTTATCATTACATAATTTGCATTGTATGTTTAATCATCAATACTAACATTTTCTAAACTAATATTGTACCTAAAATACTGGGGAGAGCGTGATCTTACTTCTAATATTCAGTCTTTTGTCTACCAACAGTTTGTTAATGCTTAACCTACATGTCAATTATAACTTATTTTCTTGAAGTGAAAACTCCTTTAGCCACGTCGACCACTTCTTGGTATGGGAAAATCTTATAGGTTCGCGTCACCGACATGCTAATGTGACAGTATGACGTCATTGTGATATTGCAATTTTTTTGACTTTTGACAAATTTGCTTTAAAATTTGAAATATCATGACGTAATTCAATCATTGGATATAAATTATAAGCTAATAGAGATTCATAAGAATATTAAAAACAGAACTTACTTAAAAACTAGCTTGCAACAGCTAGTTTTTAAGTAAGTTCTGTTTTTAATAGAGTAGTTCGTAGCTTCGCCTTCTTCTTTTACGCCGGGAAATGCACTGACCTATCCCGCTGAGGAGTGGGTCTCCTCAGGCGAATATGTGGGATTTGCTGCGCCCGAAAGATTGTAAGTGGACGTAGCTCTACCCACTAAAACCCGGCGAGTGCCACCACTGCCACCTTTGGTAAGGTGCCCCGGATCTACAAGCAACAGGGCACCTCGACGGCTAGTCAGTCCCTCAGGGGACCGACACCAACTCCACAGAGCGGTTGCCCCGCACCACAGAACAACCACTCCCAACGTCTGGACAATACGATGAGGTGAGGTTCCCATCCTCACCCCTTGCCCCCTGCTCTGTTGTGCCCTTTTCTTATAAGAGTGGTACAAAGAGCCCCCTCGCGACGACTCAATTCGCTTCGCCCAAGGTGTTGGGCTCACCCTAGGCTACTGAGCCCCACCGCCACGACAAGGCCAAAAACCATGATGAACCATGGTGGGCACGCAGCTTCGCCTGCGTCAACTAAGTTTTAATACGGCTCCCTAAGCATTTCGAAAATTTAATATAGCCTATGTTCACCAGGGTTAGTGTACCTGCCCAACAGTGAAAGATTTTTTCAAATCGGTCAAGACTCAAGTAGTGTCGGAACCTATTCAATACAAACAAAGAATCAAATCTTTTTAATAATAGTATGAGATATCTGTGGAAATAGTGAACTCAAGACACGTGTAGACTGTCTCATTAATTGTCAAATATTCTCATCATAACTTGTGGTTAACTAAAATTATACCATCGGTTATTAAATTGTACTGAGTGACAGCGGCCTGCCGAGTTGATTGATATGATAGTCCAATTACGCCTCGCCAACAGATGGCGCTGTTATAAATATTAGTGTAACATTGTCAATCAAGAGATGGCGTTAATTAAACAAACCATCAACATATTCATCTGTTTCCATTTCCTAGATTCTAACAGCAATATGTTTTATTAGAATTGGCAGTAGTATAACAGTATTTTGAGAATGATGAATATTATTTCTCTGAAATGAAAACGATCAATCATTTTACATATACCAGCCAAGTCATGATCATCGGCATCATCTTTTATTCTTTCTCTTATGAACACAGGCCTCCACAATAATAACAGACCTGATAAAGGCTGCGACACTAACCAGCGCATATAGCGCAATGTTCCCCAAACGAGAAGACCGAAATCAAGTTGAGGCGCATCGCGGGAACTTATGCAGTTATACCATCATCATAAAATCTGGGTTTCATTGAGAATAGCTGAGTGGTTTGATAACCCTCTGAGTATTAGGAACATCTAGCTGATGCTAATTCAGACCAGCTTGGCTGTACTGAGGAGCTCGTGGCGCAGTGGTAACAGCCGCGCGGATCGATCCACCAGGTTAAGAAACGCTTGCCGAGGTTGGTCCGAAGATGGGTGATCATCTTTACATACCGAGACTCCTCTGTGCCTCGGAAAGCACGTTAAGCCGTTGGTGCCGGCTGTCATTCGAGGATCTTTGACAGTCGTTACGGGTCGTCAGAAGCCCGAGAATCTGACAACTAGTCTAACCGCGGGGTACCGTATCTCCCAGTTACTGGGTTGCGGAGGTCCGACAGCAGTCGCTCCATGTAAAATACTGGTATTCAGCTGAATCCGGTTAGACTGGAAGCCGACCCCAATATATAGTTGGGAAAAGGCTAGACAGATGATGATTACCATCATCATAAAATCACGACCACTTTAGATAAATACCTACAAGAATCTTATTTTTCTAAATACATACATACTCAAAAATTTCTTATTTCAGAACATAATTCCTTAACACACCTCGAGTGGGACAAGACTAACGGGATTTATTAGAGGCCATTTTTCAAAAATTAGGCGTACATATTTTTTTTACGCGCATTCTACAGGTTCTAATATCATCGGCATGCCAGACCAAATTCCCGTCGCCTAACAATACGATCGGGACAAAGCGGGCCCACAATTAATATATTCACGGTACATGAGTTATGATAAGGGCCACTGCGATGTCCATTGTTTTGAATTCATTTGATTTAGTTGCAAAAGCTTAGGCGTTTGTAATTGGATGATTTATTATAACGACCTAAGCCTTTCTAAAACAATAAATGATATATATCGCTTATAGAGATTGTGCTCTAGGAACTGAAATTATAATTAATGAAACATATTTATCAAATAAAATAAAGCAAACCAAAAAACAAAATGGCGTTCATTAAGGGCGGTCTATGTTCAGCAGTGGACGGATAAAGGCTATGGCTATATAATAAATATAAAGGAAAGATGATGATGATGATTTGACATTTGTTTGGTTTCATATTGGTTTCATAATTATCATAATGAAACTAAATAAATGTCAAATCATATAAGTTTAGAGTTAGCTCAGTTAGCAATATGACGAAGAGAGCATTTCTGAATATAAAAAATCGACTCAAACTAAAATAAAAAAAATCTCATCAAAGTGATACAAATTGTGCTGGCGACAGGCATAGGTAATGCCGGTTTTACCAGTTTCATATAAAAACATAAATTAACGAATTGTTAATTTTAAATCAGAATATTTCTTGTTTATTAATTTCTTTTCTCCTTTCGATCTTTGTACTTTAAATTTCGAACCTAAAACATTTTTCTCCAATTCTAAATGATTGGATACGCCTACTAAACATTCCCTGGTTCATCAACAATATTATACCTGTATTATATCTGGCTACAACAATACAGCGGCCATTTTAAATTTATTTAAATAAAACGAGAGTCAGACCTCAAAAACAAATACAATGGGTTTCAATAAAAATAAATAAAAAACAACACGACAAAAGAGAAATGGATGAAAATAGTCCGATAGTAAACTGGAACAAGCGTTTGTTAAAGCAAGCTCATCTAAATAATAAAGGTTTTGTTATAACGCATTGCAAGGTAGCTTTGTCCATGTGGGTTTTAATAAAATGTTTTTTTTTTTAATAAAAAAACCAAGAGGATTTGAAAACGGTAAGTAAAACCTTGATATTACGTTTCCAAAAAATCTAGTGATTTCTCGAGAAAGAAGAGAGAAGTCATCTCAGTCCCTTGTATTTTTTTCTAAAATTGTAATAGGATAAACTTTTTTTGCCGGAAAAAATAAGAAGTATTTATTAATAATTCACAGTATTACTAGTTTTATTTTTCTCTATAATGTATATCTAATAAATTCCATTGCAGACGTTTTTTACCGATCTTTTAAAGATTGATTGCGATTTAAGCTCACAAAAGCTTTCTGTGCTATAATAATATGTAAGTTATACATAACAACTTTCTTCTTGAATCAATTTATCTGTTACTGAAAAGTGCTTTAAAATTCGTTAAGTAGTTTAAAAATTTTCAGCGCACAGACAGCGGAAGCGATTTTCTTTTATAGTATGTAAAGATAAACAATAAATTCAATATGACGCTGATGGTGATGATGTAAACAATATTCAGTTTGTAGCCAGGCCATAACGCTGTTAAACCAGGCCTTAAATCAGGACCTATATAATAACCTAGGTCTCAAGTACACGTCCTCAAGTTGCAGATGTTTGGCCGGGTGCCAGCGTACGTCGTAAATAACTAACGCGTTCGATTCCCGGCCTGCAACCTGGCGCTTAATGAACGCTTTAATGACTTATTATTTTATTAAGCTCCTACACTTCACTTGTGTTGTGAGACGGCGGCCATTTTTTTTAAGTCAGCTTTTAGAGACGTGGCGATCAAATTGCATGGACAATGGCTGTTAGTGACTTCGGAAAACACAAAATGTTGCTTTACGTCAAGGAATGTAATCTTTTTATGTATTTTCAAGAGCACAAAAATATTTTCTTTGTTTTGTGGAGAAAAGTAAAATCATACTTTAGTTATTTTTTTAAAGGCTATTTTTATCTCTTATCCAGCACTGGGTATGGTGCAGTGCAAGTGGACTCGGCCTCTTTAGCGAGAGGGTCCCGGTTTGATCCTGACCCTCGTGGTGCCTTGAAATGAGGTTGTCTAAATTTCTAAATGCACCCGAATACGAGACCATTGCTCGCTCATTGGTGAAGGAAAATATCGTGAGGAAACCTGCCAGCCTGATGAGATTGAAAGTCTAGTTCACCAACCCGCATTGCACCAGCGCATCGGTGAACTATGGCCCACCATTCTCGCCTGATTCAGAGGAGAAGGCCCGTGCAAATCAGTAGAGACATAATATAAGGGCTGATACTTTACAGCACTGCTAATATTATAAGTTCCTGATAAGTGCCGAATAGGCTATCCACCAGGTATCCAACAGATAGAGTATGGAGTATCTGTCAAATATGTTGTGGATAGCCTATCCGGCGGAAGTGGTGAAACAGGCCCTAAGTAAAATAAAATTTCAGATTACTTACATACTGAAATAAAAATTCAGAGTAAAAATTAACTCCGAGATGCCGGGATTCCTCAGTTCATGGCAACAGAAACTCTTATCTATAAGTTCCATGATACGAATTGAATAAAGATCTTGGATTGAAAAAAGAAAATCCAACAAAAAAATATGGCACTTTATTTTAATCGAATCGGTCTTATTTTAATCGAATATCACTGTAAAAATGTAATCCTGGCTATTTATAGACACGGTCTGATTCTATTTTACCTCTTCCCAGCACTAAGTGTAAGTTGGACAATAAGAAACATTTCAATTAGGGTTCCTTATCCCCTAAATTGAACCGGCCTCATAAATCGCGCCACCGGGGGTTCCGTGAAAGGCTCTCGTATGCTCCTTTGTGCTTGCAAATTTGTATTCAGAGGTCCCAAATTAGAAATTTTACGTGTAGTCTTTTGAAAATGGATCCAAAGGCTTTGCTGAATTTCAACTATATAAGAGCAAAATTAAATATTATCTAGTTTATAGAAAAAATAAAATACTGTGTAGTTGTTAGAGGAAGCTATTCTATCTCAGAATGAAGATTTTCTTAATGACACAGAGACATACCGATATAATGCGAAAAATTAACTGTACTGTACACCCAGGAGAGGACAACAGATTGTCGATGGGCCAATGAGATTCAAGAGGGGAGGCCGCGCTTAGGTAGAAGAAGCGTTGGTCAACCATTGACGATCTCCGTGCAGTGGCTGGTTTCTGTTCGAGTGGCAAGGGATCGGTCGATTGGCGTTCTTTGAGAGAAGCCTGTGTTTAGCAGTGGACGGATAAAGGCTGATGATGATGTAGGTTTCCGCCGTACATGTCCATAATTTAGAAGGAAGAATACATCTACTTTTTAAACAGTTTTATTAACATTGCGATATCTTGTAAGGATTAAATATAATTTAAATTTTATTCCTCTTTAGTTGAAGATTGTAAGTTTACGGAAGACATTAATAAATAATTTATCGTGAGGTGAATCCGCTGCTCATTTGTTGTCTGTAAAATTGCTGAGTGCATTTACATGCGGTTTACATTAATCGATTCACTGATTCCCGAGGAAGGTTTTAGTATATACTTTGTCAAGGATTTGTATAAATTAGTTGAGCAGCTAGTTTAAATAATGTAATAATATTGTGAGCATTCATCCAATACTAAAATGAAATATATCATACACCTCATGTTATAGTTCAATTTAATATTACGCAAGCGGAAAATTGAAAAACCACAGAAACGGTTGTAAAAATCAGTGATATTATATTTTACTGCCCGTGCACGTCGTAAACGGACAAATACGGGTCAGGCGGAATTATTTTTGGTTTATCCTAATATTGTAAATGCGTTTGTTTGTTTGTTCCTATTTCGTCGGTAACGAATACGCACGACTTTTTAGCTCCTGTAAGGTTGCAATCGAAAAATAACATTACCCTAATAACACTTGGACCTGTTGTTGAAAACTTTAACTTAAGATTTTTTTATTTTACTTTACTTAAAAAAAAGTTTTTTAAATAACTAATTTAAATCCAACATTTTATTTTTATTTATTAGTACCTGGTTGAACGAGCATTTGCTCGGCAGCTTTTTTGTATTGTTTTATATACTTACCAAGTTTTTCTTTCAAAAAATGAACTTGAAAAAAAAGACATAAAAATAATCGGACTGGAGATTCGAACCAGGCTCTTTTTGTCGATTAGCAATTTCATAACTCCCGAATTGAGCTATTATGACATATTACTTGACAGCGAAATATACGTTCGTATTCTAATGTACGGACTTGTATTACTCGTGATTGTAATCAAGTGACAACTTATTTCTATTTGTTTTTGCACATATTAATGCGCTGAAAAACGTATTTTTTGTATATTTATGCGTTGTATTAACATATAACTCCTGAAGCAATGTGGGGACTCTCACTTAAGAAATGCACTAGCCCATAAATCCACTTGCGAGCGCCTCCAGTGGCTTTTTGAGAGTCCTGAATGTCCAGGCAACCGGAGCACCTCAGCTAGTTGACCCGGCAAAGGCCTCGTAAGAGGATACTGTCTGATTACCACCAGGCACCAAGCATAAGGAATCGGCACACACTATATTTTATTACTTATAGTCAAAACTTTTAAGACAATTTTTTTCAGTTTCAACTTTTTGCAATCGGAAATAAGTTTTTATACGAAGAAGAAAATGAATGGGGTTTTTACTTTTTAGCGATCATTGAGACTTACTGTCCGACGTAATTGGTGATGTGAATCGTATATCATCATCATCATCATTATCAGGCTTCATCCGGTCTTATGTCCTCACCTGCGAGTCGGTGAAGATTCAGCAAGTTAAAATTAGCCTCTAGGAAGGCGGGAGTAATTATTCAGCTACGTTTCATAGACGAGATCATTAGTTCAGTTTGTTTTATTAATTGCTAGCGGTACCGCGGCACAAGTATTTGTAGAGGTACAGGCGAGCATAAAATTGGTAACCTTGATGAAGGTTTAAATGATTTTTTTTTATTTAATTAAATTGGAAAAGACTTTAGAGATTGGCTGTAGTTATTTTGCTAACTAGATTTACAGGGCGCTCCTCTTGTTGTTAATAAAAATTGCCTACTTTAAAAATAAATAAAGACCTTAAAAAAGTACCTTAAAAATAAAAGCTTATTCAATCAAATATTATATTAAAACCAGTTTTATAGAACGATATTTAAAACCTCTTTCTATTTTGTCAACGATATATGTAAAAAATTATAAAGCCAGCTCATTAAATCATTAATCGCTGTGAAAAAAAAAACACTATTAATTTAGCAAAAAGTTATCTTTCATTTTAATCACGAGGACTCCTTTCGTATTTTTTCCTTTCATGGTTTCTCTAAACTAGCTTAACGTCAGGAATATCGTTAAAATCCGTACAAATTATTTCATTTTAATGAGTGAAATTCGGGTAAACGTTACAGAGGAGAAAGAACTTATCAGTGAAACATGTATGCGAGTGTACAGCTGAAATAATACATTAAATGTACATCGGTATGTCTATTTGTCATCTTTCATATTAATTAAACTACTTGTGAACTATTCCAGGAGCATTATCATATTATTTTGAGGAAAAACGCTCGTGTCGGTCGTGAGAGTAAGTAAGTGACATTAAAAATGTAAGAGGTAGTGCTACGCTGCTTTGCTGCCAAATTGGGCTGGCACGACCGGGGTAGTGGACCTCTCGCCCACATGAAATCGGCGTAAAGTGACAGCTACGCTGTCGCTTTTCGTGTGGGTTGTGAGTTTCCGGTGGCCTACTAAGGAGAGATGGGGGAGAAGAAGGGCAACGCAACTGCATAACCTCTTATGTGGATGTTAATGGGCGTCGATAGTCGCAAGGCTTCGACTGTTCGTTTGCCCTTTTATGCTATAAAAAAAAAACCGATAGGATTTGCGCCCACTGCACGCATGTGCAGGAGCAAATTATTATTTCTACACAAAAGAGAATAATTTTATTTTATTTATTATAAGAGAATTATATTACTAACTACCTATAAATTTAAATATCGTTTTCATATTTTTTTTTATATTAAATATTTTTAATTCACCGACTAATGTATTTTTGACTAAGTTAAAAACGCATAATCATAGTATTTTTCATCACTTCTGCATAAATCAATACTTGTCCGGGTAGCACACGAATGTAATGGGTGTTTGCTCCTAATTGTCAGACTGAGCTGTAATTACAGAGGCAAGCGGGTCGCGAGCGTCGTTAATAAGCGGTTTATCCTATTACCTGATCGAGTTAGTTGGCTCAGCCCGCTACAAGCTCTCATACACGAGTCTTTGAACGACTCGTTTTTGTTTTCTAAGGAGAAGCGACACTCATTTTAATGAGCCTTCACTGATTAAATAGCTCTTTATCAGAGTTTTATATTCCTGAAGTTTCGAAGGTACATTAACTATAGATTATGCATAGTGTTTCATTTTATTAAAAAGAGCTACCCCTAAGATTTTTCTCCTTTTTCTTAGGACATCCTGCATCTCGAACTAGTTTTTTGTTGTTCCTTTTTTGTTACTTCTTTTGACATATTTCAAGTGTAGTTGTTGCATACGAGTTAAAGATATTTGATTCGACTTGATTTTACAGCTACCCTAGTTGCAGAAGTACTGGAAAAGAACATGAATAAATCGCGATAAAATTCGTAAAAGTTGTTTCAAACGACTTGTCATTGTTTTCTAAAGTTTACACAACATTTACTCATTAGATAGAGCTTCTACGTATTTTATCGCAGTTTATTCAGATTTTTGTACGTCCAAAGTTTAGTCGGATAATTAATAATCAGAAACTTTAATTACTGAAAAAAACTGGGAATGTTTTAATCTATAGGAGGCCTATGTTCTGCAGTGGACGGATAAAGGCTGATTATGATGAATCTAATCTTCGTTATAGTTACACTGTTCTTTAGGCTTGCATCTATTACTCTCTGTTGAATTCCTGATGAGTGATCAGATTACTGATACATATTGTGGTCATGTCTAGCTGGACTCGAGAATATACTATGTATTTAATGAATATCTGTACTTTGTTTTAGACATCTAACATAAGGAGGTTGTTTATTTTTAAATTTCTGTTAACTCCGCTTCTAATGTTACACACAATTCCTTACGAGTTTTCTTTAGTTTCAGATATTGTATTGTATATTTTAGCGTGGTACTATCATTATAAGTATATAAATGTTGACCTCCAAATATATGGCCTTCGTTATCGTTTCAAATTAATATCATTCATATGAGAGGAAGTAACTCAGACGAATTTACCTTACCGAGAATTTACCTTAATTTATAGTATCATATAATTTCATCAGAGTTATTGATTATAGGAATCATTCGATTAAGAAATCTTGATATAATATGTGTTATAGGACGTATTAATGAAATGTAATTTTTATTTCCAGGTAAATCCTATTCACCGGCTTGAGGTCAGGTGCGAGGTAATCCGAGGCTTCAATGAAGGTTTTATCCTATTATTCTATTATTAGCAGCGCTGACATCGACACCGGCATATTTGCATATATATAATAAAACTTTACTTTCAAAAAAAAAAAAACCCGCCAATTCCATCCAGAAATTACACTCTACAACCTCAAAACTCTCAAACTCAAAGACTGTAGTACCTCTTTTAGAAACGAAATAATATAGAAATGGCTAGAAACGACATTATAACATTTTAATTTGTATTTAATACACTTTTTTCGTCTTAAAAAATATAACAACTTTTACTCCGGGTCTTTGTTGTTTTTTTTTACTTGTGATGTACAAACCGGTACATGAGACATCTCATGATGATGGTTACGTATGTTACGGAGGAATATTCAAAACATTATCAAAACTGACATGTATCAGGCCTGATGGTTATCTTATAGCCTGTCACTAATGGTGATGGAATTTTTGAAATCTGTTGAGTAGTTTTTGCTTTAAATGGTAACAAACAAACAAACAAAACATCAAATCCTTCCTCCGAATCGTAAATCTATCCACTTAAACCCTCACAAATTTTTGACGTGACAACGTCTTATAATTCGATGAAGCCGGCTGCGCGCACGAAAAAACATGACTCATGCGGCGTTACCTCGCTCCGAGGCGTTCCATTTAAGGCTTGAAGTGCAAGCGAGAGCGCGGATAAAGCGACAAAGAGATACAATCGGCCCTACTGATGGGCCGATTTTCTTATGACTTTGTCATGTTCAACTATCGTCAGTAAACCGACTTTACAGACATCCGATTTTTTATCTAAATCTGTCCAGGCGTTTAGGAGGATTTCAATGACTAACACACAGACACAAGAAATATACACAACTATACTAATATTATGAAAAGGTGAGGTTAAAAGAGGTAATTTCTGGATCTACTAAAGCAAACTTGAAAATCTTTTACCAGTAGAAGCCTATGTTATTTGTAAGTTATAAATATTGAGAAGAGATCATGAATTGTAACCGCGGAACCCTGCTAGTATTAGACGATAAAGTTAAAAAGATGTAAAGAGATTTTTTTGGATAACAAATGTAACATCAGAAAGACCTCTTGATAGGTTTTTAGAGCATAGAAAAGACTGGCTACGTATCACTTGGATTCTTTGGCACCACGTCCGGTTCTTTTTGACGTGGCTACGTCTAAAAACTCGATATTGCGGGCTACATGCACGAAAAAGATGACTTCATGTGGCGTTCCGAAATCGTGAGCGCGGCACGAACGATCGGCTCAGTTCGGTTCGAGCATGTAATGTTTGAGGTTGTCACGTCAAACTACCATCCGTAAGCCGACTTTACAGACAATCAATTTTTTAATAAAATAGGAGGCTTTATAACATATTCATTTGGTGGTAAGTCAAAGTAACAATTTTTATTCAAAATAGTACTATCGAAGTATCTTTTTGAAGGTCAATTGAGTCCACCACCGGTTCCAAAGGAAGTCCACTGAGAAGAAACGGCGAAACAAACTCAGTGGAACTAGTCTTTTCAAAGACAATATTACAAAAAATAATAATAAAAACAATACATACTACTATAGTAGTATAGTATATAAGAAGAATTCAGCAAGAAACTCTGTGTGTGTGAGTGAGTGATCCTGGACATCCATAGACACCTCCGCAGGAGGGTTGCAGGTGCATCAGTCCTTTCAAATACATATTATGTATAGGTATGCCAACTCGTACTTTAGATGATGTATCTATATAAATTGTGTTTTTTTATTTGTTGACAAAGCTAAGCAAAGACAAGAGCTCTTTATTATTTTCTCGATTTTCTTTCTTCTTAAAAAACTCTCTTCTTCAAAGACTCTTTTTCTTTAAAAGATGCATCCTGCATCTCCAAAAAGTTTTTTAACTACATTTTTTGACGTATTTCAGGTGTACAAGTTACCTATGAAATAAAGATATTTTGATTTGATTTGATACGCTGTTTTCTTGGTCCCTAATTCATATCGAAATCACAATTTTGGTATGTGAATACATTAGAAAGCTAATGTACTGAAAGCGGGAACTATATCTTCGAACTGGCAGGCCTGCCATGCTACATTATGCTTCTTAATGAGTACTTAGTCATAACGTGACGGGCGTGTGACGGACGTGTGACGGGCGTGTGACGGGCGTGTGACGGACGTGTGACGGCCGTGTGACGGGCTGGTGGCGGGCGGGTGAGCTGCGCACATTAATATTGGGTGTCGCGTGCGCTGCCAAAACATCACTCGGGAATCAAATCGCGGACACAATTTCATTCAAGGTTTCATAAACATTTTCTTTGAGATGCACCCCCGCCCACTACTCTTGCTGAATGCGGAGCACACATATATTTTAGCAGGGTGTGAGTGAGGCTAACACGTCACGCTCTGTCCTGAAAGGCTCGATCGGGGGAGTTCGGGACTTCCGAGTGTACCCGAGCGAGAAAGATAAAGCCTCTCTTCACTGCTGTGTCGCTGTGTTTACTATATTAAATTTGTATGTATAAATTGTTACTATTGATGATTATCAATCATTCAACAGTTTTTAATTCTGTCGTGCAGTTGAGCACACATATATTTTATCTGGCTGTTGCCCGCAGCTTCGCCTTCGTTAACCAAGATTTACAACGGGATCTTAGTACGCAAAATAAGTAACTTTTCTGGATGATTTTTTACACCTTGTGTCCGAAAAACCCAAATATCTTACGGAACCCTTTTTTTCAGAATAAAATTTAGCGTATGTTACTCGTAGATAATGTAGCTTTCAAACGGTGAAAGAATTTTTGAAATCGGTCCAATACTTTTTGAGTCTATTCATTACAACCAAACAAACAAAGTTTTCCTCTTTATAATATTAAGTAAGTATAGATATGAGTTTGGATGGTCCCGGTAGAATATTTAAAAAAAAGTCGTTTTACGTTTTTTTATGACCATATGGGGGAGATGCGCTGTGTCACGCTTCCAGCTGCTTTGGCACCACAATCTTGCTTGTTTCTCCCGTAAGCAATAGCTTTGCTGTGTTTCATGGAGAAGGTATCTTATGTCTCAGGAAAGGTAACACATAAATGAGTTGCCTGACCTAGTTCCTGGTAAACTAGGTTATGTTTATGGGCGACGTCGATCACTTTCCATCAGGTGCCACGTCTGCTAATTGATATATCCAACTAACCAAAAAAAATATGGATACTCATTTTTTTTTTATATGATAGGAGGAAAATTGTCCATGAATGAAAGCGTGTTAAAGGTGATGACCAAGAGACCAGGGGGACCAGCCAAAATGCCATCAAGAAAGCGTTAGCGAAGTTCGAAAATGATAAAATGTATGGGATTGACATAAGGCCGCGCTTAATCACGTGGACTTAATCCATCCTATACATTTTATCATTACGAACTTCGCTAACGCTTTCTTAATGGCATTTTGGCTAGGCCCCCAGGTTTGTCACGTTGTAGTGTACATTTTCCATTCATTGTTACCTAAATACAGCAAACAAATAAAAATACTCTAGTCCTAGAGCGGTTTATTCAAATTTATAACAATAAATCTTAATCTGCATTTCCGACGTCCGTACCCACTTAATAACTTTTCTCTTAAAATAACGAACTCTAAAATTAATTCTCGTAACTAAATTACCTACTGGGTATAATAACATAATTTACGTTGAGGTTTTTCTTTGAGGTAAACTCCTTTATATTATGTATAGAGTGTAGACTACCATTGGAACTCACACATTTTACTGTTGGGTAATTTATTTACGAAAATTCGAGTTTTTAGCACCACCACCACCCACCACAAGCACAAAGAAATTTATGTTAAATACTATTCAATATTATATTGCTATAAATATACATCGAAAGTAACTTGTAAAAAATATTTTTTTGAAAATAACACATGAAATATTTTTACTAATGAATTGGTAGATATGTAATTTAATATCATGGTATACTTACCATGACTTTTTGGAAACATGAGGCTTTTTGGAAACATGCAATTTGTTTAAAAATGAAATTTTTGAAATATTCAGTTTACGTTGCGTTCATCAATTAGACTAATGGATTGTTCAAAACGTGTTTAAAATTCTTAGAGTCGCAGTCTTAAGTAGTCAACGCAGAGGAAGCTGCGGGCAACAGCTAGTGTCATATTAAAAGAAACAATAAAAAGTGATAAGACCAAACTTAATTAATTACTGACGAATCTCGACACGACACGACAAGCAGAATTAAATATTTAAATCGTTTCGAGTTGCAGTTTTGTTGAACCAATAGTAGACGTCCCATAACGTACATACTCCGTATAATGAATTCACCAGTTCATATGAGCTCCTTAAGTGTGGGGGGTTGAAGGCTTTATTGTCACCCCCTCACGTGGAGTTTATTAACAATCATTAAGGGATTTAATTAAAAATTTCATTTGTCAGATTTACTACGTATTCACGTATTCCTGGCAACTAGTTACACTAAAACGTTTTCAACTAGTTTTCAACTTTTCATTTTGTGCTGTTAAGAAAATAAAGGTTAAAGAATGCGGAAAAAAGAAAAGTTTCCTAGACTTTTCACATTTAAGTATCCTCGTCCCTTGGTAATGTGTAAAAAAGATTGAATCCTTGTTATAATGTTACGCTCTTTATATTTATTTATTTTAAACACGAGTGCAATCAATTGTTCTGCTGGTTGAATTTTCTAGAAATAGTTGTCATAGTATGATTTTTTATTCATCATAACGCATTTAAATAATGCTTATAATATAAATCATAGTTCACGCGAGTACAAAATTGCAAGACGGGTAAATTTAAATATTATTTACTTCATTAAGAAAAGGTTATTTGTTCGTATCGTATATGAGTCAATTTTAGTCCAAGAAAATGTTTAAGCTTGAATTTTTGATATAAGTTACTTTGAAGGATTTAAAAACGAACTGTGAATATTTTTAAATGCACCCCCGGGAAGGGGTGAGAGATCGGCCGAATAGTACTTATTATTCGGCCAAATACCGAATAGTAAAAAAGTGGCCGAATAGGCCGAATACCGAATAGTAGCCGAATATTCGTGGCACCTCTAGTACAAACTATAAATATTCTTAAATTTTGTACACTTACCATTATTACGGCATTATACTAACGTTTCTACGTTATTAGGCAATAAAGTTCTGGCAGAAAATATTATTTCATTTACGATATCATTATCAGGAATCTTAGTATATGTTACACCTTTTTTTATATTTTTATCTCTAATATTCGGTGGCATCCAACATGTATTTTATGTGGCTGTGAGCATCGATAGACTATTTAAAATTCACAAAATCGCAATATTTCAAGCACTCTCTCGGATCCTCGCTACTCAAGAGTCAAGATACAACTCAGCTTACATGAAGTAAAATGTGCTTTAGCACCTTCAAAAAAGAGATTAGTGTTACGCAACATCGAAAGGACTCTCCATTGGAGAGCTTGAGAGATCGCCGATAGAGGGCGTTCGCAGACTTAAAAGATTACACGCGATAAATATATGGAAAATCTTTTTTATCCCGGACAAAACGTGACTTGTTGAATAGAGAGCGAGGTTCATTGTTCCACAGATATCAAATCCTTGTAGCTGGAAATCGAATTTAGCGAATGAAATGTTGAAAATAATTTTGCTTCATCACTACTTAGTCAGCTATGGACGTGGTATTCAAGCTTAAGGATATTATAGGATAAAATATATTAATCCAAACACGAAGGTTCGTTTCAAATTTTTTTGCGTTTATGCCATCTTTATATTCGCTTGAGTACAACCATCAACTTATTTCGCCTCTTCTTACGCAATATATAAAGATCAGGAAATTTTTATATAGTTTTTATTTTTAAAATAAGTATGTTGTGTAATCATGCTAAGTTATATAATAAATGTCCTCAAGTATTTGAAAAGTTTAGACTTACGTCAGCATTTGTGTCCAAAATTATTAATCTGTCCTAGAGTCCTGTAAATAGTTCGTAAGTCGAAAACAATAGTTATTTAGCCTTTAACGAAGAAGTCTGTAAGATTCCATAATCATTTAGATAGACTGCAAATAGATCAGGCATAAAGATTTGATCGACTAGTATGTGATAGAATTGTGTATATCGAGAAGAAAACAAACTTTAACATTGTTTCATGTAATATTATACACCACTTCCTTTCCCCTCTACCACCGCAACAGGACGTACGACAACTCGACCGAAACTTTGTAATATATTGGAATACACTACGTTAAAAGGTATTTAAATTGATTTAATCAGCCTTGAATTAATAGGTTACGAAGTAGAAGAAGTTATTAAAACCCGGTCCAAAACTTTGAAGATTAAACTTTTTTTGTTTAATCTCAAATATTTTCCCTGTATAGGAATTACGCTTAACCTCACTACTAAGTAGAAGTAAGTGTGTTCAAAATTATTCTATTTCTACCTTTTCTAATCATAACTAAAATCGAGGAATTACTTTGTCAAAAAACGAATAAGTCCCTGTCATAGAAGGCCTGCCGAATTTCTTCCACGCGAGTCCTGAGGTTATGTCATGAAAAAATGTGAACCCCCATTAGCGTAAGATCTAAAAAACGAAATTTGTATTCTTTAAAACTTGACTATCTATATCAATAAAGTTCGCTTTCGAAGTGAGCGTAAAGTGAGCTCTATCACTCAGGTGAAGCTCGATATCCATATGGTTTTTACAGAAAAGCCCTACTGTACAATCAAGAAGCTACTAGCTAGCTACTCAATGCAGGTGCATTCCAATATCGCTTACGATTTAGTCAAGCCCGAGCTGAACGAAGCTTTATGAAAATTAAAAAAGTTTTCCAATTTGCAAACAGCTGTTTCTTGTGTCCCAGAGCCTTGTGAGGTTTCCGCATTACATTTAGAAGGCTTCCATATCGATCACATAAGCCACGTTTTGTAGGTCGCGGTGATATTAAGAGCAAATGCACGCTTACGTGAATTAAATATATCAAATGATCCATTTCGACATATAAACCAACGACATACCGTATCGGGATACCCCGACACCATTTGACCAATCACCATAAGAGTTGGCACCATATATGTATTTTTTCATGGGATTAGCAAAGGTAAATTCAACGAACGAAGGTGTTGGCGTTGGTGTTTTTTGAGAAGCTACTTTGATGTTAAGAAAAAAATACAGGACAGAAGGTAAATACCTGATACGAAGACCTACAACCTAACACCTTAGATTGATGCCTGGATTAGTCCCAGTTCATAAAAAATAGCAAATGTACCGCTTAGCAACTAACAACAAAACAACAAGAAACACTTTCTTCACAAATCTGATTGACCAGCACTCGTCAACATAACCTCCAACCGTAGCAAGAATAAAACAAGAGGATAAGAGGAACAATGTAAAAGTTTGAAAATAATGTTAGCCCAACACCGCGCAGGCAAGGCAGGTAACTCCCGACTTTGTTATTCTATAAATATTTAAGCAAAGCAGAGCCCCCACGCAATAAATAACTAATATTCTTTATTATACTTACGTTTACGACGCTGGCGAAACGTAATCATAATTGAGCCTTAACTAACGTAGAGCTCTTTGCGTGCTTCGTCAAAGATCAATTTGTCCAACTATCTAATCACATACGTCATCAAAAAGGAGTTATGAGTACAGCAACATGGTTGCCTTGAAGGCTATGGAGAAGACATCTATCCATGGCATGACTATAGGATTCAAAAACAGGGTATTAGCAGTCTTCGTGGAGAGAGGACTACGTGGATCTGATTGAGGTTGAATTGATTCTGTTTGTATAGAGTATAGACGAACTGAAGCTACATCTATTTACTAGCTGTTGCCCGCTGTCTTCTGCGTTAACTTAATTTACAAACGGGGTGTTAGCTGTATTAGGTATATAGCCTGTAGTCTTCTTGTATAAATGGGTTATCTAACACTGAAAGAATCATTCAATTCAATAGCTCCTGAGATTAGCGCGTCAAAGTCTTAATTAACTCTAAACGAAACTCTTTATATTATATCAGTGTAAAATGCTAGGAGCTGAGGTACAAGGTATATGGAGAATAATATAAGATATAGGTTCAGTGTTATTATTTACTCTCTATGGCTATTCTGTCTTTTTGCTAAACTGTTTTAGCTTCTAATCACTCATAGGAAAATTCTGCCCTTTAGTGCGGCCTTCCAAAAAAAGGTAAAGTATAACATAAACAACACTAGCTATCAGGGTTGCTAGTCCAGCCAAGGCGAAACCTCTTGACCTTTCGCATAATTAGTCTGATAATATTTGAATCACATTAATTAGATGTAACTTATAACAGTATAATATATTTATTCGAATGATATTATAAAACGTGAAAGTTTGTAACTATGGATGTTTGTTACTCTTTCACGTAAAAACTACTGGATGGATTTTAATGAAACGTTACAATAATATAGCTTATACATCAGAATAACACATAGGCACATTTATCTCCCTACTTCCACGGGAATAGGAAGTACGCGGGTGTAACCGCGTGGCACTGCTTGTAATAGTGTACATTAGAAACACCTTTGTATCCATAATTCACAGTAAGCATAACTCATGTTTTCCCATTAACATCGAAAGTATAAAGCACACTGGACGTCCGCCAGCCACCCGACACTCCGTAACTCGAGCCCCCGAGCAAGGTGATCGAGCCACCGCACATGGTTATAGCCAACAATGAGCATGTGATACTTAGAAATGGGACACCGACACACAAACATACACACATACAAAGTAGTGCCTACTTATAATACGTCCTTAAAGTTTTCCTGGTTATTATTTAAAAAAATCTTAATATTATATGTATTTTGTGCACTTGAATACACATGCGCAAAGGCACTTTATACACATGTTTAATTAGTAGTATTCGTTTATAATTATTGTTTTTAGATCAAAATTAGTTTTAGGTTGTCAGATGCCCCGAAATAAACCGATCCGTATTTTATTTTCAGGCTACTCAAGATAACTTGGGGAAAGTAAAGTTATGGATATTCACCGAAAATTTTCATTATTTAAAAAGGCGAAAGTTAAACACGTACTAACTGAATCAACCATTTCGATTTTCTAGATATATTATCTAATTTTTGAATGTTCCGTCAACCAATCAGGCGATAAGTGTAAAAGGTTCTTGGTTTACTTGATATTAGTATTTTTAAATAAAAATCGTCAAGACCCTTTTCGTCCTCTGCTGAACGTAGGCCTCCCTTAATGAACGCCAAACGACTAATCCCTTGCCACTCGCATATAACACGACTCGGAGATCGTCTTCCCACCTGGTTAATGGCTGACCAACACTTCGTCTACATAAATGTAGTCTCCACTCAGGGGGCCTAGCCAAAATGCCATTACGATCGTCGTTGTCGTTTTCGTAATGGCATTCGTTTTTTCTTCGTTCCATTCGTTTCTTCCGTCACCATTCGTTCTTTTGAGTGTGTGACCAGCCTAGTGCCACTTTATCGAGCTTTTTCTTCAATAAATAATATAATAAAATATAATCTCATAAATATCTATACCATTTATAAATTATTCTTGTCTATCATTTCTTTCCTGCAAAGTATTTCTGGTAGGACTTTTTCGTTCTTTATATTTTTTCGCTCAACCGTCATATAAATGTAGAGATGGATGTTTGTTTGCCCATTTGAGCGTATTTAGTTCGCGTTGAAACTTCTCAAGAGACATAAATAAATTTATTACAAACTGACTCAGCAAATAGGACATGTTTTTCTCGGAAAATATATATTTCACATTTAACTCGATATAGGCATAAATAAGTACTAATATTTTTTACACGCTTTTTATTAGCTTCACTTGTATGTCAGTTTGTCAGTTTGTCAGTTTGTCAGTTTGTCAGTTTGTCAGTTTGTCAGTATGTCAGTATGTCAGTATGTAACTCTCCGTGGGTAATCTGCGCGCCTGCGGCCTTCCTTGGTTCCGGTAGCCGTTTCTCTCTTCTCCGAAATCGAACTCTGATTCCCCGTATTTATAATATTTATAAATAATTACTAAAAAGTAAAAAATAAATAATAGTTTAAAAAAACTAAAAACACGCTTTTTATAGAAACCCAAACTAAAAAATAGAAAATAAATTTTAATAAATTTAAATTAAGAATAGTGTTAAAAATTTCAATAACTATAAATTAATAATAGTGTAAATAAAAAAAAATTATTTTATTTAAAAAAAAGCGTGGGGTGCATGGTGTCAATATAGTTATAAATATTTTATTGACAGATATGAGTAGAGTGATTATCATTTTGATAATATCTTAAAAAGCACCCCACGCTTTTTTTAAAATAAAATAATTTTTTTTTATTTACACTATTATTAATTTATAGTTATTGAAATTTTTAACACTATTCTTAATTTAAATTTATTAAAATTTATTTTCTATTTTTTAGTTTGGGTTTCTATAAAAAGCGTGTTTTTAGTTTTTTTAAACTATTATTTTTTCAAATGATCTAGCTAGTATGTTAAAATGTCTAGTAATTGAAAAAAGTACCTATATATGAACTGTTGATATATATTTTTTAAAATTGGCGGTGAAACCACGGAAAAAGCCTAGTAGAATATAATAAAGAAACTACCTAGAGAGCAATACAAATAGAGGTCCAGTCACAGATCTTCCGCGTCGCCTCACAAGGGTTACGTGTGGCTGTGACGTGAAATATGCCTTCAGCTCCCATGGTTTCCGACAATTTATGAACACACAATATAATATATAATAATAACTTTCTTTCACGGATCAGTAAATGTGAGCCCCTTCAAAAGATTTGCTAGAACAGCTTGGAACTTTGAAGAGCGTTGAGAAATATTATTAATTTATCAAATACTAGCTGTTGCCTGCAGCTTCGCCTGCGTCGACTAAGATTTACAACGGGAGCTTAGTACGCAAAATAAGTAACTGTTCTGGTTGATTTTTTACACCTTGTGTCTGAAAAACCCAAATATCTTACGGAACCCTATTTTTTTTTTCAGAATAAAATGTAGCCTATGTTACTCGTGAATAATGTAGCTTTGGAATGGTGAAAAAATTTTTGAAATCGGTCCAGTACTTTTTGAGCCTATTCATTACAACCAAATAAACAAACAAAGTTTACCTCTTTATAATATTAGTGAGGATGTATTGATTGGCCGGTATATTTTATGGTAAAAAGCGGCCATTCTGTGTACTAAAAGATATAAATGTTAACTCGGCTTTATCCTAATCTAATATTTGGAAATATGAATGTTATACTTAGACGTCTCACAAACAGCTAAAGAGCTTTAAGCTTAAGTCAATCCTTTGTATATTTTTATATTTGACATGTTTAAGATGATCTTCTAATGCAATACCTAAATAAACATACTTTATATTTGTTTTCAGGTCATGATAGACTGACAAATAAACTTATTTTTTTTTTAATAATATTGGAAAATATAATACAAGAAAAAGTGCATACTAAAAATACATTTTACACCTATGCTGTAGGCAAGCTTTATTAATGTAACACAACTTTTTTTAAATACCAAGTGCCCTATTATAATGTAAAAATAAAACTGGCAGTCATAGGGACTGCGGATGAAAACTTATATTTTTTACGGAATTTAAAATTTTGAAGTGAAAACATTTTTTGGCTCACTATAGACAGATTTACTTGTAGGCCGTGAGTGAGACTGAACCGTGACGCTCTGAGGTGAAAGGCTTGATCGACTGAACTCGGAACCGCCGAGTGAAGAAACACTCTGCTGCTCTTCGTCGCGGCTGTTTACTGTATTCAACTTATATTATGTAACAATTGTTATTATTAATTACTAATAAATACTATAGTTAATAGCAAATCGCGCGCGTTAGCAAAAAAATAAAAATAAAATAATTACACACATATTAATACTAAAAATTTGAATTAATATATTGACATTTGACATCTTACATGGGAAGCGAGACGGTGACGTGAATAAGTTTTCCCTTTAAAATATTTTCTTTATTAAATTATAAAAGACAGATTTGAAAATCTTATTATATCTTTTTCATGTATTGTTCACCAAATGTTTCAGGTTACCGAGGTGACTTCACAAGAGTTCAAATAACTCCTATATTAACAAAGCCTATATTCATAAGATGATAACGAAAATATATTTCTAGTATATATTTAATATTTATATATAGTGAATACGCTTCAAATCAATATATTTCGTGAATTAATTTCAATGATTCCATATTATATTCACCTGCAGATTGCTAATATCGTAAGAAGTAATTTAAGCTACATAAATAATCGCTTAAGTTACGACTGTAAATTTAAGTAAATGCGGGCAAAGCTGTGGGCAGCTGTTAGTTTTTTTTTATTATTTTTCATACACACGGATGTTTTTATGAACTGACAGACACTTTCCTCTGGTAAATCAGTCCGGTGTCTTAAGTGGGTGCCTTAACGCAAAAGAAGCCTGAAAACAGAATTTCTTGCAATTTGTTTCAGCAGTTTCGGCGTTTTTACCATGAGGGATAGAACAATCTGGAATAAACTTGGAGGATTTTAAATCCTCCTTCATATTTTTCTTCGTATTCCACTTTAGTATATCACAGTGTAGAATTGCCAAATTCAACAAATAAAACGTTTAAACTTTAAACAGCTCGCAAATTACTTTTCATTAAGGGACTCCCAGACAAATTCGATTATTTTTGTTTAAAAAATCTTTTAGATTTTAACCTTTAGCATTTCAGCTCCAAAAAGTACGTTATTTGATGAATCTCTCGTATTTAGTATTAATTATATATATAATCATAAAAAAATATTCTTTTAGATGTTTACATTTTCCCTAAGTTGCGACCTCGTATTTTCCCGTTACATTAATACATTGTGTAACAATATTTCTCTAACGAGGTCGGATGTCTGGAGTTGGGACTTCATATCTTCGTATTTTGGAACTTTAGACAGTTGATAATAATTAATGCCTTGCTTGAAACATTTTGATGGAGAAAATGTTTGTTTGTAGTTTGGGACCGGATTCAATATATTCTTTATCACATAGTTATTATTAGCTTTTGTTTTAAATTATATTACATTAAAATTATATTAAAAATATTTCGAATAATCTGGCCTCAGTCTGGTGGGAAGCAGTTTTGATGCCGCGCGAATGTTTTTTTCATCTGCCATGTCTGCCATATTATACTATGACAAAAAGAGCAAAGCACCAATATCTGATATTCGTTCATTTTACTTTGTTGTACGATGCGAGTAGACATCAAACAACTATTAGATAAATCTAAAGTTTTTTTTGAAAACCCTTTTTAATGAAAATTTTCGATATCATTTTTGGATATTTAGAACCATCTATAATATATTTTGCTCATCCCATCGACTAATCAGTCAGAAACTTGTAAAAAACAACAGCTTGAATCTTTAATTAAGTACTTATTTATACCAAAATAATTAACTATCTACCTATCTATCTATCTTAATGAATGTAACTATTAATGACAAAAGAATAAAATTTATATAAAGCGCCTTCAAATTTAGAATAGCAAAATTAACAATGCGGGCTTACGTTATTGTTTTTTACGGGCGCTTTTATTACAAGTTCATTCAAATGGGTAGCGATTTTTCAAATTGGAATTGTTTAAGGTATTCAATTTCGTAAATATTAAGTATAATTAATAAGCACTTTTAACGGTAACAATTCCTGTACAGCTAACATTTATTCAATAACAATTAAATTTTTTGCTTATTTGAGATTAAATCCTTAGTTTTGTTCTACATTCACTTAAAGGTAATATTTACTCCTAAATATGAATTGTTATTATGTTTGCACATAAATATTATTATTGTGTACCGTAAATTTTAATCAATATGCTACATACGCAAAAGCAGGTAGAGGTAAGAATTAAGAACACCTCAAACTGACGCCAATTTAAGTTTTAAAGTAAGTGCTTACTCAACTAGGTACCTCCTCTCTACAACTTTACCAAACAAGTATAAAATAGTAAATTATGATAAAAGCGAATTAAATTTTCTAAAAATATATTAATAAACTTAGGTTAGTCTGAGCACAGATATTTTAAATTTAGACCGAATCGATATGCCACGTACTATTTAAGTTTCGTGAATTGACTTAATATGTATCTAAGAGAGGTCAATGCTTTCCAGTGCAAAGAGACTACATAGACAATATCATCTTTTACACATCTTATTTCTGAAATATTCTTCAATTGTCTATATCTTGTAATTTTGTTATTGTTGTATCTATTATTTGATATTCATTTATTCTTTAGAAGATGAAACATTGAGATAAGCGTTAAATAACCAGCAAATTAAAATTTTAAAGTTCGACGCCCGTCTTTAGAATTGCAAGTAAAATTAATAATAAAAGTTAAGGTTAACAATAGTTCTGGGATATGGTTGTGGAGATGATTGACTCTTATCTATGATAAGCCGGGTATTCGTTGTCTCACAGTTAGTTAATGGTTGGTCGGCATTAATGGAAGGCGATTTCGAGCATTGGTCGGGTCCGCCTTGCGTTCATTGAGGTAGACCTAAATTCAACAGTGGACAGCAACGTTTTTTACAGTTTCAGACATTACAGTTTTGACCAAAGTTGATGCAAATAATGATTAAAATAAACACCTTTTGTCTAAGTACTCGGATATCATGTCGTGTATGTAGGTCGTGTAACAATGAGATATATAACTGTAAGCTCAGAGGCCGTAGCTTGCGGTTTAGAATACGCGTCCCGTTGTGAAATATACAAATTGTCGTGCTCTTCCTTGTAATTCATTATACTTGTAATACTGTTGTCACCACACCGCTAGAAACCATCAAAAGTATAATTTATATGTCACCTCTTAGCATGATTGACGTAAGAATTTATGAGGAATTAAAATAGTATTGCTTGTGGATTTCTGTTTTTAGTTGTATACATACAATTGGCTGGAATGGTAAAGTAGGTAACTAAATAGTTACTAAACTTTTGTAATTTATTTCAAATTGCTATGGAAGTATTAGGTACGCAACATATGCTTACCACGACACTCTTATCAGAACCGAAAGTTCGTATAGATACATTCTTCTTAACCGCAATGAAAATATAGAGATAATATTGTATTAAATTATATTGGACTTTATATAATTAGCAATTGATTACAACATAGAGTATAGGATGACTCTCTGTCAAATATTAAGCACAAAACCGATTCACACAAGTTGTCAGTTTAGAGTTGTTTTCCAGAAAGCGGGAAATGATTTGCCGCTAATAACCATTTACGGCGGCTTTCAATATCCTATCTATCTTAAAATTTTCTTATCTATCTTGAAATGTTGACACATTTTCTTACAAAATCTGTCCAAATTTTAAGATCGATAAGAAAATTTTCAGATAGATTGTATATTGAAAACAGCTGTTAGTATTTAGCGATAATATCTAAATAGCTATGTGTGTCAAATTATGAGAATGGTTATTTAAAGTTATTAAGTATTACGGGTATTATACGATAGTGTTTATTTAATAAAACGAATAAAGTAGATATTATTTTTATTCGAATGACAGTAAATGCACGTAAGTAAATTTTAGTTTTTACTATAAACTTGTAACTTGTTGTTTATTTCTGAATGTTTGTTACTCTTTCACGGGGTAAAAAGGGGTGCGCAGACTAAGTTAATGTAGTGTAATTATTGCTTGAACTAGGTATTATCTATCAACAATAATTTGTGATGACGATACTCGTGATAGTTAACAAAATTTCGTAAGTTTTCTTATTTTCACTTAATTTTGTTAATTAGACCTATATATTTTATTGAGGGAAGTCTATGTTCAGCAGTGGACGGATAAAGGCTGATGATGATGATATTTTATTGATAAGAAATAAACCTATTTTTGTTTCGGCTGCTCGGTTAGCTTTAAATGATAAAAGTACCTATACTAATAGCCAAACTCAAAAAAATTGACCTATTTTTGTTTATGAATAAAAATCTTATATAAAAGATCACGAAATGCGGCAAATAATAAATTGTTACGTTGAAAACAAGCTCCAGTAACATTTACATTCTAACACAAAAAAGCCAATATTCATTTTATCCGCCATTTTGTCTCGGTTCTTTATTCCAAATGACAATGGCGTTAAGGCATACAGCCGGCGAATCCTGGTTTATGTTGATAGAACTCTCCACGAATATGCAAGTCTAGTATTGAGACTTTATTTGCGGCTTACGAAGTTTTTTTTTTACGATAAACATATATATATGTTAGGAAAAGGTATAAATTATTAGGGACGAACCTGGGTGCCGTTGCCCCGCACAAGATGTTAAAGGCGCCTCGTCTTCTTTATACTGTTTTCCACACCCGTGATGATGTCGCACCGTGAATAAAACTATACGCGTCGTGATGATGAATCCAGACGTTTTTTGGTATTTATTTGAGGAGACACGTGAGAGCTCGACTCGACCACGACACGGCAAAACGTCAACTCACTCTTCCTACTACCCCCAGATTCGTAGGATTGGAATAGATTTAGGATGAGGGTAGTAGGTAATGTTTCGTTCAGGAAAGCTTTTTAAAAGAAAAGCAGGAAATTAATTACGTTTGGAAAGTAAGAACGCGTTCGCTAATTTAAGTCATATTATTAAGAAACAATATAAATAAATCTATTTAGACTTACTTTCCTTGCTTATTTATCTTAAAATAGAATCTGAATTTTGCTTTTTTCATAAAAGTAAAATAAATATTTATAGATATTATAATTACAAACGAACCACCTGATGGTAAATACTAAATAGTGGACGTCCATAAATGTAAACGAGTTTGCCCAGACGACGGGACTAGCCCTAATTGTGCTAGGCCCAGGTGGCACGATAATTATTTTACGTCGAAACTGAGCACGTCCATTAATATAACACCTACCGATATTATTTTTAGGTAAAAAAGCTTATCGACCGCTGACCCTTTCTCGTATCGTCATCCTTACTTACTCGGTCGATAGAATGAGCGATTAGTATGCACTCTGCTAATATTCAAAATCTATCGCTGAGGACTTGCTTTTTAGTATTAATTAAGACAATCACCGCTCTGCGCCTATCTCGGAAATAAAAAGAATGTAATAAAACAATGAGCGACGATGGCCTAGTGGTGGACGGACTCGGCCTCTTATGCGAGAGGTTCCGGTTTCGATCCTGACCCCCCGTGTGTGCCTTGAAATGGGTTTTTTCTAAATTTCTAAGTGCACCTTAAACACGAAACCGTCGCTCGCTCGCCGGTGAAGGAAAACATCGTGAGGAAACCTGCATGCCTGATGAGATTTAAAGTCTTTGAAGGTATGTGAAGTTCATTAACCCGCATTGGGCTAGCGCATCGGTGAAGTATGGCCCATTACCTCTCCTCGCCTGATTTCGAGGAGAAGACCCGTACCAAGCAGTGGGACATATAGGGGTTGATACTATAACTAAAACGATATTTTCTCTTCATTAATCAACAAGCAATTTATAATCTCTTAATAATGATCTGTTAAGACAACAGTTTGCCGTATCGTTAATGTGAAATTAATGCAGACAAAAACACAAGATACAGCCAACTTCCTTAAACTCGAATTAATAGCAGTGCCATCTGTTGGTGCTTTTTGTATATAATGGCAATATCATATAATTTTATAGTCCTTTAGTAAAATGGAAATATGCCTTACGAATTCATTAACACCTGTAGGTATTAATATTTATTTATTCTGAACTGTTTTATAACAATAATATTATAGTTTTAAAAGTTTGTTGTCTGTATTGTTTTCTGAAAAGTTTACATGTTTCGCACAAACGCCGCATTGCTGAGGAAATGAAAATGAAAAATTGATCGGAACGTCAAACAGTAGCTGCGTCGTAACGGTTACCTCGGTGGTGGATCACGACAGGCCGTGATATCCCCAAACTTATTGATCACTGAAAATTCGGTACTTTGCTCCGTTTTACACGAGCAAAATTAATATACCATTTTCCATTTTTAAAATCCTCTTCAATTATCGATGGTAATATAACCATAGACGTAACAAGTTAAATACTACGAATATATAGTCGTTTAAAAAGGTTTTCAGAATAGTAGAGTCCTCACGCGGTCCATCTTTAGTGATAGAGCCCTCAAGGCAGCCAGTGGAGCCAACTTGTTTTATACCGGTCGGTCACTGAAATTATACCGAATCAAATCTCATTAAACAAAGCAACAAAAATATTAAAAATATTCTGTAAAAATACAATAAAATATGAAAAAAACTAAATAATTTACATTCGTAGATTGTTATGTAGCCTTCAAATCCACTACAGTTTATGTTTTTAAGCAGTTTCTATCTTGAGTCTTGCATCAGCATTATTGAAAATAACTTACAAACCGCTGATTGGATGTCGATCAAATTAATATGGGACCAATTCGGAAACATAAGCTTTCAAACAAAACAAGAATCACCAAAATCCATTCTCAAACAGCGGAGTAATCGTGTAACAAACATACAAAAAAAAAAACAAACAGACGAATTGATAACCTCCTTCTTTTTTTGAAGTTGGTTAATAACTATATTATACAGTTTTTGTATTCGATTATACAATCTACCAACCCAAACCAAACCAACAATACATACAAATACTTAAAGTGCCAGGAATGATTACGTACTGCCATCACAAATTATTATTTATCCAACATAACTAGAAAAGATAAATAATAAATACTAATATTTTTTCACCTTTTCATTTAAATCTGCTTACATTGTGGACTACATCATTGCTTTTATTTCTATAAGTTTAAGACTGTACCAGTAATTTAGCCACGCATTTTTATTGTACAATTGTACAAAAAATATTATTATTATTATTGAATTTCTATCAAGAACCTATGATACAAAGATAAATATAAAATACGTAATATCTCAATTCCTACAATAATTATTTCAAACGGGATATTTACCATGTTATTCACATTTATTTATTGGAGTTCTATATTTCGGAATTGTTGTTAGCGAGGCTGGAAAAATACATTCATTTCTGATAGGCTTAATTGAAAAAAAAAACACGAATAAAGTTTGAGCATTTATAAAATGTTTTGCGTATTATTTTATAATACAATTGTTTTAATGAAACCTTATTAATAAAGAAGATCTGTGGACTATTATTTACATCGAGAATCTATATCAATAGTTTTTAAGTACATACTTATATAAAAATATAAGGCAGGTCCGTGTTGGATGCGGACGTCGTGGCGTTCATTAAAGGATGCCTATCTTCAGCAGTAGACGAATAAAGGCTGATCAAGATCCTGACTATCATATAAAAATGTTACAAAACCAGTACATTTTTTTTAGTTACGGTAATACGTGCTATAAATACTCGTAAACATATATATCATAGTATACCTGTAACTTGAAAAAAAACCATTTTCAAAATAACTAAAAAAAAATGGTTGCCTGTAAAGTCGGTATACGGGCGAAAGTTTTACGTGACAACGACTTTGAGTGGTAAAATAATTTGAAGGTGAATATTCATTCGTATAGTAGGAAGAAGGATGAAATAATAGTAACAATTTAAAACATTTATTTATACAAAGAATTATATTTAAAACTAAAGGCGGGCTAACCATGCCCGAGTGGAAGGGACGCGTGCCTCTCACTCGCTCTCATTGTGAGCGCATAACGTGAGCGGAGCGTAACGCAGTTTCTTGAAGTGTCACCCGGCAAACCAATTTATAAGACGTTGTCACGTCAAAAATATTTTCAAAGAAACTAAAATTATTGTTAGATACAGGATTATTACAAAGATTACATTTCAAATTGAATATCTGTGACATGAGACCGTGCTAATGTCTTTATTAGTATTATGAACATGACAAGGATATTTCAGGAATGCCCGAATAAAAGTATTTCGGCCTAGTTCGGGAAGCGCCCGCGTGCCGGCGCCGTCCCGTCTGGGCCGATATTGATTGTCTTTTTTGTTGAGATTAGTCTCGGGATATTTGCGAATATATCCACTGTAAATGCATCATGTATGCGGTATGCCCAATGTCCAAACTTTATCTTCGTTTCGAAAGTCTTAGTAAATGTGTATTAACTCTAAATATAGTTATAAATATGTGTTAAGTCTTTTCGAGTTTCATTTTATTTTTTTATCGACAAAAAAATTCGTGCATGACTTTCCTTCTAGTTCTTTTTTTTTACTTATAAGAGACAAACATTTTATGTCAAAGACTAAAGAGAAGAATTATCATTATTAAATATTCGAGTCTATTAATATAAGCGTTTTGATATTTTAGGATAACGCTGTATCTTAATATACTAAATTACTACTCGTAGCAATTAAGTGCATATTACAGTAGACTGTAATATGCATATTAGAATATACCAGTACTATTTGTAATAATATTATTATTATAATAAAACATCTTTTACGGATTTTATCGCGGTTTATTTAGTTTTTTACAAGCCCGACGCACAGTGGATCGAAAATCGCCTTTCATGGACATAGGATTTTTTTTTTGAATTGTCGTGTTTTTTTGTTAGAAACGGCTTCTAGTAATCAGTATTATGCCCAAATATATCATGGGATTCAATTTGGCTGCCAAAATAGCGAGTTATAATTTTTTTAAGAAAAATATGTATGAAAACATTATTAAAAATCCTGATATCTCCGGAAGTGCAAGGATAACCGTAATATCCTCGCATACAGTTATAGTACCAACTATTTATGTATTTTTGGCATACTTCATATAACTCAGCCTACTGCGAAACTTTGCGAAAAAAAATATTTTTCTTTTCGCATTTTTTTTGAGAAACACAACTTCGTTTTTAGCGACAAAACTATCAAGATAAGAAAGAAATATTACCAAATATATAAAATACATTGTCAAATATATAATGGGGTACAAATTGGCAAAATAAAAATGATGAATAACATGAAAAATCCTGATTTCTCCGGAAGTGTAAGGGTATGTAATCGTTATATCCTTCTATACAGATATAGTACAAACTATATATGATATTTTGCCATACCTACTTCACTTCTAAAGTCCTTTTAGGCTTATTGTATGCTACAGAGAGTTACAGACGCGTGTTTTCTTATATTCAACGTTGAAATACTGGAGAAATTAAACTACAACCACAAATAAAACAAAATAAATGTGTATTTGTGATGTTAATTACCTTCCTAATTAGGCAGTTACACATAAGGTACCAGATGTTCAGACTGCTTATTGTTTGAATGTCAAGGAATTAACTAACAATGAGCGGTAATCAACAAAAGGAGGGTATTTCTTTACTAACATATTTGATATTGTTATGCGGCATAAATCCCATTACGAAATTAGGTGAAGTAGATTAGATAATGACATACGGACTGAATTTAGGAGTTTCCCCATTACATAAACCCACCTAAATTCATAAAAATGCAAAGGAAAACACTTTTCTAACCAAATAAATAAACACAAATCGACTATGACTAAAGTTAATCATAAGTAAAGTACGATAAAATATACCTGTTAATAAATTTTCCCATTTAGGAAGACACAAAGCTTGTTTAAGCAAGAACAACAAAATAACAAAGTGCCTTCTGAAGTCTTTGTTGCGGGCCTCTGAAGCTTCTTCTGATAGGCTTACAATTGGCACAATTACATTATTGGCAATAATGTCAGCTCCGTGTATGAGAAGCTTGTGTACAGTGGATGACATGTAGAACCAATTATTGTACATCTCATCGAACCTTTCAGCTGTTTTAGAGCAAACTCTTTAAATTTGATCTCATCAATCAGTTTTCCTGATGTTATTGCCTGCAGAATAACAGCAAATCTGCGGACTAACTCTTCGTCCAGCCCAGTAATAGCTGCAGTTTTGTCTGGAAACTCAAAAAATCTTCTTGCCGTGTTCCCGTCATTTGTGGTTCTAGATCCTTGCTTTACAATGTCGACTAAAAGATTGAGTTCGTTTTTGAATCTGTCTTGGATATGTTTCTTTCTTGTTTCCAACAATTCTTTAGGCTCGTTGCCTTTCACAGTTACTACAAGTACTTACATACTTTTCCATCAATCATCGTCATCATGAGTTTATGACTCACCGAATTTTTATTGCACTCGGTGGAGCTATTATACTATTACACTTAATTTCGTTATCCATTTTCGCTTTCTTTTCGATTCCACTGGACGCCAATATGATGTTGAACAGGGTTTTGGATTCTTCCATATTGTTTCATCGACATCTGTTAGCTTTAGAGGGACTAGAGAGGTCATAAATACGCTTGAGTCATCTAGTTCACTGTCCAGTTTTGCTTGTACCGGCTTTGGTTAGATGCAAATCCCCACTTCGATACCAGTGTCAACTGCTTGTCTTGTACATTGTTAGCAAAACTTTCAAGGATTCTCCTTACTGTGATATCCAGTAATCCTTGCAGAGTAATCTTTGCTGATAAATCAGACACAGGCAAGAAATATTCTTCTTTTGTTAATCACCGCTCATTGTTAGTTAATTCCTTGACATTTAAACAATAAGCAGTCTGAAGATCTGGTACCTTATGTGTAACTGCCTAATTAGGAAGGTAATTAACATCACAAATACACATTTATTTTGTTTTATTTGTGGTTGTAGTTTAATTTCTCCAGTATTTCAACGTTGAATATAAGAAAACACGCGTCTGTAACTCTCTGTAGCTTAAAATAAGCCTATAAGGACTTTAAAAATAAAGTGCAATAGTTCGAGTAATATGAAGTGAAGTAGGTATGGAAAAATATCATTTATAGTTTGTACTATATCTGTATAGAAGGATATAACGATTACATACCCTTGCACTTCCGGAGAAATCAGGATTTTTCATGTTATTCATCACTTTTCTTCCGCCAATTTGTACCCCATTATATATTTGACAATGTATTTTATATATTTGGTAATATTTCTTTCTTATCTTGATAGTTTTGTCGCTAAAAACGAAGTTGTGTTTCTCAAAAAAAATGCGAAAAGAAAAATATTTTTTTTCGCAAAGTTTCGCAGTAGGCCGAGTTATATGAAGTATGCCAAAAATACATAAATAGTTGGTACTATAACAGTATGCGAGGATATTACGGTTATCCTTGCACTTCCGGAGATATCAGGATTTTTAATAATGTTTTCATACATATTTTTCTTAAAAAAATTATAACTCGCTATTTTGGCAGCCAAATTAAATCCCATGATATATTTGGGCATAATACTGATTACTAGAAGCCGTTTCTAACAAAAAAACACGACAATTCAAAAAAAAATTCCTATGTCCATGAAAGGCGATTTTCGATCCACCGTGCGACGTTTCGGAAACTTTACAGCAACCATGGTCACGGGAGGACTGACCCAGTCCCCGATAAAAGGTAGCCTACGTCCTTTCCCAACTCCCAAGCTCTGGTCTACATGTGTACTGAATTTCATAAAAATCGGTGCAGTGGTTTAGGCGTGAAAGCGTAACAGACAGACAGAAGGACAGAGTTACTTTCGCATTTATAATATTAAGTAGGGATTATTGTAATTAGAACGAAGGAATAACATTTTATTTACCTTTTAATCGTAATTTATGATTATTAAGCGACTCCACTGCAATTCTAAAACAATAATAGGTTCAATAACTTAACGTTATCTGTATTCATATTAATTGTATTGAAAATGTAAATTGTTTTAACAAAGATATTTAAGAAAGAGAACAAGTCTAACAACCGTTTACCATTAAAATTTATTAACAATTTCAAATACATTCAGGTAAATGAAAACAATATTAGAGAGGTAAATTAATTTAATCGTGGCAGATGTTTTTACTTGTCTTTGTTGAATATTGAAGTCATCTTTGTAGTTATATTTCAAAGCTTCAAGAAAGTAAATGGAAATCGATAAGAAAAAGAGTAAAACAACTTTATTTCTTTCATGAGATAGTAATTACAAAGTAGTTATCTAACTATTTGTTATATAACAGTATCAACTTCTTTTTAATTTATTATTTTAATTTTTGTAAGGCTTTAAGAATGACTATTTTGCGTAATCTTTCTCGTGTAAAAAAATTGAATCTCTTTGATCTAAAAGCTGGTATTCTTCACCTGGTATCACGTCTATTTGGTGACCTTTCACCTCTATAATACAGAAGGCTCGCCATACCTATCAGAGGATGGAATAGCATTCTTTACGTTCAGAACTTTTCATGTGGTATTATAGAGCGTATATCTTAGACAAAGAAACTAATCATAGAGCGTTGCTTTGTACTCTCCTGTAACTTTGACATAGCTCGCCTGATATTACCTAGGCACAAAGGTTTGCATTAAAACCTAGACAAGGAAAAATCAGACTTTCAAATATCCAACCTAAAAATATTGGTTTATTGCATTTATCATTTGATAATTTATACAAACATTTTTATTTAAATAACTTTATTCAATCATAAAAGAAAAAGTCAACTTGGCAATATATAATATATTGTGCTATTTTCAATTCAATTTTATATAAATTAATATACAGTAGAACCTCGATAGCTTAAAGTCCAAGGGAAATACAAAATATTTTTAACGATTTTAAGTTATCAAGGGTCGTATTAGTGATAGGGCAAGGGAACATAATTTATGAAGTTATAGGGGTTTTTAAGTTATCGAGGTTCTACTGTATTATATCGGTTTTTTTAAATATCTATATTTGTTAGTAAAAATGTTCTTAGTCGATATAAAAATTGATACAACAATAACAAAATGAATACAATTTATACAAATAATAGGAATCGAGCCGCAAATAATTCGTCTATATTTGGCCTATATAGAAGCAGAGTCTTGACCCTTAAGGTTAAGAAGCAAATATTGAAATGATTTGTTTAAAGCAAACCGCCAACTAATCTGAGGATAAGCTTAATTCGGATTAATTTCGCCCGGCCCGGATTTACGAGCTTATTACAAAATTTCAATGACAGCCGTAATTATGTGAAAATATTCTTTTTTCATTTTGACGCCATGTTTTTTTGTAAATCTTTATGAACCTTTGGTAGGCTGGTCACGCATTAAATGAGGGTTTGGAGAATTTTTGGGCCATTAGGACCAGGGATCGAAGCAGGTGACATTGATTAGGCTATTATTTAAATATGTCCATAAATCATCCTAACCATATTTTACACCCGGTGTGAAAAATCTCATATGGGTTTTCGCTTAATCCATGCGAATTTATGGTAAATTTAACGATTTTTGACTTTATTTGATATGTGTATAAAGCGATTTTTAGATGAATTTAGTTTCAAAAAGTGACTATAACTATCTACGACTACTTTTATATCTGTGACAAAATAAAAAAGTGTGAGGGAAACGAAGAAAAAACTTTTAACGATGGTTCGCGGTTTTGATCTAAACACAATCTAAGTACGTATATTATCATTGCCGCGGTCGATCCTATTTTCCTGTTTAGTTTTCTGCTCGTCATTTTATTTTTATTTAGTTTTTTTTTAGTTTATGAATGCGAAGAATGCAAAGCTATTTTTTTCCCCGTCTAAAGATCATGCCCTTCTTAACTAACTACATTGAAATTTATTACATATAAAGAATTAAGATCACATGTTCTTGGGGTTATAATAATTTAATATACTCGATTTCAGTTTCAAAAATATCACTGAAACAAATTAATACTCACAGTAAAGTTAGAATATACGAAGTTTTGCACTTTATTGCCTATTTATCGAACTACCCCCTATCCCCCAACTAGCATAACTCCTCCCTCAAAACGAATCCCTACTACACATATACCGTTTATTGATTCTGTTAATTGTATATCAAAATACTAGTAGCGACACCTATGTTACAGAATGTCATTGTCTATGTATGTCTGTGGCCAATAAAGTCAGTCTATGAAAGTACTTCAAATTCGGTCGTTTCAATTAACAGGTTATGGGCCCAGAATTATATCAGTAAAGCTAATTGTGAAAGTAATTGTGTTAAACCAATTACAGTTCGATAGACTATCGTATTTTTTACATTAGTTTGGCAAGTTTCCCCGTATAAACTGTGAACTTGTAAATCGTGAACACGTGCGCGGGTGCCGGTTTGGTATAATGGCTGCCAATTATATTGTAAACGTGCCGAAGTTGCGTGGTCGTGAGAATTACGACGAATGGGTGTTCGCAGCAGAAAATTTTCTGATACTCGAAGGTATGATGAAGTGTATTAAGACCGAACGAGATGAAAACGGTACAGAAGTAATTGTATCGGCTGCAGATGACGCCAAGACGAAAGCAAAGCTTATACTTACTATAGACTCAGTGTTGTATGTTCATATTAAAACAGTAAAAACAACAAAGGAACTATGGGAGAAGCTCAAGTCTTTATTTGATGATTCCGGCTTTACTAGAAGAATAAGTCTTTTACGGCATTTAATATCCATTCGGTTGGAGAATTGCAGTTCCATGACCTCGTATGTCACTCAAATAATTGAGACAGGTCAGAAACTTTGTGGAACAGGATTTGCAATTAATGATGAGTGGATAGGTTCGCTGCTACTAGCTGGATTACCTGAAAAATTTTCACCAATGATTATGGCGATAGAGCATTCAGGCATTCAAGTAACAGCCGACACCATTAAAAGTAAACTTCTTGATATGGAGACTGGAAGTATAGATAATATAGAAGGTGCACTTGCCGCCATGTCAAATAGGGGTCATCAATTTAAGTCAAAACACAACGCATCTACAAATGGTAATAAAGATAAAAATGTCAAAGTCAAATCTGTCAGGTGCTATAAATGTAAACAAAATGGACATTACCAATCACAATGCCAGAACCCTAAGTTCAATAAAAAAGAAGAGCATAAACAGACTAATGCATTCTCAGCTGTATTCTTGAGTGGTTCTTTTAATAAAAGAGACTGGTACATAGATTCCGGTGCTAGCGTTCATTTAACAGCCAATCCAGATTGGATAACTAGCAGATATCGGAAAGTTCAACAAGAAATAATGGTAGCAAATCAAGAAACTGTTTCAGTAACATGTGCTGGCGATGTTAAGATTGTAACCTCAGTTAAAGGTAGTGAATATGAAATAAATATTAAAGATGTTTATTGTGTACCAAACTTGACAACTAACCTTATATCAGTAAGCAGATTGATTAAAAACGGTAACAAAGTGGATTTCAAAAATGACAGTTGTCAGATTTACAATAGAAATGATGAGTTGGTTGCTACTGCTTCATTGACTGATGGTGTTTACAAATTAAATGTGCAAGAATGTTTGGTTGCTGCAGTGATTACCTCAGGGCTTCACCTGGCATCGCAGATTAGGCCACTTGAACAGTGATAGCTTACGGAAAACTAAAAATGCAGTTGAAGGAATGAATTATGATGAGAGTTTTAATATAAATAAATCATTGTGTAAGGCTTGTTGTGAAGGTAAACAATGCAGACTGCCTTTTACAAATAGTGGTACTAGGAGTACTGAGTTACTTAGCGTCATACACAGTGATCTTTGTGGTCCAATGGAAGAAATTTCACTAGGAGGTGCATCCTACTTTCTGTTATTTGTTGATGATTTCAGCCGAATGACCTTTATTTTCTTCCTAAGACATAAAAATGAAGCACTAAAATATTTTAAAGAATTCAAAGCAATGGCAGAAAATCAGACAAATAGAAAAGTGAAAACCTTTAGGACAGATAATGGAAAAGAGTTTTGTAATACAGCTTTTGAGGATTACTTAAAGAAGTATGGGATAATACATCAAAAATCTAACTCTTATACACCTCAACAAAATGGGTTATGTGAGAGGATGAACAGAACAATTATTGAAAAAGCTAAGTGCATGTTATATGATGCAGAACTGAACAAGAAGTTTTGGGCCGAAGCTTGTAATACAGCTGTACACTTACATAATCGAACTGTTTCATCAGCTTTAGATGGAAAAACACCATATGAATTATGGATGGGTGTTAAGCCAGATATAAGTAATTTAAGGATATTTGGATCTCCGGTCATGGTTCATGTTAATAAAGAAAAGAGGTCTAAATGGGACAAAAAATCCATTGAATGTATTCTACTAGGATATCCTTGTAATGTCAAAGGATACAGATTGTATGATCCAATAAAGAAGCAAATTTTCACGAGCAGAGATGTAATAGTTATGGAGAAACAGTCAGCCTTGGTAGATATTGCATCTGAAAAGAATGAAAAAGAATCTGATATATGTGAAATGATAAAGGAAACCCAGACACTGCAAGATACAGTGGGGGAGACTGATTTATCATTGTCAGAAGAGGCAATGGAGGATTCATTCTCAGATTATATACCAAGTGATTATGAGGATTGTTCAGATATTCATAATAATCATGAAAAGCTCGAGAGACCTGCTAGAGAACGCCGTGCACCAAATAAGTATGGTTTTGGTGGCATGTGCTACACAGCAAATATTATGGATAGTGTGTCGGATCTTACACTCAAGCAAGCACTGGAAGGGCCTGAAAGAGATCAATGGTTGAAGGCCGTGCAGGAAGAGTTGAATTGCTTCGAGCAAAATGATGCTTGGGAGATTGTGAGTGTTCCTAATAACTCTACTATTGTGCAGTGTAAGTGGGTGCTTAAAAAGAAAATTGAATCTAGTGGTAAAATCCGTTTTCGTGCAAGGTTAGTGGCCAAGGGATTTTCACAGCAAGCTGGAGTGGACTATATAGAGACATTCTCACCTGTAGTAAGGCATAGTACTCTAAGGTTATTGTTTGCTATTTCTGTGAAACTTGGACTTGATATTACACATTTGGATGTATGTACTGCATTCTTGAATGGTGAACTAAATGAAGATATCTATATGCAAATACCTGAAGGGCTTAACTGCTCAGATTCAGCTAAAGTTCTAAAATTAAAAAAGGCTATTTATGGATTGAAGCAATCATCAAGAATGTGGTATGATAAAGTAAATGTGTGGTTAACTAAACATGGATATTTAAAGTCAAAATATGAACCTTGTTTATATACTAAGATTAGTGGTAAAAACATGACTGTAATAGCTTTATATGTCGATGATTTTTTTGTTTTCTCTAATAGTAGTGATGAAACTAATAAGTTAAAATCTTGTTTAGAATCTCAATTTAAAATCAAAGACTTAGGTCCAATAACACAGTGCCTTGGTATGTCAGTTTATTATGATAAACAGGATAAGATTTTAAAATTAGATCAAAGTAATTATATTGACCAGTTATTATTAAAATTTAATTTAGTTGATTGTAAGATAGCAGATACCCCAATGGAATGTGGATTAAAATTAACTAAAGACTCAAATTGTGACAAAAGTTTACCTTATCAGCAACTGCTTGGATGTTTAATGTATCTAGCCACACTCACTAGACCTGATATAGCATTTTCTGTGGGGTACTTAAGTCAGTTCAACAATTGTTATAATAAAGAGCACTGGGTTCATGCTAAGCGCATATTAAGATACCTAAAAGGAACCAAAGATTATTGTATTAAGTATTGTGGTACTAATAACAATGAAATAGTAGGCTATGTCGATGCAGATTGGGGTAGTGACATTACAGATAGAAAATCCTATACAGGCTACTGTTTTACTCTTTCTGGGGGTTTGATATCTTGGGGATGTAAAAAACAAAAGAATGTCACCTTATCTAGCACAGAAGCAGAATATGTTGGGATATCTGAATGTTGCAAAGAAGCTATTTATCTTAGAAGTTTGCAAAATGAAATTACAGGTCATATGCAATGTATTGTAATTTTTAATGATAACCAGAGTGCACATAAGTTGTTACAGAATCCGGTTTTTCATAATAGAACAAAGCATATAGACATACGATTTCATTTTAGCAGAGAGTGTTTAAAAAATAATATCATTAAAGTAGAGTATCGAGAAACAGCAAATATGCCCGCTGATATTCTCACAAAAAGTTTAAGTTCTTTAAAACATAATAAATACTTGGAACTGTTGGGACTGCAGAAGAATTAATGTTTGTAATTGTATTTTGATATAGTGGGGGTGTTAATTGTATATCAAAATACTAGTAGCGACACCTATGTTACAGAATGTCATTGTCTATGTATGTCTGTGGCCAATAAAGTCAGTCTATGAAAGTACTTCAAATTCGGTCGTTTCAATTAACAGATTCATATAATTTAGTTTTAAAGTTAGGCTTTCAACTAAAAGTGAATATTCTGTGCGCTAAAATGACTAACTTCAATTAAAATTAAAACAATTTTCTTGACTAAAATTGTTGTTGAATTATTATTCCAGCCTTTTTAACCGACTTCAAAAAAAGAAGGAGGTTATCAATTCGTCTGTATGCTTTTTTTTGTATGTTTGTTACACGATTACTTCGCTGTTTGAGAATGGATTTTGGTGATTCTTGTTTTGTTTGAAATCTTATGTTTTCGAATTGGTCCCATATTAATTTGATCGACATCTAATCAGCGGTTTTTAAGTTATTTTCAATAATGCTTATTTGGTTGGTTTTGTATACCCAGACGATTTGCTCATTTTATTACTTCGACACCGACTCCAAAAATACCCAATTTTAAATAGTATACTTCTACTTCACTTCGAAGTATTTCAATGTTATTTTAAATTTTTTAGTTGTACATAAATTAAGGTATAGTTTTGAAGTCAGTTTTTGGTTTTTTTATTTAAAATTAATTATGTTAGTTGAATAAGCGGGTAGACGTGCCGCCTGATGTTATATGGTATGGTACCAACCCATATTATATGTCACACTGCTGGGCACGGGTCTCCTACTTGAAATCAGACAAGGAGGGTATAGTGCCATAACGCCTCGGTTGGTGAACTTAACACACCTTCAAAGACTTTCAATCTCATCAGGCATGCAGGTTACCTCACGATGTTTTTCTTCACCGATGAGCGAGCGATGCTCTCGTGTTCAGAGTGCATTTAGAAATTTAGAAGAACCAATTTCAAGGTGGGAAGGGTCAGGATCGAACCCGGGCTCTCTCGCTAAAGAGGCCGAGCGCATACCCTCTGGACCATCGTCGTTGAATGGTAAGCGTCACCCATCAATATAAACGTGCTTATCATTAGCTCAGGCAAGTGATTCATGTCGCTGAGGTGAGATCCTGTTGCCTGCTGGTGCGACACCCTGGCGGCTGTAGTCGATTACAGTGATTTTAGTTTAGGTATGCTTAGCCTAATTTTATTGTGAGTTCGTGATAAGGCTATTTTTATAATAATTAGGTATCGTATATAGCTAAATTTTACGTGATTGCATTTTGCGTGTACCATGTGTTCCCATTCAAATTAAGCTAAAAATCAATTTATGGTATAGTCGGAATCCAATCTAGAACCCAGTAAATTCTGATATCTAATTCCGTTTGGAGCGGGCCGCGTAAACAGATACTAAATCTGTAGTCATTATGCGCGCCAGCGTCTGATACTGTGCTTTATGGGAAATTGAGGCCTCCTGTTATTTACTAACTCGCGGCATGGCAAAATCATGGCAATGGGTCTCAAACCAATAAACTCTGTGATCTATGACTATTTTTTTTTTTAATTTTATTGACCTTTGTTTTTCAGGCACGGGCTTTGACCATTCCCGATCTTAGTCGTATAATATTTTCTATTGGCATAATAATTTAAAAAAAATCTGTTTATATGTATCAAGTTATTTAAAGTGGTCGTATGCCGGTCACGTTCGATAAACTAATGGTTGATGGGCCTAAAGTTCTGAAGAAGAGGTCACGTTGGGGGCAGCAGTGGATAGAACGAACTAGTTGGAGGTTAAAACGACTAGATACTAAATAGAATGACAATATCAGCACAATAGGTTTCAAGTTAAATTCGATTCTGCCGCCTTGCAGCTCATTAAAAGTGGCCTGTGTTTTACGATATAATCCAGCTATTAGTAATTTATGTTAAAGAAACATATTTCTAATAAGTTATCCACTCATTACGAGGTATTTGCTTAAATTTTATCAAGACCATTCATTGGCTGAGAAGTAGTAAAATATAGGTGAGTATATTTTCAATTTACTGATTAAATAGACATCGAAACTCTGAAATCCATTACAGACTTCGCAAACATAGATAAACCATACCCTGTAACCGGCACACGCGCGCTAACTCCTAGCGGCGGATAGCGGAACCAAACATGTTGACGTTACGAGCTTCTGTATAAAACACGATGAGGTAGACAAATTATTGCTATTAGAACTTTATTGGAATACATTATATTTTAACTAAGATAGTGTATATTATATTCTTTTAATGTTACTAAACATTTTATTGCCCGGCAGAATACGAGCAACCATCAACTCAAGCTTATTTCACCCGAAATTTTTTATTTTAAACACTTTATTTTAGAAAGAACGAAAGAGCAAGCATTCTTACTATCAATATATGAGTCCACTGCCTTTTGGTCTAAACTGGAATAATACAAAGAAGCGACAAGCAACTATTTACATAACACAGTTAGAACATATTAACAAATTCATTTTCTACAGATACAAACACTTTAACAACAATACAATCCCGAAATTCGTAGTTTTTTGTTCACTGAAAGTTCATAACTGTTAGTGAACAAAGAAGTTTTAAAGAACGTTTGTGTAAACAGGAATCCTTTTTAGTTGAATAAGATCTGGGGAATAAGATATCTACCCAAATCGCTGTTCAAAAATATTAATAATATAAGTATTACAAATATATTTATTGATTTTGGTTCATAGGCTCTCTTCTCTACATTTTGACTCTACACTGATTGGATTGTACCACTTTGTATTCACAAAAATAGAAATATCTATCATATCATTTATCAAGCGCCTAATAGTCGTGGTCTGTTAGTATATTTGAAATGCCATAAAACCCCCTGTATCTTTTTCTTTCCTATTCTCTTTTTGAAAATATTATCGTGATTGCCATCTGGATTTAAATTTCGAAGACGTCATTAAAATTCCCGCTAAAGAAAAATCTTTTCCTCCTTTTATTTTTTAAAAAACATTTTAACGGGAGCCGTTAAATATACTATTTTTCGGCTCCCGTTGCTAAATGTCATGGTTGCCGCGAAATCAAATATTCATAGAAAGATAATATTTTGAGTAAATGGCTTCTTTGATGTAGATTTCTTGAATTACCTAGTTGACATTAGACGCTCTGTGGTAAAACACTTTTAAATTAAGCAAAAAAAAAAACTAAGTTTTTTCAAGGTTTTTGCTATAAGTACATATTATAAACCATTAATCATCTAGATTCTAGATAAATGTAAAAAAAAAGATTTTTATTGTCGTTGATAGATAGATATAAAGAGATATACTTATTATAGAATCTATATTCTATATTATATTAAGTATCTATATTATCTGATAATGTTGATACTTTTACACCTATTTTTAGGTTTTATTGGATTTAATTCTTTAAATAAACCCATTATAAACTAATAATTTCCTCAAAATCGGCCTCAATTTTTTTTAAATTCACTAGCGGATCCGAAAGACGTCCAAGTACAGAACATCAATTACTAAACTATTCTGAAATCCATTTAAATACACATACTAAATTTGAATCAAAATCAATCCAGCCGTTAAGAAGGAGTTCATACACACGTACAGCAGAATTTTATATTTATAAAGAAGAAGAAGAAGAAAAGATAAGGATAAGTCTACGCGAAAGAAGTTGGTAAAAATACTTTTATTATTAATTTACCTATCATGTACCTATAACCTACTGTATTCCTATACTCCTTAGACATATTTTGATATTCTCCAACTATAATCTGGAATTCTGGATATTGAAGAATATTGTGCAAGAACATTGTGTTTCATTACACATAATATTATGTACCCAAAATATATAAACCGGAATTTCCCCAAAAATACAAATAAAATGATATCATGTATATAACTGCTTTCAGCAGAGATTTATTTTATGTAATACGTTCGACGTTTCTGTATAAATGAGAGGGCGAAAGTCATAGAATTATTGAGGAACGTGGGTGTTAAATGTAGTATTTGACACAGATTCGACAGAAAAGCGAATTTATTACTTCAATAGGGATATATTTACCCTACTTCTGGACCCTGGCGCGGAGAAAGAATCAATACCGCTTCGTCGGAGCCGTATATTGCCACCTAGCGAAATATAGCGGTACTACGACGAATGGCAAATGAGGTAGCCGTTCTCAAAATTTATTAAGAGATGGCAGAATTCTTGAAATTGAATTTTCATGACAAATATATAGACAGTCCCTATTTTAAATATATTTGTATAATAAAAATCATGTTAAGAAATAATGCCCATAACTGACAAACTGAAAATCAGTGAGACGATACTTTTTATATTACCTACTAAAACGCAAAACTTAACCTAAAATTATTTCTAACCAATCATTTCCTAGTTTAAATTATAATTATAAAATATGCTGTAATTGAAATAAATGCAAACTAAAATGTCTGATATATTTCACTGATATAATATAAGTAGAGTAAAGAGTATAATATTTATTAAATTTAATCTTAAAATACTATGTTATTAATTATCATTCTGTTGTTTCAGGTACTTACGTTTAAGAAGTTATCAAATAAGACTTATAATTACTTATCTCCCTAGCGGTAAGTAGCGTAAACTTTAAAAGTGTTTTCGTCAAAGCTTTACTACTTTATTGTTTTTTTGTCCATCTAGGTCTAAGGCAAAACGAACTTTAGCATTAAAATGCGTCTTTTAGAATTTAGATGTCGTACAGCAAATAAAAAAAATATAATGCTGAGACTTTTGTTTTAACTAAGTAATAATATATTACACACTACTTTGATAATTATTGAGATTAATAATTGATTTTCCATAATAGCTGCAATCTATATATATAAAAATGAAACCCGTTTCGCGTTGTCACGGCATCACGTGTGAACGGCTGAACCGATTTCGATAATTCTTTTTTTTAAATGTTTGTGGAAGTCCAAGGATGGATGTTCCGGCGAAAAAAAATCGAATAATTGCCGGGAAAGCCCTAAAAACAGCCCTTTTCTTTTTCCCATACAAACGTTTTCTAACTAAAATGTAGAGTCAATCTGAACTTTATCGCTATTATATAAAGCTCATATTAGATTACAAACACTCATTGTTGTCTAAGCTATATCATATTAATAATTTTGTCGTAGACTCAATCTAAAAGTTACCTAAATAATAAAACATAAAAAATTAAAGATTTCGAGTCGACAACAAATATCCCCAAAATTTGGATTGTTGAGTATTTTGTTAAATTCTAATAGTGTTGACAGACAAAATATTGCAGTCCATTAAAATACAATGACATAATTGCATATTATCACTGTCATTGATAACGGGTGACATTTACTTTTTTTAATACGCTTTTGGCAAGGAGTATTTATTATTTGCCAGTGTCAAGTTTTGTTTTGTATTGTATTTGTATTATGAAAAGGATTATTTAGACAAAGAAATATTATGATCAGGAGAATTTATAGGTACTATATCAAAAGAATTTATAGATATACATTCTGTTCCAACTTGACGGCCCAAGAGGAACTGGAAAAACTTTTGTATTTACAACTATTGTACATTTTAAGATCTGAAAACAAAATATGCCTGCCTATAGGCAAAAATTAAATAATGCTATAGCATTTACTGGGATTGCAGCAAATTTTTAGATGGCGGTAGAACAGATCACTCGAGATTAAAAATTCCAATTAATTCTGATGAGATCTCTACGTCTTACGTGTCATAAGGATTCAGGCAATTGATCATCAAATGAGGATGGTGTTGACCATAGCGATGCATTGTAGATAATTCAATTGTAGACCATATGTTTGATGTGTCGCTTGACACAAATGATACCTAATAAAAATTATTCAATGAAAACGTTACTTACTCCTCAAAACGGAGATCGTTTTCAATTGCACGACTAAGTTGTTGAAAAAACCTCCGGTGTGTTTAAAATTTAAGAGAGTTATAACGCTGTAGTTGAGGATGATCATAATGATGTTTTAGACTATCCCGTAGAATTCCTAAACTCGATATAACGATTGCAGGATTACCACCACACATTCCTTAAATTAAACGTTGGTTGTATAGAAATGCTTTTAAGAAATTTAAACCCTACTGTTGGGTTGTGCAATGGGACCCTACCGGTCTTATTATTAGATCGTTAGTTATGTGCATTGTAAATCAAATTTCACCCGAGCAAAGTCGGAATTTCATTTATTCTATCAAAACAGTGTGCGTTTGCTGTTGGAGGGTCTAATGTCGTGTTCGGAAACTCATAAAAGGTGATAATAACGCGAACCCGACCAAATTACATAGCTACACAATTTACGGGCTATGGATCATTAGTAATGACTTTCAATTTGGTCGGTTTCGCGATATTATTTCGTTTGTTTTAGTTTCAGGCAGGCACGCGACATAAAATGCATCAGTTTCCACGTCATTACATCAGTCAAACACAAACCGCGTTACCAAGAGTGTTTTATTATTTTTAATTATTAATTTAATATCCCTGTCTGTGCAAAATTATTTAAATACATTCTAATATTATTATGTAATTGGGATGAACACCGAATTAAATTATAAATATAGGAAAATGAAAACTTTACACACGTGTGATTTACTTTTAAATGTATTTTGTATATATTATATAGTATCGAAAACTTATCTGTTCGGGTGGTATAAGCTTTTGAAAATGAATAATTTCACTACAGTTTGTACACACACATGAAGCCATCTGTCGAAGATTAGGACCACTTCTGGCGAGACCGTTTCTTCTAGGCCGGAGATCTTATCGGAGAACGGAGACTTCTATAGCAAATTGTACGCGTCCCATGCTCCTCAACCTAATACCCGGAATAATGATCCGCGTGCCAGCCTAACACGACACCTCTCTGGAAAGCTTCTGAACATCAGATTAGATGAGGTTAGTTTGGCTCTTAAGTAGCTAAAAGGGGGAGGATTTAGCACCATAGACCACATTCATACTATAAGGCAAGTTATACGGAAGACCCATGAGTACAACCAGCCACCGTGCCTTGCTTTTGTGGACTATGAGAAAGCTTTTGACTCTTTTAAAACCTGGGCTGTTCTGGAAGCTCTGCAGCGATGTCATGTCGATTGGCGATACGTTAAAGTAATGAGAGGATTATACGAAGCCGCTTTTATGTTCATTCTGATTCCGGGAGGTCAAATAAGACCAATCCAACTGCATCGAGGAGGGGGATATATACAGGGGGATGTTCATTCCCCGAAACCATTCACGAATGATTTGGACGAAATCTTCAAGACTTTAAATTGGGCAGAATGTGGCATAAACATTAACGGCGAGTATCTCTGACACCTTCGTTTCGCCGACGATATACTTACTTATTATACTGGCCGAGTTGCTGAAGGGTTTACAGAAGATGCTGCACAGTCTAAACAAATCATCCCGACGTGTGGGCCTTAGGGTGAACTTGGACAACATGAAAGTCATGTTCAACGAACACGTTCTCCTTAGGCCGGTTAACGTCGATGACATAACTCTCGAAGCCGTGCAAGAGTATTTCTACCTTAGGCATACCTTGCAGCTAGGTCGACATAACTTCGAGAGGCAAGCCAATAAGAGGATTCAATTAGGGTGGGCAGCATTTAGGAAGTTTCGCCATATTTTCACGTCGTCCGTATACCGTACAGTTTAAAGACCAATGCGTTATCCCCGTGTTGACCTACGGGACTGAAACAAACTCTTAATTTACGACTGGAGCGTGCTATGCTTGGTGTTTCTTTGGCAGATAGGATTCGAAACGAAGTCCTCCTCCAGAGTACTAAAATTACCGATATCATGCGAAAAATATGTACGTTGAAGTGGCACTGGGCTGGTCACACACTCAGAAGAACGGATGGCCGATAGGTCAATAAGGTTCAAATGTGGAGGCCGCATTTAAGTAGACGAAGTGTTGGTCGGCCATTAAACAGGTGGGAAGACGATCTCCGTGCAGTGGCAGGTCGAGGGGAGTGGTACGGGATCGGTCATCTTGGCGTTCATTGAGGGAGGCCTATGTACAGCAGTGGACGGATATATGCCGATGATGATGATGTACCCATTATAAACAATGCCATCACAAGAATATAACCAGAATAGATGTTTGTGTGTTGTTGTAATAAGTTGTTGATTATTGTATTTATGCTTATTAAATCCCCATGACCTTTGACAGAACGAAGTCTGTCGGGTCCGCTAGTGCTATAATAAATAAATTGAAACATATCTGAATTTAGATTAGACATTTTATTTGATTTTAAAGTCATTTGAAATTTAATGACAGTAATAACCTACAATAGGTACATTTACATAGGTATTTACGAAGGTAGAAATAGCAACATATATATGAATAACACAGCTACAGCAAGCATTTAGCCGTAAAACAGTGAAAATCAAAAGCAGGCCAGGAAAATGTGATATATTATTCCGTCCTATCATAATGGCGGTCCTGAGGGTTGCCATAAAATGCAGGTTTCCACTTGAATGGGTGGTTCATGCAAAAACTGAAGAGATAATCTTTTGTCTCGTGTTTGTTCGTGACGTTATAGTTAGGGTGAATTTGATTAACTATCAATTGCAGATATTTAGGTGACTCAGTAGTCGTTATTTTTATTTTTGGTGAATCCGGAAATAATACGTATTCTATGAATAATATTATAATACCTCAAACAAAATACTTTGTACAACAAATTAAAAATCATTTTTATATTGTAAAACAAATAAAAAGAATTTTAGTTTCAATAAGCGAAAATGTGTAATCATGGCGGTAACATTTTAGATTATAAGCTGGATTAATTAAACATTTTTGTTTTCCTAATTAAAAGCAAAATAAATAAAAAATGTCCATTCAATTTTTTTTAAAATAAACAGACGTGTACAGTAAATTTAATAATTTTAATTTTAAAATAATAACATATGCACGGAAAAAATATTTGGTTACTGGCTAAATAAATACATTGATGCTTATAACAACATAAAGATACAAAACTAAGTACAAAAAAAATACAGTCAAGTAAAACAATTGTAAATATCGTTAAACAATAGTTGAATATAGCTAAAAGTAATGAAATAAGTCCTCTTTCCAGATCAATTGGCAATTACCGTTGAGATAATCTTTTGTCCCTTTTATTAGCCTCACAGCGGGGATGAGTTTATGATTAAGTGCCTGTGGGTGTTATCGCTCTCAGTTTATCTGTTCGTTTTCTCTTCATTAATTTCCTAATAAATTAAACTGAACAGAATTCATCAACTAACATTTTTCATATATTTTGCGCTTAGTCTCAAAGTTCACTTTTTATTACGTATTACGTTTATGAACGTATAAGATATTTGAATAACGTATACTTATACATAGTTATATCTTATAAGTACATGAAAAAAAAAGCCATCAAATTACACGCTTCTTATTGTTACAAATGTTTGCTATCATTAGTATTTTTTTAAATAAATTATTAAATTTGTATAATATTTGTAATGGTTCGAATATTATAATATCTAATCTTGATTATATTTTCAATTTCCATTTTAGGAGAGATAGGCAAGCGAATTACCAGATACAAAGAATATATTCTACAACAATTGCTTCTCAAGATAATGACATTCATGAATATTCTAGTCATGTTCCTGATAACTCGTGTTCAGCAAACAAAAGTTAATTCGGCTTATATTCATTATTGTGGTATATAGATGTTATTTTAAGAATTCAAAAATATCTATAATTTGCTAAAATAGTATTATTATTTAGTACCTGGTTGACCGAGCATTTGCTCGGTACCAAGTGATAAAATACGATAAACATTTTCTTCCAAAAAAAATGTTTTTAAAAAAATTAAAAAAAAATTCGGACTGGAGATTCGAACCAGGCTCGTTCGGACTTAACTGCCTAATTTCACCACTAAGCTACCATGACCTATTATTTGACAGCGAAATTTACGTTCGTATTCTAATCATATTTTATCGATGCCTCAAAACTCGGATAAAAAAAAGTTTTCTAAAAATGTATCCTAGCTAGATCGATTTATCGCCTTTTTTAACACATGTATACAAAATTTCATGAAAATCGTTGGAGCCGTTTCCGAGATCCCGATTCTATATATATATACAAAAATTGCTCGTTTAAAGGTATAAGATTATAATTAATATGACGTTCGAATCTAGTACAAGTAATAATTCTGCACACGACCGGGACTAACTAAATAATATATATTTACCTATGTTTCGCTCAAACTTTAGTCTCGGGAGTCTTGTCGCTCATTTAACATTAACAGCACTTACAAACAGTGTAATACCAAAATATATCATTAAAGCTTTAAGTGTCATTATTATTAGGATTTATTACACAAGACGACATAATTACCCATCGAATGCGCGTAGTAAACATGCCTCCAACGTAAATACGTTCACAACGTAAATAACGTTACCATTAAATAAATTGAAAGTGTCGTTAAGCGTTCCCCCAATCAATACAAATGATTTTATCCTCCCACTTTTAACTAAATGGCGTTACAGAATCGCTTACATCATCCTGAAAATAGTTGCAGTCAGGGAGAAGTTTTTTGTAATGCTGTCAACCCTAAGAAGATTCTTTTTTTAACGGTCGTTGTCACAGTGACAGCGGTTTACTATCATACAGCCTTTATAAAAATAGCGAAACAGTTTTCACTTTCGTAGATCTCTAGATCTAGAGAATCTTTACGATTATTTTTAAAATCATTTAAAAGTTTGTCAATATAATATTATGACGGTAAGACATAATATTCATTATTTAGATTGCACTTAGATAGGAGTTCTACCTGAGTACTGTTGTTTGTTATAAAAAATAGACATCGCTGATTCCTAATAACTATTAAATATTAACTGAAGTTAAATCGATTTGTATTTACATATATTATACCTATATACATAATCTTACTGTAATAATATTAATATATAATATTGACAAAAATTTGAAGGATTTAAAAAATAATCTAATTTTTTTTAAACTCCAGTTAAGAACGAATAGTTATTGTTCATAAAATTATTGAAAGATAAAAATAGAATATTATAAATATTCATAAATTTTTTAATATAAATAAATTAAATATTTTTTCAAATGCAATTCAAAATAAATCACAAATTACTCATAATATTAGTTTATATAATATCAAAATACACTTTCGTATAATGTAACAATTATTTTGCCAATTAAATATATTATTTGAAAAAAAGATATAGAATATTGATAGAATACACCACCATTTCGCTCTCTCTACAGACCCACGCTTAATGTCGACGTAATGAACGAAGCTCCGCAAAATGGAAAAAAAAACCGGACAAAAAGTTCTGCAATGGACGGCGAAAAGGCGACTCATCTTGGGGCGTTTTTTCTCGGATACCTTTTCTTGAAGCTATTGTTTAATGAGAGACATTGTTATAATAGTTTTTCTCCCAATTGAATAGTTGAACATGATTCAATGTTATTATTTGGTTCTGAATAGGCGATGAGGGGCGATCATTTTAATCAGTAAATAAAAATTGAGCAGCACGCCACCCGACCCCACGGAAAGGTGTTACGAATATTAGGAACATATTTTTTTATAAGTATCATTATACGTTGCAAACACTCATCAACCTCGAAAATGTTAGTATCTACTAACATTTTCGATTCACTATATTATTATATTAATAATCAAGCTCAATAATTATCCGAATAATGTATTATTAAATATTTCATAATTTATATTTTTATAGGTATATTGTTTTCTAAGTGAAAACTTATTTCGCCGCGTTTTTGGTACGGAAAATATTGGTTAGCGTAGCGACATGCCATGATTATTATGACATTAATATAAAATTTTACAAATTAATTTTAAAATTATTATAGAACCAAATTAATTCTAAAATAAAAGTTTTCTCTTTCTTCGGCATACATGTATGACTGCCATTTTTTGGAGTAAAAACTTTTTTGTCGCGTTGAGCACTTGAAGAGAAAAATGTAAGTTAATTATAAGTTCGCATTACCGACATGCTAATTTGACATTACGACATCATTATGAAATTTCAAAAGCTGCGGACACCAGCTAGTAAGCCTTTTAAATTTTATACCAAAATAGGAGTTTTTTTTGTGAAATCCGTGAATAAGTAAAGGATCCCAAGTATCCCAATTCCTAATTGTTTACCAAAAACTTGGTAAGGATCTCAAAGATCCCGGAGAGATAATTTACAAAGTTAACAAGTGAAGTCGCATCAACCGGCACATTATGTGACAATTTTTCAAACGACCCGAACTGACATAACCCCGCCCAGTAATTTTCCTTTGTTATTGAAGCGTGAAAGCTTTTTTATTTGTTTGTCCATATTGACCGACGTTTTCACTTCATGCTATTATCATCATAAGCCTCAATACATCAACTGCTAAACATAGGCCTAAATGAATGGAAGGACAACCGATCCCTTGCCACTCGCATCCAACATCTCACACAACACGGAATGGCCACTACATGGAATTAAGTCTCACGAGATCGGCACAGGCCATCCGGTCTCCTGAGTGTGTGAGTTGTATGACCAGCCCACTGCCAAAGAAAGACACAGCATAGCACGTCCCAAACAACCAAAATCACTTACCCCACCTGCTCCTTGTCACACATTGTCACACTTGGTCGATTTCTACCTCCCCCTGAACGTGTGACCAAATCTAGGGATGGTCCTTCATCTTGATGATGATAACAAAGGCTTGAGACTTTGTTACCTTTCTTGTTCTTCCGATGGGTACGCAGTGCCGCATTATTTCTCGACAAAAAAAATATGTAGGTATAATTCTTCTGTCTTATCCACGATGTTACCATGCCCCCCGCACGCCATTTCACACCTACGCGAAACAATATTAAATTTGTTTCTCGTAGGTGTGCCATGAGGCGCAGGACAAAAATACTTTTATGACAACATAAAATCTTCCTTCTTCTTTCTATCTTTCCAATAAAATAAGTAATGGCATGCAATACATAATATTTAAATTCAAATTCTTCTGTCTTCTCGATGAAATCATGCCCCGCACGCCATTTCACACCTACGCGAAACAGTATTAAATTTGTTTCTCGTAGGTGTGCCATGAGGCGCAGGACAAAAATACTTTTCTGGCAACATAAAATCTTCCTTCTTCTTTCTATCTTCCCAATAAAATAAGTAATGGCATGCAATACATAATATTTAAATTCAAATTCTTCTGTCTTCTCGATGAAATCATGCCCCGCACGCCATTTCACACCTACGCGAAACAATATTAAATTTGTTTCTCGTAGGTGTGCCATGAGGTGCAGGACAAAAATACTTTTCTGGCAACATAAAATCTTCCTTCTTCTTTCTATCTTCCCAATAAAATAAGTAATGGCATGCAATACATAATATTTAAATTAAAATTCTTCTGTCTTCTCGAGGAAATCATGCCCCGCACGCCATTTCACACCTACGCGAAACAATATTAAATTTGTTTCTCGTAGGTGTGCCATGAGGCGCAGGACAAAAATACTTTTCTGACAACATAAAATCTTCCTTCTTCTTTCTATCTTCCCAATAAAATAAGTAATGACATGCAATACATAATATTTAAATTCAAATTCTTCTGTCTTCTCGATGAAATCATGCCCCGCACGCCATTTCAGACCTACGCGAAACAATATTAAATTTGTTTCTCGTAGGTGTGCCATGAGGCGCAGAACAAACATACTTTTGCTGCCAACATAAAATCTTCCTTCTTCTTTCTATCTTCCCAATAAAATAAGTAATGACATGCAATACATAATATTTAAATTCAAATTCTTCTGTCTTCTCGATGAAATCATGCCCCGCACGCCATTTCAGACCTACGCGAAACAATATTAAATTTGTTTCTCGTAGGTGTGCCATGAGGCGCAGAACAAACATACTTTTGCTGCCAACATAAAATCTTCCTTCTTCTTTCTATCTTCCCAATAAAATAAGTAATGACATGCAATACATAATATTTAAATTCAAATTCTTCTGTCTTCTCGATGAAATCATGCCCCGCACGCCATTTCAGACCTACGCGAAACAATATTAAATTTGTTTCTCGTAGGTGTGCCATGAGGCGCAGGACAAACATACTTTTGCTGCCAACATAAAATCTTCCTTCTTCTTTCTATCTTCCCAATAAAATAAGTAATGACATGCAATACATAATATTTAAATTCAAATTCTTCTGTCTTCTCGATGAAATCATGCCCCGCACGCCATTTCAGACCTACGCGAAACAATATTAAATTTGTTTCTCGTAGGTGTGCCATGAGGCGCAGAACAAACATACTTTTGCTGCCAACATAAAATCTTCCTTCTTCTTTCTATCTTCCCAATAAAATAAGTAATGACATGCAATACATAATATTTAAATTCAAATTCTTCTGTCTTCTCGATGAAATCATGCCCCGCACGCCATTTCAGACCTACGCGAAACAATATTAAATTTGTTTCTCGTAGGTGTGCCATGAGGTGCAGGACAAAAATACTTTTCTGGCAACATAAAATCTTCCTTCTTCTTTCTATCTTCCCAATAAAATAAGTAATGGTACGCAATACATAATATTTAAATTCAAATTCTTCTGTCTTCTCGATGAAATCATGCCCCGCACGCCATTTCACACCTACGCGAAACAATATTAAATTTGTTTCTCGTAGGTGTGCCATGAGGCGCAGGACAAAAATACTTTTCTGACAACATAAAATCTTCCTTCTTCTTTCTATCTTCCCAATAAAATAAGTAATGACATGCAATACATAATATTTAAATTCAAATTCTTCTGTCTTCTCGATGAAATCATGCCCCGCACGCCATTTCAGACCTACGCGAAACAATATTAAATTTGTTTCTCGTAGGTGTGCCATGAGGCGCAGAACAAACATACTTTTGCTGCCAACATAAAATCTTCCTTCTTCTTTCTATCTTCCCAATAAAATAAGTAATGACATGCAATACATAATATTTAAATTCAAATTCTTCTGTCTTCTCGATGAAATCATGCCCCGCACGCCATTTCAGACCTACGCGAAACAATATTAAATTTGTTTCTCGTAGGTGTGCCATGAGGCGCAGGACAAACATACTTTTGCTGCCAACATAAAATCTTCCTTCTTCTTTCTATCTTCCCAATAAAATAAGTAATGACATGCAATACATAATATTTAAATTCAAATTCTTCTGTCTTCTCGATGAAATCATGCCCCGCACGCCATTTCACACCTACGCGAAACAATATTAAATTTGTTTCTCGTAGGTGTGCCATGAAGCACAAGACAATATTAAACGTTAAATTTATTCTTTCTTCTCGACTTAAAGAAAGCCAAATTCAATTAATAAGCGAAAAATATACAGAAAATATATGTTTAAAAAATATCAATTTCTTATGATTTACCACAATAAAAATATTATTATGGCATGAGTAAATTAAAATAACAAACAAACAATCTACAATATTTTTTAATTTTAGACAAATCTATTTTGTCTTATTCATTATATTATACTAGCTGTTGCCCGTAGCTTGACTTACTTACGACGGCATCTTAGCGGGATGATATAAAGCCTTCCTCGATAAATGGGCTATCTAACATTGGAAGTATCATCAAACCCTGACTTGTTTTAAGATTAGAGTGTTTAAACAAACAAATTCTTTTGCTTCATTTCTTATAGTAATTGTAATATTATTTAAAGCTTAATAATTTGTAGTTTAAGTAGAACCCCTCTGTTGCATTTCGACCCGGCACGGCGCTTTGGCGCATCGTGGCAGCGGCGAATTAATTTTATTAAACTCGCAATATCTTTTGAATGAAATATCCAATTTTAATTAACTAAAAAGTAGTGTATATGTTTTAACAGCCTTGCTTGAGAAATCATTTATTTAGGTAAGGATTAATGCAAAAGTATAAATAACTTGGTCTGGTTTTGGTCGGTAAAAAGTAGTAATAGTGACTTTAACTACAATAGTTATACACATACTACCGCGACATTTTTTGTAAATATTGATAGGTCCTTTAATTTTGTCGAACATTTTTTGTTCTATCGTCAATAGTTTTCACAGTGCATGTGATGCAACATATATTATATGCATATTTTTGCACCTTGGGTAACATTATTGTAGTTTTAGTAGGGATAGTTCTTTTTTCTTACAATTAAAATAACCTATATTAATCAGTGATAATGTAGCATTCAAATTGTGAAAGAATTTTTAAAATCTGTCAAGTACTTTTTGAGCCAATTCGTTATAAACATACACACAAACATTTCCTCTTCATAATATTAGATTACATTTTTCCTATCAGTCATTGACACTACCAAACAACGTAAATAAATTATTATTACTCTTTAATAGTAATTTTAAGGGACAGTGATTGTGGCGTAGTGTGTAAGTCAGTATATTAACGCATGTATTAGGTTTAAGAAATCAGTAATAAAGGCAAAGTTAATCGGGAATATAGTCTATTCAATGTCCCGTCCTTACACGGCGACACTGCCACTTCACACACACTTCACAGATGTAACAATTAAAGAATTATCATTTTTATTTCTCGACTGAATAGATTTTTTAAAATAATATAATTCTTATGTCTTCTCCACGATGTTACCATGCCAAGCACTGCATCGCATACCCACGGGAAGGAACATTACATGTGTTTCCCATGGGTATGCCCTGAGGCGCAGGACACAAATAATTATCTGCCAACATAAAATCTTTCTTCTTCTTTCTATCTTCCCAATAAAATAAGAAACGCCATGAGACATACATAATATGAATTCAAATTCTTCTGTCTTCGCGATGAAATCATGCCACGCACGCCATTTCACACCTACGCGAAACAATATTAAATTTGTTTCTCGTAGGTGTGCCATGAGGCGCAGGACAAAAATACTTTTCTGCCAACATAAAATCTTCCTTCTTCTTTCTATCTTCCCAATAAAATAAGAAACGCCATGAGACATACATAATATGAATTCAAATTCTTCTGTCTTCTCGATGAAATCATGCCCCGCACGCCATTTCACACCTACGCGAAACAATATTAAATTTGTTTCTCGTAAGTGTGCCATGAAGCACAAAACAATATTGAACGTGAAAGGAGACAGTCCAAAATCGTATGGGACGTTGGTCTACTTTTGTATACATAATGATATGAAGGAAAATAAATATTCAAACAGTTTTAATTTGTTCATATCCATAAATTCTTTTCAGTTTCAGCGTAAGCATAATTTCATATTTCCAAGGTATGCAACACTACATGATATAACAATGGCGTATGAATATTTTCTTTGGCGTTTATGGCTATAAATCTATGTCCAAATAAAGAGTCAAGGTCGTCAAAATATCCAAAAAAATGCAAGAAACACATAAGAACTTTATAATAAAGCTTGAAATAGATACAAAAAGTTACGAAAGTGCCATGAGTGACGCCATTTTTCAATAATGACGTTTAAGTACATAATAGCCGCCATCTTTGTGTGGAATAGATAATATTTGAAAAACTTGATAATTTTTTGCACGTAACTTATAACGGTAAACTAATTTATTTTATATTAATGAAATCTATGTATTTTTATTTATTTATAGTATACTGTACAAGACTAGACCAGAAATGGATCGTCTCCTTTATTCTTTCTTTTCGACCTATAGAAAACCAAATTCAACTAATAAGCGAAATACATTATACAGAAAATATATGTTTAAAAATATCCATCCGTTCTTATATTTTAACGCAAGTACCTAATTCTATTAAAAGTAAAGCAAATCCAGGATATATTTACTAAAAAATGTCTAGAAATTACAGACAATAGGACCGAAAAAATTATCTTCTGATATATTTGTATCAATGTTTGAGTTTGAGTCATAAAATGATATTATAATAATATGTAACAAAAATAATAATTGCCATTTGATTGATAAAAACGATTTTTCGTTGATTTTTATCATTAGCTATAAACAAAACCTATTTGCTTCCTATTTGTTTAAAAAAGGTTATGTATTTTTAATATTTTTTATTTGATAATAATATGTTCTAAAGTTCAAAGTGTAGTATCATTTATTATTTTATTTTCAGTTATTTTATAACACATTCATGAATAATCTAACATAAATAATCCATATAATGATTTATAATACAACATAACATAAATTAAATTTCTTCATTCTTCACTTTTTTCATTTGTATCTAACCGTAGATACAATGTCGCGTAGTATAAGGCATACCCACGGAAACAGCCAACCGTGTTTCCCATGGGTATGCCTTGTGCCACATGACATCGCTGAAATATCTTTATTATGCCTAAAAGATGCATAGAGATACATCCATGAAATTATCAAATATTTAGTTTTAGCATACTGACAAACGTTCTGAACTGACATGGTCCGAACCCGCCTACACGACCGATATTTTCCCATAAAATTATCTTTAAAAGTTAACTTTTAACATAAAATATTCTCCTTCTTTCTATATCCCCAATAAAGTAATGTGCAGTATATTCTCCTACACGTATGCCATGACACATACATAATATGAATTCAAATTATTCCGTCTTCTCGATGAAATCATGCCCCGCACGCCATTTCACACCTACGCGAAACAATATTAAATTTGCTTCTCGTAGGTGTGCCATGAGGCGCAGGACAAAAATACTTTTCTGCCAACATAAAATCTTCCTTCTTCTTTCTATCTTCCCAATAAAATAAGAAACGCCATGAGACATACATAATATGAATTCAAATTCTTCCGTCTTCTCGATGAAATCATGCCCCGCACGCCATTTCACACCTACGCGAAACAATATTAAATTTGTTTCTCGTAGGTGTGCTATGAGGCGCAAGGCAAAAATACTTTTCTGCCAACATAAAATCTTTTTCTTTCTATTTTCCTAATTAAATAATGTTCAATATATTTTCCTACACGTATGCCATGAAACATATCATATAATATAAATTCATATTCTTCTGTCTTCTTGATGAAATCATGCCCCGCACGCCATTTCACACCTACGCGAAACAATATTAAATTTGCTTCTCGTAGGTGTGCCATGAAGCGCAGGACAAACATACTTTTCTGCCAACATAATATCTTTCTCCTTCTTTTTGTCTTCCCAATAAAATAAGTAATTCACACCTACGCGAAACAATATTAAATTTGTTTCTCGTAGGTGTGCCATGACGCACAAGACAATATTGAACGTGAAATTTATACTTTCTTTTCGACCTGTAGAAAACCAAATTTAACTAATACAGAAAATAACATTTAATTTACAAATTTTATATTATAATATGTTTAAAAATATCTGCATGTTCTTCTATTTTAATGCAAGTATCTAATTATATTAAAAGTAAAGCAATTCCAGAATATATTCATTAAAAAAATTACAAAAAAAAATTACAGCCAGTAGGAGCGAAAAAAATATTTTCTGATATATTTGACTCAATATTTGAGTTTCAATTATAAAATAGTATAATAAGAATAATAATAATTGCCATTTAATTGATAAAACGACTTTACGTTGATTTTTATTATCAACTATAATATAAACAAAACCTACTTGCTTTCTATTTGCAAACGTTAAAGGTTATGTATTTTGAACTATTTGTATTTGTTAATATGTCCTAAAGTTAAAAGTATAATATCATTTATTATTTTATTTACAGTTATTTTATAACACATTTATAAATAATATATAAATAATCCATATAAATTATACACGAATTAAATTTCTTCATTCTTCACGTTTCTTCACCTTTTTCATTTGTATCTAACCGTAGATACAATGTCGCGTAGTATAAGGCATACCCACGGAAACAGCCAACCGTGTTTCCCATGGGTATGCCTTGTGCCACACGACATCGCTGAAATATCTTCATTATGCCTAAAAGATGCATAGAGATACATCCATGAAATTATCAAATATTGAGTGTTAGCATACTGACAAACGTTCTGACCTGACATGGTCCGAATCCACCTATTCGACCGATATTTTCCTATAAAATTATCTCTAAAAGTTAACTTTCTTTCTATATCCCCAATAAAATAATGTTCAGTAAATTTTCCTACACGTATGCCATGAGACATACATAATATAATAATAATAATAACTTTATTAGTTGACCAAAAAGTATTACAATCAAATATTTTCGAGCAATATTAAATTTGTTTCTCGTAGGTGTGCCATGAGGCATAGGACAATATTTACAGTGATGTAGCAATTAAAAAATTAACATTTTTATTTCTCGACTAAGAAGATTTAAAAAAATAAAATAATTCTTCTGTCTTCTTCACGATGTTACCATGCCAAGCACTGCATCGCATACCCACGGGAAGGAACATTACATGTGTTTCCCATGGGTACGCCCTGAAGCGCAGGACACAAATAATTATCTGCCAACATAAAATCTTCTTCTTCTTTCTATATCTTCAATAAAATAATGTTCAATATATTTTCCTATACGTATGCCACGAGACATACATAATATGAGTTCAAATTATTCTGTCTTCTCGATGAAATCATGCCTCGCACGCCATTTCACACCTACGCGAAACAATATTAAATTTGCTTCTCGTAGGTGTGCCATGAGGCGCAGGACAAAAATAATTTTCTGCCAACATAAAGTTTTCCTTCTTCTTTCTATCTTCCCAATAAAATAAGTAATGACATGATACATACATCATATAAATTCAAATTATTCTGTCTTCTCGATAAAATCATGCCCCGCACGCCATTTCACACCTACGCGAAACAATATTAAATTTGTTTCTCGTAGGTGTGCCATGAAGCGCAGGACAAACATACTTTTCTGCCAACATAAAATCTTCCTTATTCTTTCTGTCTTCCCAATAAAATAAGTAATGGCATGAGACATGTGTAATATAAATTCAAATTCTTCTATCTTCTCGATGAAATCATGCCCCGCACGCCATTTCACACCTACGCGAAACAATATTAAATTTGCTTCTCGTAGGTGTGCCATGAAGCGCAGGACAAACATACTTTTCTGCCAACATAAAATCTTCCTCCTTCTTTTTGTCTTCCCAATAAAATAAGTAATGGCATGAGACATATATAATATAAATTCAAATTCTTCTGTCTTCTCGATGAAATCATGCCCCGCACGCCATTTCACACCTACGCGAAACAATATTAAATTTGTTTCTCGTAGGTGTGCCATGAGGCGCAAGACAAAAATACTTTTCTGCCAACATAAAATCTTCCTTCTTCTTTCTATCTTCCCAATAAAATAAGTAATGACATGATAAATACATCATATAAATTCAAATTCTTCTGTCTTCTCGATGAAATCATGCCCCGCACGCCATTTCACACCTACGCGAAACAATATTAAATTTGTTTCTCGTAGGTGTGCCATGAAGCGCAGGACAAACATACTTTTCTGCCAACATAAAATCTTCCTTATTCTTTCTGTCTTCCCAATAAAATAAGTAATGGCATGAGACATGTGTAATATAAATTCAAATTCTTCTGTCTTCTCGATGAAATCATGCCCCGCACGCCATTTCACACCTACGCGAAACAATATTAAATTTGCTTCTCGTAGGTGTGCCATGAAGCGCAGGACAAACATACTTTTCTGCCAACACAAAATCTTCCTCCTTCTTTTTGTCTTCCCAATAAAATAAGTAATGGCATGAGACACATATAATATAAATTCAAATTCTTCTGTCTTCTCGATGAAATCATGCCCCGCACGCCATTTCACACCTACGCGAAACAATATTAAATTTGTTTCTCGTAGGTGTGCCATGACGCACAAGACAATATTGAACGTGAAATTTATACTTTCTTTTCGACCTGTAGAAAACCAAATTTAACAAATAAGCCAAATATATACAGAAAATAACATTTAATTTACACATTTTATATTATAATATGTTTAAAAATATCTGTATGTTCTTCTATTTTAATGCAAGTATCTAATTATATTAAAAGTAAAGCAATTCCAGAATATATTCATTAAAAAAATTACTAAAAAAATTACAGCCAGTAGGAGCGAAAAAAATATTTTCTGATATATTTGTCTCAATATTTGAGTTGTAATTATAAAATCGTATAATAATAATAATAATAATTGCCATTTAATTGATAAAACAAATTTTCGTTGATTTTTATTATCAACTGTAATATAACCAAAACCTACTTGCTTCCTATTTGCAAACGTTAAAGGTTATGTATTTTGAACTATTTGTATTTGTTAATATGCCCTAAAGTTAAAAGTATAATGTCATTTATTATTTTATTTACAGTTATTTTATAACACATTGATAAATAATATATAAATAATATATAAATAATCCATATAAATCATACACGAATTAAATTTCTTCATTTTTCACGTTTCTTCACCTTTTTCATTTGTATCTAACCGTAGATACAATGTCGCGTAGTATAAGGCATACCCACGGAAACAGCCAGCCGTGTTTCCCATGGGTATGCCTTGTGCCACACGACATCGCTGAAATATCTTCATTATGCCTAAAAGATGCATAGAGATACATCCATGAAATTATCAAATATTGAGTGTTAGCATACTGACAAACGTTCTGACCTGACATGGTCCGAATCCACCTATTCGACCGATATTTTCCTATAAAATTATCTCTAAAAGTTAACTTACTTTCTATATCCCCAATAAAATAATGTTCAGTATATTTTCCTACACGTATGCCATGAGACATACATAATATAATAATAATAATAACTTTATTAGTTGACCAAAAAGTATTACAATCGAATATTTTCGAGCAATATTAAATTTGTTTCTCGTAGGTGTGCCATGAGGCATAGGACAATATTTACAGTGATGTAGCAATTAAAAAATTAACATTTTTATTTCTCGACTAAGAAGATTTAAAAAAATAAAATAATTCTTCTGTCTTCTTCACGATGTTACCATGCCAAGCACTGCATCGCATACCCACGGGAAGGAACATTACATGTGTTTCCCATGGGTATGCCCTGAAGCGCAGGACACAAATAATTATCTGCCAACATAAAATCTTCTTCTTCTTTCTATATCTTCAATAAAATAATGTTCAATATATTTTCCTATACGTATGCCACGAGACATACATAATATGAGTTCAAATTATTCTGTCTTCTCGATGAAATCATGCCCCGCACGCCATTTCACACCTACGCGAAACAATATTAAATTTGCTTCTCCTAGGTGTGCCATGAAGCGCAGGACAAACATACTTTTCTGCTAACATAAAATCTTCCTCCTTCTTTTTGTCTTCCCAATAAAATAAGTAATGGCATGAGACATATATAATATAAATTCAAATTCTTCTGTCTTCTCGATGAAATCATGCCCCGCACGCCATTTCACACCTACGCGAAACAATATTAAATTTGTTTCTCGTAGGTGTGCCATGATGCGCAGGACAAACATACTTTTCTGCCAACATAAAATCTTCTTTATTCTTTCTATCTTCCCAATAAAATAAGTAATGACGTGATACATACATCATATAAATTCAAATTCTTCTGTCTTCTCGATGAAATCATGCCCCGCACGCCATTTCACACCTACGCGAAACAATATTAAATTTGTTTCTCGTAGGTGTGCCATGAAGCGCAGGACAAACATACTTTTCTGCCAACATAAAATCTTCCTTATTCTTTCTGTCTCCCCAATAAAATAAGTAATGGCATGAGACATGTGTAATATAAATTCATATTCTTCTGTCTTCTCGATGAAATCGTGCCCCGCACGCCATTTCACACCTACGCGAAACAATATTAAATTTGTTTCTCGTAGGTGTGCCATGAAGCGCAGGACAAACATACTTTTCTGCCAACATAAAATCTTCCTTATTCTTTCTGTCTCCCCAATAAAATAAGTAATGGCATGAGACATGTGTAATATAAATTCATATTCTTCTGTCTTCTCGATGAAATCATGCCCCGCACGCCATTTCACACCTACGCGAAACAATATTAAATTTGTTTCTCGTAGGTGTGCCATGAAGCGCAGGACAAACATACTTTTCTGCCAACATAAAATCTTCCTCCTTCTTTTTGTCTTCCCAATAAAATAAGTAATGGCATGAGACACATATAATATAAATTCAAATTCTTCTGTCTTCTCGATGAAATCATGCCCCGCACGCCATTTCACACCTACGCGAAACAATATTAAATTTGTTTCTCGTAGGTGTGCCATGACGCACAAGACAATATTGAACGTGAAATTTATACTTTCTTTTCGACCTGTAGAAAACCAAATTTAACAAATAAGCCAAATATATACAGAAAATAACATTTAATTTACACATTTTATATTATAATATGTTTAAAAATATCTGTATGTTCTTCTATTTTAATGCAAGTATCTAATTATATTAAAAGTAAAGCAATTCCAGAATATATTCATTAAAAAAATTACTAAAAAAATTACAGCCAGTAGGAGCGAAAAAAATATTTTCTGATATATTTGTCTCAATATTTGAGTTGTAATTATAAAATCGTCTAATAATAATAATAATAATAATTGCCATTTAATTGATAAAACAAATTTTCGTTGATTTTTATTATCAACTGTAATATAACCAAAACCTACTTGCTTCCTATTTGCAAACGTTAAAGGTTATGTATTTTGAACTATTTGTATTTGTTAATATGCCCTAAAGTTAAAAGTATAATGTCATTTATTATTTTATTTACAGTTATTTTATAACACATTGATAAATAATATATAAATAATCCATATAAATCATACACGAATTAAATTTCTTCATTCTTCACGTTTCTTCACCTTTTTCATTTGTATCTAACCGTAGATACAATGTCGCGTAGTATAAGGCATACCCACGGAAACAGCCAGCCGTGTTTCCCATGGGTATGCCTTGTGCCACACGACATCTCTGAAATATCTTCATTATGCCTAAAAGATGCATAGAGATACATCCATGAAATTATCAAATATTGAGCGTTAGCATACTGGCAAACGTTCTGACCTGACATGGTCCGAATCCACCTATTCGACCGATATTTTCCTATAAAATTATCTCTAAAAGTTAACTTTCTTTCTATATCCCCAATAAAATAATGTTCAGTAAATTTTCCTACACGTATGCCATGAGACATACATAATATAATAATAATAATAACTTTATTAGTTGACCAAAAAGTATTACAATCGAATATTTTCGAGCAATATTAAATTTGTTTCTCGTTGGTGTGCCATGAGGCATAGGACAATATTTACAGTGATGTAGCAATTAAAAAATTAACATTTTTATTTCTCGACTAAGAAGATTTAAAAAAATAAAATAATTCTTCTGTCTTCTTCACGATGTTACCATGCCAAGCACTGCATCGCATACCCACGGGAAGGAACATTACATGTGTTTCCCATGGGTATGCCCTGAAGCGCAGGACACAAATAATTATCTGCCAACATAAAATCTTCTTCTTCTTTCTATATCTTCAATAAAATAATGTTCAATATATTTTCCTATACGTATGCCACGAGACATACATAATATGAGTTCAAATTATTCTGTCTTCTCGATGAAATCATGCCCCGCACGCCATTTCACACCTACGCGAAACAATATTAAATTTGCTTCTCGTAGGTGTGCCATGAAGCGCAGGACAAACATACTTTTCTGCTAACATAAAATCTTCCTCCTTCTTTTTGTCTTCCCAATAAAATAAGTAATGGCATGAGACATATATAATATAAATTCAAATTCTTCTGTCTTCTCGATGAAATCATGCCCCGCACGCCATTTCACACCTACGCGAAACAATATTAAATTTGTTTCTCGTAGGTGTGCCATGATGCGCAGGACAAACATACTTTTCTGCCAACATAAAATCTTCTTTATTCTTTCTATCTTCCCAATAAAATAAGTAATGACGTGATACATACATCATATAAATTCAAATTCTTCTGTCTTCTCGATGAAATCATGCCCCGCACGCCATTTCACACCTACGCGAAACAATATTAAATTTGTTTCTCGTAGGTGTGCCATGAAGCGCAGGACAAACATACTTTTCTGCCAACATAAAATCTTCCTTATTCTTTCTGTCTCCCCAATAAAATAAGTAATGGCATGAGACATGTGTAATATAAATTCAAATTCTTCTGTCTTCTCGATGAAATCATGCCCCGCACGCCATTTCACACCTACGCGAAACATTATTAAATTTGCTTCTCGTAGGTGTGCCATGAAGCGCAGGACAAACATACTTTTCTGCCAACATAAAATCTTCCTCCTTCTTTTTGTCTTCCCAATAAAATAAGTAATGGCATGAGACATATATAATATAAATTCAAATTCTTCTGTCTTCTCGATGAAATCATGCCCCGCACGCCATTTCACACCTACGCGAAACAATATTAAATTTGTTTCTCGTAGGTGTGCCATGACGCACAAGACAATATTGAACGTGAAATTTATACTTTCTTTCTTTTCGACCTGTAGAAAACCAAATTTAACTAATAAGCCAAATATATACAGAAAATAACATTTAATTTACACATTTTATATTATAATATGTTTAAAAATATCTGCATGTTCTTCTATTTTAATGCAAGTATCTAATTATATTAAAAGTAAAGCAATTCCAGAATATATTCATTAAAAAAATTACTAAAAAAATTACAGCCAGTAGGAGCAAAAATAATATTTTCTGATATATTTGTCTCAATATTTGAGTTGTAATTATAAAATCGTATAATAATAATAATAATTGCCATTTAATTGATAAAACAAATTTTCGTTGATTTTTATTATCAACTGTAATATAACCAAAACCTACTTGCTTCCTATTTGCAAACGTTAAAGGTTATGTATTTTGAACTATTTGTATTTGTTAATATGTCCTAAAGTTAAAAGTATAATATCATTTATTATTTTATTTACAGTTATTTTATAACACATTGATAAATAATATATAAATAATCCATATAAATCATACACGAATTAAATTTCTTCATTCTTCACTTTTTTCATTTGTATCTAACCGTAGATACAATGTCGCGTAGTATAAGGCATACCCACGGAAACAGCCAGCCGTGTTTCCCATGGGTATGCCTTGTGCCACACGACATCGCTGAAATATCTTCATTATGCCTAAAAGATGCATAGAGATGCATCCATGAAATTATCAAATATTGAGTGTTAGCATACTGGCACGACCGATATTTTCCCATAAAATTATCTCTAAAAGTTAACTTTTATCTGTCTAAACTAATAATTTATTATCCAAACATAATTAGAGAAAGGACTCATGGAAGAAAAAAACAAAATGGCGGAAATGTCATATAAAGTAGTTGTACAGTAAACAGGTTCTCTTACGTTTAAAATATATATTAATCATATAATTTGTATATATAAATATATGCTTTCAGGAAAAAAGCCTCTCTTTTTTCGTATAATGATCTGCCTCGGAATAGGCAATAGGAGAACAAGTTAAATGAGCCTGGTATAATAAGGGCGAGCCCCACCCTAAATGACTTTTACTTTAGTACGTGGATTATCATAAATAACAACATACAATTACGAACAACAGACAAACAGTCATGCATCAGACATACCGATCCAACGAAGTGCATGTTCTACTCTGTTCTCGATGACCCATGAAAAAGAAAATTATTAAATCAAACTCAGGTAAAATTTAAACTTATTTAATTTGAATAACATCACTATCACTACCTTCTTTTTTGTCCGCTGCTGAACACAGGTCTCCCTCAATAAATGCCAAGACGCTCGATCCCTAGCCACTCGCATACAACACAGTACCGGCCACAGTACGGATACCGTTAATGGCCGTTTTCATATTGATATTGTTGTTACCCCCCTCTGTAAGTTGATATATCTAGTAATATAGGGCATACCCATAGAAACAGCTAGGAACGTGTTTCCCATGGGTATGCCATGTATCAATCGATTAATCACTTTACTCAAAACCCTTGGTCTGGATACGTGATCTAGAATTTAGAAAAAAATATGATCTATATGAAATAATTAAAAATAATTGACAATTTTATTTAAATAGTACTAAGGTCCATCATCATCAGCCCATCGCTGTCTACAAATAAAGAATAATTTACATGTACACATACACAGTTAATAATTAATTATTATAATTTCTATTACATTTAAAAAGATAAATATTAATAGATACATACATAGAGTTAGTTATATTGGTACACAGAAACAAACACAAATAATAGAATTATATATAAAGGCACCTCCAAACGTAATAAGATTAAAGACGAATAAAATTTGGGGTGTGTTTAATATAGGAACGTTAACCCCGAGGAAAATGGCCGGATGCAGGGAAAGATGGCGCGCGCATGCGCGGTCCACCGCTCGATATGTGCACCCTCTGGCTGTGATCAATTCAAATCACTATTATACTTCATTACCGACCTATTTATATAAAATGATTACTTTAGTTAGCACTGACACATGGCAACACTAACACTAACACTTTCACTACAAAATGTATTTTTTGGTGTTACCGCTGCCCAACTATCAACTAGTAAACCTGAAGAATTTCGTAGGTGAGGACATTTTCTGATGGTGTTCAGATGATATTGCAACGCTACCACCGGCTTGTCCCGGCGCAGCAGTAGCTAGGACGTACTGCTGTGACAGGACAATATGGCGGGAGCGCGCGAGGCGTTGGTGGCGGGCGTCGGGCAGCGTGTGAGGCAGCGCGTGAGGCAGCGTGGCCGCCCCGCAATTTCGCGCACGCGCAAAACAACCCCTTACCCACCCCAAAACACCACACCCTCAATGAACGCCACCCTCAATCAACTATCGATTTTCCCCAACAAAAAATTTAATTCATTAATTGTTTATCTTAATATAAATACCCCTTCGTCGCAAAAATAGGTTTAAAAGAATAAAAATTGTCTATGACCTAAATAGGTCATTGACCTGGGTGATTGTCCTGTGTGATAGAAATTCGCCGGGCAGCGAGTTTTTGAGAGGTTCGCGTTGGAGTATTCCATTTCGCTTGAAGTGTAATTCACACCACTCCACAGCCTTGGCTGCAAAAGCTACTGATACTCTCAGCGGAACAGTAATTTTTACAATAGTTAGTGTTTTATTTAAGCCTCCTTTTTAAATTGCACAATTTTTATAATTTTATTATGTGCTTCACTAGCGTTCTCATTCAAAGAGTTTAAGGAACAAAGACGATGTGCTCATATCACTTTATCTTTTTCCTATTTTGTACATTTTTTAATACGACCTATGAAAATCTTTTTAAATTGATATACAAAAGCAAATAAAACTCTATTACTTGTTAAAATATTAATACTTGATATATCTAACGAGTCCAGCTACCGCCTACCTATCTTCTGAAAATAGATGACTCATGTTATCGCCCGGGAACGATTTTTTAAAATGAAATAAAGTAGCAGATAATATATTATATTCATTTGATATATTTTGATATATCAAACGGAAATAATATACCATTGGTTAGAAGAAGACGATATTAAAGATTTACGGCGGTTTTCAATATCCTATCTTAAAATTTTGACAGATTTTGTAAGAAAATGTGTTAAAATTTCAAGATAGATAAGAAAATATTAAAATAGAATATTGAAAACCGTCGTTAGTGTCGTCAATATTCGACCCACAGATTTCGACCATTAAAAGATTTTAAGTTAACGGTGCTATTTTAATTACTTAAATTATTTTAAACGGTAAGTATATTTACCATGTTTTTCATTTTTATTTCGCGTAGCTTGATATTATATCGACCTTGTTTTGGAATGTCTTGTTAATCCAACTCCAGAGAAATAAAAATCATGGTAAAAATATACCGCTTTAAATAAATTATACCTTATTATTATTTTACTTCTAATAATACTAGAGATGTGAAAAATACGTTGACACCTGTTGACGAATCTCGATTTTTTTTTAATGAGAGAATTTAATTATTCTTCTAAGTGACAGCTTTAAATAGGTAAATAAAGATTGCTACCAATCTTATTGTTGTATCAATACATTAACTAATATATAATTCTTATGGAGCGTATAAAGCGTCCCTCTAAAGGTCATTGGTCTTTTGGATAGGCAATAGGCATACAATATAACCACATTACACATATTATTTTTATTTTCTAAGACACTACAGAGAAATGAGTCGATGGTTTAAAATTTATACGATCAATATTTTATAAATAACTAAACAAAAAAAAAATCTGCCACTTAACAACAACCACTTAACACTTATCCGAAAGGTTTCATAAAGAAATCTTTTTCGCTTGTTGAGTGTAGTGATCTTAAATCCGGAGATACTGTCTATATAAATCTTAGTCTATTGAGATTGTAATAAAAAATTCTAGTACGAGAGTCGAGACAAATTACGCCGAGTTTCACCTCTGACCGATTTCATGGAATGAGATAGTTTGCGGTGCTCGCTATTTCCCAACTGACAACGTAATCGATTCATCTACAATGAAACAAATTTATTTTGTTTTTATTTTTTACTAGCTGTTGCCCACAGCTTCACCTGCGTTAACTAAGATTTACAACGGGATCTTAGTACGCAAAATAAGTAACTTTTCAGGTTGATTTTTTACACCTTGTGTCTGAAAAACCCAAATATCTTACGGAGCCCTATTTTTTTCCAGAATAAAATTTAGCCTATGTTACTCGTGGATAATGTAGCTTTCAAACTGTGAAAGAATATTTGAAATCGGTCCAGTACTTTTTGAGCCTATTCATTACAACCAAACAAACAAACAAAGTTTTCCTCTTTATAATATTAGTGTAGATTGAATGTAAGTATAAATAAAAATAAATTTGTTACATACTAGAAAGCTAATTGCTAGATGTTATATTTTCTACTAATTTCTTTTGTGTTAGAATATAATTATTATGATTAGGTTTTTTTTTTTAAGTGAATCAATTCAATTCTATTTATGTACGCCAACATGATTTTCGCTTATCCTAGATACCTCTATATATAATCATCTAGACCCTTTCAGCGTTTTATGACCTATTGATTTAGATTCACAACATGAAAACTTTTCATCACTTTTAAACCATATAATTCATTATAAAGTTTTGTGATTGTAGTGATTTTTTGTGATTTTAGATGTATTAATAACGACTTATCAGATGTAAAAAAATCTTTAGTAAATAAATATAATGGGACAACTCACACATGACCATCTGTTTCCAAACTAGGCAAAGCTTTTTGGCCACCAGACAGCTTGTACCGCTATATATTTCTAAATACATACATATTATAGAGAAATTACACCCAGACATAAGACAATAATTAATGATCATGCTCATCATGAAATCATTTGTTCTGGATGGGAATCGAACCTACGACTTACTGGTTTAGCAGTCAGAATCACTGACCGCTAGGCCAACATTTTATTAGATAATATTTATCATCATTTTGTACGTATTCAGTAAATTCGGCCGATCGCTTATCAACCGCATCTAATGGCTAATATTCAGGAGAAACCTCAAAACCGACCACTAGACGTAGACCCTCCGTCTTTTTTTACAAAATATTTTTTTAAAAATTAATTCGGTATACTGTTAATATTGCGATTCAGAACAGAATGACAAAAAGGCATATAATATATTATAAGGGCGAATTGAGGAACGCCTCCTTCTTTGAAGTTGTTTAAAAACGGTTAAAACGTAAGAATTCTGGTTCACTTGTTTCAAAATAAAACGCATGTTACGAGGTTCCATAAACGGCATAAAGCTGTGGCAAATGAAATATCCCTTATTCGCATTACCTTCAGTGAAAAGATAAATTGCTCGCGTCCACTCTGATTTATTGTCGGTACAGAAATTCTTGAAGAAAAGAACTTTAATATCCCTAATCTATCAAACAACTTTTGCGTTTTTTATTTGTATTTACCTAAGTATAAAGTGTGTCTATTTATTAATTCAGGGCCATTTTTAATCAATTAATCGTAAATGTCCATTTTAATTACTGTATAAACGAAAATTATATGAACAGCAAATTTCGAGTGTGAATTGTCATGAACTTGACTAAACGTAATGATTCTTTCTTTCTTTGATTATATTCTTTTGGAACTTGACATTAAGATAAGTCCATGGTGTACATCTCTAACTAAATATTGAAATTTGCACATTGTACAATTAAAAATGCGCAGTGATTTGTTAGAGTGATTCTGTTAGCCGATTTTTTTAATTAAGTACCTTTTATAATTATTTTTATGTAATTTTAAAAGTGAAAATTGTTACGTTAATAATTAAAAACTATATAAATTTCAGATTAGTTTCAGAGATCAGTTTGATCAGACCTAAATCATTGCAATATTACTACAAAATGGATTGATTTATTATTTTTTGATTTATTATATAGATAATATTGTGGTATTAATTTACGGATAGAGCTATACATACAACGCTTATACAACATACGCTTGCAATATAGTTAAATGCAAATAAGACATAAACAATTTCGAAAACACACATACATGATAGGTACAATACATTTAGTATAATTACGTTTTTGTTAATTTTCGAAATCAACCAAATCAATTTCTATACTTAACATGAATCTTGACACACGCGTACATCACTACTTAGTACTTACCGCTGATTTGAAATTTGAATAGACCATAAACAATTATTGCTAGTATGGTGATCCGTGATAGGTGACCGATCAACGTGAAACTGTTTATAATTATACATTGTTTAATAAATTAAATATTTTTGTTTAGTATTTAGTACTTCGCAGCTATAATGCTAGCCCTGTTTGATATGTAAATATTTATAATAATTTTATTACAAAACTGAAAACAATTAATTAATTAATTCAATACTATTGTGTTAAATATATTATATAAATTAATCAAACTTTAATTGTACAAAACTTTGCATTCGTACTGGCCGTTACGAAAGCGTACCTTTTAAAAACGATTTTCGTTTGTTTTTAAGAAAGCGATTGACGCGAATTCTCCAATCTGATACGCGCTAAGTCGTCCGTGACTTTCGTTTCGTAAAATATAGAGAATTGTGTAGTGATTGATTATTTGTGCTAAGATGATGATGTATTCTAGTGGCGCGCTGGGCGGACTGGAGGTGGTAGAAGGCGGCCTGGTGGGCGGCGAACTGGCGCACGTACTAAGCGCCCAAGCTGCCGCCCACGCAGCTGCCACAGCAGCGGCCCAGCAACAGCAGCAACAACAACAAATTGCAGTTCAGCAAATAAGTAAGCTAATATGAAATTACTATTTATCATGAAAACGCCCATTATTATTGAATCTACAATTTAAAACAAAGACAACTTAATATGGTAAAATATTTTAGTAGTAACTAAGACTTTAAATTTAGATATAAGGAGATGATTCAATGCATGATATCTTGGTTCAGATATCTTTTAATTATTATTATAAAAAGATAAATAATTTACATTTTATTGTACTTATTTGTTTTTTTTGTGTAATATTATCATCATCATCATCAGCCCGTAAATGGCTGCTGAGCATAGACCTCCCCTTTTTTCTTGTGCAATATATTATAAATTAAAATTGACTAATATTGTGTTTTTTATTGTTAGATTTTAATATTTGTTTATAAATGATATTTCATTTTGATAAAATGTTAAAATTACCTTAAAATTTACTTTCATTGTATGATAGTACAGTACTATTACACTATTTTAATGCTGAGGTAATTTTACCATATTGTATAGGATAATTAAGGATGTATATTAGAATATTATAACGGTCTGGTGGAATGTGTATGATATGTTTCATCAAAATCTGGACCAAACAAACTCTTATTCTGTTAAACAAGGTTACTTCCAACAAGCAGATGTCTACAAAAAGTATTTATTTAGTGTGGCTATAAAATACACTCAAAATGTATATATTATCTTTAGAAACATCACCATCATCTGGACGGTCGACCCCAGTGGCAACAGCCACAGGCAGCACTTCTCCATCTCCCAGCAAACTGTTTGTGGGAGGCCTCAGCTGGCAGACTAGCTCAGAGAAGCTTCGAGAATACTTTGCAATGTTTGGAGCAGTGACTGATGTGCTCATTATGAAGGATCCGGTGACACAGGTAAGGGTTACACAACAGGTATATTGTAGGTAGATATAAAAAAGAGACATTTTTATTTATTCTTGCTTTTTTGCTTATTTTTGTTAAAATTAAAATACTGAATTCAAAAATAAATATGTCTCTAAGGAAGATTGTAATAACATATTTAAATAAAAAAAAAATATAAAGTATGTATTACTGTTTGATAAAGGTAATTTCTCTCTAATGTTGCCATTGGTAAATTGTTTATAAAAAATTCATATTTGAAAGTCAAGCCTTTCAATCAATTGCATGTCTTTTAAAAGATAAGCTGAAGATAAATCTTCAGCTGAATATAAGCAGTTGTTATCAAATGAAATAGTAAACAATGTATTGGCACCTTATAAAATCAATTATAATATAGTTGATTTATAAGATTGCTGTCTGAAAAACATTCAAAATAAATTGGATCAGACTTATTCAATTAGGTACAGTCCTACAATAACAACATACAACTGAATATGAGATTTGATTGCTAAAGTTTATCTGTCTTCTTTTAAGATCACAAATGACAGGCACAGAAACCATTTAGAAGTTTGACTCTTCAAACTGTTTTGCCTAAAAATATGCCCACTACAAAACAATAAAATATTTGAAATTACAATTATCATACAGTAACATAAACTAATATTTTATATTAGGATACAATATATTGATGTTATAACAAATGATTTGTCCAAAGACAGCAGTAATAAATGAAGCTGGAGATATTCACTGAGTCAGTTGGTGTGTACTGTTTTGTATGACAGGAATCTGGCTCTTAGGAAGTTTTGGATATAGGTAGCGTTATAGGTACTCACCAATGATGTATTTTAGTGTACCATAAACAAATTGCTCAAATCCACTAACATTACTTTACTTTAAAAAAACTTTACTTTAAAAAAATTAAATTTCTTGAAATATAAATTGCTTTAATTTATTATTAACTAATTAATGCTAAATAATAAAAGTAATGTTGTTATCTTGTTTATGGTACATTAAATAAGTACATGATAGTTGGGCTATGGTTGATTAAGTATCTTAGGTACACTGAGACATACTGAATAGACTAAAATGGCATGCTAGATCACTAACATACTAGATATTGTTAGGACTTAGTATTAATATTTCCGAATTTCTTGAATTTGAAATCGGTAGTTACCTATTGGGTGAATTGGTGTTGCCATGACATAAAAATTAAAAAAAACAATAATTTATGGGCCATTCATAAAATATGTCACACTAAAGATTTTTAAACCACCCATGTGTGGGATAAAGGTATGACACTGTGTCACACTTTCTTTGATCCCCCTAGTAATATTTCACCAGAAAAACTAAGAAAACCACCACCCACCCCCTTGAATGTGATAAATTTTAATGACTGAGAATAATGACAGTACACCAATTTTGAGAACTTAAAATATTTTTTAGCTTTAACAATACATTTGAAGTTACAATTTCATCTTATAAAACTATTAGTACAAGAGCCTGTGATGGCCAGACCTTTGTTACATAATAAAATCTGAAAGTTTCTCTGTGTATGTCCCCTATACAGGTAAGAACAATCCCAGGCTATAAAACTTGGGTATGGAGGCTTTGGAGATAACAGGTAATAAAGGTGAGTAAAATTGGGTCTCAAATTCGTTAAATAAAATAAAGTTTTCAAATATTTTATTAGTGATCATCTCAGAAAGCGCCTCGTCCACACCCTGACATAATGGTTCCAACCCCCTGCCAGTCACCTTAAAGTAGGGTTAATTTTAAGCAAGCAAAAATTGCTATCTCACTCGCACCATACCATATCTATGTCTGGCAAGATGATGGAACCAACGAAACTGGCTACTGAGGAAACTTCATTTTATTGTTCTCTAAGTAACATATAAAAAAGCAGCTATTAAACTATAGCGAAAGATTAATTAAAATTAACCCTACTTTAAGGTGTCTGGCAGGGGATGGAACTTGGAACCATTATAAATGTCTGGCTGTGGACGAGGCGGTTTCTGAGATGATCACTAATAAAATATAATATGAAAACTATGCTTTTTTTATTTAACGAATTTGAGACACAATTATACTCAACTTTTATTACATGTTATCTGTCGCGGTGGACCCAACTTTTAAAGCCTGGGATCATTCTTACCTTTATAGAGGACGAACGAAGGCCTAGCCATTATAGGCTCTTAGTCAATAAATGGATAAGTTTAACAGTCTATTATAGGTAAAGTAAGTATTACCAAATACAAAATTAAATAAAAATTTAAAAAGAAAAATAATGGAAAAGAAATAAAATTTTAAATGTTTTAATAAAAAGCGAACATCACGTTGCCGCGGACGCCCACCCTCCCTTGTCACAACTTGTCACATTCGGTAAGGCCGCTCATGTTATATGCGAACGTACTTTATGAACGGCCCCTTATTTTTAAATGTGTTACTTTTCAAACAACCGTGCATTAAGTATAGATATTAATTTCCTGTATATATATTTATTACTTAATATATATTTTTATAATAATATTTAATATACAGTTTACGATATAAAGTATTATGCAAGTAAAAATAATACTATCTACTTTTCAAAGACACTCATCTAGTAGTAATTAGAGCAGATACTACTAGGTATTACTTCCCCGAAAATTATTAAACTGTGTTTATATTGTACTGTTGTATTATATTATATGTATTTACACCATTTTATGTTTTATGGTAAAAAAATGTTTTTGATTAGTAACACTTATATAGCTTTTATGCAACCCTAACTTACCCAAAGTACGACGAGAACACTTCACTCATTAGAAGTACAGCTAAAACGACAAGTAAATGCCAATTTTTAAATAAGTATTGTTAGCATAGCAACATATTGGGGAAAGTTTATTATTTCGACGGATTTTGGTAGAATCGAAGGGTTTCTGCTTGGTAGGATTTTTAGATGAAATTGTGCTAGTATAGTGACCATCGATTCCTACCATAGTATCGAATTTGGAATATACCATAAGTTGTTTAATGTATGGTAGACATTAACATTTTGTTGAATTGAGAGTTGAAAAAGATATTTTCGATAGTTTTCAGAAAAACGTATTTTTATTCCTGTTAAGTAAATTAAGCATGAAGTATATCCTCTTGACTCCCTTGACTTTGTTACGGTTTTTATCAGTAAATTAGTTTTTGTATGTAATTAATTATGACTAGTTAAAATCCTCACATCATCAGTGTCATTAAAAAATCTTACTAATCGATGTTTATTCATCCCATATTGTAATTATTAACGATTCTTTAATGACGCTGACTGTAAAATAACTATTATATTTGTTATACTGAGTGTTCGCCGCGCGTAGCGTTCGCGCGGCTTCGGTTTTATCACTTTTCAGGAAGCCTCATCCGTTGACAAGGTTCTGGCTGTTCCCGTTCACACTCTGGATGGAAAACGCATCGACCCGAAACACGCGACGCCCAAATCAGCCCCGAAGCCAGCGAAGACCAAAAAGATATTCGTGGGCGGAGTCGGACAAGACACTTCCGCTGACGAGGTACGCGCATACTTCTCTCAGTTCGGCCTAGTCGAAGACGCCGTGATGCTAATGGACCAGCAGACTAAACGACATCGTGGTTTCGGATTCGTGACCTTCCACTCCGAGGAGGCTGTCGAACGTGTATGCGATATACACTTTCACACTATAAAGAATAAGAAGGTGGAATGCAAACGAGCGCAGCCTAAAGAGGCGGTCGCAGCGGCACCGCTTGCATTGGGAAAACGACTGGTGTTGCGTCCCGGGCGCGGGCTGGTGTACGCCACCGCGGGAGGCGTAGGAGCAGTCCCCACTGTAGGGGCCCACGCGTATAGGTATGCGCCGTACGCGCTTCCCACGGCGGCCACTGCGACGACATTGGTGGCGCCTCCCGCGCCGGCACCGGCTCCCACTCTGCCACAATTCGGGGCGGCCTATTCCCTCGCCGGAGTGGACATGTCCTCCTTCCAAGGCGTCGACTGGAGCGCCATGTACGGTGTCCCCATGTATATCTAAGCGAGACACGGTGAGAAACCCCACCCGCCTATGGTTAGGTTGTACTGCGATTATTTTTCCCAAACAGTTCCTACGCTCTTTTCGGATGTGACGTCTTGCCGTGGTCTGCATCAGTATTGATATAGGTTATCCGATGTAGGTTAAGTCAATTTTCTCGACAAGCAATACTTGGCCCAATGCGGGACTAAAAGCAAAGAATGCGCATTTTTTATTTAATCTTTTTTTAATATAAGGCGAAGATCTCAAATAATTTAGTTTGGTCTAAAAAGAAGTGATTTTCTTATATATTTTGTCTTGAATTTGTAACTTCGTAGTGTATAGTGCACGATTGTGGGCAATTTGTCATTTTATTTATACTCTGTGGAGTATGTGACGAATCTCATCGCAGCTATGTATTTTTTATACTATATTTGTGGGTCGTAACCGTGTGACGTGCGGCCATCGTCTATCCAATCAGTATTAGAGTTTCGTGCCATTAAAACAAAATTGTGCCAAACAATTTAAATAAGTATTACTGTCGATAGTAATGACTGAAGAATTACCTGTTGGCTGTATGCGAGATTTTTTTTTGCCGCTTTTAAAATTTGGCGCCATGTTAACTGTCACTCATGTGATCCGCGCACGTCACGCGGCACCGCCCGTCAGCTCATCCATACATATCTAACGAGTTGAAAAGCAATCATTACATAGCATTGTATGTATGAATTAGTAGTTTAAACACCCGAAATGTGTTTGCAGTGGCTTTTTGTTTCAAGTATTGAAATTATAATGTAACACAATTTTTACGTGGCTTCAAACAAACATACTCAAAATACCATTGGCCTGTTTCGACAAGAGAATCTTATATGAATCAAACTAACAATGCTATTTTGCGACGATGACTGTAAGCTAGCATACTTTCGGATTAAAAAATACATTCTCGAGTGAATATATTTTAATAGCATCAATAGAATCTTAAAAGCCACTGCTTACACTCAAGGCGACACAGTACATCGCGTCTATCAAATTTGAGCAATATTGTACCATATCTTACTAATGCAGGTTGACATTGCCTATCGATAGATGAAAATTATAACTGAACGTTTTCAATATGAAATCCAATAAGAAAATACAATTAAATATGCTCGTTTTGTTGATTTCAACATGTTATTTAAAAAAATAGCCATTATGCAGCTAAATTTATCACTACTGGTGTATCAGCTCTAACAGATTTGATCATACATCTAATTGTGTCTTTGCTCAAGTAGAAAACGTTCAGTATAATTCCTGTTGTCGTGCGGGTAGTATAAAGTTTAGTTTAGAAATGATAAGGGAATGCAAACTAACACCCCGAGTGTATTTTGACAATAAGCTAAGTATATGCAGTAGTGGTCGCTTGTCTATGCCTGGTCTGCCGCGCCATTTTATGAATTTAAATGTTATTTCCAAAATCCATGACAGGACAATAGTTGTAGTATAAATTACTTAATTTACAAGAATAACATATTATACACTGTATGTATTAGGTTTATGAGATTCAATGTATGAACATTTTAACTTAATGACGATAAAACTATTGGGTTACTTAAACTAATATATAACTTAACTATAAAATTAAACTTTGCCATAATTTCCTAGAAATAGGAGGGCAGAAAACTCGATACATAATTACAAAATAGATGTACAAAAAGAATACAATTTCTATAATCCTATAATCTTAATTTGACAATATGAATTACTGGAACCAAACCAGAAGAAACTAATCGGAATAATAAATATTAAACTTTTATATTAAAAACCAGGACCATATAAATATTATATTTAATATTATATGAAGCAAAGGGCAATTACTAATAAACCCGCAGGGTGATTTTAGAATCTTGATATACTAGCCGTTTGCGGTTGGACATCTATAAAACTAAGCCCCGAAAAAACGCTCCAAAAAAAAAAAAAAAAATGTTTGAACAAAAAGACTAGTTTTTGGTTATTTTCATTCTCGTGTTCTTCCAGGGTTTGTCATGGTCCCAGTTAATGTTAGCACTATCGCAGCACAAAAAACTAGGACAGTGCTAACAGTAACCGTAAAAAAAAGTAAATAGCGTCGTTTTTTTTGTTGATTAGCAATTTATACGCTAACTTACATAAAATACTTATTTAGAGACTTATTTTTTCTGATATTTACTTAAAGATTTATTACTTATATTTTTACAATTCATATAAATTTTAATGCTCAATATAAACTTAATTAATAGGTTCGTAAAATATCTGCACCGAGTTTTCTTAAGTTTTTTAAAACATTTTCTGTGGTACTTAAATTAGGTAGGTTAGATATTGAAAGCAATACTCGAATCTTATACTCTGTGATTAGACAAGTATTATATTGATAATTTTAATTAAAAAGACGATTGATGGTTGTGTTCGTGCAATTTCTAGATTTAAGACGAAATTTAAGGACCTGGTCCTCTCTATATCATTCTTGTCATTTATGTGATCCCAGTACTTAAATTGTTCATAAGGTTTTGTCGTTTTTAGCTTAGTTGGAAGCGCTAGCAAAAGAACTTTATTGAAACTTGCCAGTAAAGCTTTCTTTATTTCTATAGTAATCTGCATGTAACCCATATTCACAAATAATACTTTGAGGTGTCACAGTACTCTCAAACGCATAGGTTCATTCAAATCAATTCATAGATGATACTTCAATGAAATCCGCAACTGTGCGTCTGTAAAACCATATAACCCGACTATTGACACCAGGAGCACATAGATAGAAGCGTTCTTTGCATAGTATTGTGTCATTACTTAGCCACGTACTCTTCTTGAATATGGGTGTTAACTACTAGCCCACACCGAATACATTTTTTTTTTCTTAAATGATATGGAAGCACCTTCCACTTATCTAAATAGTTTTGATTAAAAAATGTTAACAAAAGCTATTCATGTCAATAGTCTCAGTCCACATTATTCACTATTGTTGTTAGCGCCGCGTGAAAAGATACGATTGTCTTTTGTCTCATTTCTCGCGGTGCCAACCGGTGAGATGCACAACAAGAATGCATTTCAAAAGCTTCTTTTAAACTACATATTATATTACATTTTGACAATGTGAGATCACGGTGAACGAGGTTATAATCATTATTAGGCTAACGACGACCCAAGACTTGCCAAAACCAGGCATTGACAAGCGGTGAGTGTAGAAAGACATGCATGGTAGCTTCTCCGACCATATTCCCCGCCGGGCGATATACACTAGCCACACCAGCTTTGGTCTGCGAATGTTTCGTTTGTCCATGACTTCATTTTACGGACTAATATTGTAAAACAAACGTTGAAACCTTTTTGACCTGCACACCAGAGCTCGTGATGCTATAACACGTGTACACTTAACCTTATATTGGGCGCGGATCTGGGTCTTTTGTTTCATGAATGAGGGCTTAACTGCCGCCGTGCCGACGATACGTCGGGTAGATTCAGCGAGTGCGACCTATATCCGCGCTTGGTAGCATTATACTTAAATTAGTTAAGTAGGTTTAGAGCCTTCTGAGATTTGTGAGTGTCTGCCACGGCCCGTGTTCCATGCCGAAGGCCGAAGGGCGAAGGGCCTGACGGACGCTACACGTTTTGTATATTTAGAATGTCCTTCTTTCAGTATTATAATATGGTTGATAATATTGTAGTGACCCTCCGCGGGTAGCCGCTTGGTATCTTGCCAAAGTATTGATAACAGCGGCGAAGCCTTTAGAATTGTACTTAATTTTTAATATATGTATCCTTCAACGTGATTCCGAGACCGGATGATCGTACTAACAATTTATTTATATTTTTTTCTTAAACACCTAGTATTAAGTTGGTAACCGAGACGCGGGTATCGCGCCGGTATAGAAGCTTCGTAGTTTTGTATTTTAGATATAGAATAGTATGCCGTACATATGTATGTTATGCAGCACTTAGATAAAGAATGTGTCATTACATTTTAATATTAGAACAATAAAATGTGTGTTTTATTTCTTTGTATCCGTTTGGGATAGCTGGGTTCGTTCACCTCCTAGTTAGAATGCACGATATTTACCGTAGATGTGTGATTTTTTCCGAGCTCATGTTGGGCGCCAAACTTCGGAGTGGGGAATCGAATTGTGGGAGATGGTAAGTCGGAATAAAAATTTGGAGGCATGTACCTGCTTAGTCGACTTGTGACTAACAATCAAATTGTTTATAAGGCATGGTTGGCATGAGTTCATACGTAAATTCTTCCAAATTCACTGTCAATTTCTGAACAGGCATATAAGCCACACGTTGGTTGTGAAGCGTGCTATTATGATATTTCTTTCACAGCACTGGTCGGTTTTGAGAGAAATATGCAAACTTAGACACGTAGTGTAGAACCCTATGTAGAGACGCTTCGCTTGAGGCCTACAGTCTTCCTGATTTGAATCTGATTTGCCAAAAAATAAGCCAAAATTGCATTTTTTGCTCAAATAAATAACCGAAAAGCAATATGCCTTTTTAATTTTCAAAAATTCAGCAACGAATCTGGCATATAAGAATGTCAGAATAGCTTAGGTATGTGACAATAAACAGATGTTGCCAACAAAAACGATTCGTTTGATGTTGCCACACGAAAGAAAACATTCCTCTCTAGTCATTTTTATATTAAATTTCAAACGAATATCAATTTTACTTGCTCAACATTATCTCGCCTAGTAGTTAAGAGCTTCAGCGGTAGTGATGTGCCATAATCATGCCATAGCACCGATGACATTACGCTAGTGATGTTCTTGTTTTTCGCGATTCCAGGTTATCTGGACCAATATGAACAAGATATATATACATACATATTATATATATTCATAATGTAAGATAGTATATACATATAATATACAACTTTTGGATTGGTATAATAATGTTACGAAAATATGTTGTGTGTTAAATGTATTACAAATGCTAGCGTAGTTGTGTAGTGTAGTGATTTTGAAGATTTACATATATAATATTAAACATAAGTATGACTAACCGAAAGCAATAACATTATTATTATAATATTACATGCGACAGCACGCGTGCGCTGATTTCGAAAAACGAAATTTCATGATCGCCATGTTATTTGCGTCATCTCAAGTCCTCACCGAAAAGTACTTTGTAACAGTATTCAATAATGGCCCTAAGGATAATCATTTCGACGGAAACGTAAATATTAACAATAATTATAAATACTTATCTCGTAAAGTTAGTGTATTTCATTTTATATTTATCTCATCAGATATTACACATTAAGTAATTTTAAATAAGACTTGAGACGTAAATATGAAATGCTTTGATCGACGCTCCCTTTTTAAGATTCGATGAAAATTTGTTCATAATTTTCGTTATACATATTCTGTGAAATTTTTGTATTTTCTATTGTAAAAAAAACCAAAATTGAACGTCGAACATAGTCACTGTCATCGCAAAATGCACGTCAAATCAGCGTACAGAGGGCGCGCGCTATATGTTAAAGTATACACATGCATATAAATTATTGCAATATTTTTGTATAATAGTTCGGTGTATCCAAGTAGTATGTTGGTATTTGTATTTTAAAAATTAAAAAAATATATTAAGCGAGAGTATGTGATTTTATTGTTTAAATGCGTGGGATACGCCGCTTGGGGCGTGCGGCCATGTTTATTTTCACTGTGGTCTTATTACTTTTGGTCTGTATTTTTGAATACGAACACTGTTGAACTCTCTGTTTTATCATATATGGAGTGCGTTCTTCCTGAGATCACAGTGGGTTTTAGTAGTTGGCAACACTAGCATCAATTGATGCTGTATTGTCTATTGAAACGAGATTTAAGAACTTTAAAAATCCGATGTTAAATAATTAAGTGGCCTATCTTAAGCTAAAGCTTTATAAGTATCACTTAAATCTTGTTTACTATCGGTATAGAGGCTGTTAAACATTCCTTTTACATATTGCATTGTAGATTAAACAATTTTACCATAGACAAAGTAGTTATGGGCTGTTTTTTTTCACGGACTGCAATAGACATAATGTGCAATATTGAACGAATTTTTTCAATATGTATAAATACCTGTAGCCGGGTTTTAGTCTGGGTTTTGTAGATAATATATGTTTGTAAGTATTCCGTAGCATAGACAGATTATTTTGAAAGATTTTTTTTACTGGCGTCTATGCGTACGGACTCCAAACGGTCTAAATGCTTCAGCAAAATAAATTATATTGAATGTTTTGTAATCCCATTGTAGTGGACTGTTATTTTATCCTCGTCTTTTTTTTTTATTAAAAAGACTTGGATTACTAGAAAAAGAGGCTTTTCAAGCCTTATCGTAGATGTAGTGCGTGTGCGCAGGCCGCGCGCCTCCCTCAACGCCTATATACTTATGGTTCATCTCCACTTAGACGAATATTAGAAATAAATGGTAATAAACACAGCTGTTCTTTTATTTATCGCTTTTCATACCCAAAATATTTTAGTACATCGATATTTTAAAATTCGTAGTTTAGAGCTTTAGGACCCATGTCGGGCGCCAGAATTTTCTTTATTAGTTAGTTTAAAAAAACCCTCGTAATTTTTGGTAGAATTTAGTTATCAGTGGATAGTAACATTTTAAATAAAGGTGAAATGCATGGAAAAGGAGCTGGTTTAGAAATGGAGATTGCATGTCGGTGTCGACGGCAAGACGACGCAGCTGGAAGACTTGAAGATATCACAGTATGTTTGGTTTCAATGAAGGGAGGCAATACATTATGTAATGTGAAATTCATTTTAATTGGTACTATGTACACTAGCAACGTAAACGAAGAAAATTCCCTTGTCTAATTTAACATCGATAATTTGGACAAAAGAAAATTCTTGAATACAGAGCGTTACTTCGAAAAAAAACCGGAACTACCCAGTCACGCCTAAAGAAGTTTTTCTTCAATACACTTGATAGAAAAAGATTTATCGTGTTTAAAATAAGTAGTTATGTAATTTCCTTTCAATTCCTTTTTCTCCTGAATTATATACGCATTTGACTGATTCTTAAAATTCTCGTAAATATGAGTTCATAACATTCATAAATTATATTATTCGCCATTTTCTTCGGAATGAAATTATGCTTTTCATAATACAGACTACGTAGGATTGTACTATTGACCTTTTGCTTACTGTACACGTATTTGTGAGAATAAATGGTGAATAACATATTCAACTAATCGGCTAAGTTCCAGGCTTGGTGCCGTCTAATATTGCAACGTTATCCAGATTTAATTTTGGATTTATTGAAAAAGTCCCATATTCTACAGGGACAAGAAGATTGTTGATTTTTATTCTCTTCTATAAATGATTAAGAGGCGCCTCCGAAACATACAAAATATTTGACGGTGGGTTTTGATTACTTGGTATTGTCTCCCTCATTGCTACCTATTTGCTTAGATTTTATTTCTAGTATTTTCCTTAAAGTGCATCCCAGTATATAGTTACGTAGATAATAGTTGAATACAAATAGGTTGGGTGCTGGATTTGTAAATTTTAAAAGTATTTAGTTGAATGGTTTAGATAGAATTTTATTTTAACTAAAAAAACCGAAGATGTGATGATAAAATAATAAGATGCTTGAAAAAATGAATTTATTTTTAAATGAAAATCTCGTAGACGACTAGCGTAGTTGAAACTTAGATGAAAACAAGCATATCAATGTTTAAGACACAATGGTTTTGTGCCTTAAAATTAGGTTTTTTCTATTGCTTTGTCGATGAAAATGCTAGTGTAGTATACGGACCAACGGTAGTTGAAATGATGACAATATTTTTTGTACAACTTTTATTTGTCCCGTTGTCTGGTACAGACTTAGTTCGTAGATTAGAAAACGACAAAAAGAGAACCCCTTGTAGAAGTACAAAGTATGAAATAAGTGTTTTTGTAATAAAAAAAATTAACATTGTCGTTTGATATGTCTTCCTTGAAGAATAGACTGATAGACAAACTTTCTGATATCCCGTGCTGGGATGCACTAGATTCCGTTTCCTGTATGGGCACTTATTTGGATCAAAATTATCTATTGTCTATGGTCAATTTGTTCTTAAACGATCTAAAAAAGTGCTTTCCCATATTTATTGTAGCGTTTAAATGTAGACTCACATGAGCAGTGCCTCGATATGACAATATTGAAACCTGATAATTGTAATGCATTCTAAACTGTTTGTTGATTATTTGACATAAACATTACAGTATTTTTGGTATGTTTCACAATGTTCATATCGGTTTGTTACAATACAAATAACAATGTTGCCACTTATGAAAACTGGATGTTGACATTGTAAAACTGCCCATGTTGCAGTTTGTTTATTTTGTTACTGATGAATTTTCATCCTAGGCACACGGTCTTTGGAATGTTATGTTTTTGTCAAACGAAATTGTCGAGTATGAGTTTTTATAGTTTATTAACTAGTCACAAAAACATGTATTTATTTATAGCTTAGTTTTAGTAAAGGTTTCCATTGGTTATGTGAAGTAAACAGGTTTAATTTCCGGTTTAGATGTATATTAATTTAGTTAGTTTGATAACTGTATATAACTAGTGATAAGATTTGTTATTTGAAAATATTGTGTGTAATTTATGTAACTTCTTCATAGGGTTTAGATTATTAATCTTCCTCTTATTTGATCTGTGGAAATTTAAAACATAGGCGTTTTCTCTGTAGTCTTGGTATTTAATAATCTATATATTGGCGAATGTTAGTGTGAATAAAAAAGGAACGTTGATGTATTTATTATCTGTTTAAATTTCTTGGATAAATAATTGTCCATATAAACACCTATATTCTTTTCGTATCTTCGTTTATAAAAAGGTGTAATATTTTTATAAGCGTATACATTTATGTATCTTCGCTTGAAATGACTATTTTCGAGCTATTTGAAATCAGTACACGTTTTCTTCGTTTTACGTTTAATTTAGATATTCTAAAACTGCAACTTATTTTCCAAATTCTAGTACAAGAAAAAGTATGACATTTCAAGAAAAAGTACACTTTTTAATAACACTAACATTCATCATTATCGATTACAAAATATAACGAAAGTGCCCCACGAATTTGTGTAATTGTAAGCTCATAATCAAATCAGTATTTACATGGTTAGAAGTAGTTTGGATTTGTATCTAATTCATACTTTGACTGGAATGTATAGATTTTTTACATGTATTTATAATATTTATTGTGGCAACACAGTTCATCAAAGGGCCGATGCCCGATTTAATGCAAATAGAATTCTAGAAACCTTTTAAGCGATGACATTTAAATAATCATTTAATTTCATATTTATAACTTATACCTACTCACCCTTTTTTTTAGTATCGTGAAAGCTTATGTCCATATAAACTTGTGTGATTATTAATTAGACATGCATTAATCTACAATGTTCTGTATTGATAACTGTGCTGCCATAAAAACGTGTGATTGGACCAATATTGCATAAAACACTGGATTCGCTAACTAAATTTTTTATCGAAATAACGCACTTATTACGGGTAGTTTGACAACATTTCACGTTTTATACATTACATTACAAATATTTCATGGAAATTTCGTTGGGTATCAAAAACTGAAATACTAGATATTTGTTTCGAAGCAAGCGCATAAATAGCTTATACAAAGAAGACGTGATAGGAAATATTAATTTAAAATATTTTTTCACGTAACTTCATTGTCTAGTAATATACGATGTGTCAATAGATTATCTGCAAGTAGTTTAAATAAAAAAAACTCTAAAACCGAAATTCAAAAGCTGAAATGTTGTCAACAAAGCCATCGAACACTGCTACCTTTACTAACGAACGATCGCAGTATAATATAGCATTATATCGTTTACTAATTGTATCAAAGGCTCATGTCTTTGCTACAATTGTGAATTGACAGCAGAAACTGAAGCGCACTAAGTAATGAAACACCATACGTTGTCACATGGTCCTGTCACACAAAACGCGCTAAATTGCGCCTCTAGTCATCAGTAGTTTTTTTTAATGTGAAGATTTTGATGTATTGAAAGTTAAATTAGCTTTGAGTATTTATTCGGCGAGCGCGACAACGCTGCGCCAACGCAAATGAAATAACAGTTTTAAATAAATGGTTTTCGATTCGAGTTGTTCCACTTATTTCCTACTACATGTTGCATTACAGAGACACGAGATGAAGTTGCCTAGAAAAAAATATTTTTTACATCGACTGTAGTGCAATTGAAGTGATTTTTAAATTTGATATCCAATAAAATACTACGACAGTATAGCCTATATATAGCCTATAGGTACCACATATGAGATGGAAATACTTTAAAAATAATAATATAGTAGGTAAGTATTGCGATCTTAAAATATTAATTTTTTAAGATTAGTAACACAAACTAGTAAATGAGCCGCCGAGTGGTCAGCATCGTCCATCAACGTCGTGAATTATCGAGAAAGGGGCAATAACAAGGGCTCTCGCAAATAAAAACAATACCATATAGAATAAACATTTTCATTCACCTATGTGGCAAGGGATCAGTCATCTTGGCGTTCATTGAGGAAGTCCAATGCTCAGCAGTGGACGAATAAAGGCTGATGATGATAAAACATTTATTGAGGAAAATTCCTACATTACTACTCGTACTTAGGGCCTGTTTCACAATCTCCAGATAAGTTCCGAATAGGCTATTCACAACATACTATTTGACAGATACTCTATAAAGCTCAATTTTTTTTATATTTTCTTCGGGATAATTTTAGAAATCTAGGTCTGGTCGTCGTGAGCTCTTGGGCTACTACATGCATTGAGAGTTAAAAAGTCAATCGTATATAACACCATGGATGTAGTATAATAACAGGATGGAGTACTCGGAAAAAATGTATTTACGAAAGTGAACACTAACTCAACGCATTAAGTATTATATTCTAATGGGCATTACACAGATGCTGATCCGAGCCGAGCGGGATAGCAATATGTTAGGAGTGGGTCTCGTTCTTTTATCTTGCCAGCTTAAAAATGTATTTTATTAAAAATTTTGGCTGATCAAAAATTTCATCGAAAAAAATTGTCTTTTTAATATTATTTTGACAATTGTATGTCAAGAAATTGTAATTGATTTTTTTTATTTAAATATATTTCCAATTCAAAAAGAAAACATAAATTATTATGTTGCTTATTTCTTTTATTTCTTATGGTAGCCCAGTTAAGTGTCATCTTGACATTTTGTATTGTAATGGTTGCTATGGTTACTTAAATAACATAATTAGTAAATCAAACTACTATGGTGACCATGATTTTTTGGAACGAAGTTCCTTACGGCAGGCTTGGAGGGGAATAATAGCAATGCGAAAAGCAATGGTCAGAACGTGAGACAGAGTGACTCCGTACTAAACTTCTCACGTTCCTAATTATTTTAATCAGTTTGAATCCATGGCATCTTTAGTTGTTTTGTAATCTTAATTCAAGAATGCGTTATTATGAGAGTAAACCTAAGATTTGCAGTTAATATTTTGGGATGATAATGATATCTCGACCACCTGATGACGGATTCCCGTCAAGTATATTATACCTGGAAGTATTTGTATTAAGTATATATTTCGTAATCCATCTAATATTCTTCAGATTTTAACCATTGCTAATGTTGGTATTTTCGTTTGTAAGTATAATACTTGTGTCAGATTTTTCAAGCACCCTAAATGCATCTAAGCTAGCTTGCGATATCTGTCGGGGCTAAACGCGCCTTTTGAAGAACTTAAAAACTCGAGATTTATAATATTATGGCAGTCGTGGTAAACTCATGCAGCGCTTAAAATTACATACATCAAGTATGTACTGGTAGAATATCAACCTTACTGCAATTAAAATTTTCAATTTTTGTAAGACAAATTTGAATTTGTCCCACATGTCAAAATCTTATTGTCACCTTATAAGAAAGGGACACACTCCTTAACACTGGCTATCTCTGTCGGCTCGTTTTTCTGTTACGAGTTCTCAGTCCTGTTATATATTATTACGTCCATTTATAACACCTAGAGTCATCGCCACTTTAGAAGTCCGATAGACGCGGCGCTGCGGTCTCATAACTCAATGTTGCCAATTTATAGTGTAATGATTTTCCACCAAGTCTAGTACAATAAAAAATTTAAATAATTATAGGGCCTATGGTCAGTAGTGGATTGATAAAGACTGAGTATGATAATAATGAAAAAAATAATTATAGCAGCAAAATAAAAATCTCCCTGCCAGGTTTTTAGTAAAATAAAACATTTTTTTATAAATATTTCGTTCGTATTTTTTACGTATAACTGATAAGTAGAATTCATGTAAAACAAGCTTCTTCGGATGTGTTCGGCTTTTGCCAGGAGTGACGATTTTCTCAGAAGTAATTGCTGCCATTGTTACTTCCTTTGTTATTCGACCTTTTTTTACAGAAACACCTGAAAATATCGTTCATCTGAACAAGGTTTTAATTCTTTTACCTTGTATTTATATTCATATAAAATATCATAAGATAAATGTAGGTATAGAGTTAATGATAATATTTTAACCATAAATTAGGCAAAAATGAGTGACTCTGGGATCTCTAAAATTTACCTGTCATGGCTGTGACATTTATAAACATATTATTTAACGGGGTTAATTGTTTTTTATTTTTACTTTCTAATTCACAAAATTATTTCACTTTAACGATCATTATACGGCCTTAAATTTTTACACCTTACTTTATATTATATGCTCCTTATTTCACGTAAAACAATTTAAAATATCACAACTTCTTACTCCAGACAGATGTCAAGATGTCAATGTTGTCAAATTTAGTTCAGGCATTAGTCGCAGGACTTTAAAAGTGGCGAGGACTATATTATGTAATTTGCCTAGAAATAAATATTATTTGATTTGAAAGGATTAGACATGTGCTTTTCTAAGACGCAAAATTGGCCCTCCAATGTCAAATTGTACAATGAGGTGCAATCACTTCCTTCCTAAATTTATTAAGGCTTTAAACGGTTATCAAGAATTATATTACATAATAGGCACTTTCAACCAAAATGTTCTATTACAACCTTAGAGCAACACCTCCTTCCTCCTTACGGTGAGGAGGACCGTGATGCTCTTCAACATGATGTGATCGTGATGCAGATCAACTAGTGACATACCTAGTAATAGTGATAAGGCGTTGCCGTGGCTCCAACGCGACGCACGTAGAGGCTGTATGCAGGGGCGGATTTGCTGCCGCGCCATTTTGGTGTTATGTGGGACAGAGGACTCTATGTGAAAGGATGGTAAGGTGGATGCAGTCTCTGAGCCCAGACCAAGACTGGTTTTTTACTTTTTAAATTTTGCCGCCCTGGGCACTAACACCGACTGCCCCTAGTGTAAATTCTTAATCCACCGCTGGCTCTATGAGTCTAAATATGTCAACGCGCAGCGTATCACGTCATAATCGGAGGCAATCACATTTCTTGAACTGCGCTAAGGCAAGCCGCACCCTTACATTGCTGGGTCACTAATAAATAATAACTACCAATGTACGTTGTGATTATTGAATGTGTCCAATAAGAATTACAAAGCTGTACAATATATATTTTTCGAGTGACCATGGTAACACAGCTTTCTCATCAAGGAAAAATCCATTATGTGGAAACCTGCATGCCTGATAACATTAGTTATTAGTTATATAACATAGATACATATTAACAAAATTAAATAAATAAGGGTATTCAAATTTTATCTATAATAGGCCAACGCACGGACAAACTAATATGTCCCAGAACCCCAACTGCGCCCCTCTCTGATGTCGCGCTCGTAGCCTAACCTGCAGTGTGATTGTGTACCTAGATGGCTTATAGAATCCGGTAATAATAATATTTCATGTTTTCTGCTTGTATGTTAGTTAAATAGGGAAACTGGCAGACGTGTCACCTGATGGTAAGTGGTCTACGTCGCCCTTGAGCGTAATCGTTTATCAGGAACTAGACCGGGCAAATCATTTAAGTGTGTTGCCTACCCCGAGACATAAGATATTAAGTCTCGGTGCCAATAACCACTGGCCTGTCTCGCCCTTCTCCGAAACACAGCAAAGCTGTTTCACTGCAGTAGCATGCAGCCGGGAGCGCGACACTGAGCATCCCCGCCCACATATAAATGTGAGTATTTGTACCAAATTTGCAATGGCAGCTATAAATTATAAAAAAATATATCTACTACAAAATGTAGAGCGTAGGTAATAGGTAGGTACTAATTTCTGTAAAACTAGCTGTTGCCCGCAGATTGACCTGCGTTAACTAAGATTTACAATGGGATATTCCCGTGATTATATTATAGAGTCTAGCCTTCCTCGATAAATGGGCTATCTAAAACTTATCGGAATATAAGGATCTTATTATAAATTGCGATCAATAGTTCCTGAGATTAGTGCGCTAACAAACAAACTGTTCAGCTTTGTATACTAGCTAGTATAAGAAGTATAAGATTATTATTTTATATTAATATAGTTTGTTGGTCAATTGACTGCAGTGAATGGCCAAAATAGGAATGAAAACACCATTAATTCAAACTATTGGTTTATTACAGTGAAAAACAAATATTTAAAAGTGGTGTTTAAATTTTCTTTACATTTTTCAAAACATTAAAGAATATTTACATGGAGAAAAACGGCTCGACGGGCCCGCAATACCATTAGCAAAAATCAACGAACGCCCCCACTCAAGCACACTATATTATGTCCTTGTATAGCGCAGTTTATGAGTATAGCTCCTACATGTAAACACACACACAATCAAAATAGTAACTACGGAGTAAATATATATAGAGACTAAAAACGGAGCGGTGACACGTTTGTCAAGCTACGTGTCGCCCCGTCTACGTCCCCAAATTACAACCTGCTACATCATACATGTAGGTCCAATCTACTGGCCACTGACCGGCCCGTTCTCTTGAGCATTGACCAACTAACAATATGTAGTATAGTAAACCTGTATTAGGTATTGAAGAAAAACAGAAGACGAATATTAAATCAACACACCTATCTATATAGTATTATCAACGATATCTGTAGTATTCTGTAGGTAATTTTAATGTCTAATATTATTAGTGAAATATATTATTTAGGCTGAGTTCAGACGGCACGCGCACGCCGCGCTTTGATTTATTTTGGATATAATTTGATGGCCTATGGTCACATGAATAGATCTCAAATTGCATTATAGGCCACTGTCGATAATTTTTGAAACAAAAAAAAAATCACAGTAGGATGAAACTCATTAGAAAAGGAGGGGAATATGATAAAAATAAAAGGAAAAATAAATTACGGGCGATCCGAGTTCGGGAAGATGGAGGGGGTGGGTTTTAACGGGGAAAATGGTTTATCTCGATTTCCAGCAAAACTACAAGTCCTATGGAAAAGAGTTACATGGCAAAGTTGTAGGTCATAAAAAGATCTACAACTTTTGTATTAACATTTTATTTACATAACCTCAAAATAGTTGTGAAAAATTCAAAGAACCAAGTTTTAGGTTTTTTATTTTTATGTTTTTCAAAAAAAATATGTTTAATACGAAATTTGGTAAAAACTTACCTTATTATGTTCTAAGTACACTGTAATTTATTTCATTTAAAATATTTATTTTTTCACCTTATTTCGGCCTAATATCAGAAAAGGAAGCCTGATTTTCAATCAAAAATCCACGTGTCAAAATATCAGCTTTTTTTAAAAAGTCGGTGACTTTTTGGTTCATTAAAATCTCTACTTTTTAATGGTGTAAAAAAATATGCACATTACCATAGTAAATCGCGAATACTGGCTAACAGTTTTTATAGCTGCTACGAAATAACAGGTATGTAAAAGTTGTAGATACCTTGTATAATATTTGTAGATGCCTATTTATTGCTGTTTTAAGATAATTTATATGCCTGAGTGACCTACGGTAAATTTTAGCCAATTGTAAGGTATCTTTAGAGAAGTGGGGATGGATCTAGAAGGGTCTGGGCATTACTACATATGTGTTATTTCGTAGTAGCTGTAATAACCGTTAGCCAGTATTCGAGATTTACTATGATAATGTATATATATTTTTTTACACCATCAGAAAGAAGAGATTTTTATGAACCATAAGGCCACCGACTTTTTAAAAAAAGCTGATATTTGACACGAGAATTTTCGATTAAAAACCAGCCTTCCTTTTCTGATATTAGGCCGAAATTAGGTGAAAAAATAAATATTTTAAATCAAATAAATTACAGTGTATTAAAAACAAAATAAGTAAGATTTTTACCAAATTTCGTAAAAAAAAATTGTTTTTGAAAGAGATAAAAATAAAAAACCAGAAACTTGGTTATTTGAATTTTCCACATCAATTTTGAAGTTATGCAAAAAAATTATTAATACAAAAGTTGTAGATCTTTTTTTTACCTACAATTTTGCCATGTAACTCTTTTCCATAGGACTTGTAGTTTTGCCGGAAATCGAGATAAACCATTCTTCCCCCTTAAAACCCACCCTCTCCCTTTTCCCGAACTCGGATCGCCCGTAATTTATTTTTCCTTTCATTTATATCATATTCTCCTCCTTTTCTAATGAGTTTCATCCTTCTGTGATTTTCTTTCTTTTTTACCATTTTTGAAGGCATTGGCACCAGTCTATTAATCGAATGCGGATGGCACACGCCACGCGCCCGCCCACAAGGCGTGTTAGACGCGGGTGCTGACGAGCGTGGCGTGCACTTAGTGTGCGCGTGTCTTCTAAACGCAGCCTTAAGCTTATTTCGTGCAGGTAGCAATTCGTTAGACCAAATACGAAACATAAAGTGGCACAACGAACTTTATATTTACCTAATATTTCGAGAAGACTTGTCATCAACACATTAACAAGTTAACCTCAGACTAGCCTGAAACATAAGATCTCAGAACTGAAGTGCATATAAGTATCTGTGCCAGTAATTACACAGCCTGTCCTTCTCTTCGAAATACAGCAAAGCTATTTGACGGGAGGAATAACCAAGATGGTGGTACCCATACAGCGCATCCCTCCCACCGGCTGAGGGCCCGGCGCTCGCAGTGATTTCAGTTTTGGTAGTACACTTCCGAAGTGCGAGTTATACAGGTGTAGCCTTACCCGAGATAACCGGGATATATGCGTAAACGCTTTTCCATTAAAAAAAAACCTAATATTATGTAATATTATTGCAGTCTTTTTCTTTCACTTGGTATAGACAAAAGGGCAGACAAGCCACCTGACGGCAGGGCAGGTAGGTAATTGGTCAGCATAGCCAATGCATGGACAAAAAGCCTTTTATTAAATGGACAACGAACAAATTAGGATACATTTATGGCATAATGAAATTAGGTTATAATAGATATATGATGATACCACAACAAAGAAAAAAAGCAATGTTGAATTTGAAATAAGCTTTTTAATCTAAGCATAAAATATTTCACGCCGTAAAAATTGTACGGAAAGTTCCTGGCTGCTAAAATGACAAATGATATTTTAATTTTTTAATTGCGGTACAGGAATCAGAGGACATTCCGCCGGCGCTCGTACGTGGGTATAATTCAAATCACGCCATCGCCATCGCAAAAATAAGAAATATTTGTACGAGCGTTTCCATTATACGCTCAGAAATGTATTTTTATGGGCTAGGTTTAAATAAGAAAATACTAAATAGTATGATAATAAGTGACATTATTTTAACATGGTTTTATCATAACTGAAAATAAAAATTATAGAACAGATTTTAACAACGCCAGAATTTATATAACATCATTAGATATAACACCATTATATCTACTTATTTATTAAACGTATATCTAGCTAAAGTGCGAAAATAAAAACTGGTTTGTTAGTATTTGACGATAGATTTGTATGTTCGTGGGGTCGACTACTGGCAAGTGCTGCCACTTCTCAGTCTCAGATTCTAATAATATCTGATTAAAATAATGTCTGATTAATATTTATGTCTGGATCAGGGCATTAATGTGCAGATTTCGAAGGGATTTGAAGATATTCGAGCAATCATCAACTCCTAGAGGTAACTTTATCTCTTCGACATATTATGACATAGGTACCTATATATACTTTTACTTATAAAAAAATAATAAATTAATCTCTATTTCTGATTATCCATAAGTTAAGCACGATCAGCTAATCACAACAAGAGGTTAACATTTTCAATCACTTTAGGATTAATTTAGGTCTAAAAAGTAATAATATACGTAAGTTTAAATTAAGTAACAGAATCATATATTGTCATTCATAAATTCATATATAGAACGTAGCAATACAATATGATGAAAAACATCACACTATACTGTCCTGTTCTGGGAAAAATGTCAGTTAAAATAATGTTCGTAGTACAATGGAAACACATCAGAAGCATTCCCATGCAGGACATTTTTTAAAAATATGCAAAAGCGTAGCCCGCCCGCCATCATAACATTGTTTAGAACGTGGGATTTAATTGTTTCAAACTCTACGCTTTGTTAAAACGCTTCGCATTAAAACACGTGTGCGTTTTTTCTACAAATGAATACCACGTCATTATCTGTGGGTTTTCTTAAAGACGCACTAACATTTTTCCACGAATATGAGTGATTTTTAGATAGAGATATATTTTAGCCAATGTATACAAAGACTATATTATAATATCTTCCTCGACAACCACTCTATCTATTGGTAAAAACAGGATATTAATCGGTGTAGTTATTTTTAAGTCCTTAAATTAAAATATGACAGATTTTCAAAAAAAAAAAATCCATACGCTAACGCTACATTCATATAAGTACGTACCTAATATTATATTTACTTTATATTTACTTCCGGCTGCACGGCTTCCACTATCTTGCTTGTTTCTGCCGCGAAGTTTCTTTCTAAAGCACTGCCTGTTTTGCCCTCCTTTCGAAGAGAAGGGCAAAACAGGCCCACAGTAGTTACTGACACAGATACTTAGCATCTTTGGTCTTACTAGGCTCTTAGGCTAGGTCCGGAAAAACTGTTTTTGTTCATGGATGACATCGGCTTAACGACCAGTGGCACGTCTGCTAGTTTGCTTATTCAACTAAAATAAAAAAATGGATCCGTAACTTCCTTCCTGATAAAAATTGCCTAAGCTCAAAAGAACTGAATCCATTATTATCTGTATAATATAGCTAACATGTATGTCTATACTAGTATAATATTATAAAGAGGAAAAGTTTGTTTGTTTGTTTGGTTGTAATGAATAGGCTCAAAAAGTACTGGACCGATTTCAATAATTCTTTCACCATTTGAAAGCTACATTATCCACGAGTAACATAGGCTATATTTTATTCTGGAAAAAAATATTTGGGTTTTTCGGACACAAGGTGTACAAAATCAACCAGAAAAGTTTCTTATTTTGCGTACTAAGTTCCCGTTGTAAATCTTAGTTAACGCAGGCAAAGTTGCGGGCAACAGCTAGTATATTATACATACGAGAACTTTTGATTCAAAATAGTACCACCAAAGTATCTTTTTGAACGTCAATTGAGTCTGCCACCGGTTCCAAAGCAAGTCCACTGAGAAGAAGCGGCGAAACAAACTCAGTGGAACTAATCATTTCAAATATTCTATTACTGAAATACTAGTATAGTATATGAGAAGAATCTAGCAAGAAAGCCTGTTGGGATGCTCTTTTCAAAATTTAGCTTACAATTTTTATAAACACATAGGTACTTAGTTACATATATTTATTTACACTAGTCCAAGATAATAAGCAAATAAATTTAGACACCTTAATACCTATCCAAAACAAACTAGAGGATGTTAATAAAAAAAAGGAAACTCAGCTAGGTAGAAACCGCATAACACGACCACAGCAGCACCTCCACACAGGCTAGGACGCGTGAGCCGGCGTCAACCTTCCACATAATATAAGAGGAAAGTGGAAGACCCGTCACACAACGCCACCACTGCAGTGTCATAAATGAGCGTGACATTGCAGGTGACGTGACGTTTCATCTTTATAGTTTAATTTAACATACTGCAGGCTCAAAATTTATCAGTTTTTGCTTCGTACATTAAAATAACAGCAGGCACTGCAGGCCTGTAGCTAGAGTCTAATTTGGGGTTTTGTTTCAGGTAGGGCGGAAGATAAAGTCATATTGGTTTCATTATGATTTATCTTAGTTTTTGGTTTTGATTTCAAGGTAGGGCTTTGCCCCACAATGCCCCCCCCGCCCCCAGCTACGGCCCTGGCAGGCAGGTGTAGGTACAAGTCGAAGACTTCAGTAATTTAATCTAATAATGAATAAACGCGACGTAATAATAATTCTAAGCTAACGATGCTCTGTAGGAGACAGCCTAACGTACGTCACTTCAACCGCTCGGCTTCTCACTATAAAATATGTATATATTATGATTTGCCCATTATACTGCTGTGAACTAGCAAGGCAACCCACATCACATTGAACGCCATGTCCGTCCCTGATCCAGCGTCCGACTTAATCTCTTATTAATGGTTTCGCTGACAGTACACGTGATTAATGCCTTATTCCCTAAACTTTAGGATGCTTTGGCAGGCCCGATTTATAATTCCAAAAAAACTAATACGATAACATGATCCTTTGTAATTCAATACTTCGGTCATAAGTAATAGTTGAAAGATAAAAATGGAAAGATGGTGTATAAAAAGAAAATTGTTAATATGAGTAGTATCATCATCATCATCATCAGTCTTTATCAGTCCACTTTTGAACATAAGACTACCTCAATGAACGCCAAGACGACCGATCCCTTGCCACTCGCTTCCAACGCGGACCTGCCACTGCACGTTGATCATCTTTCCATCTTTTTTTTTTTCTTTTACGCCGGGAAATGCACTGACGCATACCGCTGGGGAGTGGGTCTGCCCAGGCGGGTATGTGGGACTCGCTGCGCTGAAAGCTGGTAAGTTGACGCAGCTCTACCCACTAAAACCCGGCGAGTGCCACCAATGCCGCCTTTGGTGAGGTGCCCCGGATCTACAAGCAACAGGGCACCTCGACGGCTAGTCAGTCCCTCAGGGGACTGACGCCACCTCCACAGAGCAGTTGCCCTGCACCACAGAACAACCACTCCCAACGTCTGGACAGTACAATGAGATGAGGTTCCCATCCTCACCCCTGCTCTTTTGTCCCCTCTTCTTATAAGAGGGGTACAAAGAGCCCCCTAGACTCAATTCGCTTCACCCAAGGTGTTTGGGTCACCCTGGGCTACTGTGCCCCACCGCCACGACAAGGCCTGAACTATGGTGGGGACCATCTTTCCATCTGGTTGATGGCCGACCAACACTTCGTCTACCTAAGCGCGACAAATGAGTACATACGTAGAAAGTATTTAAGAAACTACCACACATAATTATTAGACAAAAACTCCACAAATAAATTGTAAAGGTAAAATTTTTCTAATCACAACACAAATATATATTTTCGGTTTATTCCTCCTACTCTTATCCGTTGGAATACGCTTCGTGAATCGTGATTCGTGCCACACGTTCATCTGGACGTGTTTCACTTTTCTGTTCAAATATCTCGCGATATTCAGCTTAGCTTTTCAGTGAGAAGAGCAAAACGACACAGCAAGCACCGTTGACGACATAGATGTCATAATAAATAATAGATATCGCGTGGGTAAGACAAGATGGCCTGGCATAATAAGGGCTAATTTAGGGGCGTAACTACTGCCTCATCGACCATAATATATAGAAACAGGGCCCGGTACTTTAGTAGACCCAAAGTGTTTAAAAAAACTATCTAAAAACCTATTAAAAAAAGATGCGACATGTAAATACCGGATCCCGCGAACGCAAGCTACACCACTGGTCGCTAGTGACTAGTAGCAACTCTCTGTAAAAGTAGTTTTTAGTAGTAATTTATCTAACCAGACACCAGTGACCATAGTTTACCACTTCCTTTTTTTATTCTTTTATCTTTATTTTTATATGGTTTCTTCACTTTAGCTCACTTTGCCAAACTTTGAATTCGACATTTTTTTTAGTCATATTATGTTAGACTAGCTTGAGTGTCCCGCGGTTTCACCCGCGTACTTCCCACTTCCGTGGTAGTACGGGGATAAATTATAGCCTCTGTGTTATTCTGATATATAAGCTATATTCTTGCTATATTATTATAAGTTTCATTAAAATCGATTTAGTAGTTTAACAAACATCCCTAAAATCTTTCGGGTCTGTATTGAATTCATTATTCAATACTACATAATAAGTATCGATGTTATACAAACAAGATAATTGGAAACATTAACTATAAAAAGCAAAATAAAAATATAAACTAAGGAAGGAAAATAAAAGCTTTTGCGTTTGTGATATATGACATAACATTTTGTGTCACGTATTCTTGCGGTTGACATTAGATATTTTACGGATGGCAGCACCGCGCAAGAGCGGCGGGAAAAATTGTGCAACTGTCAATTACAGATTAAACGGTTCGTTCTTTTTAATGCTACGCTAAACAATCGCATTGCATTATTTTACTTTATATCTTGAAACTACGGGTAAAGTGGGTTGTTTTCGTGGGCATTGTCAACCACTTGGCACTTACAATGAGGTGGCATATTTACTTGTCATATTAAAGGAAAAAAAAAACAAATAATTTACATCCGCCGGGTGATCGCAGTAGACCATCGGTTGTATTTAGTTTCTACTTAGAGTCTAAGCTAAGCGGAAACCAAATGTAAGCCTTAGACTAATAGGGGATCTCCTGTAAAACACAACAATACGTTCAAACTCTTACGTTTGCTAAAATCAGTCAAATGCTGTTAATAAAGTCCTCATCAATACCTTAGGACCTAGCAAATGTTAGGTTATAAATATAATATTTATTGAATTTCTTCTTGATACGTTAAATAGCTAAAGATTAAGTAACATAATTCCTCTGGACACTTACGTGAGGCTTCAATGAGCCGTTTTGACGTGGGCCCACCTGAGCACGCGATGGGCTCTGGATAAGCCTAATTTATGTTCTCAGCTTTAATGCATCATCTGTAATGATAAGAAAGATTAATTATTAAATAATAAGAAAAAAATGGGCCTCGTTTATATTCCGAGTGTAGGAACTTAAATCAAAGTCATGGCCCAATGTTGGTTATGTAAGACAATGGTCTAAGTATGTACCAACTTATTTGCTGGCGTAGTTATACTTCCCTTGTGTCTACTCTGATGCAGAGTTTACGGGATCAAAGACTCTGAATATTCGGTTCGGGATGAGCATAAATAAAACATGTTTGTGTAAAGTATTCAAAATTGTAGATCATTAACATACGTTATCTGAAGTCAGATTGGACCATAACAGAATTTAACTAAAATAACATTTTTATATTCATTGAAATTCCTAACCAGTATATATCTTTTCACAATATGCCTCTGGCATTTTTCCGAATGGTTCAAATACGCTTAATTAAAACCTTATTAGCATCAGTTATTACATAATATAATATAAATGTATTGTCGAACAAATGTTATTTAAAATAACTAAGTATATCATCATCATCGTCTTTTTCCTAGCCATTATTATTCCCATTCATCTGGGGTCGGCTTTATATGTCTTGACTCTGGTGCCTCCACTCTGGCCTCATACTCGTAAGTTTCCGTGTCACTCCACACTCCTCCATATCTCTCCTTATCCCGACAACCTCTACTTCGATCTTCCCTTCCCCCTACCCTTCTACCCGCATACCCTACGTTTACTTACGTTACTACTATTTATTTAAAATTATTTAATTTAAAAGAACTATATTTTTTATAAAAAATATTCAATTATAATATAAAATATTTATATTTACTCGATGAATTAAAGATATTTAGTTTAGCATTTAATTCCTCACTGCTCGATTTTTTTTAACAGATCATTTAGATGTTGTATCTTAATTACGGGTCCGCTCATTCAGGATAAACCCAAAATAAACCCCTTTTAACGTGTTTATAAAAGTCATCTATTACCTTAATAATGATCCGGCTTTTGTATGTACCTACCTACGTTTCCCGTCGTCCTCCATTTTGTCGTCATTTCGTTGAACGTCAAAATGGCCGCGGGAAATGACCTGTGAACTGATAGCTGAGTGATGTGAACTCAGATAAGCGGAGCGGGTTTCTGAAAAACAGGCGTATTTATTCGAGAAGTTAGTTAATTTGCATCTTTATCTCTATTGTATTACGTACTTCGCTGTTCAGTTATGAACTTTTAGTATTTTTGTGTTTGATGTGATGATGATTTTTGTGCTACATAAAATAAATTATATAAAGTTCCTGAAAACTTAAGGTCTATTTGCTTATCTACTAAATGATAAAAAAGTCCTTTCGATAATAAACGATATGAATAGGGGACACCAGAAATATCACTCACAAGTTGCCGATCCTATAAAAGCCTCTCTATATCTTCCGGGATTTGTTTGGGAAAATAATTTAAATATAATTATAATATAATATTAAATTTTGTGGTCACGTACGCTTTGGTTCCAAAGAGAAACGTAACACGTACTCCTATAACTTATATGTGTTATTAATACTTTGCAATATAGTTATAATACACTGGAAATTGTAATACTCAAAAATATTAGATTCGAGCGAGTAGGTATAGTATAATAATACGGACGTCCGGGGCATCGCTGGGCGGATGGTTTTCCTCTGGTTGGACGGACGCTCTGGGGCTTCTTTTACTAAACGCAATAGTGTATCTTCTATCTATACGATCTCCGGAGGACGGTCCTTCGTACGGACCGTCAGTGTAGCACTAAATCCAGCCAGTTATAAATCGCTCCTCTCAAGCAAATGGTCGTAGCGTTACAGCGTGCTGACGAGGGCAGAATCACTGGTTTTCTATTTCACTTATCTGAGGTTAAATGGTTTATGTACGCCAACACTCCGCAGATATTCAGCTTCATGAGCACAGCCTGGTCTTATCTAGTGTTTGTTTGTATCGTAAAAATATATGACTAGTTGCGAATATAAGAATAATTTAATAAAACCCTTATAAATATTGTGAGGTCGTGAAATAATTTTATTGTAAGGTTTAAAAACATTTGCGATGTAATTGCGTAGCGTTGTCTTAATAGTACTCCACTTTACAGTTCAAGCTGCAGACTTCACCTGCCAACATTGTCTGTATCGAGGAATTCGTAATAATTATTCTGATATACATACCATATTCAGTGACGTTCCTTGACTTTTATTAGTCACTGCAATCCTGTACTGTCTCTCGCTTTAACCGGGGAGGGAAACTAGAAATATTTCCTACTCACTGATTTCTTCTGAATAATAAAATTAATAAGATGATAGATGTATTTAAATGTAAATTTAAGGACATCCATCTTTACAATTTGTCGCATTTATAGCGCGTAGAACCGACATATTCTACCTGTACCTGTAAAATGCTATTAAGTAAGTATTAATTTTTTTACCATACCAACCTTTTTATTTAACCATATAACCAGAGAACTTAAGTTACCGATTTAATGCGAAAAATAACCACGTTGAAGTGGCAGTGGGCTTCGTCGATAGGTTAGTAAAGTTCAAGAGGCCGCGTTTAGGTAGACGAAGTGTTGGTCGGCCATTAGGATCGGAAGACAATCTCCATGCAGTGGCCTGTCCGCGTTGGATGCAAGTGGCAAGGGATCGGTCGTCTTGGCGTTCATTGAGGAAGGCCTATGTTCAGCAGTGGACGGATATAGGCTGATGATGATGATGACGATGATGAACCATTTTTAATTCAAATTTATTCATAATAATAAATAATTTACTATATTATGATGTTCATAATAAATAATTTATATAAGTAGTAGCAACAGAACAGATATTCTGAGGGTTTTTAATAACAAGAGCATAAAACTGTAGAATAATAAACTAGGCAAGAGTGATTGCCCAATCATGAGGTATTGGGTACAAACTCATGTGGATGTATCAAGTGCTTTCGGAGATATTTAAATTGATTATTCAATTTAAAAAACCAAATTAGTACTAACATAGTTTTTAAAGTTCTGTAATTATAGTAAAAACAAAAACAACTAACAATAAATAATGGAATGGACTGGCTTTTTTTAATAATTTTCAGCTGTAGTGGTAGATAAGATAAATATGCTAAAACTATCGAAACGGTTAAAAATACAATGTCACAAAGTGAAAGTTCATTTGTTAACCGTATGTTTAAATTCGGCTAACAATACGTATATAATTATAATCGCATTTGCATTACTTTACCTAATATTATAATACATAAATATTTTTAAGTCTTCATCTGTAGCGCCATCTATCATCTATGATGAGCTCGTGGCGCAGTGGTAACAGCCGCGCGGATCGATCCACCAGGTTAAGCAACGCTTGCCGAGGTTGGTCCGTGGATGGGTGACCATCTTTACATACCGAGACTCCTCCGTGCCTCGGAAAGCACGTTAAGCCGTTGGTCCCGGCTGTCATTCGTGGATCTTTGAAAGTCGTTACGGGTCGTCAGAAGCCCGAGAATCTGACAACCAGTCTAACCGTGGGATACCGTATCACCCAGTTACTGGGTTGTGGAGGTCCGACAGCAGTCGCTCCATGTAAAATACTGGTATTCAGCTGAATCCGGTTAGGCTGGAAGCCGAACCAATATATAGTTGAGAAAAGGCTAGGATGATGATGATCTGTAGCGCCATCTATCGAGGAAAAGTCGGACAATTTAATATATTATATTTTTTATTAATGTTATAATATATTTTATACACTTGAAATAACTCTAAAAATTATCACCATCAGCCTTTATCTGTCCACAGCTAGACCGTGGAGTATCTAGAAAGTAAAAAGAACCATCTCTGTGTATAAAAAGTATTCGAGAAGCGCAAATTAAGATGCAATGTGTCGAGACAAATAGTTGATGCCACAGTTGTTAGTGGAAGATAAAGATTATCCAGCTCAAACTGTTAGCGCCAAGAAATTGCATAACACACACTCTTTTTTAATTAATACAAACACGAGCACACAGAGTTTGCTACACTAGCGCTTTTAGTAGGTGGTTTTTGTAAATTGTGGTTTGCAGGCTGCGAAGGCTGTAATTTTTTAAATTCCTACATTAATGTATGAAAATACATTTTAAATTTCACGTTATAATAGTTTAGTTTACAGTATAGTGTTAATTAATAATTTATTAACATAAGAAGAGCATGTAAAATGCATACATATTTATTCGTATCCAAAGAATTCAGAATACGTCTGAATTCTTTGCCATAACTTATGTAACATAGACGATGCATAGACGTCAAAACATTGATCAGCTGTTGTAAAATAAATAACCTAAAAATGTTATTCACAATAATTGTTCAAAAGTATATCAAAATTCAAATAGTGAAATTAACTTAAACTGTATTTTACAAAACGAATTAAAATGAGATTGATATCCAAGATATTGCAACCTATCATAACAATTCCCAAAGGAGCTAAAATAAAAAATAATGAGATAACTTGTAAAAGTCAAAAGGTAAGCGTTATGATTACATTGTTTTTATTCTGCCGATTTGTGACAAAAAATATAAAAAATGTGATTGCAGCAACTTATCATTTTGGAAGGTGTTATTAATACTTTTTAAACCATAATTATAAACAGCTTCTTCTAGAAACTGGCCTCGTACGACCGACGAGTTCCGGCTTTTTCACATTACTGCCTTTAGCCAGAAGAGCTTTAGACAAATTGGAAAACCTTGTTCACCATCATATAGACGCAGTAGGGGCACAGAGGATCTCACTGCCAAGCCTCACTTCTGCAAAATTATGGGAGACATCTGGAAGATTAAATGACATAGGGCCAGAACTAATAAAAGTAGAAGATAGACACGGAAAAAAATATTTGCTAGCTCCGGTAAGATTGTTGATTTAAAGTTAATACAATGCTATAATATATTATTTCATTAGGTCATCATCCAAATAATTAAATTTTATTTGAATATTCCCTTTAGCTAATTCCAATGTCCAAATTTAGTGTCTATCTCAATGATTACAATACCTTATTTAATGGGTTTTGGTCTTCCTGTGACCATCTCAACAAAACTATAAATGTGATAAGCACCCAAACAAATATAATATATTTAAAATAAACAGTGATCATATTGATTACTGGTTGTATTTTAGTTGTATACTTTTATGTGTTACTAGCAGCGCCCCGGACTTTCACCCTTATACTTCCTATTACTGTGGGAGTACAGGGCCTATGTGTATAAAAATCCATTCAGTAGTTTTACAGGAAAGAGTAACAGACAACTTTTGTACTTACAAACTTTCACATTTATAATATTGGTAAGATGAAACTGAGACCAGTATTGGATTATACCTATCATTAAAACTAATAAATGTTTATTTTAATATGTGGAGTTGAAGCCTCATAATTGACTTGTCAATAAACATGTAAAATAGACCTTTATTAATATGTTTAGCTGTAATATATACTCACAATTTAACACATACTGTTGTTAACCAAATATAGAATTGATATGGAAAATATGGTTTATCCTAAAAATGTTTTAACATGTAATTTAAAAATTTCAGACTCATGAAGAGGCAATATCTGAGATAATATCTGATGTTGGTCCTGTGTCATACAAGCAGCTGCCTTTACAGCTATATCAGGTAATAAAATGATCAACAAAATATACACTATCTCAGCTAAAGGTATTTAAAATAAGCCACAATTTTTCCTCCGAGCTGTGGCAGAATAGGTACATAATTGTATTGATAATTTTGAGAGCTTCTTAAATGAATGAATGAGGCCTCTCATGACCTTGGTTGTAAAGTATCTGAAGTGTGTATTGGGCATGTAAAATACTTACTAAATAAATACAAACCTTAATAAAATCTGTTAAAGTTTTTCAACTTTAATAAACTTTATGAAACTGAAATATATAATAAAGAAATTAAGCACTTCAATTGAAGTAAGTATAGTATCTTTACAACATTTTTTTTTTTACAACTACATTTATGTCTTTTTAGAGTTGTTATTTTTATATTAATTACAACCTAATCATCATGAATACTTTGGTGGCCTTCAATCAGACATGAGAGGTAATTTTTGTGTGGCAATGTTATTATTAATCTGATCTGAGATTAAATTGTGAATTGTAACACTAGGTTTTGCTTAAAATATACAGGTTTTTTTTTAGATTAGTAATAAATATAGAGATGAGCATAGACCAAAGCATGGTTTATTACGAGCAAGAGAGTTTTTAATGATGGATGCATATACCTTCCACCAAGACATGGAGTCAGCTGCTAAAATTTATAACAATTTTACTGAAGCATATAGAAGCATATTCAAAACCCTAGATTTACCAGTGTATAGAGGTTAGTAAGATGTTTTATATAACCAGAACCTTCTAGCTTACTTGATTGGTATTTGGAAATGTCATCAAAAAGTTTTTGTTCTGTGCTGCTTTCCCGACTGCTTGGGAGACTACTGGCTTGCTTTTTTCTCCCGTAAAACAGCATTGCTGTGTTTTGTAGAGAAGTGCAAAAAAGGCATTATAATCACTAACATCTCATCTCTTAGGATAGGCTACATAATATAATGAATTGCTATTTGCTAGGCCTAGTTTCAGGAAACTAGTTTATGTTCATCGGTTCACACATCTGCCAGTTTGCCTTTACACCTAAAATAAAAAAAAAAAACGACTTGACTTCAAAATAACTTGTTCTCTTTGTGCTCATTTAAATAAAGAATATTTATGACAGTAAAATTTCAGTTGAAGCTCCTAGTGGAGACATGGGAGGATCACTGTCCCATGAATGGCAGTTAATAGCTGCAGCGGGGGAGGATGCAATAAAAATATGCTCATTGTGCTCGCACACAGCACTTGCTGATGAAAGTTCCGCTTGTGATAAATGTGGGAAAGAGACACAGCATCTAAACAGTATTGAGGTGAGTTTTATTGATTAAGAAAAGAGTTGTAAAATGAATTGGATTTTTTAATGGAGTTTTGAGACATTATAGTTTTATTTTGATATTAGGACATTATAACTAGATCACAGACTCAATGACGAGGGAGCATAATATTGGCGAAAGAATTTTTAAAATCAGCAAGCAGAATAGATGTGTCATGAGCAGCTACAACCCACTGCCCATATGCCATGCCATCCTATGCTATAGCCACATGAAACATACATGCTAAGGCATATAATGTCATAATTTGTAATCTTTGGATTTTATCCTAGTTTTACTTTTATTTTATAAATAGCCAACCGAGTAATCGAAGCCTTATGGTGACTACCGACGCCCATAGACAGCCAAAGGTTATGCTGATGAGATGCGTTGAACTACTTTTCCCTATACCCCCTCAATGGGCCACCAGAAACTTGCAAACCATAGGAAACGCGACAGTATAGCTGTCACTAAACACCGGCATCATGTCAGCGTGTACACCCCGATCGTGCCGACGCAATTTTTCTCAAACAATATCTCCATATGTACATATTTTAGGTACATTTGGATTTGAATTTTATCTTTAGTTTTGTTATTGTGATAGGTAAATACCTATTTTTTATATTGATATTGATTTTCGTTTTGTCAGGTTGGTCACACATTTATCCTGGGCACGCGATACAGTGAACCTTTGAAAGCTCACTTTGTGGAAGCGCACGGATCCCCGCTACCCCTAATTATGGCCTGCTACGGTATTGGCATCACTAGGTAATGATTTGATAATATCACATGTGTTCTAAAATATGTGCAATAAGTGATTTTATAACGCAAATGGACTATCTATCGGGTAAACAGTCTGATATGCCAATTTTGAATCTTGTATCATGTTTTGTAAAAATTATTTTATTCAGTTTCGTAAATAAATTAATTAGTCGGTTGGTTGATGCTAAAAATGAACATCTAGTAGGAAAAAAAGGAGGAAAAAACATAAATAAAATAATAATAATAGTGGTAAATACTTAAAATATGTTGAATTATGTTACGTAATAATTTCCTCTCACTAACAGAATTTATAACCCAAAGTACGATTGCAATCAACGATTAAAATATTGCATCAATCACTGTTGTAAAGCACAAAATCATTAAAAAAACTTATTAAATTACTTATTTATTATTTTGGAATCTAGGTTATTAGCAGCATCCATAGAGGCCCTGTGCAGTGACACGGCGATGCGGTGGCCTAAAGCTATCGCCCCCTATACAGCTATGATCATAGGCCCTAAGGTATGAAATATCTATTGCTTATGTAGATCATTATTATTGCTACATATATTGTGAGATATATTGTGGCATTAATAGAAATATATTATTGTTAACTAGTAAATTGTAAAGACTAAAGTTAACTATTTAGAAGTATTTTGATCGAAATAAACTAAAAATTAATACGATGCCACGAACAAACAGACACACACACATGCACGCACGCACACACGCACCCACGCACGCACGCACGCACACGCACACACACACATACTTTGTGCTTTTGTGTCGCGTATTAATAATATAATCAGATGAAATAGCAAAAAATTAGTCTTTTTTCTATGTTACAAACTGAAAACGAAGAATTTCTAGGCGTAATCTATGTTTTTGCAGGAAGGGTCAAAGGAATGGGCAGCACATGACTTCGAAAAGGTAGCAGAACTTTCAAGAAGAATATCCGAAGCCGGTCTGGGTGATGACGTGGTCATAGATGACAGACATAACCTCACTATCGGAAAACGAATGATGATGGCTGACAAGTAAGATATATTTTCCAATGCTTGCTTCCTTTACTAAAACCTTAAATGATACCACTTTCAATTATAATGAAACAACTTTTTACGGATTTTCTCGCGGTTTATTTGGTTTATTATAAGCCCGGCGTTTCGGATGCTTATAAAAAACCAAATAAAACGCGATAAAATCCGTAAAAAGTTGTTTCATTATAATCAGTGAAATTCGCGTAAACTTAAGAAAACAGTACCGCATTCAAGTTTTGCAAAAATGGGATCTTGTAAAGTTTTAGCAGTTATTTCTCATGCTTTTCTTTATTTGCGTTTAATATATATATATTTTGATATCGAATTGAACTTACTATAACAAGCGTATTATAATAACATGAGATATTGACGTGGTCAATTCTTCTTATGTGTTAAACCTTTTATTAATTTCCAGAGTCGGCTATCCTTACATCATCGTGTGCGGACGGTCTACGCTGGAGTCTCCCCCTCGCTATGAACTGTACGAAGCACTGCCTGGAAAAACATCAACCCCACAATTGCTCACCTTTAACGAATTAATAAGTGCACTGATTGAAAATGATAGAAGTGACAAAAAACGATGTATTGGAGTTTAATAAAATATAGCGCCATCTAGTTGTGTTTTTACAAACCTTAATGGGTTCATCCGGCGATAATGGACGTAATAATATATAACAGGACCGCTAACTCGTAACAGAAAAACGAGCCGACAGAGATAGCCAGTGTTAAGGAGTGTGTCCCTTTCTTATAGGGTGACCATAAGATTTAGCTATATGGGACACATATTTTTCCATCCATATACAAAATAATTAACTGTCGACATATCATCATCATCATCACCAGCCCTTATCCGTCCTCTGCTTAACATAGGCCTCCCTCAATGAACGCAAAGACGATCGATCCCTTGCCACTCGTATTCAACACTGACCGGCTTATGCACACATAGATATTAGGTATTGAATATTTTTGCTACCAGTGAGATCAATAATTTACTACATAATATTATGTAGTACAATACCGATCTTACTTACATTATATTATACTAGCTGTTGCCCGCAGCTTCGCCTGCGTTAACTAAGATTTACAACGGCATTTTAGCGGGATAATATAGTCTATAGCCTTCCTCGATATATAATATAAAATAGGCTATAGATTATATATGGATTACTGGTTGATTAAATATAGATATATAGACCTGACTAAGACCTGACTAAGACCTGTTTTTAAGATTAGCGCGTTCAACCAAACAAACTCTTCTGCTTTATATCTTATTATACATGTAGTAATTGAAGAATTTGTAGTTTGAGTAGAACCCCTCTGCTGAACTGAGGCTCCAGCCCCGGCGCGGCGCCCCAGCGCGTAGGTAGTATAATATAGTAATTTTTCAGCCTTCCTTGAGAAATCATTTTTTTAGGTTACAAACATCCATCGACCCATATATACTTTCGCATTTATATAATATAGTATAGCACCGCCCCGCGTTCCCGTAGGAATATTGAGATGAATTATAGCCTATGTGTCAATCTGATGTATAAGCTACATTATTATTAAGTTTCATCAAAATCCATTCGATTTTTTTCTTGAATTGTATACTGCTAAGCCATTTATGATACATTTCTTCATTTTTTGGAAAACTGTAACAGAAGCTCAACTCTCGACTACCAAGGTATGCAAACTAGGAACAAATTTTAGTTTGTATATTTGTAGGTAATAAAACTTATATAGGTATATAGACATTTTTAGTAGGTATTTTATATCACTACAAATGTCTATGTCTTTATGTTCAACATAACATAATATATCTATTTTAATACAAAAACTTAGTAATTATTAAAATAATCCGTAAACCTGAGTTCACGTGGGCGAAGCTGCGGGTAACAGCTAGCACACACACACACACACACACACACACACACACACACACACACACACACACACACACACGCACGCACACACACATACACACACACACACACACACATATCTTATATATTTAAACGAGCAATTCTTGTATATATATGTATATTATTATATAGAATCGGGATCTCGGAAACGGCTCCAACGATTTTCATGAAATTATGTATACATGTGTTAAAAACGGTGATAAATCGATCTAGCTAGGATAAATTTTTAGAAAACTTTTTTTATCCGTGTTTTGAGGGCATCGATAAAATATGATTAGAATAAGAACGTAAATTTCGCTGTCAAATAATATGTCATGGTGGCTTAGTGGTGAAATAAGGCAGATAAATCCGAACAAGCCTGGTTCTAATCTCCAATCCATTTTTTTTTTCCTTTTTTTAATCTAATTTTATCGATGCCTCAAAACACGGATAAAAAAAAGTTTTCTAAAAATGTATCCTAGCTAGATCGATTTATCGCCGTTTTTAACACATGTATACAAAATTTCATGAAAATCGTTGGAGCCGTTTCCGAGATCCCGATTCTATATATATAGAATCGGTCATCGGAATATATATATATATATACCGGGTGTATTTGGAACGCTTTGAAAAACGAAGAGGTATGATAGTGTAGGTGTAGCCTGACATGATAGAAGGGAAAAAACGCGAAATTTTTTTTCTTTTTGGTTGTCTTTTTTAACTTTTTTGTGTATAATCCGGTTTGGTAAACATAAAGATACAGACATTTGATGACAATGCTTTAAAATAATCGTTTTTTGAAAAAAACAGCAATCTAATTTGTTTATCGTATACTCACGATTCACGCGGCCGCCTTGACTAAACAGCTGATTCACAGCCGTACCGCACGGGGTGAACGAACTCCCGTACCGCGCGCGTCTCCAGCGCAATTTATCGCTTTAGTTGTAACTCGTACATCGTTTTAGTTTTTACTAATAGGTAAATTTAATAACATCCTTCCTATTTATTTTCTATCATTGTGTTTGTAATATTGTAAAACACATGAAATACCTACATAGCACATAAAACAGCATTTTCGGTGTTTGAGCGTAACATACAAACTACACTGAACATAAACACTGGTATACATTTTCATACAAACTTTCATAAAATAATTATCATAACTTAGTTCTACAAAAATAAGAAATAAACAAAGATTTAAATCGTAAGATGCGCCCTTGTATGACCACTCCAAAATGTGTCCATCTCCAAATGAGTGAGCTAACTCATTCGCAATCAAAATCAAAATCAAAAATATCTTTATTACGTAGTACAACTTGAAATAAGTAAAAAAAAATGTAGTCAATAAGAAGTAATAATAATAATAATAAAAAATAAATAAAAAAATAAACTCGTTTGAGATGCAGGATTCCTTAAGAAAAACGAGAAAAGAACTTAGGGGGCAATCAGTACGTTTTAATTTATTTATGCGTGATGATAGTGAGATGTCCCACATTATAATCAATGTGCTGTTTTTACAGTAAAACCGACGGCGGTTGCCTTTCAAAAGTACAATCACAACTCGACAAACACAAATAAAGCTCATTTATTTTATCAGGAATAAAATAAGTTCAATATTTATTGAAATATTGAATTTATTTTATTAATACCTATTACCTACCACGAAATAACTACGCGCATGTGGAAATTGTGTTATAGAGAAAGTAGTATTACACAATTTGCATAAGAGAAACAGAGACGACACTATTGTCTCAGTACCGTCCTATTAACCAATGTGACTATAATAGATACTTTGAAGTACCGCGAATGCGACTAAAAATAGATATTACAAACGGAAATAATGGTAGCGTCAGCATATTGCTTTATAATTTTTTTATTAAAAAATCGGACAAATTCCGGAAATTGAAAAATACATTTAACAACCGTAGGAGATTTTTGATAAACATGGTAGTTTTTGAGATAGTGAGTATATTTTTTTTTATTATTTGCATAATGAACATTTTTTTTAAGTCTCTTAAGCAAAAGTATAGAGTTTGTTCATTAAGACCAATGTTTTTAAAAATTTTAACTATCACTCCCTGACACAACCAACGACCTGGAACCAAAGCATAAAGTCCGTAATAAAATACTACACTGATGGTACACTTTATATTCATAAAAATGAGAAATTGAGAAAACAAAACAGGCGTATAATAAATAATTTTATGACATGGACAATAAATGTTATGCAATATTAATAACATGTTTTTGTTTTTGCTCTTGTATAAATTATTTACAACGTTATTTTTTTACATTTTACAACTTGATGAATTTGTTGACCGTATACGCGACGCGGCGCGGCGGCTCAAGCGCCTTTGAAGTTTGAAGACTGCTATTCACATTTCACACTGCGTATTTAGTTTAATAGTGCGCGTCGTTTGTGCAACAATTTAATTGTTGTAATATTGTTTCGTATTTGTTATTTTTATTTTATTTGCAATTTTCAAGGTGTTAAGGACGTTTTGTGGTATTGTGTTTGTTTTCTTTAATTAAATAACAATGCCTAACGCGTACGTTTACAGTGCTCGTGAATATGGTGACATGATCATGTGTTTGCGACAGGCTGAAGGAAACGCTTTACGTGCTTTACGGATTTATAGAGAGAGGTTTCCAAATCGCCAGCATCCTTCTAGTTCTAGCATGATAACGGCGGCATTTCAACGGGTGTTGGAAAATCGTCCGATAGCTCCTGTGGCAGCGAGTGGTGGACGAGAAACAGATGTGCGAACGGAAGAGGATATTTTAGATGTCGTTCATCACAACCCTCGTTTGGGCACTCGAAGCATTGCAAAACTGGCGCAGAGGCGGGTCTATGCCGTCTCATAGTTTTGTTCATAAAGTGCTCCGACGGCACAGAATGTGACCGTATAAAATCCACAGTGTTCTTGCCGGAGCGATTAAATGGACCACGTTATCTCGAGTTTATAAATGAGAACATTGAAACTTTTTTAGATAATATGCCCCTATCAGAATATCAGATAACGTGGTTCCAGCATTATGGTGCACCGCCACACGTCGTTAGACCTGTGAGGGAGCGTCTAACTGAGCTGTTTGGTGATAGCTGGATTGGTAGACTAGGGCCTCATGCCTGGCCTTCGCGTTCGCCTGATCTAACCCCATTAGATTTTTTTTATGGGGTTACGTAAAGGAAAGGGTGTTCGATCAGGAGTGTGAGACCGCCATCGAGATGCGTGATAGAATTATCAGCGTTTTTTGCGAAATCAAGAGAAGACTGTGTGGAGGATCTTTCTTTAATGCCCCGCCTTCACGAAGAGACCCATAGACGAGCCCAGATTTGCATCGACAGGAATGGAGCACAATTTGAACCACACCTCATTCGAACCCGAAGGATGTAAAAAGGTAAGTGTAGTATAGTAGTGTTTTGTACTTCTATTTTTGGTTAGTAGGGGCCATCCATAAATTACGTCACGTGAATTTTAGGATATATCGACCCCTCCCCGTCCTTGTTACTGTTGGTCACATTTACGAGACTCCCCCTACCCTAGTGTGACGTCTCATATGTCGAAACTCTTATATTCGTTTTAAATTAATACTTTTTAATTTATTAGTAGTTCATCCGGTCGTCTAGGCGTTCATTGAGGGAGACCTTTGTTCAGCAGTAGAAGGATAAAGGTTGATGATGATGAACTCAAGATCAAACACTTGGAGCTTGTAATTTATGGATGGTCTAGAAGTACTAACGCAAGTACTAATACTTGCGTTAGTTCTACCTTGCGTTATTTTGTGTTATCAGTGCGCCCGCTAGCCGCGCGTCTCGCGGTCAGCTGAGTGCTTAGTGTGTATTGCGCATTGTGTATTGTACATTGCGGGCTTGCAAAATACATAAGTGCTAAAATTTTCTTAAAAAATCGTTTCTGAGATAAATGGTTATATGCATTATATAGTATATAGATAGTATATTATTAGGCTTAAATCTTTCAAAGCGTTCAAAATACACCCAGTATATATATATATATATATATATATATATATATATATATATTATATATTTATATAATGTTTAATATTTATTTAGAAATGAAATAAAGGTACCTAGTATAATGTGTTTCTGAAAATAATAGTTTTATTCGTAAAAATATAAACGTAAATAATAACAATTGTAAAAGAAAACTTATAATATAATACACACCTGAAAATAATAGAATCTACATTAAAAGCCTTTATTTCAGGTCTTTTATTTCAACATAACTAAATCAATATAATATACTTTCTGCATTTAATTCATAATAAAATATTTTGAAAATCTAATGTCACTGTACATTTTTATTCTAATTACAAAATTCTATATAACTAAACAAAGATTAAGATTATAGGTTTTGTATTTACATATATATACATATACCTACTAAAATGTCTCATTTATGTGGATAGAAAATAAAACACGGTATTGACATAATTTTTGTGGGTATAATTTATTACAAAAATATCACAGGCATAGATTTGCATTTTTCGTATAATTATACGTTTTTAGTTGCACATATCTCAACTAGATGGTGAAACATACCGCTTAAAAATATTTGATTTAAGTTTCCAGTCTATTTTAGGTTGTACAATAATAGTCTCTGTCGACTACACAAAATGTAACTTATCACAAAAAATCATGGTCACCGTAGTTGTAAGATTTAGAATAATGTTATTTATAGCTTACCGGTGGAAAGATATATTGCAACCACCAAATGATTCACTTGGACAAGCATAAACACAACAATTTGTCACCATTTTCACTGTAATAATACTTAAAATTAAAACAACGTACTTAATTCAAACTTAAATTGTAAACAACGGACGCCATTATGAAATTTAACTGGGCTACCATAAGTAATAAAATAATTAAGCAAAATAATAATTTATGTTTTCTTTTTTAATTAAAAATATATTCAAAGAAATAAATTTAATTACAATTTCTTGACTTACAATTGTTAAAATGACATCAAAAAGACAATTATTTAAATTAAGTTTTTGATCACGCCATAATTTATAATAAATTACTTTTGCAAGCTGGCAATATGAAAGAACGAGACACATTTCTTACTTATTGCTATCTCGCTCGGCTCGGATCGGCTTCTGTGTAATGCCCATTAGAATATAATACTTAATGCGTTGAGTTAGTGTTCACTTTCGTAAATACATTTTTTCCGAGTAAGCCATCCTGTTATTATACTACATCCATGCCGGCGATAGTCTGAGCAACTCATTGACAAGCGTTATCTAGAAAGTCTTGATGGCAGTAATTTACACTTTCTTATTGTATATCTATCCCCTTCTCTTGAAAAACAGCCAAGATATTTTACAAGACAAATAAAACAATTAATGGTACTCAAGCAGGCGGACCATGTTTTTCTCTTAACGGAGAGTACTATGGTAGTTCAAAGAGCAGATCTGACAGTGTGTTTTCTAAGTACTATAAATGTGAAAAATGGTTTTTACTTTGCAAATATACAAATATGGTTATTAAGTTTGTTAGCCCATTCGTTTCAATAACCCTCATACTATTGGCAAAACTAACGTTAATGCAAGCTCTAGTCTCAACTGTATAACACACTATTTCTCCCACAATTCATAAATATTGTTAAAATAGCTATCATGATTTGGCAACACTGGTTGTCTCTGTCTCACAACCGAGAAGTAGGCGCCAATAGAGAACATCGAACTTTTACGCGTTCAATGTTCATCGTCGGCGCCACAGTCGCTTTTTGAGTCGCGCTATAGGAGCGCGTATTTCAGATTTTTAAATAAGAATTCCGTTTGTATAAACTAGTGCGCGTAGGTTTTTTTAGTTTATTAAACTTTAAACAGGTTTTACGAGGTAAGTACGATTGCAATTGATCTACATTCTTTTATGGAAATCGTTTATAGTGTTATGCGTTTGAATTATTTGTTAGTATAATTTATGTAGGTACTTATTATTTTATTTATAAATAAAATACGCGACACCATAGCTTTTGCTTTTAAACCTTTATGATAATTATTCAAAACCTGGAGAAATGTAACTTTGAATTTAGAATATATTATGAATAAATAAATATACTTAATAAATTATTTTGTATAATTTCTAAACTAGCTTCTTATAAAAATTTAAATTTGGGTCGAACTTTTTATTATTTAATTTTACCATGCCAATTGTTTTTTTTTTTTTACTTGTAGGCAGTAGCAAGCTATACAATGGTGAAACAATTTTAAGTTTCTATTGACGGATGTATAGGTTTTATTTTGTAATTGTTTAGATGTTACGGTACATTGAGGATTGTTTGAATTTCGGTGAAAGTGCGTGGTCACTAATCTGCATGGTTCTCTCTTACAAAAACAACCCACCTAAATGTAACCGAGAACGTACCTATTATTAAAGAATGTTGTAAAATAAATACTGCGTGTAATTTAACAAACCTATAATGAAAGCTGGATGGTTAAATCCAGAGGCGTGCATTCGAACTGGCTAAAACCAATTGATTATTGACCACACGTCATAACAAGCGTAAGCGTCAGTCTTAATTTTTTCCTTTCTTCAATTTGAATACTAATTTAATTCGAATTTAGAATTAGATGCCATAGACAACACTTTTTTACTTTAGTCACTAACCCAATTTGTAGAAAATTAATTCTGAATTTACATTCCTGTATTACATTTCATTTATTGTCTTCGTTAAGGTTTATTTTATATCACTCGTAAACTTTTTCTGGAGATACCTATTTATCTTGAAATAATTTCCTCGGAGAAGCGAGATTAGGAAATGCGATACACGTCTGGATTTCTCTTCTTACAATTTGTACCTGGTTGGGTTTGTCATGTGTTGGGATTTGTCTTAGTTAAGTAACATTTTTTTAGGGATTTATTAATAAACGTATTTATAACCTAACCTACCAAGTTAGATAATTCCCAACAATCCATGACTTTCGGGAATTTGAATTTTGTAGTACAGAGTGACCTCGATACATTTGCTACGGTTCGAAAACTGTCTATTTCAGTCCCAATATAAGATATAAACGTCTTCTGACCGTAATGATAACCTCTTCACAATCATTTATCTTGTAATTGAACTTACAATTTGTTTAAATTTTCAAAACAAACACGAACCAAAATGAACTTACATTTGAATTTATTCCATTACCGTGGTTGGTAGACACTATACCTACCTACTTATAAGTAGATACAGTACACATATGTTGTAGGTATACATGAAGGTATACACTCACACACAGATGAAGGTACCCCTACGTGCTGGTCTGTCTGGCCCCGTCTATAAAAAAAAAACAAGTATTTAAATTCCAAATTAGAACGAACACATTCTTTTTTCTTGTGGTAATTTTGCTTATAATTTTAAATATACGTCTTTTAATAAGTCTTTTTATATATAGATATATAGATAGTCTTTTATCGTCTTAATATAATTTAGTTTTAAGTTACTATACTATAATATAAAACATCTTATTATATACGTATATTAGTATTTATATATTATTATATTATATTTTGTCATATTTATAAAAATTATAATTGTAGAATTATTGTTCGTAGATAGCACGTAACAGAATATTATGGCCACTATAACGGATATTAGTATTTCTGATGAAGAGTTTTGTTCTTTTACTACCCTTAGCAGTGACGATAGCTATCACAGTTTAGAATCACTTTCCTTAAACGATGTTATATCAGAACGTCTCACTGATAACTTTAAAAAATTCAATGTTGTTCATATTAACGCCCAAAGTATTCCGGCACATTATCCCGATATGCTCGCGTCGTTTACTTCTAATAGTATACACGCTATACTTGTTTCTGAAACCTGGCTGAAACCTTGTCTACCTTCAACCAGCTATTCCTTACCCGGATTTCAGCTAATTCGAAATGATCGCATCAACAAAGGTGGAGGAGGTGTGGCAATCTACTTAAAATCAAACTTTCCTTTTTCTATAATTAGCTTGTCACCACAGCCCCCGCCTATTGATGCTGCTGAACACATTTTGATTGAGGTTGACTTGGTGCATACAAAAATTTTATTAGGTGTGTTCTACAGCCCATCGCTTACCGTAGATTACTTCACTTCTTTTGAACAGCTCCTAGAAACTTATACTCCTGCATATTGCCATAACATAATTATGGGCGATTTTAACACCTGTATGGTTAAGCAAGATCGAAGATCTGAAAGGCTCAATGCCATACTTGATTCTTGCAATATACATCTGTTGCCTCTTAAACCTACCCACTTTTTTCCCGGTTGTGCACCTTCACTTTTAGATCTTATCATGGTTTCTGCCCCAGAATTTGTTTTTACATTCGGACAGTGCCCCGCAGATGGGTTCTCGTACCATGATTTGATATACCTATCTTATAATTTACGCCCTCCTAAACAAAAATCTAGAGTAATGATGCAGCGTAATTTTGGTAGAATCAATTCAGATAGTCTATTGGCCGACGCACTAGATTTGGACTGGTCCCTAATTTATAATGAAATAAACATAAATGATAAAATAACATTATTTAATAATTTAGTAGTGAATTTATATGACAAGCATGCCCCAGTAAAACTTATCAAAGTTAAGCATCTTCCTGCACCTTGGATGACCGACGAGCTAAAACTATTGATAGTTAAAAAACACAGGGCCAGGGCAAAGTATAGGAAGTCCAACTCTGATGAGCATCGTGAGAGATACATTAAAATACGCAACCGCTGTAATACGATGTGTAGGGATGCGCAAAGACGCCATATTCATAAGTCGGTTGAGAACGGCAACCCAGGAAAGGTGTGGAAATTTCTTAAATCTCTTGGAGTTGGTAAGCAAACGACTAATTGTAATTCAGACATTTCTACAGAGGAACTAAACCTCCATTTTGCTTCTCCCAATTCAGACTTTGACGCCAATGCTAAGGCTAGCACACTATATCATCTTTCTCAGCTACCAGCTCTCAAACATCCTCCGTTCTTTTTCAGCCAAATTACTGAATGTGATGTTAAGAAGAACTTGTTATCCATATCATCTGATGCCGTCGGTTGCGATAACGTTAGCCGTAAGATGTTGATACCTATCCTTGATGTTATTCTTCCTGTCCTCACTCATATTTTTAATAGCTCTATTGAATCTGGCAGCTTTCCTGACACTTGGAAAGATGCTTACGTTATTCCTTTGCCAAAAAAACCTAATCCTTCTACTGTTACTGACTTTCGGCCTATTTCTATCCTTCCTTTTCTTTCCAAAGTATTCGAACGCCTAGTCCATTTTCAACTTACATTATATATGACCAAAAATCAACTTCTTAATTCACTTCAATCGGGGTTTAGGACGGGACATAGTACGACTACTGCTCTTGTTAAAGTCACCGAGGACATCAGACGCGGCATGGATAACAAGAAACTAACTGTTCTGTGTCTATTAGATTTCAGTAATGCTTTTAACACGGTAGACCATGACGTACTTCTTAGTACCATGTGTTCACTTAACATATCTCCATCAGTGATTGGCTGGTTTCGTAGTTACCTGCAAAGGCGCCGGCAGAGAATAAAGATGGAAATGAATCTTTCTTCCTGGTCTAATCTGCCTGTCGGGGTGCCTCAGGGTGGCGTCTTATCCCCCCTTCTTTTTGCCATGTTTATTAACAGCATCACAAGTAACATTTCTTCTCCCTACCATCTGTATGCAGACGATCTGCAGATCTATGCTCAGTCTAAACTTGAAGACTTGCCTAAGGCTATTTCTATAATCAATAAAGATCTTGCTGCTGTATCTGAATGGAGTCACTGTCATGGTCTCAAGTTGAACCCAGTGAAATCTCAAATTATAGTTTTGGGCAGTCGGGCACTTGTTTCAAGGATTGACTGGGCTACTTTACCTCCGGTGCTCATCAATAACAGTACTATACCATACAGCAAATGCGTTAAAAATCTTGGCGTGTATATGGACGACAGTATGAACTGGTCAACGCAGATTAAAGAAGTCAGTAGAAAAATGTTTTCAACTTGGCATTCGTTAAGACGGTTACAATACTTGCTACCTACTTCTACCAAAATTGCGCTTGCGGAATCTCTATTTCTTTCCTATCTCGACTATGCCGACGCGTGCTATCCTGATCTCACTGAGCAACAACTAACAAAGCTTGAGAGGCTCCAAAATTTAGCTATTAGATTCGTATTTTCTTTGCGCAAATACGATCACATATCAGATTTTCGTAAAAAGCTCAAGTGGTTGCCAATCCGTCTTCGCCGGAATACTAGAATACTGACGTTGCTTTACAACGTACTTAAGAATCCTCAAGCCCCAGAATATCTTAAAGAAATGTTTACTGTACGTTATTCTGATAAGGCAATGCGATCTAATAACACAATTACTCTGCATATCCCTACCCATCATACTGCATTCTACAATAGCTCTTTTACTGTGCAGTCAATACTTCTGTGGAACGCCTTGCCAGATAGTGTTAGGGAGGCTAAAACTCTAGCCACTTTTAAGAAACTAGTAAAAGATTTTTACCTAAATTGTTAAACCTGGAAAGTGATAGAAATTTCAGTTATTTATCTGTGTGCTGTTAATAATTGTTAAATTTTGTATTTATAATGAACCATTACCTACTTAGCTAATGATTAATATAATCGTAATATGTATGTATTTATATTATATTGCATATAACATAATTATAAATTCGCTTTAAACATGATACGTATGTATGTATATATTATTAATGTATATGTATTTATCTATATGTCATATTTAGTTATATAATATTTATTTATTTATTGTTTTTATGTGTTATTTATTATAATATTGTTTGAATTGTAAGACTTACTTTATTTTAATTTTGTTTCGCTTCTTTGATGACCCTACCTTGTATTATTAAAAAATTTCCTCTACCCCAAGGTTGCCTGGTAGAAATCGCTACCAAAGCGATAAGGCCGCCTTTGTGCATATTATTTTTTGTAAGTTTAGTTTTTAAGATATTGATTGTAATTTGTCAATTTTTATGCACAATAAAGTATATTTCTTCTTCTTCTTCTTCTTCTATACTTAGACATTTTCGTTGAACAGAAAGTCTTGGCTACCTATAAGTCCAATAGTACTTACTATGTTGTGAAGAAGCGGGCGGCAGTACTCTAAACCACAATGGTATTATAACCTTGGCACGTATTGCGTAGGTATTTGCTTTCGCAAAAACGTAAGTACCTTACTTATACAATTAATAAAACGTGTGGACAATAAATCAAAGTTACGCCAGTCAAAACTAATTCGATCATGACGGCTTTGAATTCAATCGAATATAATATAATAGTATGTTATTATATATGCTGCATATGGAAGTAGAAACAGTCCTAGTTGCCCGTGCTAGTGGCGGAAGATCAGTTTCTCGTTGTCACGTTCTTGTTGATGTTCCTTGAATTGAGGTCCAGCGGAAATAGGTAAGTAATAGTTAATCAAAGAACAATACTTAATTAAAACTTCAAAACATATCCAATAATCTAAAAAAAAGGTAACTACAAAATCTCATTTGGAATACAGTTAGTAAAATACAAAAAAAATATTAAAATAAATTGTTAAATTATAAGAAGAACGTCTAATGTGAAAAAAAGGTAAAGTATAAGTATTTTTTTATAATTTAATAATTTATTAAATGTGTTGTATGATGTATCCTTTTTGAAACGAAATAAAAATAAACAGCACATCAAGTAGTCAGTCGAGTTTAAATGTCTGGATACATCGAATAACAATCTTCAAAAAAAGTCATCAACAATCTCCATCAACAAATATTTAACTTAAAAGCCATAAATACTTACATATATTTTTCTGGGCTATGTGTATTGTGTAAGTAGGTACATGGAGATTGTCATCATTACAGATATGAAATTTACTTCCTTATAAATGTGAAAGTTCATAATTACTGTCCTGCTCTCACGTCGTTATTGTACAACGTATTAAAGTGATATTTTGTATAATAAACACTTCACTCTGCATTAAGAATCATTTAATTCCATCTGGAGTGCTGCATATCATGTAGATTAGCTCTAGTTTTTATTACGTCTGTTAATTGACTTTTCTAATACTACAAGTCACTATAAATTTTAATACTTACTTATACATATTTTAATTGCAATTCACAGCCAATTATTACATACTAAGATAAGAAAGAGGGTTTCCCCGAATGATATTAATTATAAACAGGAAAAATAATATAATATTATTGCATACATGTAAAACGTTTTAGCCAAAACTGTAACTGGTTTTACATGCAAACACGATTGCCGAAATGTATTTATTACCATAGGAGGGTAAGGATAGCGGCTCGCTCTCCATACATGATACAATAGTAGTCGACTGTTCCCTCTTGACATTAGATCAAAAAATTGTGTACAATAAAAACCATATACTGCCATCGCCCCTATATCTTGGTTTTTTTTTCAGTTCTTTTTTCTTATTATTATAGGTAGTAAGTCTTCAAAAATTTGAAATATTTGCGATTTATTAATATATTTTCGGACATCCTTAAAAAGTATGCAAGAGACGTAAACATAGGTGCATAGCCCTTCCTTTTTTGAATATATAAAAACAACAATTGGGCATATTTTGGAGGAGAAAATAATTGACTACGAAATGCTGTCTTGCTTAATAATTATGGACCTAAAACGGTCTGAGATGTTCCGTTTCGCATTGGCCACTGCTGGTAGCCGAAGAGACTTGCCGACAGAGATTTGTGAAAGACAGGTATTCATAGTAATATAATCATACATTCTGATCTTCCAATTACGACTTTATATAGATATACTATCTGTTGCCCGCGGTTTTGCAAAAAAAAACCTTTTTTTAATAAAAAGTATCCTATGTATTTCCAGTACCTCCCAGAATATGTGTAGAATGTTTCATGATGATTCGTCGAGTAGTTTTTGCGTGAAAGCGTAACAAACATCCACATTTTCACATATATAAATATTAGTAAGGAAGTAAGGATAACTAATTTGCAACTAAAGTGATTCCATTTTTTATATTTTTAATCATTTAATCAATTTCATAATATTATGTATGAAATCGATTGAATGATTACGGTTTGAACAATGCTTGACCGAGTGTATTAATTATGTAAGGAGTGCCCCGATTTACTCAGTGTTGCGATCGGTAAGTGATTAATACTATTAACTCAATAACGCCGTGATTAATATAGGATTTTAAATAACATGGTTTATTTACCATGTGTGTTAATATCCCGTTTTAAATAGTTTAAAATCCGCGATTAATGTTCTTATTTTACTAATATTACGATGTTTTCGGACCTTCGTTTTCCTTAATGCTACGATTAATTATAACTTTATACTGACGAACATTCGGGGTTTTAATAACTAATTATTGTCAATTTACCAACAAACAACAAATATAAAGACAATCATTAAATAGTTACACAAGCTATTGCCTATTAGCTAATTACAATGCAGCACCAAAGGTAGGTCACACAGAAGATTGTCAGTGTACTAGATCCTTTCTACGCTTCATTTAGTCAGAAAGTATCTATTGCCAATGCATTGGGCATTGGCAATAGATACCTACTTAATATTATAAATGCGAAAGTTTGTCAGTATGGATGTTTGTTACTCTTTCACGTAAAAACGACTGATTGGATTTTAATGAAACTTTACAATGACATAGCTTATACTTCAGAATAACACATAGGCTACAATTTATCACGGTACTCCCAAGTGAGTCCCACGGGAATGGGAAATACGCAGGTGAAACTGCGGGGCGCTAATTGTACACAATATTTGTTTAATTGACGTCCACATATATACACGAACTGTACATATTATGATTGATTCAAATTTATTTTGTAGGCATTTGTAGGTGCTCAAAAGTCCGGGTCTATATTAATTCTAAAGTATTTAAAACTCTTAACCATCTACGCGAAATTAATATCATGTAACAGTTTTTTTTGGGTTATTTTTTTTTCCTGCTCAGAAGTCTTGCGTTGAAATCATGCAAGCTTATACTGTAAGTTTGTCGTAGCTCAACATGCTATGAAGCGTGCTATGCTAGGTATTTTTTGGCAGATAGGATTCGAAACGAAAACTTCCGGCAGAGAACTAGTTACCGATATCAAGCGAAGAATAAACACGTTGAACTGGCAATGGGCTGGTCTCAACGAGAGAACTCAAGAGAACGAATGGCCGACGGGGCATTGAGGTTCAAAGTGGAGGCCGTGTTTAGGTAGACGAAGGTCGGCAATAGACAATAGTAGGCAAATACATAGTCGAGTTGCCTGGGCTAGTTCCATTTAAGCTCGTTTATGTTTATGGTCGACGGTGACTACTTACCAACAAGTCTATCAAGTCAGTTTCAGGCCAATAGACGGTCTGAGATATACAGTATTAGATTGTACATAGAGATGCCATGGACGGTTAGTATAATCTGCTCCAGATCTCTATGTTGTTAAAGGTCATACCATAGCTTAGTCATTACTAATATAATTAGCCATCTGTTCGTAACTTAAAATAACTCTATTCAACAATGTTAAATGATTCGCTCCAGCATTCCTGCTTATTTTTCCGTAAGCTTTGTTTTATTGCTTTTTGGGACGTATGATTATCATTTTTTACTATTTTTATTTTGTTTTACCCCTAAAGAAATACAGTAGCGTTTTCAAAGTACGCTTACAAGCGGGTTTCGACTCTGAATGTCCTTATTTTATATACTAATTTACATAAAAACCAGAATAACTGTATTTCATGTTATCAACAGTTTGGAAGTTGCTTGCGGCATCGCCCGTGCTAGTAAAGAACTAGTCTAATATCTCGATATCGAGAATATTATGTGTACAGAGTTTCATGATGAGTTTCAGTTCAGTTTCAGAGATTCGGCTGAGTAGTTTTCGAGTGAAAGCGTAACAAACATCCCTACTTTTACATTTATAATATTATTAAGGATTAAGGATGCCACACCTGGATCGTTGTAGGTTTCTGCTAATAAAATAATATTTATTATCGGACCAACACTTGCCAAGATTACTCTCTACATAGAAGCAAAGCTATAAACGTTTATCATCATCATCATCAGCCCTTATCAGTTCACTGCTGAACATAGGCCTACCTTAATGAACGCCAAGCCGATCTTCCCTTGCCACTCGCATCCAACGCGGACCGGCCACTAAACATTCTTCAGGTAAATGAACAACACCCACGTATGACACCGTGTCATACTAGTTATCCCATCTTACGTGATGATTGGCAGCTCAATAATACGAATTATCTAGTCAGCCCCCTAGACAAGTGGCACAAACGCTAAACGAATAGAATAGAATACTTATTGTATGGGAATGACACTAGCTTACGACATGTAATTTGACAGCTAGTGTAATTCTCTTACAGTAAGTATTCTATTATATTCGTTTAGCGTTTGTGCCGCTTGTCTAGGGGCAGAGTTAATGGGTGACGTTGGCCACATGTTGTCAGATGGTCATCCGCTAGTTTACTTATCCTACTATCATGTTTGTTGTCCGTGGTTCCGCTTTCCGCTGACTGAACCCAATACACGTATCACGTCCATCTGTGACATGTTGAAACGGATTTTCGCATGGGTAATTAATTATACATAGATGCAATCTGCCTGTGGCATGGTTTACTTATGAATCTGGTGAATTTGCAAATACAACCTCAGGCACGTTGTGTTTTAGTTTTGTTTTTGGTTTGATTTTTTTCTTGTTCCCCGCGGTTTCGCTACGTGGTTCCTATTTCAGCGGGAATACGGGAACAAAAACTTAGTAACAGTAGTTATAGCCTAGCCTAACTAATACTAGTTTTTTGGTGTCAAACCGAAAAGAACAAGCAAACTCACGTTCACCTTTAGCATTTCAGCATACAAAAATACATATGGCCCTAAATTTTCACCCCCTTACAATCAACCCCTATTTTTTTAATAGCAAGTACTTTTGGCAGAACGAAGTCTGTCGGGACAGCTAGTATTTATATATAAATAAAAATGAATGTACGCAAAATCCCGAAATGTATATCCGCACATAAGATTATAACCACTGCTCTAAGTTAGACAACTCTGTTTTCATTGTCTTGGTTAATGTCAAAACAAGGTTTGTATAAAATGATGATGACAGAGCATGGGTATACGCATTAGATTGATAAGATTGTATTGGCAAAGGCCACAAGTATGATTAGACAATCATGCTTTATCGAAACGCATTTATACTTTTAAGATGCTTATATAGTTGTGTCTTGTATGTAAAATTTCGTGTCTCGAAATGGGTGTAACTATAGAATTGCAGTCATACGTGTTCTGTGATTTGTTTATTAGTGCACGTGATTCGTATACATGTGTTCTTATTTCTTGTGAGTTGATCGGTGAGATATCGCGACAACGACGCGGGCTTTCGAACAAAGATGTAGCTTTTGCCAATCCGACCTTATTCATCTTATCCGTGTGTAAGGACAGGACAACGATAACACCTTACTAAATTCTAGACGTAAAATATTTTGCCATGGTCGTATGAAATTATAATAATAATGTGAGCTGTGTGAATTTACAAATGAAACGTATTCCAAACAAAACCTGAATTGTAAAGAGTGCCTAAGTTTTTTTTGTTCCAAGACGCTATGCGCACTGAATAATACAGTCAAAACCGGTTAGACCAATTAAGCCCAACTTGAATTTACTTGTGCTAATATGTGATGTATTTCTTAATTCCTTTATTTAACAAAGACATAAAAAAGTTGAGCTGAAATACCCCGGCATAGTAGCGTTGCCCGCGGCAAGTTTAAAATACTCATAGTAGGTACTTATTTTTTTCTCATTAGTGCGGATATGGACAGGTCTAGTGATTATTATTATTATTATTATTAGTAACACCCTGGGCAAAGCGAATTGGGTCGAGGGGGCTCTTTATACACCTCTTATAAGAAGGTGGGAACAGCTGAGCAGGGGGCAAGGGGTGAGGATGGGAACCTCACCTCATCGTACTGTCCAGACGTTGCCGCGTTGGTAGTGGTTGTTCTGTGATGCGGGGCCACCTCCACAGACCGGCTGTGGAGATGACGTCGGTCCCCTGAGGGACTTACTAGCCGTCGTGGTGCCCAGTTGCTTGTAGATCCAGGGCACCTCACCGAAGGCGGCATTGGTGAAACTCGCCGGGTTTTAGTGGGTAGAGCTGCGTCCACTTACCATATTTCGGGCGCAGCGAGTCCCACATACCCGCCCACTCCCCAGCAGGATGCGTCAGTGCATTTCCCAGCGTAAAAAAAGGACCCAAGGACCCGTGCCCAGCAATGAGACACAAATTAAATGTATATATCAACATACTTTACTTTTTTGTGGGTACAAGCTCATAAAATATAATAATGACTGTTTCGAAAGTTCCTCTGGATATAATCTCTTTGACAAATTTTATGCACATCTGATAGCAGTAACAGCACTGAAATGGTGACAGTTGCTTACAAGATTTGATAATAACTTTTAATTTTTTTTCGGATCGGAATCCGACGTTTTGCCGAAATTATGATAATAGTTTGAATATAATGATTTGTGTAACTTAGCAACGATGTACAAATAAATCTATGGGTCAGCTGTTATCGCAGGCGCCACTTATCTCAGCGTAATGTAAGGTACATAGACTCATTATACATACAGACTAATTAGTAATTATCGATGAGCTGGGGAGAGCGACTCGAATAATTTGTGACGTTTTTCATTGTTGAAAAAATTCTTAATAATAAAAAAATGGAAAAAATCATTATTATTAACTTTTTAAAATATATATAGTATATAATAAATAAAACTAATTTCGGCCCATCCCCAATTAGTATATCATTGCTACTTCTTCTGTCTACCTTTTCCAACTAAGTTTATACTTTATCCCCATATAAAGGATTCCAGTCTAACCGGATGCCGCTAAATTTTAAATACTAGAATTATAAATATATTTATAAACTAGTATTTTAAATAGAGGGACTGCTTATCTGACTCCCACAATGAAGTAGTTAGGTAGTTGACAGACTTTCGAGCTTCTGACAACCTGTAACGACTGTCCAAGATCCTTGAATGTAAGCCAGGACATTCTGTCGGAGGCACAGAGGAGTCTCGGTATATAATTATGGTCACCCATCCACGGACGAACCCCGGCAAGCGTTGCTTAATCTAATGAATCGATCAGCGCGCCACAAGCTCCTCTGGTATTTTGCTGTATATAGATACCTATGCCCTCGCCGTCCAAAAGTGTGGACATTGTTATTGGTTATGAGCCTGTATTGAGACAATGGTGTCCACTCTGTTTATTACACAAATTGTGTATATTACATTCTCTATCGCACTGATTGCAAACTAGTGAGCTCACTCATTTGAGTTCGGACACATTTTGGAGCGGTCCTACTATGGCAAGGGCGTATCTACCGATTTAAATCTTTGTTTTAAACGCTTCGCATTTTACTGTAATGAGATTGCTCGTGTTTACCGTAGATTGAGAAACGGCGGGACGATATCTTTTAAGGAGCATATTCTTGGCAATAAATTACGAACCATGTCTTTAATTGCTGCACTAAGCAGGTTAATTGACAAGTGGATAATGTTGACTTTATTGCCTTAGTTGGGTAACCATTTACGTTGGAACGATAGAAATAACATCTTCACTTGGATGTAAATGTACAAACATATATCTTTAACAAATATAATAATATATTCCTATTTTGAACTCTGTATGTAACACAAGCGAAAAGGGATGAAATGCTATAACTTTTGTCACCAAATTATTTTTTAAGGATAGATATATTCTTAATGAGATGTACATATACCTATATGTCATTAAAATGTAAGTATGATTTTTTTCGGTTGGAGCTATGCTAATGGCCCTAGTGGTCTTAATGCTTCATCGGATCTGAGGCGAGTCGGTTGGCTTCACACTATGATAAGTATAAATGGGAATTTGCCCCGCGCCAGCCGTGGAGTGTGACTTCCACGGCTTCTTGGCGTCGGGTTTGCCTGTAAATATGAATAAATTCATAAGATATATGGGATTAAAATTTGTATCTAGTTAGGGGTAATATTATATGAAAACGTCAGTAGTTTACGCGTTGGTAAAAGCTGGATTTTACCCAAAGAAAGTTTTGGGCGTCAAACTATATACCTATGTATCAATATAAAATAATCCTGGCCATTCCCTTAGTTATCTGAGGTCAGAAAGTCAGAGTGATAAGCGGCCAGCAGCCCAGTTATCTTCAGACTATTCAGAGTAAAAGACATTTTCGAAGAAATTTATATTCTGTCAGCGTTTAATTGCTTTAAATGTTGAATGTGAGAAAATTGTTAATATCTGTGTTTAAATTGATTTTAAGGGTGAGATTTAAAGTTTAAAAACAATCAATTGGTTTTTTTTAATTACTTATATGTATTTTTAGGCATTTAATATTTTAACATACTGTTCAAACGATTTTTAACGAATAGTTGAAATACCATTTAACTATATCAAATGTTGGTAATTGACTATTGTTTAACAGTTTGTTTGTTTTACCTGTCGCAAATTATATCTAAGTATAAAATTTCCATTCAAAACACACTCTATTTAGAAAACACACCACATACATACACCTGAGTCCTGAGCAGAATACTAAATACCGTTCAATCAAGTTCAAGAAACGCCAGCGAGGTTTCACGCAATTAAATCGTTTATTAATAATTCTTATTATAAAACTAAAAACAAACAGTTAAATAAGTTGTTATTTACTCTTTTTTTTTCGAAACAGAGAACTATTGTTTCACAAAGATAAGCTAGATGGTGATGACGAAGCTGGGCAGCACAGCACGCATCAGTATTCTAGAATTTTATTTAAATTACCAGAACATACAATCCTACTCCTATAAATATTATAAATGCAAAAAATTTGTAAGAATATATAGATGTATGTTTTTTATTTTTTCGCACAAAAACTACAGAATAGTTTTTGATGAAACTCGCACATTATATAGCTCATACATCGCTATAACGTATATATTATAGCAATGTATACATTACTCACCCAGTTACCCAGTACTCACCCACATTATAATGTGGGTGAGTACTGGGATAAATTATAGCAATTTATCCCAGTATTCACCAGGGAATGGGAAGTACACTGGTAAGACACTGCAGGGCGCTGCTAGTCAGCTGTTTGCATTATATGTACCTAACTAATATAATGCAAACAGCTGATGAGAATACCAAATAAAGTACAGTTAAGTGACAAGTGACCGGCTGGTACCGTTAGCAACGAATTTTTTTTAAATGCTAATTTGTCACTAAGGTGTTTTTGTTGTAGTCTTAGTCCATACACGTAGTATGGCAATTGTAATAAAGAAGTCACTAAACATAACATTTCATCAGAGGGAGGGAATCATCGGTTGTTTCTCCCGTGAAACAACTTTGCTGTGTTTCGGGGTGATGGCAAAAACGACAGTGTACCTAATTACTGGCACCGACATTTTACATTTTGTCTCAGGATGGGGAAGACATAAATGAGTTTCCGGGCTAGTGTCAGGTAAAGTAGTTTGTGTTGATGGGCGACGTTGACCACTTACCGTCAGGTACTACGGCTGCCAGGTTGCCTATCTAAGGGCCTGTTTCACAATCTCCAGATAAGTTCCTAATAGGCTATCGGCAACATATTTGACAGATAGAGTATGGAGTATCTGTCAAATATCTGTCAAAGATGTTGCCGATAGCCTATTGGGAACTCATCTGGAGATTGTGAAACAGGCCCTAAATAACTTAAAAAATGAATTATTTTATATTAAGACTCTCGGCAGGAGTGTCTGAAACTACTAAACTGTTATGATTACAATATAATCGGGCATAGTAACACCCTCTACAATGTTTATTAACGAAATACAACACATGCCACCTTTTATGTGCTTTTATAGCAAATTTATACAGCCAGTCAGCAACTTCTAAATTACAATATAAAGAAATATGGCAAATACACAATATATTATTATTATTACTATCTATTTATTTCAATCGTTAATTATTAGTAATCTTCATTAACAGCTCATTCGTTAGGCGCCACCGGAATCACATCCGGCTGGTGTTGCCAATTATTGTAACAATTTTGATAAAGCTGTTATACTTTAAATTGCATAGACATACTAATGAAACAAATCCTAAACTTTTTGAATAATGACGATTCGGGTACCGACTAGTTGATAGGTACTAATCAATACTAAATACTAGTCGAAAAAAGTGATAAAACTCAAGATAATGCATATTAACCCAATGACGCTTAACACTTTTGTAAACCGTACAGCGACGATCGTCCAGTGGGTGTGGACCCAGCCTTTGATTTCTCCTCTGATTCCGGGTTCGATCCTGACCTCGGTGTTTTTCAAATGGGTTTTTCTAAACGTCACCCAAAGCCCCTAATTATCACTCGCTCACCACTAAAGGAAAACATCGTGAGGAAACCTGCATGCCTGATGAGATTAAAAGTATGAGCTATGTGAAGTTCACCAACCCGCATTGGGCCAACGCATCGGTAAACTATGGCCCATTTTTGCCCAGCAGTGGGAAATATATGGGTGTATAGTATATGTATACTTTACTTTTTTTTACACCGTACTTGCCAATTGAGAGCAATGACCTCGGACCTCGGTAAGCTCGCAATGACCCTCACGTGATGTCTCAATCGCCGGTCCACTTTGTACGTCAACTGAAAACCAAACAACACAAACGACACTCGGTAACACTATTTATAATATACCACCTGTTGCCCGCGGCTTCGCCTGCGTTAGCAAAAATAAATTCTGTTTTTTAATGTACTTATCCTACGTTAACTCTAGTACCTCCGAGAATATAATATGTACAAAAAATAATGATGATCAGTTGAGTAGTTTTCGTGCGAAAGCGTAACAAACATTGTTACTTTCACATTAATAATGTCAGTAAGGAACTTCGCTCCTTGCCACAGAGCAACAACTAGTCTTAGTATAAAATCTCGTAACCGTTGTGATCGGTTAGTGTTATAGTATAACAACATAGCACGGGAGTCTTTACAAGAAACCAGTAGTGCTATTCTGTAAAAAACTGAGTGATAGAGCTCACTTTACGTCACTTCGAAAGCGAACTTTACTGTCGAGTTTTAAAGAATACAAAGTCGTCATATTACCGTGGATTCCGCTTTCGAGATTCGAAAACGACCTTATAGAATAGTCCTACAGTACTAGGCTGATAATTATTATTTAGAAGATATGTTACATTGTCCATTCCGTTAATTACTTCACAGAATGTTATTTCACCGTCGAGTTGTTCTGAAGGTGTAAAAAAACAGAGAGTTTCATTACATATTTTTACTATGAAAATAAGCATACACAATAATTTGTCTAACAGGAGTATTTAAAATAACTAGCTGTTGCACGCAGCTTCGCCTGCCTCAACTAAGATTTCTAACGTGTCCCTAGCTTTTTGAAAATCTAATATAGTCTATGTTCACCGGGGATAGTGTAGCTTTCCAAGAGTGAAAGAATTTTTCAAATCGGTCAAGTAGTTTAGGAGCATATTCAATACAAACAAACAATCAAATTTTTCCTCTTTATAATATTAGTATAGATATTCATGAATGTCGGCCAACCGGTTAGTCACTTCACACATATCACACACATCACTGATCATCATGACTGATGATGGGTGAAAGCCTTTCACGCACTTAGATTTCTCTACAGACGCTCTTGACCCGCCACAACATATTTTCGCAACCTAATGGCGTTTTCTAAACAAATCGTAATCAAAATAAAGGTTACATTTCGACAGGGCTGTCATTAATCGAGAATAATAAAACCGTGAATTACCCTTGCGTAACCCCTTGCGTCAATTGCATCCTAAGGATAGAGCGTAGAAATGTCAAGAAGTTACTGATGTAAAAAAAATTGCTATGGTCACAGATTTATAAATAAAGACAGATGGCGCATGCAGAACACGCGAGTGACGCCACCAAAGCGGATACAAATTCAATAGCGACGTTTAGAGTACAACGCTATGTCAAGCACTTGAGAGCGCTTTTGAATTTGTATTCATTCCCTTTGAAGCGTCACTCGGGTGTTCGGCATGCTCCATCTGTCGTTATATAAAAATCTGAGGCTATGGTATGGAATTTTAAAGACACAATGTTTTATAATTCCAGAAATAAATGATGGCATTATATTATGAAAATAGTATGACGGATTTACCTTTAATTCCATCACACAAATGCGACATTTTAAGGCTGCCTTTTTTTACTTGAAGTTTCCATATGAGATAAGACCGAAATCGGAGCGGGTTAACTTGTACTTATTTGATATTTCTATTAGGGCCTGTTTCACAATCTCCAGTTAAGTGCCCAATAGGCTATCGGTCACATATTTGACAGATACTCCATACTCTATCTGTCAAATATGTTGCCGATAGCCTATTGGGAACTTAACTGGAGATTGTGAAACAGGCCCATCTCATTAGGATGTAATATAATATTATATAATGTATTATAATAATATAGATTACACATTAAAATAACACATAAGCTATAATTTATCCCCGTACTTTCACGGATATGGGAAATACGCGAGTGAAACTGCTGGTCGCCACTTGTCCATTATAATACGAAGCATATATTTTAATTAATAAAAAAAAATAAAGAAACTAGATATAAAATATTTCGATTTTCGATACTAAAATAGAACCATTAATAAGTTCTATATTGCTATGTTTTATCGGAATTCGAATTTGAATTTAGAATATCAAGTTTCTTAACATAGCTTCAATAATATTTATGTTTATGTTTGTTTGTTTCAGAACAAAATGAGGTCGTTTTTGGTGATATGCTTGTTCACATTTCTCTGTGGTGCGCTGGCCAAGAGCAAGAAAGATGATAAGGTAAAAGGAATCTATTGCTATCCATTGTATTATAAAAAAACGAGGTAACATAACTATTTTGAATATTAAAAATAGCTATTATCTTTTATCAAAGACAAAATGATCATCGCATTATCGCACTTCATTTTTTCTTATTTACTCTTTACACTTTTACCTATTTTTTTTATTTTTACAACAGTTAATTTATCACAGAATGTCTTTATGTACAACGCTCACAGCTTTCTTATCATTAGACAATACAAACATGTTTTCTCTAGAGGTTACCCTTGAAAGAGCGACATACAGTTGGCCATGTGAAAAACAGTCAACGCTCAAATCTAATCCTGCAACGTTGAAGGTTTGACTCTGTGATTTAACTATGGTCATTGCAAAAGATGTCTTTACCGGAAACTGTAAAGGTTTCAATTGGAAGGGTAAATCAGATGGTATCAGAGGGATTCGGGGAATCAATACATCTTCTCCGGTACCACATCCTGTGAGTATTGTGCACTCTATTATGAAAGTTTTCAGTGATTTTACCAGCAAACGCGTGCCATTGCAAAGTTTAGGTGGATTCAGGAGCATTCAGGATTTTTAATAAAATAACAGGACAACCTACTTTTAACAACATTAAGTGAGTTGAACCCGTCTGGACAGAAGTCCAGACGGGTTCAAAGAGTTTAACAATTCTGTAAGAAAATGAACAGCTTCTTTCAAATTGAGAACAGTATCGACCGAGTAGTTTTATCGGCGCATCAATCTTTGAAACACAAAGGTTTTCTAGGTTAATCCTTCCCTCACATTGTGTTAACTCTCCATTGCCAACTTTTAGCAGCATCTCTGAAAATAGCCTGTTCTCACGTGAAGATGACGAAACCCTCATTATAGTTTTATGCTCTAATTTATTGCCATGTGGCCAAAGGTTGGATGTTTTAAAGAAAGTATTTATTTCGTTAGCCTGTGTTTCTCGAGTCACAACTGGTATAATTTGACGAAAATCTCCCGAGAACAGAATTGTTCATCCACTCATAGGTGAATTTTTGTTGCGTAAATCGCGCATTGTCCTATCCAGTGCTTGCACAGACGTCTTTTTTGTCATGGTAGCTTCGTCCCAGACTATTAATGAGCAGTCGCGCATTAATTTTCCTGTATTGCTCTGTTTAGAAACACTACGAACGCTGTTATCATCGGTGGCGATTTTTAGCGGGAGCTTGAATGTAGAGTGTGCGGTTCGGCCTCCTTCCAAAAGCGTAGAGGCAATGTCAGATGACGCAACAGCTAACGCAATTTTTCCGGTAGATCTTTTTTAAAAGCAGATTGATTTAAAAAAAATCCTATACCTCTTGGGGCATCAAGATAAAACAATTTCCCATCATTGTTTTCAATTGTTCATAGTAATGCAGTAAATACTTTTTTATGATCGATGTTTAATCATGGCTCGTCTTGAGCTATATTTTGTAAAAGTCTCGTTTGATCGTATGATGTTTCTCTTGGGTATTCGGCACTGTTAGTTAAATCTGAGTTAGTAGTATTAGCTGGCATCGGCAGCCTAAAATCCTTGATCAATTTACCCGAAAGTAATTGCACTACTTTGATAAAGTCAAACCATGCTTCGTCAATGTACAATATGTTTTAATCATATTGTACATTGTCTGAGTTTAACTCTCGCCGTCGCCGAATCAGAATGTCACTGGCCATATCTTCTTTAAATTTATTCCATAGATTAACAGAATCAATTACTTGACAAAACGCTACTATGACGGCAAATAAATATCTTAAAGATGTAGCTGAACTACAAACAGCTGCTTCTAATAATGTGTTTTCCCAGTGAGAATCGTCTCCAAGAGCCCCGTCCATAGCTTTGTATGCCGCTTGATAAGTATTGTAAACAGCACCTTGTACAGATATTAGGTGCGCAAAGGAAGTCGGGCCTTTTACAATATGCAGTAACATTCTCAGATAAAAGCATTAGCTGTTGTTGGGATGAATCACGTAGACTCTGCCAAGAGCACCCGTTTCTTTTACTCCTTGCAAACAATCAACCTCAGTACCTTATATTCGCCGTTGAAAAGCTTTAGCACTCTGGTACCAAGTATAGTAACTTGGAACTTTGTCATATATCAGTGTTTTCGCGAAATCATCTTGGGCACCCAACTTCAAGAATGCTGTCAATGTTGTATCCCGCGGTCTATTAATAACTTCTTGTGTATTGTTCTCAGTCAAATATACTCTTTGTCCATTTTCTAAATGAATTGCAAAGTTGACAATTGTGGGAGCCCGGTTGTGCATTTCGAATGATAAAATCCTCCATACAGCTTCAGAGCTGCAGATTTAATGTCCAGACTGGTATTTTTCCACTTCATTTGATGATTGTATGCTGAAAGTGGCTTGATCACTGCCTTTATTAATGTACTTAGTAACATATTATTGTATTGGCTTTATTGAATTACACAACTCTACGTTGATGTGGACATCAAACATTTTCAAAAGGAGCGGATTATATGGAACGGTCCATCGGTTATCAACATCATGGTTTTGGACGGTAGTATTTTACCCACCTTGTTCTGGCGATCGTCGGTGAAATTTGGGATATCCGTCATCGCTAGTACTTGAGATTGGAACGACTTCGGAAAGGGTACCGCCGCAAAAGCTACGTCCCGCAATTTTTAAATCTGTAATATTCGAAAATATTCATTTATATCATATGTTGTAAAGGGCCATATAGATCTATAGATATTAAATCATCAAAATTTTTAAGATATTTAATTGGATAAGGATTAATGCTGTATTGGTTAAAATCGCTTCAAAAATTAGCCATTATTTGTCGTAAAAAGTAAATGACAAAGTTATGTTATTGTGGGATATCCATAAGAGATAGACATAATATACTATCGCGGAGTTTGCGGTAAACTTTTTTCTATGTGTACAATACTTAGTACATTATTTTGATAAATCTCGTAGGGTTCAAAATGTAATTATTTACGACATCACATTAGAAAACTCGAAAATTAGAAAACAGTATTTCTCAACTATTTAAAGGATGTTATTATACATATAAATATTCCTCTTCAATCACTCTATCTATTAAAGAAAACCGCATTAAAATCAGTTGCGTAGTTTTAAAGATTTAAGCATACATAGGGACATAAGGACAAAAAAAGCGACTTTGTTTTATACTATGTAGTGAAATATTGTATGGCCAAAGGATAGTAAATTTATACTGTCATTATTATATAGCGTTATTTGCCTATTGGTAATTTTTGATGATGAAAACGTAACCAGATGCTTTACTTTTTTAAGGATGTTATATACTCTAACATCATCATCATCATCAGCCTTTATACGTCCACTACTGAACATAGGCATGTTCCTTAATCAACACCAAGACGAATTATATGCTTAATGTATTGTCGATGCCATTACAAAAGGAATCACTAAGAGAGAGTCATTTTTGTAGTAGATCTCAAAAGTGAGAATCGAGAAAGTGAGATGACACTGATACGTGGGAAAAGCTTTCACACATCGCACGTGTTTACAATTACCATTGTGTTCGTAGCTGATATTAGCATAACAGAAACAGTGGTACTGACACATATTGTTGTCTCTTTCTCTCAGCTAACTTAGCATTAAAAATATATACTTTATCAAATAAATATACCAGAATCATAATATTAATACTTACCTATATTCCTAAAATATTTCATTGTGTTGCAATAAGTTCTCACGTCACTTTGGTACTGTAATTACTAAATTGTTCTTGTATTATCGGCCTTGATAAAAGTTAAATACTTCGGCCACATAATGAGAAACTAAATACCAGCCACTTCAACTTATTATCCAGGAAAAGATCCAAGGCAAACGCCGTGTGGATCAAGCGTAGAGGTTGCCAAAATGATTTCAGAACTTCGCGAGAAGATGCCACTTTAAGAAGATTACCTTTATTTACTTTTCTTTTTCGTCTATTTTTTTTCTTTCTTTTATTTACTTGTTCGTATTGCATTTCAGGTCAAGATAGCAGTTTACTACGAGTCCCTGTGCCCCGACAGTAAGAAGTTCATCACGGATCAACTAGCACCGGTGTGGAGGGACCTCCGGGGGCTGGTGAAGGTCAAGCTGGTGCCTTACGGAAAGAGCACGGTAACTGATTCTATAAGATCTCTTATATGTATGTGCGCTCCAATCTCCGTACAATCTTGAACCAACTCAAGCTGAGTTGGTTCAAGATTGTCACCTCACCCCCCACACTCGTATCCACAAACAATACTTTGATTTGTCACAGTACTTCCAAACGCATAGGGTCATTCAAACCAATTCATAGACTATTACTTAAAAGAAATTTCCAACTGTGCGTCCGTCAAACCCATGTAAACCCCGACTATTATTGACACCAGGAGCTCATAGATAGAAGCGTTCTTTGCATAGTATTGTTTCATTACTTAGCTTCTTGTAATCCAAGTACGCTTTTTGAATATTATAGAAGGAACCTACTATGTATGAGCAAATGATATTTTTTTTTTTATATGAATTTCTGTTGTTTATAGCGCGACAAGATCAGTGACAAGTGGCAGTTCAACTGTCATCATGGGCCCGACGAGTGCTATGGCAACAAGGTAAGAGTCGTAGGCACTTTTTTTTTCTTTTACCCCGGGAAATGCAGTGACGACGACGACGTAGAGGGTCTCCCCAGGCGGGTATGTGGGACTCGCTGCGCCTAAAAGATGGCGCAGAAAGTGGACGCACCTCTACCCACTAAAACGCGGCGAGTGCCACAAAAGCCGCCTTTGGTGAGGCGCCCCGGATCTACAAGCAACAAGGCACCTCGACGGCTAGTCAGTCCCTCAGGGGACCGACGCCACCTCCACAGAGCGGTTGCCCCGCACTACAAAACAACCACTCCCAACGTCTGGACAGTACGATGAGGTGAGATTCCTATCCTCACCCCTTGCCCTCTGCTCTGTTGTCCCTTCTTCTTATAAGAGGGGTATAAAGAGCCCCCTTGGCCCCCTCAATTCGCTTCGCCCAAGGTGTTGGGGACACCCTGGGCTACTGGGCCCCACCGCCACGACAAGGCCTGAACCATGGTGGCATGGTGGGGAAGAGACGTAGGCACTGGTCGGAGCGTGGCCTTCGCTGTGTCAGCCCTTAAATGCAGGCCCCGGAGTTCAAGGGCCTCAGAGTGAAGTCTTAAAACTATCCAAAATTCCATACAAATTGCCCGAGACATATTAATATGTATCAACGGGACCGCTTTATTGCAAGCCACCTAAAGTTGTCTAGAGGCTAGACCAACTCACCAACGAATGGCTAATTCATACATTTTAAATAAAAAAAATATCGCCATTGTAATTTGTAATCCGCAACGAAAAAACGACCACTATCCTGCTAATTTGCTAGGGATGGCTTCACTGCGTTTCTTGGTCGTTGACCAGCAAAGCCTTCCAGTAAAAACCCAGACAAGCAAAACTCTTGAGTCGCACACTGAAGCCCTCGAAAAAAGTTTTCTTGTAATACTAGCAACGCCCCGCTGTCTCCACCCGCGTGCGTGCGTGCGTGCGTGCGTGAGTGTGTGTATGTGTCTGTCTGTGTGTGTGTGTGTGACTGACAACGCAGTGATCATATAAATAATTAATCAATGTTTTCGTCCAGGTCCAAGCTTGCATATTAAAAGACCGTAACCTCCAAGACACGGACAAGATGGAGCTGGTGATATGTCTCATGGGCCAGGCCAGCCCCGACAAGTCTCTTGACACGGTAAGTCTTTATAGTGCACATCGTGCCTCGAATTCGCGAATACATACATTACATACTTACATTCTTTGTCAAACAAATTTCACAAAACGCTTTTTCATTTAAATTACTTTATGTAGCGACCCGTGTTGATTCATTAATTTACTTCCAGTGCTTGGAGAAGGTGAGCAAGCAGGCTGAAAGCACGAAGCTGAAGAAGTGCGCGGACGGCGCGCAAGGAGACTCGCTGCTGGCCTCGTACGGGGACAAGAGCGACCTCATTCAGCGCCCGCTCGCCTTCGTGCCCACCGTCGTCATCAACGAGGTAACTGCTGCTACACATATAAGGGCACCGTTAATCAAACAGTTAATTCGTTAACCGCTAATCCTGTAATAGAAAAGTTAATTTCATCATAATGTTCTTAAGTAAATAGAAAAAACGTGAAAGAACGCGCAGAAAAAGAGAGAGTATCCCTCTCTTCTCTCGACTTCCCGCAAAACTACAAGTGATAGTTTTGCAGGAAAACCAAAAAAATAAAGTTTTTGGTGTTTCATTTTTATCTTTTTCAAAAAAAATATTTTTTATACGAAATTTGGAAAAAACTTACCTTATTATTTTCTAAATACGCTGTTATTTATATGAAAAGGAAGACAGGTTTTCATTGGAAAATTCTCGTGTCAAAATATCAGTTCTTTTCAAAAAGTCGGTGGCCTTTTGGTTCGTTAAAATCTCTACTTTCTAATGTTGTAAAAAAAATATACATTATCATTGTAAATCTCAAATACTGGCTAACGGTTATTACAGATACCTACTACGAAATAACAGGTATGTAGTAATGCTCAGACCCTCCTAGGTCCATCCTCACTTCTCTAGAAATACCTTAGAATGGGCTAAAATTTGCCGTAGGTCACTTAGGTATATAAATTATCTTACAACAGCTATAAATAGGCATCTACAAATATTATACAAGGCATCTACAACTTTTACATACCTGTTATTTCGTAGCAGCTGTAAAAACCGTCGGCCAGTATTCGAGATTTACTATTACTAATGCATATTTTTTTTTACACCATAAAAAATAGAGATATCAATGAACAAAAAGGCCACCGACTTTCTGATATTAAGTCAAAATGAGATGAAAAAATAAATATTTTAAATCAAATTATTTAGAACATAATAAAGTAAGTTTTTACCAAATTTTGTATATAAATATTTTTTTTTGAAAAAGTTAAAAATCAAAAACCAAAAAGTTGGTTATTTGATATTTTTACATAAATTTTGAGGTTACGTAAAAAATTGTTAATACAAAAGTTGTAGATCTTTTTACTGCCTACAACTTTGCCATGTAACTCTTTTCCATGACTTGTAGTTTTGCCGGAAATCGAGATAAACCATTTTCCCCCCTTAAAACCCACCCCCTCCCTCTTCCCGAACTCGAATTGTCCGTAATTTATTTTTTCTTTCATTTTTACCATAATCTCACTCCTTTTCTAATGAGTTTCATCCTAGTGTGATTTTTTTGGTATTAAAAATTATCGACACTGGTCTATAACTAGAAGTTACCCACCTATCTAAAAAGTAAACAAACATATTTAAAGACTTTTGTTATATAATATGCTTGGCTTTTATTTGCTCTGCTATTTGTTATATATAAATATATAAATACCATACGTCAGTATGGTATTTATATGGTACTTTCTTTTTTACACGGGGATGATTTAGCTTTTTAATTGTAAAATCGTTTTTCAAATCGGTAAAATAGTTTTTAAGTCAAATTGAAACAATCAAAAAATGATATATTTTCTTATTTCCTAATAGATAAAACCAATAAACTCTCTCATTGCGGAGAAAAATCCAAATAAGTTTGAATTTACAGTGTCGTCTTAATAATACTTTTTTTTACAGAAATTCGACCAAGCTCTCCAAGATGAATCCATGACCAACTTAAAAGCTGTGGTGTGTCGCGTCGCGCCAAACAAACCATCTATTTGTTAATTAAGCTCTTCTGTTATTTTATAATGCATAATATTTAATTATAAGTCAATTGATGTTAATATCGTTAATGAGGAAACGAACAAGCGTTTTTAAAAGTCGAGTTGTCGCAAATAATGTTTTAACACAGATTAAAAATAAATTATTTTAAATTTAGTTTTTTTTTTATATTTTATTTTATTCACTTATCTCTAAAACCGCCATAGATCTACACAAATAGTACCTATAGTCCTCGCCACTTTAGAAGTCCGATAGACGCGGCGCTGCGGTATCATAACTCAATGTTGCCAATTTATAGTGTTATGATTTTCCACGTAGTCTAGTACAATAAAAAATTTAAATAAGTAATTATAGGGGCCTATGGTCAGTAGTGGATTGATAAAGACTGATGATGATTTTTATACGGCCTTAAATTTTTACACCTTATTTTATATTATATGCTCCATATTTTACGTAAAACAATTTAAAATATCACAACTTCTTACTCCTGACAGATGTCAAGATGTCAATCTTGTCAAATTTAGTTCAGGCATTAGTCGCAGGACTTCAAAAGTGGCGAGGACTATAGCAACTAAATGTTGTCTATGAATAACGCAATGTACACCAAGGACATCTGGAATTTTATTTTTTAAGTACGCTATGAAGCCTTTATGGCACCCTGTCATAGCCGGAGCGCCATCCGTAGCAACTGAAATAATATTTTTCAAAGGAATCTCTTTCTCATCGCAAAACTTTTCCAATGTATTGAATATGGTTTCACCTTTTGTATCGGTCTCTAAATTTCTAGCAAATAATAGTTCTTCACATATTTTCTCATCTTTAATAAACCTCACGTAAGACAACAACAATGCTTCATTAGTTGGTAAAGTGGACTCATCGAGCTGAATTGAGAATTGACTTGTCCTCAGGTGATCGCACAATGATTCTTCAATGTTTTCAGCCATTTCATCAATTCGTCTTTGCACAGAATTATTACTCAAAGGAATTTTTCGGATAATATCTGCGGCCGGTTTATGAAGCACAGTAGTTACTTCATTTATTGCTGGCAATATTAACTCTTCTCCGATGTTATGTGGTTTGCCTTTTTGAGCAATTAACAAAGAGATATTGTACGAAGCTCGAAGTCCGTCGTCATCTTGCTTAGCAGCCGCCAAAAATAGTTTTGCTACACTTGGCTGTGTATTATGCTTCTTCTCTAGGTCTTGAAAATATGCTACATTCTTGTCTTTCTTATCTGGATGCATTTTATTCAAATGATCTTGCAGCCTTGAAGGCTTCATTGCTTCATTCGAAAATGTGGGCGACACAAAGGCGACAATGGGTTTGTGGGATTTTCAATAAATCCGAATTTAATATATTCCGCATAGTGTTGCCGTCTCTTCTTTTTTACTTCCGACATTGTTTTGCATTGAGAAATACGTTCAACTTCGCGAGTAGTGTAGAGGAGGTGTAAGTAGTGCTCATCAATTGCGCGCGAGACCACAAATGAAAATAAAATAAATATTACATTGTTTATATAGAAATGCTTAAGCAGCACGCACCGACAGGAATAAAACAAACATGCATAAACTCGTTAATCTCATTCGACGCTCAATCGTACTCAACAAGTCCGAACAAGTATTCAATGAATCATCCGACTGCTACAGGAATGCACAATTCGGGTTATTTAACAAAAACTTGTTAAAACATGATAGATATCTACGAGTACTAATAACTATTAAAATGCGAAAGTGTGTCTGTTGCCTTTTTATTTGTGTCTACTTTCATTACGAAACGGAGCGACAGATTGACATGATGATTCATTTTTTTTATATTCAATAAAATATGACAGATATATGAACTACGCGGAGAGAAATATAGAATCGAGTTTGAGCAATCTTTTAATTCATATTAGTTGATGTTCACAAGTTGTTGTTGAGAGTCGAGAGCTCTTGCAGTTAAGAGGTTGTTTAAGAGGCCTACTAGCTAAATAAAATTACAAATCCCCCCCCCCCGCCTCGACACAACGCCCCCATTTTCTTTCTGGGTCTCTTACCGCCCCCCTTGAGACCTTCAGCGCCCACAAGGGGGCGTTATCGCCCACTTTTGGTTTTTTATATTTAAAAAGTTAGTAAATTGTAAAGATCGTAGAAATATTATTAACATGTTATGTAGATAGAAATAAAAAATGCGTAAATGTATGTATTTATTTTTGTTCTCGTATATTTGCAATAATACTTTTTAATGTGATAATTTGTTCCTTTACCTTTTTATTGTAAATTAAACTTAACAGGGGGTTACACTGATTAAACACCACAGTGTAACATGAGTTTGTTGTATAATTGTCGTTTACTCTCTTTCTTATAGCTTAAGGTAAACATTTTAGATTCGTGATACAATCACATTTTAATATATTTGTGAATTATTGCGTTAATTAACAAAAGAGTATGATCCATCTGTAATGATGACACGTTTTCCGCTGTATGAATAGCAAATTCTTTAATTGACGAATTCGTTTGAATCTTTTCAAGTGCTTTCGTTGTTAAACACGCAGCACCATATTTAGGGCGCAAAGAATTTCCACTAGATTATATAGTAATAGCAAATTTAATCACAGCTTCACATGACATGCATATGTCAAATACCTGTTGAGCTGGATAGCATATCAGCATCCTTTGTCTTTAATAATTATAATTTTGTGAAACCACAAAAGCTCCGTGGCTAACAAAGTCTTGATGCATAAATCACATTTAAGCTCATTTCCTAATCTTGCGACAGTGAAACCTGCTATATATCCAAAAATCTGTTTCGTGATACTATTTATGAGGCTATTACTTAAATCAATATTTTGTCGATCGACCCATTCTCTCTCTAGATCAGTTTCACTTAGAGTTTCTTCTTCTTTTGTGTCTTCATCTTCTTGGTGACCGACAGTAGACATATTTATTTCTTTTATACAATTTTCTGATGTGCAATTCAAAACATTGATTTTTTTCAAGTGGTACACAATTACCCCTGAATGCTGTCCTTAGTTCTAAATGGTTTAACATTTTTTTGTAGGCTGATTTGAATTGAAGGACATTGGGGTTGTTGTTATATCCTCCTTTTTGCCTTGTGCAGCCAAAAAAAATTTCAAGATAATCTTGAGAGAGTCTGTATGTTGCTATATTTTAGGGTGCTTTTTTGAACCATTTGCATAAATAATACTTTTATGCTTTCTAAACAAACTAATAATGTTTGTTTACATTATGTACATAAAAGCATAAAACTAGGATTTTTAATCCTGATTTGAACTTACACTCTAAGACTGGTTTTATCGTTGTTTTTATTGTAACTAGACTCAAAGCTCCTTTTCGCTTTTTCGTTTTTTTAGTAATGATTTTAGCTTTTAAATTACTTATATATTCTTTATAATCTTCAAGCAGTTTGAAGACTTTATCTTTGTTCCCCGGATTCAGAGCTCTTTTAAATCCATATGCTTTGAGATTTCCTCTCGAGTTCAAAACGTCAAAGACATCATTATGAATCTTTATAAAATCTGCAGTCGGTTCACTTTCGGAAAATTCTGGAGATAAGTCTTTGCAAACTAGCAAAGATTGTGCCACACTATTATTCAAAAGTTGTGTGGCCAACTTAACTTTCATTATTTGTTGGCGAAAATTGATGTGTCGTACTGGTAAGTTTATTGCCTGTACGCAATCTTTCGACTATTTTTATCAATAAACACTTTTCTTGCCTCAAAAGAGTTTCTGACCAGTTTCAACATGTGACATGCATTTAGCATCAATACAATGTCATTTCCAGAACTAGGGTGAGTAAAAGTTGATTTTAAACATGGGATCGTCGAGTTTGCAACCTAAAATTCCCATAGCTACAATATTCGTTTGACTGCCATCACATGTGACTGAGGCAATGTCAATACTTACTTGAGCACATTTTTCTAATGCCATTTTTAATAAGGTCGCGAGTATAGCTCCAGTCAGGCTATGAGTAAAAAAATATGCTATTGGCAACTTCCATGTCTGATTCAAGCATACCAGCAGCAATACTAAAGCAGAAGAAGCCAAAATCTGGCCATAAATTTTTTCATCAAATCCGTAGACAACAAAGCCGTGATGTTTTTTTCCATCAAAAAGCTTTTGTTGTCGAACAAGTAAATAACAAACTGAATTAACCGATCTAAAATGTATTTGTATAGTAAATATACTTTATTGTGTACATTACAGTTACAAAAAGAAAGGTACACAGAGGCAATACTTCAGATAAATACCTATGTATATATTACAAAGTTTCTTTCTTACATTACCTTTTACCAAGAAAAGTAATAAGTTAATTACATAATGAAGTAAGTCATTTAAAATGTATTTGAATAAATATATCTTATTGTGCATATTACCTACAGAAACAAAAAGAAAGGTACACAAAGGCAGTATTCATGATATGTATACCTTTTATGTATTACAAGTTAGGAACAAAGATTTTTGAATTACCTTTGTTATATTTTCTTTTCCCAAATTTGCTTTCATCGATCTGCACAATCTTTCCTACTCCACCAATTCTTTCTGTAAAAGTTTGTTTATGTAATTGATATATTATCACAGTCTCCCGGCAGTAATTGAACCAGTCCGAAATTGTGTTTGTAGACAGAAATTGTCGTCTCCCTATCTTAGAAAAATCCAAAAAAAATTTTGAACCCTAGCATGAGGTTTTTTTCGGCAACGCAGTACTTGAGATAAAAAAACTTGTACTAAGTCTATCTTTACATTCTCGCATAATCAGGTCAAAGGTCCCCTTTGACCTGATTATGCGAGATTTACCGCGGCAGCCTCCCCGATTACAGACAAAGGCCTCCTCGTTTTTGCGGTATGACTTATCCAAGCACATGGGTTTTCTGTGCAGCCTACTTTTCTCAGTTGGCAAAAGGCCCTGCTCCCTCAGCAAAAGCAATTAAATAAAATATAATAAAAAAATAAAATTCATTTAATTCAGGTTTCACCCATAGCATAAGAAATAAATCTAAAATTAATCAGTTAATAGGTACAAATAAGGTTACAAATATAAATAATAATAATAAAATCAAATCATATAGAATGAATTACGTTTGCAGCAGTTAGGATACCGAAAAAAAACCGATTAATTATTAATTATTTATTAATTATACAGTAATTATCTTATAACTAAAGACTGCTTTAATCGAAGTGGGAATAAAGAGTGATCAAAAATGATATTACAATTCAAATGGAAATAAATTATAACAATGGACATTGTAAAGTAAAATACGGGGAAATCATGAGGTGGTCGCCTGGGAAGCTTCCATCGGTTTGGTCCGTCAGCATATTCGTATGGTTAGGGTTCCTTAACTCCTCCACCCCTAGAGAGGCAACTATTTGAGTATGTTGAGCGAAAAAGTTGCCGGAACACTTGTGTCCTTAACATTCTCTGTACTATCTTCATTTTCCAAATTTTCTTCCTTCTTTGTAGCAGTTTCCCTATACTTTTTATAGTATAGTAAAATGATGAGTGCACCTGCACCGAATAGTATTGCGTATACTGGTATTGTTGTATGGTATACTGTAATATCCTTTTCATGTTCAATGTGTATCGGTGATTGTATCATAATTTTATCCTTGAGTCTATGAAGTCCTTGAATATTTATAGATGATGTGTTAATGGTTATAGGATCTGGCTGAGCAACTTCATCAGTTAGCTTCATCAATTTTATGGGTTGTCCTCTTATTTCATTATTGTCATTGATTAGAGTAAATTCTTCGGATATGATTCGGCATCCTAGGGGAATAGTTATAAGGTAGCTGCCTTTTAATGAAGTAAATTCCTGTTTACTGCATGATATCTGTATCCTCTGATGCTGGGGGAATGATATAAGATAGTGCATATCGTCTAGTTTCTCTATTGATTCTCGCAGGAGATTGATTATAGTTAAGTGACAAGATGCTTCCAAAACCTGTTTAGTAATTAGCTCGTAGATACAATCTGAATTTGTACGGATATGATGATTGAGTTCCATTTCGCAGAGATACCAGCTGCTATGTTTCGGGCATTCGGCCTCTATGTACACGAATGAATTCTCGTTAGTTGCAATGAAAGGAGAGGATGGGATGAGAGCCTGTGATTTCCTATTAGGTACTACTGCTAATCTATATAATAAAAAGTTATCTTTAGAAATAATAGGAAATTGGAATATAAAAACTATTTGCTTATTAACATAAAAAGAAGCTGGTTTGATTATATTATAATACTCTCTTAATTCTAAATTTAATATACTGTCTTTTCCGTAGATAATCTTAAGCTTATCTATCATTGTACTTAATACATCTATACTAATCATGGAATGGTGCATGCTTGATGCATGTATAAAAGCTAAACTATTTTCTATTCTTACTAATTCATTCATTAAATCGTCTATATTTTCGCTTAGTATTACTAAAAGTTGGGCAAATTTGGCATATTTAATTAAAGTCATATCATTATTCATTCTATCAGAAAGTATTAACATTAAGGTGCTATTAATTTTACTTTGATTCTCTACAAGTTGAGTTAAAACGCTATTATATTTAGTGATCCATTCCTTGCTTATGCTTAATTGATTATTGATTTCATTTGTAATTTTTTCCTGATTACTTTCTAATAATTTTATGGCTTCGTTATACCTTAAAGCATCTGTGTAATCTAAGTTTCCTGTAATGCTTTTTATAACTGTTCCGAGTCCATCAATGATTCCTCTTTTAGATCTAGTGGGCTCTAGGGATTTAATTTGATATAGTATCTCGTCTAATTTGTTAAGCAAGTAATTTATCTGAATTTCATATACTGAATATGTATCGTTAGGTAATTGATTTTGATAATTGTGTAAATGATTTTGTAGGCTGTGTGCTTTATCTTCTATGTCGTTGAGTTTTATGTATTGTATGAATGTATGGTAATGTGTCGCTATTTTCATCGGTCCAAGTTTGAAGGGAAGTATTCCGGGTCCATCATCAAGATTCTCAAATTTAATTTCTTGAACATGAACCAGGGGTAGTATCGTGAGCAGTAGGTAGTGAGGGTAATTCGCTGCTTTAGGGATTCGCTTTAGTCGCGACTTTGCTATAGGGCCACGTTTCTTTTTAGTATAGATATGTATAGGTAAATTGGCGAGGACAGTGTCTTGTGTATATCTTGGGGCTGTTTTTTGTCTTTCAGCTAACGGGTTCTTTACAAAGATCTGCTGATCGGGTGCATATTCTGTTTCAGGTTCGCGTGTTTTATTTCTGTTTTCGATAAGGGTCGTTCGGTCACTAGCTGATGATCGGTTAATTATGTCATATACTTTTTTCATCTGTTCTTTATGTGTCTGTGAGTATTGCTGTAACATTTGTTGAGTGAAATCAATGTCAAGACAGTCTCGTGGGTCAAAATGTCCGTTTAATAAGTCAAAAGGTCTACATCTCGTGAAACTATGTATAGAACTATTGTAGGCTATTAAAGCGTAAGGCATAAGGTTGACAATGGGTTCGTCTTTATGTTGTAATTTCAAAAGTCGTAAATGTTCAAGGAGGGTCGAATGGAATCTTTCAATGTTTCCGTTTCCATTGGGAGAATGGGCTAAAGTTTTATGGTGGTTAATCTTGTGAAGTCTGGTAAATTCGTTAAATAATTGATTGGCAAATTCCGTTCCGTTATCAGTAATAATAGTCATAGGGACGCCATGATGGGTACAATATTGTAAAAGAGCCTGTAATACACTGACAGCTGTTCCGTCACGCAAGTAATAAGCTTGTCCATATTTGGTAAAAACGTCTACGAAGGTCACGTATTTAATACTTTGTATTGTCAGTAAGTCTATGTGAACAATTTCAAAAGGTTTCGTCGCAGGAGGTACAATGTTAAATTGAGGTCTAACTGGATTTCTATCATACTTAGCCTGCCCGCATATAGTGCATTCTGTGATAAATTTAGTAATTTGATCCTTCATTTTAGGCCAAAAGTAATTTCTCGATAATGATAAATAGGTTTCATTGATTCCTCGGTGATTTGTCTTACCCTCATGATAATGACGGATAATTTCCTGCTGTCGAAGATATTCTTTAACGTTTTCTATTTCAGTTTTTACTAAGGCTAGATTCATTGAAGATGATTTAAATTTATTTTGTAAAATTGGAATTATGGTATACATATCTGAAATTGGATTAACTAAAATAGCTGTCTTAATTTTAGGACTAATGAATTCCTTTACGGCGTTAATTAAATCTTTTTCCAAGCTAACTCTACTTAACTGGATATTGATTCGAGTGTGTGTTTCAAATGGCTTTGATACTGCTGGTTTCTTTTTTATATCGTCAACTATAGTAAAAATAACTTGTCTATGAAATTTATTTAATGGTTCGTCAGTAATCGGTATTTCTAAAATAGGGTTTTCGTGGCTACTGTGTGCTGTTAATGTAGAAGAGTTAGAATGATGAGAGGCGGTTATTGTTGAAGAGTTTGATTTTTCAGGAACAGAAATCGTAGAAGAATTTGATGGTCTGCGCAAGGTATAGGATGGATTGCCTAATAGTGAATTTAATTCATCAATTTCTTCCATTAATGATTTCGTTTCTTCCGCGTGTATTTCTATTCTAGAGAGGGCGTCTGCATTAGTATTGTTTTTGCCTTTTTTGTATATGACCGTATAGTCATATTCGCTTAACCGTAAACGCCATCTTGTAAGTCGTGAATTTGGTTCTTTTAAATTCATCATCCACTGCAATGGTTTATGGTCTGTAACTATTTTAAACTTCCTACCAAATAAGTAAGGCCTGAAATATTTTGTCGCCCAAACTATAGCCAATAGCTCTTTTTCTATAGTACTATAGTTTTGTTCGCTGACGTTAAGAGTTCTGGAAGCATAGCAAATTGGTCTATCGGATCCTATAGGGCCTTGTGATAAAATAGCGCCTATAGCTACGTTGGATGCATCTGTTGTCAGGTTAAATTCCTTATTGAAATCGGGGTATTGAAGTATCGGATCATTCATTAGAACAATTTTACATTTTTCAAAGCTTGACATATATTCGTCATTAAAAATAATTTTCCTACCCTTTTTTAGACATTGTGTAAGCGGCTTAGTGAGTTTTGCGAAGTCCGGAATAAATTTACGATAATATCCAATTAATCCTAGAAATTGCTTTATTTCTTTTGGTGTTTTTGGTATGGGATACTTTTCTATTGCAGCTATTTTTTCAGGGTTAGGTTTTACTCCATCCGCGCTTATGATATGGCCTAAAAATGCTGTTTCGTGTTTTAAGAATTCCGACTTATCCATTTGGATTTTAAAGTTGGATTCTCGGAGTCTTTGGAAAACTTTTTGTAAATTTACTATGTGCTCTTGTAGGGATGTGCTGTAGACAATTATGTCATCCATATATACTAGACAAATTGAGTTTTGAAGGCCTTTCAGCACATCGTCCATTACTCGCTGAAAGGTCGCCGGAGAATTTTTTAATCCCATGGGCATACGAAGGAATTCATAATGCCCATGTTCCACGTTAAATGCCGTTTTATGTATATCCTGTGGATTTGTCTGTACCTGATAAAATCCGCTAGCTAAATCTAAAGTTGTGAAATACTGGCATTTTCCTAGCTTATCTAATACGTCGTTAATGTTGGGGATCGGATATTTGTCATCTATTGTTTTTTCATTTAATTTGCGGAAATCGACTACTATGCGCCATTTCTTTTTGCCGGATGCGTCGACCTTTTTAGGTACGACCCAGATAGGTGAACTCCATGCCGAATTAGAGGGTCTTATTATTCCTTGATTGAGCATTTTACCTATTTGTTCCTGAACTTCCTGTCTATGAACGTATGGATATCTATAGCTTTTTGTGTAAACAGGGACTTCGTCTGTGGTTTTGATCGAGTGTTTTATTTTATTAGTGAATGTAAGAGGCTCGTCTTCTAGATAAAATACGTCAGCGTACTGGCTACATAGCTGTTCTAAGTTTTTTCGTTCCTCAACGTTAAGATGCTCTGTACGAAGTCGCGTTAGAACGTCTTTTACACGTTGTGATTTTTCAGTGCAATTAAAATTCATGTTGTTAATTTCCGCAGAGACGGCTTGGTCCATTGAAAAAATTACGTCATTCCTACTAGGATTTCTAACTTCTACGATGCCTCTGCAACTTTTGACCATCGTAAGGCATTCACTTATTATGCAATTAGAAATTTTTTGTTCATTTATGTATGCTTCACCATCGTGCATATTAATTGGAATTTTTAACAATTTTGATTGACCCGCTGGGATTATGTCTTCGTATAAATTTGCATTTCGGGAATCATGTACGTGTATAGGGTTGGTAGCAGTTTTTGTAATAAGAGTTTTATTTTTATAGTCTATTACTGCTTCCCACTTGTCTAATAAATCAGTTCCTATAAGTCCGTCGAAAAAGTCATGAAATTTATATACATAAAATGTTATATTGCGCGAGTCATTAAATTCATTAAAGCTTGGTATAGTTATCGAATAGTTACTTCTAGTTTTGGCGTGAACGTTACATACTTCGAAAGGATCATAATTCAAAGGAAAATTATTAAAATATTTTTCTACAACTACTGGGCTTAAAAAGGATTGGTTGGCTCCTGTGTCAATTAATAATTTTAATGGTGGCGATAATATTTGAATATATGGATTTTTTGAAATATTTGGATATTTGGAGAACGTCACGATACGTCATCGGACAAATATACGGCTCCGTAAAAATATTCCTAAAGTATAGTAATAGCAAATATTATTGGGATTTGAGTGTAAAATCTATTGTGTAAAGTGACAAACATTATGTACAAGTGTTATCTCTGTTGTTATTATAATTAAAAAGATGATATCTTGTTTTTAGCCCAAAAGAAGGACCTTCTCTGTTTAAGTTGACAAAGTACTTTAAATTATGTATTTACATTTATAATAAAGTGTTAAAACAGTGTTTAATAGTGTAAATAACAAAGTGGAATACAATTTTTATAAAATTAACTTAAGTGAATAAATAATTAAGTGCGCTTATGAGACAAAGAATTGAACAAAGGAATTTTAAATCGACGTAACGAATCTTTTTACTAAAACGGACAATAATTATAATATGATACTTAATTTTAGTCATATGGAGTAAGGCGTCCTCGGCTCATTGGAAAGACTGCTGGTTGAGCCCACCTTATACGCGAGCGTTCATGGTTCGCATCCGACAGTGTCCAAGAATCTTTTTTTCATTTACAATAAGTTTAATATTTGAATCGAGACAAAATGAATAGTTTCTTAGAAAACATTACATTTCGACGTCCGCGCACAACTGCAACCTACGATAGTGATATTGTATTAACTGATTCGCCGCTAGATGGCACCAGCAATAGCATACCAGATTTGTCGTCCGATGATGACGAAGTTAAAAATGAAATTAAAAAGTATAAGACAAAAATAGATAATCTAGTCCTAGAATTAAATAGATCTCGTAAACAAATTGATCAACTTACTATAGAAAACATAAATCTGCGTAAACAAAATGAAGAACTCGCGAACGTAAAAGTCCTTGGTACTACAAAAAATATTAGTCCAAAGAAAAAGAAATTGTCACCAATTAAACGTATCGTTACCCAAGCGAATAATAATCAAGCGCAAAACGAAGCCAAAAAAAGTAAATCTAATAACGAGTCTTTAAATATGTCATCAAACAAAGAAAAAACAAGTAAATCTAAACCCGAACTATCTAGCCAAGATAGTAACTCACGAAAGTGTCAGAATAAAAAGAACAAAATATGCTTACTAAGTACTAATAGACAAAATGATATATTGTCAATTGCTAAACAAATTTTACTAAAGGAATATAATTTTTGTCATTATTTAACACCAAATGGAGGTATCCAGCAAATGTTGAATAATATACAACAAAAACTGGTAGGCTTTACTATGGAGGATTATTGCATATTGTTCCTAGGAGAAGAAGATTTTAAATCTACCCATGATTACTTTGATATTATATTCAAAATAAGAGAATCCATACTTAAAGTCAACCACACTAACATCATTCTTTGTTTGCCAACGTACAAGTTTGGCAAATATACAAATTTACACAATTGGCGAATAGAAACATTCAATAATCTTTTATACTTAGATGTTATTACACATAATCACGCGTACTTGTTAGACACCAATCTTAATCTGAAATATAACTACAGTATGTTTAGAAAAGAAACTGGCACTATAAATAAGGTTGGTCTAAGGGTAATATTTAAAGATTTATTCACTTATATACAGGAAATAAATAGTACCAATAAATTAGAATCTAAATACAAATCTAGCAATGAATCGGAGAGTGACTTTTTTCGTAACTAAAAATTTGTATGTATTGCACCAAAATATAGCAGGATTACTGAATAAGTCGGAGGCTCTAATTGTTTGTTTAGATGAATTGATGTTGCAAGGTAAAGACATTGACATAATCTGTATTAGTGAACACTTTATGCAAGAAAATTATGAGCATTTTTTAGAAGTACCGAACTATAAGCTTGGCGCCTATTTTTGTAGAAAAGATAGTAAGAGGGGCGGTGTTTGTATTTTAATAAAAAATGGACATCATTGGAAAGAATTGAAACACATATCCAAAATGTCTATTACAGGTCTCTTTGAATGTTGTGCTATTGAGCTATTAGACGCAAAAATTGTGGTAGTTTGTATTTATAGGGTCCCCAATGCCAATTTTAATTTATGCATTGCGAAATTTGAACTTTTACTACAAGAGTTAACAAAGAAAAAATCCTTTAAAAATATTATCATTGCGGGAGATTTTAATATCAACATACTAAATGAAAATAAACAGTCCTTAGAGTTTGAAAATCTATTTTATGGATTCAACTATAAATTTGCTATTAGACAGCCTACTCGAATGAAATCCATGACATGTTTGGATAATTTTGCGCTTAATTTTAATAGTAAACATTGTAAGACGGAAGTTATAGAATTAGCACTGTCAGATCATACGGCTCAACTACTAATATGTCCAGTAAAAAAACTGTGTAAATTTAACTATTGGAGGACAATAAGGAGAGATTATTGTAAGGAAAATGTAAATAAATTTGTAAATTACGTGGCTGCACTGTCGTTCAATGAAGTATATAATGCTAGTGATGCAAACGTTGCCTATAATATTTTTTTCGATATATTCCAAATGTTTTACACGTTATGTTTTCCTTTAAAAAATATAACTATAAATACAAGACAAAAAACAAAATGGGTATCCAGGGGCATAAAGATATGTAGTAAGAAGAAGCGTTCTTTACTGTGGAAATATAGAAAACAGCCAACACATTTAAATAAAACTGCATTTGTAGTGTACTCCAGAATATTTAAACATATTGTTAAACTTACGCGGAAAGCCCAAAATGAATATCAAATTAAAATGGCACAGAATAAAGCTAAAGCAACATGGAAAATTATTAATGACTCAAGATATAATATGCCAGACTTACCAATTACAAAAATTTTTCATAATGGCGAAATATTGACCGACCCCAGAGATATAGCTAATGCTTTCAATAATTACTTTATAGATAAAATAGTACCTACAGTCGGTTCAGGCCATAAAGTAGCATCTCTCATTTCAAAGAAAACTAATTCAATGTTTATGGCACCCTGCGTTCCTCATGATGTGTTAAAAATTATTAAATCATTAAAAAATACTGGAAGTGTAGGACATGACGGAATATCCACAAAGATAATTAAATCGGTTTCAGAAGTTATTTGTACACCTTTATGTCATATTATTAATCTATGTATAACAACTGGAGTATTTCCCGAAAAATTAAAAATATCAGTGATAAAACCTCTTTTCAAAAAATGCGATCGAGAAAAAATGGAATTTTATAGACCTATAGCTCTTAATAGCGTAATATCTAAAATATTTGAAAAGTATTTATATGCCCAAATATACTCGTATTTAGAAAGTAACGATATATTATGTACGGAACAGAAAGGGTTTAGATCTAATAAGACTATTAACATGGCTATTTATGAATTCTTGTATAAAGTATTAATAAATGTTGATAAGAAAACACCTATTTGCACGATATTTTGTGATATGACACAGGCGTTTGATTACGTTAGTCATGATATCTTGTCTCAAAAACTGGATGCATATGGTATAAGAGGTAATGTGCGTTGTCTCATTGAATCTTACTTAAGCAATAGACAACAAATAACGCACATTTCAGAACTAAATAGAAAAACCAAATATCAAGCCATAATTTCATCAAACGTTCGTAAAGTGAAGTATGGTGTTCCACAAGGAAGCGTTTTGGGGCCACTTCTATTCCTCTTGTATATTAATGACCTTCCAAAAGCTACACAATACCCAGTTACACTTTTTGCGGATGACAGCACTATAACTATACCATGTTCTAGTGTGGATAGTTATGATCAGAATATAAACAATGCACTGTCATCTATTATAGAATGGCTTGAAAATAATAATTTGAAAATTAATTTAAACAAAACGGTAGCAGTACATTTTCGCCAACGGTCACAATTAGCAACATATCCGGAAGTAAAATATAAGAATAAAATTATTGAGGAAGTAAATGAAGCAACCTTCTTGGGGGTAACAATTGATAAAAAGCTTAATTGGAAGGAACATATTAAAAATCTGTGTAAAAAATTAAGTCAGTCTGCATATGCATTATATAAACTTGCCCCTGTTCTAAAAACAGATTCTCTCCTCACTGCATATTATGGAATAGTAGACAGCCATTTGAGATATGGTGTTATGTTTTGGGGAAATTCAACGGACAAAGAGTTGGCATTTAAAGCGCAAAAAAGATGTATTAGATCTCTGTTTGGACTTAGTGTTACTGACAGTTGCAAACCCTATTTTAAAAAATATAAAATATTGACTCTTCCGTCTCTCTATATTCTAGAAACAGCTATGTTTGTAAAGAAAAATAGTAATTTATTTACACTAAAAAGCAACATTATCGAGCGCAATAGAAGAGATAACACGAAACTTCAGTTGCCAGATCATAAAACAGTAATGATCCAAAAAAGCGTAATTTGTATGGCTCCAAAAATTTTTAACAAGCTGCCAAAAGAATGGAAGGATTTAAATGCAGATCTGTTTAAGAAGAAATTAATTAATTTACTATTAGATCGAGTTTATTATAATGTTAATGATTATTTTAATGACAAATTGAATTAAGTTAGCAATAATTTAAAAAATTCTTACATCTTCTCATAATTATTATTTATACTTATGTAATTTGTACACCGTAACTGGTAAAACATGACTGGACTTTAATTTCATATGACCAACCATTGTATAATACTCATGTTTACAAATAAAATATCTTTATCTTTATCTTTATCTTTATCTTTATGGAAGGTGACGTTGAGTGTGTAGATTAATTTCTATTTTAAGGCGTCTGATTTGCAGATTTTCTGAAAATCCTGCTCATTATCATCAGGCGTACTCTCGTTGTTATTTTCTACTTGTGGCGTAATAGGGTTATCGTTATAATTTTGATAATAAGGCTCATAGTCGTAGGGGTATACCATGTACTCGTCATTGTTATAGTGAGGTTCAAAGTCTGTGAAATAGTCATAAGAGTCGTAATCGTCTTGGCAATTATTAAAATTTACTTCTCTTGATTTAAAATAATTTCTTGGAGGTGGGTTACCGTACTTTCGCCAATTATGTCCTGTTAGTGCATGTTGTGTTGGTGGCAGTGGTCGAGATACGAAATGACTCACGCCACTCATAGGTCTAGGATTGTCATTGCCTTGATTCGGCCTTTGTGTAAATCTGTTCTGAGGAGGTAACCTAAACATATGACTGTTGGGGTTATAGTTCGGAGGTTGCGCACCGAACATTCTTTGTGTGTGTGTGGGTTGCCTAAGGTGTTGGTGTTCATTAAATTTAAAAGGCTGTGTGTTAGGTCTGAATGTTCTATGTCCTACAGGATTGCTGATGCCCGGCCAATTATTTTGAATAGGCATACTTGGTGAAAATGTGCGTGGTGTGAATGTGTGGTGAGTAGCGTTGGGTATAGGGGTTACGGTTTTATTAGATTTTGAAACCTCGTAACGGCTATGCATGTATATAGTGTTAAGCTCTTCTTGTACATATTCAAGAGCTTTTTCTATGGTTGGTGGTCGCATACAACGAATGCGAGATCCTAATGGTTCCTTAAGACCTCGAACATAGGCCTGCATTGTAACCTTTTTATATAAATCGCGCTTTGCTTCGATAGTAGTGGATAATGTTTCATGTAGTGTAACGTAGGTCATTAGCGTGCTGAACAAATTTTGACATTGGTCATAAAATTCTTGAGGACTTAGATTGCCCTGTGTAGCTAAAGAGAGATCACTGTATAGGGCTGTCTCATCCCTTTGGTCGGAAAAGTTATTAATTAATAGTGTTTTAATACCTAGCCAACTGTCAGGTATTCCGTTTGAATTAATTTTACTTGCTGCTGTGCCTGTGATTTTATTTAAAATACCATTCAATAAACATACGTTCGAAAATTCACTACCTGGCTGATCACTAAGGTACTGGATCGCTAAATGATCACAGATTTGTATAAATCGTGTTAAAATATTTGGGTTCCCGTCAAACTCCGGGACGAGGCGAAGGGCCTTAAATATAGTGTCCGGGTCGTGAGACATATTAATCACTAAACTAGAACTACTACAATCTAAATTTAATTTTAAATTTTGTTCCAAATTAATTTTTCTTAATCTATCTATGTCTAACCGACGCGCCTGCCTAGATTGAGGCTCTCGGATCCTAGATATTTTAGGATGGAAAATTTTGGTAGCTTATGAATAGGCTTAGGTCTAGAAAGGAGCAACACGAGAACAATTCTAATGTACTCACATAAACTGCATTATCTGGTCTCTTCTCAGTTGAATCGAAGGCTGGATTCTACTCCCGGCTGCCACAGGTCCGTAGATTCTGGATTCTCGAACGGTGCTTGATAGCCACCCGGGTGGTACGCGACGTGATGATAATTATCGAGTAATTAATTTAAATCGATCGCGAACCGGCCCGCGAGAATCCTACCGACTGCGCCAATTACGTTTGCAGCAGTTAGGATACCGAAAAAAAACCGATTAATTATTAATTATTTATTAATTATACAGTAATTATCTTATAACTAAAGACTGCTTTAATCGAAGTGGGAATAAAGAGTGATCAAAAATGATATTACAATTCAAATGGAAATAAATTATAACAATGGACATTGTAAAGTAAAATACGGGGAAATCATGAGGTGGTCGCCTGGGAAGCTTCCATCGGTTTGGTCCGTCAGCATATTCGTATGGTTAGGATTCCTTAACTAATGTCAAAACAGCACATAATAAATACAAACAATTAATTTTTGCAAAACAATGATAATTTGAAAAAATTTGGAAAAAATAAAATAAAAGACTATCCTGCGTCATAAATTTCTCTCCGGCTTTGGTACTGCCACATGTAAGCTGCAGCAGTTTTTTACTTTTACTACAGCAATTATCAACTTAGGCAATAATAATTAATTGAAACAAGTTCTATAATCCCACAATTTCAGACGTATAAAGACGTCTTTTAACAACAGGCTCGTTGGTTTCCTCTTGCGAACTCGTAGCGGCGTCGGTTGCTCCATTGACGACGCCATCACAAAAGTTTAATTAAGCAAATAGCAAGTAAGCAAGCGTGGGTAAATATTGGCCCCTAAAATCCAAAAGCAAGCCAATATTCGGATGCAACCCAAAAATCAAAGTAAGTACTTTCACGTTACACGAGGGAAAACGGATAGGGCAGTTTAGCAACGACTTTTTACTTATTTATTAAGATCTCAGGATTGTCAATCTCATTATTTTGTGAAACTATTTATGCTTGAAAATAACTGTTGAATACGGTAAATAACATTTTTTAATTTTGTTTTTGTTATTTTGTAGTATTCAATTAAAAATAATTTAAATTTGTTATTAATTAATTAATACTAAAATTGAAATATTTTAAGGAAAGATTTATTCTTAAACTCTTCTCTCAACCTCAAAATAGTCTCCTACGTAATATTACTGGTTCACGTTTGACTTTAAAAAATAAACACGTATACACAGCACTTATATATCATGCAAAATTTAGAAGTGTTCATTAAACTCCTTCGGGACTTACAAATTCATATTCCATCCACCACTTTACCTTGTTATGACGGGTCCTTTGAAGACAAATTCCCTCCTATAAGAGTCTATATTAATGCTAAATTGTTTAATAAAATGGAAATCTATAATGAACTATTGTCTAATGGACAGAACATCGTTTTTTATTTATCGATGGTTCCCGTAGTATCACTTAACTCTATGGATGGTTATAAGAATGCGTCAATGTGTCATTTGCAATTTTTAACAGTACTCTTAACCGAGGTGTCGGTTTCAGTCTAGATAAAATTTTTTGTATATTTACGGCGGCAGCAGTGGCTATTCTTAGTAGACTAAAACATAAAATTAAAAATAATAATCAAGGACATAATTCAAATTCAAATTCAAATTTATTTATTTGCATGAATGTACACAAAGTAAAGGTCTTAAAAGTAATAATATTAGCGCATACATTCTGCCAGTAATGTGGCGTGCAAAGTCATCATGATTATTATAATTTACATATTTCAGTTTATATTAATTACATTTGATTTAAAAATAATATCACAGTCAAGTTAAAATAGAATATCAATTATAGGATCTCTAGGCTATTAAATGTCATTTTTCAATCAGATTTCAATTAAATAGTATGAGATTATAATAATTTATAAACAGTTAATAAATTAGATAAACAATTAATAAATTATAACTTAATCAGTATTAACATTAATATAATTTTTATTCACGAAAGAGATCATCGACATTGTAGTAGCATTTTTCTATGAGATATTTTTTTAACGCATGTTTAAATTTTTGAATGCTATTTAATTCTTTAATAGCCCATGGTATTTTGTTGTAAATTTTCGTTGCCATTCCGAAAATATTCTTTCGTACCAGTGAGGTTTTAGATTCAACACAGCATAACTTGTGTTCGTATCTTTTAGTATTGAATCGCATAAATAATGAAATGTTTGTTCGTACAAACACAGCTACTTCATAAATATAGAGACAAGGAAATGTAAGAAATTATTTTTTTTTAAAATAAGGTTTGCAACTCTCTATTGTTCGAATATTTGCTATGACTCTAATACATTTCTTTTGCGATTTGAATATATCCTCACGCATTGTAGAATTACCCCAGAATATAATTCCATACCTGAGAGTAGAGACTACGAATCCATGGTACGCAGCTAGTAGTGCTTTTTCATTAGCTACTTTAGAAATCGTAAATAGGGCATAAGAAAACTGATTAATTTTTTTACATACATGATCAGAGTGAGCTTTCCATTGAAGGTCTTTTTCTATATATATTCCTAAAAACTTTGTGACTTGTGTATCAGTAATTTTTTCTCCATTATAATTTATGTTTAAGGAATTTATTAACAGTTTTCTTTGTTGAAATTTCATTATTTGAGTTTTGCTTAAATTTATCATTAAATTGTTTAATTTTAACCAATTGACTATATCATTTAGGCTTTTATTTATTTCATTTTCATAAATTTTAATATCATTGCAAATAAGAACTACAGTGCTGTCATCTACAAATAGTGTCATAGGGTAATTAATGCTACGTGGTAAGTCATTTATATATATCAAAAATAGGAGGGGCCCTAAAATACTACCCTGAGGAACGCCAATGTGTGTTTTTCGGGGCTTTGACATGTACCTACGTTCAGTTTTAGTTTTTGTACATATACTATTTATTTGAGTTACTTGGATACGATATACATAGGAAATGTCTTATACTTAGTGACAGTATGAGCGTGTTATTAAACTTAAAAATAATAATTTAAAACACTAATTTCATCATTTATTCAATAAAACAATTATGGCATCATCTGTATTATATTGATTATATATCAGTCAGTTTTATGTGGGTTCCATCACATAAAGGTAATGAAAAGGCAGATCAACTAGCCAAAATTATCAATAATTCACCGGTTCAAAGTAAAACATTTAATGTTTTATTGCCATGTTCAGATGTTATCCCTGTCCTAAAAGAAAGAATGAAGCAGAATTGGATTGCTCATTACCACAACATAGTTCACATCCTAAGTAAAGGTCTGGTTCGATTCCTTAAAAGTAAAAATTAATCATCTACCCTGGTTCTGCAAAAGTCACGTAAACAATCACAGGAAATTCTACACAACCATTTTTCGTCTTCGTTTTGGTCATTGTAAACTTAGTTTTCATCTACATCGTTTAAAAATGGCAAACACTGCAATGTGCAAGCATTGAAATTTACACGAGGTAACTATTTCTTATATCATCTCTGATTGCCCATCTTTCGGCATTAAGCGCCTTGTGCTGTTAGATGAGCTACTTGATATTTATAAAAGTACAGATTTGGTCCCACGATCTATATCTGACCTTCTTGTAAATAGTTGTGCATATATAAATTTATCGACAGTACAGTTGGAGAAATATAACCTCTAAGTATAAATATTTAATTTAAGAAGAAATGAAAATGATTGAGAGCCTAACTGGAAATGTCAAATAAAGACAAAAAAAAAAGACAAAGAAAATATAACGTATGTTACGTTACAAAAAGACAACTAAATGAAATATAATACATACCTGAAATTGAGTTTTATAAGAAAAGGCTAGAATTTCATATAAAAGACATTTATGAAAACCAAAATTGTCGGCACGCCCAGGAGCTCGTCCCCATCGAGAGGGAAATAATAATAACATTAAACAGATCCAGAGCCTAACAGAGGAAACTGCGAAGACGAGAACCGAAAATGCAAAAATCCTGGCAGAAATAAAAAGAGCAAATAAATGGCTAGACTTCGAGACACAGGAGCCACATGAACAAATAAAAGAATCTGCCAAAATTGTTAGAGCAATGGACCAAAGGCTGAAACAGACGAAACTGAAAACAAAATCAAGGACGAGAAAAGCCACAAATTCCTATTAACAGCAAACACAAAAATAAACGCGGACTTAGACAATATCAGAAATTGAATAGAAAACCTCCATAATTCTGTCGCGTGGGGTAGATGCCCCCAGCGAGCAGGTTAGTTAGTGTAGAGTAGAGTAGGTTCGGACAAGTCTTACCTTATCTCGAGCCAAAAACTTTCCTTGGCTGGCCCACGTTCCGACAGCGTATTGCGTAGGGGTAGAAAGGGAGGAATCACTGGCCTGACTGGACTCCTGGCGATGGTACGTTGGCTGCTTGGGTCTTCACGCTGGTCGTTCGGTTCAGCCGGCCGGCTGTTAGGTCTTCAAGCTTGGATACTTAGCCTATCCAATGTGCTCCGCGAACTCCCAGCGGAATTCAAAAAAGATTAGACGAGGGTTAGTCTCGGCTTCCGTCAGCCACGAAGTCAGGACAAGAAAAAGGTCGGTTAGAAGTGACAGCAAATCAAAAGGTCCCTAATCACAGCTTGTCTATCGTTCCATAAACAATATAGTTCTATAGTCAAATGCCAAACAGACTATAATTAATTAAGTTTTAATTTAGTTTATTTGTAATTTTGTTTAGGGATTAGATTAAATTATTATATTTATTATTATAAATTACAAGAGGTAAATTAATTTTATTTGAGAAAAAGATATAAGCAAACAATTATTGAATTTTAGAATGGTCGCTAGTGAGACAGTAGAAATATGTCAATAGGTGACACTAGTTAACGATAGATGGCGCTTATGCCATTAGTATATTTAGTTTAAACAATATCCACTGCTGAATTTTTAATTCAAACCCAAAATCATGTAACGAGCTAGCGCAACGTTACAATTCCACAGATAAAATCAACAAGGCTACTATATCACTAAAGGAAGACATAAAGACGAAAAACGACACACCACCTGTCCACGTCACATTGAAAGAAGAAATAGAAAAGATTTATTATTTTCATTTTATTTCAAGATTCATTATCATCTAACTTGACGACCATCACCGACAGAATAAACGACCTCAACGAACAACTGGTCAGGCCCCAAAAAGACGTCCCTCAAGCGGTGGATAATATACAACACCTGGAGCCCATTAATGAAAGGCTCAAGGTAGTATCCTCACAGCTAAAAACGATGCAAGAAAAGAAGATGGAACCACCAACCCCATCCATTAACTTAGGGACGGAAATGGCCCTGGTCGAACTCGCTAAGACCCATGCTAAAGCTACGTACTCTTAAGCCGTCAAAAAGGTGCCTCAACAAGAATCGAAAAGGCACCCAAAACACACCATCATTGTATCCTCGACAGATAAAGGTGATACAAGTGAAAAATCAATACAGATAATCTGAAGCGTACTGGACCCCAAGAAATCAGGGGCAAGGATAGACAGGATTAAAAAAGCGAGAAACCAAAAAGTCGTTATAAGCTGCCATAAGACAGAAGACCTCGATCTCATTCAAGAAAGAATAAAAGCTAGTTTAAAATTAAAAACGGAAACTGCAAAAACAAACAACCCCATCCTAATAATGATTACGGCGGCAGCAGTGGCAATTCTTAGTGGACTAAAACATAATATTAAAAATCCCAGAAGGAATACCTTGACGTCATGGCGTATCGACACCGAAATCATCGAACACTTGAAAGCTCAAAACAGATAGGTGTTCGATGCAGTGCTAGATTTACGCCTAGGCCCGTGAGGCCCTGGCCTTTATTACACCCCTCTACGATCAACTCCTAATTTTTAATAGCGATATTAGAACTTTTGGCAGAACGAAGTCTGTCGGGGAAGCTAGTTAACTATAAATATTCTGTGTATTAACATAAATAATTTTTCATAAAAATTTTATAAAATACCAGAGAAAAATTCAACCAGATGAGTCAAAGGTTTCAAATACCTTCTTCTGGACAAGAAAACTAGCACAAAAGTTTATTGCCCTATTTTAAATACTCTGGGTGTGCAATTGACAAGACAAAAAAGTGCATATGAAAAGCTTCACGAAAAATTGAAGTCCTTTGATAATTTATCTGAAATAGATACAACCGAATTAAATAAAAATGTCAATTATAAAACGATAAAGCACTGTTTTCACCAGGTAACACATGTTTATAATGTAAAATAGCTATTAATTAATTTCTGCAATATTCTTAAACAACAGTTAATGTATTTTGTTTTAGGATATTGTTTAAAATGTCTTCCAAAAGAAAACATAGCTCCTTGGGGACTCATTTCACAGAAGACATTAATACAAAGAAAAGCGAAGTGTAAACATTGTTTGGCGTTCATAAGTATTGCGGGAGGATCGAATGGCAATTTAAGCTGACATATGAAAACAAAACATATTTTGATCCCATTAACAGTTGAGAGACAAACATCAATATTACCCAATTTAAGCCTCAGACCAATAAAAAAAGAAAGACCGAACTATCTATGCTACGCGGTGAGGCAAGCGATAGGAAGCCGATACGACCATAGGAAGCCGGCCGCCCACCATTCCGGCTTTAGCGAGTGACCGCATATGTCGTTATTATCTGTGTTTAGGAAATATTAAAATATGCCGTCCTGCGTTGTTAAATGGTGCAAAAATAATTCATGTGCTCAGAAGAAACCTTATGGGTTTACTTTTTACAAGTAGTTGAATATTTATGTATTACCTGATTAATGATAATAAGATGAGATGGGATGAGATTTCCACTATATTTTTAAAGCAAATAAAATCTTTAATAGTTCCTATAATTTGCCACTTAACAAACTTGTGCTTTAGACAGTACTGAGTACATACACCCGTATTTCCAACTTCTCTGAAGAAAGCTATTATAACCCCAATACATAAGAATGGTACTAGAGATGATGTCAGCAAATACAGACCAATTTCAGATCTCCCTGCAATAGCAATGTTTCTAGAAAAACTGATTAATAAAAGGCTCTTAAATTATTTTGAAAAGTTTCATATTATATCCGACTCTCAATATGGGTTTAGACGAGGCAAATCTACCGAAGATGCCGTATTAGCTTTAACTACATCTATCGTTAAATTTCTTGATAAAGGACATAAATGTCTTGCAGTGTTTTTGGACCTTCGCAAAGCATTCGACACAGTGTCTATTCCAATTCTAATAAGGAAACTACACGAAGTGGGTATAAGAGATGTTAGTCTCAAACTTATGTGCAGTTACTTAAGTGACAGAAAACAAGCTGTGAAAATTCATCAGACTGTTAGTGATGATTCCGATGTCTCGTATGGGGTACCTCAAGGCAGTGTTTTGGGACCTACATTATTTCTAGTCTATATCAATCAACTGTGTCTCTCTAAGATCCATGGAGCCCAATTATACTCATATGCTGATGACACAGTATTGCTGTTTGGTGGAGAGTCTTGGGACATCGTATATCGAAATGCAGAAAATGGCCTAAGGAAAAGGCCTAAGCAAGCTGTCTTCAAGCCAGCATGCAACTTGCATGCTGGCTTGAAGACAACTTGCTAACAATAAACGTAGCCAAGACGAGTTATATTTGTTTTTTGATTTTAAACATTACTCAACCTTCCAGTGAATATGATATGAAAATACATAAATGTACTAGTGATTCCATGAAATCTGTATGTTCCTGTCCGTCAATTAATAGATCATGCACAACTAAATACTTAGGAGTAATGCTTGATCAGAGGCTATCATGGTACCCGCATATTGAATTAATTGCTGGCAGGATTAGAAAACTTATCTGGATTTTTAGAAACTTGAGAGAAATAACATCATAACAACTAAGAAAACGAATTTATATTGCACTAGCCCAATCAATACTCTGTTACAGCATCCCTATTTGGGGAGCTGCACAAAAAACCAAATTTTTAGCACTGGAGAGAGCCCAACGATCGCTATTAAAATTTATTTATTACAAACCTTTTAGATACCCAACTGCAAAACTTTATTCTTACTGTGCGCTTCTATCAGCTAGAAAGTTATATATCCTAAATATGCTACTCAGAGTTCATAAATACTTACCATATAAGCGAAAAATTTCAAGTGTAGCTGTTTATAGCTCGGTTAACCTCGTTGGTAGCATATTAGGTCAATCTATAAAAGAAAAATAACTTATTTACAAAACGTTGATTGCAGATGGCGATTCATCTACATATAAAATAATTTTAGAAAGCCAGCTCTGTGCTGACGTATCAATCCAAAAAATAGAATGTACGAATCATTTATTACGTAATTATAACGGTTAAAATTTGCTTCTCCAGAAAGGCTCTAATATTCCACTCGCCGAAAGAAAATTATTGACTACTGACCGTTTTGACTAGGTTAAGAACTGCTGTACGTAGTGCTTTTAGATTTAAAAAAGAACAAAATCATTCAATCGAAAACAAAATTAAATATTTACAAAAAGATATTATTAACATTCCTCGTCACATTTTTATGACCACAGACAATGTGAAGATTATTATTGTGTATATAAAGGAAAAAGTTAAAAAAAAAATTAATTCCTCTAGCCCAAACGCTTATGCCATAATTACAAAAAAATGCTTTTCAACTCGCAATCAACTCTCGAAGCCCGCTACATTGTCCTAAAAATAATCGGGCCGATTAATAGTATCGTGGCCAAAATGTTTGGTGATAAGCGAATAAATGTTTCAATAAAAGACTCATATACGACTCATTGCTATGCATAAGTCGTAGCTTTTAACACTGGCAAACTTCAATATACGTTATATAACAGTATGGTTGATAAAAGCCCAGGAAAATCTCTGAAGTTATTAGAAGCTCGGCGAAACCCAAAAAACTGGCGCAAAGTTAAAAAACGAGCATAACTAGGTAGAAAACTGAATTATACCCAAGTAGATAAACATTACGGTGTAGTGGGTGAGCGGTCTGATATGAGTACTGAAGACTACGAATGCGGGAAGAAAGCTTTCATAGTCAATTTAAAAGAACAGGTCGATAGAAAACATGAGATAGAACATTCAACTATATTGCTGGCGGAAAGTTCGTTGTGGTTTGAACTTAGAAGATGCTTACTCACAGCGCCTACCTTTAGTAAAATTTGCAAACGTAAAAAAAAAATTCAGCTCCTCTAGTGAAATCTCTTTTATTTGGATATGATCTAAGCAATATTGCTTTAGTTAAACATGAAAAAGAAAACGAAGAAAAGGCATTGCTCCACCTCAGCAAGCAAGAATATGTTTTTTATAGAAAAATGTGGCTTATTTATTGACAAAGAATTAATATAATACTATTTAGGAGCTACTCTAGATGGCATTTTCAGGAATGGAATAGTAGAAATTAAATGTCCTAGCTTCCTGCCAGTCCTGTTCACATCGTTAATAAGAGAAACTGCGAAATAAGACCGTGTGGTGATTATCGCTGACTAAACGCTATTGCAACACTTGATAGATATCCCATGCCTCGAATACAGGATTGTACTTATTTACTGTCAGGAAAAATAATATTTTCCCGTATCGATCTGCAACGCGCTTAAAGGGACATCGAAAAAACGGCTATAGCCTTTTGGCCTTTATGAGTTTACCAAAATGACGTTTGGCCTGAAAAACGTAGGACAAACATTCCGAAGGTTTCTCATCGACGTCGTACTCAAGCATATGGACTTTATTTACAATTATATCGATGACGTTATCATTGCATCATCAGAACCATCCCTCCATCGAATTCACCTGAAGAAAGTATTGGAGTGACTGAATAAGTTTGGAATAACACTTAATTTAGCCAAATCCGTGTTCGGAAAAGACGACGACGCAGCGAGAAGGCAAGTTCTTTTCGACGAAACTCCGCGAAGCTTAACAGCGGTAAGTACTTTCAATCGGGAGTTATTATCTATACATACATTTGACAGTTAAACACTTTCGATACCTCATTGAAGGAAGGCCTTTGGCTATATACATATACATACCACAAACATACAATACAATAAATAAAAATTCTATTCGAAATAACGAAACACCAAGACGGATAAGACATTTGGACTTTATTATGCAATTCTGTCCAGAATTTCTGCCATTCAAATACATCAGACCATTGACTATAAGGAGGTGGCACAGGCACAAAAGCATGACATCGAGTTGAAGAATTTAATGAAATCAAAAAATTAACAAATATACCTATCGCAGTGTAACATTCCAATATATTGCGACATGTCAAGATACAGGCCAGACCTTAGGTATTTGCCATTGTGATTAGTCCACATGAAATTGGTCATCCGAGCATACGGACAACACGAAATATAATTCGAGATCGATACATCTGGAAATCGAAGAAAAAGGATGTTACCAAGTAGGCAAAAACGAAAATAAATGTTATATCTATAGCCTGGATATATATATATATATATATATATATATATATATATATATTTCTTGTGTGCGTGTGTATGTGACTGAACTCCTCCTAAACGGCTGGACCGATTTGAGTGATTTTCTTTGTGTGTCATTACAGATTGCAAAGCTTTTGAGATGACATTGCGGAAGAAAGACCTCACAACAAGAGTAGCGAGATGGGTATTGCTGCTGGAGGACTATGACTTTGTTGTTGAGCACCGTGCTGGAGTTAAGATGAAACATACTGATGCACTTAGCAGGGTACCATATGTAGCGTTGAATGAGATGAGTTTGCATGACAGTATAATGAAAGCCCAAGATCAAGACGATGGTATTAGTGCTATTAAGGAAATATTACAAAAGGGAACCTATCAGGACTATTGGATAAGTAATGGTTTGTTAGTTAAGGGATTAGAGAAAAAATTGGTTATACCTAAAGGTTTAGAGAAACAAATTATTAGTAGAGTTCATTCAAATGGTCATTTTTCAAAAAGGAAAATGATTGAGCTAATCAACAAAGATTATTACATAAAAAATTTAGCACAAAAAATAGAAGATTTTATAGTTACATGTGTTCCATGTTTGTTAGCCAACAGGAAAGAGGGGAAGGATTTCTGAACCCTATAGAGAAAGAGGAAACGGCCTTGCATTCCTTGCATTTAGATCATATTGGGCCAATGACTACAACTAAGAAGCGGTACAACCACATCCTTACAGTAATTGATGCATTTACCAAATTTACTTGGCTTTTCCCTTGCAAGAGCACAACAAGCAAAGAGACTTTAGAAAAACTACAAATATATCAACAGTGCTTTGGGAATCCGACACGATTTATAACTGACAGAGGAACAGCATTCACAAGTTCGGAGTTTGAGAGCTATTGTAAAGAAGAAGAAATAAAACACATTCGAATTACTACTGGTGTTCCAAGGAGTAATAGACAGGTAGAGAGAGTGAACCGTGTTGTAATATCCACACTTACTAAACTATCTATAGAAGACCCTACACAGTGGTATAGGCATGTGAGCAAGGTTCAGCGGGCACTGAATAGCACCTTTCAAAGAAGCATTAACACCAGCCCATTTGAGTTACTAATTGGAACAAAAATGCGTAGAAAAGAGGACATTGAAATTAAGAGGTTATTGGAGCAGGAAGATAGAGACATTTTTGCTAATAATAGAGATGAGCTCAGAATGCAAGCCAAAAAACAAATTCTCAAGGTTCAGGAATAAAATCAGCGTAATTTCAATAGTAAAAGAAAGGAAAGTCATAAGTATAAAGAAGGTGACATAGTGGCTATTAAGAGAACTCAATTTGGTGTAGCTATGAAGTTTAAACCCAAGTATTTAGGACCTTATAGAGTAGAAAAAGTCAAGGGTCAAGAAAGGTATGATGTTGTCAAATTTAACAGCAATGATGAAGGACCCATAAAAACATCCAGTGCTGCAGACTGCATGAAACCATGGCCAGATGACATGGGAGACAGCTGGGACCATAGATTATACATATTAAACTGAGAGCTGGGACTCCTGCAGTGACCAGGAAATTTAATAAGCAAGTCAGTAAATATTTTATTTTTTTATTTTTCTTATGTCGATTTTACATGAGTAAATATGTTGTGGGTTGGTAAGGGAGAGAACCGCCACTATACCAGGTCAATTTTCTTATAATATTGTTTAGATTAGGATTTACTAATATTAGGATTTTATGTCTTAATAATTACCTTTGTGTATTATTACTAAGTATCTTAAGATGTTGATTTTATGTTTAAATTACCTTTAACTATTATTAAGATGTTGATTTTATGTTAATTTACCTTTAACCATTATTAAGATGTCAATATTATAGCTTAATTTTTTTTTTTGTTTTGTGTATTTTAAGATGTTCATTTTATGTTCAAATTATCTTTGTGAGTTGTAATGTATTGTATGATATTGTATTGCTGTGTTAGTATTAAGTCGGCATGCAGAATGTGTAGAGCCTGAGGCCAGTCTCACAGTCAGGAGTGGCCGATTGTGGGATTTGTAAATATTAAATATGCATAAAAAGGAAGGTAAGGGCAAGTATGAGTGAAGTAAAGAATGTACGAAGTGTAAGAATGATCTGTGGAACGAACGAAGGAATGAGAGGGTGAGTGTACAGTTGGTTGTGAAAGACGATTAATATAAGACGTGTAATTAATTTGTAATTAAAAAAACCCAGTAAAGACGCTTGGTGGATTATTTTGTTTTTATTCATTAATAATCCCACATATATTGTTAACGCACATCCCTACGACGATATTCCGGTGGATTCGTATCACGTCATGCGCCTTCCTTCCCATTGGTCGCCGATGACGTGATATTTTTTAACTGGCGAAACAACGGTTAACAACGAACTTAACTGCAATTCTTTGTTCTGGTTAGACGCACGCGGCTTAACTAAAAGTTGTAATTTTTTAACGCAAGATATTGTAGAAATCAATATACGCAAATATCAAGCTGTATTTTGTTTGCATTTCTTCTTCACTCCTCAAATAGTATATTCTAAATACGCAGCCAAACCAGCGCATACGCATAATCTTCAACATAGTTCTTTTTGGTCCATCGAACCTGGATTGGATATACATTTGAGAGACGCAATTTGGTGAAGAAGATTCACATACAGTGCATCATCGGTAAGACGTGCCAGCCAAAATACCCAAACCTTTCCACTTTCACCTTTATTGATACTGCCATTTTCTCAATTCCAGTGCTTTCAATCGTGCCGACTAGCTTGCTTGAATATTGATATAGCTTGTGGCTATAGCTTACAGTGTACGCTTCATATTTAAACCGTAAGTACTTACAGCTTTTCACTTCAGTGCAATGTCTAGTTCTGAGCAAAAGGTAGAAGCAATGTTAAAAGATTTGCGAAAGAAACGAGGGTTAATAAAGTGTAGGTTAACAAACTTTAAAAAGTATGTCTCCTCGTTTGATAATGTTGAATTAACTGTTCATCAGCGAGCAGAGTTAAAATTACGTATACCAGGTGCTCAAAGTTTAATGAACGATTTCAATCAAGTACAAAGTAAAATCGAAGATCTTGTGCCGGAATCAGAATCCGACAAGTTGATCGAATCACGCGTTGAATTCGAAAGGGAATATTACATAGTTCTTGCTATGTTAGACTGCATGGTACATCCCGAAAACTCCGATGAGAGGTCGCTTAACAAGTCGCTCGAGTGCTCCTTAGGACATGAATCTAATCATAATCATATCGGTGAGTCCGTTAAACTACCTACTATATCTATTCCTACCTTTGACGGTTCAAATGAACAATGGGTTGAATTTCGCGACACATTCATGTCTCTTATACATAATTCGAAAACCATACCAGCGATTCAAAAATTTCATTATTTAAAAGCGAGTTTAATAGGCGACGCTAAAATGGTTATCGAAAATGTGGAGTTTTCGTCTAATAACTACCAAGTGGCATGGGAACTGTTGTTACACCGATTTAATAATATTCGATTAATAATACAAAGTCATATTAAAGCAATTTTTTCTATTCAACCTATAACTAAAGAGTCGCCTCATCAATTAAATAGACTTATTGATACGATTTTAAAAAATATCCGATCTCTTAAGATTTTGGGTGAGCCGACTGAGTATTGGGATACGCTTATTATTTATATTGTTGTGTCAAAGCTTGACCCCGCCTCAGAACGTGAGTGGGAACAGTATAAGAATACGTTGCATAAAGTAAATACAGATGCTAAAATACTTTTAAGCGATTTATTAGGTTTTCTCAAAGAAAAGGCAGACTTATTAACCACGCTTACAGGTAGCCACGCAAATAAAGTTATGTATAGCAACACAAATAAAAAATCATCTTATAATCAAAACACATCAAAAGTTCATTGCAATATAATATCAGAAAATACTAACACAAATAGTAAGTCGCAAAATAAAAGGTTACGTTCGCAGTATAATAAGCTATGTATAATGTGTAACAGTCAACATCCGTTATACTCGTGTAAAAAATTTCTTGATTTGTCTGCGCAAGATAAATTAAATTTTATAAAAGATAAAAAATTATGTATCAATTGTATGCGTTTTGGTCATTCTGCGGATTCTTGTCTTTTTGGTCCATGTCGAAAGTGCGATCAAAAACATAATAGTTTAATTTGTGACGCCTTTAAGTTAAAGAACAATATTGTAACGTTAGCTACGTATAACCACGGCTCAACTAAAAATGTACATCCCATTTCAGTCGACGATCAACCGATGCGCAGTTATCGATTGCCGTCACACAGTATGCACGCGCATGACAATAATTCATATAGCCAAGGCGAATATATTTGTTCAGATCAACTGGTCATGTTGTCTACTGCTATCGTAGAAGTATGCGGGGAAGCGGGTGAGTATTACAGCGCTCGCGCAGTTTTAGACAGCGGTAGCGAGCGTTCATTTATTACACGATCACTCTGTAATAAATTAAATATAAAAATCGTACAGTCCACTCAACATATTCACGGTGTAGGCAATACTATTACGCAATGTTCGCAATCATGTAACATTGAATTGAAATCGCGCGATGGAAGGTTCACTGCCAATATTCAATGTTTAGTGTTGCCGCAAATTACTTCTAAGTTGCCTACAACTAATTTAAATTTTAAATATTTTAATATTCCCCATAATTTATCCTTGGCAGACCCCACTTTCTATGACAGTCAAAATATTGATTTGTTGTTAGGTGCGGATTTGTTTTGGGATTTATTGATTGATGGAAAAATTCGTCTTAACAATGGTTGTTTCATTCAAAATACGAAATTAGGTTGGATAGTTTCTGGTGTATTATATAGTAGTCCGTATAAACAAAATAGTAAACACGTCCATTGTAATTTATCCTCACAATTAATAGATAATAATATGATTTCTCTCGATAAATTAGTTAGGAATTTCTGGGAGTTAGAAGAATTGCCTGCGACTTCCAGTAAAGGATATTCGAACGAAGAGTCTTTGTGTGAGGAACATTTTATAAAAACTACTCAAAGGCTTTCAAACGGTCGTTTTTGCGTTCGGTTGCCATTAAATAAATCCCCTCAAACTTTAGGTGATTCACGCGCACAAGCTACACGGCGGTTTTACGCATTAGAGAAACGTTTTCAACAAAATTCGAATTATAAAACCATGTACAGTGATTTTATTCATGAATATATTAGTTTGGGTCACATGAGTCTTGTTGATACGTATGGTGATCCGCATTATTTTTTACCACACCATGGCGTATTTAGAGAACATGCCTCAACGACAAAGTTACGCGTAGTGTTTGATGCTAGTATGCAGTCTAGCACTGGTGTGTCGTTAAACGACCTGTTAATGATCGGACCTGCTATTCAGGGCGATTTGATTTCGATATTATTACGCTTTCGTGAGCAGAGATATGTCGCTTGTGCCGATATTGAAAAATTTTATCGTCAGGTGAACATAGCCGAAGATCAGCGTGACCTTCAGCTCATCTTGTGGCGGGATAATCCCTCAGAACAACTGAGAGTATACCAATTAAATACGGTAACGTATGGTACTGCGTCTGCGCCATATCTTAGTTGTAGGTGTTTAAAGGATTTAGCGCAAAATTGTGGGGATCCGATAATAGCTCACACTATAAATAACTGTTTTTATGTTGACGATTTAATTGTTACGTCTAATAGTATTACAGAATTAGAAAACATCTGTGAGGGCACTAGTAAAATTTTAAATGAAGCATGTATTAATCTGCGCAAATGGATTTTTAATTATGATCGCACGAGCCCTAATACAACCGATTGTGCCGAAACAAATGTACAACATCTATCATTATTCGACAAAAATATACAAAATAAAACGTTAGGGGTCGGTTGGAATAATATAACAGATGATATTTATTATTTGTCTCAGGTTCAACAAAATAAAGACAATTGTAATGATATATTAACTAAACGTATTATATTATCATCGGTGTCTCAGATATACGATCCGTTAGGTCTGCTGAGCCCAGTGATAACGATGGCTAAAATATTGTTACAAAAATGTTGGTTATTAAAATTAGAATGGGACGAACCGGTTCCCAATGATATTTTACAAATATGGAATAAATTTGTCGATGGATTATCTTCTTTAAATTGTTTTCGCTATCCGCGTTTTGTGATATGTGTTGACCCTATTCGCATCGAGCTACATATTTTTACCGACGCGTCACAGGTTTCATACGGTACTTGTGCGTTTGTTCGGACGGTAAATGCATCAGCTGATGTAACGGTACGCCTGATATGTGCCAAGGGCAAGGTCGCGCCTACTAAACCCACAACTATACCGCGTTTAGAGTTGTGCGGTGCCTTATTAGGGGCGCGTTTATACAATAAATTAAATGGATCGCTACGGACGAATTTTGATAAAGTGGTGTTTTGGACTGATTCAACCATCGTTTTAGGCTGGTTAGGGATGCCTACTAATCTGTTAAAACCTTACGTTCAAAACAGGACGGCAGAGATCCATGAGTTGACGAAGGAGCACCCATGGCGACACGTAGCAGGCAAGGATAATCCAGCGGATTTAGTTTCACGAGGTCTAAGCTTCAACACGCTAATGTCTTCGCCTTTATGGTGGAATGGCCCAACATTTTTACAGGATATAAATTTTGAACTTCCAGATTTAAAAGGGTCCAATTTAATATTAAATGATTTACCCGAAATTAAATTAAGTAATATTTGCTGTCACGCAGTAAATCAGATAAGTAATTTATTTATTTTTTCTCGGTTCTCGCAATACATGCGATTGAAAAGAGCCGCTGCTTATGTTTTACGCTTTATTTATAATACGCGCAACAAGAAGAATAAGCGGATAGGTTCATTTTCTCGCGATGAACTGAACAGCGCAGAGTTAACGTTGGCAATGTTTAGTCAACAGGAGTCATTTATGGAGGTTTATGATTCAATTAAAACTAAGCAGCCTTTAAAGTGTAGTAGTCAACTTTCGAAATTAAATTTATTTATTGATTCGAATAATTTAATTCGAGTAGGTGGTCGTATTCAAAACTCGCCTAATTTTAATTTCGACAAAAAATTTCCTATACTTATTTCCGCTAAACATATTTTTTCTGTTTTGCTTTTCCGGTCTGAACACCAGCGTTTGCTTCATGCGGGACCCCAGCTACTTTTATTCTCGTTGAGGGAGATGTGGTGGCCCATCGGAGGCCGAAATCTCGCAAGGAAGGTGGTGCGTTCTTGCGTGCGGTGTACACGACTGCGACCAACGACGATTACTCCTATTATGGGAAACCTACCCCAAGAGCGTTTAGAACCGGGTTTTCCGTTCTTGCGTTGTGGCGTCGATTACGCTGGACCTGTGTTCACGTTGAACCGTAAGGGTAGGGGTGCTAAATTACAAAAATCATATATATGTCTTTTTATATGTCTCGTAACGCGCGCAGTTCATTTGGAGCTGGTGAGCGACCTTTCATCGGATGCATACCTTTTAGCTTTAAAGCGTTTTATATCACGACGTGGTAAACCATGCGAGATTTTTTCTGACAATGGAAAAAACTTTGTGGGCTTGATGAATGAATTCAAAAAATTTTTAGTTTCCTGTTCTGATGAAATAAGGGATTACGCAATTTCTCAAAATATAAATTTTAAGATGATACCTTATTACGCTAGTCATTTCGGGGGATTATGGGAGGCTGGAGTGAAAAGCTGCAAGCATCACTTGCGACGCGTAGTAGGAAATGCACATCTAACATTCGAGGAGTTCTCTACAGTATTGACTCAGATCGAGGCTGTTCTGAACTCCCGTCCATTGACTCCTCTGTCCACAGATCCTAACGATTTTCTTCCGCTTACCCCAGCACATTTTTTGGTTGGCCGTCCACTGACTGCACCTGTGACAGCCGAGATACACGACGTTCCTGCTCCACGCCTCACACGATACCAGCGTGTGGAACAAATACGCCAGCATTTTTGGAACCGATGGTCTAAGGAGTACGTGTCTGAGCTTCAGATCAGGAGCAAGTGGCATCAACACAAGGGAGATCTCAAAGAGGGCATGCTTGTCCTGATCAAAGAAGATAATCTTCCTCCATTGAAATGGAGTTTAGGCCGTATCCAAAAGACATATCCAGGCAGGGATGGAATTTCAAGAGTTGCTGATATTCGTAAGGCAGATAGCGTAGTACGACGCGCCTTTTCCAAGATTTGCCCACTTCTTCCTGCTGATTGTTAAATTAAGGAGCTCTCTTGGAACCTGCTGCAGCTTCCAAGGCCGGGGAGTATGTTAACGCACATCCCTACGACGATATTCCGGTGGATTCGTATCACGTCATGCGCCTTCCTTCCCATTGGTCGCCGATGACGTGATATTTTTTAACTGGCGAAACAACGGTTAACAACGAACTTAACTGCAATTCTTTGTTCTGGTTAGACGCACGCGGCTTAACTAAAAGTTGTAATTTTTTAACGCAAGATATTGTAGAAATCAATATACGCAAATATCAAGCTGTATTTTGTTTGCATTTCTTCTTCACTCCTCAAATAGTATATTCTAAATACGCAGCCAAACCAGCGCATACGCATAATCTTCAACATAGTTCTTTTTGCATCCACCGGAATATCGTCGTAGGGATGTGCGTTAACATATATGTACATTCGGATGCCCTGCCCGAATAACGAGAGATAAAGGTCGTCAATTCGAATCTAGTTTGTTTGGTCACCTTACCAAAAGAATGGGTATTTCGAGGATTCGAACCTGTGCCTACCATCCTCAGTCAAATGGATTAATCGAAAGATGGCATCGTTCTCTAAAATCTGCCTTGAAGTGGGTTTCAGAATTGCCATCTGTGTTATTAGGTCTAAAAGCATGTCTGCGATATGGTACGCAAATCAGTGCGGCAGAGTTAGTTTATGGAGAAGTAATTAGTTTACCTGGTGTTTTTTTTTTTCAACAAAACATTCAAGACATTATTGATAATGAATGTTTTGTTAAAAAAATAGTGAAAAAAAAATATATTCAAATTAAGCGCCATACCAAAGTAAAAAAACCCTTTATTATAAAATATTACAAGGGGACACGGAAAAATACATGAGTATAGATAGCCTTAAGCCGGCGTTCACGCTTGTAACCGGAGAGCCCACCGACGATGCGCCGTATAAGGAGTTGGCAAACAACAACAATGAGCCCAGAGCCACAAGATCTGGACGCATTGTCAAACCTGTGGCACGCTTTGCTATATAAACTCGTCGAGGCAGAATTATTATAAAGTATTAAATAAAAATGGGCAAAACGCAAAGCAGTATCACCGAGGAAACTATTGTCGTTGCCCAAAATGGAGCTGGAAGTTATGCCACTGCAACAGCTTCATTTAATATGAATTAAAGAATTGAATTATACTTGCTGGCCGTTCTACTTGTCGCGCTGGCAATTATCACCTACTTCGGCTGGAAACAATGCAAAAAAAAATATTTTTTTTAATTAAAACCCATTAAAACCGCTGCGTGAGCCTTCTATCTGAGGGACCCGGATCTGCAGGCAACGGGAAACCCTCGGCGACAGACTGGCCCCGGCAAGACCAGATTCTCCACAATAGGGGGACTGCCCGGCTACCACTAGGCAGTCCCAACGACGTCGTGTCTTCAGCGGGTCCCAGGTTCCCATCCCGGGCCCAACACGAGCACAGGAGTGTACTGGAAGCACAAGTCGTCTACGGGGGGAGGCCAAATCGGCGGCCTCCTTCTGGGACGTTACTGTCTCGCAGAAAGAAGCCATTGCCGACCAGGACTCATTACAGCCGAGCATCGCGGTGATGACGTTCGACAAAGACAAGTTCCCTCCGATGACAGACTGTAGTGTTTATGTGCAGTGGTAATAGTTGGACTGTTAAAATAGTGTATAGACTATTCAAGTGTAATCGTATATCGTATAATAATTATCTACTTAACCTTTTCGGAGATAAAATGTGTTATCTATTATTTTCATCCAAGTCTGCAAGAGTACAACCTGAAGATTGAGTACACCCCGGGTAAGTCTAATGTCATTGCAGATACCTTATCGCGCTCCGCCTGTACTGAAGGCGCCGATTGCGACTTATGCTTCACATCTATTGATCTCGCAACCCCAAGGATGTTAGAGAGAATCAAATTAAGGATGCTGAATTATGCAAGATCATCGAAGCTATGGAATCCGACGATCCCTTTAGCATGGGCCGATAAGGAGTATGTGTTGATGACGGTGTGCTGTAACGCTACGACCCGACTACGACGAAAATGACGATAGCGCTTGCCACGACGCCCCTACAGCTGGTCACTTTGGCGTAGAGAGGACGCTGCAGCATATCGTCGGTAAGTATTATTGGTCCGGCATGAGGTCTTACGTGGCCGAGCATATTAAGAATTGCGCGGCTTGTTAGCGATATAAGGTGGACACGTGGGAGCCGGCTGGACTGCTGCAGATGCCTGCCACGTCGCGTAGATTCGAAGTCGTCGCGGTCGACTTGTTTGGCCCGTTGCCGGAAACTGTGGTCGGCAACAAGGGGATCCTCGTAGTGAAGGATAGGTGCACAAGGTGGATAGAGTTGTTTGCTTTAGCGTCTGCTACCAGCAATGAGTGTACTAAGGTACTGGTCAACGAAGTTTTCCTGCATTACGGCGTTCCCAGAGGAGTCATTAGCGATTAACTGCAACAAACTTATCACGTCGTAGCATCAAACAAGCGCTGACGTCATATTATCATCCGGAGTTCAATCCCGTTAAACGCAAGAACTTGGATCTCAAGCCGCAATTAGCAATTAGTAGGTAAAGACCATGAAACCTGGGATGTACATCTGGCGGCAATTTGTTTTGCTATGAATTCTTAACTTACAGTAAGCATGGGTTATTCATTGCGTACTTAAAATTTGGGCCTTACCGAATCCGGGAGGTGGTAGGGGCCGTGACCTATGTGTTAGAGCGTATTAGCGACGGTGTTTCCTTGGGCAAGTACCATGTCTCTTTGTTGGCTCCGTTCGTTGGTCGTATCCAAGCTCCGGTACAGGAAAAGCGTAGGAGAGGGAGGCCGCGGAAGGCTAACCCGACTCCGAGTTAGCCTTCCGCGCTTCGTACCGATTCAGTGGAGACAGCGAGGCGGGCACGTGGCGTGTGCGGACGGACTTCGATTAATACAATTTGAGATCTATTAATGTGAAAATAGGATGCAAATTCCAAAATAAATTAAAGACGCAGGTGCTGATGAGCGTGGCATGCACTTAGCGTGCGCGTGTCGTCTTAACGCAGCCAGATGATTTTGAATGTGCTTAATTTCGGGAAGTTAAATGTGAGAGAGAATTTCACAACATAAAGATTTGGCATTAAAACATATCTGAAGCATGAAGACTTATGGAACTGCATTGCTAGAAAAGTGATCGATCCAATAAAAGACATCAAAGCCAAATCAAAACTTATTTTGTTACATTCGGTGCGTGTCCGCCAACACGTACAGACCTATCGTCCTACGCTCTCTGCGCAGGTACAAGGTTCTCGCGCTCCATTGTTCTCGTAGACAAAGGCTGTGCCCCAGTACTGTCCTTTGTCTATTGTTAGAGTCAGTGTTGCGTCATACTAGTGCGTTTCGTACAGTTTACAAGTGCTCCTAGATATTGAGGCCGTCAGACGACTCAATCGCGTTTAAACCCGTCCGTTTTATCGCGCGCTTAGAACCGCGTTCGTAATTAAGTGGTGTTCCGGTGCCACATAGTCGCGTTCGTTGTGATAGTGCCGCGTTATTAATCGCTCGCATAGCGAAAAGTGTGTTCCCGAAGCCGAACACGTAAGTTGTTTTCGTTATTTACACACCTACTTGGGTTGCGTCCCGGTACCTGCCCAGGTAGTCGACCGTTTTAATTCCTTTGTTACACACCTCCCGCCAGGCGGGAGGGTAGGAACACAATGGCGTCTTAATGACGACCGGTTTTTGTTTAACATCGACAAACAATAAAACAATGGCGGAACTTAATGACATCCCCAAAGAGGCCCTTATGGCCTTCCTGCGGGAATACGTCCCCGACTTCGAGGTAAAAATAAAAGCCTACGCAAAAAAATCAGGCAGTAGCCACAGCAAACAAGTGAGGAGGTTCTCGACCGACTCACCCGCGCCCCCCGCCGCGTCAACGGACGACGGCCCGCTAGGAACCGAGTCCGGCACAACCGATGCCGGATCGGAAAACACGCGGACTTCCCGCTCGTCAACTCCGTCAGAGGAGGAGATGTCGGTAGCCGGCAGCTCCTCCGAGGAGGAGACCACCAACAGCGGATTCACGGAGGTCCGCAATAAAAAGAAGAGGCGGCGCCCGGACACCGGGTCCGCGCCGTCCTCCGCGCCATCCCCCCCGCCTAAGGCTCCGAAGGTAGGGACCCCGCCCCCTCAGGGCAAGACAGCGGCATCATCATCATCGCCGCAGGTCACTAGGCGCGACCAAGTCGCGTCCCCCGCGCCCGGTACTTCGGCGTCCACCCCAAACGAGGGCATGGACACTGAAACGCGCACGAAAGCGCCCCCCCCGATAGTCGTCCAGGATACCAAAAGCTGGACAATAGTCTCAAAGGCTATATACGCGAAGCAGATTTTATACAAATCTGCACGTTCGTGCGCAGACGGCATAAGAGTCCAAGTGGCGGACTCTAATGACCACCGTAGGTTGACCGCTTTCTTAAGCGCCAACAAAATAGGATACCACACGTACGCGCTCGAAGATGAGCGCGTACTGCGTGTTGTCATCGGCGGTGTCCCCCGGGATATGGACCCGTCCGAAATCAAGGAGGACTTGATCCTCCAGGGATACCCTGTGGAGGAGGTACATAGAATGTACCACCCCCGCAATAAATACAAGTACAAGATGGTACTTGTTATCCTGCCGCTAACGCCGGCGGCGAAAGCCATATTTAATGTCCGGGCCGTGTGTAACATGACCGGGCTAAAGGTAGAGTCCCCCCGTAAAAGGGGCATCATAGGGCAATGTCATCGTTGCCAATTATATGGTCATTCGGCAAGAAATTGCCAGGCGCACCCCAGGTGCGTTAAGTGTCTCGGCGACCACGGGACCCCCGACTGTCCCCGCGATAGGGCCACAGCTACGGAACCACCTAGCTGTGTTATCTGCAGAGGCCAAGGGCACCCGGCTAACTACCGCGGCTGCCCGAAAGCCCCCGCGGTGGTAAGGAAAGGGAGGAGAGCCGGGAAAAAACCTGGTCCTGCTCCCAGATCCACCACCCGACCCAGGGAGGAGAAGTTTGTCCCCGCTCCGCCCCCCAAGACGAACGCGTGGCATGACAGAGCGGCTTCCCAGCCATCTGCACCCGCAAAACCCGCTCCGGGCCCTCCAAGCCCCCCAGCGGCAGTAATCAGGCAGCAAGCCCCCCCTGCAAGTACGAAGGTACGAGCAGCCCCCAGCTGTCCCGCTTCCCCCACTGATGAATTCGGGATAAACCTAGCGTTTGTCTTTCAGGCTCTCTGCGATATAGATCCAGAAGAGCTAGCCGTCCTGGCCCGCAAACTACGCGTCGCCACCACCCTACAGCAGACATGCCAGGCATATAGTGAACATGCCACCCTGGTCGCCAAGATTAGGTCCCCACCCTCTCAAAGCCCTTAAATGGCTACCACGGCTAGGACAAAACCGCGTTCTCTCCGACTAGTGTCGTTCAACGCGAACGGCATTAGCGCGAATTTAGAGGAAATTCGCATTTTCGTAAAAAAATACGATGTTGACGTCCTCCTTGTGCAGGAAACGTTTCTAAAACCATGTAATAGTAATCCGCGTATCCCTAATTATAACATCGTTAGGAATGATAGGTTGCGATCCCGACTCGGAGGTACACTAATTTATTACAAAAGAACACTCCATTGTATCCCATTAGACACACCGCCTCTAGCTTCACTGGAGGCGTCCGTCTGCCAGGTGAGCATGACCGGCCATCAGTCGATCATCATCGCCTCGGTATATCAATCGTGTAATAAAACATTACTCTTCAGCGATCTCAAATCGCTATTAGAACTAGGCAACGCCGTCTTTATAGCCGGCGACCTAAACAGTAAAAATCAGGCATGGGGCTGCAGAGAAAACAATAAAAATGGTATAATTCTCTGCCGCGCCGTTGATGATCTAGCCTGTACAGTAGTCGCCCCAGATGAGCCAACACGCTACGACTTCGCGAACAGCGATAGGAGTAATGTGCGGCCATCCATATTAGACATATGTATAATACGCAATGTATCCCTTCTGGTGCATTCTATTCAAACAGTACACGAGCTTAACTCAGACCACAGACCAGTATTAATTCAATTAGGTAACCCCGAGAATAATACTAAAAATCAAAAGAAAAAGATCATCGACTTTAAATTACTAAATGAAAATTTAAATTCACTTCGCTCGAGTCAACTCGACAACATCCCGGACACTATAGAGAGTCCCGAGGCGGCCATTGCGGCCAGTTCCGACCTTACCGACCATCTGGTAGCGACGATGGAAAAGTCATCTAGGGAGATCTCAACGTCCAGCGATGGACACTGGGAGCTCCCGGATGACATTAAAGCACTCATACGCGCCAAAAACACCGCAAGGCGCAGATACGCTCGCTACCCGGCGGACGAGTATCGTCGTGACCTCCGTAACCTCGAAAGAGACGTTAAAACACGCATCTTAGAGCACAAAGCCGAAAAGTGGGATCGCCTCCTTAGTGAAATCTCACCCTCCCATGTGGCCTACTGGCCACTCGCTCGTTCTTTTAAAAAGAAAACGGAGGCATCTATGCCGCCATTAAAAAGACCAAATCGCGCGCCTGCACTAGAGGACGCCGACAAGGCGGAACTATTAGCCGACACACTAGAGAGCCAGTGTACCCCCAACATCACTACCCCCTCACCCTCCATAGGCTCCCACGTAGAGGAGGTAATTAGGGTAGTAGAGTCGAAGACTTCTGCGCCGCCGGAGGGGGATCCTATCCCTCCGACGGATGTAGAAGAAGTCCAAGACATTATCAAACGACTTCACTCCAAGAAGGCCCCCGGGCCGGACGGGATTTCCAACAAAGTCATTAAAATACTCCCACCCGCTCTTGTTTACCTCCTGGTTAGCATTTTCAACGCCCTCCTAAAGGGCTGTAGGTTCCCAGACCAATGGAAAGAAGCTACGGTTATCGGCATACCTAAGCCCGGCAAACCGGGCACGGAACCGTCTAGCTATCGGCCCATCAGTCTACTAAGCTCGATTGGCAAAATCTACGAACGGGTTCTGCTTAAGCGGCTCAAAGCCGTTATAGGCGAAAAGAACCTGTTCATAGACGAGCAATTCGCCTTCCGCGAAAACCACTGCTGTCCAAGGCAAGTCCACCGTATGACCGAAGACATACTCAGAGGTTTCAATAAAAAGAACTCCCGCGATACGTGCGCCGTATTTTTCGATGTAGCTAAGGCCTTCGATAGGATATGGCACGAAGGCCTCGTGTACAAACTGTACAAGCTAGGAATACCGGATAGGCTAGTCATCATCATCCGCGACTATCTGTCAAACCGGTCATTTAGGTATAGGGTCGAAGGCACCCTCTCTTCCCTGAGACCTCTGAGGGCCGGAGTCCCCCAGGGCTCCGTGCTGTCCCCAACTCTATACAATCTGTACACATCAGATATCCCCAGACCTCCGGACGTCAAACTGGCTCTCTTCGCTGACGATACAGCTCTATACGTTACCCACCCTAATGCTAATAGAGCATCGCTATTTCTCCAACGTGCCGTCAACGAACTAGGCAACTGGTTCGCAAAATGGAGAATAGCTATTAACCCCGATAAAAGCGCGTCGATTCATTTCTCTCGTAAGAGAAAGACACGCTTACCTAAACGCAGACAAACATGGTTCACGATGAAACCAATCTTACTAAATAACGTCGTTATTCCCAGAGTTAGACAGGTCAAGTACCTGGGGGTCACCCTTGACAGGTCGATGTCGTTTAGACCACACATCGCCGCGATTTCTAAAAAAGCCCGTTTCGTCAGTAGTAGACTGTACTTCCTCATAAACAAAAAGAGCAAAATGCCCCTCAGGCACAAGCTCACCCTCTATAAATCATGTATCCGCCCCATCATGTCATACTCCTGTGTGGCATTCGCGCATGTGCCTCAGTATAGACTCCGAGGCCTCCAAACGATCCAAAATAAATTCTTACGTGTGGCAACCGGTTGCCCGTGGTACGTAAGAAACATCGACCTACATCGCGACCTCAGACTAGATTCGATTAGGGGCCATTTCAAAGCGATGTCAGAACGTCACTTCGAAAAGGCACTTCTCCACCCGAACCCACTCGTCGTGAGTGCGGCAAACTACACCCCCGATAGCTTAGCACCTAATAAGTCTAGGTTACCTAAGAATGTCATAACCGATCCTGTTGATAAAATCACAGAACTGTTAAAGCGCGACGCTGAAGCGCGACGTAAGCTACAACACACACTCAGACATAACACAGCCGGTGTTAGGCACACATTCACACCGCATGGGCCCCGGGGTCGTATGCGACGTCGAACCCTACACTCCGTTGACCAGTTGATCCGGATCAACCGCGACAGCATAGGCTCAGATCAGCTACGAGTCGACACCAATATAGACCGTGTAATCACCGATAGCACTCTGCTATCGGCAGCTTGCTCGGGTCCCGCGCTTGACCCGCCTCCCCCGCTACCGGGGGAGGGGAGGGCCGGTCCTCACGATAGGTTTCTAACGTCACCCGTTCCAAACCAGTCGACCGTAGCTGACCAAGTTAGGTACAAACCCGACGCCATGAACATGGCGGGGGGCAACCCCCCAAATTTTTAACGTCATAGGATGATCCAACCGGATCACCCCATTTCCGATGACGCATAACGGTCACTAGGACCATTAGCATAGATCCAACCGAAAAAAAAAAAAAAAAAAAAAAAAAAAATTATTTTGTTAATAAACATTAAACACCCAAAACTATGTTCACGTTTAGGAGTGCAAAGCTGCCAAAGAGGTATGGGAAAGTCTTCATAAGGCCTTCGACGACAACGGGCTAACTCGAAAAGTGAAAACTTGTTGAAGGAATTGATCTATACTTCGCTGGAATCGAGCGCTCGTGTAGATTTTGTTGTCAGGATAATGAGCGCCAATCACAAACTGAGAAATATAGATATTTATAGAACAACAAGTCGTTGCATAAAGGAGGTTATCAACGCCCTTAACCATTGTTGGATGATCAGCCGGTGAGTAGTGTTTCCACAAACACCTCAAGAAAGATCCATTATCAAAGATAAGTATGTAATAATATTTTTATATAGGTTGACAAGTTAGGTACTTTTTGGTATTTGTTCTAATATTGTTAAATAGTTTACAGATTGCAAAGGAAACAATTTGCCAGTAGTAATAGGGTGCATTGACTGAACCCATGTTGCCCTGGTGAAACCACAGAAGGAAGAACATATTTTCTTTAATAGAAAAGGATATCACTCCTTAAATGTTCAAATGGTAAGCAAATAGAAAAATCCTAATCAAATATAGAATAAAAGAAGTAAGGTCAGGTGGGGTAAGAGGGACGCTGGGGGAAGAGAAACTGTAGCTAGTAAAAAGAAAACTATAACGCCGAGCTCTATGGTAACTACGTCGATAAAACAGTATTAGCTGTAGTTCATATATTCTTGGATAGATAGCTCTAAAACACGGCAACTAAGCGAGTAAAAGAGAGAGAAAAAAATCAGTTGTCGAACTAAAAAAAACTAGACCTAGCGGCGTTCCTTGTTTCTGTTATTTAAATATTAAAACATCAGTTTTGCGGTTGATTGCTATGGTAAGTGTAATTATTACGTTTAATCTTTATTTTCTACGTATTGCATTGTTTGTAGTGTGTGTTTTAGTACTTTTTCGATGTCAATAAAAACATAACCTTCAAAATGGCAAGCTGGGAAAGAGGAACGGCTATACCAGGTTAAGAGAAACATATGTTCCTCTTTCCCGGTTTCAGGGGGTAACAAACATTTTTAAAATCCGCTAAAATACCGGCTGACTTTTTAAGTACTGGCCAACATTTGTAGGATGAACCTATTATATGAGAATGAACAACATTTTCTACGGGACCAACTTTCGTACTCGAAATAAAAAGTCAGCTGTTCCATACAAAAGTATCGATCAGCTGTGACCAAAATGTATGAAATAGTAGATTTTTTTTCGAGTACGAAAGTTGGTCCCATACAAACGGTTAAGGTTTATCCTAACAATTTTGGCCAGGACTAAATGGTCAGCCGGTATAACACGTTCCGTAAATAGCCATGATTTGCTTAACTGTTTATTAGTTACAGAAAAAGCAAAAGGCCTCGAGCTTACGCAAGAAAGACCAACAGAATATCTTACCCGAAAGAAAAACTATTAGAAGCAGTTAGGGCCGTTAAAAGTGGCACTTTGTCAGGTTATGCAGCCTCAAAACATTATGGTATACCAAGAGCGACTATAATCAATCTGGTATATGAGCATAAAGGTATGAAATCACATACTTTGGGGAGGGCCTCGGTTTTATCGCAAGATGAAGAAGAAAACCTTGTAAAAAATTGTAATTAGATTTTTTTTTAAATCATATCTGTTTTTGTAATACATTTTTATCCCCACTATTCCAATAAATATTATAAATGCGAAAGTCTGTCTTTCTGTCTGTCTGTTGCGTTTTCACGCCTAAACCACTGAACCAATCTTAAGAAATTTGGAAGGTAGGTAGGTAGCTTGACACCCGATGCTAGGGGCATAGACTTCATTTTAACCGATCACTGTACACTAAAGGGGGTTTTGAAAATTTGTGCCAAGTGCGATATAACCAAAACGCGGACAAAGTCGCGGGCGGAAAGCTAGTTTTTAATACGTTCATTTAATACCAAAAAAAGTTTAGCACCTCTGACCTTACCTATATGTTCCTCTTACCCCAAATTTCGTTTTTATATGCTGTCAGCTTAAATATGACGTTATTTTAAGCGAGGTCAGGTTCTCATTCTCTTAAATCAAAAAATAATTTGATACATGCTATATAAACACTTAAAAACATTAGTTATCACTTAAAAGTATCCAGTGTTCCTCTTACCCCAAATCACGGGAAAGAGGAACATTTTTATGACCTAGCTTTGTTGCTAAATTGTGCCGTAATTATACGAACAATCTAGTTCTGTATCAAAAAAAATATTAGTATATTTTAAAAGCGAAGATTTGTTTCAATTAATATCGAAATAAATGTATAATTTTGATAGCTGAAGAACAAAGTGTTCACAAACCAGTAAAGTATGTTTCTCTTACCCCACTTGACCTTATGACAAATGTGTTTATATAGCTCAAATTACTTCTTTGTGAAAACCAAATTCTATTTGTTATACATATTTTTATTTTATTTATAGATATGTGATTATGATCTTAAAATAATTAATGGAAACGCCAAATTTGGTAGAGCTGCACATGACTCTCATAAAGGATTGGCAGGCGTCCGGATAAAGCCGGACATAGTTAGGCTTTTTAATTGCGTGTCCGGCCAAAATAAACGGTGTCCGGCTTTTGTTAGTTTTTACATTTTGCAAACAAGCTATGCCAAATTAGTCATAGACTAAGACTGTCTTGGCATTCGATTTTATCTATTTTACTCTAGAATTTAACAAAATGTAGAGAAAGCGCGGGAAGACTTATATTAGGCGGGGGTCTTTTTTTTGCTTTTAAAAATCTTTATATTATAGGATCAGTTAAGTTGTAAAGTGTGTATATAATAGTTATTGTTGATTATTCATAGTTTTAGTTTTGTTTTCTTCGCCCGGCAGGTCATTCATTGTATTATATGTAAATAGAATTTTTCTCTTGGCGTCCATGTTGGAGCCCGAAGACCCTGGAGGGGCTTCCCTCCAGGTGTCTTATGTAGTCAGAATCGATGCGTCGGGAATGGAAACGGAGGGATCAATCATAGATACAGATTGTTCCGAAAGTATGAAATCGGTTAAAAGAAAAAGAATATCCGCTAGAAATCAAAAGAAGCAAAAAAATCACAGACACAGACGGTCTATTCGATTCCCAACTCTCACCTAATAATATAAATGATAGTGTTATTCCTAGAGAGCTTGAATCTGATAATAAAATCACTGAAATCCACCATAATGAGGCTGCTCACTCCAAAAATATTATAAGTAATCCTCGTGCTGCTAGGTCGCATTACCAGGCATCAGATCCTGCGCCTTATGTTGTCCACGTTCAAAAACTCTTACAATCAAATCAAACCGGATCAATTCACCCAGTACAATTTGGATTTTTCCTTAAAAAAAACTTAGTCGCGTGCAAGACGCAGTAAAAGAGCATTTACTAATAGAATACAAACTGTATTTACCACCACATGTTCGTGTTTGCCTAGAGCACCTGCAAGGTAATGCCTGGAATGAATTAATAGATTTTTGTAATGTGACACATGACTTTGACAGGGACCACTTAACTGATGTTTGCACAATATTAACAAGAGCCTCAAGAAACACATTTTTGGACTCTAAAATGCCTGAATCTGCGCCATAAACGAGGACAACATGCATATTGAACAAAATACAACAAAATATTAATCTACCCAACCATTTATTTAATTATGTAAATGAAAATAACCTTCATAGGCAAAGGGTTGCTTTTATAAGAATAGATGCAAATGAGCTTGAATTGCAAGACTTTCCGCGACTCACAGAACATGACATTAAAATGTTTGCATTGGGCTCCTATCAAGTGAAACTTGCAAAAGCTTATTGCGGTGAACATATACAAAACGGCTTGTATATGATAGAAGTATTTGGGGAGGATGCACGCGGTGACATGCAGTTATTCAATATGTCTCAAAATAGGGGACTATTAAGGGGACGCATTCAGTCCAGACATAGATACACAGATCAAGAACATATTACTGTTATATTTTAATAAACAGGGATCAAGTCGGCATTTTTTTTTTCCTGGCAACACTATACAAGCAACACGTATTTTTTCCACTCCGTAAATAATTAGCAGTTTCTTATAATAATATTCAAAAGCTTCATAAGTAATTTATCAAACTATTGAAGATAGTTGTATAAAGTGTTAAATGTGTAAACTGTGCAGTGCCTGGTGTGTTTAATTCAAAACATTTTACCATTGAGAGTTGAGATTATAATGCTACAAATACAAACGTCAAGTAGAAGCAGTGCATTTTCTAAGGTTTTTATGGTTTTTGAAGGATTACACTACAATAATAACTTTGATTGAGACGTCTACAATACCCAACAAACTGTTATCGTGCTTATTACTTGTTTTGAAGAAATTTTATATCTATTGAACGACCTAAAAGAGATTTATTACTGTCCGTCGTATTGTCGGGAGTATTATACCTACAAGTTAAAACTTACCGCCAAATTGTTAGAATAAATATAGTTGAAGTCCTTAAAACTAACTAATATGCCTATAAAGAAGTGTAATGTCTGTCGCAACGTTATAGAGGAGAAGGATTGTCTCCAGTGCTTCATGTGCAAAAATTGGTACGATTTATCTTGTACTAGCATAACCTTAAAAAAATATAAGATGATGGACAAAGAAAAAATAGTACAATGGAAATGTGCAAATTGCACTATAGACTATGTTAAAGACAATATATCATTGGATACACCAGCAACTGATTATCCACATACACAACATAATAAGAAACTAGTGTTATCAACTCAATCGTCCCATCTGTCAAATGATGAAATTTCACACAACAAAACTCACCGTGTACATGCTAAGCAGTTCTATTCACCCATACAATTGACATCTCAACAGTCTCCCATAGACTTTGAGGATACATTAATAACAAAAAGAGATCTCCAAGACTTTAAAGATTTGATAACTAAACAAATGGAAAAAATGAACGAAATGATGTCTAGTTTTCAACAATCTCTAAGTTTTTTTTAATAATTATCATGAAGACATGAAGAAATCCTTGGATGATAAAACAAGTCGAATTCAACAGTTAGAGAAGGAAAATTTGGAGCTGCGGAGTACAGTTACAGATATTGCTAAGCGATTGTAAGGTAGTAAGGTAATATGAATCTCTTCAACCTTTCCAAATATTTCAAACATATCAAGGGGGGTCAAGCCAGAATTAATTCAAATAAAATCAAAATATCTTTTAATTTTCTGAAAGCCCAATGCCTATCGGATAATTATTTAAAGGCTTATATACCTGCATCCTCTGTGGAAAGGGTGGGAGTTATTAGGTATATTCCTAAGGAAATAGGTAATCACGAAGTATTTGAAAAAAAAATGATGTGATTGGGATATAATTGGAGTAAGGAGATTTATGAAACGCGAAAAAGATCATTTAAGCCCATTGACTACCATATCTATTATATTTTCGGGTACATCTTTACCTGAATATATTTTATTAGACGGAAGGAGATATAAAGTATACACTTATATTTCTCCGGTACTACAATGTTTTAAGTGTTTAAAATTCAATCACTCAGCTAAAAGATACCGTAGTGAACAAGTTTGCTCTAATTGCTCCGAGAATGATATCTATAAAGAATGTATTTCTGAAAAGTTAAAATGTATGAATTGTTCTCGAAATCATCTAGCTATTTCAAAGGATTGTCCAATAAAGGCAGCTAAAATAATGAAAAATAAACAATCTTATGTTTAATTAATCTTAAACTTTCCAGCTCTTCCTTCCTTGCTTGCTCTTCCTTGTTTCTCAGAGAGGTCACACGATCTAAGCGCGCAGTTCGGTAGACGCTACCCTATCTCTCTCGCTCACTCGCGTTGTTCCATCCGCACGTCTGATCCTTTCTGTCTGATCCGCTTCGTCGGCGGTTGGTCACGACTTGCGGTGATCGAGTTCCAAATGAGCCGCTTTATATCAAAATATTGCTCCGGATTATTTTGATCACATGAATGCTGCGGAACACTGAGTCGTTTCACTAAAGATTAACACATGCCTAATGTCATGGTATCAAAAAGTGTGATGTACAGAGGACTGTCTAACTCATAACATAATTCACGTAGAGTGAATTTTATGTTCCAAGTATATCTCACGTTTCAATAATATCAAATTATATATCACTATTTACTCTTATAAAGATGTTTGTATTTCGTTTTAATTTGACACTTCTCGATACACTGACAATTATATTTTCAATACCAAAGCCAATATTTTTCGTGTTATCGAATAACCATTTCGAAACAACGATCGCTACAGTCATTAAACATTGGCTAGGAAATTGCTATCGATAACTTACAGGCGATGTCGAATTTCGCTCTCTTTTCGCTACGAAGCGATGGCATTTTGGCTAGGTCCCCTGGATAGGGTGAATATACCCGTGTACGCCTATCATGCTCCACCTATGATCATTTTACTCCAGACACGAAGCAAAACAGGCAGCTTTTTTTTTTAAAAGATTGAATTAGCACCAAAGACTAACATAATAATTTTACGTTAATTTTAAATAACATTAATGGGACTAATAAATGGCTGTTGTTTTTTTGTCATTATCTTGTTTTTTAAGATTTAATTCAACATTTCCCTTAAGGGTTTGCCCGGTTGCCCGGTTTCAACTAGTAATGAAGCACAATAACAAAATCACGGTTTTATCTATGATATACGAGAATAAGATGTTTTATTTGGTCGGTTTAGTGAAAAACTTACACACGATATGAAAAATATACAAAAGTGGAAAGACGTTGCGACACCGTTAAAATGTGACACAACATGGCAAAACTTCGGAAAAAACCATCGTAAGCAGTAGATTTTTAGCTATCGTCAGAAAAGTTAATGTTATACTGGGTATAACAAAAAGGTATTAAAGCCAAACTTTGTCTATTAAAAGTCTGTTAATACCTATTAATCCCCGACGAAGGATAACGAAGAGAGAGACGGTAATAAGTTTGACTGGCATTTCTAAGTGTCTTTGTATCTGTGTGTCTGTGCGTCATCACAGCTCTCAAACACGGAAGTAACAATTTTTTTAAACCCCAAACAAAAAAGGGTTTGACGCAAGTAAAATTTAATTTGAGCTATAAAAATACTAATAAGTATTTTCATATTTTCAAAAAAGGGATCTAGGGGGGGGGCAGCTGCCCCCCCCCTAGATCGTGGTACTTCCAATCACAAAATAATCGAACATGAAAATTAGTCGTTTCGCCCGATCGAGCGAAATCTGTTCGGGCGAAACGACTAACGTGCCAAAAATTGCTTTCAAATGAATTTAAATAAAAAGTAAGAAATTCAAACGTCAAAGCGTTCAAGCGGGTAAAGGGGCACGTGAGGCGGGGGCGGGATGACCGATCGACAGGACGCCACGCAAGGTCACGCCACTTGATCGTCCGGTGTCTTCGAAAGCATACGCAAATAAGGAACGTAAAGCATTGGCGTAATTTCGTACATAAGTCAAGGTTATTGGTCTTGGACCAAAAATAATGGATATAAGAAAGTTTTTTAAAGGTAAGCTGTTTGTATATAGCATGTTTTTCAAATACATATTCATAAAAGCTGAACGATTGAACTGTCATTTGTTTTATTCAATATTTTGGTTTTAATGCTAGCTTTTTGGGTCCTACTTCTAATCCTAAAAAACTAAAATTAAAAATAAGAATATTTTAATTTTTTTTTAATTATATACATGTGAGCTGAGCAATTCATGTTTAGCCACTTTATTAAATTTAGATCACTTTACTTTAGACAATTTTAGAAGTTTTTAGAAATGCAAAATCAGCTACGCGTTCGGCGGGATAACAAATCAGGGGGGCTATTCTCTAACGTCAGTCTAAGAATAAAGTCTAAATTAAAAATTTCCACTAATGTCATTAATTCTCATTAAATGTAAGTATAATATGATATCTATTTTTCAGGAACTTCTAAAAAAAAAAGACAAAATGACAGTAGCAGTGAAAGTGATAGCGCTGGTCAAAAGATAGAGAGTATAGCAGAAAGCTCTACCACTTCTGTGGCTGACGCTGAGCCATCTTTGTCTCGCACTGGCACAGCTAAGACTGAAAGTATTTGTGATAATGACCTTGGAAAATGGGTAGGACGAGCTTCTTTAATCACTACATGTGAAAAAATGGACATGCTAAAACGCTGCTGGGTACCTCCTACAAATTATGACTTTGCCGAAGATGCCAAAGCTGCTGATTTGAAACGAAAGTTCAATCATTGTTGGTTACAAACTTATGCGCCTTGGCTGGTGTATTCTAAACACTTAAAAGGGGCACTGTGTTTATACTGCGTATTATTTCCACCTAAAATAGTAGCCGGGGTTTTGGGTTCATTTGTAACCCGAAGTTTCTGTCGCTTCAAAAATATTCACGAGTACTGCATAAAACATGCTTCATCGCACTATCATCAAGCCGCCGTCAACGATGCTAAGAACTTCTCGGAAAATGTACCAGTGGATTTAATGATAAATACGGCTTATCAGAAAGAAATTGAAAACAATCGACAAATATTGGCATCTGTAATATCTACAGTTATGTTCTGTGGAACCCACGACTTGCCTTTAAGAGGTAAAGAGCAACATCAAGGTGTACTGGAAGACCTGCTGAGATTGAGAATTGAATCAGGTGATCAAGTTTTGAAACAGCATATTGAAACTGGAAAGAAAAACGCCATGTACACCTCTCCACAGATTCAAAACGAAATTATTAGTTTGTGCGGCCGGGTCATAAAAAATAATATCATACAGGACGCAAAGAATGCTTATGCTTACAGTGTTATGGCAGACGAATCGTGTGACATTGCTGGGAAAGAACAACTTTCCATCGGTTTACGATTTTATGATGAAAGTAAAAAAAACTATCCGTGAAGAATTTTTGGGATTTGTTGAATTGACAGCGATGGATGCTAAAACCATAGCATCGGAAATTGACAAGTTTTTGGAAAATGAAGGACTTGAACCTGAGAGATGTGTTGGCCAAGGATACGATGGATGTTCAACAATGGCGGGAAATTTCGGCGGTGTGCAGAAAATTATCAAAGACAAATATAAGAAAGCCTTATATTTTCATTGTGCAAGTCACAAACTTAACTTGGTGGTCAATGATTTAAATAAGGTCCCAGAAATAAGAAATACGATTAGCACAGTAAAAGATATCATCAACTTTTTTAGAGAATCTTCTCTAAGAAGAAAGTACGTGCCAAACATTCCAGCTCTATGTGAAACACGCTGGTCACAAAAATACAAAAGTATTGCTATATTTAACGAACATTTCGAAGATATTCTCAATGGACTTTGGGCAATTTCTACAGAAGGTACCAACGCTGCAACAAGAAAAAACGCTTATCAGTTACATTGTGCTGCTAGTAAGTCACAATTTATTATATCTGCTGGCTTAATAGGCAAATATTCTGGAATATTAGAACCCGTTGCCAATGCCCTACAATCGAAGACAATCGACATGTATGCATGCAGTAAGCATATACAGAAAGTAGTGTCTTGCATAAAGGAGCATCGCAGCAACGCGGACCAGGAATTCCAAAATGTCTTTGACACTGCTACGAAAACTGCAGATTCTATTGGAATCGATTTACAAATCCCGCGCATGGCATCTCGTCAACAACATCGGTCCAATCATCCTGCTGAGACAACATGCGATTTTTGGAAACGATCAATATTCATCCCGTATTTGGATTCCCTTATATCGGCACTGGAGCAGCGTTTTTCTGATGAACATATGCCTACTTATTGTTTGATGATGCTGCATCCCAGTACGATGTTGAATATACCATTGGCTGAATTCAAACAGAAAACGCAAAGTTTCAGCCGATACTATGGGTTAAAATCCTTCGATAATGAAGCCGAAATGTGGTATAAGCAATGGAAGGATGAAGGTATGCCAAGAGAGCACGTAAGGGAGCTGGACTTTACGGACCTGTTAGAGAAGGCGGAAATATTCTTCCCTGCAACCAAAAATGCTATACTAATAACATTGGCTCTGCCTTGCACCACAAGCAATATAGAGAGGTCTTTTTCTACATTGCGGCGAGTCAAAACGTGGCTGAGGTCGACTATGCTCGAGGACCGCTTAAATGGCTTGTGTATGTTAAGTGTGCACCTAAAGATGGTGCAAGAAAATTCACATGCTATTTTATTATTATTATTATTAGTGAGGTTTTGAAACTGTTTTGCGAAGAACCGAGAAGATTGTTATTATAGACTATGCCTACTTATCTAAATAAATATAACTTTTTGTTGCAAACGTAAAAGTTTTACTTGCCTGCCCCCCCCCCCCCCCTGAAATAAATCCTGGCTACGCCCTTGCAACTGAGTGACAGGTTTTTCTTATAATACTTCTGATATTATTATTATTAATAATAATAGTGATAATCTATAATCAAGATTAATATTAATAGCAACTCTTATTCTTGCCTGTTAAAGTCAGATTAACTTGCTGAATTAATAAATTAAAAAACGGGTAAAACTACATATGCTAGAGCAGTTATAAAAGAAAATATCAAAACCATATCTGAACCTTCATCAAATACAGGTAAGAATCGAGTTATTATTTCAACAAAAAGATACCGAGAAGCTTTGTTGTTGAAGGAGATTTTCATAGAATAGTACCAAAATATATGAATCGGAGGTCCCAAAAAGCAAAAACCGACCACTTTTTCCAAAACTATCAAAAAGGGACGTGTATAGCTCAAGCAATCGGGATAAACAAATTTGATAATATTATGTCAAAAGAAATAGCTATGTTTCTTGGTCTGCCTCACCTTCGGCTGCGCTTTGGCCCCGGTAGGCATGTGTCGGAACTCTTTGCAATGACAGGCTTTCCGCACTCGTAGTGTAGTATACTATTTACTATATATTGTAACAAACAAAGTATGTATAAAAAAAATGTGTGTGCAAGTCACACACGGTAAAAGGGAAACTCCTTAAAAGTCCCTAATTAAAAATACTTATAGAATATTAGTTATAATATTGAAAAAAATATCAATTACAAGCGACATCTATGATCTAACAAATCATACCTGAACTGTAGTAATGCACCAGCTTTACCTCCTTGCCGCTAGATGACTACATCTACTTGAGGCTTGAGCTCCCCCCGCACCCCGAACGTCTAATGTGTTCTCTAGTGTCTCATTCTCTTGTCGGCTGAATCCTATACATTTACGATTGGTCTTTCTCTCTCACTCTTGGACTTATTTTTTCGTTTCATCGAGTTTGAAATCACAACGATTTTAAAGAAGTTTCACTTCAAAAAAATGTAATTGTTAATCTTTTGTATGTTGTATCATAAAAAAAAGAAACAAAAAAAATGTCTAAAAAATAATTTTAAAAAATCAGAGGTGGAGAAAATCAGAAAATCAGTGAACCCACACTTAACATTTAGGGGGATGAAAAATAGATGTTCTCCGATTCTCAGACCTACCCGATATGCACACAAAATTTCATAAGAATCGGTCGAGCCGTTTCGGAGGAGTGTGGGAACGAACATTGTGACACGGGAATTTTATTTATTTTATTTTATTGGGAAAACAAACACAACATCTGTTTTAGTAATACTTATACTGTAATTCTAAATCGTGTTAATAAAGTTAGTAATTCTTATTAGAAACAGTTGTTTGATTGTCGCCACATAACATCTGGCCCTTAAGAAAGATAACGACTGGCGCCCTTGTGGCGATAACCGTTTGCTAAATGCAAGGACTATACTAGACCGTGTGCTATCAGACACATCCATGACTTAGCTCACAATATTTCTAATTGCAAAACCATTGATTTAATGAAGGCATATAATTAGATACCAGTGTTTGGCACTGATATTGCAAAAACAGCAATTACTCCACCCTTTGGCTTGTATGAATTCTCTTTCATGACAGGTCAAACATTCCAAAGATTTGTTGATGAAATGACGAGAGGTCATGATTTATGTTATAGTTATGTCGACGAATTTTTTTTCTTACCAAAAGACGAGACCCAGCACGAGGCTTACTCAAGAAGGCAAGTTAGTAGGGAAGACTTCTGTCTGTCTTCTTCTGAAAAGAAGAAGAAAAGCCCTTAATAGCAAAAAAGCGGAAAGCTTCGTGCTCCTAAGTCTGCAGCAGTAGTAGTGATCACCCTGCGGCCGGGCGCGAAGGTACGAGGCGTCACATATAAGGAAGTCCTGAAGAAGCCTAAGCAAAGGCTCGATCTAACTGAGCTGGAAATCACGGTTGTCAAATTCAGACTGGCAGTAACGGGCGCTCATATGTACAAGGTCTCAGTGGACGCTTGCCTAGAGAAGGCGGACGCAAGAAAGCTCAAAAAGATAATGGGGAGGAAGACGTCCGCGTCGCCAGACCCCAGAAGTGCTTCGCATCTGCGCATCAACTGATTGGACGACTCTGCCACTGCAGCAGATATCGCTATGGCAATTGCCAAGCCAATATGGCTGCGCAGTCGGCGAAGTGAAGGTGGGTAAAATCCACCTGGATCGAAGTGGCCGCGGCTCGGCCTGGCTTAAGTAGCCGGTCCCACTTACTGCGGACAACGTGTCCGCAGTAAGTGGGAAACCGGCGGATCACAGTGTGAGCAGCAAGACTTGCGGCACGTCCACACCCAAGAAAAAGGTCAGCTCCAAAAAGAGCACAGCACCCCAGATAACAGCCACAACATCTTCGGCGGCTATCCAGGCTTGTGCGGAATAGATGGATGTCCAATAACTGACACCTTACGCCTTTTGCAGGGCAACTTGAACCACTGCGCCCAGGCACAAGATCTCCTGATTCAAACCGTAGCGCAGTGGTCAATCGATGTCGGTATAATGACAGAGCCGTATCGTGTCCCAGACCGAAGCGACTGGATCGGAGACGTTAACGCGTCAGTAGCGCTAGTCTTTCGCCCCAAAGTCGCACCTCCGTCATGTGGAAACACAAGCCAGGGGCCAAGGTTGCATAGTAGCGAAGATAGGAGCCCTCACCGTGGCAGGGATTTACTCCTCGCCTAATCGACCTCTGGTCGATTTCGAGGCGTTCCTCCTGCGACTGACTATCGTTATCAGCGCGGCGTCAGGCATTTAATTGTCGCCGGTGACTTCAACGCGAATCCAACGCTTCAATATTGGAATAAAATAATGCCTGCAGGAGTACGAACGGTTTTTAAGTCGCATGACACCATTTTTAAAGATTATTAAACTTAATAAACGTTTTAGTCAAAATTGGTGTAAAGGGCAGGTCATTTTATTTAAAAAGGATGTTGTGGAAATAGCTGAGTAGTTGCCACTGACACCGCACTAAGCTGGTTTAATTTTGGTAGAAAAAAATCTCGAGAACCTTTTATATTCTAAAGAATTCGTCGTAGATATGCAAAAACTGTTAATGCTCGATTCAACATTAAATTTGTTAATTTCCAATAATCATCTCTACAGAGGTGTTCGGGTGCATTCTGAAATTACCTTAAACATACCTCGTTTAGTTCAAATAACTGAAAATTCTACTCCTGAACAGAATGTTGAAACTTCATAATTATCCTCGAGACACTATATCACTTTAAATAACAATGTCTAGTTGTCCGAGTTCGTGTAATATTGTCATATTACGCGGATCATTTAATCAAGGTGATTTAAGACTTAATTTTTTTCGAGGTAAGCAATGCACTGTGATGGCAGCTGTTGCTTGTGTGGCATTCACTGTATTAGATCCGAACATGTCGTCTAAAAGCGTTATCGATTACATTGTAATCATTGGTCATAAATATTACCATGACAGTATTACTGCTAGAGATAACCCTGCTCCCGGCGAAGTAAGCCCTTAGTACCTTGCCATAACAGATCTTAGTCCAAGACTTATCTACATCTACACTTCTACACTAATAATATTATAAAGAGGAAAACTTTGTTTGTTTGTTTGGTTGTAATGAATAGGCTCAAAAAGTACTGGACCGATTTCAATAATTCTTTAACCATTCGCAAGCTAAATTATCCACGAGTAACATAGGCTAAATTTTATTATGGAAAAAATATTTGGGATATTCGGACACAAGGTGTAAAAAATCAACCAGAAAAGTTACTTATTTTGCTTACTAAGATCCCGTTGTAAATCTTAGTTAACGCAGGCGAAGCTGCGGACAACAGCTAGTAAACAATAAAAAAATATGAATCACAGTACTCGAGGATACAAATTATAATGGTCATATAGACAATGCTACCAGCTCTGATTGATTCCCCAACTTGAAGAATGCATTACTAAGTTTTTTCAGAGACCAATCGAATGGTATACTTACATCAAACGCCATTTCGATAGCAGTATATTGCAAAACTTTGGGTGACAATAAAACTTACTTTTTGTTTGATTCCTACGCAAGTGGTCCCACGGGAGCTTCTGCTCCCATATATGGCACCGCATGCGATTTACCGATTTGGACGATTTCTATGCCATTATACGTCGTAATTTATTTCTGTCGCCAAATAAAGTGTCAGAAGGAAAGTTTCGGGATAATCTTAATGTATTTTCGTTAACATCATTAGTTATAGCTCAAGACACCAAAATACATTTGCGCCCATATTGCAACAATCGACAATAGTAAGGGCAGATATCTTCGGCTATAGGCTCCGATCAATAATACAAACTAGTAATCCTTTCAAACAATAACAAGTCATTCAGTCTCTTCCAAGAACAATTCCAGTTACATCAAATTCCTCAAGCGCCATTTACATCGAATCAACAAGTATACTCCAAACACGGCTGATAATGTTCCTAATTTATGAAATGTAGTAAACATGAATAGCCCTTTAACAGATGATACAATTAAGTCGTCCGAAATCACAAGGTAAACTGCACCACCCTTGTATTTGGAGCGAGAACGCTATATGGAAGAATTATGTTGATATTTTCTTTTCCCAAAAGACAAAAATGGCTTTGGCCAGGAAAGAGGCATTGCGTGTGATCCCTTGACTACTTCCAGAACCGGATGACGAGTATTGACAAGAGGTTCAACAGAAACAATTATTTATTTTATGCTTTATCAATTGTTAAAACTTTCGTGCTAAATCAAGTGTATATGTGCCATGAGAGATAACATGCATCTTTCTATGAGAAATATTCGAGGATCAGCATTGGCAAAAATGTTACACTAAATTGATTCCAATAGTTAGCACTTCAGGGCCTCCCACAAGGTTTTTAACATTTTCCTGCAATGATTTTAATTAGTCAGATATGATAAAAGCCATGCTAAACGCTGATGGCGGTAACATCGATGACGCCGAACGCCTGTCATTCCTGGAGCTCTTGAATTTCGTGCAAAAATATCCGGCAGTGGTAGCAACAGTTCTCACTACGTGTAAACGCTCTAATGCGATTCTTAAAGAGTAGTAATGTTTGCTTGGATGGTCCTATTGAAGACATTTAGTACTGAATACCAAATTCATTGGCGGTGGAGGAGTATAGAATTGTAGACACAAATTTTAGTTATATAAACTAAATACGGTGCAGCTTTACCCATTCGTTATTACACATTTGTAGGAGCAATAAGTCAAAATTGAAGAGTTAAAGGAATTCTTAATATTCAAGAAGAATAGACAAAATGTCAAGATTTATCACATGACGAGAACGACTGTGTCAAAAGAGTCAAAAGGCAAACAGCTATTGTATCTGAAAAAAACAAGTTTCGAGTTTGACGAAAAATCCTTTGTCGATATGGTTAGAAATTTATTGACGGGGTGACTTGACGATTCCAATAATGAAACTATGGTTTGCAGCAGTTGGATTGCAGTACAAAGAATCGCGATGCAAACAAAGACCATGAAGCTATGTCCAGTGGGAGTATAACGCCAGTCGTACATGACTGCCACAAAAACCATACTGGATCTTCGACGAGCATAGAACATTCTGGTATCGTCGCAGGGTTTAAGACGTCAATCGCGAAACCAAATTTAATATACGGCACTCTGAATAGCCGATGGTGATGCTAGTACATATGCAATATATTGCGTAATGCTTTAGTGGTAAACTTATTTCATTGGTGAAAGATACAGCTGTACCACTAGCAGAAAGAAAATTATTAACAGTGAACCGAATGAGGCGACTGCTAATTGCGATAAGATTAGCTGTTCGCTTTAGAAACGTCCAAAACTTCGCAATGTCTCACAAGATTATTAACTTAAAAAAAATATCTCGAATAGCCTAAAGCATATTATCGGAGACAACAGCTAATGTGAATCATATAATTGTTCTGATGAAAAACAAGAAGCAATCTGGTACCAAGGCAATGGCATTATTTAAAATAATAATGGAATCTACGACACAGATTGCTTTACATTTAAAAAGTTTGCTTTGCAATTTAAAAAATAACAGAGCTGAGCAACACAACAGCATTGCAGCGAAAGACACTGGAGGGAAGCGCAAAAATTTTGCATTAAAAATTCTTACACAGCGCAATGCAATGCAGCTGTCGTTTCTTTAAACTCTGTCCGGCCACAATTCGTCTTGAATAAATCAAAATTTAACAAAAATTTTCCTTTTTTTTACCTGCTACGATCCTCACATACTTCTTTTACTTCATCCTTCTTTCATTTCCAGACATCTTCAGTCATTGCCTGCTTAAATTAGAAGAACTCAAAATTAGGGTGGAACCATATACATAGATTTCCCGTGACGCAATGTTCGAAGTGTTGGAGATTCGGTCACACCCTCAACAGATGTCCATCAGTAAATTTTCTTTCCTAAATTTGGCGACAAACACAAAAGTTGTGATACTAAAATTTTTAAATGTCCTCATTGCTCTGCAGATCTACCTAGCCTTTTCTAAGCTGTCTCCGCACTATAAAAAGGAAAGTTAATTAAGAAACCTTATGTCGGAGTTTAACTATTCCTATAGTTAAACTCCGACATAAGGATGTTCCTATAGTTAAACTGCTCTTAGCATGTATGTACCTCCTTTAACTCCTCCTCAAAATACAAATATTCCTCTTTCCGGTCCAAAAGTCAATCGGCCTGAGAACATTGAAGAGTATGCTTAAGAAAATTTAATTAATACGCCAATCTATTCAGAAGTGCTTAAAAAAACCATATCGGCAATACAAGAATGTGTACTTCAAAAAATAATGAGCAAGTGCAATCAAAGGAAAGAAGAAGGATACAGTCAAAAAGAATAAAGAAAGACACGTTACTAATTTTTTGTCTGAGACGGAGATGAGCGTGGACTCAGTTTCTAGTGAAATTCCTAATACTTCTTAAAGGGAACGTAAATCGAAGAATAGAAGACAGTGTTAAATAGGGATTTAAACAATAAATCAATGTGTATTAAATTTCTTTTGTAACTGGGTAAAACTTATTTAGTACAAAATTTTAGAGATTTATTTTTTAAATATACGGTGATGGATAGATGTAGCCGCGTCCTCGATATTTTAATTTTTCCTACGAAGATATCGAGAGAAGTTAAAAAAGGAAAAAAAAGGAGAAAGGTGATGCTGAAACTGACTAGTTGAGTTCCGGCTCCTAATCCATTAAGTCTGTTGAGTTAACAGATGCCGAAAGGTATGCCCCGTTTCAGGTACCCGACTATGTGCGGCACTGCCCTGTATTCCTGGAGAGTATAGAGTCTGACAAGCCAATTGGAACAAGAGATATAATGACACCCGCTAATAGCATTAAAAAATATAACAAAGGTGTTGAAACAACTAAAACGCATTAATAAATCTAAAGTTAGAGTAATCTTTGATAGACATGCTTTTGCTTATGCAGTTTTAGGCAATGAAAAATATCTTGATGGCTACAAACTTAAGAGCCTTCCTTACGGCTGTATAATCTATAAAGTGTAACCACAATGACCTAGGGCATTTTTCTGTTGATAAAACGGTTGAAAGAATAGCTTAGCAATTGGTTTCCTCGTATGAGAAATTGTGTAAAAAATACCTAAAAAAACTGTCTCAATTGCTTATACTTTAAGAATCCGGAATCCGGAAAAGAAGAAGGTTCTAAAGAGAGTTAGCTATTCACTTTACCAAAATATGCACAGCCTTTCACTCCATTCACTAAGACCATTTGGACCCAAAATTTGTATTTTTATCAGCTGTTCGTACAACTAAACCATCTGAGGTAATTCGAGAACTAAAAAGCGTTTCTAAAATATTCGGAAATGCCAGACGTATGATTTCCGATGCAGGATCTTGTTTTACATCATTAGTATTTACTGAATATTGTACTATGAAAAACATACGGTTACATAAAGTAGCTACCCCTTTTTCGGAAGGGGCCGGGAAGCTATATGCGTTATAGATGTACCATTTACGGATCGGAAACTCACGTTATGTGACGTAACAAAATTACGAAAAACCGTAAATATAAATATTAAGGCCAATGGAATATCTCAAAAAAAATTGATAAGTCTCGAACCGAAGCTCGAGTTTACTCTTAAGGTGATTTAGTTTTAGTGAAAATTCAAATCCAGATTAATGATGGGCAGAGTAAGAAGCTATTACGAGTATTCAAAGGGTCATTCAGATTCACAAAGGTCATAGGGAACAATAGATACGAAGTGAGGGATACAAGACGTAGTGAAAGAAGCATTAAAGTATATACTGGTGTAACCGCAGTTAAAAATATAAAATGGTGAATACGAATAGATGGGCGGAGTTCAGATAATAATTAATACTGTGTCCGTGTTTGCAATTCATCAGGTTAGAAAACAAAATTATATATTAAGACAATTCGTTTTAGCGCTTTTAGGACGTGGTTTTACGAGTTTGACATGTAAACTAGTCAACATGCTTCGGAATGGTGCCTTCCAACTGAACCAAAACCGAAAAAACCTCGTCAAAGTCGATTAAAACTCAAAGTCATGTTGACTGTTTTCTTTGTCTATCGGGGTGTTGTGCATTCGGAGTTCTTGCCGGAAGATCAAACGGTAAATAAAGAATATTACTAAGAGCAATATGCAGCGTTTAAGAGAACAAATACGTCGAAAAAGCCAGATTTGTGGAAAGAAAATTCTTGGATTTTACACCACAATAATGCGAATTCGCACAAGGCCATCATTGTGAACAAATTTTTGTCCAATCACTCAACAAATACTATCTAACAACCACCATATTCACCAGATATGGCTCCAGCAGACTTCTATCTTTTCCTACATTCAAATTACCTCTTCATGACACCCGTTTTCAATCGGTAGAAGACATAAAGGAGAATTCACGGCGAGAACTGAACTCAATTCCGGAAACAGCGTTTAAAAAATGTTTAAATGATTGGATTACTCTTTGGTGTAAGGGTGTTATTTCTAAACGAGCATACTTTGAAGGTGATAAAATAAATTTGAATATATTATGTATAACAAAAATGTTGTGTATTGTTGATTTTTTCCCAGTACTTTCTTGGCAGAATATATAATAAAAAACATTCCTGTGCACCAGTTGTTATTGAAAACCCATTTGGAAGGTTAAAGAATCGTTGGAAATGTTTAACAGAGACAGAGTAGTGCGTCATAAATACGCAAACGCAAAATCGCAAACAGAGTAAACATTTTTAGTTTTATATAATATAAAATATGGTGTATGATATGCAGGGTGAATCTTTCAACTGGGTGTGGATGGTCATATTATTCGAAATATGAGGAATAGAATGAGGAAGTGCTTAAAGAAGTCCTGATTTTGATGAAAATAAAACTGCTGCTAAAAATAAATATAGCTTTTCACATACCTAAAAAAAACCAATGCGACCAGTGTCACGCAATGAAACACAACACCTCACCAACCAATGATGATAAACTGAAGCATAAGTTACACATGGATAACAAAAAACTTGCTCAATCGAATCCTTCTGATATTTGTACAACGATGTTTGACTTCCAAAAAATAATTAATGATCCACATGGTGAAATTAGTGTGCTATATTACAAGAGGAAATTATCAGTATATAATTTTACAGTTTTCGATACTGGGTTGAAGGAAGCTACGTGTTTCATGTGGGATGTAACAGTAGCTAAACGTGGCGCCAATAGGGTGGCTAGTTGTTTGTTTTATTTCGTTAGCAACAAGGTAAAATCAAAGATTTTAGATTCTGGTCAGACAATTGTGCTGGTCAGAATCGCCAGCCAATAACCAGCAAACAACATGGCCAAAAGCTCTCCACGCGAACTTTTAGTGGTAGCCAACAAGGCCGCGAGAAATATCGGCGACATAATCAAATCCCCGGTGGCGAAATTAAACAAAGCTGACAGTGCCAGCGTTACTCGCGAGCTGTCGTACATCCTGGAAGTGGTCTCGCATCTGGCTTTGGCATTGGTGGAGTCCGAGAAGTCGGTGGAAGTCTCGAGGGCTAGGGCCGCCGTTCTTCAGTCGTGCTTGGAGGAGGAGAAGACTAGGCCGGCAAATGTAGAGCTGAAGGCCGAACAGGTCGCCGCCGCCATTGCCGCATCAGTCCAGAACACGAAGAAGTTAACATACGCCGACAAACTGAAGGCACAATCTGGTCCAGTGGTCGCAGTGTTCCCCGCCGAGAAGGGAGACGGACTGAAGACAGCGGATGACACCAAGAGTGCACTAAAGACCTCCGTAGCTCCCGCCGCACTGAACATTAAAGTGGACAAAGTTCGAAGGCTCGCTGGAGCCGGGGTCCTGGTACAAACAAAAACCCGGGAAGACCTAGAAAAATTGAAATCGGCCATCCCACCGACACTTAGAGCCTCGGAGCCAAAAAGGAACCAGCCATTAGTGGCTTTAAAATACATTGATGGTAAGGCCTCAAACTTCGAAGAAATCCTAAAAGCCGTTCAAGAGCAGAATTTTAAGGACGACGCGAACTGGACATATGCCAAAATTAAGGACAGCTGTAGGCTGGCATTCAAAAAGAATAGGTTTGGTGGCGACTAAACTACGGTGGTGATGGCCTGCGACCCCAAACTGAGGAATGCATTGTTGAACAAAGGGAAACTATATATAGGATGGGAAGTCGTGACAGTAGAGGACTTCACGACAGCTATCTGTTGCCGACGGTGCCAGTTGTACGGCCACGGAGACAACTCGTGTAAGGCGGAAGCCCCAACTTGCGGCAACTGCGGTGAGACGGGGCATAAAGTAGAAGATTGCAAGGCTACTCAATCAAAGTGTGCCACATGCACCAAGTTCGGCCGCGTCAAGGAGGCAGCTAGCCACAGGACCGCCAGCGGAGAATGCCCTGCTCGCAAACATGCAGGGAAAAGGATGGTCGAGCGTACTTGTTACTAATGGCGCCGTCACACATCACCGTCGGACAGATTAACCTGGCGGGAGCTAGAACGGCCACCACCGAGCTACCTCTAGTCGCCGAGGAAATGGGGTTGGACGTCGTTCTGGTCCAGGAACATTACCCCAGCCCCAACATCGTACAGTCCGAGAACAACGCCAAGGCGGGAATATATCTACGCAGGAAGGACGTTGCATGCGCGGCATTGCAACACCTATCTAACCGGCACTGTATGGTGTGCCATCTACAAGTAGACCCTGAGGGAATATACCTAGTATCTTCGTATTTCCAATACTCTGACGACATCGACACACACCTCAACCATTTGGACACGGTACTAGCATGCCTGAGAGGAAAACGAGTTATTATAGGGGTAGACTCGAACGCGCACTCTCCGATGTGGTACTGTGAGAGGAGGCAGTACATCGGACGCGGACCAGACGTCACGCACCGTCGCGAATCGATGGAGGCGTTTATCCTGGCACATGGACTCCGTTTGGCGAACACTGAAAACGAGCCGGTAACGTTCGCTGGGCCAACAGGCTAATCCAACATCGACCTTACTCTGACAAAAGGCACCCTGGTAACGGGGTGGAGAGTGAAAGAACGAAAATAGGATAGATAGTGACCACAGACTCATCACATACGTGGTGGCCAAGAAGAGTAACAATGGGGTCGACTCGAGCGCAGGGTCGCCGGATAAGTTGCTGAGGCTTCGGGATCGCGGGGTGGATTGGGCACACTTCGAGGACCAGATCCGTCTCAGAGTTGGTACGACCATGAAGTGGAATCGATCGGCAGCGCGAATAGGTGCTCAGTTCACCAAGCTGGTGAAGAGCACTGCGCTGCAGACACTCGGGTTGAAAAGGGAGGGTAAATATGAGCGGGGGTATGAGTGGTGGACTCCGGAACTCGACCAAATGCGTCGGGAAACCTACCGCCTGCGTAGGGCTTGGCAGTCAGCTCGCAAACGCGAGAGTCCCGATGAGGAGGCTAAGCAGAGATTCCATGCACGTAGGCGTAGCTATAGGTTAGCAATGGAGGAGGCGCAACTTTTGCATTTTAAAAATATCGCAGATTCCGGAAACTTGGACCCTTGGGGACAAGCCTACCGAGCCGCGAGCGGGAGGACTCGTCCTCCCCATAACGTAATTAATGGCACGAAGTACGCCGAAGGTTATACTGGGGGCGTCAGGGAGGCCATGACGAATCTATTGGAGGCACTATGCCCAGATGACGACACGAGCCGTGATTCCTGTTACCACCGCCAAGTGCGCGTCATGGCAGCCCTGACGCCCTCAGGTGAAGATGCCCCTCCTCCGACCGTTGAGATTGTAGGGACGGTAATCAGGGAACTTCCCAACACCGCCCCGGGTATCGATGGGATAACCGCACGAATTATCAAACACGTTTGGGCAGCCGCGCCGGATGAAACAGCTGAAGTGTTTAGGCGATGTGTCCAGGAGGGCTGTTTTCCTGGTACGTGGAAGGATGGCAGGTTGGTTGTCCTACCGAAAGGAAATGGCAAACCTCTTACCGACCCAAAAGCGTACCGGCCCGTCACTCTGCTGCCGATCTTTGGTAAAATATTAGAACGCTTAATGATAAGGTGCGCACCGCAAATGACCAGGGGTCTATCGGACTGCCAGCACGGATTCACGCGAGGGCGGTCGACGGTTTCCGCGCTGAGGAGCATCTTCAGCGTGGCACGTGAGAGCTCGTCGAAATATGTACAGGCGATATTTTTGGATATTTCTGGGGCCTTTGATAATGCCTGGTGGCCCATGATATTGCTGAAGTCGAAGCGGGGGGGTTGCCCACCAAACATCTACAGGATGTTGGTGGACTACTTAATCGATCGAAGAGTAGGGATGTTCGTGGGCCACTCGGTAGTGTGGAAGGCGGCCACAATGAGCTGTCCGCAGGGATCAGTGTTGGGACCCACGCTCTGGAACGTGCTGATGGACGATCTGCTCAGGTTGCCACTCCCTGGGGGGGTGAGTATCGTGGCATATGCCGACGATGTGACGATTCTGGTCGAGGCCGGTGCCCGGGCGGGCCTGGAAGAAAAATCCAAGGCGGCACTGAAGCTCGTCGGTGAGTGGGGCGAAAGAAATCGACTGGAGTTTTCTCCTGCCAAGTCATGCACGATGACCATCAGGGGTAAACTCCAGCGTCCGCCCACCATCAGATTCGGGAGTAACTCGATCAGGAGCGTCACGTCGACCACGGTATTGGGAGTGGTCGTAGACTCGAGCCTGTCCTTCGCGCAGCATGCGGTGGACATAGGAGAGAGGGCGGCAAATTGCTTCGGCAAGATGTCGAGAGTGTCGGCATGCTCGTGGGGTATTCGGTACAGGGCCCTTAAGGTCCTGTACAAGGGTACATTCGTGTCCACGGTGACGTATGCTGCGGCATGTTGGTATGAGCGCGCGTCCCTACATGTTGTGCGGAGTGCGCTTCTGCGCACCCAGAGACCCGCCTTGATCCTTCTGACCAAGGCGTATCGCTCGACGAGCACTGACGGACTGGCCGTATTGGCCGGTGTGCTGCCGGCCGACCTCGAGGTGATCAGGGCAGGCAGACTAGGCGCTCTGCGCGAGTCCGCGATTACCAAGGAGGAGCTGCGGAGTGCCAAACTCAGAGAGGCTGAGTCTCTGCCGCATGGCAGGAGCGTTGGGACACGTCGACCCATGGGAGGGAGCTCTATCGGTTTTTCCCGGAGGTGAAGGCTCGCTTCAAGGCAACTTGGATCGAGCCTGATTATGAAACGTCCCAGATCCTGACAGGTCACGGGTGTTTTAGGGCGAGGCTTCACAGAATGAAATTGTCCGCTGTGGGGTCATGCTACTGCGGCGAAGCCGCAGAGGAAGACGTACACCACGCACTCTGGGAATGTCCTCTGTACAGGGATGAGCGTAGGGAATTGCTAGACGGCATTGAAGTACAAGAGGTGGGACCAGTCTACTACGGTGATCTCGTGGCTTCGGCGGCGAACTTCGATAGGCTACGGGATTTCGCGCGATGATGGCATAAGTGAAGGAGCAACCTCGAGAAGAACGGAGGCAACGAAGCGGAAAACCAAAGAAGGTAAGAAGACCATCGCAGAAAGCAGAACGCACTATCGGCAGACACCGAAGTCGTATCTGTACCGTCCGCCCCAGAAAGGGGAGAAGGACTGAGGGACAAGTAGAAAAGAATTAAATAACTTGTAGGGAGCGAAGCGTGCGCACCTGAAGGGCAGAGAACCCAAGACATTAGGGTGCGCACTCCCGCGATTAGGCCCGTATAACCACGACAGGTTGATAGGGCCATGGGTTGGTGGTGGGACTTGGTCAGAATCGCAATCGCATTGTTTTTTTTTTATGTACTTGTTATGTAAGCAAAACATGTAAGGTAGATGTGTGCCATCTATTCTTAGAAAAAGGCTACACCCAAAACGAGGCAGATAGCGTCCACGCATTAATAGAGCGAACAGCTAAAAATAAACTGATCTACACACCAGATGAGTGGTACACACTGGTTCGCTGGGCGAAACAGATTAGTCCACCTTATACAGTCGTAAAAGTGAATCAATACTTAGTTTTGGATTTTAAAGCTTGGCTACATATTAAAAATTGGATAAAGGATACAAATTCAGAGAAAAATTCTTGGAATAAAATAAGAGAAGAAAAGGTGCAAGGGAATAATCCAGAAATAATTGAATTTAAGTACGATTTTTTTGAAGAAAATTATAGAAAGCTGAACTGTAGCAATAATTTGAAATTGACTAGAGGGAGGAAAAAGAAAGAGCAAGTACTAATACTAGAGAAGGTTTACAATAATCCTATTCCGATCACTGAAGTTAAATATAGAGACTTGATTAATTTATGCGATACAATGATTATCCAAAAAAATTATCATGACTTTTATAATAAGCTTAAGCATAGTAAGGAGGAACAGGGTGATGAAGAAGAAAATAGTTAAATTTATCTATACTTACTTTTTTTCTATAAATTTTATTTTGTTACTTAACTTAAAACTTTGATAGTAATAAGATTAATCAGTCTGAATAAAGCTGTGATGATTATTAAATATTGCAAATTAAGTAGATAAATAACCGCATATGCTGAGGCAAATGCTTAAAATAAAAATTGTTAGTTATTAATCTTAAGCAACTGTCATTTTAACGTTTAGTTCCTATTTCAATAAGGGGGCGTTCATAAAATACGTGAGATGTACGGTCGGCCAAGAAAGTGGTGTACCAGTTTTGATTTAGTTTCCCTGTCATCGAAAATTACAACAAGGTTCGTCAATAAAAGAATAAAATCTCTCAACATCTCACCATACAGAAAATTAAAAAAAAAACACCTCGCGTAATTTATGGACGCCCTCTAAGACTACAAGTACCTTTTGTATAGTTACATAAGAAGACTCACTTAACTATAAATAATTATTTTCAACCTGGTTTAATTAATAAAACACAATCCTGATACTTTTATTTAAGAACTTAATCATGTCTTTGTTTACATTACAAAAAATATAGAACACCTAAGATTATAATTACGAGCATATTTCAGTCGGTTCTCAAACAAGGTGGCAATTCGTGTAGCGAATGTTGCAATCATTTTGGAAGCGGTGGTCCAATGAATATCTTTCGAATCTAATGAACAGATATAAATGGTCTCTCATTGTTCCTGAACCAAATATTGGAGACGTCGTTCTAATTAAAGAGGACAATCTTCCTCCCAGTCGTTGGATGCTAGGACGGGTAGTTGAAAAACATCCAGGGGATGATAATGTCACTCGCGTTGTCATCTTAAAAACCAAATCAAACATTATCAAGAGGCCAACTAACAAAATGTGCATATTGCCGGTCACAGATAAATAGTATTTTAATAACTACATGCTTTTTATCATTTCAACTTGTTATTCGTTATAAACATTTTTAGTTTTAGTTGTAAGGTTTTAGTTTATATAGTTTTTGTTGAAGGCCACTCACTTTAGTTTAAAGTTCTGTTTAAGTTTATCGATATGTTTACAAAGATTATTTACACTCTTAATGTTAAGAGCAACGGTTGTAATTTTAACCTTTAATGAATTGTATTTTATTAGACCTGTGCAATATTTTACTATGAAAAAAAACCTATTTTTTATATTAGTTACTTTTGTTTTTAGTTTAAGGACAAAATGTAAAGAAGGACATTCCGCCACTAAATGTCCTTGGTGGGCGGCATGTTCAAGATCATATTTTTATTTAGTTCAAAATATAATTGTAAAAAGGTTGTCTCATGGCTCGATAGATGGCGTTGTTCGTTTGCTGAATCGCGCTATCGCTTCGTTGCTAATAATACTATAAGTCAATTTTGATTTTTTATATAACGAAATAATATACCAGCTTAGAACAGTACACAGAGGCGGTTTTATTAATCATCACCCCATCTAGTGTATATTGTATTGTAGGTCAATTTTTTTTTTTTTTTTTTTTTTTTTTTTTTTTTTTTTTTTTTTTTTTTTTTTTTCGGTTGGATCTATGCTAATGGTCCTAGTGACCGTTATGCGTCATCGGAAATGGGGTGATCCGGTTGGATCATCCTATGACGTTAAAAATTTGGGGGGTTGCCCCCCGCCATGTTCATGGCGTCGGGTTTGTACCTAACTTGGTCAGCTACGGTCGACTGGTTTGGAACGGGTGACGTTAGAAACCTATCGTGAGGGCCGGCCCTCCCCTCCCCCGGTAGCGGGGGAGGCGGGTCAAGCGCGGGACCCGAGCAAGCTGCCGATAGCAGAGTACTATCGGTGATTACACGGTCTATATTGGTGTCGACTCGTAGCTGATCTGAGCCTATGCTGTCGCGGTTGATCCGGATCAACTGGTCAACGGAGTGTAGGGTTCGACGTCGCATACGACCCCGGGGCCCATGCGGTGTGAATGTGTGCCTAACACCGGCTGTGTTATGTCTGAGTGTGTGTTGTAGCTTACGTCGCGCTTCAGCGTCGCGCTTTAACAGTTCTGTGATTTTATCAACAGGATCGGTTATGACATTCTTAGGTAACCTAGACTTATTAGGTGCTAAGCTATCGGGGGTGTAGTTTGCCGCACTCACGACGAGTGGGTTGGGGTGGAGAAGTGCCTTTTCGAAGTGACGTTCTGACATCGCTTTGAAATGGCCCCTAATCGAATCTAGTCTGAGGTCACGGTGTAGGTCGATGTTTCTTACGTACCACGGGCAACCGGTTGCCACACGTAAGAATTTATTTTGGATCGTTTGGAGGCCTCTGAGTCTATGCTGAGGCACATGCGCGAATGCCACACAGGAGTATGACATGATGGGGCGGATACATGATTTATAGAGGGTGAGCTTGTGCCTGAGGGGCATTTTGCTCTTTTTGTTTATGAGGAAGTACAGTCTACTACTGACGAAACGGGCTTTTTTAGAAATCGCGGCGATGTGTGGTCTAAACGACATCGACCTGTCGAGGGTGACCCCCAGGTACTTGACCTGTCTAACTCTGGGAATAACGACGTTATTTAGTAAGATTGGTTTCATCGTGAACCATGTTTGTCTGCGTTTAGGTAAGCGTGTCTTTCTCTTACGAGAGAAATGAATCGACGCGCTTTTATCGGGGTTAATAGCTATTCTCCATTTTGCGAACCAGTTGCCTAGTTCGGTGACGGCACGTTGGAGAAATAGCGATGCTCTATTAGCATTAGGGTGGGTAACGTATAGAGCTGTATCGTCAGCGAAGAGAGCCAGTTTGACGTCCGGAGGTCTGGGGATATCTGATGTGTACAGATTGTATAGAGTTGGGGACAGCACGGAGCCCTGGGGGACTCCGGCCCTCAGAGGTCTCAGGGAAGAGAGGGTGCCTTCGACCCTATACCTAAATGACCGGTTTGACAGATAGTCGCGGATGATGATGACTAGCCTATCCGGTATTCCTAGCTTGTACAGTTTGTACACGAGGCCTTCGTGCCATATCCTATCGAAGGCCTTAGCTACATCGAAAAATACGGCGCACGTATCGCGGGAGTTCTTTTTATTGAAACCTCTGAGTATGTCTTCGGTCATACGGTGGACTTGCCTTGGACAGCAGTGGTTTTCGCGGAAGGCGAATTGCTCGTCTATGAACAGGTTCTTTTCGCCTATAACGGCTTTGAGCCGCTTAAGCAGAACCCGTTCGTAGATTTTGCCAATCGAGCTTAGTAGACTGATGGGCCGATAGCTAGACGGTTCCGTGCCCGGTTTGCCGGGCTTAGGTATGCCGATAACCGTAGCTTCTTTCCATTGGTCTGGGAACCTACAGCCCTTTAGGAGGGCGTTGAAAATGCTAACCAGGAGGTAAACAAGAGCGGGTGGGAGTATTTTAATGACTTTGTTGGAAATCCCGTCCGGCCCGGGGGCCTTCTTGGAGTGAAGTCGTTTGATAATGTCTTGGACTTCTTCTACATCCGTCGGAGGGATAGGATCCCCCTCCGGCGGCGCAGAAGTCTTCGACTCTACTACCCTAATTACCTCCTCTACGTGGGAGCCTATGGAGGGTGAGGGGGTAGTGATGTTTGGGGTACACTGGCTCTCTAGTGTATCGGCTAATAGTTCCGCCTTGTCGGCGTCCTCTAGTGCAGGCGCGCGATTAGGTCTTTTTAATGGCGGCATAGATGCCTCCGTTTTCTTTCTAAATGAACGAGCGAGTGGCCAGTAGGCCACATGGGAGGGTGAGATTTCACTAAGGAGGCGATCCCACTTTTCGGCTTTGTGCTCTAAGATGCGTGTTTTAACGTCTCTTTCGAGGTTACGGAGGTCACGACGATACTCGTCCGCCGGGTAGCGAGCGTATCTGCGCCTTGCGGTGTTTTTGGCGCGTATGAGTGCTTTAATGTCATCCGGGAGCTCCCAGTGTCCATCGCTGGACGTTGAGATCTCCCTAGATGACTTTTCCATCGTCGCTACCAGATGGTCGGTAAGGTCGGAACTGGCCGCAATGGCCGCCTCGGGACTCTCTATAGTGTCCGGGATGTTGTCGAGTTGACTCGAGCGAAGTGAATTTAAATTTTCATTTAGTAATTTAAAGTCGATGATCTTTTTCTTTTGATTTTTAGTATTATTCTCGGGGTTACCTAATTGAATTAATACTGGTCTGTGGTCTGAGTTAAGCTCGTGTACTGTTTGAATAGAATGCACCAGAAGGGATACATTGCGTATTATACATATGTCTAATATGGATGGCCGCACATTACTCCTATCGCTGTTTGCGAAGTCGTAGCGTGTTGGCTCATCTGGGGCGACTACTGTACAGGCTAGATCATCGACGGCGCGGCAGAGAATTATACCATTTTTATTGTTTTCTCTGCAGCCCCATGCCTGATTTTTACTGTTTAGGTCGCCGGCTATAAAGACGGCGTTGCCTAGTTCTAATAGCGATTTGAGATCGCTGAAGAGTAATGTTTTATTGCACGATTGATATACCGAGGCGATGATGATCGACTGATGGCCGGTCATGCTCACCTGGCAGACGGACGCCTCCAGTGAAGCTAGAGGCGGTGTGTCTAATGGGATGCAATGGAGTGTTCTTTTGTAATAAATTAGTGTACCTCCGAGTCGGGATCGCAACCTATCATTCCTAACGATGTTATAATTAGGGATACGCGGATTGCTATTACATGGTTTTAGAAACGTTTCCTGCACAAGGAGGACGTCAACATCGTATTTTTTTACGAAAATGCGAATTTCCTCTAAATTCGCGCTAATGCCGTTCGCGTTGAACGACACTAGTCGGAGCGAACGCGGTTTTGTCCTAGCCGTGGTAGCCATTTAAGGGCTTTGAGAGGGGGGGGACCTAATCTTGGCGACCAGGGTGGCATGTTCACTATATGCCTGGCATGTCTGCTGTAGGGTGGTGGCGGCGCGTAGTTTGCGGGCCAGGACGGCTAGCTCTTCTGGATCTATATCGCAGAGAGCCTGAAAGACAAACGCTAGGTTTATCCCGAATTCGTCGGTGGGGGAAGCGGGACAGCTGGGGGCTGCTCGTACCTTCGTACTTGCAGGGGGGGCTTGCTGCCTGCTTACTGCCGCTGGGGGGCTTGGAGGGCCCGGAGCGGGTTTTGCGGGTGCAGACGGCTGGGAAGCCGCTCTGTCATGCCACGCGTTCGTCTTAGGGGGCGGAGCGGGGACATACTTCTCCTCCCTGGGTCGGGTGGTGAATCTGGGAGCAGGACCAGGTTTTTTCCCGGCTCTCCTCCCTTTTCTTACCACCGCGGGGGCTTTCGGGCAGCCGCGGTAGTTAGCCGGGTGCCCTTGGCCTCTGCAGATGACACAGCTAGGTGGTTCCGTAGCTGTGGCCCTATCGCGGGGACAGTCGGGGGTCCCGTGGTCGCCGAGACACTTAACGCACCTGGGGTGCGCCTGGCAATTTTTTGCCGAATGACCATATAATTGGCAACGATGACATTGCCCTATGATGCCCCTTTTACGGGGGGACTCTACCTTTAGCCCGGTCATGTTACACACGGCCCGGACATTAAATATTGCTTTCGCCGCCGGCGTTAGCGGCAGGATGACAAGTACCATCTTGTACTTGAATTTGTTGCGGGGGTGGTACATCCTATGTACCTCCTCCACAGGGTATCCCTGGAGGATCAAGTCCTCCTTGATTTCGGACGGGTCCATATCCCGGGGGACACCGCCGATGACAACACGCAGTACGCGCTCATCTTCGAGCGCGTACGTGTGGTATCCTATTTTGTTGGCGCTTAAGAAAGCGGTCAACCTACGGTGGTCATTAGAGTCCGCCACTTGGACTCTTATGCCGTCTGCGCACGAACGTGCAGATTTGTATAAAATCTGCTTCGCGTAAATAGCCTTCGAGACTATAGTCCAGCTTTTTGTGTCCTGGACGACTATCGGGGGGGGCGCTTTCGTGCGCGTTTCGGTGTCCATGCCCTCGTTTGGGGTGGACGCCGATGTACCGGGCGCGGGGGACGCGACTTGGTCGCGCCTGGTGACCTGCGGCGATGATGATGATGCCGCTTTAACCTTGTTGCCCTGAGGGGGCGGGGTCCCTACCTTCGGAGCCTTAGGCGGGGGGGATGGCGCGGAGGACGGCGCGGACCCGGTGTCCGGGCGCCGCCTCTTCTTTTTATTGCGGACCTCCGTGAATCCGCTGTTGGTGGTCTCCTCCTCGGAGGAGCTGCCGGCTACCGACATCTCCTCCTCTGACGGAGTCGACGAGCGGGAAGTCCGCGTGTTTTCCGATCCGGCATCGGTCGTGCCGGACTCGGTTCCTATCGCGCCGTCGTCGGTTGACGCGGCGGGGGGCGCGGGTGAGTCAGTCGAGAACCTCCTCACTTGTTTTCTGTGGCTACTGCCTGATTTTTGCGCGTAGGCTTTTAATTTCTCTTCGAAGTCGGGCACATATTCCCGCAGGAGAGCCATAAGGGCCTCTTTGGGGATGTCTGGTAATTCCGCCATATTATTTGTTTGGTTTAAGATGTCTATATAAACCGGTCGTCATTAAGACGCCATTGTGTTCCTACCCTCCCGCCTGGCAGGAGGTGTGTAACAAAGGAAATAAAACGGTCGTCTACCTGGGCAGGTACCGGGACGCAACCCAAGTAGGTGTGTAAATAACGAAAACAACTTACGTGTTCGGCTTCGGGAACACACTTTTCGCTATGCGAGCGATTAATAACGCGGCACTATCTCAACGAACGCGACTATGTGGCACCGGAACACCACTTAATTACGAACGCGGTTCTAAGCGCGCGATATAACGGACGGGTTTAAACGCGATTGAGTCGTCTGACGGCCTCAATATCTAAGAGCACTTGTAAACTGTACGAAACGCACTAGGATGACGCAACACTGACTCTAACAATAGACAAAGGACAGTACTGGGGCACAGCCTTTGTCTACGAGAACAATGGAGCGCGAGAACTTGTACCTGCGCAGAGAGCGTAGGGACGTAGGTCTGTGCGTGTTGGCGGACACGCACCGAATGATTGTAGGTCAACACTCAACAGATCACCTAGCAGCTTAGCTAGGAAACATATAGTATACTTGCATACTAGCTAAAAAAATTATGATGAGTTCTTTCCATACTAGCCTATCACTTCGTACTGCAAGTCAGGTTACCAAGCGTAATACGCGTCGCGCGAGTTTTCTCGTTTTACCCAAGATTAGAACGAACTATGGAAAAAAAAAATATTCACTTTTGAAGGCGCGCAAATTTTTAATCGGATACCTTCCGATATACGAAATGTAAACTCACTTAACATGTCTTTATGTACGTAGGGACCGTCGATTTAAACAATATTAAAATCAAGAAAAGACCTTTTTCCAAATATCCACCTGGCGCAAGAAAGTTTGCAATAACCTTACATTTTATTCGCCTAGTGCCTACAAATATGTGAGAAGAATGTTTAATATTTGTTTACCTAATCCAAGTACCTTATATGACTAGTGTAAAAGTGTAGAAGCAGAGCCAGGATTTACGGCTGAAACACTGGATAGATTAAAAGATAAGTCTGAAAATACCGGCAAAGAAATTATTTGCGCTCTAATAGTGGACGCAATGTCTATAAGATAGCAAACAATTTGGAATCGTAAAAAATATGAGGGCCAAGCATATGTTTTCTTATTGGTTTCAGTAAATGATTCCTGGAAAATAGGTCCCTTGGCATATTTTTTTGTCACAAGCTTGACTGCAGAAATTAAAAAACACATTTAATTAAAATTGCATTAACAAAATGCCATATGACTGGAGTGAAAATAGTTTGATGGTTGTAAATCCAATATTGCAACAATGAAATTATTAGGTTGCAATATTAATGATTGTAAACCATTAATAACGTATTTTATCTCTCTCTCTCTCTCTCTCTCTCTCTTTCTCTAGCTAGAGGGTAATGGGAACGATGCAAATAGAGACCAAACTATATCTCATATTCACTCGATTGCGACTTGGACGTTATCGACACACTGCGATTGTGTTTCCCCGTGGCGCCAGAGTCGCCAGTGCAGCATGCCAGATATAAATATTTATCTCTATTTATACAGAATTCTATTTTGTATTACATATGACAGATTTGACCTCATTTTTATACAGATTTTTAGGATCAGCTTATTTTAGGATAAAATTAAAAAAATAGTATTCTAACTTAATGCCTAGTGATGTAAAATTATTCACGCTACGATGACTTTTTTAAAGAAGTAGCAAATCAAATAAGGTTTGATTTTTGTTAGTCAGTCAGTTGTAACAACCACAAAGAGTTTAAGTTTTCTTGACCCAATTATAATTAAAAGCAGAAATATAACATCATTGTGTCACATTTCACAGTTTTTCCAAACACTATACAACAAGAAGATTTACAAACATTAAAAAACAAGTGGCCACGTTTGAGAATAATTGATAATCTTTTAGATTACAATGAAGATGATCCTGAAGTTTTCTGGAAACATGTTTTTGTGCAGAAAACATTAACGAAAATATACTATATCCGACTATAAAGCAACTAGTTACCGCTTTATAACGCCCTCCCCACTAGCGCTGTACTAGAAAAAATATTTTCTTCAATAAACTTAACCAAAACTAAAATACAGAACCACTTAAACACAGAGACAACAAAAGGTCTACCATTAACAAAACAACCCCTAAACGATCAACCATGCTATAAATTAAATGTAGGAAAGGAATTAAATTGTAAAATGCGTAAAAACATGTATAAAAAGTATTAATATATTTAATTTCATATATGTTTGAGTTTATTTTTAGGTGAATTAAGGTCGAAATGTAGGTTATACAAATTTTATACAGATTTTTGACTCAGCACAGATTTTCTGGTTTGGCATGTGGCAACACTGGCAGTGCCACGCATTGTGTGACCGTGGTGGTAGTCGATTTTGTGCTACACGCTTGTAAAATTTACGAAATTTCATCGGCCCAGGTATGTATGAAGTTATACGTTTGCTACAATCAATTTTTTTTTCAGGTGCAGAAATGCCAAGAAAAAGGGAACGCACCTCTACGAAAGCTTCTTGGACCGTGGAAACTTTACAAATTACGTGACAATCAAAATACTTCAAAGTGATAATCATCCATATACAAGGTATCCAAAGAGACCGGAATACCCTACAGCACCTTAAAAAAGAGGTTTAAATTAGATAAAGCAAACGATACAAGCTATAAATGTCTTTCAAAACTAGGAAGGCCCTCTGTGTTTACTGAGGGACAAGAAGTCATTCTGGCTGAGCGTCTTCGTAAAATGTGCAACAAATTTTACGGACTGACGAGAGCTCAGTTTTGTAAGGTATGTTACGCCATGGCTAAAAAAGTTGATGTCGCTAATGAAACTAAGAAGTCTGCCGGTAAGGGCTTTCTAGCGGACTTTTTCCAACGACTTCCTGATCTCAGTATTAGAAATCCAGAAGCGACAATCATTAATAGGATACTCGGATTCAATAAAGTGGTAGTTGATCGATTCTTTGAAAATCTGGAAAATTTTATGACAAAGTTCCACTTTCAGCCATCTCATATTTACAATATGGATGAGAGTGGCGTAACGATGGTCCAGGAAACTAAAAAAAATATAGCACCTCACGGTTAAAAAGTCACATTATGAGAAAGAGGTAAAAACGTCACGCCCATCTGTGCTATGAGTGCTTCCGGGTTTTTTATTCCGCCTCTTTTGATCTTCCCTCTAAAGCGTCACTCACCGCAGCTAGAAAAGGACGGTCCACTAGGAGCCGCTTATAAATGTTCACATAATGGTTGGACGAATGAAAGCATATATAGGGTCTTCCAATAAGAGGTTTTATTATAATTACCCGACTATTCCGGTAGAGGTTGGTTTTCAAGTTGTACTTTTTTAACATTTGACAAGAAACTACGCCATTAATAAAAATGGAGCGATACACGCTTCAACAGCGCATTGAAGTTATTAAAATTTAATATAAAAATGATGAAAATTCGTAAAACTCGAACATTTTTGGGGCGTGGTGAAGCACCTTGTCAGACCGCAATACAGAAGTTGGTGGGAAAATTCGAGCTGTTGGGACAACTTAGTGGTGTTAAGAATAATAACCGTAAATAATAAAATAATCCGTGCACGTCGTTCAAGAACCGCCCAGATATTGCTGCTGTAGACAAAAGGGTTAAAGAAAACTTAGGTTTGTCCATTGCTCGTCGTTCTTTTGAATTAGGCATTCAACAAATAGACTACAAGCCCATGAAGAAAAAAAACCTGTGAAATTAACCAACGTGAATAACGCTTAGAAGGCTGGTAAGCCGAACTCGTGAAGATGTAATCAGATCTTCTGAGCATCAGAAATCACATTAATTCAAAATTAAAAAAGCTTATCCTAAAAATTTTATTACTTCTTTTTATGTAATTTCATATTAGTTTTTTAATTAAAGTTTCAGATTCAATATTACAGTTTATTTTTATTACACTTAGACAGTGGTCCTTGTTAACAAAAAAGATGTGAAAGTTGTCCCTACCAAAAAGAAAACGTTGGGAACCCCTGATTTAATGGGACACCAAGTTTTGAAAACCATTATCAAAGAACTTTAATACTCCATAAGCGTAGATTCTAAGTCAGATGTCTCTCATTGACCAACTGACTTTCATATATGTAATATATTGTCGCGGGCAGAGCTACGACAATGCATCAAATATGTATAGAAAGTACTCTGGTGTTCAGTCAAGAATAAAAGAAGTTTGCTAATTTGCGATTTATGTTCCATGTGCGATACATTCGGTAAATTTTGTGGGTGTTCAGGAGGTTGAGTGTGTTACTAAAACACTAACATTATTTCAATTTGTACAAGAATTGTTCAATTTTTTTTGTCGGCTTCGATAAAACGATGTAAAAATTTGACAGAGAATTTAAGTGTAAATAGTCTCTTTCGGAAACTAGATAGTAGGCGCCAATGTAATTTAATGCTTTGCAAAATGGTAAATTAAATATTTCTGAAGTATTGTCTTCCATCGGAAGTGACATCAATCAACCGGGAGACACTAGAAAGGAATCCCAAAGCCTAGCAAAAAAAAAATATGAGACTGCTCTTCCAACGGAAACATGGAATGATCTTTTGGGAGTTATGAATAAAACAAGCCAACAAGAAACTTTACGAATCTTTGATCAGTTGTGTCAATACCTCACGCAATAATTTTGATCAGTACGAAACGGCTGCTAAAGAGATTTCGCAACACACGCATCACTTTTTTGAAGAATCATCATAGACTGCACAGTTGAGAGGCAAGGAAAAGTTTCAAGTAGATACTTTCAGTCTCAAAATTGACACATTAAATACACATTTAAAAAATTTATCTACCTTTGAAAAAATTAAGTGTGGATTTATTGAGTTTTGATTTAACGGATTTGGATTTATCTGGATTTGATACAAATAGTATGGTACAACTGACGGCCATGTTGAACAAACGCCATCCACTGATTGGCTCTCGTGGATGTATCTACATTTGAAAAATCCTGGCCCATGGATCTGTCTGATTTTGATAAAATATTACGACTTTAACGGTTTATTGCAAAACTCAATAACCACGAGCATTTATACACTTTTGATAAAACTGTTTGATAGTATTTTTTTTTTACTCTGTCTTTTGATACCAAAATCTTAAAATTGGATTTATCCGAGTTTGAAGTTAAGCGACACAATTGTAGTGGAGAGTGGTCATTTTCGCTGTTCAAGAGAATAAAAAATGAATTGCGAACAACAATGTTACAAGAGCGACTGAGTAATTTGCCAATTATTTGCATAGAAAACGATATCCTTCAAAAGTTGACTTTAAGGATATATGGAAGATTTTGCTCAACACAAATACCGAAAGAAACCGTTATTATAATCGTGACCAAAAGAACAGCAGTATCATCTTTTGTGACGAACATACCAAACCCTGACATTGATATTGGCTCGTATCACTGAAATTCCATTGAATTTTCAATTCTTTTTTTTTTGAACCTCGAATTTGTAATTCTTAATTCAATTGAAATTCCACCGCTTGATAGCGGCAGTAATAAGAGTGATACAGAGAATTACTTGAAGTGGTGATCCACTAATTGACTTTTCTTTAGAGAAGAATCCTGGACCTAATGAACAAACACCACCAATATTACCTTCCTTATTGGGCGAATCATCGATTTTAAATTATCACAATGATCAGCCAACTGCATCATGCTCAGCCACACCTCTCGTTTTTTCCCCTGATACTGTTCGACCTTTCCCTAAGGCTCTCAAAATTCATTCAACATTCAGCCAACCATTAATAGACACTCTAGAATAAAATTAATTTTAAATAAAAAACCAAAAACCGACTTCAAAACCATACCTTAATTAATGTACAACTAAAAATTTTAAAATAATACTGAAATACTTCGAAGTGAAGCAGAAGACGTATACTATTTAAAATCGGGTATTTTTGGAGTCGGTGCCAGCCCAAGAGGATATTTTAATGATCAATCACATACACCAAGTATTGAGAATATGCCTGTGAAGGGCGGCCATGTTTTGGCTGGTACCGACTCCAAAAATACCCGATTTTAAATAGTATACGTCTTCTACTTCACTTCGAAGTATTTCAATATTTTTAGTTGTACATTAATTAAGGTATTGTTTTGAAGTCGGTTTTTGGTTTTTTAGTTAAAATTAATTTTATTTTGTACTTTTTAGTTTTAAGTTTATACATAAGTTATATAGTTTTTATTTTTACTTGCAAAATTTTTGGCGTTCCCGATCTGTGTTGGATGCTAGTGGTAAGGGACCTGTCGTCTTAGCGTTTATTGAGGGAACCTATGTTCAGCCGTGGACGGATGAAAGTTGATGATGATGACCTCACAATACTTTGATACTTTCCAAAGTATCCTATTCAGTGGTTTTTGTTCATATTATTCATATTACATCGACAAGTAATAAAATGAGAAAATCGTCTGGGTATACAAAACCAACCAATAAGCATTATTGAATATAACTTAAAAACCGCTAATCAGATGTCGATCAAATTAATATGGGACCAATTCGGAAACATAACCCATTCCCAAACAGCGGAGTAATCGAGTAACAAACATACAAAAAAAAAACATACAGATGAATTGATAACCTCCTTCTTTTTTTGAAGTCGGTTAAAAAGAGCCAGTAAGGCAGAAAATGAATAAATGAAAAATCGGTTAAAGAAATTAAAAAAGGGAAAAAAAGCGAGCAAACGGAAGAAATCACCACCGTCATCAGATGAAGGAGAATATTTTTGTCTAGTGTGTACCTATAGTCGTATATTCCGATAGCTGGAGAAAAATGATTTAGTGTCAAAAATGTGAGCGTCACACTTAAAGTGCGCAGATGTTAGTCGCCTGTCGCCTGGCGTATAATATTATAAATGTGAAAGTAGGGATATTTGTTACTCAAGCGATCATCATCAAACTTTGTATACAAAATTTAAAAAAAGGATTTTTTTAACTAGTTTTAGTAGTAGTTAGTATGCCACAATTGTGATAGATTTTCAATAAAGATTTTTTTTTTCAAATTTTAAATTAAAAATGAACATTTCTTATATTTTTTATGATGTGGATTATTGTATAACATTTATTAGCGAATTAGTTTGTGTTTTGACGTCGTTGTTCGATCGTTACGTAAGCAATAATTGTTTAAATGAATAGTATTGTGTGCAATAAAAGTGATTAATGACTTTACTATTTCCATTTCTTTATTTTCTCGATGACAGTTTTAATTTGGTAGTTGTAGTGTTGTGACCAAATAAGTAACGATATCACCATCATCATCATCAGCCTTTATCCAACCACTGCTGAACATAGGCCTCCCTCAATGAACGCCAAGACGACCGATCCTTAATGATATCGAAAGCATAAATTTATTATATTTTAAACAAATACAAATACAACAAAAACATTCAAATATATTTTTTCGTTTCTTTTACTTCCTTTCATTGCTGAGTATCGAGTGTCAAGAGTCACAGTTTTTTTACAAGAGCTTCGAAAATTTTAAAGAAATTGGCATTATCAATCAAGAATTAATACGTGTAACATCTTGTTATTTAATATAATATTAGTTAATAAATTTGTACACAAGTATCCAGCAGTAGTTTAGTTTTTTACATGTTGTAAAAAAATATCGGGTCTGTTATCGTGTTACGTTTATCGATATAGCTCTATCCCTATAAGTTTCTCCGACTCTGGAATAACCTTGTACGCGTGAAAACGTCATATTTTTATAAAATAATGCATACATAATGTAAAAAAGACCCTCGTTCAAGTTTTCACAGAATCTGTCATCGAGAAAATAAAGAAATGGAAATAGTATAATAAGGTGTATTTTTGAACCTATCATTACCAAGATTGTACACAATGAAGCTGTAAGAATGTATAAGTGTAATTAATTTGTCTTAATCAGACCCTTGATCTTTTTAAATGCATAATCTTGCTCCTGACAGGTTCTACTCTAAGCACTCAAAGCGACTTAATGACACTTAATTTACCTGCTGCCTAAATGAAAATTACATTTAAAAAGAAACAGGAACTGATAAAATCTGTTGACAAAAAAACATAATTCCTAAATACTAGATTTTCTAGATATTTATTAATACTTCTACTAATTTCTTACATATTTAAACACAATTCTTCATTATAACTACTTAATTTTTATTTTTTATTTCTTTCATTCGTATTTTTATTTTTCTAATTCGGAATTATGTTTCTCTCAACAAAGTAGTGGTACTTCAAATATTTTATTATATTTATTTTATTAACCAGGTAATATAGGCAGTCGCAAATTTTTAAAATAAAAGTAATATTCAAAAAAATAAAATTACAAGGGGGTAAGAGGGGAAAGACTCTTAATAAAAAAAATATGAATAAATAATTTAACAAGTAATGTACAATATCTTCCAAGGTAAGTACTATAGATTATAAAATAATTCATAATAGCAATAAAGAAAAATAATATTTATCTTAATGAAGTACCACAATATTTGTATTTAAAAGCTTTAATTGCTTACCCTTAAAAGTAAATTTTGGTTAATATCATATTCTTGTGGGCACATGATGCGAATCTAATAATTCATCAAAAGACCTTAACGGATCAAAAACCAATAAAAATCTAATTAACATCACTATGAGACACCCTCGACATTTGCGAACGGTCTTCTTTTCTTCCAGTCTAATTTTATTTACCATCATCAATGCAAATAAAAAAACACCCATAATAATGTTCAATCTTGCAACATATATACAGAATACACTACAGACATATGTACAATAATCGGCAACTGATATCCAAAATGTCAGAACTATTCAGCCTTCAAATATTTCTAAGTCTCAGATGATGCCCTGTTTTTTTGACCTGCGTACAGGACAGGACATACCTAGCCACTATACACTAGTCTGCTATTAGCAGATAATACCATAACACAAATTAATACAATCTAGCCTGGAGTATGATCTGTGTGTTGGTCATTATCACTTTTCTGATGCTCCCGTAGCCTGTGACGTTTAAGATGTGTATATTTCCATGTTTGATACGTGCACAAAACACACTTGTATAACTTTTCAACACCACAATGTTTTAGATGTTTTAAGAAGTCCACTTTAACACTTGATGTATAATCACACTTGTCACATTTCGTACTGTCCACGTTATGTGTCTTCAAATGGTATATCATACTCATGTGGTGCTTCGCTTTATATTCACAAATATGACACTGGTATTGCTTCTCGTGTTTATGTTTTCGTTTGTGACGTATTAATTGACTCCTGCTTGCTGTTGTGTAACTGCAAACAGGACAGACTTGAATAATTGTCGAATGTGTATTCTTGTGTTTTTTTAATTCAGCATGGCTATGAGTAGTGTAATGACATTCAACACAATAGTATTCATATCCACCCAACTTATGCAAATTGGTCCGATCCGATGTCACCTTTGATTTCGTTTTTTTCTTTACCTTCACTAACTTGACCAAGGGGACATCATCTTCATCTGTTTCGTCCGATACTTCCACTGTATCAATTTTTGGCTCCTCTATAATCACTTCGTCCTCATCGCTAGATGTTAACAAACTTATTGGATCTTGTTTCCTGAAATATTATAATTTCATGGAATATGGATATATATAAAACTACATGCATTGTAGAAAATATATTATATACATAAATGTTTTTGGAAATTATTTTTTTAGACTTACTTGTCTCCTACGTGAACTACATCGGAGTCATTTGAATTACCATCTTCATCACCAATGTCAGGAAACATTAAGTTAGGATCTACATCCACTTGCACATTCTCTAACACCATCAAACAGTCTTGACCGTCCGTTTGACCATCCTGGCCTGTAATATTATGTTTAGTATACAATAATGTTCAGTAAAAATCCATTTATATTTTATGTTTTAAAACAATTATTTATGTTTATCAATAGGCGCATAATAAAAATTATAAAATGATAAGGTACCATCGAATATCATTGATAATATTAATGCTGCATCATACATACAAGTGTTGACTAAAATTATATTACAGTACTCATTTATTTTATAATTGACTAGCTGTTGCCCGCAGCTTCGCCTGCGTTAACTAAGATTTTACTAAGTTATAACTTTTAACTTAGCTTAACGGGAGCTTAGTACGCAAAATAAGTAACTTTTCTGGTTGATTTTTTACACCTTGTTTCCGAAAAACCCAAATATCTTACGGAACCCTATTTTTTTTTTCAGAATAAAATGTAGCCTATGTTACTCGTGGATAATGTAGCTTTCGAATGGTGAAAGAATTTTTGAAATCGCTTCAGTACTTTTTGAGCCTATTCATTACAACCAAACAAACAAACAAACAAAGTTTTCCTCTTTATAATATTAGTGTAGAAGTGTAGATGTAGATAGTGTAGAAGTGTAGATGTAGATAGAATCTACTGTCGGTCCTTAATGGTATTTCATGTTATAACCACTATATTGAAACTTTATATACACTTTTTCCACTATTTATTTTATATATTATAACAGTTACAATTTAAACACGACCGGTTTCGACAAAGTCATCATCAGGTATAGGTAGATAGAAAATTACAAATAAAATAAAAACATTGTGCAATTTAAATTAATGTTGCTTGCTTCATAAATTTTGCACAATTAATTGCATTAGGTATTTATTTTACTTAATAACAGTATTATAATGAGGTTATTATTTTATGTTCTCTTTTTTAATTGTTTTCTTTTCTTTTCAACATCTTAATCAATACATCCAAAAGCCCAATCACTGTCAACACTGTTTACCAACACGTAAATCTTTTTCGCACGTTTCGTTCTATCGCCGTGATTGACCAACCAACTTAGTGGCTACAAAGCGCCAACATGGGACGGCCGTACCACTTAATTTAGTATTGCCATTTTGTAGTTGCTAATTGTCATCTTCATGGATATCTGTTCGTCCACGCCTTTGCACGGCTCGCGGCTTTGCGTTGCGTATTCGTTTTACCCATTCACAAGTGGCTGAGACAATGTCTCTTTTAGAAAATACTGACTATTTGGAGCCGTGTGATACCAACCGACAACGACTACGACGTGGAATATTTAAATGAGCGAGGGAGGGAGATTCTTGAAAGTCCTGGGGGCTTTGTCAAAACGCCATTACGAAAACTACAGCGAAGTTTGTTCGTTCGTTCGAAGTTGTGATTGGCTAAATTACGTCGTCGATCGCTCGATCATTCAATCGACGACGTGATTTAGCCAATTACAACTTCGAACGAACGAACTTCGCTGTCGTTTTCGTAATAGCGTTTTGACTAAGCCCCCTGGCTCGTCTAGTGAATCGACAAAATACGGATATACAACATCGAAGTATTATATCACCACAAAACTCATTACGCTCAAAGAACACATATGTTGAAATACTGTAAAAGGCTTGTCTAGTGGTAAGGCTTCTTGAATAAAAACAGTACTAACAAGTAGAGGACCTACTTGAAGGTGCCGGAATATCGTGGTTCCGTTACTTTATTACCAACTTTATATCAAAGATGAGATAACCGAAGAGATTTTTTTTTTTAGAAAGGTCTAGACTTTTAGGCCAGATGGCCTTTAAGCTCAATCGGTAGGTAGGTGAGCAGATGGCTCACCTAGTAAAATTCGAAAGGAGGGCGCCCCCCTCCGTGCCCCGCAGGGGGCGCGGTATATCGCGCCCGCTACTCTGGAGAGTAGGTGTTTGGCTAGTCAAATCCAATACGGTCGACGAGTCATTAGCGTATGAAGTTAAACTATTAGTCGGAGGGCCGGCCCTCCTCTCCCCCTCTGACGGGGGAAGTGGGTCGTGCGCGGAACCCGTGCAATCGACTGATAGCAAAGTGCTATCGGTGTTTTCGCGGTTTTGATTAGTGTAGTCTCGTATCGGATTCGAACCGAAGAGATAGTGAAAGACTAACGAAGAAATTGGACAAAGCGATTAAATATAAGAAATTTGGGCGTTAATAGGTACCCTGACATTATGAGGCTTATAAAAGGCTAGCTGTTGCACGCAGCTTCGCCTGCATCAACTAACATATAAAACGGGCCCTTAACTTTAAAAAAATATATATCCTATGTTCACCGGTGATAGTGTAGCTTCCCAACAGTGAAAGTATTTTTCAAATCAGTCAAGTAGTTTTGACGCCTATTCAATACAAACAAACAATCAAATCTTTACCCCATAAGTCAACGCATCATTCTCATTATGATACTCGATATGTTGCTTCTCCTCTTAAGGTAGGCTCTTTACATGATGTATCTGATGTTTGTTCTTACAAACTATTTTATATTTGCATTTCGAAAGGGTTTTTTACCTACATTATATTTACCACCTTTCTTTTTATTTTAAGTGTAAAAGTTGATATTATAAGTAAGAAATAAAGAAATTTCGATTTGATTTGAATGGGCCAAGTAAGATTAGAATTTAGTTAATAGAATCAGGCGTTACTTTGCGGAAATCCATTTTAAAAAAAGATGTTAAAATATATATGCATGCATATAGCACCGCATGCATGCATATGCGTGCACTCACACATTTACTATAAAGACTGCATGGTTCGCGGGATATTGCTAATCAATATATAATTTAACATCTTTTTTTAGATTAGAATTTGTACTAAGATCTATAGAATTTTATGATAAATTATAAGGTTGGAGGATTTGCTGTGTTTGGAGAGAATTGCGGGACACACAGAGACAACATCTTATGATTATTTATGGAAAGGCAACACATGTTTTTGTTCATGGGTGACGCTAACCACATACTGTCATTTGGCTCGTCTTACCAATTGCTTATCCAACTAACATAAAATACCACTACGGCCGACCCATCGCAAGGATGTTTTTGTGTCCGTTATAAAAAATGTTCTTAAATCAATTATTACAAGTTGAATTACATAATGAGAACAAATTTAATAGTAGTTGAGGAGTTGTTAGATTTTCGCGGAAACTTGGAGGTTGTTACGTTTAAAACGTTTGTTTAAGAGATAATTAAGAAAACAAAAATCCTTCAAATTGACATTATGAACCAGAACTAAACACAAAATAGCTGTGTCTTACTGAAAAAATAAATATAACAATAAACTGGGTTTTATGTGTATTTATTTCTGTTTTGTTAGTTTATACCTTGAGAAATATGATTAGACTTCTTTATTTGGAAGGGTTTACTGTGTGGGCGCCTATTATTTTTTAATTTCTTGCCAAATAATTGTGTTTGTTATTGTTAGGACTTAAAATACCTTTATCGGCAGATATTTCTATGAACTGCGGTTCTGTGTGTTCGTCGTTTATTTCTATCACATCCTTTCCGCCATTTTCCGATGTCGTGTCTTGACCTCCGTTATCTGTGATGCCCATATCTGTTGCTAGTGTGTGTAGCATATTTGGTACTGTTTGTTTTATGTGGTAATTTGTGATGATGTCTTCTATATCCTTGTTTTCTATATCTGAAAGCTCTTGGCTCCTACAATCCAATTAAATATATTAAATATTATTTTTGTGTCCATATTCCTTAATTCAGAAGCACACTATACAGATAAAGTTACATTAAGTAATTCTTCAGAGGATTACAGATGCATCATCTCTGGTTGTGTGGATTTGTATGGGTGTCGATAGTCGCAAAAGGCTTCGACTGATTGTTGGCCCTCTAAATTTTACTATTGTATACACCCCGTGTATTTGGAACGCTTGCAAAGATTTACACCTAATAATATAATATTAACATATTATATAATGCATGTACCCATCAATCTCAGAAATTTTTGTAAGAAAATTTAAGGAGTTATGTGTTTTGCACACCCACAATGTATTCATACACATTATACGCAAACGCTGACTGCGATACGCGCTGTGCGAGAGTTCGTTCACCTCGCGTAGCAAACTCTAGCGTGAAAGGTAGTAGTATTCATTAATCAAATTATATTGCAATTATTTTCAAAAAACGATTATTTCAAAAGCATTATCATCAAATGTCTGTATCATTGTTTATAAAACCGGATTATACAAAGAAAAAGTTAAAAATTACAACCAATAAAAAAAGAAACGCGTTTTTTTTTCACTTGTATCATGTCAGGCTTTGCCAACACTATCATACTTCTTCGTTTTTGCAAACGTTCCCAATACACCGTGTACAGTACCCGGCGATAAATATTGCACATCGACCTTTGGAAAGAGACAATCGGCTAAATTCGGCGTCGTAGAGCGTTATTTCTGTCACACACTACCTATGTGACGTTTTGTCAATCGTTCAGATCAAAATATATATATAGAGTCGTTAATACCCCCAAATTTAAATAACTTAAAGTTGTACTATGACAACTTTAGGGAAAAGAGGAAAACCTTTACAAGGTCAGTCACGCGAAATTATCTACAATGTTTATAAATATTTTGTAACCGAAGCCAACAAATTAAAAAAAAATGAAGATAAAAATGTAATTAGTTATTAATACCATACCATTCTTCGAACAACATCATAATCAAAATCATCCATACCCAAACGAAATTGCTTTTTTGGTCTCCCTTTTTTTGGAGTGCTAAACTTAATTTCATTGGATTGTGTTTCAATACTGACTTCGTTTAATATATTATTGTTCAAAGTTCTTCTTGAAATTCCAATGGAATTTGCAACTCGCTCTTGAACCTTCTTAAAATAACAACTTATATTTTTATCTTCATTTTTTTTTAATTTGTTGGCTTCGGTTACAAAATATTTATAAACATTGTAGATAATTTCGCGAGACTGACCTTGTAAAGGTTTTCCTCTTTTCCCTAAAGTTGTCATAGTACAACTTTAAATTATTTAAATTTGGGGGTATTAACAACTCTCTACATATATTTTGATCTGGGCGCGACCGCACTCTATCGCATTTGAACAACGATTGACAAAAGTTGAAAAAACGTCACATAGGTAGTGTGCGACAGAAATAACGCTCTACGACGCCGAATTTAGCCGATTGTCTCTTTCCAAAGGTCGATGTGCAATATTTATCGCCGGGTACTGTATGTATCATTAAGTGGAACCATTGCTATTTGCTAGCACATGGCTGAACCGATTTGAATGCCTTGTTTATAATATTTGAAAGTTTGTTTTCTAGAGCTTTTTATTAGAGATTTTTTATGAAAATCAGTTCTGTATTGTGTTGAGGGATTTAAATTTCAATGTTTCTTTTTTCACTAAATTTTTGGACAGATTAGACATTACAAAAAATTATTATTCTTACCTTTCCTCTTTACTAATGACTCCATTTTGTTTAATCTTATCTTTAACTTTAGGTTTTTTTTTGGGTAACTTTTCTTTAAGAGATGCTTCATTATCATTACTTGCTAAACCACTATTGCTATCTGTGACAATAGTGTCTGGTCTATCTATACATGTTGAATTTTTTATTGTATCTATGTACATTGAAGTATTTATTTCATCATTGTTTGCAGTTTTATTTTCTTCAGTGTTATTTATAATTGGTGAAGTATTTCTAATAGTAGGTTTATCTGGAGTTTTCACCTAAAATATAATAAAGTAACTTTAAATTGCACATAATCTTCACACCACAAAATTCATCATACATATTAAGTGTATGTGACGAGATTCGAACCCAGAATCATTGTGAAAAGAGTCTATTAACCATACTACCCGACTAACCAGACATTAGGATAACTAAATACTTATTTTCAAAACATACCCTCACGTTGAGACTAGGAATGACCTTTGCTTTTAAGCGTGTTTTTCCTCTAAAAACCTCATACTGGTCTTCGAGAAAATGTTGGCTGCATACCAAGGAATCATCGGGGAGTTTCTTTCTTGTTGTTATCACATCCATCCACTTGCGCCGCATTGTGCGGCTATTTGGAAAGCTGAAATATTTAATTAGTTCACTTCATAAATCTATTTTTATCCTAATGCAAAATTCTTTTAACAGCAAAAACTAACACATAATCAGCAATAAGTTCACAATATCGCGGATTTACCATACAGAAGTTTCCTTCCTGCTTCTAGTTTTAATAATAATAATTAATACAAATATTTGTGAATAGGTGTTGCCCGCAGTTTCGCCTGCGTTAACTAAGATTTACAACGGGAATAGTATGCAAAATAAGTAACTTTTCTGGTTGATTTTTTACACCTTGTGTCCGAAAAACCCAAATATCTTACAGAACCCTATTTTTTTCCAGAATAAAATTTAGCCTATATTACTCGTGGATAATGTAGCTTTCAAATGGTAAAAGGATTTTTGAAATCGGTCCAGTACTTTTTGAGCCTATTCATTACAACCAAACAAACAAACAAAGTTTTCCTCTTTATAATATTAGTGTATGTATGTATGTAGAAGTGTAGATGTATAGAGAGAAAATATGATCTGATAGATTTATATTGTTTGGTATAAAGTTTTGTATTACATTATATATTCTCTCACTAAATATGATATTAATATAATTAATATATATTTTTAATAATTGAATAACAATTAAATTAAGCATAGTCTTACTTGAAAAAAACTCCCTCTTTTGAAGAGGAGCATCCATCGACACAGCAGATTTTAGCCATGATTATTATCTGGAAAAAAATATTTGTTGTGAGTAGTTGGTTCATGTTGGTAAAATACCTTAATTCATTTTTTAATGTTAGTTTGGTTGGCAAACTGACAATGCCACCTGATGATAAGTAGTTGACTTCACCCAGACAGCCCATGTATGCGTTGCTTATTCTGAGACATAAATCTGAGTTACTACTTGCTTGCCAACCACTCCGAAACACTGCTGTTTCATGTGAGAAACAAGCAAGATAGTGGCATCCATGCAGCTTGGTGAATGGCTCCCGCTTTAAATTATGTTCTTGATTTAATTTTACAAGCTCTAATACAGTCCCAGTTATTTTGTCTAGTATACAAAAAACTGGAATTGCTAATGTTTTAGACTAAAAATATAATATCATAGAGAATAATTTTGTGAGAAGGCATTACAGATTAGGTCTAACTTAGTATTGAGCTTTTTCTTATTATCTGAAAACATTATACTTCTACAAAGTACTATTGAGATACATGCAGTGTAAAATAAATTATTATTATTACCAATAATAATATATTTCAAGCATATATTTAAGTATATATATTATAAAATTGTTTTAAAAAAATGCTAGTATCTATTTATAATAGACAATTTTATAATAATTTGTCTTTCTTTTTTTTAATCATTTTTTCATTTAATGTTAAAATATTTTTCAAACAGTTGTGTATAGGACACAATAATATAATTTACTAAATATTAAATAACTTGTTACTGCATCCTTATTCTGGTTCATCAATATTGTTTTTAAATCGAAACATCATATAGATCTTATTACTAAACGCCAAAAGGACTATATTACAATGATAATTGTCATTCGCATTAACGAAAGACGTGGTGCAATTTATAGAATAAGACGCAACAATTATCATTTTTTTTTTCAATTAAAAGTTTTTTAATTTTGATTTTAATGACAGTTATACCGATAACAAGCTTATAATCAGTGGAGTTAAAGAGTTGTTTTCGCGCGTAAATATTGGTAAACAAGGGTAATAATCAGTGAAATTGTTGCTTATACTCACCAGCTTTAAACAATATAAACAGTTTCGAAAATTTAAGAGTCTTGTATAACGTATTTAAGACTTTTTAAACTCATTTTATCACATAAAGTACAAAAATCTGTTGTCTGGAAATAAAAATATTTACTCGACCTTATTCACAACCTTATTTATTGTTGTTGTTTTAAAATTTATCCCCAATAGTGAAAGGCAAAAGGTTATAGCTCATACAGCCTCAACACTTTTTTGTCGTTTGACATTTTGTCGTTTAACAATAACTGTTTTCCAATTATAGCAAAAAGATGTATGGTATGTTATAAACTACATCCATGGTATGTTATATACTACATCCATGAGCAAAAAGTAACTACGCAAAGCACTACATCGAAGGATATTTGAAATCAAAATGACCTTAATTGATAGGTCACGTTAGGTTTGTATAAGCCACAAAAACTATTGTTAGGTACCCTATAGTTTTCAAAATATAAATATACTAGCTGTTGCCGGCAGCTTCGCCTGCGTTAACTAAGATTTACAACGGGATCTTAGCGGGATGATATATCTTTACCGATAAATGGGCTATCGAACACTGAAATGTTTCATTAAAATCCGACCGATAGTTCCTAAGATTAGCGCGTTCAAATAAACAAACTTTTTAGCTTCATATCTTTAGGATTAAAAGCATGAGTAAAATAAACTCGTTCAAATGTAGTCCAAAAAAATCAAAATTTCTGAATAAAATATGGTTGTTGTGCCTCACTCGACATAGATAGGTATAGTGTGTGCTGGACTTTTTTATAGATATTTATAAGATCTACAATAATTAGAACATTTTATGGTTCTATCTTTTATAGTTTAGGCAGCGTGCGCAAAATAAATAACTTTTCTGGTTGATTTTTTACACCTTGTGTCCGAAAAACCCAAATATCTTACGGAACCCTACTTTTTACAGAATAAAATGTAGCCTATGTTACTCGTGGATATTGTAGCTTTCGAATGGTGAAAGAATTTTTGAAATTGGTCCAGTACTTTTTGAGCCTATTCGTTACAACCAAACAAACAAACAAAGTTTTCCTCTTTATAATATTAGTGTAGATATTTATTTTAATTTTGCCAAAAAAATGGGCATCTTAGCACCTCATTTAAATGAAAACTGATTAATCTTTTTATTTTTGCATTCTTTATCATTCGCAGTATTGGTCTATTATTTTTGTGAGTGCGTTGAGCGCATGCACGAGTGATATTCGAGATTTTTTTTACAGAAAATCCTGAAAATATCATTCATCAGAGGAAGGTTTTATTTTTTTAACTTTTGTATTTATTTTTATATAATATGTCATAAGATAGATGCATAGAATTAATCATAATATTTATTTATTTCGCCATAAATTAGGCATAAATGAGTGACTCTGGCATCACTAAAATTTATGTGTCATGGCGATAACATTCAAAAACATATTATTTAACTGGATTAATAGTTGTTTATTTTTACTTTGTAATTCATAAAATTATTTTAAATTTTAAACATTCTGTAGTCCGAGTCACAAATGAAGTCCGATAGACGCGGTCATAGAATAAAGTGATACTACGGAAAGACGCGGCGCTGCGCTCTCATAACTCAATGTTGCCAATTTCTAGTGTAATGATTTTCCACTAAGGCTCGTATTCTAAAACAAGACTTGAGCGCTGACCGGAGCTTGGGTACCACCAAGACTAGTATCAAGCGCCGATCAGCGCTCAAGTCATGTTTTAGAATACGAGCCTAGTCTAGTACAATAAAAATTTTAATTAATTATATATATGCAGTATTTTAATTAATTATATATATGCACTATGTGCAGTAGTGGATTGATAAAGACTGATGATGATAATAATGACAAAAATAATTATAGTAGCAAAATAAAAATCTCCGTACCAGGTTTTAGTAAAAATAAAACAATTTTTTTTATGGCGGTGACATTTATAAACATATTATTCAATGCGGTTAATAGTTATTTATTTTTACTTTGTAATCAATAAAATTAATTTACTTTAACAATCATGATACGGCCTTCACTTTTTACCCCTTATTTTATATTATATGCTCCATATTTCACAAATCAAAATAAAAAAATAGTTATAATTTTGCCTATTTTTAATCAATATAAAACTATATTTTCTCTTCAGATTTTAGCTGTGACAAAAGTTTTTTCTTATGAGATTTACATTGTATGTGTCTGTTATAGCCTTTCTTCATACAAAACTTCAGATCACATATTTCACATGAGAACCTATGATCGATATGCTCTCTATAAGTATGAGAAGTAAGATGTGAGCCTGTAGTGAAGCATTTGTGACATTCTGGACATTTATATGGTCGGTAATTAGTATGCAGGCGTATATGAAATATTATACTCTCTTTGTGCAAAAATTTTTTTCCACAGTAATCACATTCAAATTGTTTACCAGAATGAACTGCTAAATGTCTTTTATGATCACTACCTTGCACAAATTTCATGTGGCATATTTTGCATTCAAATAAGCGTTCTCCTGTATGTATTCGTGTATGTACATCCACTTGAGCACTAGATGCAAATGCTTTTCCACAATATAAACACTGTTCTCTTTTTAACCCAGTATGTGAGATCATATGATAGTTATAGTGTTCTTTTGATTTTAATGCTTTTCCACATTCTCCACACTCAATGTGAATATTATGCATTTCTATGTGTTTGGTTATAGACCTTGAAGCAATCATTTTGTTGCAAATGTGACACTTTTGTTTCATATCACAATGTGTCACTATGTGCGATTTCATTGAATTAATGTCTTTAGTTGTGAAGAGGCATTCCTTACATTTGTATGGTGGCTTTGAATGATTATATGTATGCTTGAAGTATGTGACTTCTGTAGAAAAAGCTAATTTACAGGTGGCACAAGTGAAGCATCTCCTCTCTTCTTCATGCGTGGTTTTATGTTTTACTAGTTCTGTGTTGCTTTCAAAAACATTTTGGCAATAGAAACATGTATAAACATTTTTAAAATTATGCATTTTGCGATTATGTTGATTTAACAAAAAATTTGATTCAAATGTTTCAAGGCAAAGATAACATTTAATTTGTGTAATACATGATTTCGTTTTTGTCTTTTGTTTGGTATGTTTATAAAACTCTTGTAACTTTTGAAATTCCTCCTTATAATTTGTAGTCTTTGACCTGTAATATCAAATATAATCTATATAAGTAATTTAATAATAACATTAAGAACTTTGGATGATGATGGACAGATGGATGCAAGTGGCAAGGGATTGGTTGTCGTAGGCTTGTATTCAAAAACGTGAATGGAGTGCTGATCAGCGCTCAAGTCACGTTTTAGAATACGAGCCGTAGTGTACTTTGACAGAGGCCGATAGGATTAACAATTAACATGCCTATTTGTTTGATGAGGCAAAGTATGCCAAATGTATTTATTTCACATGAAATATATATTTAAGACTTGTTATTTCCTACTCATGTGCAAACATTTGTACATCCTAGGAGATGTAAATAATTATTAAGATACCGACTCAAATTTCATACTTACTTACGATCTCTTCGCAAATTGTAGTTTCTATAGATTTTATTGTTTTCATCTTCATATGCATCATAATTTTCAACTTTGATTTCTTCGTGATCAATCTTGTGTTTATTATTTTCCTCGTCATCATTATTAGTGTTTACAACTTGAATGATTTTATCATCTTTATACATAGAATTTTCAATGTTTTCAGTCATGATTACATTGTTTTTCTTGGTACGAAATGTATCGATTAATTCCTCTTTATTTATTTCAGTTATTTTGCTATTATCACCCGGTTTATCACTAACATCAGTAACTTCATTTTCCATTTTTATATATAATTAGTGAATTAGTCCGCAATTCACACTTTCATCAAATTCATAAACAAACTAAAATTTGACAACTGACAAGTGACAAGCCTTTAGCCACTAACTATAGTCCATTTTTATAGAAGTGACCAAAAGTGTAAACAAATATGGCGTACTTCCGGCCATAGACAAATAGAGTAATAGTGTAGCTTAGTGAAGTGACACAAAGAGCAAGTTAATGAATAAAAATAATAATCCATAGACAAAAGTATAATTAATTTTATATTCTAATATTTCAACGACACTATATTGCTAAAATTATTTCAAAAACTTATAATATTAATATATTATAAGTTTTTTAACTTATAATATTTTTTAAGAATTAGTAGAAGTACAAAATTATATAATAATAATAGAAATAAGTTGCTCTTCGACTGGAATAGATAAATAAACTATTATAACTGATTTATTTATGAAAATATTAAAGGAAAATACTAGAATACGTAAAACGCCAATAAGGAACTTATTTAATTTATTTTTTATTAAATGCTGTTCATACGTTCTGATGAATCGGAAGAGTCTCCAGAGACGTGGATATTGAAGCCTGGGGCGTCTGATGCAGCGTCTATAATTCCGTCAAGCTGCATCATTTTATCTTCTTCTTTTATTACATGTTCAATACTGTTCCTCCATGACACCGCACTTATTCGAGTTAAACTTTCTTAAAAGCTCCTTGACTTCTGCCATTTTGAAACTTTTGTTATTTTTGCCTATGTAAGCTTTTACTTGTGCCTATGTAAATTCTATGGGGTTTGATTCGCAATAGTAGGGCGGAAGACGTAAGACAATTTTATTTTTTTGGGCTGCCATTTCGTCAATATTTTTTTTGTCATAATCGTGTTTATTAAATTTTGTTAAGAGTTCAGCTTTTATTTCAGTTTCATGGTAACTTATATTATTTTCTAGCAACCACGCTTGTATGTTTGCTTTCCGCCAACTCATGTTAGGCACTTTGACAGAATGTCTTGAGTGGTACGGTGCATTGTCTAAAAATATTAAACTGACCCAGGCTCCACTTTATTTAAAACAGTATTAAACCACTTCTCAAAATAATGAGCATCCATTACACTGTAATAATCCCCATCATGTTTATTGGCCTCAAAAATCCCCTCCGCTCATTTTAAAAATCCATCTGTGCTGCCGATGTGCGTAATTATTAATCTTTTACCTTTCTGTGGATTTTTAAGGTCAGTCGATAAACCATTAAAAACGCTTAGCGGCTATGACTAACGATGGACAAAAGAAAGAATAATGTATAATAAACAATAAATAAATAAATAACTTAATAACCAATTACAGTACGGTAACATTGCTTAAAAGTCTATTAATAAATTGCATTTTTGAAATTTTAAAATATGTGTAAAGAACACGGCCTATTTTATTGTTCATTTTGCTTATTCTCAAATACACAATCACCTATAAAAGTATAATGATTAACAATAGACAAAAGAAAGAATAATGTTTTTTTAGGAACACGTGCAATTTAAGCCTTTCACAATTTCTATAAGATAAAGGAAACAAAAGAGACGCTAGTTATTTTGGATGCTTATATGTAAAATGTTATTATGTGTTCGTTCACTATTGATATTTGAATACAATAACGCGGCCTGGCCTAGAAACAAAAGTCAACCCTAATATATTATTTTAATTTACTATGGCTAAAAAACCTTGCGCCAGCGGCGCACCGTCTCCAACATCTAAACCAATTAATGACTGCTAACATTGTTTTTCACATAGTAGTCTTATCCTTACCTTAGTCTCATCCTAAAGTTACAAAAAAATTCCTGTGAACTATCGTGAACTTTCATGCCAGTGCTATATTTTTATATTACCTGGGACATTGTTAAATGTTTAAGCTGAAATTGATATTCAAAAATATTCATATTATAAAATAAAAACTAAACAATTTCATGTAAAAGATTGACCTTATTTTGTTATATTTTGTAAGCATTTTTTGCTCTCAACATTTAAAAAAATTGAACGACTTAGTAACAAATTAATAGTAACATTGTCTTAAAAACTATTAATAAATTGTAATTAATGGAATTTTAAAATATCTGTACTACAGAACACGGCCTGTTTTATTGTTCATTTTGTTCATTCTCTTATACACGATCACCTCTAAAAATGAAATGACCCCATCCCTATTTCTCTTCTAAAAAAAGTAAGATGAAATGTCACATTCAAATTTATTAATTAGGGTGTGTTCCGTTTTATACTGCGAGCACTGCCCAGTGCTCAGTACTGGAAGAAATTCGTTCCGTTTTATACTGACAGTATACTGTCACAGTGCTAGTGACGTCATGACTAGGGCGCCATTTTTCTACTGCAAGCACTATCACCAATCACAACGAGAGAATTGTTCGGTAATGGCCGACAGTATTCAGTCGCAATATGACGTCACAATTTATGACGTCATAAAATTGACGCCATTTTTGTACTGTGAGCACTGTTTTTTCGAGGTAAGGTGCTCCAGTACTTTGTCTATGGAAGCACTTGCTTGCTTCAAGTACGACTTGTGAGGTCTGCTAATGAATGAATGCGTACGGTTGTTGAATGTTGTTTTCCCGATTTTTTATTTGTTATGTTGAGTTCGTTTTAAACATAAATGTGAATTGTATAATTGCTAAATACAAGGTTCAACAATATTAATATTACAATGAAACAACTTTTAGGGATTTTATCGCGGTTTAATATTAACATTTTGTTAACATCTTTGATTTGTTTGTATGTAGTTTCGATTATCGAAAAAATGCGTATTTTTTTTTAGTAATAATTTGTTTGTGTATTTGGCGCGTATCGTATGTATGGTCAGTGAGTTTTGGAAAGTTAAAGTAGTTTATAGTAAAAGTTTATTAATAAGTAGGTATTCGATATTCAATATTATTCGATATTCATATTTCATGTTAACTTATTATTGTTAATTGTTATTTAAATGGATATCAGTGAGTGAACTCAGTACCTATCTACCAGTAGAGGGGCTCGTTATATCATTCATTTCAATGTTTTAAATTTTAGAACATCAGCTCACCTTACCGTATAAAATAAGAGCGACCCGCGACTTTGTTTGGGCAGTATTTGGACAATTCACACAATATCTTTATAAATTATAATTTACTCTGCCTATTTGTTATAAGGTGTTATTAAAATATACATAAGATATCGTAATGAAAAATTTCATTTACCAAATAACATAATAAAATCAAAGTAGTTTTGTGTGAAAGAGTTACAAATTCCATACTTACAATCTTTCGCATGTTTATTAACGTTAGTAGGATTAAGGATATCTTCCATCTCATATCTCAGGTCATATTAGAAAATAGCATAGCAATAAGCATGCTGAGGCTTATGAATTCGCATACTAGTGAAATGAATGCGAAATAGCATTAATTCCCATTGTTACTAGGAATAAACCCACTTCATAGATTTTTTTCTAGTTTGTTTGTTGGTCGATGATTGATGAAAGAAAAATATTGTTGGTTAACTATCAACATTTATTTTCATTTTTTTGTCTGAAGATTTTACTGAAACAAGGCTCTAGTGGCACAATGGGGATTTCATTACATTGATATGTACATTTTTTTTTGCTTTCAAAATTTGAAAGCGTAACGAAACATTCTAAATCAATGCTGCAATGTATTGCTTTCGTGTTTACAATTTTAACTTGTTGGGTACTAATGGAAATGTAAAAGTTAAAGATGGTTGAATTCTTGAGGGACAAATCCTACGGTTTTCCGGCATTTTTCAAAATTAACTAAATATTGCTTACTTGGTAGCATGGTCTCTGGTCTTAGCCTGTTCCAATAGGAACGAAATTAAAAAGAGACGTCAAATGGCAGCTGTCACTCGTGCGTGTAGGATTAATCATCATCAGCCTTTATCAGTCCACTGTTGCACTTAGGCAAACCTCAATGAACACCAAGACGACCAATCCCTTGCTTCCGGGTTCGATCCGGACCTTCTTGTATCCTAAATAGCCTAAACACAAGACTATCGCTCGCTTACTGATGAAGGAAAACATCTTGAGGAAACCTGCATGCCTGATGAGATTTAAAGTCTTTGAAGGTATGAAAAGTTGACCATTGGGCCAGTGCATCAGTGAACTATAAATGGCCCATTATCCTCCTCGCCTGATTTCGAAGATACCTGTGCCCAGTAGTGGGACTTGTAAGGGTTGATACTATACTTTTTTCACAAATATCTTTATCACATAAGTACATAGAAATTACTGAAAATGTTGATGAGTTATATTTAAGAGTATTTTAGTCTAATTAATTATTTATTACATATTTTTCTATAAATCATTTTTAATACACTTTTGTTATTTCTTTCTTTATTTACTACTCATTTCTAATATTGTCTTAAAAGTTAGGTGCAAAACAGGCAGTAAAAATTATTAAGGATATGTTGTTGTATTTTCTTTAAATAAAGTTTAATGTTTCTAGTATTTTATTATGTACACCTTTTAAAATTATAGTATTCAAAACAAATCAAGGGTTTTTATATACTCATTTCTAGTCTTATAAGCTAGGTATAAGCAATTACTGGCTGTACTTAGTGCAAATATTAGAGATTACACATTAACAGGTACTCAGTACCTAAACCTGATTACATACTGAAAATGTTTATTATTAACATTTAAGTTTTTTGCGAGGTCAGGGCTATATGGTAGATGATCCAGTAATTCCATGCCTAACACCAGCAAAAAGTTGATTTATTGTTAGCTTGACGATGATGTCGTGGTCAAGGGGGACACAATTGGAACATCGTTTCTTCTGATCTTTTTTAAGACAAGTAGCAAATAATTACATATTAGTGTACCACCCTGCAGTAACTGCCTTTAAATCATCTGAAATATTTTTTCCGTAATGCAATGTCCTTCCGAATAACGAAGCCACCATCTTTTTTTCCCATGCTTTGACCTGTCTTCTCTTTTGTTGGCAATTTCTCACACAGCAGGAAGGAAACAGCCACTCAGGAGACTTAGTAACCTCCGTTAAATCTTTATATCACTTCACGGCACCAATAGACAGATAGATGAAGTTTTTGAGCCTCTGCCAAATTATGAGGTATCCACCACAAAGCTTCCTCACCACTAAATGTTGATGGAGGGTTTTGTGCAATTACTCAAACCTATGCCTAAGTTTGTCAGAATCATCAGGATACCCTTCTGTTAGTCTCTGTCATACACTCCATAACACTGATGTCATCTTCAGTCGTTGCTGTAGACGGTGTGCGTCACACAGATCACCAGTGAGATTTGTGCTTTTCTTGTTGACTTAAATGACATAGAAAACTATGTCAATCAAGGTAGAAACATTATCTGAAGTTAAATACATGCTGATGCATGACACTTTATTTTAATTTGCCATCACACCTAAAAAAAGAAATGACAAATGAATGAAATTTGATTTAAAATTCCTTTATAGTTGTGCCGTTCAAGTGATATAACACTTTTTTATTATAATGTTTACAAGTGGCCAGTCCTAAGAACTTTTAATGTCATCCTCTTATATTCCTATAAAATCTACAGTGAATTTTTATATAATCAAATTGTATGGTTCATCATCAGCCCTTATCCATTCACTGCTGAACATATAATATAGGTATATAACTATTCAAGTTGCTCATTTTAATTTGTCGATAAAGTTATGCATCATCATCCATCCACTGCTGAAAATAGGCCTCCATAACATAAATGTAATAATATAGACCTCCATAACATAAATGTAATAATATAGACCTCCATAGCATAAATATGCATAATTTAGATTGACTAATGCTTTGAATTTGTCTTCAAACTTGTAAATTGTTAACATTTTTTTAAATATCCTCTTTTTTCCATCCCCACAAATTTCATGGCATTATTTCCATCAATGTTCACATCAAGTGCAAGAACATTATGATTCACGAGAATGGGGACTTCAATCATATCACTTCTGAAAATACAAATATTGTGCAAAATGCGACAGGCTAAAACATTTTATGGAATTAAGTCAGTGCTTTTGAATGGTAGTTTGTCCAATAAACTATAAAATCTACCTTTTAAAGAAGCATTAGCTTATTCTATAATTATATGCAAACTTGAATGTGCAATAATGTATTGTAAGCAATCTTGCCCCAAATTACCATTATTTTGGTAAGGTGTCATTCAATAAGGCTAGACACTGTAAGCTTTGTATTCTAATAAATGAGTGTAATAATGCATGAATAATTTTCAATTTGTGGCCACATACTAGAAATTACAAATTTTTTTGTGTAAATTTTTTTTTTTACAAATTAACTACTTATACATTTTTTTAATACCTGAGTTTGAATGGAATGAAATCCATTACTATTATATAGCTGATATAGTGTTCTTTGAGTTGACTTAGTTTAATATGTTTTCCATCAACTGCTTCTAGAATACTTGGAAACCCATACTTTCAATGTATATAATTTCATGTTCGGCTAGCTTCCTTGCACATAGGCCATTTTGTAGAGATACATGTAGATATTTATAAATTGATTTAACTACTTTTCACAGTTCTACATGCTGTTACTTTTACAACATCAAAGCAATCACATACTTATCTATAAACAAAATTGTCATACATTAAACTATGTCTATATTTCAATGATGTTTCAGGAATCAGGGTAGAGAGGTCAGTTGTGGCTATAGTCCAGATACTCATACGAAGCTATTGGTACAGTAATGTGCTGTCTACCATATTAAACAGACTGCTTGTGTATGTTAGGTTCAAGTAAACTTATTAGGAAACGAAGAGTATCTAGCCACATATTATAGTCAATTAACAAATGGAAATGCAATGAACAATCCAGTTACGTCGACTTTTAATAAGAAAAATTAGATAAATAACTTAATGCCTTACGAATCTGACTTTTAAAGATATTTTTTTAATGACTGATATTCTAAAATTATTACATTTTGTTCAGCACGATTTCTAGATATATGTTTATATTATAAGGTCTTCCTCATCATCATCGGAGTCCGAAAAATCTAATAAATATTGGACAGCACCAGTAATTGTTACGTTTTTCATTAGCTAAGGATATAAAAAATCAGTTATTTAGCTATTAAATCCGGTCTGTAAGTTATTATTATTTAGTACATTTAATTACTTGAAAACCAATATTTTCTTTTAAGATGAAGTATACCTATTTTTATTAAGCAATTACTTCAACCGACAATAAATAAAAACAATACTTTCACAATTAAAACACAAACACGTGAAAACTGAAAATGTCAATGACGAATGTCATAAGTTCTTAGCTCATATGTGATGGTAGATGACAGTTTACAAATCCCAGTATACTGTACTGCGTTTCGATTTACAACACTAACCAGTATACATATTTATAAAGGAACGGCTTCGCTGACAGTTCGCAGTATACTGTAGTGACGTCACGGTTTACAGTGCTCCAGTGTAAAAAGGAACACGGCCTAAATATCTGTGCACGCGATATTCGTATTTTATAAGATTTTAAGTGTTTTAATGCTAGATTGATAGTTGTTTTTAGTGGAATAAGTAGTAAATGGAGTGTTACAAATGTCCGTAAGCTAATGTGTTGTGAAAGTGAGTGATAAAAGCCGAAAAATCGTAAATTACGAATCGACAGGGTTTGTTTACTAGTTTGGTCACTTCTAAAAAAATGGACTATATATAATATATTATACTCTATGCCTTTAGCCTATTGATAGTATAGTCCTCGCCACTTTTAAAGTCCTGCGACTAATGCCTGAACTAAATTTGACAAGATTGACATCTTGACATCTGTCTGGAGTAAGATGTTGTGATATTTTAAATTGTTTTACGTGAAATATGGAGCATATAATATAAAGTAAGGTGTAAAAATTTAAAGCCGTATAATGATCGTTAAAGTGAAATAATTTTGTGAATTAGAAAGTAAAAATAAACAACAATTAACATTGGCCGTGTTCCTTTTTACACTGGAGCACTGTAAACCGTGACGTCACAACAGTATACTGCGAACTGTCAGCGAAGCCGTTCCTTTATAAATATGTATACTGGTTAGTGTTGTAAATCGAAACGCAGAACAGTATACTGGGATTTGTAAACTGTCATCTACCATCACATATGAGCTAAGAACTTATGACATTCGTCATTGACATTTTCAGTTTTCACGTTTTTGTGTTTTAATTGTGAAAGTATTGTTTTTATTTATTGTCGGTTGAAGTAATTACTTAATAAAAAATAGGTATACTTCATCTTAAAAGAAAATATTTGTTTTCAAGTAATTAAATGTACTAAATAATAATAACTTACAGACCGGATTTAATAACTAAATAACTTATTTTTTATATCCTTAGCTAATGAAAAACGTAACAATTACTGGTGCTGTCCAATATTTATTAGATTTTTCGGACTCCGATGATGATGAGGAAGGCCTTATAATATAAACATATATCTAGAAATCGTGCTGAACAAAATATATTAATTTTAGAATATCAGTCATTAAAAAAATATCTTTAAAAGTCAGATTCGTAAGGCATTAAGTTATTTATCTAATTTTTCTTATTAAAAGTCGACGTAACTGGATTGTTCATTGCATTTCCATTTGTTAATTGACTATAGTATGTGGCTAGATACTCTTCGTTTCCTAATAAGTTTACTTGAACCTAACATACACAAGCAGTCTGTTTGATATGGTAGACAGCACATTACTGTACAAATAGCTTCGTATGAGTATCTGGACTATAGCCACAACTGACCTCTCTACCCTGAAACATCATTGAAATATAGACATAGTTTAATGTATGACAATTTTGTTTATAGATAAGTATGTGATTGCTTTGATGTTGTAAAAGTAACAGCATGTAGAACTGTGAAAAGTAGTTAAATCAATTTATAAATATCTACATGTATCTCTACAAAATGGCCTATGTGCAAGGAAGCTAGCCGAACATGAAATTATATACATTGAAAGTATGGGTTTCCAAGTATTCTAGAAGCAGTTGATGGAAAACATATTAGACTAAGTCAACTCAAAGAACACTATATCAGCTAGGTATATAATAGTAATGGATTTCATTCCATTCAAACTCAGGTATTAAAAAAATGTATAAGTAGTTAATTTGTAAAAAAAATTAAATTTACACAAAAAAATTTGTAATTTCTAGTATGTGGCCACAAATTGAAAATTATTCATGCATGATTACACTCATTTATTAGAACACAAAGCTTACAGTGTCTAGCCTTATTGAATGACACCTTACCAAAATAATGGTAATTTGGGGCAAGATTGCTTACAATACATTATTGCACATTCAAGTTTGCATATAATTATAGAATAAGCTAATGCTTCTTTAAAAGGTAGATTTTGTAGTTTATTAGACAAACTACCATTCAAAAGCACTGACTTAATTCCATAAAATGTTTTAGCCTGTTGCATTTGCACAATATTTGTATTTTCAGAAGTGATATGATTGAAGTCCCCATTCTCGTGAATCATAATGTTCTTGCACTTGATGTGAACATTGATGGAAATAATGCCATGAAATTTGTGAGGACGGAAAAAAGAGGATAATTAAAAAAAATGTTAACAATTTACTAGTTTGAAGACAAATTCAAAGCATTAGTCAATCTAAATTATGCATATTTATGCTATGGAGGTCTATATTATTACATTTATATTATTTTCAGCAGTGGATGGATGATGATGCATAACTTAATTGACAACTCTTAATTAAAATGAGCAACTTGAATAGTTATATACCTATATTATATGTTCAGCAGTGAATGGATAAGGGCTGATGATGAACCATACAATTTGATTATATAAAAATTCACTGTAGATTTTATAGGAATATAAGAGGATGACATTAAAAGTTCTTAGGACTGGCCACTTGTAAACATTATAATAAAAAAGTGTTATATCACTTGACCGGCACAACTATAAAGGAATTTTAAATCAAATTTCATTCATTTGTCATTTCCTTTTTTAGGTGTGATGGTAAATTAAAATAAAGTGTCATGCATCAGCATGTATTTAACTTCAGATAATGTTTCTGCAATGATTGACATAGTTTTCTAGGTCATTTAAGTCAACAAGAAAAGCACAAATCTCACTGATGATCTGTGTGACGCACACCGTCTACAGCAACGACTGAAGATGACATCAGTTTTATGGAGTGTATGACAGAGACTAACAGAAGGGTATCCTATTACATGATTCTGACAAACTTAGGCATAGGTTTGAGTAATTGCACAAAACCCTCCATCAACATTTAGTGGTGAGGAAGCTTTGTGGTGGATACCTTATCATTTGGCAGAGGCTCAAAAACTTCATCTATCTGTCTATTGGTGCCGTGAAGTGGTATAAAGATTTAACGGAGGTTACTAAGTCTCCTGAGTGGCTGTTTCCTTCCTGCTGTGTGAGAAATTGCCAACAAAAGAGAAGACAGGTCAAAGCATGGAAAAAAAAGATGGTGGCTTCTTTATTCGGAAGGACATTGCATTACGGAAAAAATATTTCAGATGATTTAAAGGCAGTTACTGCAGGGTGGTACACTAATATGTAATTATTTGCTACTTGTGTTAAAAAAGATCAGAAGAAACGATGTTCCAATTGTGTCCCCCTTGACCACGACATCATCTCCAAGCTAACAATAAATCAACTTTTTGCTGGTGTTAGGCATGGAATTACTGGATCATCTACCATATAGCCCTGACCTCGCAAAAAACTTAAATGTTAATAATAAACATTTTCAGTATGTAATCAGGTTTAGGTACTGAGTACCTGTTAATGTGTAATCTCTAATATTTGCACTAAGTACAGGCAGTAATTGCTTATACCTAGCTTATAAGACTAGAAATGAGTATATAAAAACCCTTGATTTGTTTTGAATACTATGATTTTAAAAGGCGTACATAATAAAATACTAGAAACATTAAACTTTATTTAAAGAAAATACAACAACATATCCTTAATAATTTTTACTGCCTGTTTTGCACCTAACTTTTAAGACAATATTAGAAATGAGTAGTAAATAAAGAAAGAAATAACAAAAGTGTATTAAAAATGATTTATAAATAAAAATATGTAATAAATAATTAATTAGACTAAAATACTCTTAAATATAACTCATCAACATTTTCAGTAATTTCTATGTACTTATGTGATAAAGTATATGTGAAAAAAGTATAGTATCAACCCTTACAAGTCCCACTATTGGGCACGGGTATCTTCGAAATCAGGCGAGGAGGATACTGGGCCATTGATAGTTCACTGATGCACTGGCCCAATGGTGAACTTTTCATACCTTCAAAGACTTTAAATCTCATCAGGCATGCAGGTTTCCTCAAGATGTTTTCCTTCATCAGTAAGCGAGCGATAGTCTTGTGTTTAGGGTATTTAGGATACAAGAAGGTCCGGATCGAACCCGGAAGCAAGGGATTGGTCGTCTTGGTGTTCATTGCGGTTTGCCTAAGTGCAACAGTGGACTGATAAAGGCTGATGATGATGAATCCTACACGCACGAGTGACAGCTGCCATCTGACGTCTCTTTTTAACTTCGTTCCTATTGGAACAGGCTAAGACCAGAGACCATGCTACCAAGTAAGCAATATTTAGTTAATTTTGAAAAATGCCGGAAAACCGTAGGATTTGTCCCTCAAGAATTCAACCATCTTTAACTTTTACATTTACATTAATACCCAACAAGTTAAAATTGTAAACACGAAAGCAATACATTGCAGCATTGATTTAGAATGTTTCGTTACGCTTTCAAATTTTGAAAGCAAAAAAATTGTACATATCAATGTAATGAAATCCCCATTGTGCCACTAGAGCCATGTTTCAGTAAAATCTTCAGACAAAAAAAATGAAAATAAATGTTGATAGTTAATCAACAATATTTTTCTTTCATCAATCATCGACCAACAAACAAACTAGAAAAAAATCTATGAAGTGGGTTTATTCCTAGTAACAATGGGAATTAATGCTATTTCGCATTCATTTCACTAGTATGCGAATTCATAAGCCTCAGCATGCTTATTGCTATGCTATTTTCTAATATGACCTGAGATATGAGATGGAAGATATCCTTAATCCTACTAACGTTAATAAACATGCGAAAGATCGTAAGTATGGAATTTGTAACTCTTTCACACAAAACTACTTTGATTTTATTAAGTTATTTGGTAAATGAAATTTTTCATTACAATATCTTATGTATATTTTAATAACACCTTATAACAAATAGGCAGAGTAAATTATAATTTATAAAGATATTGTGTGAATTGTCCAAATACTGCCCAAACAAAGTCGCGGGTCGCTCTTATATTATACGGTACGGAAAGCTGATGTTCTAAAATTTAAAACATTGAAATGAATGGTATAACGAGCCCCTCTACTGGTAGATAGGTACTGAGTTCACTCACTGATATCCATTTAAATAACAACAATAAGTAAACATGAAATATGAATATCGAATAATATTGAATATCGAATACTTATTAATAAACTTTTACTATAAACTACTTTAACTTTCCAAAACTCACTGACCATACATAGGTACGATACGCGCCAAATACACAAACAGATTATTACTAAAAAAAATACGCATTTTTACGATATTCGACACTACATACAAACAAATCAAAGATGTTAACAAAATATTATTATTGTTGAACCTTGTATTTAGCAATAAGTATACCATTTACATAATTTATAAAGATATTGTGTGAATTGTCCAAATACTGCCCAAACAAAGTCGCGGGTCGCTCTTATATTATACGGTAAGGTGAGCTGATGTTCTAAAATTTAAAACATTGAAATGAATGATATAACGAGCCCCTCTACTGGTAGAAAGGTACTGAGTTCACTCACTGATATCCATTTAAATAACAACAATAAGTAAACATGAAATATGAATATCGAATAATATTGAATATCGAATACTTATTAATAAACTTTTACTATAAACTACTTTAACTTTCCAAAACTCACTGACCATACATACGATACGCGCCAATTACACAAACAAATTATTACTAAAAAAAAATACGCATTTTTTCGATAATCGAAACTACATACAAACAAATCAAAGATGTTAACCAAATGTTAATATTAAACCGCGATAAAATCCCTAAAAGTTGTTTCATTGTAATATTAATATTGTTGAACCTTGTATTTAGCAATTATACCATTCACATTTATGTTTAAAACGAACTCAACATAACAAATAAAAAATCGGGAAAACAACATTCAACAATCGTACGCATTCATTCATTATCAGACCTCACAAGTCGTACTTGAAGCAAGCAAGTGCTTCCATAGACAAAGTACTGGAGCACCTTACCTCGAAAAATCAGTGCTCACAGTACAAAAATGGCGTCGATTTTATGACGTTTTATACTGCGAGCACTGCCCAGTGCTCAGTACTGGAAGAAATTCGTTCCGTTTTGTACTGACAGTATACTGTCACAGTGCTAGTGACGTCATGACTAGGGCGCCATTTTTCTACTGCAAGCACTGTCACCAATCACAACGAGAGAATTGTTCGGTAATGGCCGACAGTATTCAGTCGCAATATGACGTCACAATTTATGACGTCATAAAATCGACGCCATTTTTGTACTGTGAGCACTGTTTTTTCGAGGTAAGGTGCTCCAGTACTTTGTCTATGGAAGCACTTGCTTGCTTCAACTTTCAAGTACGACTTGTGAGGTCTGATAATGAATGAATGCGTACGATTGTTGAATGTTGTTTTCCCGATTTTTTATTTGTTATGTTGAGTTCGTTTTAAACATAAATGTGAATGGTATAATTGCTAAATACAAGGTTCAACAATATTAATATTACAATGAAACAACTTTTAGGGATTTTATCGCGGTTTAATATTAACATTTTGTTAAAATCTTTGATTTGTTTGTATGTAGTTTCGATTATCGAAAAAATGCGTATTTTTTTTAGTAATAATTTGTTTGTGTATTTGGCGCGTATCGTATGTATGGTCAGTGAGTTTTGGAAAGTTAAAGTAGTTTATAGTAAAAGTTTATTAATAAGTATTCGATATTCAATATTATTCGATATTCATATTTCATGTTTACTTATTGTTGTTATTTAAATGGGTATCAGTGAGTGAACTCAGTACCTATCTACCAGTAGAGGGGCTCGTTATATCATTCATTTCAATCTTCTAAATTTTAGAACATCAGCTTACCTTACCGTAATATATAAGAGCGACCCGCGACTTTGTTTGGGCAGTATTTGGACAATTCACACAATATCTTTATAAATTATGTGAATGGTATACTTAATTGCTAAATACAAGGTTCAACAATATTAATATTTTGTTAACATCTTTGATTTGTTTGTATGTAGTGTCGAATATCGAAAAAAATGCGTATTTTTTTAGTAATAATCTGTTTGTGTATTTGTCGCGTATCGTATGTATGGTCAGTGAGTTTTGGAAAGTTATATAGTAGTTTATAGTAAAAGTTTAATAATAAGTATTCGATATTCAATATTATTCGATATTCATATTTCATATGTTTACTTATTGTTGTTATTTAAATGGATATCAGTGAGTGAACTCAGTACCTTTCTACCAGTAGAGGGGCTCGTTATATCATTCATTTCAATGTTTTAAATTTTAGAACATCAGCTCACCTTACCGTATAATATAAGAGCGACTCGTGACTTTGTTTGGGCAGTATTTGGACAATTCACACAATATCTTTATAAATTATAATTTACTCTGCCTATTTGTTATAAGGTGTTATTAAAATATACATAAGATATCGTAATGAAAAATTTCATTTACCAAATAACATCAAAGTAGTTTTGTGTGAAAGAGTTACAAATTCCATACTTACAATCTTTCGCATGTTTATTAACGCTAGTAGGATTAAGGATATCTTCCATCTCATATCTCAGGTCATATTAGAAAATAGCATAGCAATAAGCATGCTGAGGCTTATGAATTCGCATACTAGTGAAATGAATGCGAAATAGCATTAATTCCCATTGTTTCTAGGAATAAACCCACTTCATAGATTTTTTTCTAGTTTGTTTGTTGGTCGATGATTGATGAAAGAAAAATATTGTTGGTTAACTATCAACATTTATTTTCATTTTTTTGTCTGAAGATTTTACTGAAACATGGCTCTAGTGGCACAATGGGGATTTCACTACATTGATATGTACATTTTTTTTTGCTTTCAAAATTTGAAAGCGTAACGAAACATTCTAAATCAATGCTGCAATGTATTGCTTTCGTGTTTACAATTTTAACTTGTTGGGTATTAATGGAAATGTAAAAGTTAAAGATGGTTGAATTCTTGAGGGACAAATCCTACGGTTTTCCGGCATTTTTCAAAATTAACTAAATATTGCTTACTTGGTAGCATGGTCTCTGGTCTTAGCCTGTTCCAATAGGAACGAAATTAAAAAGAGACGTCAGATGGCAGCTGTCACTCGTGCGTGTAGGATTCATCATCATCAGCCTTTATCAGTCCACTGTTGCACTTAGGCAAACCTCAATGAACACCAAGACGACCAATCCCTTGCTTCCGGGTTCGATCCGGACCTTCTTGTATCCTAAATACCCTAAACACAAGACTATCGCTCGCTTACTGATGAAGGAAAACATCTTGAGGAAACCTGCATGCCTGATGAGATTTAAAGTCTTTGAAGGTATGAAAAGTTCACCATTGGGCCAGTGCATCAGTGAACTATCAATGGCCCATTATCCTCCTCGCCTGATTTCGAAGATACCCGTGCCCAGTAGTGGGACTTGTAAGGGTTGATACTATACTTTTTTCACAAATATCTTTATCACATAAGTACATAGAAATTACTGAAAATGTTGATGAGTTACATTTATGAGTATTTTAGTCTAATTAATTATTTATTACATATTTTTCTATAAATCATTTTTAATACACTTTTGTTATTTCTTTCTTTATTTACTTCTCATTTCTAATATTGTCTTAAAAGTTAGGTGCAAAACAGGCAGTAAAAATTATTAAGGATATGTTGTTGTATTTTCTTTAAATAAAGTTTAATGTTTCTAGTATTTTATTATGTACGCCTTTTAAAATTATAGTATTCAAAACAAATCAAGGGTTTTTATATACTCATTTCTAGTCTTATAAGCTAGGTATAAGCAATTACTGGCTGTACTTAGTGCAAATATTAGAGATTACACATTAACAGGTACTCAGTACCTAAACCTGATTACATACTGAAAATGTTTATTATTAACATTTAAGTTTTTTGCGAGGTCAGGGCTATATGGTAGATGATCCAGTAATTCCATGCCTAACACCAGCAAAAAGTTGATTTATTGTTAGCTTGGCGATGATGTCGTGGTCAAGGGGGACACAAATAATTACATATTAGTGTACCACCCTGCAGTAACTGCCTTTAAATCATCTGAAATATTTTTTCCGTAATGCAATGTCCTTCCGAATAAAGAAGCCACCATCTTTTTTTCCCATGCTTGGACCTGTCTTCTCTTTTGTTGGCAATTTCTCACACAGCAGGAAGGAAACAGCCACTCAGGAGACTAAGTAACCTCCGTTAAATCTTTATGCCACTTCACGGCACCAATAGACAGATAGATGAAGTTTTTGAGCCTCTGCCAAATTATGAGGTATTCACCACAAAGCTTGCTCACCACTAAATGTTGATGGAGGGTTTTGTGCAATTACTCAAACCTATGCCTAAGTTTGTCAGAATCATGTAATAGGATACCCTTCTGTTAGTCTCTGTCATACACTCCATAACACTGATGTCATCTTCAGTCGTTGCTGTAGACGGTGTGCGTCACACAGATCACCAGTGAGATTTGTGCTTTTCTTGTTGACTTAAATGACATAGAAAACTATGTCAATCATTGCAGAAACATTATCTGAAGTTAAATACATGCTGATGCATGACACTTTATTTTAATTTGCCATCACACCTAAAAAAAGAAATGACAAATGAATGAAATTTGATTTAAAATTCCTTTATAGTTGTGCCGGTCAAGTGATATAACACTTTTTTATTATAATGTTTACAAGTGGCCAGTCCTAAGAACTTTTAATGTCATCCTCTTATATTCCTATAAAATCTACAGTGAATTTTTATATAATCAAATTGTATGGTTCATCATCAGCCCTTATCCATTCACTGCTGAACATATAATATAGGTATATAACTATTCAAGTTGCTCATTTTAATTTGTCGATAAAGTTATGCATCATCATCCATCCACTGCTGAAAATAGGCCTCCATAACATAAATGTAATAATATAGACCTCCATAGCATAAATATGCATAATTTAGATTGACTAATGCTTTGAATTTGTCTTCAAACTTGTAAATTGTTAAATTTTTTTTAAATATCCTCTTTTTTCCATCCCCACAAATTTCATGGCATTATTTCCATCAATGTTCACATCAAGTGCAAGAACATTATGATTCACGAGAATGGGGACTTCAATCATATCACTTCTGAAAATACAAATATTGTGCAAAATGCGACAGGCTAAAACATTTTATGGAATTAAGTCTGTGCTTTTGAATGGTAGTTTGTCCAATAAACTATAAAATCTACCTTTTAAAGAAGCATTAGCTTATTCTATAATTATATGCAAACTTGAATGTGCAATAATGTATTGTAAGCAATCTTGCCCCAAATTACCATTATTTTGGTAAGGTGTCATTCAATAAGGCTAGACACTGTAAGCTTTGTATTCTAATAAATGAGTGTAATAATGCATGAATAATTTTCAATTTGTGGCCACATACTAGAAATTACAAATTTTTTTGTGTAAATTTTTTTTTTTTTGTACAAATTAACTACTTATACATTTTTTTAATACCTGAGTTTGAATGGAATGAAATCCATTACTATTATATAGCTGATATAGTGTTCTTTGAGTTGACTTAGTCTAATATGTTTTCCATCAACTGCTTCTAGAATACTTGGAAACCCATACTTTCAATGTATATAATTTCATGTTCGGCTAGCTTCCTTGCACATAGGCCATTTTGTAGAGATACATGTAGATATTTATAAATTGATTTAACTACTTTTCACAGTTCTACATGCTGTTACTTTTACAACATCAAAGCAATCACATACTTATCTATAAACAAAATTGTCATACATTAAACTATGTCTATATTTCAATGATGTTTCAGGGTAGAGAGGTCAGTTGTGGCTATAGTCCAGATACTCATACGAAGCTATTTGTACAGTAATGTGCTGTCTACCATATCAAACAGACTGCTTGTGTATGTTAGGTTCAAGTAAACTTATTAGGAAACGAAGAGTATCTAGCCACATACTATAGTCAATTAACAAATGGAAATGCAATGAACAATCCAGTTACGTCGCCTTTAATAAGAAAAATTAGATAAATAACTTAATGCCTTACGAATCTGACTTTTAAAGATATTTTTTTAATGACTGATATTCTAAAATTATTATATTTTGTTCAGCACGATTTCTAGATATATGTTGTATATTATAAGGTCTTCCTCATCATCATCGGAGTCCGAAAAATCTAATAAATATTGGACAGCACCAGTAATTGTTACGTTTTTCATTAGCTAAGGATATAAAAAATCAGTTATTTAGCTATTAAATCCGGTCTGTAAGTTATTATTATTTAGTACATTTAATTACTTGAAAACCAATATTTTCTTTTAAGATGAAGTATACCTATTTTTATTAAGCAATTACTTCAACCGACAATAAATAAAAACAATACTTTCACAATTAAAACACAAACACGTGAAAACTGAAAATGTCAATGACGAATGTCATAAGTTCTTAGCTCATATGTGATGGTAGATGACAGTTTACAAATCCCAGTATACTGTACTGCGTTTCGATTTACAACACTAACCAGTATACATATTTATAAAGGAACGGCTTCGCTGACAGTTCGCAGTATACTGTAGTGACGTCACGGTTTACAGTGCTCCAGTGTAAAAAGGAACACGGCCTAAATGTCACTGCCATGACAGGTAAATTATAGAGATGCCAGAGTCACTCATTTTTGCCTAATTTATGGTTAAAATATTATCATTAACTCTATACCTACATTTATCTTATGATATTTGATATGAATATAATTACAAGGTAAAAGAATTAAAACCTTGCTTAGATGAATTATATTTTTAGGTGTTTCTGTAAAAAAGTTCGAATAACAAAAGAAGTAACAACGGCAGCAATTACTTCTGAGAAAATCGTCATCCCTGGCAAAAGCCGAAGAAGCTTGTTTTAGATGAATTCTACTAATCGGTTATACGTAAAAAATACAACGAAATATTTAAAAATAAATGTTTTATTTTACTAAACCCTGGTAGGGAGGGATTTTTATTTTGCTGCTATAATTATTTTTGTCATTATTATCATCATCATTCTTTATCAATGCACTACTGACCATAGGCCCTATAATTATCTAAATTTTTTATTGTACTAGACTTGGTGGAAAATCATTACAATAGAAATTGGCAACATTGAGTTATGAGATCGCAGCGCCGCGTCTATCGGACTTCTAAAGTGGCGATGACTCTATTGATATCTTGACATCTGTGATCTGTCTGGAGTTTCCGTAGTATCAATTTACTCTATGGTCTGGACTCTGGAGTGAGAAATTGCGGAATTTTAAAAATTATAATTTTATATATATATATATATATATATTGCTTGCCGAGGTTGGTCCGCGGATGGGTGACCATCTTTACATACTGAGACTCCTCCGTGCCTCGGAAAGCACGTTAAGCCGTTGGTCCCGGCTGTTATTCGTGGATCTTTAAGTCTAACCGCGGGGTACCGTATCACCCAGTTACTGGGTTGTGGAGGTCCGACAGCAGTCGCTCCATGTAAAATACTGGTATTCAGCTGAATCCGGTTAGGCTGGAAGCTGACCCCAATATATAGTTGGTAAAAAGCTAGGCAGATGATGAATAATGAATTGTGATTTATTGGAATATAATATTTGATTTTTTTAATGCCTTTAGCCCTAGAATTAGGTCCATTTATTAGCACATGATCTGTTTAGATCATCAAATTGATTATCTTCAAAATCTTCATATTTTGTTTTAAAAAAAATACTTTAGCAGCATTTATAACTTTTATTTTTATAAAAGATAATATGTACAATATTATAATGTAAGCATAGTAATTATTTTTATGAAACAGACTTAACCATACCTAAAGCGGCATCCGAACGCTCGGCAAGCCTCGGCAAATTCTCATAAATTCAAACGCGTGGATACAAAGTTTGTCTGAGCTTGCGTAGATTTGCAAGGGTTTGTGGCCGATCAGAAGAGTAGCGGTATTGTGCACAAATCAAAGGGAATTTGCCGCAAGCGTTTGCGACGCATCCACGTTTGTGCCTTGTAGAGGTTTGGAGTTTGCGGCAAGCCGCAAACGTGTGGATCCGGTATTACGATTTAACATTCAGTTTACATAAAGGTGAAATATGTTACGACATATACAGTCATTTACAAAAAAAAATCTATCAAATACTCCATTAAAGACGGTTTAAACATTATTTCAAATAGATTAAGTCGCAGCTATTCAGCTAATGTTATCACATAAAATTTTCATTCGAAAACCGATTTCACAGACAACTTACAGTTTTTAAATTTTTTAGATAAAGCCATTTGAATAGTTTAATGCATTTATTATACTAGCTGTTGCCCACGACTTCACCCGCGTCTACTATTTACGGATATATCCGGACAGAAACGACTCTCATACAACCTGTATGTATTATACATATAGACTATGTTTAATTAACAATTAACATACAATGCGATTGAATCACGTAAACTTATTATACGTCCTTTTCACACAGTACAGAGGGCTTAGACAAAGTAACATCATTTTGTAGCGAAAAGTTACCGAAATTCGTCATCGTCTCTGAGTTATCAATATCAATTTCCTAGCCTATTCGCTATTGACAATAAATATCGATAGCCAATAGACAGTTTGTGATTTTGTTACGATAACGATTGACCACGTGATTTAGCGCGAGATATGTCAATCCCATACACTTTATTCTTTTCGAACTTCGCTATTGTTTTTAATGTTACTTTTTCTCAGCCTCCACCTGGAGGAGGCTTGGTCTGACTGTGACCGATGTTAAGACTTAACATAACCATGTTATTAAAGATTTAAACGCATCAAAAGCATTCATGAATGCAGGTTCTAACAATGTTTATATGTTGTATGTATATATATTGCAGTCATCTGGTTGAATCAGTCATTTGATTGTATCACTAGCGCGTTAATCGAATGACGACATTTAATTGAATGACTAAAGGACAACTCGTAAAGTTGTTGAATGTAACGTTCAACGTCTTGACTGAACGTCATTTAGCATTGTCGTTGAATGGGATATAGCCGACTTTGTAATGTTTTTTAGAGTGACCATAAGTTCGCAACTCAAAAGGTAGCTTCCTTTACATAACAAAAATGAGGACATGACAATATGGTGTGTACCTTATTATGATTTTATATTGTATTTTAAGTCATAAGATTATTATATTTTTTTAAAAGTAATGTATTAAAATATGGAAGTCTCTATGACTCCAGAAAGTTGTTAACTTAAGTCTTTGTCACCTTGTGAAATGAGAGTTTAGGTAAAAAAACGCTAAGTTTGTTTTAGTGACTACTAACGCCGCGGTGGGAAAAAATGAACTAAATTACAATCACCTGACTGATTTTACGTCCGCTCTGTTCAAAGGGCTATATTACAATCCGCTATCTAGTTGGACGTTGAGCGAAGCTTGTTCAATCAACGTTCGGCCTAGTCATTCAATTAAATGTCGTCATTCGATTAACGCGCTAGTGATACAATCAAATGACTGATTCCACCAAATGACTGCGACATATATATGTAAAAATTTTGTCTTTAAATTACACAAAAAATGTTATTTTTATTTCCATAACATTAGTTGACATTTTATTACTATATAAAAGACTTAAAATGATAAAGGTGAAAACAAACTAGAAAACTCGATCTTGATAGCCGGAGTCTTGTGGTGGTTGTGCTGGTTTCGGCTGAGCTCCCGGAACATGGTGGTGGTGCCTCAGGTGACCTGGACGGCGAGGAGGTGCCAGGTATTCAAACATGCTCTGTGTATGTTGGGCAAGCATGTTCGCTAGGTCACAAGGCATTGGATCCATCCAAAAGAAATCGTGGTTTAATGCTGTATCTGCATCATACCTGTAAATAATTTTTATTAAGTCCAAAATTAGATAAAACAATGGAATCACTCAACAGCACAGCACTCAGCATGGAGATGAAAAATAAATCGGTTGTCTGTAAAGTCGGTTTACTGACGATTGGCGAACGTGACAATGTCATAAGAAAATACTGATGGGCCGATTGTGCCTCTTTGTCGCTCATTCCGCGCTCTCGCTTGCACTTCAACGGCGCTGGAACGCCAGAGCGAGTTAACGCCGCATGAGTCATGTTTTTTCGTGCGTGCAGCCGGCTCCATCGAATTATAAGACGTTGTCACGTCAAAAAAAAAACATTTAAACGACTGACGACCCATTTAAACGACAAATACTCACCTCTTGGCGGGATCCAATTGTAACAACTTATCTAGTAAATCGCATCCATATGGATCCTTCACGTATGGTTTTAGTCTCTCCTGTTGAAAAATAAAATGAATGAATGACTTAGACTACGAACCTTTACATATTGGTGAATTTATAGGTTTTTTATTTACCTTAACTTTCCTCTTCTGACCTTTAGGTAGTTCCATTTTATTGTAGAGATCCAAACTCTCCACTCCTGGCCAAACATCAGGAGTACATGAGCCACACAACTGAGAGATTAATATAAGTTGCTGTTGCTCAGTTGGACCCTGTGAATACATTAGTGTGCTATGAAAATAGAACAAACTATTTTTTTTTGTTATACTTTATTTTTGAGAAACAAAACATATTTATGTGCAACTACACGCTCCGTAGCACATTGCGCTACGGTAAACTTTCAGACCAGTCGTAAATTTAGAAGCCATGTTTCGACCCCATGGTTCATCACGGATATAATAGACATTATTTGAAGACTTTCGCCTTCAAACTCTTCAGTATAGACAATGTGATAATCTGGCTAAGCTTCCTAAATGTTGCCCATGCCAAACAAAGGCAAAGTGTTGGTCGGCCATTAACCAGGTAGGAAGATGATCTGTGTGCAGTAGCCGGTCCGTGTTGAATGCAAGTAGCAAGTAATCAATTGACTTGATATTCATTAAGGGAGGAGTATTTTGGCAGTAGACAGATAAAGGCTGATGATAATAATGTTATCATCTTATATACTTTAATTTAATATTACGAAATACTAAAAGTTTAAGCATTAGTAGGTAAAGCATTAAGAATTACCTGCATTATAGGGGAGCGAGTCCACATTTCTGCCATAATACATCCAGCACCCCACATGTCTACCGGTGGGCCGTAATTTCGGTCACCTAAATAAATTTATAATATATAAATAGTCAAGGTAAAAAAATATGTACACATCATAGCTCGGTATGGGTTAACATACTAACTTTAGACATTAATTTTAAACTAGTAAAAATACTTCTTCCACATATCGCAGTCTTACGCCACCACTAGTGGAGTCTGGTATGTGTCTAGATCATAGCTTCATGTTTTTTGGGACTGACCTCGGCAACATAATTTATTGTCTTAATGTGGTGATGTTTGCCCAGGAATGCGAATGGTGTACCGTGCTCAGTACCAGATCAGCTTAGCAGCTTTGATGCCCACATCAGTTATCTCTGTTATTAAGCACAGTCTATTATTTTGCTCTTTATCTATTCTTTAAATGCAAACTCTGATATGGGACTTCTGTTATTAGGTCAGTAATCAAGTCAAAGCACTGTCAAGTTAGGATGGAGGATGCACATATTGATAAGATTATTTACTATTACATACACCGACTAACCACTTCATCATCATCATCAGCCTTTATCCGTCCACTGCTGAACATAGGCCTCCCTCAATGAATGCCAAGACTACCACTCGCCTGCCACCCGTATCTAACATGGACCTGCCACTGCACGGATATAATCTCCCAGTTGCAGGCTTTTAATACAAGCCATATACAAAATAAAATAACTTTAAATGCAATATATTATTAGAAATTCCAAAATTGTAGAGGACACAGAAATAATAGTATTAAGAAGAGAACTATTGGAATATAATATATTATACTTATAATATGCAAAACTAAGAAACAAAAGAGCCAATAAGGCTCAATAGTATGGGCCATTTTTAACTAGATACTTTATAGTTTTTAGTTTGGTCGGCCAATAAACTAGATGGGAAGATGATCTCTGGGTAATTTCCAGTCTATGTAGGATGTAATCAGTATGGGGTTAACTGTCTTGGTGTTAATTGAGGGAGGCTTATGTTCAGCAGTAGATGGATAGAGGCAGACAAAAAAAATATATAGATTATGATAATAATGGTGAAGAAACCAAAAGGCAAATCTTAGAAACAATGAGTTCTGATTTATTATTATTTTATATACTTTGCTCATAAATTATCAAACTGATTCAACTCACCCAATAATAACTCTGGTGGTCTATACCATAGGGTCACAACTCTATTTGTGTATTTATTAGCTTGTCCTGATTTTGCCACACTAAAAGCTCTGGCTAGACCAAAATCAGCTAACTTTAGGATTCCATTTTTTGTTATTAATACATTAGCCGCTTTCATATCTCTGTGTAATATTTTATTGCTATGTATATAGTACAATCCATTAAGAAGTTGTTGCATTACTTTCTTTATTTCTCCTAAGCTAAATTTAACATTAACATTAGATAAAAGTCCAGCTAAATCATGTTCACAGAAATCAAAAACTAAGTAGAAAGTGGATCTATATTTATTATGCAAGGTTGCCTTTGTCCTACATATTTCAATTAAATTAACAACGTTCTCGTGTTTGAGAAGTTGCAAAATCTTTATTTCACGCAGGGCAGTAATTGGAAATCCTTCTTTTTCATTATCCATTAAAACTTTTTTCATGGCTACAAATTTTTTGTTACTATTCCTCGCCCGAGCTTTAAAAACTTCCCCGAATGTTCCTTGACCAATTTTTGCAACTTTTTCATATTTAGAAGACTCATCACAAAATGGAAAATCGAAGTCTTCGATATATTTTTCCTTTTCTCTCATGTTGAGAATGGTGGAGCTAGTATTAAGAACTGGAGCAGGCTCACGAGGAGCGCTCACACCTTGCATTTTGGAAGCAATTTTGACGGTTTCTATAAAAAAATACTGTTAAAACATGTCCCGTTTCAGCATTACCATCAGGAGTATTATTTGTAAATAATAGATCGAAAAATTATTATAATATAATTTACAGTGATTCAAAGGAGGTGAAAAGATTTTACTTAGAAACTGACAGTGACAACTTGTGAAGTGACGTATTACTTTACTCTATGGAAGTGACAATCATTTTTTTTATTATTTATTTAGAGCTGGATACAAGTATTTTTCCCTAAACAATGTTAATTAATACATTTATATTTATCACCAAATTATTAAAAGTTTATAAAGTTTGTCTCTATCACAGTTCACTTCATACTTTTTCAACACATTCGGTGCGTGTCCGCCAACACGTACAGACCTACCGTCCCTACGCTCTCTGCGCAGGTACAAGTTCTCGCGCTCCATTGTTCTCGTAGACAAAGGCTGTGCTCCAGTACTGTCCTTTGTCTATTGTTAGAGTCAGTGTTGCGTCATCCTAGTGCGTTTCGTACAGTTTACAAGTGCTCTTAGATATTGAGGCCGTCAGACGACTCAATCGCGTTTAAACCCGTCCGTTATATCGCGCGCTTAGAACCGCGTTCGTAATTACGTGGTGTTCCGGTGCCACATAGTCGCGTTCGTTGTGATAGTGCCGCGTTATTAATCGCTCGCATAGCGAAAAGTGTGTTCCCGAAGCCGAACACGTAAGTTGTTTTTCGTTATTTACACACCTACTTGGGTTGCGTCCCGGTACCTGCCCAGGTAGACGACCGTATTATTTCCTTTGTCACACACCTCCCGCCAGGCGGGAGGGTAGGAACACAATGGCGTCTTAATGACGACCGGTTTTTTGTTTCAAAACCATTAACAATATAACAATGGCGGATCTCATGAATGACATTCCGAAAGAGGCCCTTATGGCTTTCCTGCGCGAATGCATACCAGACGTAGATGCGAAACTCAAAGTTTTCATCCAAAAGTCAGGCAGTAGCCAAAGCAACAAAAAAGTGAGGAGGTTCTCGACCGACTCACTCGCGTCCCCCGCCGCGTCAATCGACGACGGCACGACCGAGGCCGGATCGGAAATCACGCGGACTTCCCGCTCGTCAACTCCGTCAGAGGAGGAGATGTCGGTAGCCGGCAGCTCCTCCGAGGAGGAGACCACCAACAGCGGATTCACGGAAGTCCGCAACAAAAAGAAGAGGCGGCGCCCGGACACCGGGTCCGCGCCGTCCTCCGCGCCATCCCCCCCGCCTAAGGCTCCGAAGGTAGGGACCCCGCCCCCTCAGGGCAACAAGGTTAAAGCGGCATCATCATCATCGCCGCAGGTCACCAGGCGCGACCAAGTCGCGTCCCCCGCGCCCGGTACATCGGCGTCCACCCCGAACGAGGGCATGGACACCGAAACGCGCACGAAAGCGCCCCCCCCGATAGTCGTCCAGGACACAAAAAGCTGGACTATAGTCTCGAAGGCTATTTACGCGAAGCAGATTTTATACAAATCTGCACGTTCGTGCGCAGACGGCATAAGAGTCCAAGTGGCGGACTCTAATGACCACCGTAGGTTGACCGCTTTCTTAAGCGCCAACAAAATAGGATACCACACGTACGCGCTCGAAGATGAGCGCGTACTGCGTGTTGTCATCGGCGGTGTCCCCCGGGATATGGACCCGTCCGAAATCAAGGAGGACTTGATCCTCCAGGGATACCCTGTGGAGGAGGTACATAGGATGTACCACCCCCGCAACAAATTCAAGTACAAGATGGTACTTGTCATCCTGCCGCTAACGCCGGCGGCGAAAGCAATATTTAATGTCCGGGCCGTGTGTAACATGACCGGGCTAAAGGTAGAGTCCCCCCGTAAAAGGGGCATCATAGGGCAATGTCATCGTTGCCAATTATATGGTCATTCGGCAAGAAATTGCCAGGCGCACCCCAGATGCGTTAAGTGTCTCGGCGACCACGGGACCCCCGACTGTCCCCGCGATAGGGCCACAGCTACGGAACCACCTAGCTGTGTCATCTGCAGAGGCCAAGGGCACCCGGCTAACTACCGCGGCTGCCCGAAAGCCCCCGCGGTGGTAAGGAAAGGGAGGAGAGCCGGGAAAAAACCTGGTCCTGCTCCCAGATCCACCACCCGACCCAGGGAGGAGAAGTATGTCCCCGCTCCGCCCCCTAAGACGAACGCGTGGCATGACAGAGCGGCTTCCCAGCCGTCTGCACCCGCAAAACCCGCTCCGGGCCCTCCAAGCCCCCCAGCGGCAGTAAGCAGGCAGCAAGCCCCCCCTGCAAGTACGAAGGTACGAGCAGCCCCCAGCTGTCCCGCTTCCCCCACCGACGAATTCGGGATAAACCTAGCGTTTGTCTCTCAGGCTCTCTGCGGTATAGATCCAGAAGAGCTAGCCGTCCTGGCCCGCAAACTACGCGCCGCCACCACCCTACAGCAGACATGCCAGGCATATAGTGAACATGCCACCCTGGTCGCCAAGATTAGGTCCCCCCCCTCTCAAAGCCCTTAAATGGCTACCACGGCTAGGACAAAACCGCGTTCGCTCCGACTAGTGTCGTTCAACGCGAACGGCATTAGCGCGAATTTAGAGGAAATTCGCATTTTCGTAAAAAAAATACGATGTTGACGTCCTCCTTGTGCAGGAAACGTTTCTAAAACCATGTAATAGCAATCCGCGTATCCCTAATTATAACATCGTTAGGAATGATAGGTTGCGATCCCGACTCGGAGGTACACTAATTTATTACAAAAGAACACTCCATTGCATCCCATTAGACACACCGCCTCTAGCTTCACTGGAGGCGTCCGTCTGCCAGGTGAGCATGACCGGCCATCAGTCGATCATCATCGCCTCGGTATATCAATCGTGCAATAAAACATTACTCTTCAGCGATCTCAAATCGCTATTAGAACTAGGCAACGCCGTCTTTATAGCCGGCGACCTAAACAGTAAAAATCAGGCATGGGGCTGCAGAGAAAACAATAAAAATGGTATAATTCTCTGCCGCGCCGTCGATGATCTAGCCTGTACAGTAGTCGCCCCAGATGAGCCAACACGCTACGACTTCGCAAACAGCGATAGGAGTAATGTGCGGCCATCCATATTAGACATATGTATAATACGCAATGTATCCCTTCTGGTGCATTCTATTCAAACAGTACACGAGCTTAACTCAGACCACAGACCAGTATTAATTCAATTAGGTAACCCCGAGAATAATACTAAAAATCTAAAGAAAAAGATCATCGACTTTAAATTATTAAACGAAAATTTAAATTCACTTCGCTCGAGTCAACTCGACAACATCCCGGACACTATAGATAGTCCCGAGGCGGCCATTGCGGCCAGTTCCGACCTTACCGACCATCTGGTAGCGACGATGGAAAAGTCATCTAGGGAGATCTCAACGTCCAGCGATGGACACTGGGAGCTCCCGGATGACATTAAAGCACTCATACGCGCCAAAAACACCGCAAGGCGCAGATACGCTCGCTACCCGGCGGACGAGTATCGTCGTGACCTCCGTAACCTCGAAAGAGACGTTAAAACACGCATCTTAGAGCACAAAGCCGAAAAGTGGGATCGCCTCCTTAGTGAAATCTCACCCTCCCATGTGGCCTACTGGCCACTCGCTCGTTCTTTTAAAAAGAAAACGGAGGCATCTATGCCGCCATTAAAAAGACCAAATCGCGCGCCTGCACTAGAGGACGCCGACAAGGCGGAACTATTAGCCGACACACTAGAGAGCCAGTGTACCCCCAACATCACTACCCCCTCACCCTCCATAGGCTCCCACGTAGAGGAGGTAATTAGGGTAGTAGAGTCGAAGACTTCTGCGCCGCCGGAGGGGGATCCTATCCCTCCGACGGATGTAGAAGAAGTCCAAGACATTATCAAACGACTTCACTCCAAGAAGGCCCCCGGGCCGGACGGGATTTCCAACAAAGTCATTAAAATACTCCCACCCGCTCTTGTTTACCTCCTGGTTAGCATTTTCAACGCCCTCCTAAAGGGCTGTAGGTTCCCAGACCAATGGAAAGAAGCTACGGTTATCGGCATACCTAAGCCCGGCAAACCGGGCACGGAACCGTCTAGCTATCGGCCCATCAGTCTACTAAGCTCGATTGGCAAAATCTACGAACGGGTTCTGCTTAAGCGGCTCAAAGCCGTTATAGGCGAAAAGAACCTGTTCATAGACGAGCAATTCGCCTTCCGCGAAAACCACTGCTGTCCAATGCAAGTCCACCGTATGACCGAAGACATACTCAGAGGTTTCAATAAAAAGAACTCCCGCGATACGTGCGCCGTATTTTTCGATGTAGCTAAGGCCTTCGATAGGATATGGCACGAAGGCCTCGTGTACAAACTGTACAAGCTAGGAATACCGGATAGGCTAGTCATCATCATCCGCGACTATCTGTCAAACCGGTCATTTAGGTATAGGGTCGAAGGCACCCTCTCTTCCCTGAGACCTCTGAGGGCCGGAGTCCCCCAGGGCTCCGTGCTGTCCCCAACTCTATACAATCTGTACACATCAGATATCCCCAGACCTCCGGACGTCAAACTGGCTCTCTTCGCTGACGATACAGCTCTATACGTTACCCACCCTAATGCTAATAGAGCATCGCTATTTCTCCAACGTGCCGTCACCGAACTAGGCAACTGGTTCGCAAAATGGAGAATAGCTATTAACCCCGATAAAAGCGCGTCGATTCATTTCTCTCGTAAGAGAAAGACACGCTTACCTAAACGCAGACAAACATGGTTCACGATGAAACCAATCTTACTAAATAACGTCGTTATTCCCAGAGTTAGACAGGTCAAGTACCTGGGGGTCACCCTTGACAGGTCGATGTCGTTTAGACCACACATCGCCGCGATTTCTAAAAAAGCCCGTTTCGTCAGTAGTAGACTGTACTTCCTCATAAACAAAAAGAGCAAAATGCCCCTCAGGCACAAGCTCACCCTCTATAAATCATGTATCCGCCCCATCATGTCATACTCCTGTGTGGCATTCGCGCATGTGCCTCAGTATAGACTCAGAGGCCTCCAAACGATCCAAAATAAATTCTTACGTGTGGCAACCGGTTGCCCGTGGTACGTAAGAAACATCGACCTACATCGCGACCTCAGACTAGATTCGATTAGGGGCCATTTCAAAGCGATGTCAGAACGTCACTTCGAAAAGGCACTTCTCCACCCGAACCCACTCGTCGTGAGTGCGGCAAACTACACCCCCGATAGCTTAGCACCTAATAAGTCTAGGTTACCTAAGAATGTCATAACCGATCCTGTTGATAAAATCACAGAACTGTTAAAGCGCGACGCTGAAGCGCGACGTAAGCTACAACACACACTCAGACATAACACAGCCGGTGTTAGGCACACATTCACACCGCATGGGCCCCGGGGTCGTATGCGACGTCGAACCCTACACTCCGTTGACCAGTTGATCCGGATCAACCGCGACAGCATAGGCTCAGATCAGCTACGAGTCGACACCAATATAGACCGTGTAATCACCGATAGCACTCTGCTATCGGCAGCTTGCTCGGGTCCCGCGCTTGACCCGCCTCCCCCGCTACCGGGGGAGGGGAGGGCCGGCCCTCACGAGAGGTTTCTAACGTCACCCGTTCCAAACCAGTCGACCGTAGCTTACCAAGTTAGGTACAAACCCGACGCCATGAACATGGCGGGGGGCAACCCCCCAAATTTTTAACGTCATAGGATGATCCAACCGGATCACCCCATTTCCGATGACGCATAACGGTCACTAGGACCATTAGCATAGATCCAACCGAAAAAAAAAAAAAAAAAAAAAAAAAAAAAAACTTTTTCAACACATGCGCAGATATACTTGAATAATGGTTTAAAGTATATAGGATTGGCTAAAATTTTTCAGTCTGGTGGGGTACTCTTAGTTTATCACTATCAAAAATTTCTTTAATTTCTGATAGTAAAACCAAACGCTGCAAACCAAATGCTTTACAATGAAATATAATGTGATTTATATCTGAAAATGCCTCTTGCCTCTTTTGCCTCTTTTGCCTCTTTTGCCTCTTAAATTATCAATGCAAATTGTCTTTTTGAACTGTCTATAAATGATGAAGTAGAGATTTTTATGACATCTTTGTATAAATTTCAAAACTGATTTACATAACCGAAATATGGAATGTATCGATAGTCGATACATGGATAATAACATATTTGTCAAGCCATGGCTGTCACAACTTGACAATTTCCCCCCGCAAAAAATGCCAGACTTTTTTGTATCGGGTATAAACGTCATGCGTTCTCCCTACGACACCGTAAGGAGGAAGGAGGTCCCTCGTTGCTCTATGGTGAACTATGAAGACGTGATATACCGGATCCACACGTTTGTGGCTTGAGCCAAATATGTTTGTGATTTGGAGATTTGGAGTTTGCGGCAAGCCACAAACGTGTGGATCCGGTATAATAACGTCAAAGTCAGCACTCGCCACTCGGCAAGTGGCAACACTGAACACTGTTATCATCTGTCAAGTCCAGTCAAGTCCAATTGGGGTGTGTTCCGTTTTATACTGCGAGCACTGCCCAGTGCTCAGTACTGGAAGAAATTCGTTCCGTTTTATACTGACAGTATACTGTCACAGTGCTAGTGACGTCATGACTAGGGCGCCATTTTTCTACTGCAAGCACTGTCACCAATCACAACGAGAGAATTGTTCGGTAATGGCCGACAGTATTCAGTCGCAATATGACGTCACAATTTATGACGTCATAAAATCGACGCCATTTTTGTACTGTGAGCACTGTTTTTTCGAGGTAAGGTGCTCCAGTACTTTGTCTATGGAAGCACTTGCTTGCTTCAAGTACGACTTGGTGTTGTTTTCCCGATTTTTTATTTGTTATGTTGAGTTCGTTTTAAACATAAATGTGAATGGTATAATTGCTAAATACAAGGTTCAACAATATTAATATTACAATGAAACAACTTTTAGGGATTTTATCGCGGTTTAATATTAACATTTTGTTAACATCTTTGATTTGTTTGTATGTAGTTTCGATTATCGAAAAAATGCGTATTTTTTTTAGTAATAATTTGTTTGTGTATTTGGCGCGTATCGTATGTATGGTCAGTGAGTTTTGGAAAATTAAAGTAGTTTATAGTAAAAGTTTATTAATAAGTATTCGATATTCATATTTCATGTTTACTTATTGTTGTTATTTAAATGGATATCAGTGAGTGAACTCAGTACCTATCTACCAGTAGAAGGGCTCGTTATATCATTCATTTCAATGTTTTAAATTTTAGAACATCAGCTTACCTTACCGTATAATATAAGAGCGACCCGCGACTTTGTTTGGGCAGTATTTGGACAATTCACACAATATCTTTATAAATTATGTGAATGGTATACTTAATTGCTAAATACAAGGTTCAACAATATTAATATTTTGTTAACATCTTTGATTTGTTTGTATGTAGTGTCGAATATCGAAAAAAATGCGTATTTTTTTACTAATAATCTGTTTGTATATTTGTCGCGTATCGTATGTATGGTCAGTGAGTTTTGGAAAGTTATATAGTAGTTTTTAGTAAAAGTTTAATAATAAGTATTCGATATTCAATATTATTCGATATTCATATTTCATATGTTTACTTATTGTTGTTATTTAAATGGATATCAGTGAGTGAACTCAGTACCTTTCTACCAGTAGAGGGGCTCGTTATATCATTCATTTCAATGTTTTAAATTTTAGAACATCAGCTCACCTTACCGTATAATATAAGAGCGACCCGTGACTTTGTTTGGGCAGTATTTGGACAATTCACACAATATCTTTATAAATTATAATTTACTCTGCCTATTTGTTATAAGGTGTTATTAAAATATACATAAGATATCGTAATGAAAAATTTCATTTACCAAATAACATAATAAAATCAAAGTAGTTTTGTATGAAAGAGTTACAAATTCCATACTTACAATCTTTCGCATGTTTATTAACGTTAGTAGGATTAAGGATATCTTCCATCTCATATCTCAGGTCATATTAGAAAATAGCATAGCAATAAGCATGCTGAGGCTTATGAATTCGCATACTAGTGAAATGAATGCGAAATAGCATTAATTCCCATTGTTTCTAGGAATAAACCCACTTCATAGATTTTTTTCTAGTTTGTTTGTTGGTCGATGATTGATGAAAGAAAAATATTGTTGGTTAACTATCAACATTTATTTTCATTTTTTTGTCTGAAGGTTTTACTGAAACATGGCTCTAGTGGCACAATGGGGATTTCATTACATTGATATGTACATTTTTTTTTGCTTTCAAAATTTGAAAGCGTAACGAAACATTCTAAATCAATGCTGCAATGTATTGCTTTCGTGTTTACAATTTTAACTTGTTGGGTATTAATGGAAATGTAAAAGTTAAAGATGGTTGAATTCTTGAGGGACAAATCCTACGGTTTTCCGGCATTTTTCAAAATTAACTAAATATTGCTTACTTGGTAGCATGGTCTCTGGTCTTAGCCTGTTCCAATAGGAACGAAATTAAAAAGAGATGTCAGATGACAGCTGTCACTCGTGCGTGTAGGATTCATCATCATCAGCCTTTATCAGTCCACTGTTGCACTTAGGCAAACCTCAATGAACACCAAGACGACCAATCCCTTGCTTCCGGGTTCGATCCGGACCTTCTTGTATCCTAAATACCCTAAACACAAGACTATCGCTCGCTTACTGATGAAGGAAAACATCTTGAGGAAACCTGCATGCCTGATGAGATTTAAAGTCTTTGAAGGTATGAAAAGTTCACCATTGGGCCAGTGCATCAGTGAACTATCAATGGCCCATTATCCTCCTCGCCTGATTTCGAAGATACCCGTGCCCAGTAGTGGGACTTGTAAGGGTTGATACTATACTTTTTTCACAAATATCTTTATCACATAAGTACATAGAAATTACTGAAAATGTTGATGAGTTATATTTAAGAGTATTTTAGTCTAATTAATTATTTATTACATATTTTTCTATAAATCATTTTTAATACACTTTTGTTATTTCTTTCTTTATTTACTACTCATTTCTAATATTGTCTTAAAAGTTAGGTGCAAAACAGGCAGTAAAAATTATTAAGGATATGTTGTTGTATTTTCTTTAAATAAAGTTTAATGTTTCTAGTATTTTATTATGTACGCCTTTTAAAATTATAGTAATCAAAACAAATCAAGGGTTTTTATATACTCATTTCTAGTCTTATAAGCTAGGTATAAGCAATTACTGGCTGTACTTAGTGCAAATATTAGAGATTACACATTAACAGGTACTCAGTACCTAAACCTGATTACATACTGAAAATGTTTATTATTAACATTTAAGTTTTTTGCGAGGTCAGGGCTATATGGTAGATGATCCAGTAATTCCATGCCTAACACCAGCAAAAAGTTGATTTATTGTTAGCTTGGCGATGATGTCGTGGTCAAGGGGGACACAATTGGAACATCGTTTCTTCTGATCTTTTTTAAGACAAGTAGCAAATAATTACATATTAGTGTACCACCCTGCAGTAACTGCCTTTAAATCATCTGAAATATTTTTTCCGTAATGCAATGTCCTTCCGAATAAAGAAGCCACCATCTTTTTTTCCCATGCTTTGACCTGTCTTCTCTTTTGTTGGCAATTTCTCACACAGCAGGAAGGAAACAGCCACTCAGGAGACTTAGTAACCTCCATTAAATCTTTATACCAATTCACGGCACCAATAGACAGATAGATGAAGTTTTTGAGCCTCTGCCAAATTATGAGGTATCCACCACAAAGCTTCCTCACCACTAAATGTTGATGGAGGGTTTTGTGCAATTACTCAAACCTATGCCTAAGTTTGTCAGAATCATGTAATAGGATACCCTTCTGTTAGTCTCTGTCATACACTCCATAACACTGATGTCATCTTCAGTTGTTGCTGTAGACGTGCGTCACACAGATCACCAGTGAGATTTGTGCTTTTCTTGTTGACTTAAATGACATAGAAAACTATGTCAATCATTGCAGAAACATTATCTGAAGTTAAATACATGCTGATGCATGACACTTTATTTTAATTTGCCATCACACCTAAAAAAAGAAATGACAAATGAATGAAATTGATTTAAAATTCCTTTATAGTTGTGCCGGTCAAGTGATATAACACTTTTTTATTATAATGTTTACAAGTGGCCAGTCCTAAGAACTTTTAATGTCATCCTCTTATATTCCTATAAAATCTACAGTGAATTTTTATATAATCAAATTGTATGGTTCATCATCAGCCCTTATCCATTCACTGCTGAACATATAATATAGGTATATAACTATTCAAGTTGCTCATTTTAATTTGTTGATAAAGTTATGCATCATCATCCATCCACTGCTGAAAATAGGCCTCCATAACATAAATGTAATAATATAGACCTCCATAGCATAAATATGCATAATTTAGATTGACTAATGCTTTGAATTTGTCCTCAAACTTGTAAATTGTTAACATTTTTTTAAATATCCTCTTTTTTCCATCCCCACAAATTTCATGGCATTATTTCCATTAATGTTCACATCAAGTGCAAGAACATTATGATTCACGAGAATGGGGACTTCAATAATATCACTTCTGAAAATACAAATATTGTGCAAAATGCGACAGGCTAAAACATTTTATGGAATTAAGTCAGTGCTTTTGAATGGTAGTTTGTCCAATAAACTACAAAATCTACCTTTTAAAGAAGCATTAGCTTATTCTATAATTATATGCAAACTTGAATGTGCAATAATGTATTGTAAGCAATCTTGCCCCAAATTACCATTATTTTGGTAAGGTGTCATTCAATAAGGCTAGACACTGTAAGCTTTGTATTCCAATAAATGAGTGTAATAATGCATGAATAATTTTCAATTTGTGGCCACATACTAGAAATTACAATTTTTTTTGTGTAAATTTTTTTTTTACAAATTAACTACTTATACATTTTTTTAATACCTGAGTTTGAATGGAATGAAATCCATTACTATTATATAGCTGATATAGTGTTCTTTGAGTTGACTTAGTCTAATATGTTTTCCATCAACTGCTTCTAGAATACTTGGAAACCCATACTTTCAATGTATATAATTTCATGTTCGGCTAGCTTCCTTGCACATAGGCCATTTTGTAGAGGTACATGTAGATATTTATAAATTGATTTAACTACTTTTCACAGTTCTACATGCTGTTACTTTTACAACATCAAAGCAATCACATACTTATCTATAAACAAAATTGTCATACATTAAACTATGTCTATATTTCAATGATGTTTCAGGGTAGAGAGGTCAGTTGTGGCTATAGTCCAGAAACTCATACGAAGCTATTTGTACAGTAATGTGCTGTCTACCATATCAAACAGACTGCTTGTGTATGTTAGGTTCAAGTAAACTTATTAGGAAACAAAGAGTATCTAGCCACATACTATAGTCAATTAACAAATGGAAATGCAATGAACAATCCAGTTACGTCGACTTTTAATAACAAAAATTAGATAAATAACTTAATGCCTTACGAATCTGACTTTTAAAGATATTTTTTTAATGACTGATATTCTAAAATTATTATATTTTGTTCAGCACGATTTCTAGATATATGTTTATATTATAAGGTCTTCCTCATCATCATCGGAGTCCGAAAAATCTAATAAATATTGGACAGCACCAGTAATTGTTACGTTTTTCATTAGCTAAGGATATAAAAAATCAGTTATTTAGCTATTAAATCCAGTCTGTAAGTTATTATTATTTAGTACATTTAATTACTTGAAAACCAATATTTTCTTTTAAGATGAAGTATACCTATTTTTATTAAGCAATTACTTCAACCGACAATAAATAAAAACAATACTTTCACAATTAAAACACAAACACGTGAAAACTGAAAATGTCAATGACGAATGTCATAAGTTCTTAGCTCTTATGTGATGGTAGATGACAGTTTACAAATCCCAGTATACTGTACTGCGTTTCGATTTACAACACTAACCAGTATACATATTTATAAAGGAACGGCTTCGTTGACAGTTCGCAGTATACTGTAGTGACGTCACGGTTTACAGTGCTCCAGTGTAAAAAGGAACACGGCCCAAGTGTTGTAAAAAGGACTTGGATTTTGAGGACGGTGTCGAGTGCAAGCGTTTACGGCTTATTGTAAATTTTATTTAATTTTCTGTTTCTAAACCTATCAATTATTTCATAATTTTTGTGCTCTGTTGTATATTTGTATAGTAGGTAAGTAATTAGATATAGTTAGTATAATATAGTCTATTTACTAAAATGGACGCGGATCCGCCGGATCCCGGTGGGGGTTTGGACGTTTCATTGTCGTTATGTTCAAATACGAGTAATTCGAGAAAAAGATTAAATGTTGAACATGATGACATTAACCCCAAAAAAATTACTAATTCCGTTTTAACTACACCTTCAATTCAATTAACATTTATTCATCCTGATTTTAATCAAGATAAAAAATTATATTCAAATAATGACATTGCTCCTTTTATAGTTCATGTTTCCAAATTAGAAACGGATGTAAATATTGGAACCGTGCTTCGACCCATTCAATTTGGACATTTTCTCTTTAAAAATAAAATTAAAAATATTGTAATCGACGGAATAAAGCGAATTGGTCGGAATCGCATTTCCATAGAATTTAAGACCGCTGAGCAAGCTAACTCCTTTTTAGATCATCCAGCTCTCACTAACGCTGGATATTCAGCATCTGTTCCTTTCTATAGTGTTTCTCGCATGGGGATCATACGTGATGTCCCGGTTGAGTGGTTTATGGAGGAGTTAGTTGACAATTTAGAAGTTCCAACTGGTTATGGAAGAGTTGTTCGGGCCCGGAGGCTAAGCCGGAAATCATTTAATGATAATAATACACCGATTTGGATCCCTACCCAGTCAATCGTTTTAACTTTTACAGGTCAAAAACTTCCACCGCGTGTTTTTCTTTTTTACAATTCCCTTCCAGTCGACACCTACTTATTGCCTACTATTCAATGCAATCAATGCTGTAGATTCGGACACGTAAAGGCACAGTGCAGATCAAAGCCAAGGTGTTTTAAATGTTCTCAATCGCATGATGGGCAAACCTGTTCAGTGTCTACACCGACTTGTCTTTTTTGTTCAGGCCGTCATGCAGCTAATGACTCATCCTGTCCTGAGCATTCAAGGCAGAAGTCTATAAAATTAATTATGTCTCAGGAAAGTATATCTTATTTGGAAGCATCTGCCAGATTTCCTCAGGTTAGGCGTTCATTTGCGGATTTGGCTGGAAACATTCCTTCTTCTTCTAATTCTATTAAAAATAGTGCAACAAATTCGTCGCCATCCATTACTTCTTATAAAAAAACAGTATTTACTCCGCGTCGTCGAATTTCTCCTGTCCGTACTGGATATGATCGGCAAGCCCATCAGGCTATTATTGAATCTCCCGCTTCAACCACCCATAATGGATGTGCTTTCCCTCAAGAAATTAGCTCGCCAAATGACAATCTTCTTGAACAGTTAACTTCTATTCTTATTAATATTATTTCCCGGTTTAGTGATACCGGCTTACCGAACAATATTCTTAAAAATTTATCTCAGCTTACTTCACTTTTATCTCAAAATGCCTTACAACCTAGCACAGTGGAACATACGTAGTGTTAAAAATAAAAAACACGATTTAATTTACTTATTAAGAAAACATGATCCTCTCATTTTTGCCGTCCAGGAGACGTGGTTAAAGCCTGGGTCTCTCTTGAGGGTGCCTGGCTACTCATGTTTCCGGGACGACAGACATGATGGTAAAGCTGGATCAGCCATCTTGGTGTCCAGAAAATGTACATACTCTTTTATCCCTATTCCATCCCATGGTGATGGTATTAATGTAGTTGGTGTTCGTGTGTCGAATATCTCTTTTCTATCTGTATATATTCCTAATCCTAACTCTTCCGTACTATCTGAACTTTCATTAATTCTGTCCTCGGTTCCACCTCCTATGGTTATACTGGGAGATTTTAATTTGCACAATGTCTTATGGGGCTCCTACTATTCGGATCATTTTTCCTCGCTCTTATTAGACATTATGGATGATCATGATTTGGTTTTACTTAATGATGGTTCTCCCACACGAAGGGTTTCTCCTTTACAGAACCCTAAAAGTGCGGTAGACCTATCGCTTTGTTCATCTCATCTCTCTTCCCAATGTTCATGGTCAATTCTTTCTAACACCTTAGGTAGTGATCATTTTCCAATTATAATATCCATTACTCATTCTGGTGCTCCATTTATATTAAATTACCCGCGCAGGCAAAAGTTTAGTCTTGATAAGGCTGATTGGGACAGATTCGCTATAGTTTCAGATACAGAAGTTAACAACATTCCGTCAGTCCATCCTCATAATGTGCATTTTCTTTATCCTGATTTTAAAAATGCTCTTTTGCGTAGTGCTAATAGAACAATCCCTATTAAATATTCTGGCAATTTAAGGATTTCTTCCCCTCCATGGTGGGATGCTGAATGTACGGATGCCTGTAAGCGTCGTAAAAATGCAGAGCGCTTGTACTCTTCGTCTATGTGTCTCGAAAATTACCTTAGTTATAAAAGAATTGCGGCAGAAGTTTGCAGGTTGCTCTCCAAAAAGAAAAGACAGGGTTGGTACCAATTTTGTGAAAGCTTATCTCCTTCCTCCCATCCTTCCTTGGTTTGGGCAAATATTAAAAAATATCGTGGATCATTTCGCCTGGGTGATCCCTTATCTAATGATTCATCTGCTTGGTTAGATACTTTCTCGCAGAAGTTGGCACCTCCATTTGTTCCCTCTTTCGAGGAGTGTAATGTTTATATATCTTCCTCTTCTAATGATGGTAACTTTGATTCCCCCTTTTCTCTGGAGGAGTTTCGTTTAGTGTTAACATCTTTAAGGGATTCTTCTCCTGGTGTGGATGGAGTCCCTTATTCTTTTATAGTGAAGAGTGGCCAAGTTACACAAAGACTTTGTTTATCCTTCCTTAACGCCATATTTCAGTCTCAGATCCCTCCTGAGGAATGGGGAACCCAAGTTATTATCCCTATCTTAAAGCCGGGAAAACTTGGTGATGACGCTTCTTCCTATCGTCCTATAGCTCTTTCGTCAACCTTATTAAAAATTTTAGAACACCTTATCAAAAACAGGCTGGAATGGATAATGGAGAATAGAGGTATTCTCTCCAGAAGTCAGTTTGGATTTCGAAAGGGTTATAGTACTATGGATAGCCTAAGTATTTTTGTAACAGACATTCAAATAGCTTTCTCAAAGAAGAATTCTGTGGTGGGAGTGTTTCTTGATATAGCATCTGCATACGATAATGTACTTCTTCCGGTGCTCAGGCAGAAATTGCTTCATCTGAGTGTTCCAGTGAAGATGGTCAACTTTATCTGTAATCATTTGTCAAGCCGCTCTCTCATTATTAATTCTCAAAATTGTACTCTTCCTCCTAGGCTTGTATGGAAGGGCCTTCCTCAAGGTTCGGTCCTTAGTCCACTTCTGTACAATATTTATACACATGACCTTGACGTCTCTGTAAATTGCTTTTGCAATGTACTCCAGTATGCAGATGATTTGTTATTGTATATTGCTAGTTCTAATATTTTGGAGGCTTCCAACCGACTTAATTCTGCCATTAGGTACCTAAACGAATGGTTGGACAGACATGGTCTCTCTATATCAATAGATAAAAGTAATGTAGTTGTATTTTCTCGTTCCAGATCCATTCCTCGTGTTTCTATTTATTCGAATAATCAAGTTTTCCCGGTTAAAGATAGAGTTAAATTTTTAGGAGTATATCTTGATCCCAAATTGTCAGGCACCCACCATGTCAATCATGTACTTAAAAAGGCTGAGAAAAATATAAATATGCTTCGTTCTCTTTCGGGGGTATGGTGGGGTTCCCATCCTTACTCTCAAAAACTTCTTTATAATGCCCTTGTACGTAGTCATATAGACTATGGTTCCTTTCTTCTAGAACCTTGTAATAAATGTAATTTAAAAATGCTGGATAGTTTACAGGCCAAATCTCTTCGTATTATTATAGGAGCTATGAAATCTTCCCCTATCAATGCGCTCCAGGTTGAATGTGTTGACCCACCTCTTCAACTTCGTAGACAGTACCTGTCTGATAGGTTCCTATTTAAAGCTTTTCAATCCTCTTCCCATCCTCTTATTGGTAAACTACACTCTCTTTCCCAACTTGTAACTTCGTCCAATTATTGGTCTCATAAAGATCTTCCTTGTCTTTTAAAAAGCTACCTTAAATTTACTAGCCTTCCTTGCCCTGTTGTTCAGTTTAATCTTAACCCTCTCTTCGATACATCTTTTTCTTCCCTTATTTTCTCCCCTAATGTAATACTTGACTTGCCAATAGTAAAGGGGTCATCTATAGCCAATGATCAATTTATCTCAACTGTTAATAGACATTTTAAGGACTGGGTCCTTATTTATACTGATGCTTCAAAATTAACCGAGTTGAGCTGTGTTGGAGTCGCTGTCTGGATACCGAGGGTCAATGTTTTACTGAATTTTAAATTACCTACTGTTTCATCTGTTTACACAGGAGAGGCATTAGCTATTCTTGAGGCTCTGTTATTTGTTGAGTCGCATCGTTTAGATAAATCTATCATATTTTCGGATTCAAAAAGTTCTCTCGAATCTATTCTTTCAAATCAGTTTCGATCCAAATTTAAATCTCCCTTAATATTTAAAATAAAAAGTGTTCTGTTTAGCTGTCATTTTCAAAATATTAGAGTTGCGTTGGCCTGGATTCCGGGTCATAGTGGTATCAATGGTAATGAGCGTGCTGACTACTTCGCTAAAGAGGCAACGGTTTCAGGAGGACTAAGTCGTTTTGAAGCATATTGTCAGGACCTAATCCCACTGGCCAAAACACATTTGATGTCTGACTGGAATAAAAATTGGTTACTGACTAGCAGGATCAAGGGAAGACATTATGCTAATATTCAAGGAGCAATTCCTATCAAGCCTTGGTTCTTTAAATATCGTAAAGCAGGCAAATCTACATGTTCTACAATTTGTCGCCTACGACTTGGTCACTCTTGTAATCCTGTTTTTCTTACCAAAATAAGAGTAAAAGACAGTTCTCTGTGTGAGTGTGGACTGGACGAGGGCACGCCCGACCACATCTTTTTCAATTGTCCAAAATATCAAATATCTTTGTATGATATTCTTCCTCTTAATATTCCCCGTCCTATTAACCTTAAATCCGTTTTATCCTATGTATATAATATTCCTATTTTAGATATTTTATGTTATTTTATTACTATTAATAATATTAAACTGTAAGTTTGGGTAAATTTTTAACTGTATTTTTAGAATGTTTTTAGTTTAAATAATTTTAATTTCCTCATATTAGTATTGTATATTAATTATATTAGTTTGTCTTTTGTTTTAGGTTTAGCAACTTGTGTCTCTCTTTCCTTCCGATTTATTATATATTTTCTATTTACCTTGCATCTTCACAAAGTCTGAATTTATAGTCACGTTGACCAAAATAATTCACCGAACAATATTCCACTCACTCTGACATTGGCAAATCCTTTAGGGAAGCTAATATTAAAAAAGAAGAAGTGTTGTAAAAAGGTAAAAAGTATGTAAGTGCAGTAGGTACAGTAGGTACATAAAAGATTATTATTCGTTTGTTTAACATTTTATTCTAGTATTAATAACCTTCCGGTACTTTTTACAAAGTAAGTTCCTTGCTCGTATTATCTTCTATTAAATAAACATTGATTATTCATAGTGATGTGTAGGATAGTAAAGTGCAGTTTGCAATATCGATCCGAATTAGGTAAATTGGAACAAGTCCTTGTTTATTTGTTCTTGGGCGGATATACGCCCCCTTTTTATATTGAAGGTAATGTGATTTATTTTATTAGAGACCGGCCATGGAATTCTTAGGGGGGATCTCGCTTCTGTATGACTTAAATTAATCTTTGTTTAAAACTTCCACTGACGTTTATTTGCAATTCTAAAATATTTTTGAGTATATATTTTCTTATATTTAATATAAATAAGTCTGTATTTTTGTCTAGGGGTGATCACATTTATTATATAAATAAATATGAAGTAACATATATATATTCTTTATAAAGGTCCATGCACCTTTATAAAGAATTAAAGTGCATTAATAAATATTATAATTTATCTATGTTCTATCATAAAAGTAATAAGTTAGGCATGTAATAACCTTTTTAAAAAATGAAATATGTGAATGAGTAAACCTCATAAAAATATAAGAAAATGTTGAAAGTCTTTGGTTAATAGAATAAACTGTGGCTACTTGGTAAACAAAGCTTTCTATTTTATTGATGAATTTTACTTAATACAGATTAGCTATTCAATTTATATTTTATGGGCATTGGCAATTCATTCTTTAGCTGAAGCTGCGGAGGCAAGTGTGGGTGTCCATGTTTGGTTATACAAGGGCTGCACCTTCCGCAGCACCCGAGACATCAAGAAATGAAATTATGCCAAGGAATGGTCTCATTTTGAGCTTAGGTCTATTGGGCTAAATTAAAGAGTGAAACCAAAGGGAAGCCTTATAAGCATATAAAACACACCATTATTGCACAATTCTGTATTATATAAAAAAGTTTTTTTTTTCAGAATGGCAAGTGATAGTAGTTCAGTTCTCGAATTAAATGACGCAGACGTAACAGACAATGAAGCCCCAAGTGTTACTGATGATGCTCAAGAAGGGGCGCTTCTTATTATGGAACATGGCTATGATATAGCTGTTAAGGTAAAAATTACAAGAAAAAAGGGCTTAAAAAATGGAATTTATAAGTGCAATATGTTCGCAATTTTGATGTAACTTAAAGTGCCATGGGATTGCAATTAAGTAAATAGCTAAGTAAAAAGCCTGTAAGCCAATAGAATTCTTAAATTGAAGCCATGTTTAGAAAGACTAATTTGGAAGTTGCTTATTGCAGGTGGACGCTCCAATGAAACAGCTTTCAACATTAGAAACATTTGTGACCTACCGAGTGCGGTGCGTGTGTGCGCGGTGGCCGACGCCTCCTTATGTGCGGAGACGATACAATCATTTTAAGGTATTTGAACCAAAATATTTTTAATACTTTTAAGTTAAACCGTGCATAGTGGTCTGACTATTAAATACATTATATTATTTATTATACATTTTATTATTTATAATGTTATGGCACAAATAGATTAAGCTGATATAGGCTCAAAATCTGTCAGAAAATTCCAGTTTTTTTAAAGTGACAGCGGAGCAGATGTTACAATATTGAAAAATGTATGTTTATATCAAAATTTATAGTTGATGATAGAAAAATATAGATTGTATTGATACTTGAATATTTTGTATCATTTTAAGAAGGATTGTGTATTCTAACTACATTTCTAAATTTTTATGAAACTAATTAACTAAGGAGATTATACAAGATTTTTACCAGTAACCGTGAACACACCGTGAACCGTGAACACACAACATGCTGCCGTTGTTTTCCTTTCCAAAATATTGTTTCATATAAACAATGATATTGTGTTTTAAATTAACTTTAATATGATTAAAATTGTGATTAAAAATCGAAATTTCGACATTATCTATGAATGTCATGTTCACGAGAACATTCTCATAGATAAAGTCGAATCGAGATCCGCGAAATAATTTAAAAACATGGTAAATATCCCGTTTTAAATAGTTTAAATAACGATATTTTAGACGTTGCACAAGCGGTTGTCGGCGGCACACCCACTGGTGGCTGCTCCGCCCCTGCCGCCGCTGCACTCGGCTCGCCAGCAGCTGGACCGCTACTCGCCTACCTTCGTCGCGGTGAGAGCGGTGGCCTTGCACGCCTTCCTCGGTAAGTTGATGAGTTTGTCGTCTTCGTGAGTAAATTCAATAGATGGTCTGCCTGTCTGAGTCTAGAGAAGAACAGCAAAACAAACAGGGTTCACACTTGCATACAGGGCCATTTTCAACATATAAACCATTACACACATTTTTATAATAATAATAAATAAATTATTTTAAATACGGCATGTATTTAAAATAATTTAGTAAGTATAGTTAGGAAATTTGTAAAAACAGAAGAAAACACAGAATTCATAACATAACACAACATAAACACACCACATCTGCACTCACTTGGCAATAGCTAGATAATATCTAATACATAATACATTATGTGTACAGACTTACATAGTTTTAGACCGGTCTCAGATATTTCAACAAAATGTATTCAAACTTCGAAAACAAACTAACATAATAAATTACAGATCGAGTCGCCAAACATCCCATACTCACTCACAGCGAAGATTTTCGGCTGTTCCTCACCACGCCAGACGATGAATTAGATAAGGTTTGTTTGATTTTTTTGTTCTTTGTTACACAGTAAAAAAGTTAAAAATATCAACCCATGTCCCACTGCTGGGAACGAGTCTTCCCAAAATCAGCCGAGGGGGGTATTGGGACATAGTTTACCGATGCGCTGGTCCAGTGCGGGTTGGTGAACTCCACACACCTTCAGAAAATTTAAATCTCATCAGGTATGTAGGTTTCCTCAAGTTTTCCTCCAGTGGTGAGTGTTTAAAGTGCTTTTAGAAATTTAGAAGAACCCGCGATCGAACCCGGACCCTCTTGCTAAAGAGGTCAAGGTAAGTATATAGTATTACTCTACAATAAGTTATTATTATAGCCTAACTTACATCACAGTTTGAATCGGACTGTTGAACACTGAAACTTTGCTTTGCATGTCAAGTTCCCAAACGATCCAACATTTAACATGTAATTAAATAGTTATAAAAATATACAATTCTTAATTGTACATGAGCGGCATGGGGGAAATAAGTCTGGAAAACTTTAGTTTAAATTAAATGCGTGTATTGTTCATTGTTCATTGTTCACGACTACGTCGGCGTCTTCAATCTTGAGTCTGGCCTAATAATGTAAAGGACGCGTTGCTTTTGGATGCGAGCGTGCGCAGCGTCGCTGGCGCGGTTCCCCGTGTGCCGTTAGCCGTGTGCAGCCGAACATTTTCACTTTTAACTTTTTCATTTATAGTTCTATGACAAAAAGTTACAGAACCAAAGTTGTAGAGAATTTAATTTGCAACAAAAAATGTATACATTTTTTTTATCGGCTAAATATTTTAAGAGATATATTGTAAAAACAATTTCGATTCAAGATGGCGGCCGTGGGACAAGGGTGGCAACCCCACAAACTTGGTTTTAGCTTTACACTGACCCCCACTACACATCAAAAAAATAAAATTGCGTCCTCTAAAAAACGCAACCCCAAATGTAACTTTTCAATGGACTATGCCATCAAGACCAAATTTGATTATGGCTACTACCTGATGTTAAGTGACATAAAGAAGGAAAAAGATGTATGTCTAATACGTGCAATAAATTATGTTTTGTTATAGGTTTTTAAAAGTGAAAATAGTGCTTTAAACTTGTGGGGTTTGAGCAACTTTTACAGCAGTGGCGAGCCAAAGACCACGAATGGAGCTAGGTGAGTGTATTAACTTACTTTTTCGCCCCTTAGACATATGCCTCATTCAATGAACGCTAAGAAGCCCTTTGCCCGTCCACTTGATGGTCGACCGACCCTCCGTCATCCATTCTAAGAACTCTTGGCCCTATGTTTTTTCGTCGTAACTGACCGGTCTACTGTCATTTAAGTGTATTAATCCATATGAATGTTTCCCAGGGTGAGGGACCCCGAGTTCACGTCAGCGGCGGACTACCTAATGTCGCTGCAGCAGAAACTCACGACCCTGTGCGCACTCACCACCAAACTATACAAGGGCTCCGTCGCTCTGAGCACGGAGCTCATGAGGTAGTCTAAAATATCTGCTTATTATAACTAATAGTTATAAATTAACAGATTTATTTATTTATTATGACACTTACAGTATAAGTCATGGGGTTACAAAGTGGTCCGCAAAACTGTTTGCACAGTTTGTCTGTGGGATCAGAGTCTCTTATTATACATACTAATAATTAAAAAGCACTAATGCATCATAATAATTAAAAAGCATGAGCAGATGAGCGACCATCCAGTGGTAATGGTTTGATTCCTAGAATAGAGTTTTTCTATATATTTTCTAAGTGCACATTAAACACAAGACCATCGTTGGCTCACTAGTGAAGGAAAATCTGCTTAGTGGAAGACACTACTTATTAATTTTGGATACCGTCGCGATTTTTAGTACCCATACAGTCATGTATGCATAAAACGCATGTATTATACAATATATCAATCAATCAACTTGTACTTGAAAAAACTACGTAGGCAAATTACATAGCACTTGAAACATGTAAATTTTTTTATAAGCTAATGCTATAAATTATGTCTATCATAAATATTTAAACGTATCAAAATGTTTGTGTAGCATGCGACGCGCGTGCGACGCGTGGGCGGTGAGCGCGGGTGGGCGTGTGTGCGGTGCGGCCGTGGCGTGCGGCGCAGGCGCGGGCGCGGCGGCGGCGGCGCGCGGCCGGCCCTCCCTGCGGCACCGCGCGCAACTGCCGCTGCTCGCCGCCTATGCCGCCGCGCACGCTGACAAAATACGCGCTAGGGACGCGTTACACGGTTCGTATTTACTTACTATAAGATTAACATATACAGGGTGTATTTTGAACGCTTTGAAAAACGAAGAGGTATGATAGTGTAGGAGTGGCCTGACACGATAGAAGTGAAAAAAACGTTTTTTTTTTCTTATGGTTGTCTTTTTTAACTTTTTTGTGTATAATCCGGATACAGACATTTGATGATAGTGCTTTATAACAATCATTTTTGAATAAAACAGATATAACAAGTGACGCACAGAACTCCCGCACTGCGCGCGACTCGCAGTCAGCGTGAGTTCATAGCGTACATACATCGCGGGCATGCAAAATACATAAGTGCTAAAATTTTCTTAAAAAAACGTGTCTGAGATAAATGGTTATATGCATTATATAGTATATAAATATTACATTATTAGGCTTAAGTCTTTCAAAGCGTTCTAAAATATACACCCGGTATTATCCCAAATACATTTAGTTAGTATTCACCTCCACCTAAAACTTAATAAGATTTAGCTTTGTAGTTTAGTTATATTATGTTAAAGCATCCTGGCCTCCCCTCCCCCACATGTGGTGTCTTGAAATGAGTTTTCCTACAGAAAACATCACGAGGAAACCAAAAAAACTTGCATGTCTGATAAGATTAAGGCGTGTGAAGTTCACCAACCCGCATGGTGCCAGCGCCTCGGTGAATTCCTCCTCGCCTGATTTCGAGGAGGAGAAATATTATTATATGGGTTGCTACTTCTTATATTTTAAATATTTGATACGAATAAATACATTACTCTCATAATTTAAAAAAAAAAATATTTTTCAGCTGCCTACGTTTCTGGAACAAATTCAACGGATGATGCACATAACAGGTATAATTATATATACTTACATAATTTAGTCAATGGTATAATTCAAATGAATGATTTAATGTGTCTAGTGTGAAACGATCGGATAAATGACAGTAAAATAGAAATTGTTGCTGTTTCTAATTATAGTTAAAACGACAAGCTTTATATATAAAAACATCAATCATTTAATTTTTAGTTACTTAATTTGTAATAAATCGAAATATTAATTTCAGGTTGGAACAAGCTTCAGAGGCGTTGCGCTCCGAGCTATCAGACTGGACGCCGAAAACAAGGGCCGAGATCAAGTCCATCCTCCTGGAACTGGCGGACAGGCAGGTTAACATACACACCCAAACGCTCATGGGCTGGGAGAACGCCTTGAAGTTCTCCACCGAGGACGTGTCACAAATGTTCAAAACCGTGTCAAAGACCGCCGTACAGAATCTCTCACCGTCCAAGTGTAGATCGATCGTGACACCGAACGAAACCGAGAGAGACATTGATGAGTTCGAAATAGATAACGATTCGGACATACAGGACAGAATACAAGACGATCGATATGAACATGATCATACTACGGAATTGTTACACAATTCTACAATCGATGTTAATGTTAACGAGCAAGCGCACGAGAACGGAGTCAAACCCAGTGATCTCAACTCGAACATTCCAGAAGATTTCGAACACGAAACGAGAACTAAAAGTGATTTGAATATAGTTGCAGAAATTGATAATTTGAAAATACAAGATGCGATCGAAGATGGCAATTCGGATTCGAAGTTTTCGGATCCGCTCCAAGAGTTTTCGGACGTCGACTTATCATGACTTTGTGATACATTATTTTGTAACGTTTTAAAGTCATTTTAACCTAAAAATAGATTTGGTTCATCACTTGGACTTTTGTATTGTTAAATTGTAGTAGGTAATTCATAATGTATGAATATAATTAAAAGTTATATTTAAATAAGGCATTCTTCTATGGAAAATAAGTCCGAGGTATGGAGGAGAATTGTGAAATCAAGAATCCATTGAAGGTTAGTGTTTATGTTATTTTTTTCCTAAATCAAACCCAGTAATGTTCATAGTTTCAGTACTTTATATAAAAGTTGAAATAATAACAAAACTTTATATATATTTATGTATTTATAATCTGTAGGTTAGAAAATTCTTAAGCTCGCATATTATTGAGGCTAATAAAATGACCCATAACTAATAAAAAAACATAGAACTTACTATATATCTATCTCTTACTATGTTTGTAAGTCTTTAAATCAACTGCAGCATTTTAAATCACTTTCTTCTTGACATAAATAATAAAATATTTAATATTTTAATATGTATACTTTTGGTGTCTATATGAAAAAAAAATTGTCTGAATATGATTTTACCAAATTTTAATTGGAAGAAAAAACTGAAATTATCACATAATTAGCGTTATAAGTATGGTATTCTTTTTTCAAATTTTAATATTTTGGTGCTCGCTGTAAGGCATTATGCATACAAAATTCTTGTACAGTGTAGATATTAATGAAAAGTTTCAGTATTGAATACAGTTTAACATTTAAAACACTTTTCAAGACATTCTTACTAGATTAATGTAAACATTATTTATAGTTTGTATATTTCGTAGTGTATTGTAGATATTGATGTAGGTCTAGCCTTGATAAAAATTTTGTATGGCGACATTGTACTTAGCTTTTAGTGCATAAGTAATTTATGTTTAAAATAAAAATAGACATTTGTATATTTTGTTTCATTATTATACTTACTTTAATATATATACTTTAATATATAACAGAAACTTCTTCGACGCTTTTTAATGTATTTGTTTATCATACTTATTTTAATATAATACTTATAAATAATCTTACCCAACAGAAAAGTTTGCTATTACTTTTTATAATAGTAACCTTTTTGACACTATAATGTATTTATGGACTTTTGTCATTCGGTCTAGCATAAACATCACTATTTTTTATTGAAAACTCTGAAATGAATAAACTCGTATACTTACCTATTTAATATTAAAAAAAAAACATAAGATTAAATTTTATGATTTCTATAACTAATTTGTTACAAAGAATGATTAATAATAATTGGCGTTGTTGTACCCTTTTTTATGTCGCAGTGGAAATGCTTTAGCAGCTACTGGGGCCAGGGGAAGGCACACTGGCGTGTGTGGGAACTCGCATTGAGGTGCACTATCCCAATAAAACCACTGTGAGCGCCTTCAGCCGCGCTGTGTGGGTCCCGGATCCGCAGGCAACAGAATACCTTCAGTGACAGACTGGCCCCGGCAAGGCCAGATTCTTCGATATAGGAAGGACTGCCCGGCCGCTACTAATCAGTTCTTACGACGTCTTCATACATATCTTGAAATTTTGACACAGTTTCTAACAAAATCTGTCAAAATTTTAAGATCGATAAGAAAATTTTAAGATAGATAGGATATAGTCGCCGTAAGAAGCGCCTCCGACTCCCCCCGTTCGTCGTCTACGGGGGGAGGCCGCGTCGGTCTCCTGTTGTGAATGATTGTACCTTGCAAACTCACTACTAAGTATTACAAGACGTGTTTAACACTCATTACTTAAGTTCAGTTTTATTATTAGTATTGTATGGTGGCTTACAATAATAAAGTCTGTGGTTAAGATAACATTCAAGGATGTAATTAAAACAACAAAATATCTTTATAATTTATTTAATAATATCACGAAAATATTTTTTGTAGCAACACTCCTATCGGACGGTGATGAGTTTTCAATGGAGGATGTAAGATTTAAATGTCCTTATTACAGTTTTTAATAGATTATATTTCGTAAATTTTCCAGGATACCACATAATATAATATGCTTGAACGGTATTACTGCGAAATCACTGTTATTGAACGCGGCTCTATGTTGCACTGCATTATTAATTACTATAGCCTCCATAAAATACTCTTTGCAAAATATTTTTTATAAACTATTTAAAATGGTGCTTAAGCTTTTCTTCTATATTTGTGGCTCTATTTGCACATAAACTATTAAATAAATATTTGAGGTAGACACAATAAATAATAATACTGAAATTACTCATTTCTATATTATATCGCTAGAAAATATATCTCTTAAAATTCTGATCTAAAATTCACAGTGTTAGTGACTGGGTTTACTGTGATTCTATTAATTGGTTTCTACGAAACTAGGACACTTTATATTGTTTTAATATTAGTTATTACGAACTCGTGTTTTGAAGTGCCTGCAGCTATATGAGATTCTGGTTATCATTATTTGATTTTGTATTTATCAACGAAACGGTTATAACGGTTGTTATCCTTACGAACTATTTTTTTTAAAATATAAATGGCATTCACATCTATTTTGAGTGGGACGTATTTAGCCAATCACGACGTTGCAAGAGATAAGCACGCAGGGAAAATGTTCGGTGTCTTTCAATTTTAAGTTTTAAGAATTGACAGGAATTTGGTCCAGGACGAACTAATATCAACATCGCGCATTATAATTTTAGGTCGTCATTAAGTATTTGAAATGTATTTTAATGATTGTAACAATTGTATCGAATACACATATGAAAAATCATTTACTTTTTTACGAAGATACATTGTTCGATGTGATAACTATAAATCTATGACCTCCGGCTGGTTTGGTCCAAGCCCAGCTTGCAAGCGAGAGCGCGGAACAGGCAGTAGAGAGGCATGGCCTAAGCGATCGGCTTGACGCTATGACGTAAACCGATTTTACTGACAACATGCATTTTTACTAGTTCATATAGCACAAAGTTTTAATGAGTAGGAACCTAGTATGTTTTATTTTTAGTAAAATCAATTGGAGGGTTTATATATTACGCGACAACAGCTCTTCTAATTGGCAATACTGTGATGATGTATTTGTTATATGGCAACATTATTTTTTCCTAATTATAGCATACGTGTTATTAGTTTTTATATTTCTATTATCAAGCCATTAAAATCTAGAAAATATAGGTAAATAAGACTTTTAAGACATACCATTTAAATTAATATTCATAATAATTGTAATCTCTTGAGTTGACGGACTGCGTTGGACTAAAGTTTAAAAATTGACCTACACAACACGCAAGTACATACTTAAACAAACTAGATTAGTAGACATTGAGTTTTCAATGAAAATACTGTTTCTACGGTTTGCCCCTTCAAGGACAAAAAAGTACGCCGAAGTAATGTGCGCTACCACTTATACCCTAAAACAATTTGTAGCTATTTTGTGCAACAACTAACATATCAATTGAGATTTTTCTGGAAAGATTTCTTGTAATATTCTAAAGCCGTCGACCCAGGGAACCACCTTCGCCTTTACTTCAGGGTTGAGACTGCTCGAGTCCTCCTTTAATAAAATATCCAACGTGTAATCCTTTCTTGGAAACACCGTCGCCTGAAAAAGGAAGTCATTCTTAATACTTTTGGTTATTATAATATGGTTTCGAGTAGTTTTAAATGGACTTTAGACATACAGATAATAATTATTAGGATACAAGGGCTTTCAACTTCGACAGTCTACTTATTGCTTTATTAAGAAAAGCCATTGTTTTTTAAGTAAAACTTCTTTAGGCGCGACTAAGGCTCCAATCGCACGTACGCTTTTTTACTGAGCGTTAAAAAAGCGTTTAAATGAGACATGGATACCCATGTATCTGTTCAAACGAAGGCGTTTTTAAAGCGCATCATTTATTGGAGCGAGCACTATTGGATTTTCGACGTTGAGTGTTTGATGTTAAATCGAATTGAGAGACTCGAACCAACGTCGGGTTCAACCGCAACGCTTTTTAAGCGCTCAGGGGAACGGGGGGCTAAAGGGTAACTCTGATTTTTCCTGACGGAAGTATTTATATTAAAAAAATAATATTTTCTTTATCCTGGCGCGAAATATAGCGTGCAGTTTCGCACTGCATCCGATCCGAGCAATAGGATCTAGTTTACTCTCTGATTATACTGATTAGCCTCTGTGATTCTTGAATCTTCATTCATCATCATCATTATCAGCCTTTGTCCATCCGATGATGAACATGGACCTCCCTCAATGAATGCGAAGACGATCGATGCCTTGCGAGCGATATCACGCGAAGAATAAGCACGTTGAAGTGGTAATGGGCTGGTCACGCACTCAGATGATGAGATGGGCCATTAAGGTTCAAGAGTGGAGGCCGCATTTAGGTAGACGAAGTGTTAGTCGGCTATTAACCAGGAAGGTCAGCCATTAAGGAAAATCTCCTAGCAGTGGCCGAATCTTGATAATGGACTGACAAATATAGCGATAGTTTTTCAAAGTTACTTGGAAGTGTTTGGGGTCGCCCATAAACATAAAAAGGAATAAACTTAGGTAACTCACTTATGTGTCGCCTACCACGAGTCATAAGATGTGAATTGGTGTCAGTGATTATATAGAAAATACAAAAACACAACACACAAAATTGTTTCATGGGAGGAACAAGCAAGCCGCCGGGAACACAGCATAGCGCATCCCTTCTACCGATAAAATTTTATTTGTACAAGTAGTAGGTACTTTTCTATATACTTGAACGATTCGGACCAAATAGTCTGATACCGCTTTTATATTTTGTAATATAAATATATTTACATTCTCCGGCAAATGCGCGACGGGGCAATAGTCATTTTTCCCATCCCCGCAATAAATGATGTTCTGGTAGTCGCACTTCTCGCACCAGTTCTCCAGCGCCAGGAACTTGCACAGGTTGGTGGGGCACCTGTGGCAGACGTTCTGGTGCATGCACGGCTCTATGAACAGCCTGCCGTTAAGCCAGAACGCCCGGTTTGTCACTATCGATGTTACTGCATTCTGAAATCGAATTTGACTTATTTAAACACCTTATCTTACAATTGTATTTTATATTAATAAACTAGAAACGGAATGTTTGTATGTTTGGATGTAAGAGATGACTCCGTTTTCTATAATTCTTTCACTGGTATCTACCTTATTAGTATACTAGCTGTTGCCCGCGGCTTCGCTCGCGTTAAATTCGGAGTAGCTCAGTTCCATGCGTACGTATAGTAAACACAGCCAAATTTTTTTTACTACCCTGCGAACTTTCATCTCCTATTTCATGCCCATATAGGTCAAAACCTTAAAAACGGTGGAACAATTATTAATGGTTATTTAATTCTTATTAAGTGCCTAAATGCAAAGTTTCATGGCGTCATCTTCTATGTATAATGACGAAATTCCATACAAACTTTCATCCCCTATTTAAACCTAACCTAACCCCCTAAGCTTTTTTTCGCGACAATATACTTATTGTCGCGAAAAAAAGCTTAGGGGGGTTTGTCCCTATGGGGGTTTGGGGCTATGTCCTTTCTCAAGCTCTAATCTATCCCTGTTTCAAATTTCATCAAAATCGGTTCAGTGGTTTAGGCGTGAAAGCGTAACAGACAGACAGACAGAGTTACTTTCGCATTTATAATATTAGTAAGGAGTAAGGATTGCTATTTCACCAGTAAACGCTGATAGTATGTATATAAATATAGATAAGATGACGCGATCGAAGCTACGTGACAGGTATAGATATCTCAAAAGCGCCTATCAGTTGTCATTCAAAGCTTTAATATGTGTGGTAGAGACACAGCCGTCGTTTTCCACTGCTATACATGATGATTTAAGCTGTGTAATGACAAGCGCACGCAAACAGCGTCGCGCGCAAAGTTGAGTTGGACTATCTATAGTCTTTTAATGATGTGGTAATAATATTACCGTAATATATACTTGGATGTTCCATTTTTCTACATAATATATTTACACATTTTATTCCCGACACCGCTTTTTTAAGGTCCCCACTAAGGATCGAACCCGGAACTTTTCGTATAAGAGGTCGAGTCCATACCACCAAGACAGAGAAGACTAGATACTCTAATAAGATCGCAAAAAATTCTAAACAAAGAGAAGAAGTGTACACATGTAACATAAACAAAAGATTCTAAGGTCATAAATCTATCACCCATCTGCCATTTCGGTTAATTAGAGCATGCCCACTAAAACACACGTGTGACGTCACCGAACACGTCAACAACACGAGATGTGTGGGTCATTTGAAGCCATAGTCGATTCGTTTGAGAAAGTAATATCGTTCGATTACGCTGGAAGGTTACTCATTTAATTATAGCTGTAGCCTTAGGCAAAGAATTCAGACGTACATAGAAGGACAGTTCTTATGAGCGCTTTGAGGACAAACTCGGCGATGTAAACGTCCGCCTGGCGGCGTGACGAGAGGGACACCGCGATGTCCCCAGCATATGAGCCTACGAGAGCGAGTGAGTGCGAACTGGGGACATGACCCCAATAAAGTCGGCACAAAAAATGCTCAAGTCCTTCTATGTACGTCTGAATTCTTTCTTTTTTCTTCCACCTCCGCGGCAAAATACGAAAAGCGAACCCGCTGGTTTCCGCTGCGATCAAGTGTAAATTGACTTGCGAAACTGTTAGGATGGCGGTTTATAATGCTCTAAAGGATCCAAAACATTTGTTAAATGTAACAAACTTTTTTTTTTTCACTTTCACTCATAAATAAACAACAACAGTTGTTTATTTATGAGTGAAATTCGCGTAAACCTAAGAAAATAATATTTGAGCAGTTGAGTTGAGGATATCGGAGCAAAATGTCATCATAATCAGAGTCAGAGGATGCAATATTATGAAAGAGGCGTAAAACACGGAGAGATAGTTTTCTGTAACTAGTATCCATTTTATAAAAAAAATGAATATATATAATTTCGCTTTTAGTTTTCGTTTTTAAAATTTTATTGTTTGTAGTAGAGGTGATTGAACATTTTTTTCCGTCATCTTGCCGTATAATCATCAATCATTTCATCATAAAGGTTGTTCATCACGCCCAAACAAAGTGACTATAATCAATAAAATATCTTTATTGGTTTGAAATTTTTATTAGGGCCTGTTTCACAATCTCCAGATAAGTGCCGAAAAGGCTATCGGTAACATATTTGACAAATAGATTATGTAGTATCTGTCAAATATGTTGCCGATAGCCTATTCGGCACTTATCTGGAGATTGTGAAACAGGCCCTTAATCTCATAATATAACCAAATGAAAGTATTATTTCGTTATTTTACAGTACACAATTCATAAGTTTGTGAACCATTAGGAGGTAAATAAGCCACTGTTAATCCGTGTCCCACGTGTTCTTTTTATAATAAAAGCAAATAGAGATAATTTAACAATGAAACCACGTGAAGCAGTGCAATGCGCCATCTATAAAAAAAATCACTCACAAGTCACAACTGAAGTCACACGATACATCAGCGGTCTCTAGCCTTTATAGGTTTTATTGCCAGTTTTCCTTGAGACATATGAGGCACGGAACACTATAATACCTCATATACAAATATGTACTTCGAACGATCTAACTTAATTATATGGATGTCGTTAAAATGTTTATCCATAAAACTTAAGACAATAATGTTGCACGTGAAATGACGTACACGAATGACACAATTAAAATGGCGACGCGGCGTCCAGTCGCAGTCGTCACCTTTGGTGTCCATAACTATCTAGGTAGGCCTCGTATTAGACCAATTCGACAATGAAGTGAAATATTCCAACACAAATCCTACTAAGTACTAATATAAGCGCGAAAGTTTGTAAGAATATTTGGTTTTATGTTTGTTACTCTTTTGCGCAAAAAACGAATTAATAGATTTTGATGCAGTGTTAAAATATTATAGGTTACACATCAGAATGGGACATAGCCTATAATTTATCCCCATACTCCCACAGGAAAAGGAAGTACAAACGTAAAACCGCGCGGCGTTGCTAGTTTATACTTTATACACAAAAATCAATGATATTGATGACTTGAACTAGGCCTTTTTTCTTAGCTATAATGATTGTATCTAAAAGAAGAAAAGGTATTTTTGAAGAACGTGTCATAAATTTGTAAACTATTATAAATCATTCCAATAAGCCGCGTAATTTTACGACGTAAATCTCATTAAAAATTATGTCACATCATGGAGTTTTACGACAACGTTAAGCTTTTGTCAATTCGAGTCGCTTTGACGTGATTTTGTTTACTAAGCTCTTTGAATTTCACTCTGTGTTTATTGGTGAGCCTTGGGACCATGGGCGTAGCCAGCTTTGGGCTCAGGGTGGGGCAGCAGTCGACCTATCCATCTTTCCAGGACATTGTGGAGCACCCGTCATTGCCAGCCTTGCCCCACGCACTTTTCTGGATCAAGGCTCACGTTTGTGATGAAATTATCAATGGCAGGGGCAATAGATTAGGTCCAAATCTATTGCCCCTGCCTCCTATGGCCTTATTTAATTATCATCCTATGGCCAGGGTGGGGCAAGCGCCCCAGCTTGCCTCAGTGTGGCTACGCCCATGCTTGGGAGTATACTAAGAATTATATAAGTACCTTGAGCGTTCAAGATTCAAACCATTCCAAATATGAATGAAGTTTTATCGGATGCAGTAGAAATGGATAGTCAAAGATATGCTCCATTTCTGCAGACCGTCGTGGTCAATTCTTCAAGGAATATAGTCCTTACCTCTAGATCATGAGTCTTGATCCAATGGTTGACAAACACACTGTTAGCATCTGTGAGGATCAACACCTTCCAGCCTTCCTCTGCTAAAGCGGTGATCAGCTCCACCATTCCAGCATTGGGCCGCATAGACGCGATGCTGTCCAGAATATCGTCTTGGCGGTATCCAGCTGAATAGGCATGTTGGAAGACCTGCAATCCGAAATAACAATGAACGATTTCATATATTTTGTAAAGGAGGTTTTTATGTGCAAATGTTTTTGTTGAGCAGCAGTAGGAATACAGAAATGACGAGTTGACTGGCACAGTAAATATACCGCTTTTTATTAGCTTCACCTGTACGTACGCTGGTTTGTATTGTACCGACTCTGTTGGGCGCGATTTTAATTCACTTTAAACGGTCGGGACTTTAGAGACCTATCGAGGACCATCCTGATTTTTTCACCTTGAAACGGTGTTTATGTGGTATGGAAAGAAATTTCATAACAACATATAATAACGATATGGTGTCTCGACTGCCCTTTTGCCTATGCAAGTAAAAAAAAACCAAAATATTTGTATAGAGTTATAAGTATGATAACCAAACTAAAAATTACTCTTATATAAATAAACCAAACCAAAAAGAAAAGTTTATAATAAAAATAGAAGAGTGATAAATATCTGAGAGCTGCCAGCAAGTGTTTTAATTTATATTGCAAGAATATAGTAAATACCACAGATTTATAAAACTGTGGTAAACTAAAAATAATAATAAAAATATTTAAATAAAATAAAAGGAAGTATTGGAACACATTTTATGGGTACTGAATATATTACGGTGACTATAAAGAAAACTAATGGAAAAGTTAGGTTTTGTTTCAATAAGGGCATATTATGCATTCTTAACGTCATATGACGTGAAGAATACTACTACAAAACCTCGAGCCCTAAAATAACGTTATTCGGAACTGAGATGATTTTATCGAGGTTACTCAATTGATTCCGTGAATCGCCTATTAGTTTAAGTCTAAATGGCCGATTATCACGAAGTATTCAAGAGACATTGACAAGATGATCCTGACCTTTGGAAAACTCGTGAAAACTCTGACGCTGGAGCGGCCAATGGCACGGCCAAGGTCTCTGGACGTTTGCCAATTCGTGCCAACTCATCGCTGGTTAGTGTCCATGTTATATAAGATTCAGAGAATTAGGTGTTCCGACTTCCAAGCATAATGCAGATATTTGTAAGTGCCTATCAGCTTTCCTATTTATGTTGCTTCTTGAACGTATGACGGAAGATCTATACGTTTCCATTCAAAATTGACATAAGTAATATTTATTTTTCCTAAAAATATCCATATAAATCTTAGAGCAATGCGGGACCTCCTTCCTCCTTACGGTTCCGTAAGGAAGACCGTGATACTCTAAGATATAAATGCAGGACGGCTGGTCGAGGGCAGGCTATTGAACACTTAAGGCTTTTGTTGGTTTCGATAGTGGAGAACCAATGAGCCATTCAACCAAGAAAGATCCATGTTGGCTTGACTTCTCCTATCAATATTGTTAAGAGAATTTTACTATTATAATGAAATATCTTAAAACGAGCAAAAAAAAGAGGTCGGCAAGGGGTCCACCTAATGCAGGAAAAGTTTGAGACACTATAGGCAGCGGAAACGTAATATGTCGAGTCTAAACAGACAGCAAAGCTGTTTAAAAGGAACAACAAGCAAGATGGTGGTACCCAGCCGGAAGCTTGTGTTATATTTTTCTGCAGAAGGGTTTGCTATCTGAAAACTGGACAGAAAACGATTAGGTTAATTATTATTCTTTAGATTTTTAGGCCGAATTTATATCTACACTAATATTATAAAGAGGAAAGATTTGTACCTATTTTTGTATGTTTGTAATGAATAGGCTCAAAAAGTACTGGACCGATTTCAAAAATTCTTTCACCATTCGAAAGCTACATTATCCACGAGTAACATAGGCTAAATTTTATTCTGATAAAAAATAGGGTTCCGTAAGATATTTTGGTTTTTCGGACACAAGGTGTAAAAAATGTTATTTTGCGTACTAAGATCCCGTTGTAAATCTTAGTTAACGCAGGCGAAGCTGCGGGCAACAGCTAGTAATATGTAAGTTGGATTTTTTTGTTTTGAAGTTTGGAATTGGAATTTTATATATGAATCAAAGTAAGTATAAGTATAAGTTTCACTACTTTTTTCTTGGAATTTGTCCTCGGGCCATGATCACGCTATAGTCGGAAGTGTTTGGAGCACCATGTCTGTTATCTGATGTTTGCTAATTAGCCGCAAGGTTACACTTTATCATTTTCTATTGTTTTGGTCGATAGCTACCATGCCCCGTGGCTAACATGACCATTCATTAAAAACTTAAAACGGGACACAGACATTTCATCTTTGTTCTAAAAGTATGATTTTTTTTGCTTTCAGACTTTCTTTAAGTATACGCTATAATTACAAATGATTTGTTAAAATTGATACAACAGGACAGATTCACCCTTTGCATTTTACATAATATCGTCATCATAAACAGCTTTTATCCGTCTAATCATGAACAATGAACATGAATGAACATGAATGCCAAGACGATCGATACCTTGCCACTCTCATCCAACACGGACCCGTCAATGCACGGAGCATGCATTCTACTCTTGGTCAATGGTCTACCAACACTTTTTCTACCTAGTAGCCTCAACTCTTGAAACTTATTGGCCCATCATCATCATATTTCGGACAATGAGATGAGAATATTAGTATACTAAAATTATTATCTTAGTTAAAATTTAGGACAATGAAAATTAGATATGTATACAATTTATACAAATAGGAATCGAGCCGCAGTAGTATGGAGCTGCATCTAATACTTTAGCGGTTGGGAGTCCCATCGTCTACACAACACGCTTCGAAGACTATTCGGGACGCACGAGTGACACAGGAAACAGCACCATTTTCCTAAGATTGTGTAAAAACAATCTGTGTGTGTGTGTGGCAGTCCAAACAACCTCCCGAATACGTTGTTATATTTCACTCGCAGAGCGCTGTATGACAGCATGACTGTATGAATAAAAAATTTAAAATAATATTTAAATACATTGAGGTAAAAGATAATTAACAAAAATAATTAGGTAATCAATAAATATAATGAAACTTATATGTCTTACTTATACTTTTTAAAATTAGTTATTTTTGGAGTCGGTACCAGCCAAAGCAAAGATAACCTTAACACATCTACTTAATACTGGGTGTACTCGTGTGAGTACAAAATCAGTAATTGCAAAGAAATTTATAATAGACGTGAGAGTATAATACTATGTATTCAAATGCTGTAAAATTGTGATTAAACTGTCCTTCTTGGCTGGCACCGACTCCCAAAATAACTAATTTAAAAAAGTATAAGTAAGACATATAAGTTTCATTATATTTATTGATTGCCTAATTATTTTTGTTAATTATCTTCACCTCGAAGTATTTAAATATTATTTTAAATTTTTTAGTTGTACATAATTTAAAGGTATAGGTTTGAAGTCGGTTTTGGTTTTTTATTTAAAATTAACTTTATAAATTATCGGCCGCGCTGGGGACAGCAGAACAGACTGCCCGAAAGCGGGACGGTCCCGCCAAAACAGGACGTATGGTTACGTTAACCATGGCATATAAGGTTATCTATGTGCTACTTTTAGACAAAAACTTCTACATCTAGAATGTATCTTAACATCTTATATAATACTTAAACAAAAATATTGTAAATTTATTGACGGACATTTTCCTCAATTAATAGCAACTACTCGCATGAAACCTTAGCTGCTGTATCACTGTATGTTAGATTGCGATCGCCAGGCCATACCACATTATCGACCACATATTTTTTTTACTTGACGTTTATTTTTCTGATAGAAAATTGTTGATACGTGACGAATACAAACGCGATTCTCTCGCACGTTGATGTTTCTAAAAACGTATTTTCATGCAACACCGAATAAATGGTTTTCAGAAAATTTTCCACGCTTATATTCTGAGACCTAACTAAGTGCTTGGATCTAGGACAACGACCCTAAGGTTTTAACCTTTAGTTAACATACGAACGGATGCACAACGAGAGCGATCATATAGAGGATTTTTTTCCGAATGGACTTATGCTGTTGGCCTTAGCCTTGCTTCATCGGAATTAAAGTAGATGGGCAGATGGCTCATCTAAGAATAACATAATATTATAGGGGGTTCCGTTGTGACAAACATCGTAGTGAGCAACTATTCCCCATTATGTATTGCGGCTATTTTTCTCGTAAAATACCGTTAAAAAAAATTTAAAGAAAAAAATAGACAGTGAATATGTGACTTTCAGCTATTAAATAGACGAAAGTGTCGGGATTGCACGGCAATTTATAGTTATTATTAACGACGGCATTTTATAGTTATTATAAAGTAGTTATTATAGTTATTATATAATGTGGAAAAACTCACACTCTGAAAATCTATTGCATAAGGATTGCCTTTCGTCAGACTTAGTCATTCAGCTAACATCTGGATAATTATATATTTCTAGTGAAACACTGACGTATCATACACAGTCACACAAGTTGCGTAAATATACTTCAGGGTTGCTATTTAAAAATATACTTAAATAGGTAAGTACCTACGTTATTAATTAAAACATTAAAACAATAGAAAAGAAAATCACCTAAACTCTTTACGATTTCAGCGTTTTAAAGGCATGAATAAAAATAGCAAACAAATCTCAATACACGCTTTTTATTAGCTTCACCTGTATGTATGTTTGTAACTGACTCTTTTGGACGCGATTTTGACGCACTTTAAACGGCCAGGTTTCGTTCAAACTTTATAGACCTATCGAGGACCGATGACATTACACTAATTTGATAATATTATTCAGATTTTCAATTTGCAAAATCATAAGCGTGTTTTTTAAGGCAGAAACATATTTGCGTGTCGCAACGACACGACCCTAACCATATTAAATGTATGAAACCGATATGCTTCTGGCGCATCACGACACGCCACGACACGTAAGTGTGTTTCTGCCTTTAGTTTTTCATTAATTTTTACTATACATTGCTTTGGCGGTAAACTCATAAAAATGTACAAAGCACAGTAGAGCTATGCTGTAAGGTCGTTTTCGAATCTCGAAAGCGGAATCCGCGGTGATATGACGACTTTGACGAATTTGTATTCTTTAAAACTCGACTATCTATACAGAATAGCCCTACAGTAACCAAGAGGAAGGAAAATTCAAAATACATAACGATGACGCTCCGATTTGAATGGAAGTGGTAAAAACTAAAACACACATTACGTTGTCCACTATTGGGAGATCTTAGCATGAACCGGTTCGAACTACATTTGAGCTGTTTTTTTTGCCTTGTGATTCGATTTCGTACTTGTAGTATTGAGTATTAAATTCGAAGGTAAAAGAAATAAGAATTTTCGTCAATCAATAATAACTTTAGTTTTCAAAGAAAGATCTTAGTTTGATCTTGATTTATAGCGATTAGAAGGACATACGCTGGTATGGTAGTTATTCCTTTTATATTTTAAAGTAAAAAAAAGTATCAACTCATAAAATATTATGTCCCACTGCTCGGGTCTCCTCGAAATCAGACGAAGAGGGTAAAGGGCCATGGTTCACCGATGCGATGGCCAAATGCGGGTTGGTGAACTTCACATACCTTCAAAGACTTTCAACCTCATCAGGCATGCACGATGTTTCCCTTAATCGGCAAACGAGCGATGGTCTCGTGTTAAGGGTGCACTTACAAATTTAGAAACACTCATTTCAAGGCACACGGGGGTTCAAGATCGAACCTGGAACCTCTCCCACAAGAGGCAGAGTCCATAACCACTGAACCATCGTCGCTTTATATGTTAGTTGGTTGGCAAACGTTTTTTCATGTTATGCGTATAGACATACGACATGGAAAGATGACTACCCTACAATAAGTGTTTAAAAACGAGTTCTAGTGGGATTGGCAACCATTTTTTCTTTGTCCTATTCTGAATCTGAAGATGTAAGTTTCAGCGTAAGTAATAACGCTGTTTGCTTTCGACGAATATTATATGATCTATATACTTACCTAATTTGTTTCCGCCTGTTTTAAGCCCCCTTTTAATGCATATTGTAAATTGTTACTTTAAAAATATCTCCAACTTATGTATATTCTATTTGGGTTACATTGTATTTTATACTTTACTAGCTGTTGCACGCAGATTCGCCTACGTAAACTAAGTTTTAATATGGGACCCTAACTTTTTGAAAATTTAATATAGCCTATGTTCACCGGGGATAGTGTAGTTACCCAACAGTGAAAGAATTTTTCTAATCAGTCAAGTAGTTTCAGAGCCTATGCAATACAAACAAACAATCAAATATTTTCTCTTTATAATATTAGTATAGATACATAATATATTATGTACTAGTTTTGGCATTTGATTGTTTCCCCTAGATCCGGTCCCTCAAAAGCCGTTAAAGGCGCTCGCTAGTGTTTTAGTTTGAGTGCAGTCTTCCACGTGAGTATACCACATAGGGCCAGGAACATACCCAGGTAACCCGGCTACATGCGACATGCATTTCCCTGCGTTATATAAAATTAATCAGAAGTACCGGACTATGTATTCGACGTATCATGTCGATGTTCGACACGGAGAATGCGCGGGGCAGCAGGTACTTTTTGAAAAGAAGTAATATCCAACGGCCCGTATATATAAAGTACAGACTACAGTACTAACAGATGGACGTGACACAATCGGTATTTAAAGCGCAAAAACGCGCAAATATATTTAGTATTAGACACTTTTGTCCTAGAAGCCTAACGATATGACGTGCTGGGGGCTTAGTCAAAATGCCATTACGAAAACGACAGCGAAGTTCTTTCGTCCGTTCGAAGTTGTGATTGGTTAAATCACGTCGTCGATTGAACGGTCGAGCGATCGACGACGTAATTTAGCCAATCACAACTTCGAACGGACGAGCGAACTTCGCTGTCGTTTTCGTAATGGCATTTTGGCTAGGCCCCCAGGTGACATTGCCAAAGCTCTCTGAATTGGTTTCATCTATTCTAGCGCTATTAATATTATAAAGATGTATAGTTTGTGAGGCTGCAGGAGGTACTGAACTCTATCTCTGGATCTATTGAACTGATTTTGAATTCCTTTGCCAATAGAAGGCTACGTTATTTGTTCGTGACATATGTGGTAGACATATACTTTATTCCGAATATAAATTATTCCAGTACTTCCACTGCAAAGTACGCGGACGAAAATCGAGATGCTAGTAAATATTAAGTTCACTCATTTAAGAGCTTACGCAAAAGACATTAGATGCCGCGGCCCTTCTTGTTTAAAGACGTGACTGTGTAAATAAACGTGTACGTCCATACAGACCTCAAGAAAAGCGTTTTTGGAACGTAGTTCATTGCATGCTAACATCTACTTTTTGTCTGAATCGATGACTTTTTATAAATATTATAACTCCGCTTCACCAACAAATTCTTACACTGGATGCACAAAAAACACTGGATAAAGGGGGCACTCAACTCAATCTAATAAAATGGTTTGAGCTCACAATACTTTCAAATGGATGTTCATATCACACGATGCAGGACTTATATGAACAGGTTTCAATGGCACTACTAAGATTAAACTGTAAGTAGCACACCTCTCACAGTTTTAATTACAAAACAAGACACAGACAAAGCTCAGTAGTTAAATAAAATGACTTCTGAAAGGGTTAAATAGTTGTTTAAGCTGCTAATTTTACAAGATGTGATGACCAGCTGATCATGTCGGACTGGATATTTTACTCGCGGGTTTGAATCGCGCCAAGTATAAATAATTTTTATTATGAATATAGATGTCGGCACTGCATCATGGATGTATGTATTAAATAATATAAATTTCCTAAATTTATTTTCGTTCTTATGAGCCGACGACACATTATGTCGCATAAGGGGTGAAAGTATAAAATAAACTACACAAGAAAATACCAGTTCCCTAGATAGACATATTATATAGTTCCGGAATAACTAGCAAAAAATATATAAAAATGACACTAAATACTAACATTTCATTCACATAGTTAAATTACTTTACTTACAAAACTGCCAAAGATTTGAATGTGTTGCTCTAACAACCATTTAAAACTTTGAAAAAAAAATTTGCATCATTAAAATACAGATTTTAGGAGAGAAAAAAAGATCCCCAAAGATTTGTTCTTTTAAGCTTTGATTAAATTTTATTTTAGAATATCACTCAAATACTTACACCTGAAGATGTATTGGCTACTGGTTCAACCTAGCACAAAATATGTTTTATTATGTCTATTATAATATTTATCTATAGTCTATATTAACATGTAAAATAATAAAGTTGTTTAAAAAAGAGAAATATCACATCAATCATAATTTTAGACCATGAATCATTTCAAAAATCGTAATTGTCCTATTATCTATTAAATAACAGGATTATCTATGAAACCATAGGGCTAAGCATAGAATACACAAGCCTAACATAATATCTTCATTTATTTATTTAATTTTTAATTGTTTTATTGTATGTAATAAACCCAGTGACGGATTTAGGCTTCATGCCGCCCTAGGCTCTATTTATGGCGCCGCCCTTACTGATTGGATATCATTCGGTAAAGGCTATAATTAATCTTTAAAAAAAATCTTATTCATAGACTGAAAGGTAAATAAAAAAATTGAATAATTATAAATATTCTATGGAAAATTCTTTACAAAAATTAATCAAAACTCATTTTTCGCCGTCTTTACTTTTTTCGCCTCTGAAATTTTGGAAAAAATTTTGCCGCCCCTTAAATCATGCCGCCCTAGGCCCTAGGCGTAAATCTAGCACTGAATAAACCATAATATAGGCCTTTCCCAGCAGTTTATACAGCATAGGTTAGTAAAACAAATGTAATAAACTTTTCATATTGAAATTTACCAAGAGAAGCTCATTTACCAAGAAGAAGAAATATTTTATAATATATTCCAGAAAAAAGTTTGAAAGATCGGTCATTATTAGTACTATATTTATATAAGAATATTGAAAAAATTCTTATCACTTTCATTTAAATAAATTATGAACAGTTGGACATTGTCCAAAATTCGATTTAAAAAAAATAGGAAAATGTATAAGATAATAATTACACAAATAATTTAAAGCTCACTTCGCTCATGTACGGTGTCCAGTCGTGATTCTGTGACTCCCATTCCGGCGGTGGATGTTTCTCACGAAGTCTCTCTATTATTGTGGCATCTGAGTCTTCATGAACTATGGTACGATCAAAATCAAATACAGCTAAGGAAGACATGACTTAAATAAATACGCGCGCACACGATAGCAACTCAGAATATACTGCGGTTGACGGCAGTTCGCCACCGAGAAGAGATGATTTAAATAATTTTGATATTGCAAATTTATACATGTTTTCTGCAAAATTGGGGTTTTCCTTCGAATGACAAACAGCTGCTTTTTGACATATTATGACATTTTTCTTTTTTAGTTTCTGTGCGAACAGGCTAAGACAGAAGCCATACTACCATGTGGAAACGCCAAAGGATACGATTTTGATTATCGACCTTTCTACTCCACCCATCCAAAATAGTTAATAGTCTACCCAATGATATTATATTAAAACAGATATGTTATAAACGCGCCATAGTGAAGACTCGAAAGGGACCCAATTGGACTCCAGTACCTTCAGTCTGTCGTCACGCATCGCACGAGTCATACGCATTGCGCTGTTACAAAATTTAAAAAAATAATGCCCTCTTGTGTCTTTAGGAAATGTACCAATTATTACAGCAAAGTTAATAAAACACAAGGCATGTCATACCACAAGTAAGTACGCAAAATACTTCGATTTTTTACATATTTTAATTATTTTCCAATTATTTTGATAATTAGAGGCTAGGAAAAAGAAAGAAATGGCAAATACATTTTTTGTCGGGAGAGCGACAAGGACGCGTGCGTTCCGGACAAAGAATAAAAGTACAGATGCGAATATTAGGCAGTAAAGTCAACGTTACTCCAGAGTCCTGTTTTACAACAGTTTTTTGAACATATCCCTATACTTACATGCTCATCATCTGGTATCGAAAATATTAATTCATCATCGGGACTTCGTGCTTTAGATTTAGATGAAAATGAAAATATTTTAGATACCCCTACACCAAGTGACAAAAATTGAGAAAACAATATTAATATTCTATCTGAAATGTTGAATAGTGAAAATTGTTCAGAGTCAATCAAACAAATAACAGGTTACATTTCTGGTTGGATTGCACGAATATTAACAAAGTGATTAAGTCTGAAATTTGTGTTGATGATCTTTGTACTAAAATTATGGTTTCACAAATTGGTCACAATCAGAGACATGGGAGGCTTATGTTATGCATCAGAAAGCTTGTTTTCAGTATGCTTAAAATCTGAAATGCTTATAAAATCTCATTTAAATGAAAACGGTAGCCATTATTTTCATAATAAAGATGTAGAGAGTCTAAAATGTCAGATTTTAAAATCTTTCATACATTATAATATATCTCAAAGACTCACTTTTAGAACATTCCAAACAACAGGCGCCTTTTTTTATTAAGACTATAATTGATAAATACACAACAGTTCGCCTTCATTATGCTCATAAAAATAATCACGAAATAAAAAAACTCTCTAAGAGACCGAAAAGAAATAAATTAAATCTTTTCGAAGGTGTATGATTGTTTTTATTGCTAAATAAATATTTTTCCTATTAAATCGTATTTTATTTCTCAACTAGGTAGTTGAGAAATAAAATACGATATATGAGGTTATTAGGTATAACCTCATAATCTTTAATAAAGTTCATTAATTTTTATAGGTACAAACCGCGTCTTCGAATTTTGTACACGCGCGTGTCCCATCTGTTTTGTTAAATTTGTTAGTCTATGATGTCAAAATGTAATTGGTCGCCAGAACAATGTTTGTTTACTTTGAGTACGTAATTGATAACAATAACAGTCTCTCTTTTTCTTGTTATATTTATTATGCTATCCCTTTTCTGCCATTTTAACTTGTAGTGAAATGTACAAGAATAAAAAGTGTGCGTGTGTGCTAACGCTTTGCACGGAACACATTTTCCGTGTGTTTTATTTAGCGTATAACATATCTGTTTTTAATATAATATCATTGAGTCTACCACAATATTTGCCAACCAATCACAATATAATATACATATTAAGTTTTTAAAACAAACACCATAGAAAACCACTCTGAATCAATAGAATAAAAATAATGATTATTTAATGGGAATTTTACTTAATAATTCTCACCTCTCCCCTTTTGAAAAACATTAAAATTAATATTTGATTTCAATGTTTTGTAGTTTCCTATACTCTTTGTTTTATCATCGACATAAAAAAAACTATCTCGAACGTCAAAAATCAAATGTCAAGTTGTGTTCGAGTAAGAATTTAAATAACCTATTTTAGATCGCAATAATTTATCTAAAAAGTTAATGAGTTTGAATTAATAATAATGGCTTCAATTAAAGTTTGTTCAGTGGGAAGACTTTCAAGATATATCACGGATTCATCTTTCCGGAATTTATGTTCAAATTTTTACAGGTACCATTGCGCAACCAATTCTAACCTAAAGTTGACTTTTAATCTCTTTAATATAAATAAAATTGAATTTTGATATGATACCCTTGTCTTAAAAGAATTGTAGTATGTTTTTCTAGACTGTAGTTAAAACAGAAAAAATATTATAAAAAAGCTATTTCGTCATCCTATGTTTTTAATAAAAAAAAAATATTAAAATATGTTTCAACTCTAACTCACTTAAATCCCAGGTATATTTTAATTGAATTTAATGTTGAAATTGAAATATTTAATGATGCCCCATTCGAGAGAATGATGATAATTTTGTTTAAATTTGACAGTAATCCTATGGGTATTACACATAGAACAAACTAACTTACTCAGTGTTTGTAAAATTAAGGGTTTCAACTTAAGAATTAATCAACTACTTTTGATTAATGTTTATTGGCATAGGCTTTATTTAAAAAAAAAGTTTTTTAAGCTCGCACCTTATCATTCTTAAGTTATTAATGACAATTTATAAGGTTTTTAATAGCTGTAGTAATTTATTGAACTACACTACAATTCCTCACCTTTCACAATATTGAAGGAATAAATGTTACATATAAGACTCCTTCCTTGAAGTCTTTTAACAAAGTATTTTTCTTATCAGACTCTTCAGCTTTAATGAATAGATTTCCAATTTTATTTACAGAATTTCAGTGCGCAATTACAGTGCTGAAGAGAAGGCAGCTGAGAGTCAGTCAGAAAAACAATTACCAGGCAGTATAGAGGAATGCCATAAACAAATAGAGGCACTGACCACAGAAGTAGGGACTTTAAAGGAACAAGTCAAAGATTATGAAGTAAGTAAAACACCTACAGTTTTTTTTTTGTTTTGCATAGTAGTGAAGCTTAGTTGCCAATATTACATATTCCAAATGTAAGAAATTAAGCAAACAATGAAATTTTATGTCTAATTTATAATTCCAGGATAAATACAAGAGAGCACTAGCTGATGGAGAGAATGTTAGACGACGGATGTTAAAACAGGTGGAAGATGCAAAATCTTTTGCCATACAGAGTTTCTGCAAAGATTTGTTAGATGTAAGTTTGATGGTTCTATTTGGTGTAGCCTTTGTTTTCCTTTACACTATTGTCCTTATAACAATTATAATTCCGTAGGTAGCAGATACACTTTCTGCTGCTGCTGAAAGTGTCCCTGAGGAGGGTGCGGAGGGAGAGGGTGCCAGTGCTGCACTCCGCTCGCTGCGAGATGGTGTCCGTCTCACTCGTGCACAACTCACACAGGTATGAAAATAAGTCTAAAGTAATGAAATAAAGTGCAAGACTGTTTTTCTTTATTAAAAAATTCTGGAGGTGCAAGACTGACTTGAAAATTTATATTAGCTGCCATTTTGAGATTTAAATATAATCTGACTAATGAAGGCAACCATTTTAGTTGCGCAACAACAAAATATGCTTAGGTGGATTGATTGATCCATCTCAAACAGTAGGTTCAAATCAAGTAGCTCTTCAGTCATTGGTTATAACCAAACTACACTCCAGCCAAACTCAATGTAGAATGTTTGTAAACAAACCACAACAGCTGATTTTTAGGGTTTTCACTTCACAATTTACCATAATTTTACACTATTAATCATTTTATCATAAAAATCAAACAGACTGTCTATAATATTAATTGTTAAGTCATGTAAAACAAAAAAATTGATAAAAACCGTTTCAAATCACATGCCAGTGGCCATTTATTACATTTTTATTTGTGGCGGTTTGTCATAGTTTCAAATGTTGACATCCCTAATGCATTGTTCAGGTTTTGGTAGAAATTATGAACCTTTTTTCATTGTAAAAATGTATAAATAAATGATGTAAAAATACCAGAAGAATCCTACAGTATTCCAAATAATAAGTCCATTTTAGAAAAAAATAATGAAAGTGAAAACGAAAAAAAAAACAATGCAGTGACGCTAAAACGATGAATTTCACATAAAATTTAAATGATTGAGGTCAGAATTTTACTAGATTAATGCTTTGTGGAATTATAACCTATCAAAGTAGTCAATAAAGTTATTATTACAATATTGCACTGTAGGCTTCTAAGATACATATTCATATTCAATATTTTACACTTTATTAAAATCACAAAAAATAACATTTAATAAAAATGTTTTCGTCCCTGCTGTCGGCCGGTTGCCTAGCAACACTTTGTCATTAAACATTCTATATCGAGTTTGGCTGGAGTATACGTACTTGATTGTACTTGATATATGCATATTTGTGAAGGCTATCTATAGTTCGAAATTATGATGATCTTAAAAATTGTATGGTTAAATATTTATAAAATATGCAGGTATTCAACCGACACGGCTTAGTTGCAGTCTCACCTCTTAGAGAAAAGTTTGACCCAAACTTGCATGAGGCACTATTCCAGCAGGTAATTTATTTTCTTAACCTATCATAATAATATAATAATATTTTTAAACAACTTCAAAAAAATGAGGTGTTTCTTATTAAAGTGTTCTTTTTATGTGCCAATTAAATAACGTCGTTCAATTATAGTCATAGAGCACAAATATTTAATTGTTTCTTCAACAGACTGAACATCTTTCACCGAACATTATATCTCCCACTCTGAAACTGGCAAATCCTTTTGGGAGCTAAAGCCAAAGAAGAAGAAGAAGTAATTGTTAGAATGTTTTAAGCTAAGATAATAAAGTATAAAGTTAGTATTTTATGGATCCTGAAGTTGTTTAAAAAGTTACCAGTTACCTTTTTAAGACTACCCTCTTTTTATTCTTCATGTAAAGGTTTATAGTCACATCTTTATGTTTAACAGGAAGTGGAAGGAGCACAACCAGGCACAGTGGTTGCAGTAAGCAAAGTGGGCTATAAGCTACATGAAAGGTGTGTCCGGCCTGCACTGGTCGGTGTCGCCAAAGGAGACTCCTAGTGCTGTGAGTATTAGTTTGTTTTAATCTGCTATCTGATAAAACTGGTACTTGTGTTTTAAATTTTTTTTTAATTTTTTGCTTTTGTTGCTTGTGGACTAGTGGTGACGACACAATTATTAAATGAACTAGCTCAGTGTAATGCACAAGTAATGTAATTTTGAGATTATACTTAACGTTGTAGAGATTCCAACACATATTGATTAAAAAAATAACAAGTACCTATTTTACACACTAAAACCGATATGGCATGCCCAGTATTAATTTCTTCCAATTTAATATTGTTTCAGGTAAATGCAAACTAATGGGTGGTTTTCACGACAGTGAAAAATTTATTTTTATTCCAAAAACTATTGTTAATATAAATTGTTATGATCACAATGTCTTTAAATTAATAAATTAATCATAGGATGGTTGTTAATATCAAGCTTGTCTAAGCCTAATAATGGAAATGGAAACCATTTTTTTATCAAGATATTAGTGAGTAAAACAATAGGGAAATATCAAGAGTCAAATACTGAGATCCAATATGTCATAATACACATTATTATTGCATATGTTGAAAAAATATGTCCAACTAAACAGTATCTTTATTGTATGGTTTGGTATGTTGGTGGACCACAATGTTTTTTGTTAAAAAATTAAAACATCATCAATCAAATTGTGTTACAGCATTAATGGTAATGGTATGGTAACTCATACCACCACATGCCCTGACTATGCTATGAAATATATATACGGCAATATATAAATATTCCACACAGAAAGTAGTTTTATGCAGCGGTCTAGTTTGTCGATCCCAAATATTATATGAGATAAAGTTTTAAATGTTGCATTGACAAAAAAGTGAATATGGGAGTGTAGCTAAAATAGTTTGTTACAAGTTTCTAAGTTCCATGTACAATAACTTTTCCGATTAAAGTTGGCTGTACGACATTACAAAGTGATTTTTTCGTCAAAGTGGACGACAACTCGTGTATCAGGCCGACCTTACTATTCTACTATATTATAAGTATGAGTTAACCGCACAATTGAAAATTTTCTTCAGCAACATTTGCCGAATTAAGTAATGCGAAGTTTCCTCTACATAAAATATGTTTCAGGAAATATATTTTGCTGGATGATGTTGGGGGAAATCTTAAGCCTATTTGAATTAAAAGCATCAGTGAACGCCTGATGCGCGTCATTAATTTTAGGTTTTTTTTAAATGAGAAATATTTATTTTTTGCTGTTGTTGGATTTAGTTGTTAACACAATTTCTTATCTACCACCCTACATATTTCACTTATTTAAATGAGTTTTGACTATAACCATACTGTAAATGTTAAAATTTTCCGAATGACTCAAATTTTTGTACAAAAACATATTTCAGATAATAATAATATGTATATTATGTTCATACAAAAAATAATATATTTATATTATTGTACTATATTTTTTTTATTTAAGTGCATTTATTTTCAATTTATTTGATAATGGAAAAGGGCCACTGACTGACTGTAGTTCCTTATTATTTAAGGATTCAATGTCTGGGGCTCGGCTTAGTTGTGGGATTTAAATGGTTTATGTAAAAACACATCTATTCAAGTGTGTACATTGTATGAAAGGTATGTGTTTTTATATTAGATGAGAATAGTTTTCTGTTATAGTAGACTTGTAGTTTATATTTGTATAATAAATGAAGGATATGAAGCATATATATTTTTTTTATTTTCATCAAACTAGTACAACATATTTTTAAACCTCTTTTAACATAATACAAAACCCCTACACCAGTTTTTTTCAGTAAGTTTTAATTTTAACTGCTTTTCTTTAAAATTTTTGATTTATTTATGAAGTCAAGAATACTTTTTTACACGCTTTCTATTAGCTTCACTTGTATGTCAGTTTGTCAGTATGTCAGTATGTAACTCTCCGTGGGTAATCTGCGCGCCTGCGGCCTTCCTTGGTTCTGGTAGCCGTTTCTCAGGCTCCCTCTCCGAAATCGAACTCTGATTCCCCGTATTGTTAAAACTAAAAAGTAAAAAATAAATAATAGTTAAAAAAACTAAAAACACGCTTTTTATAGAAACCCAAACTAAAAAATAGAAATAAATTTTAATAAATTTAAATTAAGAATAGTGTTAAAAATTTCAATAACTATAAATTAATAATAGTGTAAATAAAAAAAAATATTTTATTTTAAAAAAAGCGTGGGCGTGCATGGTGTCAATATAGTTATAAATATTTTATTGACAGATATGAGTAGAGTGATTATCATTTTGATAATATCTTAAAAAGCACCCCACGCTTTTTTTAAAATAAAATAATTTTTTTTATTTACACTATTATTAATTTATAGTTATTGAAATTTTTAACACTATTCTTAATTTAAATTTATTTCTATTTTTTAGTTTGGGTTTCTATAAAAAGCGTGTTTTTAGTTTTTTTTAACTATTATTTATTAATTTTTGTATTATATGATGATGTAAAAAATACAAAAAAAAAACGACAGCAAAGAAATAATAAGTGAATTCTCTTTTGGTTATATTATTGAACTGCTATTGAACATTGTGGAAATATGTAATTAATTTTATTTAATTTTTTGAGTGAAGTGGGCATTGGCTTCTTAAGAGTCCAGGTTGGATCCTAGCTGTGGCTCGAAATGTGTTTTTTTTTATTTAAATCTAATTGCACCTAAATACAAGATCATCATCCAATCCCCACATTGATAAACTATGGTCCTATACCCTCCTCGTCTCATTTTAAGGAGACCCAAGTGGAACAGTGGTACAATATAATTTATTTTATTTGTGAAAATTAAAATGAAGTATATTATACCACTGTGCACTTTTTATTATTAAAATATAATTAGTCCATAGAAAATCAATAAACGGATAAGAACTTTATTAATAAAGCAATCAATAAAAGTTATATCATAGTTTTTCTAAAATAAACATTTAGTAATGTTTATTTTGTAAACATTATTACCCCTGCAATAATTTCTCATTAAATTGTACCGAAGTATAGATATTAATTTATAGGTATTATTTAAATATTTAGAGTGGACTGTACCTGAACCCCGAAGTTAATTAAAAAAAAAAAGAAAAAAAAAACAAGACTGTACCAAAAATGTTTCATATAATTAATGCATATATTGTGCTACAGTAATTGTAAAATAATAATTCTCAACACAATCAAGGCTTGTCAAAGCATTTGTTTCTATACAGTTTATTGTGGTCTCCTAAAACTCATTTTTTGGATCCTGAAAATATGAAACAATAAAATTGTCTGGTATCACCTTATACATATTTATTTAACACTTCACTATATCACTTAGTCCAAAAGTCTCTAATTTAATTTAGAATCCCTCCTGGTAGGCCTTGGACTCGAGCCGAGCCTGCAGTAACTCGAGTTGGCGGCGCGCCTCGCACTGCGGGAAGTTGTTCAGGTCGTAGTATTGCGGTGCTATCTTGAGTAACCATTCAGCTGAAACAACATATTAGCAATTAGTATCATAGACAAATAATAAACAAAAGAAATAATACAAAAATTAATCAATGTACAATGTTTATACACACACAAGAAATATATATTTACACATTTATGAGCAGGAATGGAATTGCACCATAGTACATGGTTACATTAAGTTTAAAAATTTGACGACGCCGTACATCCCAAGGCTTCCTTTCAGTGGTGTCTTGAAATGGGTTTCCTAGAATTTCTAATAGCACTCTCAACACGAAACCATCGCTCGCACACATTTTTACACAGGAAAACATTGTGAGGACACCTGCACACCTCTTTGATTGCGTGTGAAATTCACCAACCTGCATTATGTCAGTGCATTGGTAAACTACGGCCTTATACCCCTTTATCAAGCAGTGAGACATAAGGATTGATGCTTTTTATAATATAAAAAGTTAAAAAATAAATATATTGATAAAAATATGGCTAATAATTACGTTTGATATCAGTGACTGTCCGTATGTAGTTTTTAGTGGTGAGGACAAACTCATTGTAGATGACCCAGTCAGGCTTATGATCCAGGCAAGTAGATGGATGCAACTGGACAACCTGGTTATCTTTCACCGTCAAATAGTGACCAGTGCGTTCCAAGTGGGCTACCTGTAAAAGGAAAATATGAGATTGATCAAGACCCAATAACACAAAAATTGAGTGAAAAACACCCAAATTGAAAGTTAATTAATTTAAAGTCACATAGACTAGTACCGGTAGACAGGATTTTCCTAAATGTGATAAAGTGAATTACTTTTATCAATTTTAGGTGATTTATTCTTGTTAGTTTTTAACTTAAGAGATCTTAGCAATGATAAAATTTTCATCAGTCTAATGCTGAACATAGCAATATTAGCATTCTAGTTTTTTTTTACTTTAACAATGATTTTTTTTGTTTGTATTTCTTATTCCAGCTACTTAAATGCCATTCCACCTACACAGGCAGGCACAAGCATTATGTAATATACAAAAGAGATGATAACCATACCTGCATGAAGAATCCATTGACGAGTGCCTTTCGGATATTAATGTAATAATCTTTGCTTTCAAACTCTGTGCTTGTCCTTTTTAGAGAGAATCTGTAATACATACAAACATAATCAATACACACTTATGGCAGTTTTGAACGTCCGCGACACTTAACTAAGGACGAGTAAAGTGTGTTAAAACATACTAGGCGTGACCTTGGCGAAAAAGAGGTGTACATTTCTTTTTAGGGTATAGCTTGTATAGAAATACATAAATCCTCGCCATATTGCGGAAAAATACTACGTGTTTTACTATATAAAAGATAATGGTCTCACTAATGCAGGGTTCAATATTTCCGATCAGGCAATATGTTGGTCATATGGGCGAGTAGTCAGGCTACTGGATATTATATGCAGCGGTTGCAGGTTTGAATTCCAACGAGTGCAAATAATTTGTATGATGAATATATTATGTTTGCACCAGTTCATAGACATGTTAATATTATGTATTGTATAGGTACAATATATATTTAAAGAAGTTTTTTTTAAACTTGATGTAGGTAGAACTTTGCTTTTTTTTTCTTTTCTAAAGAAATCTTTGGTGTGCTTGTTTGCAGTAAGATTGTAAGCTAGTGGCTTACTAATTTGAATGCAATTTTGCACACATGTAGTTTGCTCTTTAGTTTACTTCAAAGGATACTTTTAAAAACGTTTGAGAACAATTGCTGTGGATATGGCAAGAAGACGTCTTCAGTTGAGGTCTTTAGATTTGTTATAGTTGGTAAAATTTTATCTATCATAATATCCTCTGTGCAGTAATCATATAATCTATGTTTTATGCAAGACATTCACATTCATCGAGTCAAAGGACTTCAAGCAGATTTTTTGGGTGGTTCAAATATTGTCAGGGGTCTCTTACCAGCAGGTGGTACTCCTCTTTTACAATGAATTCAATATTTCAGTTGAATTAGTAAAATAACATGCGGATGCTAAAGATTTTTTACTATTCTATATTTACCTATCCATAATCCTGCTGAGCTGCTCTCTTACATTGTCTCCAGACTTGAGTGACCTGTAGTTTATAAAGTTATCGTAGCACCAGTTAGGATCTTCCATACCTGAAATCACAAATATACAAAAAAATATAAGGTTTTGTTTAATAAAAATGTCACTATTTATATGTAAGTATATATTTTAATGTAAGTATATATTTTAATATAAGTATATATTTAAAAGGGCATTATTTTTATATATTTAAATAAATGACTTAAACAACTGGATGAAGATTTAAGTGTAGTACATGAAATGACTATTACTATGCACTGAAAAGAAGTCACATACATTAGAAATAATTATTTTGGTCATAGCTTCGCCATATTTAAATGATACACTCTTTTTTTGTTTTGATTTTTGACCCAATGTTTTGATAAAATATTTTCGTTACGATACTTTGATACTCGAACAAACAAATATTGTAAGCATAAACACATCATATAGATTATTGTATATAATTTAATATTACAATAAAAGTACTCACTCTGTTTGAAGGCGTGGTAGACGTTGAGTAGCGTTAGATGGTCTCCGTCGATGTGAGCGAAGCGCATCTTCGCCTCGTCCGCCGCCTTGCGCGCCTCGTTGGGTCGCACGAACACTTGCGGCACTGTATAACGATATTATACATTATAAGCTGTGTGAAGAACCAAAGGTGGGGGCTAACTTACGGGTGGGAAAGTTGCGACGTACCGAACACGTGTACCTTGGATACTACCATTAAGAGAAAGCATTGTAAGTACTAAGAAAAACACTTAACCAGCACCTCCAACTTAATAGGATGCTAGTCTTTGAATGAGACCCATGATCAGCAATTAACGTAAATAATGAAAATCATTCGAGCGGAAAAGGTAAATCACCTCAGCGTTTATCGAATGAGGCATATGTTTGACGTGGAAGCAATTTCTGCACCAATATTTAAAAACTTTTGGCAAAATGGTTTCCATCGTATTCTCTTACCACACCCTCGCCAGTGAGCCATCGGAATCTCTCAAACCGGAGAGACTCCACAGCTTATTTTGTAAGCGAAAGGTACCACGCCGGTCGTGACAGCCCAATTCGGCTGCAAAGCAGAACGGCACTACCTCTGACTATCCCATTTATGTAGTCCTATTGTCCTTATCCCATTGCCAGTAAAACAACGTCAGCATAAAAACCTTGTCAATTACATCGATATTACAATGTAATGCTTACCTGACAACATGGCGGTGATAGAGAGGATCTCGTTGGAGCAGTTGTGGTTGCAGCTCGCTATCAACATTTTGGCCAGCTGCGGGTCGAGTGGGAATTCCGCCATCACAGCTCCGAGATCAGTGAGATTGCCGTCATCGTCTGAAAAGGAGAATGGTTTATTCAGATCAAATAAATATCACGATTAATAATTTTTTGCCTGCAGCTGCGTTTGTTGTGACGTCATAACGGTCGACGACGGCAAACTTGAAGTAAACGGCTAGTAGTTCCAAATAATACTTCCATTCAAAAATCAGTTTTGGTGCGAAGTTCATTTTGATGTCAAGAGATAAACTTCTTGAGCTACGCAGTGCACCTTTTTGCATGGCTAAAATATGTTAAACTCGCGTCAGGACCCGTGACGTGAACTTCGTAAGACTGATCGAAAATTCGTAAGATTACGATAATGTAACTATTGATTTTTCTGAGAGATTTTTTAGGCTTTTTATAATTGCCCTACCACAATGCTTATACTCCTGGGCAACGTACGGATTAGAAGATTCAGAATCACTCACCCAGTGCGGCAAGGTAGTTGAGCAGCTCCAGCGCTCTCATCAATGTCTCCGGAGCTGGTGGATCCATGAAGTCAAAGTGCACCAAATCGTCGATTCCCAGCTTTTTCAACTGCAAAACTACAGATCCTAAGTTTGATCTGCAAGTGTAATGCGGGTAAGGCATTAGACGTATTGCTCATCAAAATTATATTTACATTCTATTTATCTATTTCAATATTTTTATTGAGACATATTTTATTAGAAATACTGACAAATTTTTGAATTGAAAAATCTACTAGCTACTCTAAAACTACATCTACTTAGCGAATTGACAGTTAGCAAGTTTTAATGCAAAAACTATTTATGAATTTATGATGAGGTTGAAAGCTTGAGTTTTTTAGTAATAATATCTATAGATGCTTTCTAATTTGGTACTGTGGTAAGTTATTGAAGAACTTGAGTTACAGGTACCACACAACGAAAATATAACCATCTATTACCCAGGAACACATAACTTTTTGTTCCCTGGCGAAATTTGAACTCACTACCTCGGACTTTAGAGCCAACGCGCTACCCATTGAGTTACAAAGATCGTTAAATAACAATAAGATAATGATATTCATCTTAAAGTAAAAGGGTTTCACAGAGCAGTATTCTTGAATTCCACCAGCATATCATCAACCTACAATCAGCTCTTGCACACACAAACTTCGTTTACCTTATGATAAAGTATGAAAATAAATATATAAAAAGTAAAACCCAAAACTCCCTTTTTTAATGTTACCTCAAAATCTCTGGGTAGGTGTTATCTTGCATTTCATCCTTGTACGCTTTCTCTGTGTATAATCTGAAACATTTTCCCGGGCGAGTTCTGCCAGCGCGACCGGCTCTCTGCTGAGCCGACGCCTTGCTGATTGGAGACACTAGAAGTGACTCCACACGCACCCTCGGATTATACACTTTCTGTTTAGAAAATCCTGTGTCGATCACGAACACCACTCCGTCAATCGTCAACGATGTCTCGGCTATGTTCGTGGACACCACAACTTTCCTTCCGATGGCCTCCTCAGATCGGTTCGGCGGTGGGGGCTCGAAGATTCTCTGTTGCAGGTTCGGTGGCAGAGTGGAATATAACGGTATACATTTTAATTCACCCACCTCCGGACCCAAACTGTCAATTTCACGTTTTATTCGCTTACACGCGTCTTCGATTTCCTCTTGTCCAGTCAAAAATAAAAGAATATCACCAGATATTTTTTCGCAGAGATGAATTTGATTGACCGTACGAATAGCGGCATCCAAGTAGTCTCTTTCGGCTTGGGGCGTGTAGAATATTTCCACAGGGTGGGTACGTCCAGGTACGTTCATCAGTGGTGCGTTGTCAAAATACTGTTGAAACTTTCCGGCGTCCAAAGTAGCGGACATAATAACTAATTTAAGGTCTGTGCGTTGTTTAATGACTTCCTTCAAAACGCCCATCAATATATCCGTCGCCAGTGTCCTTTCGTGAGCTTCGTCAAGAAGAATTACTTTGTATTGCTCCAACATTGGGTCGGACATGGCTTCACGTAACAACATACCATCTGTCATGTACTTGAGAAGTGTCTGTGGACCGGAGCAGTCTTCGAAACGAATGCTGTAGCCCACTTGTTGTCCTAGAGCAACATCCATTTCTTCCGCTACTCTTTGCGCCACGGACATTGCGGCTACACGCCTGGGCTGTGTGCAAGCGACACCGCAGGACTTGCCCGATGGTATCTTTGCAAATTCGACACACCATTGAGGTATTTGTGTCGTCTTACCAGAACCAGTTTCACCAACGAGCACCACGCATTGATGGTTGTTCAGCAGTCGCATAAAATCATTTTTGTATTCCCAAACTGGGAGGCCAAGTCGGCGACGGAGCAGTTCGTGGTAGCGTTGTGAGTATGGTAAACCTGTGAAGAATTAAATAAGTCATTGATTAAAAATACTCAAATAGACCACTATTTTTTAATTACCATTCGCCGACCAGTCGCCGCTACTGAACACAATTCAGAAATAAAAATAAAACGAAAATCGTTATTAAAAAAAAATCCCACATTATACCTAATTGTTGGACAAATGCAATAAAATATTTGTGTACGTACGCGCCCCCAACACGTAGTGATAACATTCATTGAGAAATTGTAGCTCAAAACTAAATAAATAAGTAACGAGTTGGCGGGGTATGCGACTGGTATTCGGGGTACGAATATGTTTATGATTCTTAAATTGTGGGTAGTCTACATATTAATCGACGAGCGCCAACGATATGAAAAGGAGCGAAATAGCTTCTCGCTTGGTTTTCATTATTGAAATGACACATTGTATTTTTTGTTGTAGAATTCTTGTGTCCATGATTTTGCATTGAATATAGGAAAACTTTAACATTTTATAACTTCATTGTTAAGTAAAAAAAATTATGACTACGTATATAATATTATATGATTATGTACATATATAGTAAGTAGTAATATAAAATAGTCGTAGTGTAGGTAGTAGTAGGTAGTGGTAAAATAGTCTCTTCGCAGACTTCAAAAAGTCTACTATGTTAATTATTAGTACCTGGTTGTAAGCATATTCCTAAAAATCAAAGAATATAATAATTAAGTTGAAATCCTACATACGTGTATAAGGGTTGATTCCTGGAGTACTTGTTGTTGATGGTGCACCAGAACCAAGAGCAGCCACTGCATCAGGTGCCTCACTACTGCCACCAGATTTAGCTAAAGCAGCAGCCTTTTCCTCCCTGTAACATTTAATTGAAAAACTTATTAGGGGCTACTTTTTATTTAAATAGAAAAATAACTTTTATTTGTGTAAGGGTTTGTTTCACAATTTCCTAATAAAGTTCCAATTAAGCTATTTGCAACATATTTACCACATAACTACAACGTTTTTGTTTCACAATTGACAAATAGCAATATTTGGCTAATAAAGTTCCCTGTAAACTATAGGTCGGATCAACTGGCCATTAGCAAATTTATCTGCCACATAAATTAGTTGACAGATATATACGCGGTTGACAGCTTCACGACATTTGACAATTTGACGTTCCGGTAACAGTAATATACAAAATAATTTAAATTGTGTTTTGAACGTTTAATAATTAAGGGATAACATTATATACAATGTCTATGTAAATAAAAGGTATAAAGAGGGTATGATACATACATTTAAATTATAAAAACATATTTTCATGTATATTTACAACATGGAATGTTTTTCTAAAACATATTTATCGTAAAATGGAACTATAAAATGCAAGGTTGCCAAGCCTACTAACCAGTAAGTGCCAAATAGGGATCTGCCAAATAAATTTAGAGGGAAGATGATGGTGAAACCCAATCAAGACTAACTAGAAGATTTATGTGTCAGTTTATTTATGTGTCATATAGCTATAGGGTTTACTAGTATATTGTGAAACAGACCCTAAGTGTGCAATTTTAGTATCATTCTTTCAATATGTTGTATGTATAATATGACAACTCTTGACACCAAACAAACAAAATTTGTGTTTTAAGGTGAAAAGAAAGGATACGGAAAATAAAATTTTATATATTTTTTTAATTTCGTCTTAATGAATATTACATTTATATATTAGAAAGCTATTGCATATATAATTAATACTATAATCAATAGCAAACTAATTTTTTCTGACATAATATCGGATTAAGCCCAGATGAGACAATTTTATTCCTACAAAACATTGGCATTTAAATAAAAAAAACAAATGTAAAGGGCATTTAAAATGTTTTATGGTTCATATTTTGCAAAGTTATTCAAAAAATCGGAAAGTGATTTAGCCTTATCACTCATAGGTAATTTTTGTCAGGTAACTTCTGGAAGAGGACGAAAGATAATGCAGGGACAGTACACCTTAAATAAAGTATTTCTAAAGTTTTAAGGATATTTTTCCTTATTTAATATTTACATGCATTGGCATCTGCTTCTGAGCTATGCAGTAAAATATCAAATCTCTAGCATAACAGAAAGTTACTTTAAAATCAAATACATTATTCCACAAAACGAGTTTGTAGATTACTATAATTTTACCCCTTAAAGAAACACAATTTTAATAGGTGCCAATTGGACAAAAATTTTTAGATGCTTTATAGAACTATTAAATATTTATAGGAAACAATTTGTTTTCAAAATGAAAGTTTAACAATTTCTCAATATTAGTCCATTACACAATATTATGAAAATCAAAGTAAACACTGCTGATTTTGATTTTTTCCAAAAGATTCTAATAATTAAAATTACAAGTTTTAACTTAAACGGTTGTCATTTGTGTGCATTTTGTAAGTTGAACAATATACTTCAGTTGATGTTAATCAATATGGTACATATTTATGAGGTACATACTAAGTACTACAAGAATTTATTTATTTATATTTAAATTATTACAAATCAGATTTATGATATTATAGCTTTTATGGTTCATAAAACTGATCTAGACATACGGAATACAACTGTGGTCGTCAACTTAAAAATCAAACATCCTTTGCCTCCAGAGAGCACAAAACAACATTCTAAGGATTATAAGTGGTGCAGCTTGGTTCACTCGCAACTCTGAGATCCACGAATACCTCAAAATGAAAACTGTGATTGACAGAGCCAAACAATACACAGACTTAAATATATCTGATTATTGACTGATGGGAAATCAACAATTAAAATATTATAAATAGTAAATGATTTCACAGAGTATGCAAGGTAGAAGTTTTGATATGCAATTTGAAAATATAAAAAATTTGTTGTGAAATAACAAAAATTGCGTCTTAGTATAATCATGGATATTGGATTTAGGAGTATTATTTTTGGGGATAGCCTATGCTCTCAACTATAAATGGCCGGTTATTGAAAAAAAAAAATCCCGATGTGTTGGGTTATTGGCTTAAATTGTGTCAAAAATAAGCCGATTCTTAGTAATGAAATTTTATATATTATGTACCTTCCTTTTAAATATAAATAATAAATATTAAAAACATAAAAACACGTTGTTTAAGAACTCGATTTATTTGCATGTTTTTGTTGAAATTGTTAAGCAGTATCAATGTAATAGCATAAAAAATAATTAGAAAAGCTTAGAATAAACAGACAAATATTAAAAGCTGCAAAATTTAAATTATCAACTAGCAATTAACAAAGCGCCTACAATGGCACGTTAATCCGGGTTGTTTAGGTCCTTAGACATAAATTCCTACCTCTTTCTCTTAATAAACGGGTCCATAACTTCAATTCTACGTTTAGACATATCAGTAAAATCACATATAACACAAATTGTTCTTAGGAAAAGAGAAAATTCTTTGAATCTCTAATATAACGAGACAACCAACAAAATGGCGTCTGCAAAGTTGTCTGTTGTCTTTTTTTTTTTAATTTATTAAGAGCTGGATACAAGTCCTTTTGTCTATTGTCAATTGAATCGAGAGTATGTACTATCATGTGTGTTTTTTGTTGTTGGAACACCAACTTTGAGCATTGAGCCGCACAATGCGCGTTTGTGCTGTACATAATTGGAAAACACCCCATTTATATATTGCATTTTTTTGCTCAACAATATCTTATATATTTAAACGAGCAATTCTTGTATATATACATAGAATCGGGATCTCGGAAACGGCTCCAACGATTTTTAAAAAACTTTTTTTTATCCGTGTTTTGTTTGCTAACCGAACGATCCTGGTTCGAATCTTCAGTCCGATTTTTTTTAAAGATCATTTTTTTTTGGAAGAAAAATTTTATCGTATATTATCACTAAGGGTACCGAGCAAATGCTCGGTCAACCAGGTTCTAGTCTGTTAAGCTGAAACCACACGCTTACCAACCCTCGGCAAGCCCTCACAAATTCAAACGTGTGTATACAGAGTTTGTCTTGGCTTGTGTAGGTTTGCAAGGGTTTGTGGCCGTTCCGACGAGTGTCGATTTTGTGCACAAATAACAGGGAATTTGCAGCAAGCACTTGCGACGTATCCACATGTTTATGCCTTGTAGAGGTTTGGAGTTTGCGGCAAGCCACAAACGTGTGGCTCCGGTATAACGTATATTGCCGATTTTTCAAAGAAAACGCAATCCAATTAGTTATTTTGCTCACAATGTTTTAAATTTTATTGTACATATACCAATCAAATTTACTGCTTATAGAAATGTTTTCTTTGCTCTTTATTATTCAATTTATATGAAAATTGATAACTAGATATATATCTTCTTTTTAAACATATATTACAATTTTCTATTCATGCTTTAATTTTATGATTTGATCAAATCTTTTATAAATTATAATTAATTTTTAATTTAATATGTGGTTGGTATACCGTGTGGTCTTAGATGCTTACTCTATAAAACGACCTATCAACAAAAAATATAAAATGTCACTTTAGAATAGAAATTGCGTATTTTTAGCGATGTGCTTTACTAAAATATCAGTAAACTGAACATTTTAAATGTAAATTTGTAAATATTGTAAATAAAATTGTTCAGTTATGTTGTATGTTGTGATGTAATAAATGAAAAAACCATGAATATAACTTATTGAATAAAAATAATATTGTGTAAAGCGAAATGAACTGTGTATTATGGATTTATTATTGCTGTGAATATTTTTCGAAAACGACATAATTGAACGACTTCACAATAAATTGAGATCAAACTAGACGTAAGTATCTACGATTAAAAAATATATAAATTCATTGCATTGGTGCATGGGATTGGGAATTAACTGATGACTATTTCAAGATGGCTGCCTTGCATTTCATGTGGTGTTTATTTTTTTTTAATTAGATATTTTTAGATTTATATCTCTTTATCTTGTTGTTTAAAACCCTACTTAAGATATTGTAAAATTTTTAAATTTACACCAATATTTGGATATGTTTGTGTTTATGATTTTGATTATTATTTTAAATAGTGACTATTGGTGAACTTGCAAAATTAAAAATATCTAACGAATTAGATTCGAACAATGTCTTACAATTAAGTTGTACTGAAGATAAAATTATATGGGGCAATAACATAATATGATTTCAGACTTAAGATAAAAGGTAGATGAGTTTTACTATTACTTTGTTATATTTTATAACATTTAATTCTAAAAAGTATTAGATGAATATGTAGGTGTCGCTATCTAGTTATTGTATTTTTAATTTATTAGGATATTCAGGAAAAAATTAATTAAGTCTACCCCCAGTTTCTTATATGGGTGTTGATACATCATTTATTTATTGATTTATTTTAATTTGATTCCAATAAATGTCTCTCTGACAGCCATTAATTAAAATGACTCATATTAATAAAAGTAATTTTGCTACTTTAACCGCTTGTATGTATCTCTTAATTGAAATACCATCTTAATTAAAATGTCATGTTAATTTACTATTATAAAACTCAAATGTATGTTTGCATAAGCAGAAAAGTAGAACAAATGGCACACATTTTAGATTTTCACATACCTATTAGAATTAATAAAATTAACCACTAATAAGAAAAATGAAAATTCACTATCCATTAATTAAAAGTACAAAAAATTCAGCTTAATTCAAGAACCATTGTCATGTTAAGGCTAGCTTTGAATACATGTTTATAATCTGGCCTGGGGTATTTTTGTTGGCTTTGAAAGGGGCTGTTAAAATCATGACATTGTTTTTAGATTAAGTATTATACAATAAAAAAAATTGTACATTGAATTAAATTGAACTAGAACATTTTTTTTTTAATTTTTGCATTTTGACCCCACTGAATCCCACTTATATCCCACTAACACTTCTTAATATTGTGCCTGACATGATCAATATATTATTCCAAAATTCCACTACAAATTATTATAGGATATCTAGATGAGAATAATAAAAATCTGCTATTTCAAACAAAAAACAAAAATAATTATAGAAACATTATGTAGACAGTCCATAAGTCTAGACATTTTGTGCAACCTCTTCTGTAGCCTAAAAGGCTGTATGACATTACATCATGTGAGTGTAAAATATTACGATCTTTATTAAAAAGAAAATGAAACTGTTTTACACATGTGAATATAGACACAAATATGTAAGTTTTATACTTAAGAGTATCACAAGTTTCCTGAAATGACAAAGCTTTATGCATGACAAAGGTTCATATCGTCACTATTCTAATATCATTCTAATGCTTAGAGCATTATTGTCCATATGTTTAAAATATGTATTTTATTGCAGATGGTAGTTCGTTAGACTAACTACACATTGTGTAAAGAAAAACTTCAAAATGGGGCAGCAAACATCAAGAAAAAGTAAGTTAACAATTCTTAGGACTTTAGGAGTATTAATGGGCTTTCTTAACCTAAACCTTTAAAAGTGTATACATAGCCATTGTTAGATTATAATGAAGTAATAAACAATAATTTCACTATAATTAAATGAATATTTTTTTTAATGGCTTATACATATATTTATTACTAGCTGTTGCTTGCAGTTTCACCTGCGCTAAGATTTACAATATAATACAATTTCGTAAAATAAAAAGAGCCATAGGTATATAGTATAACAGCTACCTACTAGTAAAAGTCTTGTCAAAATCGGTCCAGTCATTTCAGAGATTAGCTGGAACAAAAAACAGACCAACAAAAATAGTAAAAAAATGTTATTTTGGTACAATATGTATGTACCATATTATGTATGTATTCACATGCATATAGTAAAAAGAGGTTATTTTAATATTACAAACATATATATATATATATATATATATATATATATATGGAAATGTTATCGGCCAAACCTGATTTTAGGACAAATTAGAAAATTTAGTTAGGCTAAACTGATTCTTCCTATATGCGACAGGATTAACTAGTATAGCCTAGTACAAACTAATTTGGCCTAAGCCTGATAGGATAAACCAGTTAAGCATAGGCCAAACTAGTCAATCCTGCTATTAATGTGCATTGTGCACACTCTAGGATAAATTAGTATTTTCATTACCATCATCAGCCTTTATTTGTTCACTGCTGAACATAGGCCACTCTCAATGTACGCCCTGATGACTGATTATTGACTCACGTCTGATTATTGACTGATGACCGACAGTCATAATTTTATTATTGGTAATGATTTTATTAGGTGGTGAGTGCACTTGTGGATGCGGAGCTTGGGAGAGGCGACGGTATGTGGAATCTCCGAGCAGTGTCCATAGATACGTCAGCGCCGTCACTGATAGGTATTTGAAACTGTTTATAACATATGCAATTATAAGTATTGACTTTTAAATATAGCAAAAATCTTCCTTAGAATATCTCTCAATTTATGTATTAATCTGATTTAGTGAGGGGTTGGGGAAGTGGTAGCTTAACAGCCTGTTTTTTTCTAAAAGTGACAGAATGTACAAAGATTGAGTATGAATCATGAGTGCGCCCAAGAAATAAATGATGACTAATTGGGCCCAATTAGGAGTTATTGAATATTTTTTGCAGATGGAGTGGTCGGGAGTGTGCTTGCCGTCGGCGCAGACCGGCCTGTGTGTGCACTGCTTACCGACGGGTTGGGGACTCTTGTCATGATGACAGGTACATTGGCTATGTACATTGTTCATATCCGGGTGTGTCCTGACTTGGATGTCCGTATCTTACTGTTGTATACATGTATCACAGTTTTTGTATACATGTCATGCTACTATATTAGATAATACGACTTAGTATTAGATTTATGATTTGTGTATTTGTCTAGTTTGAGTTTTTAATAGTGTATTTAAAAATAATTAGTTAATGCTAAAACAATGCTTATAAATGTATACATGTATGTACATATGAACTCCCTGATAACTACTAATTTTTGTTAATTCTTTTTTATTAGGCTGGCTGCTGTACTGACACTTGGTGCTAGAGATCTCCGGAGGGAATTAGATGCTATTGTCATAAATACAGGTTAATATTTTCTTATTTTAATTTAATTTTTTTTTGATATTTTCATCATCATCATCTCAGCTTATAGTAGTCTACTACTGGACATAGGCCTCTTCAATCGTTGCCCAGCGCGACCGGTCCATTACCACATTGCATCCATATTATTCATTTATGATATTTAGATGTCCTAGAAAATAAAATATATTTATTATCACACTATGTAATTGAGAAACATTTATTCCAGCGGATAGTGATGCAAACAGAGATAATGGAGAAACCACAGCAGAAGTGTATGTGCTGTCTGTAGCAGCTAGAACGTAAGTTGTGAACATTTTTACTATAATAAACTTTAAATAGACAATAATTTCAATCATTTAATTTGTCAGCTTCAGTGCTAAAGTATGAAAGTTGCTTTGTTGAAACATTAAAATTACCCCAAAGAAGCATATTTATCAGGTCACCAACAGTAAATGTAAATGTGATTACTGGAATACAAAAATACAAGTATTATAAACATAATAAATTTCTCAGGGATGGTGAGCCGGTCCAAGAAGGGAGGGGAAATGAGTTAGCTCAATCGGCTGATGGATCCATCAGACGGTTTCAGGTATGTGTTTTTTAAAGTTATGGTGCAGTAAAAATTTTATTTGAATACATAGACCGCAAGCTAAATAAGAGTTATAATTTTTGCAAATTATAACTCCGATTAGTAACCGAGCATCATTATCCTAATATTTAAAAATGATAATTGTCTTCACTTTCTTGGATTTACTAAATTTAATCCCGGGACGGGATCCCGAGATTTGAGATCCCGGGATCGAATCCTCTAGCCGTATGTGAGTTTAAAAGGGCAAATAAATTAGTAAAATATGCTTCAATATTCAACGTTTTCAGGTGGTGTGCGGCGGGGAGCTGCGCGCGCTGCTGCTGCGGGCGCCGACGCTGCCCAGCTACACCACGGCCGTGCCGCACCAGCCGCACTCCATGAACCCATACACCAAAGTGCACACGCAGGTAATATCTTCAACTACTACTTTTTAAAGAAGTAAAATAAATGGATGACCCATTTGATGTATACCCAACAGCTATATATGTATACTATATTATGGAGAGTGTTTCAAATATCTCTTTACTTGAAATTGATTTAGAAAAGTGTAAACCATTTAAGCCCAGAAGATGTGTAATTAATTTAAATTGTATGGATTTTATTAATTTTTCGAAAGTAAAAGTTTTATTTACAATGCTTATTACTCTCAGTTAATAATTACCATACCATACCATAAATGAGAATGTACATATATTTAAAATCTTCATTCTTAGGTTGACTACAAGCATTGCTTGGTGCCAGATCTGCAAGAGATCACCGCTTGCTCTTTCTACTGGGGCAAGATGGATAGATACGAAGCAGAGAGGCTGTTGGATAACAAACCTGAAGGTATTTATTTATCGTGATTATAAATATTAACCATTTAGTGTAATAATGATATATGTAAGACTTGGCCATGGCTATTTTCATTATATATATTTTTGGAAAGTTTAAATTTAAAGGGTTTTATTAAAGAGGCCCATGTTTAGCAGGCCTATGTTGTTGCAGTTAACGGATAAAGGATGATGATAATGATAATAGTTTTACTCTTCAAAATGGTATATTTGGAGTCTCGTTAACATAGCGTATAGATTAATATTGAAATATCATTTTCTGCGACATAAAAATTAAATACATGGTTAGTATAAATAAAGGTATTTTACTTTGATTTTTAACTTTATTTAAATTCATGTTTGGTGTTGTTATTTCGCTACTAGCCCATATATTATAAGACTATCCAAACTGAATTTTTTTTTTTGCTTTTGTGAAATATTATTACTTACTATAAATTATTGTTTTAAATAACTTCATTAACGATTAATGATTATGATTATTGATATCAATGATCATAATTTTAAATATGCCAATAAAATAAGTCCTTGTTATTGCTGTTTACATATTAATATATTAAATAGAGATGTAGCAAATTGTAACTTATCATTGATAGTTGATTTCTCAATTGTCCTTTGAAAAAGGCTCGTTCACATGGTGTTAAGTCACTGGTCATTAAACATGGCCTGGTAATTACATTTGGGAGCTAAGTCTAAAGAAGATGATGAAGAATCTTCTTACATCAAAGAACTTTCAAAGAATTGCACCTTTGCGATTTTGATGGCATATAGATAATGAAAGATGTTACTGTCTAGGTACGTTCCTGCTCCGCGACTCGGCGCAGGAGGAACACCTGTTCTCGGTGTCGTTCCGCAAGTACGGGCGGTCGCTGCACGCGCGCATCGAGCACTACCAGCACCGGTTCAGCTTCGACTCGCACGACCCCGCCGTGTTCGCCGCCGCCACCGTCACCGGCCTCATCGAACACTACAAGGTCACAGCAACGTCACATATACAAAAAAGGCCCCATTCACATAAGCGCTTTTTTTTCGAGCGTTAAAAAGCGTTTCAAGGAGACAAAATATGTACTGTTACATATAGAAAAGAGGTCCTGTTCTCACGAGCGATTTTTTAATGAGCGGTAAAAAAGCATTTGAACGAGACAAAATATGTATACCCATGTATCTGTTCACACGAAAGCGTTTTTAAAGCGCAACGCTTTGTCAAATGTTGGATTTTCGACGTTGAGTTTTAGACGATTAATCAAATTAAGTATGCCGAACTCGCTACTCGAGTCAACTTCGATTTTAACGAGACGCTTAAAAAGCGCTCGTACGAACGGGGCCGAACACACATACATGATAGAGTGCCGTTATTTAAACTCCGTATACACGTAAAGATTGAATAAAAATACGACGATCGTTTAAAAAATACAAGCACAGACCGTGATGTGCAATTTTTGAGACAGTTTAAACTATTAACAGGCGAAAATAAAGTTACTAAAGACGAGTTACTTGTAGAAACGAACATGATACGCCATTATTTAGACAACTCCAAATTAGTAAATCTTTTACGAGTTAATGTATTTACAATAGGCTCGCGGAAAATATTTAAAACATTCTCACAAATGAATTTATTGTGTGGTAAAGAATATTATAAAACATTTTAAAAAAAATTATTATAATATAGCTTAGGCTAATATATTAATTACTTTCTTAAATTATATTGTATAGCATATAAAAAAATTTCAGGATTTTACTTAACATTCAAGTTCAATATTTTCAGGACCCTGCGTGCGTAATGTTTTTCGAGCCGATGTTGACTGCGCCTCTGCCACGCTCCGAACCGTTCAGCCTGCAACAGTTAGCGCGGGCGGTGATCGTCTCACACACAACCTATGACGGTTAGATAAATGTCATTTATAAGCATATCTTCATATAACCTGGTAACAATACTACACAAATTGAAGATTTTTAGCGGATTTTATGCGCTATGTATTGTTTACCTTATACGGATACTTTATGGTAACTATGGTGATAGGAAGACTCCTCAATACATTATTAAAACATAAAATGTATTAAAGTTATTTTTATAATCCATAATTTTCACGTATACATAAGAACACAATATATTATACTATTCCAGGTGTAGAGCAGTTGCCCTTACCTGGGCGCCTGAGGGCCTACCTCAAGGAATATCACTACCGCCAGCGCGTGCGCGTGCGCCGCCTCGAGCCCGACGCGCCCGCGCCAGTCTGCTAGCATCCGCTCCCGCGCTCGCGACCGCTTGTGCGCCCGCTGCCGCCGCCGCGTCGCTCGTCGCACCGCGTGGCTCCTGCCCTCACTTCCCGAGACCTCGCCACCATGACCTTCACCACCATACGATACTCACCCAGATACTAGACGTAGTACAGGCGGCTACGATAGATACTAAAAGACTTAAGTGTTTTGAGAAGTTTAGAGAGGTATTGATTTTGAAAAGTGATATGAAGTGGACACATTTTTATACTACCATGAAAATAATAATTTTATCTCAGAAGCGTTACAGAAAACAATTATTCATCTACAACATAAACAAGATAGTGCATCAGAAAACTTTTTTTTGAGTTAATACATACATTAAACAGAAAAAAAAAACCAATATCATCGAAAATAATAACAAGTTAAGCATTCATAACCAATTAGAATATAAAGTTCAGAAATTATATTGGTTAACTTAGTGGAATTAGCATTCTGTAAAGTATAGATGAAATTGCTGTTTGTGAATATTTTTCTACTAAAATACAACTTAATCGCCTAGGAGCTTCATATTATACCTACTTATAATCTGATAGGACAACCTGATTAAGTATTTTAACGTTAGCATTTGAAATGTATACTAGTAGAAGGTATAGTACAAAGTATTTCGTACGTTCTACTGCTTAAAGCTAATTATTGGTAGGTAATTTCCTAAAGAGACTGTATTTTTACTATTTAATCAAAGCGGATAACTGCTATGATAATTTATATATTCGATGGTTCTTTCCTTAAGATGTAAGCTACGAAGCAATATTCTGGAACATGCTCCATGAAAATTAAATTCTTCCAGTAATATTAAGATTTCTTCCATCGGCGTCATCAACTTATGGATGGATATAAGTGTTACTATTGATAAATGTAAATATTTAATTAAGGCCAGTATGGCAATAAATAACAATTAAAGTATTTAAAATCGTTTTTCTTAATGTATTTTTCAAAAATGAAATGGATGGTTAAATTTAGCAATGTTCATAGGATAGAGAAGAAACAAACGGTGGAGACTTAGTCTTATTTTCCATCTTCAATGTCACTCGATGTACACCCTATAAACCCCTGAGTGTTTATGGAAAGAGCACAGCAAAGATTTTCTTCCCCCTCCTTTAACATCACTATCTTTAACTTTGTCTTCCATTATCAAAACTAACTACAAAGTGTATTTTTATAAATTTAAAATTAACTACTTATTTAAGTTGAACGTGTACATAAATATTGTGTAAAGTATGTATTGATATTTGTTAGTGAAAAAAATATATTAATATTAGCGTTTAAGAAATATTTAATAAATATAACTCACAACATGTACTTTATTATTGAATTTGACAGAGGGAATGTGTGCGTAGGTATCTATTTTCATCGCAGAAGCGATGAGACCATGGTGTGTCCTATAAATTCGAAGCAGGAATATCCGATTAAATCAATTGAATCTTCTTAGTCGTTATATTTGGACAGAGTAATGCTCTTCACAACGGATAGGTACAATACATGGTGAGATAGCTATTGGCAAATGGCGTCTTTTTATACTAAATCAAATACTTTTAAAAACTTTTCCATCATGTTTTGTTGTTGCTGACAATATGCATTTCGTAATCGTCTGGCCAGATTTAAGAAAGCTGTAGTGAACTACACTGGCACTAGGCCACCAAACAACAAGTAACTTTTTGAGTCAACTTTTACTTGGGGTAGGATTTGGGTGGCTCCTTTCGTATTTATATTTCTAAAGATTAGATAAATAAAACAACGCGTTTGTCTAACATCCTCTTTTAATACATCAAATAAATAAAGTTCATAGACAATAATTAATTTATTATTACTTTTTTATTCAAAGCGCATGTACGTCATTGGCAAAAAGTAAACGCTATTGCCAAAAGAGAAAAAAAAAAAAAAAAAAAAAAAGCGCATGCAAACTTCACATTTTAAGCTGCAACTCTAGGTACGTAACTTAAAGCTTACATTAAGTGCCTGTTTCAACTGTCAATAATTTAAAATTGCTGGCGTGTTTTGCCTCCTATTTATGTAAAATTTAAACTCTGAAAACATTACTCAAACGAAAACACTAAACTTGTAAATGAACATATAACCCTAAACTTGTGTTTGTATCAATATTTTCTATATAATAAATTGTAACATCAATTCATAAGAATTAATTAGTGTGAGACTGTACCATTTCCATTTCTTTATTTTCTCGATGACAGTTCTAATTTGGTAGTTATAGTGTTGTGACCAAATAAGTAACGATATCGCCATCATCATCATCATCATCAGCCTTTATCCATCCACTGCTGAACATAGGCCTCCCTCAATGAACGCCAAGACGACCGATCCCTAATGATATCGATAACACACATTTATTATATTTTGAACAAAGACAAATGCAACATAAACATTCAAATATATTTTTTCGTTTCGTTTCATTGTCGAGTGTCGAGTATCGAGAGTCACAGTTTTACAAGAGCTTCGAAAATTTTAAAGTAATTGGCATTATCAATCAAGAATTAATATGTGTAGCATCTTGTAATGTAATTATAATATTAGGTAATAAATTTGTACAAAAGTATCCAGCAGTAGTTGTTTCTTACATCTTGTAAAAAATATCGATAAAATAATGCATACATAATGTAAAAAAGACGCTCGTTCAAGTTTTCACAAGATCTGTCATCGAGAAAATAAAGAAATGGAAATAGTATAATAAGGCCATCCGAGCTAACTGTCCACTTGACTTCATAAATTATTTGTAGTCTGTGACTTGGAAGTTGGAGCCGTGATGTCGATACTTGTACTGTATGGCTACTGCACGCTAGGCGAACTCGGGGTACTGCCTAAAGAAGCGGTAAAAGGGTTTGTATTCTAGCAATGTGCATAGTTAGCTCGAACGGACTATACGCATAAATTATTTTATAATTTTTTATAAAAAATTAGATGAACCTTTTCATTAAATGGTAGACAAATTACCAGCAAAATTAAAATATCGGCGAGGCAAGACAAACCAATACTTACAACTAACCGAGAGAAATCCGTGTAGGTATATAAAATAAATTTCATAAATAAAATGGCTGTAAAGTTAATCTGTGAATTGCGATAAGATTTCTCTCCCCTAAAACAAATTAATACTGATTCTAAATGCGTTAATGATACCATACGAATAAACTATTAAATTAGTAGAAATAAATACGGAATGCTCGTAACTGTGACCGTAATTACTAAATCATATACAATACATAACTAGAATTTACAATACATGTTCCTACAACTATACTTTAACAAAATGCAATAAATATAATTAACTATCTTATATTACAAAAGGACGTCGACATATATATTATATTGTGAAAAAATTAACTAACGTTATAATTGGATACAGATTTTAAAGACGACATTTCAAAATCCAATTATATTTTTAATTAAATAAGTTTGATGTATTTGTTTTATTTAAATTGTTTGATTATTTCTGTTTTGTAAACTCAATATTCGCTGACAAACTCGATTATGTTTTGAAATGTCCTCTCTAAAACTAAGTTAAAATTAATACATTTTAATATAGCAACATTATTGGCAAGAAATAATATCTATTTCGATGAACTAAAATAATTAAATGTCTTAAAACTAATAATTTTACAGTAAAACCTATATGGCTAAGGAGTATTAAATATTAATTACCACTGAACACAACGTTTTAAATATGGTTGCCATTTAAAAAAAAAAGGGTTTATAACTTTTATTTTCATTTCTATTCATATTTATTTTAATGGCTATTTTGGTGACGTGCATAAATCGCAAAACGCACAATAGCGAAAATTTTAATATTTAATAAAAAAACTTTAATATTTGTTACGATTACAATACAAGAAATAACTTCAAAAATAAATAAATGCAAAACATCTCTTACAAATATCGTTAAGTGTTACATTCTTAGTCTAATGGGGTACATTTTAATAGCTACATGGTACATATAAAACCTAAAGGGTCAACACCTCACAAATCTTGAAAATGGCAGTTTGTTAGATCCACAGTTAAGATTCTAAAAGTTGTATGGATTGTTGCACATTGAAATAAAACCTTGTAAGAATGTCAAATAAAAAAGATATATATTAGGCCGTTATGATTTTCGACGATTTTTAATCCAATGATAAGTCTTAGAAATAATCCGTTGCATAATCGCAGGAAAAATCCAGTTCATAATGTAAAAGTTAAAACTCCACATTGTTTAAAATATACTATGATAAGTCTTTTTTGAATTATTGTCTATTGATTCGATTTCAATAATATTGTATTTATTGTAATTTACTACTTTACTATCATTTGGTTCTGCAGTATTTTTTTAACATATTTTATGTGGCAACAAAAATCTTTTTTTTAATGATTAATCCAACCGATTTGAACAGACCAAAGATCTTAAATTTTTGAATAAAATTATTTGGCTTTCTTCTAGTACACTTCTAAGTATGATGTATTATTTTCAGTTGTTAAGAAAATATTAAACATAATATATCCAATATTTATTTTGTGTTTGCGATCATATTTTTTATTAAGTGATAGAATCATGAATTAATTATTGTATACACGGCATTATAAGAGGGTATTTTATAATTGTTACAATACAACCGGATTTACGAAAGTGTTTTGTATAGTAATATTAAATCTAAGAAAAGGTTACTTACTGTTAATAAATACTCTTGGGATTTTAAACTGATTCGAAAATCCTGTCAGGTAAGTATCGTTTTATTTCTTGATGTTTATAAACAAGATTACGGTTTCCGATTGGAAAATACGTAGCAATGACTAGTGGCGTGTGTGTAGTGTTGTTTAGTGTAAGAATGGCGTATTTTTGATGCACTTTTTGCCGCATGCACATTTCCGCACAATTTCAATTTCTTTGGTGTACTTTTTACCATCGGCGCATACTAAACGAATCTGAAATTAGAAAGAAAATGTGTCAAGTGTATTTCTTTACAACTAACAAAAAAGGTGTGTGTGCAATTTTCACACGATAGAAGTGAAACACACGTTACATGCACAAATACAAGCAAGTATTAAACAGCGTGCAATATACATACACACCGACATTTGCTCTCTCGCTCTTTTGTATTTCTGTCTCTTACCTGTCATTTTTTCTGTTGCATCCGGTTTGAAATCACAACATTTCCAAAGAAGTTTCACTTCAATAAAAATATGATTATTAATACAGTCAAAGTGGTTTACCTTCCGCTTCTTAGTCCGTCGCGGCGCACAGCAGGCGGGACCGGCGCAGGCGCCCGAGCACTTCGCCCCGCGGACGGCGCGCCGGCTGCGGCATCCGCCCTCCGTGATCACTTCGCGTGTCGCCTCCTGTACGATATACGTTATATAGATTGCACGTTAATTCGACTTATTTAAAGGAGTGTTTAACCTCTACTTTTTTGTTTATGGCAACCGGGTTACTTTATGATTCTTGAAGACTTCTGAAAATAGCAGCAGCAATGTCTGACGTGATTGGCCGGCTATAAAATGGTTCCAAAACACGGTCTGATTATGTGTGGTTTGATGTCTAATAATAAAAGGGCACAGCACAATGTGAAAGCAATATAATAAAAGAGATATTTCTGTTATGTTCTCACATATTGCCAACATTTAGGCTAGATGTGATCAGGGGATCATCCCGTAACCGTGGGTAGCGTACGTTGAGTGATAAATATCAGGATAAGCTTGTGTAAAAAAGTATTGCAATATGTGTAATATAATTACCTTTCGACAAGTAGTGGCCGGTGGCGAGGCGGGCTCGGCAGGTGGCTTGTGCGCGGGCGCAGCTGTCGAACAGAAAATATTTAATGATATATGGTATATGACATTCGGTATTTTAGTAAGTACTAGGAGTATAATATGTGAAAAATCGCGATGAGATATGAAATTTACCTGGGGAAGCTTGGACGTTACTTATGGCTTGTTTCCGGGGCGGGAACTTGCTCTGGGTTATCACCGGAGCGCCACCTACGGGTAGAATTTTGCAAATTTAATATAAATGTAACTTCTACATAAAATCAGACGAAGGATCTCGCTTCTCTGTTGCTTTAGCCATACTCGGCGGGTGCCAGATACGGGTATAGTGGCTGCCCGTTCTGGATTTTTCTCTCTACAATTAATATTCTAATGTGGTTTCAACAGGTAGATATGACCTTCATATTGTTGATGACGAATTTATATTCGATGATAAAATACGATGTGTACAGTGTACTGACCAACAGAGGCGCGCAGCTCGCACTGGGGACCCGCGGTCCCGGCGCGGCAGCGGCACGTGTAGTCGGAGGGCGAGCCTTCCTCGCGGATACAGCGCCCTCCGCGAGCGCAAGGGTTCGGGACACAGGGGTCCTACAATCACATACCTATTTAAGAACTAAAATAACGCTGTTATAGTTCTGCACACCGTTGGGTGACAGGTATAGTTGTTGGGGTAAGGTAAGGTCGGGGCAACGACTCGGTTATTCCCGGTGTGCGATATATATATATAGGAGATATATAAGATTAAGATTTATATATAAGATTCGAAAACTAAATTGGAGTGTAGAAATTTTGTGTAAGAGATAAAAAATATGATTATTGAAAAAAGTGTGTTTGACTTTAGGTACAGTTTCAGTAAGTAGATTTTTGGGCAGTTGTTACAGGGTTCGAACCCCACCAACCCTATCAACCCCACCACATTATTAATTTGTATGATGATATCTGCACCAAATAATTGATGTGTTTACAACACGAGTTCTAAAGATTACTAATCTTACTATTGGTTAACGGGTGTGAGTTCGGATGTATTATAATTATTCATTACTGTAACTATGGCAACACTGACCGGAACATGGGCGCCATCTTCCTGCAGCGCGGACGGACGCACGGCGGGCGGCGGCTCGTCCCCCGCGCACCCCGCCGACGTGCGCGCGCTGCGGGCTGCGTTCACGAAGTCGACGCGTTTGTGGTTGATCCACGCCTCCTTCAGACAGCCTGACGTGACGTCACAAGTATTAATACACATTCTTGAAGTAAATATGGCTATTTGTATCCTTTTCGGTTGGTGGATTTAGATTCAAAACCATACATGTCATAAACTAAATATGTATAAAATATGATTAATAGTATAGCCGAAATTATCTACCTGGGTCGTGACTGTTTTTTACGAACTTTCATTCTTTTATTTATAATGTAAGCAAGACTTAAATAACTTTTCTTCATCATTTTGTTATCAAAAGTACAGTCCGACCTGAAACAAGTTCATGTGTAATCTAAAAGAATCAAGATAAACTAAAAAATCCACAAACCTTTGAAGCTAGTAATATTCCTGAGATGCCACCTGCTGAAGGCTTCCTTGGCAACGTCTTCCGGCACCCCACCGATAAACATCGGTCTTTCTAACCGTAAATACTCTTTGCTCCCTGAAATATCTTATATCTTTGAACATGCATACATAGTAAATTAAAAAAAAAAAATAGTTTTATCCGTGTTTTGAGGTAATAAAAAAATATCATTAGAATACGGATGTTTTCGCTGTCAAATAATATTATGTCATGATAGCTAAGTGGAAATTTAGGTAAAATTAGGCTATAATTTATTCCCGTACTCCCATGGGAATGGCTAGGGTACGTATGGTGGAACCTCGGGGCGCTGCTAGTTATAAATGATAATTTAAATAGATTTTTAAATGTTGGAGATCCCGAACGGATCCCCCAAAAGCTAGAGTATAAAGATGTACCCTCGTTAATGATCGAGCGGGCTGGTCCGTCGTCGACGCGTAGGGTGAAGTTCTTCTTCACTGCCAGAAGTTCCGCTTTGTGGTAAGCACCATCGGATACCATTTCAAAGCTGGAAAACACATTTGAGACATCAGTAGACTATTTAGTAAGAGGCAGTGCTATTGCTGCATTGCAGTCAAATTGGGATGCCTCTCGCTCAAATAATACCAGACTAAAATGACAGCTATGTTGTCGTGTTTCGTGATTTGTGAGTTTCCGTGGGTCCATTGGGGGGTCCAACCTCGGGTTGTGCGGATGTCTATAGGCGTCAGTAGTCCGAAAATTATGACCTTTGAATAAGGTCGTAAATTAAGTAACTAATTGTTTTTCGAGGAACTTATCCAACAAATGTCAATCAATTTTATGAAATTTGTATCTCCTATGAATATTATAAATGTTTTTTTTTATTCTGATTAAACTTTACAATAATTATTATTGTATATTATAATTATTATACGTAATGTATATTACGTATGAAAATACCACACAGGCTCTCTAATTTATTTTGGGAAGTAATTAAATGAACGGCATTATAAATTTTGGAGGGGCAAAAAAAAATCGGCATTTAAATAATTTGGTTGGCATACAAAGATTTTGTACGCAATAAAATAAAGCCGGTAGCAATTCTTGTTCCGCAAATAATTTTGATAATGGTCGAAAATTAAATCATAAATAAGCAGCTTACAATATTATGACCTCGCATAATAAACATTCATCGGGCAAAATAATTACTTGAACGGCACATTTCTTTGCATTACATTTTATGTCCTGTGTTCACACCGGTGTAGGTTTGCGCTATTTACCGCTAGATGGTGTTGTAAGTATGTTATTGAACAAAATTATAAAAATTGAAGAAGAAATTAATAAACTATATTATCATTCTTAGTAAAAGACTAGTGAATTAATTCAGGTCATGACGTCGTCAAATCCTGTGTTCAGCAGTGGTCCGTCCACTAAAGGCTGATAATATGATGATGAAATTTTTTTCAAGATTTTATTTTGTTTCAGTTTCGTAGATTTATGTAGATAGTAGATAGATTATGCAGGTATTAAAAATTGTAGGTGGTGTGTAAAATAAACAAGCAGTTCAAAAACTTGCAATATTCAATTTAATCATTACCTACAAAAATCAAATCAAATTAAAACATTCAATACGCAAGAATGGATCCACAATTTTAAACTTATTTGTAACAAGACGTACAGCTCTACGGTTAACACTGTCCGCGCGCGCTCAGGCTGTACGCTGTCGTTCGTAAGTTCAAATCCTCTTCATACCATTATCTATGAATTTCTTCTTTTGTTTGTTTATACATTTTTAAATAATATTTTTTGATATTACAATAATTATAAATACGATTTACAAACTAAAATTTTGTATAAAAATTGAATAAGAAATATAAGTTTAATAAATTATATAGTTTAATAAATTATATTATTATTCTTAATAAAGGACTAGGGAATTAATTCAAATCATGACGACATCAAATCCTGTGGACTGGGCTATAACGCAGAATTTAATGAAAAAGAAAGTTGCTTGAAATTATATTCATGCTACTTATATAAGCAGCACAAAATTATTTTTTTTGCTTACCCTCCGAGTGCTTACCAAAATTTTATTAAACAGGAGCAGCACATTGCCCCTCTTTTAATTAATATGCCTTTCAAAAATAATTACAGCCATAAAAAATGACAAAAATTGCTGCTTGATTTTAAAATGTTTGCTGAAAATAAGTTGCCGCTCAATTAGCTATTTCTGCTACCAGATTATATTTTTCTGCTCACAAAAATACGATTATTATGCTAGTCGTTTAAATAACACCCATTTATTTTTATCTTGACACTTTTATTCTCTTAATTACCAATCACTTTAAATTTAAGCAACTTAATTAGAAACTAGAACGATAATTTTGTCAATTTACATTTTTTTTTCGAATGGACCTATGCTGATTGTCAAAAGGCCTTTACGCTAAATCGGAAGAGTAGATGAGCAGATGGCTCATGTAACAATTTTTATGAGGGGTCTCCCCCGGTCTCCCCCGCCAGCCGCGAAGTCGAAAACAACCTCACGGCCTTCTGGCATCAAGTCGGGAAGTCAATTTACAAGCCCTGCGAACAAAGTCCTATATTATTTTTGTTTTTCTTTTTCTGTCTGCATCTCACCTGTACATAGTGGAAGTGGGATGGTTGCCAACGTCGTAGCTGATCCGTATCCTGCCGTTGAACAACTCTACCGCGAGGTGCTCGTTGTCGCCGTAGTACATGAGCACTCCGTGTTGCTGCTTCGTGCTGAACACTGGGAGTATTACAATATTCATAACTAACAATTGCATTAAAACCCCCGTTTTTCATAGAGTTAAGTATCAAGTGACGGATATGATAGCACTACAATGAAAACTTTTTTACACTTTTCCACTATTTATTTAATATATTATTACAATTGCAATTGAAACGTGTCGAAAGCGGTCGTTTAATTTTCAGTTTTGTGTTTATAGCGGCTAATGCTTGTGGACTGTAGATCCATAGATCGCTGGTTCCGGCTATCCGGCTCGAAGGACCAAAAATAAATGTAGGGGCTAATGCTTTAACCCCCAATACATTTAGTATTAAAATGATGTATGATAACGTGGAACAATTGGGGAATGATAAATAAACTGTTCCAATTGAATGATGAATGATAACTAACTTGATTCTATAAGTTAATTAAAAATGTTAATTACAATTTGCATGCGTGTACAATAAACGCGGAGAAAGAAAATGCTAATACACAAATTATTATGTAGGTACGGTTAGCAACTTGTACAATGCTTCAGTGTCAAAGGTTTCTTTGTAGTGGCTATAGCATGAATTACCATAAAGCAGGGATGTTATGGATATGAAATTTCGGATACGGATTGGATACGGATATAGAAATGCTTATTATACCGGATACGGTTACGGATACGGATATGAAATTATTTCGGATTATCCGTTAGTTAGTTATTAGGAATTTTCTGAAGTAAACTATAAATATGTAATAAAATGGTTTTATTTGGTAGGAACAAAAATCAGTCTGATAAATGTTGAGTGTTTTCTACCTAAACTGATATGACAAAATTATAACATATTCTTAATCAGTAATTATATGAATTCAAATAAACTGCTCGGCCGATCAAAACAACCTGTCACTTGTAGAAATTAGGCTTCACCTCTATCCGATATTATCCGAAACTTTTATTTCGGATTCGGTTACGGATATTATTTTATATTGGATATCCGATAGTTTTGGTTACGGTTACGGAGCTCCTTAACATCCCTACCATAAAGGAACGACGGTTAACGGTACATTCAATCAGTTATGACGGATATGAAACATTTAATAATTCAATAATAGGAATTCATAACTATTACCAATCTATAAGGAAAATGTGTTTTTTAATGTACAGTCAAATTTCAAACATTATAATGAAATAACTTTTACGAATTGTATAGCGGTTTATTATGCCTGAACACCTCCCGTAGTTGCTGTAAAGTATTCAAAACGGGCATGTACAAATCATTATAAACCGCTATAAAAGCCGTAAAAGTTGTTTCATTATAATGTAAAAAATATATGCATAAAAAATAAGCGTACAGCCTTATTTACACATTATGAAGTCTAGAGCGCAGGGTAGTGGGAGCTGATTTCCGACATGACAAAGTCATGCCGTTTGACGTCACGGCGTACAGACTAAAGAGCGCCGTTAGATGATCAAATGAAAAGTTCTTTTTTAAATGTAATAAAACGTTGTATTAAAGACGTTATACACACGAAAGTTCGTTTCTAGTAAGTGTACTAATGAAAGAGTTTTGGTATTAGTGTCTTCTCTTACCGAGTGTGACGTTGGCTTGGGGCGATGTCCGAAGCGGCTCCATCTCGACGAAGGAGTCGTTATAGTTGAATGTGAGAGACGTGAGGTACTCGCAGAGGCGGCCTGTGATTTTATATCACCTTGTTATAACGATTATATGAATAAATAAATATTTGATACTATGACCCGTATTAAATAAGCTTACTTGGCTAACTTATGAAATAACACTGTGCAAAGTGCGTTACTATCTATGCGCTCCTCGTGTCAATTAGTCGTGTTTGACAGACGCACAGTGGCGGATTTCACTAATTATACATATTGTCTCTGAATTGATGTGAATGACGCTATGTATAGTACTGTGAGACCTCATAGTATTCATTGTGAATAGGAATGTAACTGTTGAATATTCCCAATTTTACCTTGAACCTAATTATTATTTTCTCATAATATTATTATATAAAAGTTGAAAAAAAAAGGTTTTTAATCTTACCACAGAATAGTATTCGTAACTGTTGAAACTACTTAGACGAGGATTATTCATCCTGGCAATTACTGGATTTAAATAATGTCGAGAATACATAATTTTAAATAGTTTTAATAAGTATTATTTATATATTATACACGTTAATTTGAAATCATTAAAGCAAGCTAAAAGACATTTTCTAAAAAAAGTTACAAAATACACTTACCGGAGTACCCTGGCGCGCACTTGCACAGGTAGTCGTTGGTGGGCGCGAGCAGAGGCCGCTCCATCATAATATCGTCCTGGTAAACAGCCACTGAATTTTTATTAAATAGACATTCCACCTTAAGGCAGAAACACACTTACGTGTCGTGGCGTGTTGTGACGCGCCAGAAGCATATCGGTTTCATACATTTAATATGGTTAGGTTATATTTGCTCGTCGTGTCGTGTCGCCACGTAAATACGTCCCTAATTTACAATTAACAATGTTCTGGTACTGACTGTATTTGACTGCATCAAAATTAATGTAACAAATTCCTCAGCTTTATATTAAATTGTATTTTTAATAATTATATAAAATTTAAATTATATTGTTGACAATCTTTCTAATCTAAAATTTAAATTATATTGTTGACAAAATTATTTATTTACTTACTTTAGGATAGGCTAAGGAATTTTTGTTTTTTTTTTAATAGATTGCCTAAGCCAGGCAAAGCTAGTATCTTTCGATTCTAAATAAGTATTCGATTTTTCGATTTTGTAATAGCATGAATGTGTGGTACGCACGTGCAGCGCGAGTGCGGGCAGGTAGCACACGCCGTGCACGCAGTCGTGGTGCGCGCAGGGGGAGGTGCCGAGAGCGGCGTGGGGCGCGGCCTCGCAGTACCGCCCCGCGTAGCCGGCGGCGCACGCGCACCGGTATTCGTCCAGCCCATCAACGCATGTCGCGCCGTTCTGCAATACAAATATTTCATTATCAAAACGCCTTCCCATACATCTTTCCCATAACACACTTCTTAATATAGTACTGTTTTTTTTGCGTTAAATAAGTACCCTTATTGATGATATGATAAGGTATTCTTCCAAAAGAATGAACTTAAAAACAGTTCTTTTTTATTCATAACTACCTAATTAGCCAACTTAAATATTATAACATAGTACTTGTCCGCGAAATTGACGTTCGTATTCTTCTGATACTGTAGCGGTTTATCATTGCCTCAAAACACGGATAAAACGTTTTATAAAAATGTATCCTAGCTAGATCGTCAATGCTTTATTTAAATTCATTTTAGAGTTTAGTTTGATAGCAGCTGTTTTGAGAATGAAATAAGTTGGCACTTGGTATATAACAAAGTTCACTAAAGTACACAGTGAATCGCCGTTCACCTGGCACATGTGGTTGACGCAGTCGTCGGCGTTGGTGGTGCAGTTCTGGCCGGAGTAGCCCTTGGGGCAGGCGCAGGTGTAGTGGCTGCCGTGATCCACGCACGTCGCGCCGTTGGCACACGGGTTCCACTCCGACGTGCAGAACGGGATTTTCTTCTCGCAAAATTCACCTGCACAGATAATTGCTTTCAGTTCTAGAGCCTGTAAAATCCAAATCCTTAATGCCGAAAATACTTGAGGTAAATTTTAAACTTAAGAGGTAAATTCCTTGTAAATTGTGTGCTGATTTACAAATATTCTTAATTCAGAAATGTTCTCTTACCCTATAGCTATAACCAAAGGAAAGGAAAAGAAACGCACATTTATTCATTTCAATACCTAGATTGATTGCTTCTAATTTTATGTTTGAATCATAATTAATGTGGAATATGTTTTAGCTGTCATCGAAATCTGACTGTTACACACAGGTTTTTGTTCCTCACTTATAGAGATTTCATATGGGTAAAACGATGGTACTTGGCAAATACCCTCATTTACTCCGGCTCTCACATACTAAGGTTTGACTGTATAAGAAATTGTGTTGAGTAGACTGACCCATGAATCCTGGAGCGCACTTGCAGGTGTACCCCTCGAGGTGGTCGAGGCAGGTGGCGTTGTTCTGGCAGCGGTGCGCGAGGCAGTCGTCGATGTTGACCTCGCACCGCACTCCCGTGTAGCCCGGGATGCACGCGCAGCTGGAAATTAAGGCAAGGTTATTCATAACCAACCGAGTCTCGCCAAGATTCGTCAGAGAGGTTTGGGCATAAAATCTACTTTTGACCGCACCGACACTTTTTCTTCACGAGAAGTTTTTCTTCGCGAGAAGTTGTTCTTCGATAGAAGTTTTTCTTCGCGAGAAGTTTTTCTTCTAAGAAGTGTTATTAAATGTTTTTTCACTTCTGTTGTATATGTCATATTGTCATATTGTCATATAGCATGTCATACTTTGCAACATGTGTATAGGTAATAAGCCAACATTCGTTTGCATAGGCATCGTCCAGGGCGAGTGGAGCGCAGGCATCAGCCTTCGGGGCCAACCGATGGTAGTAGTATAACGTATAGTACTACTTACTGGAATCGACCCTCCTCGAGTAGCTGGCAGGTGCCGTGCGCGCAGGGCGAGCCGTAGCACGCGTCGATCTGCAGCGTGCACGTGTCGCCGTGGAAGCCGCGTGCGCACGCGCAACTGAACCCGCCCGCCGCGCTCGGCGTGCACGTGCCCGCGTTCGCGCACGGGTTGCTGTGACAGCGGTCGCACTTCGACACCACGTCGGCCGGCGGCTCGCCTGCAACCGTTATCACAATCTTATCACAAAGATTAGAAGACAGAAAAAAGAAGAAGAAGTTATTAACTCAGAATAGTCTAAAAAAGACCATCACGGGACGTATGGCATTTGTTAAACATCTGTTTGAATTATTTTAAAAATAGGCACCTAATAATACTATATTTTGGGTTTTATTTGGGTATATTTTGAACCCTTTGAAAAGCGAAGAGGTAGAGGCATAGCCTTGTATGATAGAAGTGAAAAAAACGCATTTTTTTCTTTTTGGTTGTCTTTTTTAACTTTTAAGCGGGCACAACCACACAGAAGTCTTAGTGATTAGTGTGGCGTTATGGTGTTCGTTTCCATTTTACTGCCAAGGCGCAACTAAAAGTTCCATCAGATATCGTAGAAACTCCCTATTAGAGTTTTAGGGTATAATAATTGTCCTCGTAGTATTGCAGTTTATGATTTACCACCATACTTTCCAACTACCAAAAGCCTTTTAGTAATTACTACATCTTGTATAGGATCGACAGAAGGAAACACCTAATCGTATCGTTACGATCGTACCAATAAGATACAACTTTTGGTCGCCGAGATACATTAAAAATATCTTAAGAACATCAATTGACTATATGTCACACTATATAACATGGCCTTATTGATTACCTCTACACACGAAAGCGGAGGAGTGCGTGCTGAGTAGCAGTTTGTCCCTCATGGGCGGAGGGTCGGCGCAGCGCGCGATGCCCGCCTCCACGTACTCGCCCGACGTCTTCACCCACTCCGACAGCCAGCGGCTCGAGCAGTCGCAGTACAAAGGGTTGGAGCCCAGCGCGCTGAGGGAACATTCATACTTACAAACTAGCGAAAACTCATTACAAATACTGGCATCGAAAATATAGTAGGTTCGAATCTATGGCACTGGAGGTTAATTAGCATTTACAAACAAGCTTCAGTTAGACGTGGTGCTAACTGCTAGGGTCTGGTACTTGTGGTATTCGTTCTAGCAAAGAATTCAGACGTATATAGAAGAAGAGTTCTTATGGACGCTTTGACGACAAACTTTCTGTGGCGCAAACGTCCGCTTGGCAGCGTGACGAGAGACGAGTGCGCTGGGGACATGTCCCCAATGAAATCGGCACAAAAAATTCTTATGAACTGTGCTTCTATATACGTCCGAATTATTTGGTTCAAGCTATATAAACGGGGAAAGTATTTAAGACAGTACATACAAAATATGCTACCAATATTATAAACGCTATGTTTGTAAATGTATTTGCGTGTATGTTTATTTGTAAAGTAACATATAAAAAACGATAACACAAAATGTATGGGATTGACATAAGTTGCGCTTAATCACGTGGTCAATCGTTATCGTAACAAAATCAGAAACTGTTTATTGGTTATCGATTCTTTTTGTCAATATATTATTGGCAAGGTAATTGTCATTGATAACTCAGACGATGACGAATTTCGACATCTTTCCTTCAGTACACACATGTTTTACAACAGTTTTATTGATTGATTGATTAATACTTACACGTGTGAAATGGACTCCAGGTCTCTGAACACTCCGTCGGCCAATATGGAAATGTTGTTACCGTGCAGAGACAGCACTCGGAGTTGAGTCAAGCCCTTGAGCGCGTCTCGCTGGAACATAATCAATCATTGATTTGGTAGAACATGTGATTACGGTTTAGAAAGCAGTCTTGGCGTTAATTGTGGGAAGCATATATGGATAAATGCTGTTGATGATGATAATGAATTTGACCTTTATCCCCGCTAACTTTAATATTAACATTCGGCAAAAAAGTCCTAAGAATAAAATGTGTTAATCCAGATAGTTTCATTATTATATAAATAATTTAAAGTTATCTGTCTGTAGATATTTGAATATACAATATATTATATTCAAATATCTTTAAGTATTTTTAGTGATAACAAACACGTACTTTATATTTTATTATTAAGAAACTTCAACGTTTATAACACATATTTAAAATTAGATAAACAGCTAGTTAGTTAGTTTAATTTTGTACGGTTGAAACGTTAAATAAATGTCACCGAGAAAGGTTCAGACATATTTTCGCATTTCTGAATAATTTAGATTTGCGCAAAACTTGGGCGTCTTTCCGTTAGTCTTTTTTCCATGAGGGGGTGGGAGGGATAGTTCTGATGATGCGGAGAACAGGAAAAAAGGATGACAACGCAAAGAAGTAACATTTGATTATGCGGAGGTCGATGGGCGTCGGTAGCTACCATAAGCCTCTGTCCGGGTTGCCTCCGCATGACATGACAAAGTTTATAGATGAGTACAATGAAACAATTTCCTTACACTATTTATTTTTTTCGCTAAGCTCTTTATCTCGCAATTTAATTAAGTTTGGTTAAGTTAAAATGTTATAGAATGAAAATATTTTAATTAGTTTTTAACACATACCTGAACACACCTCAGCCTATTGTAACTGACGATCAGGGTGGAGAGCTTGGTCAGACCTTCGAAGGTGTTGTTGGAGAGGATGGAGATCTTGTTGTTGGAGAGATCGAGTCTCGTCAGCTGGGTCATGTGACGGATCTGATCCGACGATATACTTGTTATGTCGTTGGACTCTAAATACCTTGAAAATATAAGAAACACTGAGACCCCGAAAATACTTGTTCTGTCATTCGACTCTAAATACCTTGAAAATATAAGAAACATTGATGAATAACCTGGTTGAAGTGGCAGAGGGTTGGCCACGCACTCAGAAGAACGGATCGTCGATAGGCCAATAATGTTAAAGAGTGGAAGCCGCGTTTACATGATCGAAGTTTTGGCCGGCCATTAACCAGTGCGAGTGGCAAGGGATCGGTCGTCTTGGCGTTCATTCAGAGGCCAATGTTGATTGATGATGATTAAAACCTCTTTTAATGCACTAAAATACCCGATCCCTGCCACACATCCAACAATTACAGGCTGCCAAATAAAAAAAAAAATCTACGTAAAACAGAACATAAAGCGAAACAGGAACATTTTAAGATAGAAACATTTTATTCAAATACCAGAATTTTTGGAAAATAAGTAGTTTTTTAAGTCTTTCATGTAATGTTCCTCGTACATGAGACTCTTGGTTAAAAATTGATTTTTTTTCTGTAGTCACATAATTCCCCGAGGAAGTATGAAAAGTTATCGGTTTGTTTGTTGCTCGTGCTTTGTTTGACCTCTGTAATTGAGGCACCAATCTACACATAATTTTAAATCTATCTCATTGGAAACATGGATATGTATAGTCCATTTTTATAGAAGTGACCAAAAGAGTAAACAAATATGGCGTACTTCCGGCCATAGACAAATAGAGTAATAGTGTAGCTTAGTGAAGTGACACAAAGAGCAAATTAATGAATAAAAATAATAAGCCATAGACAAAAGTATAATTAATTTTATATTCTAATATTTCAACAACACTATATTGCTAAAATTATTTCAGGTTGGCTAAATTGGCAGCGACAGATGGCTCGGAAATTCGGATTATGCCACATTATATGGAAATTCTTACAAAATTCAAAATTAAATGTTACATAAAATTTAAGGAATATTTTGATGAAAGGAGTACGGAGAAGGGTATTTGGTTTAAAACTATACAATGTCAGCCTCCTCGAATTCCTTGGTTTTACAATAGCAAGTTAAGTCGATCCTGCATTGTTACTTTAGATAGATTACGTTCTGGTCATTATCCCTCAAATAAGTTCGCATTTCTAATGAAAAAGGTTGATTCCCCGAATTGCGATATATGTGATAGGATAGATGATGTGCAACACATTCTCGCAGAATGTGTTAAGTACCGAAGGGAAAGGGAAACTTTGATGCAACGATTTAATATTAATAAATTCGATCAAGGGGCATTTTTATGTATATTAGCAGAACCAATTTCTGAGGCAGCTAAGTTTATTGTAGAGACTTTAGCTTTGCATCAATGATTCCCAACCTTTCGGTGAACCTTTGTTTTTCTTAGTTACTTTTTTCTTTTTGTTTAAGTACCTAATTAAGAAGGATTAATATATTATATTATTTGTTGTCAACTAAGTTCTTCTTCTTCTTCTTTGGCTTTAGCTCCCAGAAGGATTTGCCAGTTTCAGAGTAGGGGATATAATGTTCGGTGAAAGAAGATGTTCAGTTTGTTGACTTTGACTCTGCTATTTTGAATTTATTTTTGTGAAAGTACAAGTGTTATTAGAAAAATAACAAACGAAAAAAAAAATTTTTTGACTAATAAAAATAATAACAATCCTTAAAATAGAACCGTTGCTCCACCTAAAACAAAACACATAAATTGGTTAGTAAGACACTATTCTACAGTCTAATGTTATTTTCTACAATAAAGGAACAAAGAGTATTTACAAATGACGTATGTACATAGGACAGTAAAGATTTGAGGTTAGCAGGACGTGGAATTTCAGGGGGAAGAGAATTATAAAGAGATGATAGATTACGCGTACAGTTAAAAAAAATGTGTTCAGGGGTGCCTTCGTCCAATCCACACTCACACAGAGAACTATCTCTAACTCTTATTTTGGCCAGAAAGACGGGATTACAAGAGTGTCCAAGACGGAGTCGACATATCGTGGAGCAAACAGACTTATTTATATTAAAATATTTAAAAAACCAAGGTTTAGAAGGTATACCATTTTGTATGTCGGCATAATGTCTACCCTTTACTCTACTTGTCTGGCTCCACAGATCGTTCCAGCTAGTAAGCATATGAGTTTTCGCCAGTGGTATAAGGTCTTCGCAGTACACCTTAAATTGGCTAAGTCCTCCAGATCTAGTCGCCTCCTTAGCATAGAGATCCGCATTTTCATTACCACATATACCACTATGACTAGGAACCCACGCCAGAACAACCTGATAATTATTTACATGTAATTTATGTAGAAATTCTTTAATTTTTAAAACTAGTGAAAATTTTGACTTTGATCTAAATTGGTTGGATAAAATAGCCTGGAGAGCACTTTTTGAGTCGGATATAATAATGGAATTATTAAGACTATGGGACTCAACAAATTTAAGAGCCTCAAGTATAGCTAAAACTTCACCTGTAAAAACAGATGTTACCGGTGGTAATTTATAATTTAATATGACATTTACTTTGGGGATCCAGACTGCTACTCCAACACAATCCAACAAAGATAATTTGGAAGCATCCGTATAAATAATTAACCAGTCCTTAAACATGCTGCTCATTATAGAGTTGAATTGAGAGTTGGCTGAAATGGGATCTTTACTAATGGGAAAGTCAAGAATTATTCTGGGGGAAAAAACAACAGAAGGAAAAGGGGTCTCATAAAGCGGGTTCAGTCTAGATTGGGCGACAGGGCATGGGAGAGAAGTAAACTTTTGGAAGCTCTTAACCAAACATGGAATATCCCTATGAGACCAGTAAGGAGAGGAGGAAGTAAGCTGGGATAAAATACCAAGCCTACGAATTAGTGGGTGGTGTGAGTAATGGAAAGCCTTAAAAATAAACCTATCTGACAGATACTGACGGCGAAGATGGAGGGGAGCATCAACACATTCCACCTGCATTGCATTGATAGGGGAGGATTTCATAGCACCTAAAATAATGCGGAGTGATTTGGATTGCACTTTATCCAATAATTTTGATGTATATGTAGGTATGCATACGCTACGCATCTGCCTGTAATATAGATCAGTGCGCTAACAGCCGTCTTGTGTTTTACTTGCCCTGTCCGCATATCTCTCAGTGGCGACGATCTACCCGCGTTTCGAGATAATTAATAAAATGTCTGTTACAAATTTTGGATGTTTGTCGAATTTCGACCACGAACAACAGTCATGGAAGTCCTTCAAGAGCAGGATGACTCAGTGGTTCATTGCGAACGATATTGACGCAACAAAAGACCCACTGGGGCTTAAAAGACGAGCGTTTTTATTAAGCGCACTCACAGACGCTACTTTTAAATTAGCTTCCGACCTCGCATTACCAAAGGATCTTCAAGAGGTACCATATGAAGATATTTTGAATCTCCTGGATGCACATTTCACGCCGAAACAAGTGGGGTTTGGAGCGCGGCATAAGTTCTATGCTGCAGAACAACTGCCAACGGAATCGACGTCACAGTGGGCAGCGAGACTACGCGGCCTCACTGCTTATTGCCATTTCAGTAATGTCGAAGAAGCATTGCGAGACCGATTCGTGATGGGTATGCTCCCAGGACCGGAGAAGGAGAAGCTGTACGTGCAGGATCTATCCAGTCTCACCCTCGTCAAAGCCGTGGAACTCGTCGAGAACCTTCGGAGCGCGCGCGCCGCCGCAGCGGCTGCGTCACAGGCGCCCGAACCGGCAGTGTTTAAAATAAAAAAAAGTGTTAAGAAAGAAAAGTGTACAGTGTGCGGTTATATGAACCATTCCACCGCGGAGTGTCGTTTTGCTAGCTATACGTGTAAAAAGTGTAATAAGAAGGGTCACTTGCGCAGAATGTGTAAATCTGTGAAGTGCCTAAACACGGATGTGGTGAACGAGAGCGATGATGACGATGACGGTGAGTTGCACAATATTCGATCGCTAAAGGGTGAGCCATTAGTTGAGACGGTGTGTGTGAACGGGGTGAACCTGCCCTTCGAGGTAGATAGCGGTTCCGCCGTTACTGTTATGTCTAAAAAAACGTATATGTTACATTTTTCTAAATTGCCATTATCAAGCACCAATAAAAAATTGTACAGTTATACGGGGGACGTTATAGATTGCATCGGCAGGGCTTCGATGACCGTCGAGTGGAGCGGACGTGCGCACGAACTTAACGTGTACGTCGTGCGAGACGGCGGAGCGCCGCTTCTCGGCCGAGATTTCATAGCGAAATTTAAATTGCAACTGTCGCCAGTATATAACTATAACACAATAAACAATATTCAAACGTTACATACACGTTACTCGGAGGCATTTTCAGATAAATTAGGGACCTTTAATAAATATAAAATAAAGTTGACTTTGAAACCGGATTCGAATCCTGTTTTTTTTAAAGCACGTCCTATGGCGTTCGCTTTACGTGATAAGGTGGATCACGAAATAAATAGACTTTTAGAGTTGGGTATATTAAAACCCGTGCTACAATCCGAGTACGCTTCGCCGATCGTCCCGGTGTTGAAGCGCGATGGTTCAGTTCGGTTGTGCGTTGATTATTCCGTGACGTTGAATAAACAACTCGTCATCGATAAATATCCGTTACCGACTATTAACGAATTATTTTCCCGCCTTCATGGGGGCCAGCAGTTCACGAAGCTGGATTTATCAATGGCTTATAATCAATTTGTGCTTGACGAGGAGTCCCAAAAGTATACATGCATCAACACGCATCGCGGGCTCTTTGTGTTCACTAGGTTAGTATTCGGCTTAGCGTGTGCGCCGGCCATTTTTCAGCGCGCTATGGAGGGGTTGCTATCCGGGATCGATGGCGTCCTCTGCCTGTTAGATGATGTCTGCATAACAGGCCGCGACCGCGCTGAGCATCTGGAGAGACTGCATGCCGTGCTGCAGCGGCTACAGGATGCAGGCCTCGTTTTACAAAGGGAAAAATGTGAATATTTTAAAGAGGAAATTAATTACTTAGGCTATGTTATTAACAAGGATGGTTTAAAAAAATCGCCAGAAAAAATAAAAGCGATATTGAACGCACCAGTACCTACCAACGTAAGCCAATTACAATCATTTTTAGGATTAGTTAATTATTATCGCTGTTTTGTACCCAGAGCTTCAACAGTGTTAAGCCCATTATACGATTTATTAAAAAAGGGAATTAAGTGGCGTTGGACAAATTTAGAAGAAAATGCTTTTACAAAAATAAAGAACATATTAACTTCGGATCAGGTTCTTACACATTATGACGCAAATGCAAAAATAATTTTAACTGTCGATGCTTCTCCTACGGGACTGGGTGCCGTTCTGTCCCAAATTGGTATTGATAACCTTGAGAGACCAGTAGCATTTGCGTCACGCACTTTAAACAGCGCTGAAAAACGTTATTCCCAAATTCAAAAGGAAGCAACCGCAATTGTTTTTGGCGTACGTCGGTTTCATCAATATTTGTACGGCCGATCTTCACCATTCATTTTACGTACCGATCACAAGCCGTTATTATCGATTTTTGGGCAACACAAGGGTGTTCCCGAGGTTTCGGCGAATCGTTTACAGCGATATGCACTTTTTTTAAGCAGTTATAATTATGTGATCGAATATGTAAAAAGCAAAGATAATAGCGCTGACTATTTATCTCGAGCGAGTCTACCGGCGACTGCGCCTTCTATGGATAACGAGGCTCGTGAAGCTGATATTTTCGATCGCGCTGCTTATGTACGATTTGTCGTGGATGGCTCTCTGCCTATCACGCCCCATGAGCTAAGGGAGGCAACGGACAAAGATCCCATACTGAACAAAGTAGTTAAATACGTATTAAACGGTTGGCCTAGGGTAGGGAAAATCGGGGAAATCAAACCGTATTTTCAATGTAAATTACAACTATCCTGCGAAAATGGTATTCTAATGAGAGGACATAAGGTTGTTATTCCTGAGTCGCTGCGGAACCGCGTTCTCAAGGAATTGCATACGTCTCACCTAGGTATAGTGAAGACAAAGGCGGAAGCTCGAGCGCGGTTGTGGTTTCCGGGGATAGACAAGGCTCTTGAAAAAATAATAAGTACGTGTGATATTTGTAATCAACTAAGACCTTCTCCTCCCCGCGCGCCTGTCATACCATGGCCGCATTCCCCCCATCCCTTTTATAGAGTGCATCTTGACTTCTTGGGACCCCTAAACGGGCGCATGTACTTAGTTATAGTAGATGCACATAGTAAATGGGTAGAAGTCTATGAAATGGGTATTTGTAATTCAGGCGCGGTTATTGACAAACTGTACGAATTTATCTCTCGATTCGGGATACCGAATACATTGGTGACTGATAATGGCACAGCATTCTGTTCACGCGAATTTGATAGTTTCTGTAAACAAAATGGCATCTCACACTTGACGTCGCCGCCTTACCACCCGGCCAGTAACGGACAAGCGGAGATTTATGTCAGGGTGGTCAAAAAAGGTATCAAATCTAGCATATTAGGCAGTAATAAAATAAGAGATGCAAAGATGAATTTATTAAAATACTTATTTGACTATCGCAACTCGGTCCACACCGCCACGAACACCACACCGGCTCAACTGGTATTCGGTCGCAAGTTGAGGTCTCGTCTCGACCTAATAACACCAAGTTATCAATCGCCCCCGTTGACTGCACCCGCAAATAACATTGTCAAATCAAAACAGTTTTTGCAAAGTAAAGACCGAGGTAGTAAATATACAACTTTTTCGGCCGGGCAATATGTTTTATATAAAAAATACGATAATAAGGATAAATACAGTTGGCGTAAAGGTATCATAATAAAAACTCTTGGGAAAATGTTATTTTTGGTTAAGGACTGCTTATCGTCTTCCGTAATTAAGAAACACAAAAACCAAATATTATTATATAAAGGTGACATTACGGGTACACAACCTTGGGATGTAATGGACGGGTACATACCACTCGAGCCCGGTTTACACGACAAGTCTGTGTCATCACCTCCGTCGTCGTCAGAGGATCAAGAAGCTCTTGAGTCGGAACCAGAGGGGGAGGGAAGAACTGGAGCTCCAAAGTCAAATCCCTCCCATGGCCCTAACTCAAGTGTGCCCCTAAGCGAAGATGACACACGACAATCTTCAACACCGTCATGGGTGACGACTACGAGAGGGGTCCGTCGCCCCATAACTGAGAGTGAACCTGAGGATGATTTCTTTCAGGAAGCCGAGGATAGTGAGCCTTCCCAGGAGGCTCCAGTCCAAGAGCCGAACGTGACCGTCCGACCTCAACGCAAATGTCGTTCCAAGATTGACTTTAAAAAGTTTTTGTAATGTATAATAATATGTAATATGTATGTCTTAGCTATGGGGGAGGAACTGATGTATATGTAGGTATGCATACGCTACGCATCTGCCTGTAATATAGATCAGTGCGCTAACAGCCGTCTTGTGTTTTACTTGCCCTGTCCGCATATCTCTCAAGCCGGATTTGTTGCAGGGTTCAAGTAGGAATGAACCATAGTCTAAGTGACTACGGACCAAAGCATGATATAAGATCTTTTGCGTATAAGGATGGGAACCCCACCACACTCCAGATAGGGAACGGAGAATATTAATATTCTTTTCGGTTTTTTTAAGAATATGGTTAACATGTGGAGAACCAGTCATACCTGCATCAAAATAAACACCCAAGAATTTAACCTTATCTCTAACTGGGAAAGCTTGGTTATTAGAAAAAACATTTACATTAGGCAGGGATCTTGCCCTAGTGAAAACTACCACACTACTTTTTTCTGTCGAAATAGATAAGCCATGCCTATCCAGCCACTCATTTAAGTAACGAATGGAAGAATTAAGGCGGTCAGAGCATTCCAACACATTTTTATTAGAAATATACAATGACACATCGTCCGCATACTGAAGGACATTACAAAAGCAACTTACTGAGAGGTCAAGATCATGAGTGTAAATATTATATAAAAGGGGACTAAGAACTGAACCTTGAGGCAGACCTTTCCAAACTTTTCTAGGGGGGAGAGAGGTGTTTTGGTAGTTGACGATAAGAGAACGGGTCGATAAAAAGTTACTTATATAATTCACAATCTTCACAGGAATACTCAGATTTAGCATCTTCTGCCTGAGTACCGGAAGTAGGACATTATCGTAGGCGGACGATATGTCAAGGAACAAACCCACCAATGACTCATTCCTTGAAAAGGCAATGCGGATATCTGTAACAAGAGTACTGAGACTATCCAAAGTACTAAAGCCTTTCCTGAAACCGAATTGAGTCTTAGAAAGAATGCTCTTACTCTCCACAATCCATTCGAGCCTATTTTTAATAAGGTGCTCTAAAATTTTAGACAGGGTTACCGAAAGTGCAATTGGACGATAGGAAGAAGGGTCATTGCCAAGCTTTCCCGGCTTCAAGATTGGCACAATGATCTGAGTACCCCACTCCTCTGGTGGAATCTCAGACTGAAAAATTGCATTTAAGATATTAAGGCAAGTCTCTTGTGTATGCAAGCCACTTTTTACCACAAAGGAATATGGGATACTATCTACACCAGGTGTAGAGTCCTTCAAAGAATTCAGAACTAAACGGAATTCTTCCATTGAGAATGGTCGTTCAAATTCAGTTTGAGGGTTGAGAGAAGGGCTTAAATAAATGCAACTTTCTTCAAAAGAAGGAGCCGATGGAGGTGCCAGCCTACAAGTAAAATCCACTAGCCAAAGTGAGGCGTCATTAGTTCGAGGGCTATCATTTGGCGCAAAAGACCCTCGAAATTTTTTGATGTTGCGCCAAACTAGTGTAGGATGAGAGGAAGGAGACAAGCTCTCACAGAATTCAAGCCAACTACTCTTTTTTTTGTTGGAAAGTAACCTGCGTACCTCTGCAGCTGTATGCTTATAGTGAAGGTAATTTTCTAAATTCATAGCAGTCGAGTATCGGCGCTCAGCCTCCTTACGACGCCTACAAGCATTCGTACATTCACTATCCCACCAGGGAGGGGAAGAAAATCTACGAATTCCTGTATTTTTTAAAGGGACAGTTGTTTCTGCACATTGTAACAGCAGGTTTTTAAAATTAACATAAATGGAGTGAACATTATCCACAGTGACTGGAGGAATATGGTGGATTTCTTGATCAGTTAGGATGGCATACTGAGACCAGTCAGCCCTAGCCAGTTTATATCTCATTTTGGAAGGATAGTTAAAAACATAGGGAGAAGGATTATTAATTAACGACAAGACGATAGGGAAATGGTCGCTGCCCAATGTACTAGAAAGGACTGACCATGTGTATGAAGAAGAAATATTACAGGAGCTTAACGATAGGTCAACAGCAGTTCTTGGATTTTGAAGAGGAGAGACGCGGCGAGTAGGCGAGCCATCGTTTAGTAGCACCAAGTTTAGTTCATCAAACAGGTCTAGTAGAGAAGGAGACAGATTGTCATTATGATATGAACCCCAAGACGTATGGTGACAGTTAAAATCACCAAGTAGAAGTATAGGCGGAATTATTGAGGACATAATGGAGGAAAGTTCAGACAGCACAGATGAGGAAGGGACAGGAATATACACAGATACAACAGAAACATTTAAAACACGGACAGCCACAACATTTAAACGATCACTATGAGAAGGAATAGGTATAAAATTATATGTACATTTATTAGAAACTAAAATGGCTGATCCAGCCTTTCCATCATTCCTGTCATCCCGAAAACATGCATATCCAGGTACCCTGAAAGGGGCACCAGGACTCAGCCAAGTTTCCTGGACGGCAAGAATTAATGGATCATATTTTTTAAATAAATATATAAATTCATGCTTTTTATTTCTTATGCTACGACAGTTCCACTGGATCAGGTTCAGGGGCATTATTTAAAAGTAAAGAAGAGAGCTGAGTTAAATTTTGACGAATATTGTTCGGTAACCCGGTATCACTGAACCGAGAAATTATATTAATGAGAAGAGAAGTTAATTGTTCTAAAATATTATCATTTGGGGAAATGTTTTCTTGAGGGTATGCGCACCCATTTGGGGAAGATGAAGTAGGGGATTGGATTATAGCTTGATGAGCTTGTCTGTCATAACCTGGGTGAGCAGGTGCTATAGGACGGCGTTGGGTGAATGTAGTTTTTCTATAGGATGTAGTGACAGGAGATGAGCGCACATTAATTGGAGTTGAAGTGGGAGGGGAGTTCCTAGCTGTGTCAGCAAATGACCTCCGTACCTGTGGGAATCTAGCAGATGCTTCAAGGTAAGAAACATTTTCCTGGGACATTACTAATTTTATATCTTTCTGTCTAGAATGTTCAGGACAGGAAGAATCATTTGCTGAGTGTGAGCCAGAGCAAAAAAGACAAGAAATGGATTGGACAGAACAAGTTTCACCTTCGTGCATTTGTGCACATTTAAAACACCTTGGTTTAGACCGACATTGAGCCTTTACATGCCCAAATCGACAACACTTATTACATTGAATGGTAGGCAATATATAGGTTTCAACTGGTAACGAATTAAAATAACAAAAAACACGGGGAGGGAGTTTCTGTCCTGAGAATGTTAGGACCACCGATTGAGTTGGGATCCATATGGGAGTATTATTTTCATTATATGACTTCCGGCTCAGTCTCCGAGCCCGAACAACTTTTCCATGATCGCTGGGGACCTCAATATTCTCTACCAATTCTTCCATGGACCATTCTACTGGTACATCACGAATAATTCCCATACGAGAAACACTGTATACAGGGATAGCTGCAATATATCCACCTGCAGGGAGTGCCGTATGATCCAAGAATAAATTCGCATGTTCAGCCGTTTTAAATTCAATGGACACACGATTGCGACCAATTCTTTTAATACCATCCAATACAACATTCTTTATATTGTTCTTAAAAAGAAAATGACCGAATTGGATGGGACGTAAAACTGTACCTTTGTTTGCATCAGTTTCCTCTCTAGAAACATGTACAACAAAAGGGGCAACATCATTAGAAGTGTACTTGTTTTTGTCCTTTGCAAAATCTGGGTGAACATATGATAGCTGAATAGATGGTGTGACTAGAGCAGAAGATGCGGTTTTTTTAGCCTGGGGATTAATATCCACATCAGGACGTCTCTTTCTGTTGGTAGCGATTGCATCCAAAGGAACTGTCGTGCACGACGGATCATAACCCCCACCGGGGTCTGGTGGCTCCTCATCCATTCTTAATAAACTACACGAATAGACTTACCAACTACCAATAAACAATCACAACACAATGGGAAACACAGATTTTACAACAGAATAGTTAAATAGAAAAAAAATCACAAAAAACTGCACAAGAATTCAAAACCCTTGTACACAACACTCAAACCAATAGCAGAGTGTCAACTAAGTTTAGGAAACGTTGGGGCTCACATGTCTTATGAGACAAATGCCCCTAAATAAATAAGATTAAAAAAAAAAAAAAAAAAAATTATTTCAAAAACTTATAATATATTATTATTAACTTATAATATTTTTTAAGAATTAGTAGAAGTACAAAATTATATAATAATAATAATAGAAATAAGTTGCTCTTCGACTGGAATAGATAAATAAACTATTATAACTGATTTATTTATGAAAATATTAAAGGAAAATACTAGAATACGATAAAACGCCAATAAGGAACTTATTTATTTTATTTTTTATTAAATGCTGTTCATACTTTCTGATGAATCGGAAGAGTCTTCAGAGATGTGGATATTGAAGCCTGGGGCGTCTGATGCAGCATCCATAATTCCGTCAAGCTGCATCATTTTATCTTCTTCTTTTATTACATGTTCAATACTGTTCCTCCATAACACCGCACTTATTTGAGTTAAACTTTCTTAAAAAATCCTTGACTTCTGACATTTTGAAACTTTTGTTATTTTTGCCTATGTAAGCTTTTACTTGTGCCTATGTAAATTCTATGGGGGACAAAAGTTTAATTCGCAATAGTAGGGCGGAAGACGTAAGGCAATTTTATTTTTTTGGGCTGCCATTTCGTCAATATTTTTATTTGTCATAATCGTGTTTATTAAATTTTGTTAAGAGTTCAGCTTTTATTTCAGTTTCATGGTAACTTATATTATTTTATAGCAACCATGCTTGTATGTTTGCTTTCCGCCAACTCATGTTAGGCACTTTGCCAGAATGTCTTGAGTGGTACGGTGCATTGTCTAAAAATATTAAACTGACCCAGGCTCCACTTTATTTAAAACAGTATTAAACCACTTCTCAAAATAATGAGCATCCATTACACTGTAATAATCCCCATCATGTTTATTGGCCTCAAAAATCCACTCCGCTAATTTTAAAAATCCATCTGTGCTGCCGATGTGCGTAATTATTAATCTTTTACCTTTCTGTGGATTTTTAAGGTCAGTCGATAAACCATTAAAAACGCTTAGCGGCTATGACTAACGATGGACAAAAGAAAGAATAATGTAAAATAAACAATAAATAAATAAATAACTTAATAACCAATTACAGTACGGTAACATTGCTTAAAAGTCTATTAATAAATTGCATTTTTGAAAATTTAAAATATGTGTAAAGAACACGGCCTATTTTATTGTTCATTTTGCTCATTCTCAAATACACAATCACCTATAAAAGTATAATGATTAACAATAGACAAAAGAAAGAATAATGTTTTTTTTAGGAACACGTGCAATTTAAGCCTTTCACAATTTCTATAAGATAAAGGAAACAAAAGAGACGCTAGTTATTTTGGATGCTTATATGTAAAATAAGTTATTATGTGTTCGTTCACTATTGATATTTGAATACAATAACGCGGCCTGGCCTAGAAACAAAAGTCTTAATATATTATTTTAATTTACTATGGCTAAAAAACCTTGCGCCAGCGGCGCGCCGTCTCCAACGTCTAAACCAATTAATGACTGCTAACATTGTTTTTCACATAGTAGTCTTATCCTTACCTTAGTCTCATCCTAAAGTTACAAAAAAATTCCTGTGAACTATCGTGAACTTTCATGCCAGTGCTATATTTTTATATTATCTGGGACATTGTTAAATGTTTAAGCTGAAATTGATATTCAAAAATATTCATATTATAAAATAAAAACTAAACAATTTCATGTAAAAGATTGACCTTATTTTGTTATATTTTGTAAGCATTTTTTGCTCTCAACATTTAAAAAAATTGAACGACTTAGTAACAAATTGCATTATAGTAACATTGTCTTAAAAACTATTCATAAATTGTAATTAATGGAATTTTAAAATATCTGTACTACAGAACACGGCCTGTTTTATTGTTCATTTTGTTCATTCACTTATACACGATCACCTCTAAAAATGAAATGACCCCATCCCTATTTCTCTTCTAAAAAAAGTAAGATGAAATGTCACATTCAAATTTATTAAATATCTGTGCACGCGATATTCGTATTTTATAAGATTTTAAGTGTTTTAATGCTAGATTGATAGTTGTTTTTAGTGAAATAAGTAGTAAATGGAGTGTTACAAATGTCCGTAAGCTAATGTGTTGTGAAAGTGAGTGATAAAAGCCGAAAAATCGTAAATTACGCATCGACAGGGTTTGTTTACTAGTTTGGTCACTTCTAAAAAAATGGACTATAAATGTAAATCTTTGTAAATAGCACAACTTACCTTAAAATTGCAATTTAGAACAAATCTTCTTTTAGTTCAATTGTGAAGATAAACAACTATATTGAATTATTATGTCTAATGAAACATCTTTTACGAATTTGATCAAGGTCCTCCCGTGACCATGGTTGCTGTAAAGTATTGAAAAGTTGGGCATGTAATAAACTTAATTATTCGCGATAAAATCCGTAAAAGTTGTTTCATTATAATGAGTAAAATTCGCGTAAACACAAGAAAACAATATATTAAATTAGCAGTGATATGAATCTTACAGTTCTGTGGTGTATGGTGGTAGCCTTGGTGGCAGGGAGGTGAGGCGTGCGCGCGCGCATCGGACCACCGTCCCGGCGCACGCGCAGCCCGTCGGACAGTACTCCGGTGGTAGGCAACCTTCGTCCTCAGCTGAAATACAAACATGAATTAAAGAAAACCAATGGAAATATCTTTTTTTACCTCCGAGAGTAGAAAAATGTGTACGAAAGTTTAACTTTTATTATTTATTCATATTATGTGTTAGTAGCAGGATTTTTCCAACAACTTTAAGACAATTATATAATTACGAAATAGCGACGTATATTGTGGTTCATAAATGTGTAAATTTGTTTTGGTTAGGTTGGTCGTTAGGTCGTTATGAACTACAAAGATAAGAATAGGTAAGAAAGTAAGCATATACATGAAAAGGAACATAATTAAACTAAACTTAAAATGACACAACGCTAATAAACGTCATTTAAATACACCCGTACATACGATGCCACGGACAGAAACGCAAATAGACTACCGTCAACATTATAGGTTTAATCTTTTTACCAACAAATATAAAAATAGATCCATGGTCCAATTTTCCCTGAGTTTTTATATTCATTTCAAGACTCTACCTAAATGTATATTCTGTGGTTCTAAATGCCGTGCACGCATGTGTATAGGAGGAACACCACATACCAAAGCCATGCGCGTGTATGCATACTGATGTAGACAATTGTTTTAAACGTGTATAGCTAATGTATTAACAACTTACGAGTACACTTGAAATCGGCAGTTTCCAGATGGTGTAGCGGGGCCCCGCGCAGGGCCGGAGGGTGGGCACAGGCTGCCCCAGAGCCAGGGGCCCGACTGCGCAGCCAAGAAGCTACCCACGCCATGTGGCATGTGCACTGAAGTGGGTTGCCTCCCAAGGATCTAGAAATTTAGACATTTTATTGACCGGAAAAAAATTCGATGTAAATGGTAGGGAACAGGTTACAGAACGAAGAACCATAGACCACAGGAACGCTATGCTCCGTGGGTAGGACTGAGTCTTATGATTGGAAACTACCACAGATTCCAGAACTAAGGAAAATAGACCACAGGAGTGGTCCGTGGGAAGGACTGAGCTTAATTGTTGATTGAGGTGTAGCAAAAGCACATCGAACTAAATAGGATAAATCTTGCGTGCTACTGAACGTTATAGTCAAGTAGGTTATGAGTGGTAAGAATTCCAGCTTCATTGATTTTAATAGAAATAGATTTATTACAGCAGCATCAACTACTATGCAGGATATAATTATTGTTGTCGACAAGCAAAGCAAAATTAAAGTTAAAGATAATATACGGCTGAACTTAATATTATAATGGTGATCGTGAAGTAATCGAATAACACTCACAGAGTAGACAGCATGTTCATGTGGTCGAAGGCTCCCGGCGTGATGCACTTCACCTTATTGTCAATAAGGGACCTGAAATCAAATATGCTAGTTAGAAATACTCGTCAACGTTTTTGGCCATAGAGTTTTGGCGTTTATGCAGTTTCTACCTCGCTTGGTTTTTTGTTTTCTTTTATTAACATCTTGTTTGTTTTGATATTGCGGGGTCCAAATTTATTTACTTATTTATTTTAGGCAAATGTGAATTAATTTATGTAACTAGCATGTTGTTATTATTTATATGTATATTAGTATGTTGTTATTTAGATGTATTTTCGCGCTTCAGTTTCGCGCTAGCCGCCACCTAGCGCAGACGCATCCAATAGAGTGGACGATCGATTTAGTGATTCACATATTCCGATTCGAAGCCCTAATTTTTCTTTGCGTTCTCGTGTATTAGATAAGTAGGTAGTATATTGCGTATGAGTGCAGTCCCGAGTGACTTTATAGTTAGCTAGTGTATCCGACGACCCGCCGCGTCGCAACGGATTTTGCGCGCGATTCAAGCGGCCCGTGCCGTCAAGGCTGTTGCCAAGCGCGCGTAGTGCAGTTTTGGCGCCAAATTGTTCGATTTGTAAGTGATTACGTTTGCGTGATTTTGTGTTTAGTGAACAGTGTTATTACGAGTAAGTCTTTAATATTTAAACACACACCTACCTCTGGTAGGCGCTACCGTATCATACACCCTCCCGCATCAGGCGGGCGGGGATAAATACACATTTAAATCATTACTCTTAAAATATGGCGACCTCAACACAAGAAGTGTTAAATTATTTCTACTCCCTGTACCCGGAGGCTAAAGCAGCTGCGGAAGCTCGCTTTAATGACCTGCAGGGATCGATTATCGAGTCCCCCCCGTCCCCCGACGTTAATCAATCTGCTCCGTCAGAGGGAGAGATGTCCACATCGGGCAACTCCTCCGAGGAGGATGAGTCAGGGTTCCGCGAAGTGCGGAACAAATAGAGGAGGCGTCGTCCGGACCCGGAGTCCGCACCCTCCCCCCCACCTAAAGCCCCTAAAGTGGCTAAACCAAAGCCCCCTCAGGGCAAACGCCTATCTAGGTCTACGGATGACCTCACTACTAGGGATAGGGTTAAAGAGGCACCATCTGTGCCGTCTATAAGTAGGCGCGACCAACTCGCATCAGCTGATACGGCCGTCGACGCCGACGTCATCATGGATGCACCACCGAAGTGCAGGCCCCCGCCTCCGATCATCGTCCAAGACACCAGGTCCTGGAACGAAATATCTAAGGCGATATACGACAAAAAGTTATTTTATAACTCTGCGCGTTCGTGCGCGGAGGGAATTAAAGTACAAGTAGGTACCCCTGACGAGCATAGGAAGCTCACGGCCTTTTTAAAAGCTAAAGGCATAGGTTATCATACCTACGCGCTTGAGGACGAACGCGTTCTCCGCGTAGTTATTATAGGAGTGCCTAAGACGTGGGACACGGCCGTCGTAAAAGACGACCTGGTCCAACAGGGCTACCCGGTCATGGAGGTACACCGTATGTACCATCCGAAGACCAAGTTCGCCTATAATATGGTCCTGGCAATCCTGCCACTCACACCGGCCGGCAAGGCCATCTTTAATATAAAAGCCGTGTGCAACCTCACCGGCCTTAGAGTAGAAGCCCCACGTAAAAGGGGCGCTCCCGGGCAGTGTCACCGCTGCCAGCTGCACGGCCACTCCGCGCGTAATTGTTTCGCCCACCCCAGGTGCGTCAAGTGCCTGGGCGACCACGGGACATCAGAATGTCCCCGTAACAAAGACGTCACCTCGACACCTCCCAGCTGCGTTTTATGCAAGGGAGAAGGCCATCCGGCTAACTACAGGGGCTGTCCTAACGCCCCCAAGAAAGCACGTAGGGTTCCTAAGCCTGCAGGGTTACCTAAACCCCTGCCTAAGAAGGCGGCTTCACCGCAAGTCCCGCCCCGTCCAAGTGTTATAAGGGATGATGATTACATCCCAGCTCCCCTGCCAAAGTCCAATCCTTGGCACAAGCCGACGGCTCCGCCGGCCCAACCCGCGAGACCCACCCAGGGCCCACCTAGGGCCCCAGTAGGTACGAGTAGGCCATCGGGCCCAGCTGCCGGTACATCAATGCCTGCAGCCCCCCAGCCCGCACCCACATCTAGCTTTGCGGCGGACCTGGCATTTGTGTCGGAGTTCGTCGGCAGTATCGACACTGTCGAACTGCAAATATTAGCAGCAAAGCTGCGCGGTTCATTCTCCGATCGCATACAAGCGATCGCCGACCACTCCGCCTTGATCGATAAGATCAAGTGCTTCACTCCAAGCCGTTAGATGGCTACCACGGGTAGGATTAAACCGCGCTCTTTGCGAGTGGTGTCGTTCAACGCGAACGGCATTAGGGCGAACCTAGAAGAAATTCGCATATTCATCATTAGGTATGATGTAGACATCCTCCTTGTGCAGGAGTCTTTCTTAAAACCTTCTATGACCAATCCTAAGATTAGAAATTATAATTTGATAAGAAACGACAGGACACGATCTCATCTCGGAGGCACTCTAATATTTTATAAGAAATCCCTCCACTGCATCCCTATTGACCCGCCGCCCTTAGTATCCCTCGAGGCATCTGTATGCCGAGTGAGTATGACAGACCACCAGTCGCTCACCATAGCTTCGGTATACCAATCAGGTAATAAAAAATTATTAGTCAGCGATTTAAAATCGCTATTTGATCTAGGCAACGCTGTCATCATAGCCGGCGACCTAAATAGTAAACACGAAGCATGGGGCTGTAATTTACCCAATAATAATGGGTTCATACTCAACCGAGCAGTCGATAGTCTAAATTGTACTATAGTCGCCCCCGATGAGCCGACGCGCTTTAATTTCACGAATAGTACTAGACTTATACGGCCATCGAAATTAGATTTCTATATCTTTAGGAATGTAGCCCTTAATGTACATACTATTAAAACGATAAATGAGCTTAACTCGGACCATAGACCAGTCTTTATACAACTAGGTGACCCATTAGTTAGTAATAATCATAAAACAAAGATTATTGACTATAAACTGTTGAACGAAAATTTAAAGTCATTACAATCGAGTAATCTCGATAAAATCCCAGACACAATAGACAGTCCTCAAGCTGCTGTGTCAGCCTGCTATAACTTCACAGACCACCTGGTATCGACCATAGAGAGGTCTTCCCGTGAAATCTCAGCATCCCATGAGGGCCGTTTTGAACTCCCGGAGGACATCAAAGACCTCATACGTTCTAAGAACACCGCTAGACGTACATATACACGTTACCCGTCTGAGCAATATCGCCTCACCCTCCGTAACCTTGAACGGGAGGTCAAAGCCCGTATAGTAGAATACAAGGCCGAGAGGTGGGATCGTCTTCTAAGTGAAATTTCCCCGTCTCACAAGGCCTACTGGCCACTCGCGAGGTCATTTAAAAAGAAAAACGAGGCATCTATGCCTCCTCTCAATAGAGTAAACGATACTCCTGCACTAGAGGACGCAGACAAAGCCGAATGTCTAGCCGATGCCCTCGAGAGCCAGTGTACTCCGAGCCCTATAGCAGCATCCTCCCAAATAGGTCCCCATGTAGATTTAATTAATCAAGAGGTAAGGAGGAGGACCTCCACGCCGCCGGAGGGCGATCCCATCTCTCCGACGGATGTTGAAGAGGTTCAAAACATCATCAAAAACCTCCATTCTAAAAAAGCTCCCGGTCCGGACGGGATACCTAACAAAGTTATTAAAATTCTTCCGCACGCTCTTATATTATTATTAGTTAGCATATTCAACGCCCTACTAGAGGGATGTAGGTTCCCCGACTTATGGAAAGAGGCGACGGTTATAGGGATCCCTAAACCCGGAAAGCCGGGCACGGAACCGTCTAGCTATCGACCCATAAGTCTATTAAGTTCATTAGGTAAAATATATGAAAGGATTCTGCTTAAACGACTGAAGTCAGTCATAGGCGAAAAGAACCTATTCATAGATGAACAATTCGCATTTCGCGAAAATCACTGCTGTCCGAGACAAGTCCATCGCATTACGGAGGACATCCTCAGAGGTCTCAATAGGAAAAAACCTCTAGACACGTGCGCGGTCTTTTTCGATGTAGCCAAGGCCTTCGATAGGATATGGCACGAAGGTCTCATATATAAATTATATAAGTTAGGTATACCGGACAGACTCGTCATCATCATCAAAGACTACCTGTCCGGCCGTCACTTTAGATATAGAGTAGAGGGCACTCTGTCCTCCCGCAGACCTCTGAGGGCCGGGACTCCTCAGGGCTCAGTACTCTCGCCAACCCTGTACAACTTGTACACGTCAGATATCCCTAAAAGTCCTGCGGTGAAGCTAGCGCTCTTCGCCGACGACACCGCAATGTACGTGACCCACCAAACAGCTTCCATAGCTTCTGTCTCCCTTCAGCGAGCCGTCACCGAATTAGGTGACTGGTTCGCTAAATGGAGAATAGAAATAAATCCAGAAAAAAGTGCATCAGTTCACTTCACCAGAAGGAGAAAGGTGGGTCCGCGCACTAAGCGCTGCCGAATCATGGCGCCAATTAAGATAAATAGCACAATAATCCCTAGAGTAGAACAGGTCAAATACCTAGGGGTTACGCTCGATAGGTCGATGTCATTCACCCCGCATATCAAACGCGTTGTAAATAAAGCAAAATTCGTCCTTAATAAATTATATTTTCTTATAAACAAAAACAGTAGAATGCCCCTCAGGCACAAAATAACTCTTTATAAAACTTGTATTCGGCCCATACTGTCGTATTCAAGTGTCGCATTCGCGCATGTGCCGCCGAACCGACTCAAGGCCATTCAAATAGTACAGAACAGATTCCTGCGTATGGCAACCGGCTGTCCTTGGTATATACGTAACATCGACCTACATCGTGACCTTAGACTGGAGTCCATTAGAGGTCATTTCAAAGCGATGTCAGAACGTCACTTTGAAAGGGCAGCCCTTCATTCGAACCCGCTAGTCGTAAACGCGGCGAATTATGTCCCCGATAGCTCAGTGAGAATTAATAAACGACACCCAAGACACGTACTAATCGACCCAGCTGATGAAATCTCACAGCTGTTAAAACACGACGCAAAAATGCGTAAAACATTACAAAACACAATAAACAAACACCAGCCGGGGATAGGTAAATATTTACACCGTTCGAAGTCTCGGGATTCCGAGCGACGCCGTTCCCTACACATGTTAAATACGTCGGTCCGGACCGACCGCGTTAGCACAGGTTCGAATCCGATACATGTCGATAACAATACAGACCGCGATAACAACGATAGCCCGTTGCTATCATCTGATAGTCTGGGTACCGTGCGCGACCCGCCCCTCTCTATCTGAGGGTGGGGAGATGGCCGGCCATCATGATAACAACATCACCCGAAACAAAACGTCGACAGTATCGCATTCCTATAGTTTAAATTCTACACCACGTAGTGACGCGACCGTCAAGCCACGCCCCCGGGGGAAGCTGGCGGGGGAGTAAATCCCCTTTATAAAATTTTTAGATGAGCCATCTGCTCATCTACTTTTCCGATGTAGCTTTAAGGCCTTAAGGCCAACAGCATAGATCCTTTCGAAAAAAAAAAAAAAAAAAATTAGATGTATTTACAAAAATTGTAAAACTATATTTTAAAAAGAGCAATCCTACAGAGTTTCTTGCTAGATTCTTCTCTGAGGAAAACGGCTACTTTGCGAATCTAGCATTAGCTTATAATAAAAAATTGACATGTTTCAAGTGCTATGTAATTTGCCTACGAAATAAATATTATTTGATTTGATTTGATTTGATTTGATTAGATAATAATCTCTATGGATCTAAATAATAAGGTAATAAACATTGGTATATTACGCTACACCAAGGAATACATTAATATTCATTGCGTAAGGAAGCTGTATGTATATTTTGTGTGTGTGTTTTGGTTGTGAATAATATAAGTGTTTTTCTTTCTTTCTTTCTAATACATTTCTTTTTGTGATACGATGCTATTCTGTTAGTATTGAACATAAGAAGCAATGTGATAAGTATGATGCAAAAATTGGCGCCATCTGCGTCACCTGTGTCATGCGCACTTCTACTACCTTATTATTTAGATTTTTATGTTTATGACGGATCATTTTTTATGGGTTTAACTTGTGTAGGTACTATTTGTGGGATATAGGTGAAAGTCCCATAAAGTGAAAGGGAAACCTCCGACCGAGTGAGATGGTATGCTAGGCCGAAGTTCACTTGCCATTATATCAGCTGATGTTTATATATAGGCGCTGAACTGTAAAACTTCGATAGCGCGATTCAGGCTTGTGACGCGGATTAGTCCGCCACACGAGTTATACCTAGATACTTACTTCGTAAGAAGTAGTTCATACTATGTTATAACTTACAGAACGCTGAGACTGTGGAGTCCAAAGAACATCTTGTCAGTAACCGTCTGCAACATGTTGCCGTCCAGAAACAGCTCCTGGACGCTGGCAGCTCCATCGAATGCATTGTCTTCTATTACAGTTATACCTGCACCCAAGGTACAATGATTAATAATACTATCGAACGGTATATAAACGTTCTTTTGTAAGTATCTTAATGATCTTACCGTTATTACGGAGGTCCAGTTTCGTGAGGTCAGGCAGCCGTCCAAACATGCCATCAGATTTAATACGTCCCAAATTGTTTTCTGGCATGATTCTAAAAAAATAAGAATAGTTATAACACTTGCAATGTATGTAATGAACAAATTTTTAGTAACAATTTAGTTTAACTAATTCTAACGAACTAACTTAGAACTGATAAGTTATAAAATATAATTATACATTTATTACTGATGCGTATTAATAGTAGGTAATACGACATAGCGAAACTAGTTGTGTCTGTGGTTTTGCTCGCCACAAAATAAAAATATGACAAACCTCGCCAATGTGACAAACGAACATCAAAATATAGATACGTTTATGTTAGGTTTTACGTAAAATATAATCATACTAGCTGTTGTCCGCAGCTTCGCCTGCGTTAACTAAGATTTTCAACGGCATCTTAACGGGATGATAATATAGTCTATATTATCCCGCGTTCCCGTGGGAATACGAGGATGAATTATAGCCTATGTGTTAATCTGATGTATAAACTATATAAATATGAAGTTTCATCAAAATCCATTCAGTAGTTTCTGCGTGAAAGAGTAACAAACATCCTCACAAACTTTCGCATTTATAATATTAGTAGGATTCACTTACAAGGCATGCGTCGCAAGCGGCAAGTCCCTGGGCAGGTCGGTAAGCCCCGCCCGCGCGCACGCCACACGCACAGAGCGTGCTCGTGCGCCCGTAACCCGAGCGCAGGCGCACGCCGCGGGGCACGGCGCCTCCTCCCCGCACACCTCCGCAGTCTCTTCGCCCGCTAGTGATACATAATATGGGTTGTAAGAATAACGACAATCTAGAAGATTCCATTGAGAATGTTTGCGAAGAAGCAAGCGTTGGAGTATAAGTAAAGGCAAATAAACTTGGTACATTTTGTACATGAAATTGTGGGCTTTCTATTTGTTATGGCTACTATTTTTTTTTGCTTTGAGTTTCGAATATTTATTTCTGGTTATTTTATTACTTTACCCAAATACCTGCCCCACTAGACAAGTGGCACAAACGCTAACGAATAGAATAGAATACTTATTGTATGGGAATGACACTAGCTTACGACATGTAATTTGATAGTTAGTGGCATTCCCATACAGTAAGTATTCTATTCTATAATCTATTCATTTAGCGTTTGTACCACTTGTCCAGTGGGGCTGATATGATTTTCTAGCATGATATAGATTTAACAAGCGTTTTTTTCAAGTAATTAGTATAAGTATGTAAAACTTACGCTTGCATTTAAAGTTTTCTTCCCTCAAAGCATCGATCCGCTTTCTGTTCATTCGTTTGGGTGTATCGCATTTGGCTCCGGAAGTTTCGATCGGATTCTTCCTCAGGTAGGCCGCTAGCCAGCGCAAGGAACAGTCACACGCGAAGGGATTTCGACCCAGATGCCTGTAGGATGTGTGATTTTTCTATTTTTTTATTACGATTTTTTTGACCACGTGATTATCCACCTCAAATAAAAATCATACTTAACCTGGATAGTTGAGCATATTTTTGTAAAATATCGATTTAATCGATGTGATAATATTTAATTTGCAAACCTGTCTCCAAAGAGGTGCAATCTGCCAATAAAAAATTAAAGTATAATATACTTACAGAGTTTGTATTCCGGTCAGCGCATCAAAAGTCCCATTAGGTATGGACCTAATGTTATTGTCGTACAAGGATCTGAAAATATTTTTTTTATTATTATTATAAATACAATCAAGACCTACTTAGGGAAGATACAAGAAAATCTAGCCGTAACTTACAATAATTTCAAGCTCTGTAGATCTCTGAAGGAGTCTTTGCGGACACAAGTAATTTCGTTGGAGTTGAGTAACCTGCGAACAATAAAAAAAAACGAATAAGAAATTGACGGGAACTACTTATGAACAATATAGACTATACAAAATACATCCGTATTCACAAAAAATACTTTGAGGTGTCACAGGACTCCAGAACGCATAGGGGCATTCGAAGCAATTCATAGACAATGTTTAAATGAAATCCGCAACTGTGTGTCTATCAAACCTTTTTTAAATCCGACCATTGACACCAGGAGCGCATGAATAGAAGCGTTCTTTGCATAGTATTGTTTCTTTTTTACTGGGACACCTCAAAGTATTGTTTGTGCATACGAGTGTAAGACTAGTTTTATCTACTAACACAGAACCTGAACAGATTATTTCAAATAGATAATGATGTAAAAATACTTACAGAAGTTGCAAAGATGTCAATCCGTGAAATATCCCCGACGGCAAATCTTTTATCTTGTTTCCATAAAGCACCCTGAAATTAAGAGCAACGACTAAGCTTTAGACAGAGTTTCAACCTTTTTATGGTAGGTATTTGAAATTCCATAAACTCATCTCACAGAACTTAAGACTAAACACTTAGAAAAACTGAAGTATTCAGTAGCCCGCAAACATAAAGAAGGAGAAGTATTGTTTGTTTCATTTGAAGATCTTCAAAAGGGAAACCTCATATTTTTCATTATATTCTTTATTTAAAAGAGTAAAGTAGTTTATGGAGGTACACACATATACGGGTTAAATAAGATACTTATTTTCTTATTACTAAATTGTATGCGGTAGATTCAAAATTCATTCATAAAAGGTTTAGCGGCCATAACTTACAAAGAAGTCAAATGCGTCAATCCGTTGAAAGCATCCGCAGCTAATTTCACGATCTTATTATTTGACAAATCGATTCTTGCTACGCGCTTCACTGCAGAGAATGCGCCTGCACCGACCTCTGTTATCTCGTTCTGTTCCAAACGGCTGAATAGAGACAAAATATTGCGTGTAATAAAATGATTGGGGGTTTTTACCACGTTTTGTTTCATTAACCTAATGTAAACTTTTTCTGCAAGGGTCGAATTTGTAATTAATTTAAAGCTAGCTTAATGAGATGACAATATACAAAAAAAGGTAAATCAAACATTTCATACATTTTAGTCCGTAAAAACAGAACAATTAATAAATAATTATTTATTAATTTATTGAGCCTACTAGAAATAAAAATCAGAATCAATTTCTGTTGATAGACAGTTTCTGTTATTAGTTTCTGATAAGCTAACTTTCTAGTCTGCTTTACTTGATTTGCGTAATGCCATATTTTTAAGAGTAATTACGGGTTTAATTAATAGTGATGTTTTTTATTACATTTCAGTGGCTCTGTGTGGTATGGTGGAGGGCAGTTCTGTGAGCAGCTTCTCCCTGCAGTCGACGGTACCATCGGGGGAACACCGGCAGGGAGGCGGGCATCTCGGTTCCGCTGAACACTCCGCTGTCACTGCTGTGTTTGGACCTGAAACATCATTTTAGTTACGCGTAAATAAATGACCATTAGAGACGTACTCTGACCATCAAAGGAGGAAATGAAAATCATGAAAAAAAGTGTGTGCGTGTTACCTTTACGCACGATTAAGTAAACCATCGCAATAATTATTCGTAATTGATTATGATTTTTGCCACTAGTAATTGCAGTTGTTCTTAGTTGCCACAACGCCCAAAACACGTTGGTTGTTGTCACAACTCACGCATCGACCGCGCTCGGCCAACGTGTACAGCAGCTTTTATGCAATTTACATAATATACTTAAGACCAATGCAAGTTGCATTAGTCTTGCACTTGCACTATTTTTGAATATAGAATGAGAGTTACTTCCGTCAGAAATCTTCAATCAGTCAGTTGTCCACTAGTCGCGCCTAAAGAATTTTACAAATCACCAATTTATATATAGAACACAGAGCGTTACTTCCGTCAGAAAAAAAATCAGAGTTACTCCCTAACGCGCCTAAAGAAGTTTTACTTCAAAAACTAAAATTCATTTAGTGCATAAAATTTAAGCTCCTTAAGTAAATCTATTCTTTCATTAGTGCTCTACAAGTAGGACATTTAAGTATTCATGGACATTGGACATTAAATAAATAAATAAACTTAACACCCTTAAATTTACCATTGCAAATAAGTTCGTGAGCTTCCAACTCTGTCAGAAGTGCCCCTCGGAGAGCTGCGGGAGCTTGACATCTGGAAAAACGATTTTGATTGTTAAGTGTAAAAGTTTAGTGTAAGTATTAGGATTTTTAAGGGCCAAAATAATTAAGAGTTAATTTTTTTGAAAAGAGACTGAAAGATTGTGGTGCGAAAATATTTTTTTTATCGCTGTAACTTTTTTATAACCAAATTAGTAGCTTCGAAGTCCATTCGCACATTTATTAATAAAAGTATATAATCAGAATATTATACTAAGTAAAACCAATGCGTAAAAAATGTCGACTCGTGGAATATTAAAGTAAGAGCGTCGCATTTTGAAATCGAACAAATTGATAGGACTCAGGGGGCTTAGACAAAGTAACATTAAAGAAACGATAACGAAGTTCGAAAATAATAAAAGGTACGGGATTGACATAAAACGCGCTAAATCACGTGGTCATTCGTAATCGCAACAAAATCACAAACTGTCTATTGGTTATCGATCGATCATGTCAATATCTTATTGGCAAGGAAATTATTATTGATAATTCAGACGATGAAGAATTTCGGTATTTTTCCGCTACAAAATTATGCTACTTTCTCTAAGCCCTCAGTTTCGAATTGTTTATGAGTGACGGCTTTATTACATTACTACTGTAAATATTGATAGTTGGTTTGATCTTAATATAACATAAAATAATACCTTGCTCCCACTCCTAGGATCCCAGCAGCTCGTACAGCGGCTGACAGACGCGCGACACGACAGTCGCACACTATTGGGTTGTCGGTGAGCCGCAGCGTGTGTAGACGCGCGATTGACGGCGCTTCCAGGGATAGATATGTTAGGTTATTGTTGTTTAATGTCCTGAAAATTAGCAATTGTTAATTAAACATTGATAAGAAAGCCGCTTCAGATGTAGTGCTATATTTTAGGATAGTTTTTTGGTTTTGCTGCATTGTACCATATCCTAAAAGATGGTTGAAAAAATGGTCTTATGTTCTGTGAAAGCTTTGATAACGAGATCGGTTAGCGTTACCTAACGCTTAACGCAATGCTTAAATCTATAGATCTATGAGATGTGGGTCCATACTCCATGCTCCGTAATTTGAGATAAATATCTATTCTGCCAAAACGTTACTAAGCTTATGCAAAGTTTGTCATGTTATACATGATTTTTACATGCTGTATACGGTAAAATAAATATTCTAATTGGCAAAGATAAGTTCTTTATTAGAATACTAGCTGTTACCCGCAGCTTCGCCCGCGCGAACTTAGATTTACGAATCTGATGATGATCATTTTCCATTTTAATAATGACTAAGTTTTTGTATTAAAAAGGATATAATATGGTATCTTGAACATAAAGACATATTATATTCCTTCGCAGACTTTCTGTATGCATATTTACTATTTAGGATAAGTACACTGCCCGTTCAAGTCACGGCAACACGATTTATTTTCTTGCGTATTATTTTGATTTTGCCATATCTCCTAAAGTATTCATTTAATTTGCATGATATAAAGGGGAAAAATAATTTTCATGAAGTGCTCGTGCCAATTAACTGATTTAAAATGATAAAGATTCATACCGTATTTGTGTAAATAACTTTCAAATTATCGCGTTATAATTGCCCATTTTTTAAAGTATTAAATTGATATAGTATGATATCCCTAAGAGATAGATATATGCCATCGCGGACTTTTTTGTAGACCTATTTAAGATACACAATTCCACGATACATTATTTTGTTATATCTCAAAGGGTTTAGGCAGCGTTTTCGTTGAAAACTCCCAGACGGCCTATTTTTTTCCGACCCCTCCAACAATTATTGTTATATCTTAGCTAATGTATATAAAAACCTAATAAATTATGTACATAAACCTTCCTCTTGAATTGTCCCATCCATTAAAAAAAACCTTATTACAATCCGTTGTGTAGTTTTAAAGATTTAAGCGTACAAAGGGATATAGGGACAGAAAAAGCGACTTTGTTTTATAATATGTAGTGAAGCATAAAAATAAGTGTGTTCCTAAAGCTTTCACTGCTCCTTGGTTATACTTACAATACTTCTAAACTCTTCAGGTGTTCTAGAGCCTTTTCATCAATACACTTTAGCTGATTTCCATCTAGATGGAGACTCTTCAAAGCGGTCAGACCCCGGAATGTCCGTCGACTGATAGCTGTTAGTTCATTTCGGCTGAGATCTCTAAAAAAATTTATATTAATTTTAATTTACGATTTTAAGAGTTGCAAATTATAGATACAACATTATTTAATGGTTAGACGAATCAATTTTTTATGGACTTCTGAAAAAGATTTATCAAAATCAAATAACTAACAATGGTTCACAACTTCACCATTATTATATTGTATTGTTTCATTATCTACTTAAAATATATAAAATATGTAGTGAAATATTTTCTAAATAAAACCTCATTAATAATATTACGTATGTTAAAAAATGTACAATTTTTTTGATTTCGTAAAAATCCAAGTCACACGATATAAAAGCACAGACGAACTATACAAAATACGGATACTCAGACCAGACCTAGTTCTATATTATCGTTAACCCTTCGTATAAAAATTGGTGTGCTGCAGGGTTCCACCCCAATCCCTATTCCATATAACGTGTTTGATGATGTCAATGTCACTATCAAGTGTATTCAAGTATACTGAAGGCTACGTGATTGTTGGTGGTTTTAAGAGGAATATTCAAGAATACAACATTAGAAGGGTATGTCATAAAATGTCTTCATGGATATTTCATGACATACTCTTTTAATGTTCAGTACCGACATCGGTATGGAGTATTTTTTAAGACAACATACATAAAACGTTAAAAGGAATTGATGTAAGTATATTTCATAGTTAAGTTGTCTTATCTCATGTATACTAATGAGGAAGTTTAAGAAATCTGTGATGTTTGTTGAACTTTGCTTATTAATCTTGGACATTAATTTAAAATGGCTCATAAAATTCAGTCTATGTTAAGCAGTGGACGGATAAAGACTGATGATGATAATGACATAACAAAGAAATTCATAATTTTTTGTAGACAAGCTAATAATAATTTTATTCCAGTTTTTAGGCAATATACTAAGAGTAGTATGACCACAAAAACAATTGTGTATACATATAACTAAAGGTTTCAAGACTTACGCCCTGCTTCTGTAATATTGGTCAAAGTGTATGTCAAATAACATGGCTGTTAATGGCGGTTAACATACGATTCTAGATTAGAGTCAAATTGGACAGATTTTCGTTGTAGTTGCTATGTCAACTGACATGCTGATTTTAAATTAAGTAATTTAACCATTCTTCTAGCAAGTCATTTGACACTTAACAAGAGACTTGGCAGTTGATTTGTTTATTTTTTCGTTGATCAGCCTTTCGGGCTAACCGGGCGTTAATGTTAAAGAAAAGGCCTGAGTCGGATTATATAATAGAAAAATATATCGAAACTATTAACAATATAATATCTTGTGACTATTAATACATTTCGATAAACTACATATTATGTGTTTTAGTGTTTACTTTTAACTATTTGATTTTCCAGCAAAATAAAGGTCAACTAAAAGTAATAAAAATTTAGAAACGGCTAAATGTCTTTAAAGCGTGAAAGCCAATGGCGCCATTTGCCGCCACTCCATAACAAGATGGCGGCTATGAACAATGGTCGATAATGCACCTTTCAACTTCTTTCGAAAAACAAAAGAATGGTTTTTATTCATATTGGGGTTGCGATACGGGTGTGAGAATTAGCTGTTGATTTTAAATAAATGTTCAATAAGTGTTTAATTGCTTCTTTCGAAATGGTAGGCTTTTACTACTCGTATAAGGGGCCACTATTTGCACAGATAAAAAATTTCCAGAGAGTAATAAGAAAAGGGTGTTATTTAAACGACTAGCATAATATTCGTATTTTTGTGAGCAGAAAAATATAATCTGGTAGCAGAAATAGCTAATTGAGCGGCAACTTATGTTCAGCAAACATTTTAAAATCAAGCAGCAATTTTTGTCATTTTTTATGGCTGCAATTATTTTTGAAAGGCATATTAATTAAAATAGGGGCAATGTGCTGCTCCTGTTTAATAAAATTTTGGTAAGCACTCGGAGGGTAAGCAAAAATAATAATTTTGTGCTGCTTATATAAGTAGCATGAATATAACTTCAAGCAACTTTCTTTTTCATTAAATTCTGCGTTATAGCCCAGTCCACAGGATTTGATGACGTCTTTAAACATCAGAAGTGAAAATGCGTTTTAAATATAAACATTTATTATATTATCCATAAAATAACAATATTAAGGATTTACTCACATGAGCTACTGCAATATTATTACATTTTACATATTAAAATAAACAATGGCTTACGTGACCTTACAATACTATTCGGGCAGAGCTTCGTCCTCCTCAAACTCACAGACGCGAATGGCCCCTCTAATAATTATCGTCGATTCATTTCTCTCGTAAGAGAAATACACGCTTACCTAAACGCAGACAAACATGGTTCACGATGAAACCAATCTTACTAAATAACGTCGTTATTCCCAGAGTTAGACAGGTCAAGTACCTGGGGGTCACCCTTGACAGGTCGATGTCGTTCAGACCACACATCGCCGCGATTTCTAAAAAAGCCCGTTTCGTCAGTAGTAGACTGTACTTCCTCATAAACAAAAAGAGCAAAATGCCCCTCAGGCACAAGCTCACCCTCTATAAATCATGTATCCGCCCCATCATGTCATACTCCTGTGTGGCATTCGCGCATGTGCCTCAGTATAGACTCAGAGGCCTCCAAACGATCCAAAATAAATTCTTACGTGTGGCAACCGGTTGCCCGTGGTACGTAAGAAACATCGACCTACATCGCGACCTCAGACTAGATTCGATTAGGGGCCATTTCAAAGCGATGTCAGAACGTCACTTCGAAAAGGCACTTCTCCACCCGAACCCACTCGTCGTGAGTGCGGCAAACTACACCCCCGATAGCTTAGCACCTAATAAGTCTAGGTTACCTAAGAATGTCATAACCGATCCTGTTGATAAAATCACAGAACTGTTAAAGCGCGACGCTGAAGCGCGACGTAAGCTACAACACACACTCAGACATAACACAGCCGGTGTTAGGCACACATTCACACCGCATGGGCCCCGGGGTCGTATGCGACGTCGAACCCTACACTCCGTTAACCAGTTGATCCGGATCAACCGCGACAGCATAGGCTCAGATCAGCTACGAGTCGACACCAATATAGACCGTGTAATCACCGATAGCACTCTGCTATCGGCAGCTTGCTCGGGTCCCGCGCTTGACCCGCCTCCCCCGCTACCGGGGGAGGGGAGGGCCGGCCCTCACGATAGGTTTCTAACGTCACCCGTTCCAAACCAGTCGACCGTAGCTTACCAAGTTAGGTACAAACCCGACGCCATGAACATGGCGGGGGGCAACCCCCCAAATTTTTAACGTCATAGGATGATCCAACCGGATCACCCCATTTCCGATGACGCATAACGGTCACTAGGACCATTAGCATAGATCCAACCGAAAAAAAAAAAAAAAAAAAAAAATCTAATAATTATACCCCACTATTTAAAGGCAAACTTAATGACCTTCATAACGCTCGGCCGTCCTACCCACACTTTGACAATGACTACGTCACGCCACACGCAGGTACACTGGAACCTGTTCCCTGTTTCCGACTCATAGCCGCCAGATGGCGCTACGGTTGCTAACACGTCATGATTTGAATTAATTCCCTGGTCCTTTATTAAGAATGATAATATAATTTATTAATTTATTATTAAATTTTTATACAAAATTTTAGTTTGTAAATCATATTTAAGTATAATTATTGTAATATCAAAAAATATTATTTAAAAATGTATAAACAAACAAAAGAAGAAATTCGTAGATAATGGTATGAAGAGGATTTGAACTTACGAACGACAGCGTACAGCCTGAGCGCGCGCGGACAGTGTTAACCGCAGAGCTGTACATCTCGTTACAAATATGTTTAAAATTGTGGATCAATTCTTGCGTATTGAATGTTTTTATTTGATTTGATTTTTGTAGGTAATGATTGAATTGAATATTGCAAGTTTTTGAACTGCTTGTTTATTTTACACACCACCTACAATTTTGAATACCTGCATAATCTATCTACTATCTACATAAATCTACGAAACTGAAACAAAATAAAATCTTGAAGATAAAAATTTCATCATCATATTGTCAGCCTTTAGTGGACGGACCACTGCTGAACACAGGATTTGACGACGTCATGACCTGAATTAATTCACTAGTCTTTTATTAAGAATGATAATATAGTTTATTAATTTCTTCTTCAATTTTTATAATTTTGTTCAATAACATACTTACAACACCATCTAGCGGTAAATAGCGCAAACCTACACCGGTGTGAACACAGGACATAAAATGTAATGCAAAGAAATGTGCCGCTCAAGTAATTATTTTGCCCGATGAATGTTTATTATGCGAGGTCATAATATTGTAAGCTGCTTATTTACGATTTAATTTTCGACCATTATCAAAATTATTTGCGGAACAAGAATTGCTACCAGCTTTATTTTATTGCGTACAAAATCTTTGTATGCCAACCTAATTATTTAAATGCCGATTTTTTTTGCCCCTCCAAAATTTATAATGCCGGTCATTTAATTACTTCCCATAAGAAAACTTAAACTTAATAATTCTTACTGCCAGTTCTGTAAGATTTAGAAAACCATAATATTCATCTAATGGACGTTATTACTAAGTGTATCATTATGTAATTTAGAAAGGAACCCCAGTACTAAATTCAAGTTATATAGTAGTTTCGGCTGTGCGTTGATATTTTAGCTATTTACTTATACATTTTCTTTCCATGATAAAATGCTTTAGAAAGACTTATAGTTTCTAATACCTAGGAGCCGTATATGCAGTACTACTAATTACTAGAAACGCAAGAAAGCACTGTAAGGGTAAAAGCTCTTCTCGTAACGAGTCACTTTAGGGCTTAGCCTATTTCTTGTGGGAAGGTCTGAATAATGTTTAACCCGTAAAATAACTTGAACTTACAACTTTAAATGGAGGCAAGTCGTATAAGTTCCCTGGGGATTTGCGTAACGAGATTCATTTGAAGTAATGTTAATGTACTTTTTCAAAAACTAAAATATGGATAAAACTGGGGTCTAATCGTGAGTTTTTTGTAATACAAAGATTGCAAAGAATTCAAACATATTTCATGAAACATCTATTGAACTTCGAATGTGATCACCGAAAATGATAATATGAGGTTTCACATCTTGATGTCCCCGCTAATTATTTCTATTTATTTCTTTTAAATTTAGTTTCTATTGTTCTAGATTTTTATTAATTATGAATTCCAATGTAAACACATTTCATATCTGTTGGGCGGCATATTGTGGCGTCTATTTTTTTTTTTAATTATTTTGTTCTATTATTTTACCGAATTGTCACATTCAACAGTAATTAAATGTTGTTGGAACACTTTTTGCTTGGATCAATACAGATATTATGTACAAGACACTGCTTGAACATAATTTCTCTTTTTGGATTCTATCAAAGCTGTTTCTTGGAGGTAAATCCGCGATTATCATGCGTTATATTATACAGATTATGTATACAAAAGTAGCGTGTAATGATGTTCCAAAAATCTTCATTGACATAGGATAATTAACTCAATACAATAACTAATTGACGATGAATATTTTTATGCAAATATTTTTGAATATTTTTCTCTTCTCCGTCTATTCCCCCATTAACCGCAATATAACCGCCCGCATCGCAAATGAGAGCTAATATTCGACATCAAGTACTCCATATAGTAATTAATGCAAGTAATTAAGTCAGTAGACGCTAATGGCGCGACGGAAACGCCGCCATCTTATGAAACGCCACAAAATGTCGGATGGAAATTAATTTCAAGCGTTATTGGTATTTGCCACGTATTCAATATTAGAAGTGCACTAAATTGCAAATGGAGTACAGATGTTGCTTCATTGTATATTAAACTTCGAAGCGTATAAATCACTGAGCGTACATGGTATAAGAACAACAAAAATTTATCTTAAAGATTAAGTTTGAACTAAAAACTGCTGTTCAAATATATATCGCTTTGTAAAATTTTAGGAATAAATTGGAACATGTTTACTCTTTTTTATGTTGCAATTGTACTTAATTAGAGAAAATATAGTTTTCTTAAAAAACAGATTCTATTCTTACCACGCAAATGCCTCTGTCATCGAATTTAAGTTTGATTAGAGGGCTTGCATAGGCATATCGAGGTCAGAAAAATAATGTCTATGTCGACATAAATTTTAATTAAAGGATTATTGTTATACCCATTGAAACAAAAGAATATTAAATCTATTATGAAAACCTCAATTACATTGGAGTAACGTGGCATACGTCCGCACCGGAAAGCAGTCAGACGTCGACTGTGCGGCACCGGATACAGCGCCATCTTGACTCCGGAAACCAGCGCGCTTAACGAGGCGGTATCGTTGAGTGAAATGGATTTTCATCTTCTATTTATATTTTTTTATCTTAAGAAACTTTAGAAGTATCTCATACGGATATAATGTTAAGGAAATATTATTATCATTTAAAAACGTTATATTTAAACATTTTTAGTAGCGCTGCTATATGATCGATTTAATATATAATATATTTTCATGTACACACATCACAGGAGAGAAAAAGCTAAAAATTGAAAAAAAAAATGAAATTAGTTAAATAGAATTTTTATTTGAGTATCTAGATTTCAAAACATGATTTAATCAATTACTCCCCAGTCAAGAAACACAAAAATTAATGTTTATTTAAGAGGTTTTATACTCTGAGAATAACTATTAAAATAACAAACAAATGTCAGCACGACCTTTTATTATGATATCCGCCGGTTTGAGTGGCAGTTGTTTTGAAATGGCGGATTTAGGGATGTCAATTTGGTAGGATAAAGCCATTTTCACACTTCACTTGTCGGATTAGGTTGCAGCTATTTTTGTCGCCATCCTAACAATTTCACGATATATCGTTTAAAAAGAATGTGGCGACTTAAAACGGGAATGTCTAAATACAGAGGCGACTAAAAACTTCCCTTAATTTATCTTTTTGTTTTGAAAAATGTTGGAATTCTCTTATCTAATGCTTAATTTACATTATTGTATTAACCATGGTCCTCCCGTGACCATGGTTGCTGTAAAGTATCCGAAACGTCGGGCTTGTAAAAAACTAAATAAACCGCGATAAAATCCGTAAAAGTTGTTTTCATTATAATGAGTGAAATTTGCGTAAACATAAGAAAACAATACATTATTATACTTATCATAACTTATTTTCCAATAGATATGTTTTGACTGGTATCAAACCGGAGAACTTTTGAAATAATAGTCTCAATAGTAAAATGACATAAAAGTGATTAGTGACTTTAAAAAAAGGTTAAAATTAAATGAAAGGTTTGTAAAATTTAGTAGGTAAGTGTAATTAATTATATTGTTTATGTAGCTTGTGTTATTCTCTAAAATACGATTTTATATATTCGTAACTTTTTAATAAAAAAACGGCTAGTAACATAAAATAATCCAACATCGTAGTGTATGCCGGCCCTTATAATGTTTCAGCCCCCTAGCTGTTTGTTTTTATGTCACTTGATACATAAGAAGCCTTTTCAGGAAACGACTTTTGGGGGAAAAATTATGCTATTTTTTCTGATTAATTTCGCATTCGGTATTTTTCTACCATTATTGTCCATATATTTTTAAATTTTATTAGAAAAACCCGAGAAGTTCAACTCAATTCTCACAGGAGTTCTCGAAATTTTACGACAAACGGTAAGTTGTCTGAAGGTGGGAAAAACAATAACTCGACGGGGTTGTCATTCCATGTATTTTTGTTTTCGATCAATCAACAGACAGTTAGAAGACTGATGATGTCTGTATGTCGAACATTCTAGAGGGTAGTACGTCCCAAGGGACCACTACAACTCGATTGCGATGGAATTATTCATAAAATGCCCTCGTCGACCTCAGAGTATGTTCGAGAAATTTTATAGCCGTTTTATTGAAAGTTTATTTGTTTGAAATATTCTGTGTTCAATATTTCGTTGCAATAAATATATTTCTGTTATTTCTGCCTTGTTCGTATTGAAACGGCTAAATGTATTTGCGTAGACATGTGTTTTGTGGTTTTAGAATATAACGTCACAACAGCAAAAGTAGCTGATAGCAGAATCAACAAAACATTTCATAATAATATACCTATACATATTATATTATTATTGTTATTTGGAACGTGTGCTTCGTTGGCGTATATATTAGATTGTTTTACAATTTAAAAAAAGATGAAGGTTCTACTAGTGCTATGTAAAAACACCATACCAGCGTTAAGGCATTATGTGATGTGAAACGAGTGCATCCGGCAAGATGGCGTCACTTCCGTTTCCGCATTATGTACGTCGACGTCCTGGTACATGACGATGCATAAATTTACTGGATTCTGAATTATGAAACTAGTAAGACCTAGGGATTTTCATCGTCTTTCAAAGGACGCCTGACACGCTTACAGCTGCTGCTGCTTGAGAACCACTAACCCGCATTACGTGTGAGTGCATATGTTTTATATATTCTATATGTCCCTACTCCCTGCGATTTCGCCCGCATCAAAATTGGAACAAAAAAGCTCTTAAAGAACTTTAAGCACACAGTAGTTCGAAAATAATCTTGGTTGGTACAAACAAACTTCATATTTTGTATTGTTTAATATCAAATGAAGGATCTTGATAATTATCAGTTATGATCGTCTTACGCCCTTTGAAACGTCGGTCAAGGTGTATGTCAACTAAGTCAAATTTGACAGCTTTCATTGTAGGTATGTTGCTAATTAAATTAAGTAATTTAACCATGCTTCTAGCAACTCATATTTTGACACTTAACAGTTGATTTATTAATTTTTGCGTCAGCCTTTTGGAAACCGGGCGTTAGCGGCTAGGGTTCGCAACACGCTCATGTCAGAGAGGATCTACGAGAAACTCTTCTAGAGGAACTCTTGGTTTGCTGAATATTATAAAATACTAGTTTTGGAAAAGCTTAAATAGCACGCATGCTTTTTACAATTGGCTTTATGCTGTTTTCACCAATAAAAAGATTGGCTATTACTAAGGAATTTTGCTTTCTAATTTCTTATATAAAATATAATACATATAACAGTATATTTATTACTTATGACACAAAAATATAGAAGTTCAGAGGCGGCTCTTACTGCCAAGGCGTTAATCGTTTGAGTGTGTTTATTAGTATGTTTTAGACGTTTCCTATAAAAATGTAAATAAAACAAGAGTGACTTATTCATACACCGGTTGCAATTTTGTAAATAACGCATCATACAATAAAAGTTTGCATTGAATTATATGTATATACTGATAAGCGTAGTTACTATTCGTAAAGTCTTGAATTGCAGTTTTATATACAAACAACCAAACATATCGAGAGATATGCTTGAATACAAAACTTTAATACAGAAGACCTAATATATAGTTAATATTATATTTGTATGGATAATCGCTACAATTACTGGTACCATCTGGTAATATGTAGTTTATAGGTTTTAATAGTGTGTCGCCTTAAGCTGCAAATGGATCGTCCCCTTAATGGAAGATTTTGAACTCTTACGACACAAGGATATACGGAACCAATAAGTAGATCAACGTAATAAAAATATTTGAGTATGTCTGTTCACATGCGCATATATCATGCGCTGTCACCATAGGTATGCTCCTTCATATTAGGCTCTAGTGACGTTCGAGAGATATGTCGATACTATTTAATATTATATTCATTTTTTTGACTTTACAAATTGAGTAATTTTTTATAAGACTACAAAATTTGTAATTTAAAGAGAACTCTAACGTTTGTCATTCGTGTGGTGTAGGCTAGAAATAAAAGATTTTACAGGAGGCAGAACACGCTTTGGGAATAAGACATGTGTGTATTTTCTTGTTTTCCTTAAGGGGAGGATACATTTAAAAAGTTTTTTTTTACTTTTAGCAAGTTGTTACGTACAAAATAGAGATATTTTTATTTTGTGTCAGATTTTTTACATTTTATATATATTTTTTACATAATAAATGTATCCAATTTAGAGTTAATCAATAAATGTTCAGATTTTAATGCTCTTGTAATGAAATTTAAATTAAATAAAAGTATTTACAAAAGATGAGTGCAGTACCTTGCCCAGATAAACCCTGTGTGGTTTTCGTAGCTGGTTTTACAAGCATGTAAGTACCTATTTGTATCTGTGTTTTGAGATAATAAAAAAAATATTGTAGATACTCAACCACTTTCACGAAGTGAGGAGTATTTTTATTGGTGAATTAAGTTAATAGTATTATTCTAATAAAATGCCTACCATCGGTACAAAAGTAATTAAATATAGCATATTATGATAAAAAAAATATTATGATAAAACCTTAGTTAGTGAGAACGTTTAAAGAATCTAAAGTTTTTCTTTATTATCAGCCAAAGAAATAAAATTCCGTTATTTACGGCGTAAGTTGGAGACAAATAAATTTCAGCAAAGCTGGGATTACGTCGCCGGCGAGAGGAACATCTGCGACGCAGCGCTTTTCTAATTAAATGTCTAGATATACCTAAACTCTAGGCTTAAATGAATAACCTTTAAGTTTTATATGCTATACGATTCTGTATTTTACTTATACAACTAATAAAATATGTATGTACACAACTAATAAATTTCATGTGAACACATCATTTTCTTTTATTTGGATAAGCGATTCGATAGATCGGGTCGATTGGTCGTAAATCATTTGTAGTATGTGGTATGAAAATTTAATTATTTGTAGTCTAATAATTATAGATAAGATAAAATTTAAATTTACATATTGCATTCAAATCGTATCAGTATTAGTAGTCCCTATAAGAATTATTTTACTCGACTAATACATTCTCCTTTCTTTTTAAACGTCAACAGATTATACTAATAATAATATGAGAACATAGGGGTTCACTGGGCACGTGTCGTCTCTTCAAAATCAGGCGAAGAGGGTGTTGGGTAGTTCAGTTAATATTCATACTTTCAAAGACTTTTAATCTCTGACATGGAGGTTTTCTTACTATATTTTCTGTCACCTTTACCTACCGATTAAGCTTAAAGACCATCTGGCCTAAAAGTAAGGCCCTTAGAACCTTCACCTTTCAAAAAAAACGGTGACCAGGTGATGCTCTCATGTTCAGGAGCATGTAGAAATTTAGAAGGACCCATTTTAAGGCACCACAGCTTATGTAGCCTATAATATTTAGAAAAATTAAAGAAAAAACTCAACACCAATGTTTGTTTTTCATATTGTAAATAATACTACTTTAAATCTCCAAAATAAAATAAATCTCGATCAATAAATAAACATTTATCAAGTGAAACCGCGGGTATTCGGTAGTAGTGGTCATAAATAGCATACACGATGCTTTGTTTTCAATTTCTCTGCAATAAATTTAATCTTGTTACGATTTATGTACGAATAAACAAGACGAACGAGTTTTTCTCCATTTAAAGAGTTCCAAAACATCAATATTGTGAACGGGGTAAATAACAGTATGCTATAATCAAATAATATTCGTTTTTACCGATAATGCGCTTATACCCTAAAAATAATAAAATTGTTAGTACGTTTACGACATAACTGCAGAAAATCTGTGTATTGTTTTTTGTAATAATAATAATAAGAACCTGGTTGACCGAGCATTTGCTCGGTACCCTAAGTGATAAAATACGATAAAATTTTCTTCCAAAAAAAATGATATTAAAAAAAGAAAAAAAATCGGACTGGCGATTCGAACCAGGCTCGTTCGGACTTAACTGCCTAATTTCACCACTAAGCTACCATGACATATTATTTGACAGCGAAATTTACGTCCGTATTCTAATCATATTTTATCGATGCCTCAAAACACGGATAAAAAAAAGTTTTCTAAAAATGTATCCTAGCTAGATCGATTTATCGCCGTTTTTAACACTTGTATACAAAATTTCATGAAAATCGTTGGAGCCGTTTCCGAGATCCCGATTCTATATATATATACAAGAATTGCTCGTAAAATAAGATTTAAGGACGATATTTTGTAAGACGGCTAGTTATAATATCACACTATCAATAAAATTTTTATTTTATAATTCAGTTTAATTTTTAGGGGTTTCTTGATTAGGTAAAAAAAAAGACTAAGAAGTGGTAGTTCCAATCTCCACTAGAATACACGAAAGAAAGTTCAAAAAAGTACAGCTTGATATTGCATTTCGAATAACAATAAGTGAAATAACGTACATTGACTTTAAAAGGAAATATACTTTTTATGTTAGTTAGCTAATGAACCTACAGATGTGTCAACTGAGGGTGAGTGGTCTCCACTCACGAACATAGCATAGCTTACCTGGAACTAGTCCAGGCAACTTATTCTAGTTTTGCCTATCCTGAGACTGAGGTTGGTGCCAGTAGCTGTGCCTACTGTTTTACCGAAGAAACAAGAAAACCCAAGCAGCCGAGAAAATATGCTTCAAATCTATCAAACAGTACAGCTATGAAGGAAAATATTATCTCTAGCAACACACTAAAAGTAATTCATCATCATCATCCTTTATCCGTCCATTGAATATAGGCCTCCCTCAATGAACGCCAAGACGACCGAACCCTTGCCCCTCGCATCCCCCTTGCCCTAGCGGAACGGCCACTGCACGGAGATCGTCTTCCCACCTGATTAATGGCCGACCAACACTTCGTCTACCTAAACTCATGAACTTTATTGGCCCATTGACTATGCATTCTTCTTAGTGTGTGTTAGTTAGTAACCCACTGCCACTTCAACGAGGTTATTCTTCGCGTGATATCGGTAACTTTAGTTCTCTAGCGGAGGTCTTCGTTTCGAATTCTATCCGCCAAATAAAAACACGCTCAGCAAATAGCAAAAGTAATTATAAACGTAATATTCCACAGGAAACCTGCATTCGTTTATCTTTAATAAGAGTTTGTTTTACGATACGATCGCAGTATAAAGTATTATTTATCTTGTGTGGTCCGCCGGTAGTTTAATAAGCAAATCAAACGTCACACAGCTATAATCAAATTAAATTATGATTGACATTGAAAAATTATCAACCTGCCTCGGGCATTATAATGACATATACTTGATCCTCTAGTAATCTTACAACATAATTTAGTTGAGCTGTCCTCATGTTATCCTGAATTAATTCTAATTAGCTCAGCCTTTTGACTGAGCTAAAAAAAGGTCCTGGTTCGATCCTGAGGAGCCTTGAAATGGGTTTTACTAAATTTTTAAGTGCACCCTGAACACGTGACCATCGCTTGCTCATCGGTGAAAAAAAACCTCGTGAGGAAACCTGCATGCCTGATAGGATAAGAAAACTTTAAAGGTGTGTAAAGTTCACCAGCTTGCATTGGGCCAGCGCCTCGGTAAACTATGGCTCAACACCATCCTCACCTGATTTTCATGAGGAGACCCGTGACTAGCAGTGCGACATATATGATATGTATGATCGCAACTCTTCTTCACGCAAAAGCTTCTGAATGGATTTTGATGAAATTTTACAATAACATAGCTAACACCTCAGATACTGTTTATTTGGTCTAAGGCCCACTCATCAGTATGACATATAGGCTCATTCATCCTAGTACTCCCACGGGAATAAGAAGTATGCAAATGAGATCACGTGTCGCTGCTAGTCAATAGTATTATTCTTAATCTGACCGCTTGTTTCACCCATGAAATCATTACCAATTATTGTTATATTACTTAGTTAATAATATAATAAGAATTGGAATAAATAATGAAACTTATTTTTCCACATTGACTACATTTATTTAAATTTATTCATAACATCTTTATTATTAAATAAATTCAACTACATATTTTATATTCTAGTCTTTTCAATTTGACAGATAAATAACACGTGCTCACTCAATGACTACTGTAAAAATCACAAATAGAAAGCCGTGTATTGACAAGCACGTTTCATCGATAAAAACATCGATAAATCCCATCACTAGCCGCGTCCTCACGTAGAAGGAATAATGGTGTGATTGTGGGCCAGTTTAATCTTATTACGTTTAGTACTGTGTACCGCGTCCGGTCAGGCCTCGGTTGGTAGTTGAGCAATACTTAAGCTTTTTTGATGCTTTACACAGGTTTAGAAGTACTTCTTGGTATGTAGCTGCTGTTATTAGTATAAAGAAACTCTAAAGTGACTTCGAAAAAACGATTACATCGGTGAAAAAACTTATTGTTATAACCAATATTCGGGGAATTACAAGAACTCTTTATAATTATCGCCAAATGTGAATTCGCATCCTTATTAATCCTACAAATATTATAAAATTGAATGTTTGTATTTATAAATGCCTTTGTGTGCAAAACCGACAAAAACTACATAATGAAACTTACAATAATATAACTTATTTATCAGAATAATACATAGGCTATAGTTAATAAAGATATTGTATAAATTGTTCAAGATTTAATATACGCAGTCTTCAATAAAATAGCAAAAAGGCTAAGAACAATAATTCATGGTATTTAAAAATATTATACACAATTGTGCCTGAAAAATCATGCTACTAATGTAATCCTTACTTTAAATCATCTATAAGTAAAATGTTAATTCTCTTTGGATCTCACCATTAGAGAGAAAAGGTATAAGGTACATGTCGCTTATTCAATGTCTACGAAAACCAAATTATTATAATAATATAACCTCCCGTTAGGACTAAGACGAAAGTCGACGGTACTGACTAGTTTTGTCTAGCTTTTTACGACCAAGTTTCAAGTAAGGATAGTTGACAATAGTAATATGTTACTTTTCCGAGCAACACTGGGTACCTCAGCTAGTTTATCTAGCTTACAAATTTATTTACATAACATATAAAGCTTTTACCCATGGTATTAGCACATTCACCATAGAAAGCCCATAAAGGGAGCGCCGTAGGGTCAAGCGACGTAAGGCACATGTTAGAGATGGGTTTTGTATTGTAATCCTTAAAACTGACTTCTGTTTTGTCATCACTAGAACGTTAATTAGCATCGATCGAATTTTAAATATTTAAATTGTCTTTGTATGTCAGTCGGTCGTATAGGTTGCTATTAAAAGTTATTTTAGTCTATGGTTCGAAACTTTGAAATAAAAATGTTTAAATTATGAATTTTGATAACGATTGTTTTCACTGTTCTTTACATGAGACAACACTTTATTAAGACGAGGCACACGAAATTAATTTCCACACTCGCTCGCTCATTTGTACACATATTCTCGGAGGATAAATTTAAAAAAGCATTTTTTTTTGCTAACGCTGGCGAAACTGCGGGAAATAGCTAGTTCGATCATAAAACAGAAGTCAATTTGAAAAATCTGAACCGATGAGGGGTAGAAATCCCGCTGTAAGGCTGCTAGGGTAACGGGGAAACTGCAAAGCTCAGGTAGTTATGAGACTCAAGCACCGGGTAACCTAGAGACTCGTAGAATTATCGGCTGATACTATATTTATATATAACTTTACGATAGTGTGGTAAGGAGCATTAACATCAGGAGGGTTAGCATAAAAAAAAAAAATATAATATAAGAGAAAAGGTATGAGATAGTAACAGTCACGTCTCGAATTCCTTTTTTGTTACTATAAGAAGAAAGATAAGAAACAAAAGTATAGGAAATAGCATGATATCTGATTCAAATAATATCATAAATAAATAAAAATAAAAAAACAGAATTATTTAAAAATATTAATACTATAATATAAAACATGTCGGGCGGGCTAAGCCTGAAAGGAAAATATATAATAATTATATATAAATATGGTGATCAGCTTATTAATTCTACGTTTGTTTGCTGTGAATTACTGTATTACTGTGATAGTTAAAAGCATGAGGTGGGGAAGTTTGTTATAATAATGATTATATTAGTAAAAGTTATATTTAGGTTTCATATAATCTCGAGTCGAAAAGGAAAAGACCTACGGGTATGAAAAGGCTTCAAGGAAAACCACGATAAAGCTGTCTGTCCACCGGATTTTATATTTCTCCTATCAGCTCCACAGCCTTGCTCCGCTTCGGTGGACAGGCAGCCTAAGAGTGAATTTTTTGTTGTTAAGAGAAATAGTAAACATTCTTTAATTGTACTAACAACGAAGTATAGATATAATGAGTCCGAACGTAATGTTGAACGACTTGTCGCAATTTAGATGACAGAAGTTTTGCTGGTAGAGCTCGCCTTTTATTGAAGTACTCGTTTAAATCTTTACGCGGGAAGTATTGTGGCGTTGATTGGTCCGCTACAAAAACATCGGTACGTATTCGATTCTAGCGCAACCAGTGGTAGAAATTAGAACTAAGATCTGGGTTTATTATATGTATATGAATATTATAGAAACATATCGTTCAGACTCCTTATATCCTATACTTCGTTGTACTAACCTTATAACGTCGTGTATATTTTTTAAAATTTTATTTACCCCGTCGGTTTTTTTCCTGTAATTTCGAGTCAAGATTGACTTCACTATAGATATGTATGATACTATATATCCTTTCGTAGAAATAGATACTGCATTAGTTATTTAAAGACCCATCACAGCAAGACTCTAATAAACAGCAAATTGTAGGGTAAGCGGGTACTCCTGGGAGGGGTGCCCATACCAACTACTCACAAACGTTGCAGATGCCTCAATCTCACAAATAGGCCATCAAACAAGTGTCCCAGGCGATTATTGCTCAGTTTCCTGAAATTTAAACACAAAAATATGTACGCCAGTACAAAGTTACCGCGTTGGTTTTTTAAACTTATATTCAATATTATTGGTCGGTTTTGAATGTTTAACGGATTATTTTATGTACGTGATAACATTGTCTGGAAGTTGTACTTACAGACGTTCCAGTGAATTCAGCTCTAGAAATGCGTCTCTTTCGATGGTGTGTATTTGATTTTCCGATAGTTGTCTGTAACAAAAATGTATCATTAAAATAGGTTCAGATTAATATTTTGATAATTGGATTAATACAAAAATTCTGACCTTATGTCCTGTATTTGTTTTATCATGTATGGAGATTTGATATCAATAAAAAAATAGTTTCAAATAGACAGTGAGTTAATTTAATCATCAGATAATTATAGGCAAGATAATATGATTTTGTAGCCACTATAATGAAACTTTGTATATGTCGTAGTATGATTTGATAAAACGTTTTTTTGCGAAAATACTAGGGATTTTGCGAAAACACGGATAATTAGACATTGGCATTACATTTATCAATCTTACTGAAAAAAGGTAGGGTTTTTGCAAAAATACCAGTCGCCTTAGCAAGATTGAAAATCCTTAACTCTGATTGGCTTGATTTTGGTTGACAGGCGAACTCTTAATGCGATTGGTTCATATTTTGCCTTGTAGGTTCGAGTATACAATAGGATCCCAGACAACGTTCAAAATCCTTCCATCAATAAATTTAAAAAAGTTATTAAAGAAAGTTTGTTTGTACCACACAAATAGGATATAACAAAGTAAGTCTTAATGGAAGATACCACGCGATGGGAATAGGGCGTTCCTCCCAGGAATTTCAGGATAGCATGTAAATTTGTAACAGAATATTTGAAAAGATTAGTTCCACTGATTTTGCTTCGCCGGTTCTTCGTGGTACTATTTTTAGTAAGATTAAGAAATATTATATCCTGTTAGCTATTTTTTGATTATTTAAAGTAGTTAAGGTCTGTAATTTTCTGTGTTCAATAAATTGATGTGTTCCCCGAGTCACTAGTTTATATTTTAACTAAATGGTTTAGCAAAAAAGCAAAGAAACTATAAATCAAAGGCATCGCCTTTTCTTGCCCTTTAAAATTAAAAAAATTTTTTTTTTTATTCAAAATAGTACCACGAAGAACCGGCGAAGCTAAATCAGTGGAACTAATCTTTTCAAATATTCTGTTACAAATTTACATGCTATCCTGAAATTCCTGGGAGGAACGCCCTATTCCCATCGCGTGGTATCTTCCATTAAGACTTACTTTGTTATATCCTATTTGTGTGGTACAAACAAACTTTCTTTAATAACTTTTTTAAATTTATTGATGGAAGGATTTTGAACGTTGTCTGGGATCCTATTGTATACTCGAACCTACAAGGCAAAATATGAACCAATCGCATTAAGAGTTCGCCTGTCAACCAAAATCAAGCCAATCAGAGTTAAGGATTTTCAATCTTGCTAAGGCGACTGGTATTTTTGCAAAAACCCTACCTTTTTTCAGTAAGATTGATAAATGTAATGCCAATGTCTAATTATCCGTGTTTTCGCAAAATCCCTAGTATTTTCGCAAAAAAACGTTTTATCAAATCATACTACGACATATACAATTTATAACATGAATTTCCATCAAGGACTGACAGTACAATATTCTATCAATAATATTGTGATTTTTACTTTTGGGTAACTGAATACTTACAATATTTTTAAATCCTTTAGGTTTTGAAAGTCACTTTGGAAAATGATGCTTATGTTGTTTCCTTGTAGATCACTGAAACAAAAAGCAAAGAATTAGTTATGATTTTAGTGTAAGTCTTTTAGCTCTATAGTAAAGGATGTTTTCTTTCTATATTTTATCAGTATAAGAAAAATATAAATCAAATACTCTAAGCATTTCAAAGCTTATGTTAGCTGTAGCTAACATATTTTGTATTTATCGTAGAAGTCGCTTATTTGAGCTCGCTACAGAGCGTTTCCTTCCTGTATTTGTCGCCTGGAAGAAATTGCGCTAGTGCGATAAGGTGTTGTACAACTCAAAGCCATATTGCCACATTCTCAGACTTCAATAACTTCCTATATAACAACTAATTTTATTGCTATACCGTATAATAAAAACTTATAAGTTTTATATTGTTCTTTGACTTTAAAACTGGTGACCTTTACTTATTTAAATTAACCTTCGTCCTAAAACGTTGGTCGGTTCTACTTAGATGCAAGGCGCGAAGGTCTTCTTGGAGTTTGCAGCAAGGAATTGGTGTTAAATCACTTCCCAGAATCGATTATTCTTTTTGTAAGTAAACATTACCATTATCTCCAAGCAGTAAGGCTAATATGGCTCCAATGGAGTGAAGAAACAAAAACTAAGATCATCGCCATCATCATCAGCCTTTATCCGCCCACTGCTGAACATAGGGCTACCTCAATGAACGCCAAGACGACCGATCCCTTGCCACTCACATCAAACACGGACTGGCCACCGTACGAAGATCTTCAACCTGGTAAATTGCCCACCAACACATTGTCTACCTAAACGCGGCCTTAACTCTTGAACTTTAGTAGCTTATTAGCCGTTCATCAAAAACTAGGATAAGCAAGAGGTAATCACAATGTGTGAGTTCATTGCCACAAGATGAGAAGATACCCACCACAACCTTCACCACAAGCATAAGAGCATTTAATGTGATATGTTAGAACACTCAAAGAGTATTTCGTAAGAGGTTTTAACATGCCGCTAGTTACTAGTAAGTGTTTGAGTGATCGCTACAGACACGATAATTACTTAAAAGGACGCCATTACGGCACTACTTGAACTATTTCGAGCGAATGATATTCTAGAAATTACCAAGCCATTTATCATTTATCAACGGTAAAGAAGTCGGACGATAAAACGTGGAACAGTTTTTAGTAAGTGGCAAGTAGTTCTCTCATTCTGTCATTATACTTTTACTAGCTGGCCCAGCCAACGTTCCTTTACCATATAAATTATTTTCGTAATAAAATGCAAAAAAAATGTGAAAAGTTTAAATCGCCCATTGAATTTCTATTTGTGTCATATTTTGAAATCTAGAAATAACGAAGTCCCATAAAAACTCCCCCATTTATACGCAGAAAGCTACCTATTCTTTCTTTATCCCTGCTTTCGCACATCAATTTAATTAGTGAGCAACCTGACGCTATATACAATATATTTTCGTACCGATTTCAGAAATGAGACGAAACTAAACTTCAACCCTTACGTTACACTTTCATCATCATCATCATTAGCCTTTATCCGTTCACTGCTCAACATAGGTCTTCTTAATGAACGCCAAGATGAACCCTTGTCCTTTTGAGATTGAATTTTTCAAGCAAATCAATAAAAATTTCAAGCTCCTAATGAAATTTCAACACAAGTTCTTCGAGAACTTACCATGGAACCAAATTTACGTGGTGTGAAAAATCGCCGATTATTATTGAATTGAAATAAATAGCTAAATATACAAAGCTTTCAATTAAGATGTATAACCGGCAGATACCAAGCCAAGTATGTTCGATATTTACTAACAATATTAATGTTAGACACATAATGGTTCCCATAGAAATCACCATTCCTTGAGAATTTCCCTTGAAAGGTCATTCTTAAGCGGAGCACGCGCCGTCAGCTACAGAGCCTAGTTACACTGGAGATGAGTCTGCATCAAGGGATTCTCAGAGAGAAGCCAGAAGAATAATAACAAGCCAAGTTGTTTCACGGAAGTTATAAGCAGGTATGGTATAGGCGTGAGACGAGTGCAGCACAGCGCATTACAGCGCATCGCTTGTTTGCCTTTGATTATAAATACATATGTCCAGAATCAAACCCGGACCCTTTTTTTAATTTTTTTTCTTTTACGCCGAGGAGTGGGTCTCCCCAGGCGGGTATGTGGGACTCGCTGCGCCCGAAAGATGGTAAGTGGACGCAGCCCTACCCAATAAAACCCGGCGAGTGCCACCAATGCCGCCTTTGATGAGGTACCCCGGATCCACAAGCAACAGGGCACCTGGACGGCTAGTCAGTCCCTCAAGAGACCGACGCCACTTACACAGAGCGGTTGTTCCGCACCACAGAACAACCACTCCCAACGTCGGGACAGTACGATGAGGTGAGGTTCCCATCCTCACCCCTTGCCCCCTGCTCTTTTGTCCCCTATTCTTATAAGAGGGATACAACCTCTCGGCTTAATTCGCTTCGCCCAAGATGTTTGGGTCACCCTGGACTACTGAGCCCCACCGCCACGACAAGGCCTGAGCCATGGTGGGGATCAAACCCGGACCCTTCGTTGTCCTGCCATATTCCCCGATGCTACGTTAGCTGCAATTACCAAGGCCGATATCGGCCAGGGTGGAGGATTATCTTATTTTACTGATAATTATTAATTAGGATACTATATCAATATAATATTAACGAAGCCCGCGTTAATTAAATCAATTATGTTCTCACAGAATGGATATTGCCTGTATTGCTGTTAATTGCTGTCATAATTATTGGATCAACAAATCTAAAGGGAAGTGCTAATAAAAGCTTTATGTGTTATAATTATCGATAAAATAGAAAAAATACCATAAAATAAATTGTGGGAATATTTATACCTTCATCAGACTAGAATTAGAACTAATCAAACGAATTAAATTTTATATATGTTTATTAATATATCACTCTTCTGATTTTCACTGAGTGGTGTTTTGCAAGTCTATGTTCTTTTTTTTCTACTTTTCAAATGTATTGATTTCTATTTTTAATTTCAATTACCGAAAATTGATTTGATGTAATAATAATGTTTTACCATAATTGATAATTATTTTAGTATGAATATCTATAATAGGTAACCAATACATCACTAGTCCACAATCCCGCGGTTGGGTAACCCGGCTCGACGGCCGTCAATAACTGATAGTAAACTGATTTATTAATTATTTTAACAACTAACAGCGTACATACAAACAGCGTCAAATATTTAGCAGCTGTGTGTGTGCGTGTGTGTGTGTGTGCGTGTGTGTGTGTGTGTGCGTGTGTGTGTGTGTGTGTGTGTGTGTGATGTACGAACTTACATCGGGACTAGATAAGCGCAGTGTGATTATTGAATAACAAGCAGCGACCCGCGGTTTAACCCGCGTATTTCCCATTACCGTGGGACTATGGGGATCAATTATTATAGCTTATGTGTTATTCTGATGTGTAAGAATACTTAAGTTTCATAATAATCCATTCAGTAGTTTTTACGTGAAAAAGTAACAAACATTCATACTTACTTACAAACTTTCGCATTTATAATATTAGTAGCATATTTAATGAAGTGAAACTTCTTTAGAATCGTTGTGATTTCAAACCAGATGCAACGGAAAAAACGACAGGTAAGAGACACAAATACAAAAGAGCGAGAGGGCAAATGTCGGTGTGTATGTATATTACACTATATTACTACTATACATATACTATATTACTACTATATATACTTATACTATATTGCACACAGTTTAATACTTGCTTGTATTTGAGCATTTAACGTGTGTTTCACTTCTATCGTGTGTGAATCGCACACACACCTTTTTTATCTATACATGTGTGTATCTCTATCATAACATCATGAGGTAGAGTACAGATAACTAGTAGAAACTTCGCCCAATTCATTTATAGTGCAATAAGTATTTATTATTCACCCAACCACGTATAGATATAAGGAGACCGAACGTAATGTTGAAAGAATAGTCGCAATCTAGGAGACAGAATTTAGTTCGACGAATTGCCGGTAGAGCACGCCTTCTTTAATAAGTACTCTTTTAAATCTTTACGCGGGAAGTATTGTGGCAGTAATTGGTCCGCTCGCGGGAAGTACTGTGGCGCTGATTGGTCCGCTACAATAGCATCTGTATCCTAGCGCAGACAGCGGCAGAAAAAAGAACTCATAGAAGTAGATCTGGGTTTGTTATCGTGTATGTGGATACTACGGAAAAGCCCATATCGTTCCGACACCTTATATCTATACTTCGTGCACCCAACAGTAAATTACACGCGTGAAGTGTTTAGGATGATCGCTCAAACATTTTAAACATCTGATAATAAAATTACATGTTACTGCGATTGCGAACAAAGCTGATGCGGGTTGGGATTTTCAAACCAAAATATTTAAATATAATCGCGAAAACCTTCACCACAAACATTTGAGTTAAGGGGCTCACCCGTCTCAATGACCTTGCGCGTTTTGTTTTCTTCAGCTCCCGACCACCCGCGAACCCCTCATATATATTACGTACAGTTCAATAACCTAAACATCGCCGTCTAGCGGCTAATAGCTTGTACTACTAGAACATGTACACGGACAAAAAGTAATGTTACCATTCCGTAAAATAAAGATAAAAATATTAACTTTAATATTTATAATAAGTTTATTTACTTTATAAACACAAAATACACATGAATATTATACAATATAAAAAACAATTAAAAAAAGACCGAATAATAAACTTTTCGATAATTGCTACACTGAATGATCTTCAAGTAAATATTGAACCAATATTTAATATTATAATTTCACTATCCCAGGCCTGAATCGCGCTATCGAAATTTTTTCTTGCTGCTAGTATATATACAAACTGTTCTTACGAAATATTTAATAAGTTAGATACCTTCCGACTGCAAGCTAATGTTATAAAATCATAGATGAACAGTTCTTTATAAATACAAAATGCAAATGAATGTTTTAAAACATAAAAAAACAATTTACAAAAAGACTGTGTTTTATAAATTTTTAGATAATTATTGATACACAGAACAATCTTCAAGTAGCATGAACCAATTTTATAGTTAGTAATAATATAGTTTCATCATCGAAGTTCTGAATCGCGCTATCGAAATTTTTCTTGCTGCTAGTATATATATAGCAACTGTTCCCATAAAATATTAATAGATCGGCTGTCTTCCAAATTCCAGATATTGATTGAGAAATGTTATCGAAGAGTAGTTTTTTGTTATTATATTGAGAAAATGAGTGAGAGACGAGTATATTTTGGTTTTTACAAACGTTTTTAGATATAAAAAAACTTATTGCGGAAATGTATAATTTTCGAAAAAATGCAAAATAAGTTTACAATTTGGTTAGACTATCGTTGGAAGTTGGAACATGTATTGTAAACCTATTTATTGACCTACTATCTATCTCTGTTCCAAGTTTTATCAAAATCGGTTCAGTGGTTTAGGCGTGGAAGCGTAACAGACAGACAGACAGACAGAGTTACTTTCGCATTTATAATATTAGTAAGGATTATTGTTATTGAAGAAATAACTACAGTATTCAGTTTGATCCAACTTGAAAGATAAAATAGTTTATATTATCTCAATATGTTTTTATTGCAAATTATTTGTCACTAGACGTGGTGTCCCGCGGTTTCAGCCGCGTACTTGACATACCCTAGGGAGTACGAGGATAAATTATTATAAGCTATGTGTGGTTCTATTATATGTATAAGGTAGCTAGTTAAACGTTATAATGTTATTATAAAGTTTCGTCAAAATCTATTCAGTAGTTTTAGAAACAAACAAACATCCATACGTATAATATGAACATCATAATTTATTACATCCATATTATTATGTTACGGATATTTATTACTTATTTCATTGTAATGATGTACGGTGTGCTATACTAAATATTTCTATCAATTTTTAAATGTAAATAGTTTCTATTCTGACATAACGTTTTTTGTAGTCATTGATACATGCTATCACAGATTTATAAATAAAGACAGACGGAGGAGACGCTTCAAAGCGAATACAAAAGCGCTCTCAAGTGCTTGACATAGCGTCGTACTCTAAACGTCTATTAGATTGTGTTCGCTTTTGAATTTGTGTACGCTTTGAAAGAATTTTTTGATAGCAGACACAGTAGTTTTCGAGTTTTTTTTTCATTAGAAACATTTATAAACAACACACACACACACACAAATACAAAATACAAATCTGTTCTCTTTATATTTTATAATAATATTAGTGTAAATAAATATAATGATCAAAAGCTTCTATCTATTATCTGATAGATGGCAGTATATGACGTGTCAGAAAACTATTGCTAGATGGCGCTGTTTTTGTTAAAACCTTTCTGTTCTCATATTTATAATATTTAATAATATTTTCAATATAAAAACCCTACAGTTATCATACTCCAAAAATTCCACATTCGTCTTTCATATTTAACTTTACATTTATTAAGGTTTTATTTGTATCACGAGTGAACTGCACTGTCTTTCATTACACACCATATTGGTTTTTAAACAAAAACAACATAATTTAAAATACTCCCATTTGATATATTATAATGAATAATGATCACTAAAAATGTAATAATGAATAAAAGCAGTAAATAAATTAGCGATTTAGAGCAACAACGGACATGACTTCCTCGTTCGGAGGCCTCTGGCCGTCTGTCGGCCGTCACCCGTGGGCGAATTCGAAGCAAAAATTAGATTTTTACGATTTTCTGATTAAAAACTGCACATTTAAAAAAACGACTTTTCAAATATTGTTAAGTATATAATTCCTCACTAACAAAAAAATATTTCACTACTGTGAGTTGTATAATTAGAAATCCTATTCGATTTTTGTATGCGAAAAGAGGTTCAGGTAAATAATTATTACTCTTTATTTTGAAAGTTTTATGAAATTATCTAGTAGTAACATTAATAAACTAAAACCAAGTTACAACATATATTTATTTGGTATTTTTAACGTAACATTAATGTATACTTTTAAGAATATGAAAACGATCGAATTTGTCTGGGAGCCCCTTAAATGTTTTAAAAACTTTAGTTCTAAATTCAAATCAGAATCGAATCTCATCATTGGTATTAACCACTGCACCAACGCTGCTTGTATCAGGTCCGTTATGACTTATGGTATAATTTATGTTCCAACATTTTTATGGAAAGGTATTTATGGTCTATGACCCAATTGACACCTGCACGGTATATACTCGAGCGGTATATAGAGTATTAGCTGTTCTTGCATCCATTGCACTGTTTTACAAGACAAGGAGGATCAGATACCCATGGAAATTCAAATAATAAGGTAATAGAAGTGCTACGTAGTAACAAAGTAGCGTAGTACAGCGTATTCCTCACACATAATATTATAAACTTTGTTTATTAATTTTATTTTTATTAATTCGTTAACTTTGGTATAATGTTTAAAGTCATTTTAAAACTGAATGCAGTATAAAGTAGCAATGTATGTGCCAAGAATGGGCACGGGCCTCCTCGAAATCAGGTGAGGAGGTTATCAAGCCTTTATTCGCCGATCCGCTGGTACAATGCGGCTTGGTGAATTTCACACATCTTCAAAGACTTTTAATCTCATGAATCATGCAGGTTTCCTGATGATGTTTTCCTTCGCCGATAAGTGAGCGTTGATCTCGTTTTCATTTCAAGACACCACTGGGATCGAACCCGGAACCTCCCGCTAAAGAGGCCTTCCGACCCACTGGACCATCGCCTACGTTATTGTAATAAAATCCTTTTTACACTACTTTGTACTAAGTACCTACTGGATACTATACAGCAACCACTCCTTGGTCGTTGTAAGGCCATAGGAGAATTTAGGTTGTTCTAATGTCATTTTTCTAAGTATAATTCTACGTATAGCATCATCAAACTATGCAAAAAGTGCAGTCTTGAAATAAAATACTGAAAGCGCCCCGTGGTTTTACCCGAGTTTTGTACGAGGATAAATTATTATAGTGCAGTGGTATTCTGATGTGTAAAGTTTCATCAAACATAATTTAGTAGTTTTTTCGTGAGAGAATAACAAATATACATTCTCACAAACTTTCGTTTTTATAATATTAGTAGGATTATGCTAGGTTCTAGCTTTGGAAATTATTATAATCGATTCAAAAGCATATAATATTATACAATGACTATGACTATAATTAATCATAATTAATTATGTTATTTAAAACTTTGTTACCACTTATCAATTGTTACCACAAGACATCAAAGTTTTCATTGGTAATCAATATAATATCTATATCAATATCCTTCATATCTATTGGAAGTCGGTTAAAATAATTAGAAACAGCAGAGCGCCGAAACTCGGCGCGTTCATTAAAACTTCGGGGACAAGTACTGTCACATTCAAAAGACATTAATTAATATATTAATGGAGATTCATTACTTTTAAACAGCTTCCGAGATTTTAAAACAAATTAGCTGCCAGATTTAAGTACTCTGGTTGATTGTGTCCAAATAAATGTGTTCTTACTCATAACGTATTTAATAAACGTGCAAGTTTATATGTTCTTTAACCACACAAAAGTGACAAAATAGATTTTTATATACGACAAGATAGATTATATTATCTTATGGAAGGACAGACGCTATAAAATTATCTAGACTGGTGTCCAGATATAAGTGTAAACACAAGTGAAAGTAGACTACTAAGCTAAGGGTATTTGTAATTAATAATGTTTTTATTGCCAATGAAAGATTGGGAATAATAAATCTAAACAACACGATTCTAGATAAATGGTTGTACGTAGATAATAGATTGCTGAATCGTACCAGAGAGTTAATTAGAAATCCTATCTAATAGATATTAGTTTCTGGCGAAGAGCCAGAATCCGTTTCTCTTGATGTTCATTCAATGTTTGTTATGTATGATAAATGGTTATATACAACAGACTCATGAAAATTATCATATAAAAATAGAATAAATTATGTAATATTATAAATTGTGTGTAGTACACGCAAAAAAGTTCTACACAATAAAAATATGTCAGTGTTTTTATAACCACTTCGTATTTAGAAAAGCTTTAGTTAATATGTTATTTCCATGTAGTTGATCTTTATTCCAAAACAAAATTATAAACACGAAAAAACTGTCAACTATCACCGTAAAGGCATAATTTATTATGTTCTTATTGTTTTCATACACTTAGAAAGTTTGTGTTTATCATGTGGTTATAAATAGGCTATTTAATGATTTTTAAAGGTATTTTTTTAGAATCGAATATAATTAAATAGATTTTGAATTGACCTTTTGCACTACTACGGATATGCCTTTTTTTCAAGACCGCTTAACGAATGCTTTGGCAAATAACGTCCTTATTTTTCAAGATAATAAAAAGAGGGGTAGACAATATAAACGGGACGTTCCATCTTGTCGTTTGACAGCTGTCATTATAAGTGATATTGTTATTAAATTTTCATATTACGCTTTTATGCATCACTGTACAAAATTTAAACAGAGGAGTTAGGAATTTGCGAGCGTTTAAATAGTTTCGGCTCTGGCTCCTTTGAGGAGATGCCTCGGGCGAATCTCGCTAATTTTATTAGCCCACCCTGATACACTGCGATACTAATGGTTCCGAGCTTTCAATTATACTGAGCTTAGATAGCGGAGCTTTGAGGGAAAACCTCGGGTGGTTACCGCAGTCCGCACATAATATGAGGTGTCTGACCCAGTGTTGATGCGATGGTCTCTACTGTTAATGAATAATAAGCTACAAATAGCTACATGCAGCACGAACCGAACTGAGCCGATCATGTCTCTCTCTCGTTCGTGTCGCGCTCTCGCTTTCGGAACGCTACATAACGTCATCTTTTTCGTGCATGCTGCCCGTAATATCGAGTTATTAGAAGTCACGTCAAAAAGCTTAGTTAAAACTACAAATAAGTTGATTATTATGATAAATACTTATGACACTCCTAACTTTTAAATAAATAATTGTTCTTTACATTTGCTACTATTTGCATTATAGTCGAGTTTTACATGGGTTTGACAGGCGCACAGTTGTGGATTTCATGGTGCACTTAGAAATTTAGAATTTCGAAACCGGACCCTCGTGCTAAGGAGCCTACACCTACTGGACCATCGTCGCTCAGCCAGATGTTCCTAATACTCAGAGGGTTATCAAACCACTCAGCCATGATGCTAAGAGCTAGAAAAAATATAAAAACCCTGGTGATATCCTTTCCAATTTATTGAATAGAGCCCCGTGGGCCGTGTGGATATAAATTAATAACTTTGATCAACGACCCGCATTGCGCTAGCTGGAGCGCTTCCAAAAATCAGCTGCAGATGTGCTCACCACGCGTTCGTTATGTTGAAAACTTGAAAAATACGCTCAAAATTACCCAAGTGATTAGTGACACCGATACTTGGGTGTCATGTGTAAGACTCATGTGTGGGAGATTTGAAATTATTCCTTTTTTCTTGGTGGAGAAATACATTTGTTTGGCTCACGTTCATATTATACTACCACCACCAATCTTTGTAGAGTTTTAGGATTTGTAAAGGCGATGTTTTACTGGCGTTCAGAGCCGTAAATAGCCTTCTTGTGCCTTGCGCCCTGTGCGAGCTTCTATAACTGAGCCCTTAGCAATCCGAAAAAAATAATAGTCTCATGTTTTTGACGTGACAACGTCTAATAACCCGATATTACGGGCAGCATGCACGAAAAAGATGACGTCATCTAGCGTTCCGCCAGTGAGAGCGCGACATGAACGAGAGAGAGGCATGATCGGCTCAGTTCGGTTCGTGCTTCATGTAATGTTTGACGTTGTCACGTCAAACTACCGTCCGTAAACCGACTTTACAGATAACCATTTTTTTTGATGAAATATAGCAAGTCCTAAAGTTATGAAGGTAATTTCTTTATAAGAAACAGAAAACTTAAAAGTTTTGTAAAATCTCGTTGTCTCATATTTTCCGTGAGTGTGGTGAATCTAGTCAGTCCGAGAGAATACAAAAGCCGTTAGTATTCTGTGTAGCCCGGGCACGTTTCTGCCGCGCATTTCAAATTGTTTGAGCTGAAAAATACTAAAAATATCCTTGCCAGGTGGCTGTCTGCCATGTAACAGGAATATGGAGATGAAGAATTATGATAATAATTTATTTGCTTTCTAGGTTACATGCATCCATTTAAGTATCTATACATGGCAAATAATAGAGAAGTAGCAACTCATCATTATCATCATCATCAGGCTCTATTTTTTCAATGCTAAATGTAGACCTCTATTAATAAACATCAAGACGCCTTATCCCTTGGCACAGGTATCAAACACAGACTGGCCATTGCATGGAAATCGGCTTCCCACCTGTTTTTCTTTTTTTGTCAGAGGGATATCTTTATTTATGGATATAGCTATCTGATCTATATTTATGGATGTAGCCAGGTACCTGGGTGGTTCCTGATCCTATGTGGGCCATACACTATGGCAGTGAATACTCAAAGTAAAACCACAGCGAGCACCTTCAGCTAAGTACTTTTTGAGACTCCCGGATCTGTAGGCAATTGCGACCGCTGGCAGGCTAACAATTCGTTTACCTAAACACGGCCTCCACTCTTGAAACCTATTTCCATGGTTTCCAAATACGCGAAGTTTGAATGTAAAAGGTCATGTCATAGTCATCTGATGGTAAGTGGATATCGTAGCCACTGGATAGGTAAACGAGTTCGTCCGGGAAAAGCTCCGACAACTCATTCATTTGTTACCTATCCTTGACCAGCCCTTGCCTGTCTTGCCCTTCTCTGTCTTAACAGCAAAGCTGTTTGACAGAAGAAATAAACTGAAAGATAGAAACTATCCGGGATTGAAATAAATATTTATGATGTCCTGATTCACATTATACGATTTTTTTGTCTGTCGGTCTACAATATCTTCTTAAACCTTGATTTTGATAAGACGGCCTAAGTAAAAAATGTAACAGCGAAAATGATGGGACATACAATATGGTAAAGCCAGTGATAATTTAAATTTATATCACGAAAACCAGTTGGGAAAATCTAATGTAACCACAAAAGAATTAAATTTCTATTAGTCATACTATATCGTCAAGGAATACCGAGTAAAGGGTTCCCACTAAAACAGTCACAGCCAGTAGACTATATTATTTTAATCGTATTTTTTAAAATCTACAAGGATATCCGGAAACAGTTGGATTTCCACCCCTCTTTCAATTAATCGCGGGCAGCCATTTGTTGGACTTAGTCAACCGGAAAATAAGCGGTTTTTATTTACCGTTAAATTCACCGATTTTTTGTGGTTGGGGCGTTTTCGCTGATTGTGGCGGTTTTTTTTTGTAATAGGCAATTCTATGTAGGGTGATCTGACGTTATTGCCACGCTGAGCACTTTTCTCACCAAATAATGAAGTAATTTGTTTGCTTTTCCTGTTCCGAATGCGGGTGGAAGACAATCCTGTTAGAATTTATCAGGGAAAAAGAGATTGAGTTTTAAATTCCTACCGCATATTATTTTTAATTATAATAATTATTGTTATAATTTATTATATTTTTGGCACTGCTGTTATAGAATTTTTACTAACGTTTCTTAACATGTATATACATTGTTTGACATCTATTTTACGATGCGTTATAGTAAGTGAACATCGCCGCGCACAACCTAGAAAATGATTCTTACAGAATAGCACAGCAGAGAGACAGATGAAGTATGCCGAACACGCGAGTGACGCCAACAAAGCGAATACAAATTCAAAAGCGAACACAATCTAATATATAGTCCGCGCCACTTTTAAAGTCCTGCGACTAATGGCCGAACTAAATTTGACAACATTGACATCTTGACGTCTGTCTGGAGTAAGAAGTTGTGATATTTTAAATTGTTTTACGTGAAATATGGAGCATATAATATAAAGTGAGGTGTAAAAAGTGAAGGCCGTAAAATAATCATTAAAGTGAAATAATGTTGTGTATTAGAAAGTAAAAATAAACAACAATTAACCCCGTTGAATAATATGTTTATAAATGTCACTGCCATGACAGGTAAATTTTAGAGATGCCAGAGTCAATTATTTTTGCCTAATTTATGGTTAAAATATTATCATTAACTCTATACCTACATTTATCTTATGATATTTTATATGAATATAAATACAAGGTAAAAGAATTAAATCCTTGCTCAGATGAATTATATTTTCAGGTGTTTCTGTAAAAAAGTTCTTCTGAGAAAATCGTCATTCCTGGCAAAAGCCGAACACATCCGAAGAAGCTTGTTTTAGATGAATTCTACTAATCGGCTATACGTAAAAAATACGAACGAAATATTTACAAAAAAAATGTTTTATTTTACTAAAACCTGGCAGGGAGATTTTTATTTTGCTGCTATAATTATTTTTGTCATTATTATCATCATCAGTCTTTATCAATCCACTACTGACCATAGGCCCTATAATTATTTAATTTTTTTATTGTACTAGACTACGTGGAAAATCATTACACTATGAATTGGCAACATTGAGTTATGAGACCGCAGCGCCGCGTCTATCGGACTTCTAAAGTGGCGAGGACTCTACGTTTAGAGTACGACGATATTATGCCAAGCACTTGAGAGCGCTTTTAAATTTTAAAAAATCTGTGGCAGCTGAGGTTTTAATGTCATAGAGGCAATATAACAGTTGGAGCCTTATAGGCTGATGGATCTTTCTCTCTCCTTGTTTCTATAATGGGCAACAAATTTAGCCTCTTTGTAGGTTACTGCGTAGTCTTAATATACTGAATCTACTGGGCATGAAGTCAAGCTATCAATGCACCGCATACCTCGATTTGGAAATATTCTAGTACCTACTATCTAATTATCGTATAGTGTATCGTTCTACTCTTTTAATTACTTCACATAGTTTTACATATTTCTGTATTCAAACTTGCAAAGCTTCACTGAAAGTACACTTTTAATTGAATTGTACCACGGATCCATGTTCGTGACAATACGATGGGGATACCCGTTGCGGGTCTAGCCGTGATGTGGGGGGAAGGGGTGTGGGGAGGGGGGGGGGGTCCAAATGGAACTTTTATTGAACACTACAGTCGTACAACGAATTGCACTTAAGTACTAAATAATTGCAGCTAATCATACTTAAGTTTTATCAATCCAATTGTAATAAAACTACTTTTGAGCATTTAAACCTTTAACTGTTGAGCTTAAAGTGATCGTCTTGGCGTTCATTAAGGGAGACTATGTTTATCAGTTAACGGCCCGTGATGATGATGTAGAATTGTTGTAAAGATTTGGAACTAACCCTAGAAGTGAACCCTATTTAACAACTAAGCGATGAGGAAGGCTAAAAAAACTGTCAAAAATCCACCAAAGTTGTGACGCACTTTTTAACTTTACAACTGGTAAAGCTTTGTATTTCAAGTATGTCCAGCCCGGATGACCCGTAAGCTGAGATAAAAGCTGCATCCTTAAAAGGCTTTTGTGTTAAGCGCATTTCCCTTTTGCGGTAATCGGTTAAGGAGCTTTTAAGCACGCAGGATGTCTGGGGGAGGGACAAGTGAAGTAATATACCCTCCGCGCAAACCTCCGTGAACTCGCTCACCAGTGAAAGAGTTGCCGCGGGACAAAGCTTTATATTACTGATGTGACCACGATGAGCGAGCTTTTTGGACTTTCGAGATTCGCTTTTCAATTGGATTGGATTTCGATTTTTGGTATACGAAACTTGCTTTTCGAGCTTTGGGAAGCATGGAATGTTTTGTGGCTACATCAATTTTCACGGCTGTCAGTTATGTATGGGGTAATACATCTATTGTGTTATCTATGTTGATGGTATAAAACCTTCATGCAAGTCCCAACAATGACTTTGCAATACCCTTACTGGATAGACGGGGCAAAAAATCACGAGAATCGAACACTATTTATAATGACGATATTGGAGAGATTTGTTTAATACTAGCGGCGCCCCGCGGTTTTACCCGCGTACTTCCCATTCCTATGGGAGTACAGGGATAAATTACAGTCCTTGTATTATTCTGATATATGTATATAAGCTACATTATTGTAAGGTTTCATTAAAATCCATTCAGTAGTTTTTACGTGAAAGAGTAACAAACATCCATACTTACAAACTTTGTGAAAGTTTTGTATAGTATTAGTAAGAAGTAATATATAATTTAGCGGTCTTTTAGCGTCAGTAAATTGACTAGATTTCTCTAATATTAGGTAATATGCAGTGTATTGCTCAACCTTCTCCTAACGTAGAGAATATTGCTCTCGCACAGACAGAAAATAATCTGTAGTAAATATCTATAGACCAACAGGCCCAACATATTTAAATTTAGATTTGCTAATAAATAAATATTCATTATCATCATCATCAGCCTTTATTCGTCCACTACTGAACATAGGCCTCGATCAATGAACGCCAAGACGACCGATCCCTTGCTACTCGCATCCAACGCGGACCTGCCACTGCAAGGAAATCGTCTTCCCATCTGGTTAATGGCCGACCAACGAATAAATATTAAATGCATTAAACATTAAGTACAAAATTAAATTTTCTATATCATGGTTACTCTACATCTAAGGAGTTGTTTGAAGCCCCTTCCGCTCGATCTAGCATCGCATCGCCTTGAGGTACAGTATCTATATATAATACCGCTGTCTGTTTGTTCACTTACATTTTAATGGGGGTTTGAGATGAATATTTTAAAGTTACCACAATAGACAAAGAGTGTTTTGACTTCCGACCAAAAGGGAAGACTCCTGAATTCGGTAGTGTTATAGTCTAATATAAGCCGTTTGGTTTTTAAATAAAAATGTATTTTACGAACTTATAATAATGATTTAGTATACCTATAAATTAGCCACGTGACAGTAAGTGCTTTATTGCCCACCTATGTTACAGGAGTTTTCATAACTAAGATTGCATATTTTTGAACTCTTTGAATTTTGTTAAGTGGGATTGGAGTACAATAAGCACCCTCCCCCCCAATCTTTGGCTAATCGCATCTTTAAACTATTAGGCAAATCATTAAACTATCTATCAATTTATGACTATTTTCCTCTATTCTAGAACATTCTAGGCTCATCTATACCTGAGAAGTTTAAATTTTTAGAGGTTAATATGTTTGTACTTTGTACTATAACATCTATGAATTATTTGTAAGGCAAGACAAAGGCGTTTTGATGTATGAAATTCAATTTAGCATCCGCACACATAGCGCAGAGTACCCAACTGACAGATAACAGATAACAGAGAATGCAAATAACTGTAGAAAAATGAATTGGGATAGCGTATCCATCCTAAAAACCTATGTTTGTACTATATTTTATTGCTTCTTTTACCATTAGTTACATTATTCAGTAGCGACAAAAGCTCAACGGAAGCCGTATTTTAATAGTTTTAACAGTATAAAAAAAAGAAATGAAAACATTTTGCACTTTGCAATTTTATCTGACCTCTTAATGCGGGTAAAAATCGAGTTCAAAGTTTACATTACCTTACGTCTGAAGCTGATAATAATAGAAATAAATAATAATAATATCGTGACAGTCAACATTCAATAAGTCACACATTTTTTATGTGAATTATACACAATATGTATTATTATGATTAAACTCTAGTAAGATATTTTACTTCTGAGGAAAAGATTTTATGGCCATTAAATTAGACACGGTAATTTCTAAACATTTGTAATATCTGCACTAGTTATATCACTTAATAAGACACAGGACGATTTTCTTTTAATTTTTCAGTCATAAGTGTAATTATAATCTTTGCTTATATTACAAATGTGAAAGTAGGGATGTTTGTTACGCTTTCACGCGAAAACTACTCAACCGACTCATGAAACTTTGTACAAACTTAGTACTCGGAGGTACTAGAATTAACACGGGATACATTAACTAAAAGATTTCTCTAACGCGGGCGTAGAAGCGGGCAACAGCTAGTTAACTAATAAGATTTTAAGGTTTATCTCTGTGCGTGCGTGACCTGCGCTGGACTGAGGTATGTAAACGCGTTTCCCCCACAGGCCTGCCAGCGCGGCGCACGCTCCCAACTGTATTACAACTCTCTACGACAACGCTACAACCACTTTCAGGGAAATCTATGCACAATAAAAAGCGGCGAAGGGCGAGTTGACATAATGCGAAATATACAATACGTGAATCGTATTGTTGATTTTAAAAAAAGTAGTCTGATTTAATGCTTACAATGAGTACATATTTTTTTCATAATTGGCTAATGCATATCCTTTATTATAACACACGCAAACGCAATTTAGGCATTAATTTTTGTTAACATTACAGATTAATCAAATAATGACAATAACATATTATTTATACACCTCGCTTGGTTTTCATTATTGAAATGACACATTGTATTTTTCGTTGTAGAATTCTTGTTACCATGATTTTGCATTGAATATAGGAAAACTTTAACATTTTATAACGTCGTCATTGTTGAGTAAAAAAAAATTACGACTACATATATACGATTACGTGTGTCTTATATACTACCCAATTTTTTTAATTGGTAATTATAAAATAGTGGTGTATATCATAACTTACAAAATATACATTTACATATTTAAAAGGAGCCTTTAGGCATGGTTCCGAAGATACTGACAGCGTTCCTCTTCCTATATCTAGACTAATTCTTTGTCCTAAGTAGCTGCCAGCTCTTCGGTCTTGATGTTGACTAACCTTTTTGTTATTTCCTTAAAAAGTCTATTTATTACAGATTACTTGTATATATGTTGAACCAAGTTTAATAAAGCATCTATAAATACCATCGCTAGGGAACCTCCTAGAAATTATAATTAGAAAAATCACAAACGAAGAACCACATAGTCACACAAACGTCGAACTTATAAAGCTCAACCTTTTGCGCCAAAGCTTAAAGAAGGATTAAAAAACAACATTTATAATGAGCAACACTAATGAAATAATTACCCATGAGACTCAGCGTATCGTAAAAATAAAAGCTTAGCTAAACTTGTAAAGCTCACAAGGAACCGTACAAGTCTCTCAACGTGGCAATTATAAGCAATTTATAATAAATTTAAACATGTCCATAATATAGTACGCTCGGGTTCCAACCGATATCTGGCGTACAAGCGAGAACTAAACTTTACATTTTTCCTATTTTTATCGAAAAACTTTTAGGAGCTTTAGGGTTCGAATTATTTGGATTCAAATGCTTACTGTTTTACGAATTATTGGCGCTCCATTATTTGTCGTTTTTATTGTTATTTATTTGCTAATACTTAACCTACTAATATTTGTTTGTTTTTCATAGTGGTTTTTTCACAGAAATACTTTGATTTGTATTAGTATTGTATGTATATGTATAATGTATATGTTTTTTTTACAATGCTACGATATTTTAATCCCATTGAGTTTAAAAGTAATGTCCGTTGCGGTATTTTTGTATCCAACATACACATCGGAATGTCGGACATCTGCGTTATGTATTAACGTGCCAAAATGTCTGCTATCCATGTCGGCATGATATATTGATGATGATGACTTTGCTCAGCAAAAACAATGATCAACTGCACTTAGCCTTTTTTTTTCTTTCACGCCGGGAAATGCACTGACGCATCCCGCTAGACAGTGGGTCTCCCCAGCGGGTATGTGGGACAAGCTGTGCCTGAAAGCTGGTAAGTGGACGCAGCTCTACCCACTAAAACCCGGCGAGTGTCACCAATGCCGCTTTTGGTGAGGTGCCCCGGATCTACAAGCAACAGGGCACCTCGACGGCCAGTCAGTCCCTCAGGGGACCGATACCACCTCCACAGGGCGGTTGCCCCGCACCACAGAACAACCACTACCAACGTCTGGACAGTACGATGAGGTGAGGCTCCCATCCTCACCCCTTGCCCCCTGCTCTTTTGTCCCCTCTTCTTGTACGGCACAAAGAGCCGCCTCGGCTCAATTCGCTTCACCCAAGTGTTGGGTTCACCCTGGGCTAATGAGCCCCACCGCCACGACAAGGCCTGAACAATGGTGGGGAACTGCACTTAGCCTGGCTGATATTCTCTTGTGTCATTTGTTGGTTATTAATTCGTGTCATGCGACTATGACGTCATTATCATGACAAAAACCCTTCACAAACCAGTGTGTGTTCTCAGCCCGTCTCCTCCAGACGTAGGTATTACGAGAATAACCTTTAACAAAGCATGTATATTAATCTTGGGCCTAACCTATCACTAAAAACCACTTGTGCGAATCATCACGCCTAACCTAAGATAGATTTTTAGTACCAACTTTCGCGCTTTAATTAATATCCTATATAAGTGGATTGTCAATAGTAGAACTAAGTATATCCCATGTGACAACAACCTATAGGTGTATCTTAATATTTTTAATAAATTTTAGCTTACTTTGTGCAATATACCGATGTTTGTTAATTTAGTTCAATAAAGTTTAAACGTTTCAAGAAACTGAAGACCGGTTTTAATCAAATAACAACTTTGCGAATTAATGTTTAAGTGCAGTCCACGTTGAAGGTAAAGCAATTAAAGTAATCTTACTTAAGGTATTAAGATAAAATTATTATTTATTATTGTAATAAAACTCGCGAGCGATGTTTTTTATTATCTGCGTTTCTCCGGTGATGGCTTTATTTTTATACTTTTACATTTATTGTACATTTAGTAATCGTTGATACGTGAAAATGATGTCTATATTTAATTGTACTTTATGTTTTACACATTCATTTGAGAATATCAACTTTAGTGGAAAGTCTTACATTAAAATTTAGGACCCTGCGAATCCCCGATACTGTTCGCAAAAAAAAAATAAGTTTTTGTTCGCAGAACGTCGAACGATATAGGAATTTGTAGACAGGGTTGGAAAAAATTATCACGATTTTAAAAAAAAGAATAAACTACGATTTTTTGGAAAAAATCAAATTACTCACGATTTTTTTGATTTTTTCATTTGATTATTAAATTAAACTATATTTTTGCGCAAAACGGAACGCGCCCTCAAGGTATTGCGCGGGCACCGAGTGGTGGGTGTCACAGAAAAATATATTTAGAGCAGAGGAACAATCAAAAATTTTTTCAGTGGTGAAGCAATTGTTTGGTACGATAGCTTTTCCAGCTGCTGTGTGGAAAGAGTGTTTTCCACCGTTGGAATTGTTCAAAGCAAATTAAGAAACCGACTGTGAATAGCAAAGGCTGGAAAACTAGATCTTTTAATCAAATATTATAATAATGATATTGATTTCTCAGATTTTTAAACATCAGAAGTGAAAATGCGTTTTAAATATAAACATTTATTATATTATCCATAAAAATATCAATATTAAGGTTCACAGGTACATATTTTAAGATACATTCTTACTCGCACTGCCCATACATTTACACACACTATCGCCATATTACACTTTACACATTAAAATAAACAATGGCTTACGTGACCTTACAATACAATTTGGGCAGAGCTTCGCCCTCTTCAAACTCACAGACGTGAATGACCCTTCTAATAATTATACCCCGCTATTTAAAGGCAAACTTAATGACCTTCCTAACGCTCGGCCGTCCTACCCACATTTTAATAATGACTACGTCACGCCACACGCAGGTAACTGGATTCTGTTCCCCGTTTCCGACTTATAGCCGCCAGATGGCGCTACGGTTGCTAACACGGCCATCCTGCATCGTGCATGTCCTCAGGCACGACATTTCCACACATCTAGTCACACAAGAAATATATTAGTATAGAAACACAAATTTGTTTGCTGTTCATAAACTGTCTCGATTATCATGACTTTCTATTAGGCTGGTGCTAGTTTCGTTCGCACGCGTAACGTTATTGTACCTTTAGTCTTAGGTTCCAATAAACGTACGAAAGAAAACAGCACCACCATGACCCTAGTCTATTCTTTATCTACATGGCCACGGTTCACCTTTATGCTTAGGCAAAACCAACCAAACTTTTAGCACCGTCCCTTTAGTCTTAGGTGACGTCTAGTAGTTTGTTTCTATTAAGCCAATAAGATAAAGAAAAATATAACTTAAGATAAAGAAAAAGGTAACTTTAACATAATGTCACTTTGAACAATTCATTTGCTTATCTACCACACAATACTATTATACTTATCATTATTCATTCAATAATGTATTACCTGACTTTACCCGAATAATATTACCTGAACACTATGGCAATAAATATCTCACTGCCTCTTAGATTTGATAATCGATAAGTCTTTCCCCAATTTATTTTAATATTATCTAAAACGTTTTTAGGCATAAGTGTTGGCATTTAATTAAAAATCAAAAATTTCAGTTGTCTCTCTGACTTGTGAACACATGCAACTAGGCACAGCAACTCCCTTTATTAGCAACATTTTTAACTTTAGCTACCCAACATATCGGCGTTCCTATCGTCATCATCGAATTACAAATATTTAATGTCTTAACTCTTTAACAACATAATTGGAAATCCTCTATTCTGATCACACGACTCGTTATCTCACTGCTTTTACACTCATATTCCTTTAACCACTCATAAATAAAGAGTATTTATCCTTACCAAACTACTTTAAATCCATACCACATTAAATTTAATAAAACTTTCTTTTAAAGGACGTTTCGTCACACTTGAAAAATTCTACTGGTGATCATTTCATAGGTCATTCGATCACACTAGAACATCACTTTCATTTAACGAATGTTCATCATACCGAACATAAATTCATCTTGATCTCGTCTAGTCATCAATTCCTTTTAAATAATCTGTCATCACACTGAACGTACCAAGTTTGTCTTAACCTCGTCTAGTGATCAATACCTTTTGAAGAACCTTTCATCACACTGAACGTACCAAGCTCGTCTTAACCTTGTCTAGTGATCAATTCCTTTTGACAAACCTTTCATCAGACTCAACGTACCAAGCTCGTCTTAACCTTGTCTAGTGATCAATTCCTTTTGAAAAACTTTTCATCGGACTCAACGTACCAAATTAGTCTTCCATCATCTAGTAATCAATCCCATTTAATGAAAATTTTCCCACACTAGAACATTCAACATACAAGATCTTCTCTTTTTATAAAATACTTAATATTATTATGTAAAACATTTTGTCTTGACCTAAAGAGCACTTGCTATTAAAATACATTTTGTACAACTTCGAATGTTTCAAGTTCCACTTTCCATACAACTATTTTTCTCCTTCACTATCTCTTATATAATATGTCTTCGAATTATATTCCATCATATCGTCATTTCACTATTCATAAATGTACTTTTAAGACTGCTAAAAGCTGCTCATTTTGTCCATTACTCGTTTGTCTCTTATCCAAAACTAGACCCTTTAGGTAGAAGCTAGAAGCTATACGAAATTAAGTTAACACGTGGTTTTATTACGCCAGCAATACGCAAGCAATAATATATCTACAATTATCCAGCCAAGTAAAATACGCGACTGTCCACTTAAAAATCACAAATCACTTAACATTTAAAAAAAAAATTGAATCGCTTTCACACTTTGTGGCAACAGCTATATCAGACAAGATTAACATACCAGCTGTGTTTGATCCATTACTCAACCATTCACAAGACCACATTCGCACTGTATCGCATTGAGTCGTCTTGACCATCTACTCTCTCCTTCCGCTGTGTTCACGCTGTATATGGCTACTCCCAGCATAATACAGCATCCAAGCTATTATTTTAGTAACCACACTATAGCCACACAGTGTCGTGAGGATTTACCACCGTCTGTAAAAATAAACTAAAGCCTGGCGGGCTAATGCGCCTATTAAAAAATTTACACTAACGTCAGTGAAAATGTGGGGCAATGAGTTCGCCATCCCACTTCTGATTTAAACATCAGAAGTGAAAATGCGTTTTAAATATAAACATTTATTATATTATCCATAAAAATATCAATATTAAGGTTCACAGGTACATATTTTAAGATACATTCTTACTCGCACTGCCCATACATTTACACACACTATCGCCATATTACACTTTACACATTAAAATAAACAATGGCTTACGTGACCTTACAATACAATTTGGGCAGAGCTTCGCCCTCTTCAAACTCACAGACGTGAATGACCCTTCTAATAATTATACCCCGCTATTTAAAGGCAAACTTAATGACCTTCCTAACGCTCGGCCGTCCTACCCACATTTTAATAATGACTACGTCACGCCACACGCAGGTAACTGGATTCTGTTCCCCGTTTCCGACTTATAGCCGCCAGATGGCGCTACGGTTGCTAACAGATTTGACCTTCATTTGTAACTTAATTATAATTTCTAAATCTGATTTTTTTATGCTGATTTCTGTGAAAAAAGTCAAATTGACTGTGAAAATTGATTTTTATTTAAAAAGTCGTTTGGTTTAAATCGTGATTTAAATCAAAATGATTAGGTAAATCATGCCAGGGTTTTCTGTGGATCATTGCAGCCTATCCCAGTGAAGAAAAAGCCTTTCGGTTCAGTGATACTAATCTCAGACCGCCGTTTTGAATGGCGTTAAGTTGTCATTACTGTGATATAAATGACATTTATCTGTAAGTCTTGGATTTACAAGTAACTAATACTAGCGATTATCTTAGCTCACTTCACATTACGAAACAAGTTGCATAAACTAAAGATATTAATGTATAATTTTATACGTGACCTCTGAACCGCATGGATAATAGCTTTATGATGCACTTTAATGAAATTGATAACTATTAAGTAGTAAATAGACTCGTTAAGCTAGAGAGTAGGGGAATAGGTTTACCTAAGTTTACAAGAAATCTAGCTTTTCTACACTAATATTATAAAGAGGAAAGATTTGATTGTTTGTGTATATTGAATTGGCTCCGAAACCATTTAACCGATTTGAAAAATTCTTTCACTGTTGGGAAGCTACATTATCTCCGGTAACAAAAAAAATCATAAAAGTAAATTTTCGTAAGAGTTAGGGATCTGTATTAAAACTTAGTTGACGCAGGCGAAGCTGCGTGCAACAACTAGTTTTTGTATGTATCCTCTTATGAGGTCAATTATTAAATATTAAAATGGAATCATACATTCTTCACAATTTGTTCATCATTCGAAATTAAACTTAAGTTTTCTTTTGACAGCCTTCAGGCCAACATCAGTTTTTTTTTAAATTTCGTGATATTTTTTTAGCCATTATTTTAAAAAAATCGCTTGTATTTAAAAATAAATTTTAATTTCTAATCATATAATAATAATAAGGAATTAGTTACGAAATATTTTAAATTGATATTCTGTAACACTTGTCGTCGCGAGTGTACGGTGTCACACAACCCCCTACGTTATTGAACTATATGAAATATAGAATACTAAACAGATAGAACTTCCCATTACTTTTTATTTTATGAACATAAATAAACCTACTAATTAAGTTCCCATTTATAGAACACGTTAACTTAAATATTTTATAGATAGTTATCTTAATAATATTTATATTTTATTATAAAATGAAAACTTTTTAGTAATGTAATAAATGGAGGATTTTTTTTATAATGAGACAAGTTTTTACTAGAGATTTTTATTAAGTTAACGACGACAAAAACCATTATTAGCGATAGTGGATTAAAAAAAATTGAATTCGTAATTCCGCGATTAAATGTAGTATAACAAACCAGCTCTTCAGCTTTCATCAAAGACAATGTATAAAATCGATGCCCATAAAATCGATATGAAATTTTATTACAAAAGTTATTTTTTTAAACTGTCTATAAATTCCTAGTCTGCACAGGAACATACTAATTCAGTATAAAAGGAAAATGGAAAATTCCACCCCTCCGGGAACTTATGGGTTTTCGCACGTGCCGCGGGGCCCCGATTGGCATTCCTATTAAATGGTGGGTAAATATGGATGGGCCCACGACACGACTAGCGATGAGCTCGGGGCCCCGTGTCCATGTTGTATTGATAGTTTGTGCCCTTTATTGAAAAGACGATCGACAGTTTTATAATCAATTTCATTGAAGAATTTTTCTATATTATATGCAAGCAAAGATATATGATAGTACACTGTCATGTTAATTTATTAACACAAGGGATACGCTTTAGACCTGCATAGCTGGTACTGTAATATACATGTTTCTGCAGCTTTGCTGTACTTGGGAGAGAGCGGTAGGAGACTCACAAATACTCTCAATCCTGAGACATAAGATGTTAAGTCTTGGTGCTAGTGTTTGGCTTTACACTGCCTGTATTGACCCTTCCCTTTGAAACACAGCAAAGCTGCTTCACAATAGGGTCAAGGAAGATGATGGTAGCTATGTAGCCGGAAGCGCGGCACAGCCCAACCCACCTACAGGTAAATTCACCCTCCAAACAACCTTATAATGACTGTCACCGAATCTTACGTCTAATCTTACCACCTTACGTCTAAGGATAGGCAACAGACAGCAAGTTCAGCTGGACTAATCGGAGCCGAACTTATTTATCAATCGTTGTGATTTTAAACCGAATACAACGGAAAAAACGAAAGGTAAGAGACACAAATACAAATTTTGTAGGAAAAGAATGAGACAGAAATATACATACTTTTTTATATTATCGGTCTCTCCTCTTTGTCCCTGCCTGTAATTAGTGAGCCAGAGCGAGAGAGCAAATGTCGGTGTCTATGTATAGTGCACACTGTTTAATATTTGCTTGTATTTGGGCCTTTAACGTGTGTTTCACTTCTATCGTGTGTGAATCGCACACACACACCTGGTTTTTTTTAAATGGCGGTTTACTCACAGGCGATGTGCGTCGACGGGCAGTCGTCTCGGCGCGTGCAGCAGCGCCCGGTGCGCGCAGTCCGCGGCGCCCGGCCGGCACGAGCACGCCCAGGGGCAGGCCGCCGCAGCAGCCCACAGCACCGCCGCCACCAGTACCACGGTCACACGCATTCTCCTCGATCCTAAGTCATCTGTAAAAACACACATACTTAGTACGGCAATTGCGCGAATTACAGTCATTATAATGAAACAACTTTTACGGATTTTATAGCCGTTAACTCCATAAAAAGTTGTTTCATTATAACGAATTATACTCATTATAATGAAACAACTTTTACGGATTTCATAGCCGTTAACTCCGTAAAAGTTGCTTCATTATAAAAAATCTTTCCTTTTTATATTATCAATAAAAAAATATATTATATCATGAATATATTGAATTAATTTATTTTACACGCGCCGCCATAAAATTCGTAAAAGTTGTTTCATTATAATAAGTACGGAAATCATATTATGTAAGTAATCTAAGTATCTGTTCACGTAAGTTTTGTAAGAGGTAGTGCTATGCTGCTTTGTAGCCAAATTGGGCCGGCACGACCGGGGAGGAACAACTCGCTCACATAAAATCGGCGTAAAGTGACAGCTAAGCTGTCGCGTTTCGTGCGATTTGTGAGTTTCCGGTGGCCCATTGGGGGGGATAGGAAAAAGGAGGGCAACGCATCTGCATAACCTCTGGTAATGTGAATGTTAATGGGCGTCGATAGTCGCAAGGCTTCATATGATGCATCATCACTGAGTGAAGTAACCTTAGTGCCTGTCAAACTTTCCATTATAATATTATTAAAGAAATCAATCATTGAGGGACTCTTCAATAATTAAACAGTAAGAGGTAGTGCCACAGCTGCATTGCAGCCGATTTGCGCCGGCACGACTGGGGTGGCACCTCTCGCTCATTTAATATCGGCGTAAAGTGACAGCTATGCTGTCGTGTTCCGTGCGGTTTGTGAGTTTCCGATGGTTTCTCTTGCATCTTTATATTATAGTAAAGTATCTGGTTGTCCGAGCATTTGCTCGGTACATATATATAAATTAGATAAAATTTTTCTTCCAAAAAATGATCTTAAAAAAAGGGAAGAAAGAATCGGACTGGAGATTCGAACCCGGCTCGTTCGAACTTAACTGCCTAATTTCGCCACTAAGCTACCATGACATATTATTTGACAGCGAAATTTACGTTTTTATTCTAATCATATTTTATCGATGCCTCAAAACACGGATAAAAAAAAGTTTTCTAAGAATGTATCCTAGCTAGATCGATTTATCGCCGTTTTTAACACATGTATATATTATATACATACAAAATTTCATGAAAATTGTTGGAGCTGTTTCCGAGATCCCGATTCTATATATTATATATACAAGAATTGCTTGTTTAAAGGTATAAAATAAGATTACAAAAATTTGACAGGGAAAACCGCAAGCGTTAACAGTTTATGTAACTATTTGGCGATGAAAAGAAATCCGAATTTGAATTTTGGAAACTAAATAAAATTAACCATCATCATTACTATCAAACTTTTTAACTCCACTCCTGGCATAGGTCCCTTTCAATAAACACCAAGACGGCGGATCAGATCCGGCCAATGGACATGAATAGGACGGCGATCTCCGTGCGCCATAATTTAAAATAAGTATGCATGTATTAAAATAAACGTGTTAAATTCGAACTCACGACCTCACTTAGCATCAGATGTCAAAAGATCGTCTATTCTAACCTACTGCACTCAATTGCATATTCTTCAGAACAAATGTAGACAAAGTTGAGTAATATCAATATCCATTAATGTCGATAAACCATAAGTGCAGGTTCGATCCGGGATTATCTTGAGTGGTTTCTGCGTTTTATCATTACGACTATTACCGGCCAGTGTTGCTACTCGTAAACTAAGATTCCTTGAAATATCCTACCACATTAGAATTTATATAATGCTGTTGGTTGTGTATAATATGGCGGGTAATAGATAATAGTTTACTATTTTTACGATTATTATAATACTCAGAAAACATTTCAGCGTACTAGGCAATTTATAATAAGATTTGTGTGCTTTATCACATTAAAAAGTATGTAAAGTATTTATCACATGGATGTAGTATAATAACAGGATGGCTTACTCGGAAAAAATGTATTTACGAAAGTGAACACTAACTCAACGCATTAAGTATTATATTCTAATGGGCATTACACAGATGCTGATCCGAGCCGAGCGGGATAGCAATATGTTAGAAGTGTGTCTCGTTCTTTTATCTTGCCAGCTTAAAAATGTATTTTATTAAAAATTTGGGCTGATCAAAAATTTCATCGAAAAAAAATGTCTTTTTAATATTATTTTGACAATTGTATGTCAAGAAATTGTAATTGAATTTATTTATTTAAATATATTTCCAATTCAAAAAGAAAACATAAATTATTATTTTGCTTATTTCTTTTATTTCTTATGGTAGCCCAGTTAAGTGTCATCTTGACATTTTGTATTGTAATGGTTGCTATGGTTACTTAAATAACATAATTAGTAAATCAAACTACTATGGTGACCATGATTTTTTGAAACGAAGTTCTTTACGGCAGGCTTGGAGGGGAATAATAGCAATGCGAAAAGCAATGGTCAGAACGTGAGACAGAGTGACTCCGTACTAAACTTCCCACGTTCCTAATTATTTTAATCAGTTTGAATCCATGGCATCTTTAATTGTTTTGTAATCTTAATTCAAGAATGCGTTATAATGAGAGTAAACCTAAGATTTGCAGTTAATATTTTGGGATGATAATGATAACTCGACCACCTGATGACGGATTCCTGTCAAGTCTGTAGTACAGAAGTATTTGTATTATGTATTTCGTAATCCATCTACTATTCTTCAGATTTTAACCATTGCTAATGTTGGTATTTTCGTTTATAAGTATAATACTTGTGTCAGTATTTTCAAGCACCCTAAATGCATTCAAGCTAGCTTGCGATATCTGCCGGGGCTAAACGCGCCTTTTGAAGAACTTAAAAACTCGAGATTTATAATATTATGGCAGACGTGGTAAACTCAGGCAGCGCTTAAAACTGCATACATCAAGTATGTACTAGTAGGATATAAACCTTACAAAAAAAAAACCAATAAAAAAAATTAAAATTAAATAAAAATTTTCAATACCCATTTCCTGACAGTTTGAATTTTTGAAAGACATTTGTCCCACCTGTCAAAATCTTATTGTCACCCTATAAGAAAGGGACACACTCCTTAACACTGGCTATCTCTGTCGGCTCGTTTTTCTGTTACGAGTGCTCGGTCCTGTTATATATTATTACGTCCATTATTTATCACATTAAAAATATGATACATTTTACATCGCTATTGTAAAAAGAATTTAAAAAAATCGCTATCGTATTATATTATCTGTTACCCGAATGGTGGCAAAAACGAAATTTGAAAAGTCATCACTGAATGACACAACTTGGGTTTGATTTGGGTAAGATAGTTTTTATACATCAGTTGAGATGAAATAAGAGATGATAACGACTTGATGACGATGATTAAATCTTTTCAACGATATCAAAATGTTTATGTTTTGATGTACTATGTCATTTGAAATAAAATTATTGAGCCTGGCAACATTATGTAAATTTAAATATAGAATGGAATTCGGAAATGCGGCATGTAATTGCATTGAAAAACTAAAAATGATTAATTCATTACTCAGAATTAGCAATTTAGCCAAATTGATTCTAAGTACAGCACTACAATTGAAGCTAATTATCTTGTGTGTGATAAAATAGTTTCGACTTGCAACAATTTGTTTCGACGTAGTTTGGCGCGCAAAAAATAATGGTATTTTGTATTGAACTATATAATGAGTACGTATCACTTCAATAATAATATTGCAAATGGTTTTAACATTTAAATTCCAGATTTTGAATGCATAGTTCAAATTAGAGCTTCAAAGCAAAGCAAAAATTCAAATACAGAAGAATATTTTTATAGGTTACAATAAATAGAAATTTTAGGACATTACCTTTTTTAAGATCTAGGGATAGGGATAGGGGATGCAACGACCTGATGATTATCTTAAAAAACCATTTCCCACAACAACAAGATAAATAGGTTTTTATCCATACAACGCAGCCATTATTATACATATTTTGTATTTAAATATGAAGTATTGAGACAAGGATGACTAGACTGTGTATGGAAAGTGTCCGTAAAAACTGATCTAGTCAATACAAAAACCATACTAATATGATAGTTTTTCCGTTATTTAGATTCTTTATTTAAGCGCGCACTTTTTCAAATTTGACTACATATGAGATGGTTCTCCTCTTCTTCCCTCCATAGTTTAGCAAAACAATATATAGTCTATGAAATGAAATCATTTATTTCAGGCACTATGGCCCAATATTGTTAGTATCAAACCTTAAAAAACTATGGTCGCATTCAGAAATATAGTCTATGGTCCCAATCCAAAAAGCCTTTTGATACGGTAGTATCCCTTATTATTTTGTGCCTTTTGACTTCAAAATCTAATTGAATCTGAATTCAATGATTTTTTATAACCTCTCATTGACCTCTTCGAAGTATTGAGGCGTAACACAAAGATTCACTACATATAAGAAGTATACACGGACATACAGGCTGGGGGACGTTACCTTTATTGATTCTCATATCAATGATTTATGATATCGTTCCTTGTATATACCACATTTCAATGGAATGTTACGTAAAATTTTTAAACGATATACAGCTTTTTTTTAATGTGCAAAACACGTTTTTTTATATTTCGGGACGTTTGATATTATTGCCAAGTTTAGCAATGTACCTTTTATGAGATTACATGAGCACTGTGTTATACAAGCCCATGTTTCACCCGCGTATTTTCCATTCCCGTGGGACTACGTGAATCAATTATAGCCTATGTGTTATTCTGATGTGTAAGCTATATTATGCTAAAGTTTCATAATAATCCATTGAGTAGTTTTTACGTAAAAGAGTAACAACTCGATCACGGAAAAGCTGTAATACGTATTTTAAACATGTTCAGGGAGACTAGGTTTTCCTGGTATTTCGACCGCTCTCACGTCCTTGTCACAGATGGTCACATTTGTGAGACTCTCCCTGGTGTGACGTCACATACTTAGCAATTTTTAGATATTATTCACTTTTATGTATAATTAGTTTTTCAACTTGCACATTTTGATGTAATGTCACAACATCTAGGATATCTCCTACTCATTGTCACACTTGGTCGACCCTCCCCCTATCCCTTAACGTGTGACGTAATGTATGGATATAGAAGTAGCAACTCATATAATATGTCCCACTGCTAACGGGTCTCCTCCTCGAAATCAGGCGAGGAGGGTAATGGGCCATAGTTCACCGAGACGCTGGCCCAATGCGGGTTGGTGAACATCACACACCTTCAAAGACTTTTAATCTCATCAGGCTTGCAGGTTTCCTCACGATGTTTTCCTTCACCGGTGAGCGAGCGAAGGTCTTGTGTTTAGGTTTGGTTAACCAATTTCAAGGCACACGGGGGGTCAGGATCAAACCCGGAACCTCTCACATAAGAGGCCGGGGATATACCGTAGAATTAGGGTTCAAATATCTGCGAATGGTACAAATGTTCAAATACCTATCAACTCTAGGTACTTATTAGCTATTCCGAAGTAAAGGGCATGAAAATATTTATGTATTTTACTTATCACATTTGATACTTACATTCATTATACCGCGTTGGGATGATTTTGATACTTATTACTTACATTCATTATACTGCGTTGTGATGATTTTGATACTTTTAAACTATAGCCATGGATTAGTATCCGTGTTTTTATGTCGTAACGTCCTCTCCGCTGTAATCCCCCCTTCATCTCCCAACAGCTGACAATACTTCAATAAAACACCAATGATTTGATTGAGGTCAAGTGAGGTCACATCGCTGAGTTATTGAAATCAGATTTACGGGCACAGCACGGGGAGGTAATTGATAAATGCACTCGCATGTTCACGTCGTATGTGAGCTCGTTTATTTGGCCCGGTAATTCCCCATTTTATACCATTAAGGCTTGTTTTACAATCTCTATGGAGTATGGATTATCTGTCAAATATCTGTCAAATATGTTGCCGATAGCCTATTGGGCACTTAACTGGAGATTGTGAAACAGGCCCTAAAACTATGACACTTTAGTTACCGGTGGGATGGACGCGAGACCATTATCGTCATTCTGTGGAATTTGATGTTTCAGACAAAATGGTAGGAGAGGCAGTAATTCAGAGGAGTCACTTAAAATCATGAAATGATGTGTCTGAAATAAAGATTTTCTATTCTATTCTAAAATCAGCGTCTCATCATTGCTGCAATAGGGAGACAAATGCTGAGTGGCTGCTTCTATTGTTCACATTATTAATACCGAAAGCTGTATATTATTATTATGTTGTTGTGAACAATAAACATTTTTTTTTAATTATCGACGCATTTTCACTTTCTGCTACCATCAGATAACTTTGATTAACCGGTTTAAAAAAATATTAATAAAATAAAATTTATAATATAACCTATTATACTGTCTTTGGGTTCAAATCGAGTAGAAGAGAGCTTGTCGTTGTATATATTTAATGTATTATATGACCTAAAAATTACACTTCCTACTTCATATGTATGAACATAGTACGATGTATGTATATGAAATAATGGAAAGTGAACATCAAAGCAAGTAGAATGTTCCGAAAGCTAGCTGTACAATTAAACTCAAATAACGCTTCATTAAATTAACAGAAGCTTTGATTACATCTTCAGAATCGGATTTACTTTGCGAAGAAATTAAGGATAAAAAGTATTCTATTAAAGTCTGTCAACTCTATATAGCCTAGCAATTTGTACTAAATGTATTCAAAAAGAAAAATATAGTCTAGTTTCTGCCGCTGCTGGTGTGCTGATGTTGTTTTCAAGAGTAGAATTTATTTCTACATATTTATACATTTTTAGTAAAGAAGAAAAATGATTGCTGTCAGTAACCGTGTTTTATAAAACAATGAGAGTTCTATATAAAACCATTATAGTTTGTAGTAATAAAAAATAATCACGCCTCGTTAACCCAGTCCCTGATTGTAACCTTAAATGAAACTGCGTAACACAAATTTGAGAAAATAATGTATATACAATATTTATGTAGATCAGAGATACTATCTATACTCGTAATAAAATACTATTTATGAGTTTATTGCGGTTCTAATAGAGTTTCACATTTTAATCGTATCAAATAATGTAGTTAAGATGTTTGTAAGTTTGGATGCGTTAATCTACGAAACCACTTATTGGATTTTAAAATTTCGTTGACTTACAGCCACTTTATAGCTTAATGACATAAGCTTCATCAATAGTAATGATCATCAGATCGGACATCTGTAAATCTAAATAAATAAAGGAGAAGTCGCGGACAACATCCAAGTAACCAATAAAGTAATTTAACTATTAACTATTAGAAAAAAATACAATAAGTTTAAGTTTATTTATATACACATGTCTTGTTAGATATTCTTTGAGAAAAAAGTTTCATTTCTCACGCTAATTACTAGTACATTAACATTTAATGAAACCATCGTGAGCACTCGCTCGTAAATCATTTCATCGCATAAAAAACGTCCGAATGAATCCTTTGCCAGCGTTTGAATTAAAAAAAAGAAAAGGCATTCAGCTGTCAAACGCCATTGTTCGGAATTCACACCTAGTTGGGGTCGCCACAAGTACTTGTAATATTGGGACATTTTGATGTGGGCTGTGGCCATCTTTTTTGTACTAAGGCATAGGTGTTTTTTTTATATAATATTCTGGAACAACTTCAACCATTGAGCTAGGTAAATACTGCAGTAGACGAATGTACAGTTATATTGATTACTCTTAAAGATAATTTAGAAAAAAAAACCTACGTCAAGAACAAAAAAAAAAACTTACTGTTTCCTACGCTAGAGAATCCGTTGAATAAGTTTTGATGAAAATTGTATATCATTATCAGTTCTAATCGGGTAGAAGTATCATAATGACATTCATCAATCATTATAGTAGGTACTATTTATATAGTAATAAACCGTGAGATTGTAAGGTGCATGGAACCAGTTGGACAAGAAACTAGCGGCAAACTAAAGTTATGCAAATACAGTGAAATAATTCACCTCCGAACTACGGCAAAATATTCATCTGTAACTAGTAGACTAATAAAATACTTTTTTATTTTATATACGACTATAATAATTCTCTCATTTGTAAATGGTGACAACTTTTTTTTCCAGTGTATGTCCGGGTATCGGCCTTATTGGCATTCATTAAAGGAGTCGTAGTTATTTATTATTTTTTTGACGTAGGTATTTCAGGTATACAGGTTGTTGACTATGAAATAACGATGTTTCGATTGTATTTGATTATATACGAAAACAACAACCGTCTTGCGTATTACGAAAGCCATTGCATAAAGCAAGTGCCAAATGTAACCGTTAATGGGCGTGTCCACTTGGCATAGACTGGCATGTCTGTCAGTATATCAATTACCATGAGTGCATTCTGAATACAATGTCAAAGTTAGTTTGGATGTGACCTGCTAACCTATTTCCTTAATTTAACATAGGTAGGTATACATTTTATAAATAAGAGGCAGAATTTTAAATAATTACGAACAAACCCATTAAAAAAACATATGCTTGAAATTTTTTACTACACGGAAATTAAATGAGTACGTAGGTATTATATTTTTACTATAATAACTTTACAATGATAATTTTATTAATAACTAGCTGTTGCCCGCAGCTTCGCCTGCGTTAACTAAGATTTACAACGGGATCGTATGCAAAATAAGTAACTTTTCAGATTTTTTACACGTTGTGTCTGAAAAACCCAAATGTCTTACGGAACCCTATTTTTTCCAGAATAAAATTTAGCCTATGTTACTCGTGGATGTAGCTTTCAAACGGTGAAAGAATTTTTGAAATCGGTTCCGTACTTTTTGAGCCTATTCATTACAACCAAACAAACAAACAAAGTTTTCCTCTTTATAATATTAGTGTAGAAGTGTAGATGTAGACAACCAAACAAATAAACAAAGTTTTCCTCTTTATAATATTAGTGTAGATGAAAAGTAATAGAAAAGTTCTTCGCAAGGAAACAAACTTAAATTACTTATCTCAAATAGTGTTATCTACGAAAATAAAAGACCCACATTTTCATCAACTACTATACTATATTTAATTGGTTGCCTAACTGTCTCAACAACATATTAAATATAGGAACCACGTAATATCAGGATTGTGGCTTCTCCGGACGCCACAATCACATCACTGAGTGGTTACCTTTTGAGGAACATTACACTGTTGTGCATTTTCCGGCGCATATTAATTCATTTTTCATTTTTATATTATTATTATTTTTTCTCATCTTTTATATAATTATGTGCCTTGTGTGTGTATGTATTAGATTAAGTAACAGTGTATGTTCTTCAATAAACGTTTATTATTATTATTATTATTATTATTGCATCAAAATTATCACAGTATTTTTTATTTGTCATTCGCGTTTACTGTACCGTATATTGTTAACTTGGTAAAATATACATACAGTAAAATGTTATACAAATGCAAGAAAAAAAGAAGCCTTTGAAAAACCAAACTCTTTACTTTGGCAACGAGTTCGTGAAGTTTCCAGTAAAAAGTATAAACTGAGTCATTCGCTAGGAAGCCTGTCTGTTGATAATATCATAGCTTATCGGATTGTAAGCGTTAGAGTTCAGGTCATAAGATTAAAAATTTCACAACAGGTGGACTTTCTTTATGTATTTGACGAGTAAAGCTGACGTTTTAATTAAGTGAGCACATCGATGTATTGTAAAATGTAGACACATCATAATAATAATAAATATTATCTTACAATCACACATGTTAACCTAGTCCCGTGGTAAGTTCGTATGAATTTGTGTGTGAGAATAAGTTTAATGTATTTATATAAATACACCTAAACACAGCTATGACCATAAATGTTCTTTCCTTATTGACGTGACAACGCCTTATAATTCGATGGAGCCGGCTGCACGCACGAAAAAAACATGACTTATGCGGCGTTGCCTCGCTCTGAGGCGTTCCATTTAAGACTTGAAGTGCAAGCGAGAGCGCGGAACGAGCGACAAAGAGGCAAAATTGACCCATCAGTATTTTTTTATGACGTTGTCACGTTCAACTATCGTCAGAAAACCGTCTTTACAGACAACCGATTTTTTTGTCTAAACTTTTTCTGTACAAACAATTTCAATTTAAATAGAAAACTTTTACGAATTCACTTCTCTCGTGATTATGGTTGCTGTAAAAATACCAAGCTTAATAAACCTAGAAGAATAGAAGTTTATGTATAAGTTGTTTCATTATAATGATCGAGATTTGCGTAAACATAAGAAAACAATAAGGGCCTGTTTCACAATCTCCAGATAAGTGCCGAATAGGCTATCGGCAACATATAATTGATAGAATGTACTGTCGGTCCTTGATGGAAATTCATGTTATAGTCACTATAATAAAACTTTATATACACTTTTTCCACTATTTAAATGTTATAACTTATATTGTGGTTATTTATAGTGCAAAAAGTGTATAATATATAGTTTTATTATAGTGGCTATCGGTAACATATTTGACAGATACTCCATACTCTATCTGTCAAATATGTTGCCGATAGCCACTATAATAAAACTATGTTACCGATAGCCTATTTGGCACTTATCTGGAGATTGTGAAACAGGCCCTAAGTCAAAATTGTTGTTAACTGGCACATAAATTGTAAATTCTTACTCTTTACAGAATTTACGCGTTATGATTGATCAAAAATATTAATTTATGTGAATCTATTCTAATAGATCTAGCACACGCTTCGTAGAAGGTTTTGTTTGTTTGTGAGCGCGGGCGAGCTTCCAAAAGTTATTGTCAGCACAATTGACAAAAGTCCACCTCTGATTAAACTCTTATCAAACTTAATTGGTTTCTTCTTGGCTTTGTACCACGAACATTGCAAATCATTTGTGAATATTGATATTTTTAAACCAAAGATTCAGTTATGACTTTAGAAAATCGATTTGAGTTGGCGGACATTGATCGGTTCGAGCTTTCGTGGCTTAAATGAGTTTGCGTTATATAGTTTTTATTTTTTAAGCTATTGCATAGCTTCTATCGCGGGCCTTGAGCGCGGGGACCGAGTCCAGAAATTCCGTAACGAAAAAAAAACCTAACGCTCCCCACTCCGACGGGCACGGAGGTGTGGCTTGAAGGCCATGCATCGTCTAACGTCGTTTCTTTTCGGCAGTCTTCGACACGGTGTTTGTGTGCTTGCAACTAGACGTATTGTACGACACTACGAAGCTCGCACGAATAACAATAAAATATAACACATGTATTGTAAAATAATAAAAATATTTTAAACAATATTAGTTAATATTGTTTAAAATATTTATATTTTTTTATTTATTTAATAAAGGAAAAAAAATGTTTTCTTATCGGTCACCACGCTCAAAAAGTGTAACTTGAATTAATATCAAAGAAAAAGAAATACTGCATTAATAATTAAAATAAATAAATAATTATAATTGCATAAGTTGATACAAAATGCTATGCAATAGCATTACCGCGGCAGTCCCCGAGTGCCACACGTCTTTTATTTTTATAGATATAGCCAGACAGACGCATCCCAGGACTTAAAGTATACAAACGAGGAAGAGATTATCCAGTCTAGAGATAGAAGTTAATAGCAAAACTGGGTTTTGGTTGACGGTAGCCACTCGTCTCATCAATCTCCAAAAGCTAACTCTAAGGTCACTCATGTAAAATTATATGGTCTAAATCAGAGGTTTCCAAACAAAGAGGTTTCTTTTGTTTCATAGACCACTTTCAAAATTTTCCTGCATCCAAGGGAAAGGGGTCCACCCCTTACTGAGTTTTTTTTTCAAGAATTGCTCGTTTAAAGATATTACATTATAATAGTAACATTCTGTTAACAATATTGATAGAAGTCATTTTGGTTCTTCACTATCGAAACCCAATTTATTTTCATGGATTACAATTACGATTTTGTGGACCCCCAACGCACCCTTGGACCACTTTGGGAATCACTGGTCTAAAGAAAGCAAATAAAATAAATTATCATTATCATCATCAGGCTTAATCCATCCACTGCTGAACATAGGCCTCCCTCAATGAACGCCAAGACGACCGATCCCTTGCTACTCGCATCCAACACGGACCGGCCACTGCACGGAGATCCTCTTCCGACATGGTTAATGGCAATCACTTGATCTACCCAAACGCGGCCTCCACTCTTTGAACCTTATTGGCCCTTAAAATCTTAAAACTTAATACCTTCTTATAAATGCTGAGACTCAAAACTCCAAGCGCTCAAGAAAACATCCTAGACACGATTCTTTTTTTTTTTTTTCTTTTACGCCGGGAAATGCACTGACGCATACTGCTGGGGAATGGGTCTTCCCAGGCGGGTATGTGGGACTCGCTGCGCGCGAAAGATGGCAAGTGGACGCAGCTCTACCCACTAAAACCCGGCGAGTGCCACCAATGCCGCCTTTGGTGAGGTACCCCGGATCTACAAGCAACAGGGCACCTCGACGTCAAGTCAAGGGGACTGACGCCACCTTCTCAGAGCGGTTGCCCCGCACCACAGAACAACCACTTCCAACGTCTGGACAGTACAATGAGGTGAAGTTCCCATCCTCACCCCTTGCCCCCTGCTCTTTTGTCCCCTCTTCTTATAAGAGGGGTACAAAGAGCCCCCTCGGCTCAATTCGCTTCACCCAAGGTGTTTGGGTCACCCTGGGCTACTGTGCCCCACCGCCACGACAAGGCACGATCCTTATAATATTAACACTTTAGTTCAGTAAAAAATATTTCATGAATTATTTTCTATATAGGAATCTACTCGTAATTGCCTCGGTAAGCGAAATAAATAGCGAATTGGAGATATATCACTGGGCAAATTGAGAGCCGGGGGACCTAAGTGAGATCGACGGACGACACGCGCCCGATACTACCGAGCACAGAGTACGGTCGGCAACGAAACATTTGAAGGAGTATTTATTGCGTTAAATTTGTCAGTTATAATATTTCTCTAGTTGTATGAAATACATGCGCGGGTTTTTTATAGAAGAGGATAAAATGGGCATGCAGCGCACCTGATGGAAAGTGCTCACCAACAACGCCCATAAGAATCTGCGTTGTTAGCCTTAAAGGAATAGGAATATAATATAATATCTATACTAATATTAGAAAGAGGAAAGATTGTATTGTTTGTATTGAATAGGCTCCGAAACTACTTGACCGATTTGAAAAATTCTTTCACTGTGGAAGCTACCCTATCCCCGGCACATAGGCTATATTAAATGTTCAAAAAGTTGGGTACCCGTTTTAAATCTTAATTGACGCAGGCGAAACCAGGCCTATAGCTAGAGTCTAATTTGGGGTAGGGCAGCATTTCTTACAGGTAGGGCGGAAGATAAAGTCGTATTTGTTTCATTATAATTTATCTTAGTTTTTGGTATTTTTAAGGTAGGGCATTACCCCACAATGCCCCCCCCCCCAGCTAAGGCACTGGGCGAGACGCATATATTATATACCCTACATGAGCCGCCGTAATCTAGTTCTTATTAGTTGGCGTCTAATGCTAAGCAGGTTTCTCTTTAGGACTCTTTTAATGAATGCTAAGATGGTTGAACCCGTCTAATCGTACCCAAATACTGGCTATAGTTTGGTAAATAGACGAAAAGTAATTTAAAAGACCAAGCGTTTGTTGCCTATTTAATATTTTTTTCATCATTTTTTTTTGTTACAATTGCAAGGTGGTTTTTTATATTAATTGGGTAGGGAATTAATTGGGTATTAATAGGGTTGGCTAGCTTACGTCATGTAATTTGACAGCTAATGTCATTCCCATTCAATAAGTATTATATTCTATTCATTTAGAGTTTTTGTCACTGATCTACGGGGGTTCTTTCCAAATAAATGAGCTTGGAGCTTCGCGTCTGTGCATGCTATATAAGCCGGGAAAGCTTATACACACACACAAGCACTTTGCGGACGCATTGCGGACCCTACGCATAGGAAATTAGCTCTTACTGTCCTAGGCTAATTGCAGATCTGTTCAGATCTAGGTCTTGCTAATTTTGTTATTGGCCAATTCATACATCCTCAGTCGATGGTGACGGCGATTCAAATGGAGGTACTTATTTAAGGAGAATTATTAGAAGAGGGTAGGTAATACGAGTATTGTCTGTCACACTGTTTCCCAACCTTTTATTGATCAGGGGGCATTTGGTCTCCCCACCATGGCTCAGGTGTCGTGGCGGTGGGGCTCAGTAGCCCAGGGTGACCCCAACACCTTGGGCGAAGCGAATTGAGCCGAGTGGGCTCTTTTGTCCCCTCTTCTTATAAGAGGGGACAAAACAGCAAAATAGAAAGCAGGGAGCAAGGGGTGAGGATGGGAAGCTCACCTCATCGTACTGTCCCGACGTTGCGAGTGGTTGTTCTGTGGTGCGGAACAATCGCTCTGTGGAGGTGGCATCGGTCCCCTGAGGGACTGACTAGCCGTCGAGGTGCCCTGTTGCTTGTAGATCCGGGGCACCTCACCAAAGGCGGCATTGGTGGCACTCGCCGGGTTTTAGTGGGTAGAGCTGCGTCCACTTACCAGCTTCCGGGCGCAGCGAGTCCCACATACCCGCCTGGGGAGACCCACCCCCCTGCGGGATGCGTCAGTGCATTTCCCGGCGTAAAAAAAGGGGGGCATTTGGTCTCTATGATGTGATGACTGACTCTATGGTATGATTAATAGGGACCGCAGGTCAAAAAACAGTAGAAGCATCAAAATAATGCAAACTTCAAACTAAACATTTGATGTTAGTGATTATAATATCCGGAAAGCACATCGAAATTTTTGTTGCATTAGTAAGGACTAGCAGCGCCCCGCGGCTTCTCCCGCTTAGTTCCCATTCCCGTGGGAGTACGGTGATAAATTAGCCTATATGTTATTCTGGTGTATAGGCTATATCATTGTGAAGTTTCATGGAAATCCATTCTGTAGTTTTTGCGTGCAAGTTACAAACATACATTGTTACAAACCTTCGCGTTTATATTAGTAGGATAATATGACGGTCCACTCAATTTAGGAACACTTCAAAGCTTATTTTACACAAAAATCAGTTAATTGCTGTTAACTGGGTCAGTAGGCGCGTTTAATAAAATAAGGAAACCCTCCATCCAAAACACGCTATCGTCAAAATCTGTTTGGCTTACGTTAATTATAAAATTAACCACTTTGATTACGGTTGTACAAATAATTGTAATATCAAAATACAAGCTGTTACCGTTTCGCCTGCCCTAAAATTTGATAAAAACTTATTTCTGTAATAAATAACGTTCACCTTTTCTCGGTTCTACACATTCTCGGAGTTACTAGAAGTAATATAGGATACATTAAAAGGATTTTTTTGCTACAGCAACAGTTATTAATAAAGACTATTAAAAACAAAATTAATTTTCAAGCTCTGTTAAACAAGCAAACAAACTTTTAAGAAACAAACAAAATTTGGAAAATTAAATAGTTAATTTTTAAGAAAATATATATTTTTTGTTTAAAAAAATTAATCTAAGGAAAAGATTTTATTTTTCTTAGATTTTTTTTATTTAGGGCCTGTTTCACAATCTCCAAATAAGTTCCGAATAGGCTATTCATAACATTTATTATTTGAAAGATAGAGTATGGATTATCTGTCAAATATGTTGTGAATAGCCTATTAGGAACTTATCTGGAGATTGTGAAACAGGCCCTTACTAAATAGTTTATTATTAACGGCCTACGTCCTACGTCACAAAAAACGAATTTAGTCTAAAGACGGATTTTGAGGTATGTAAGTCTGTTAAAAAGGACGAGAAAACATTAGAAAGCATGTAAAGGAGATTCGGGAAAGAGAAAACTAACTATCCAATTTCTTAGCAGAGAACTGATCAATACACGAAGATCAAACATCCGCAGATGACGTAATGTTCTTGATGCCAAAATGTATTATGTAACCGTTTGGAAAAACGTGCCACTTTATAATGAGATGTGCAGAGATCAGGCATCGTCTTATGGAGTTAAAATAACTCGTAAGAAATTATAGACAACATGTTTAATATAGGCTTTTAAATAGCATGCTTATATTTTCATTCGGGATATTTACAGTATTTTTTTTGTCCTTATTTCGCGGGACTTGATATTTCGACATTGTCTACAAATTTCTTGTTCACAAGTAATGAAAATATTAATTAATGTAGGTATAATATTTGAAGGGAAATCTTCTTTAGCCGCGTTGATCACTTCTTGGTAGGAAAATGTTATGGGTTCGCGTCACCGACATAGTAATGTGACCGTATGACGTAATTATGTATTTTCATAATGCTATAATTCTAAGTTATTATTTTTTTTTACTTTCGACGGCAGCCGACGCCGGAAGGAGGTCAGTGTTCCTCTATGGTCGGTAGTGCCTATGTCTGACAATTATTTATTATTACTAACTAATTATTAAAAAACACTAATTATTAAAAACAAATGCAGTAATCGACCACAAAACCCATAGACTCCTAATACCAGGGGAACGGGTTCTGGCGACACATCTGACTTAAAGTTCCGATGTAAACTGTTAATAATGTACTCAAACTATCGTGTCGTGTCATACTTTCCCGTTGCGAAATATATCCATTTCTTTTTAACGTTCCGCGATTGGTAATGTATGACATTGAATTAGCTAATCACAGCATTGCAACCCCTTTCGTCTCACCTTAGCTAGTTGCCAGAATGCATTTAATACGAAAAATCAAACATTAGGAGTCTATAGGTTGTGTGGTCGATGGTTTACTGGCATTAAGTATTTATGATAAACATCCAACTTTCTGTCCTGAAACAGAGATTGGACGTCTATATAATACAGATACGACGATCTAGCGTGTCCTGTGTACCTTCAGAACATGCGGGAGATCTGTCGATATTCTTCTATAAACTATATTTTCGTTATCAAACTTAAAACGATGTACGACACAAGTTGCGTTCGTATCTCATGCCGTGTCGCAACAATGAAGCAGCTTCCTTTGTGCTGCTCACATCAATCAGAGGGACGTCACATCTTATATGCGCTGAGATTTATCAGCCAAATTGCTTTTGAATCGTTCAAACATACGCTTTCACTCAACGCTTTAACTGATTGAAGTTTCCACAAACTAGTAATTACGATTTTCATGAATTTAGGAATCGCTTCTCGCTTGGAACTAGTATTAACGTACGAATCTTAATTCGTATTTAATATATTTTTAGAGACCACGTATTATAAGTATTAGAGAAATGAGTGGAGATACTCCAACGAAAAGAACAAAGCTCTTAAATAAGGAGAAAGAGAGAGAGAGAAGTGAGCAACCTGCCCACTCACTGCTCCGATTTCGCTTCAAGACCTTTGGGTCACAGCATAGAACATTTCGAAAAAAAAAACAACGTATTACTGCCGTTTTCCATTTATTAAGATAGAAAAAGAAGATGGATAAAATATACAAATGTATATAATTTTGGCAATGGAATTATAATTTATATTTCCATTACAAAAATTATATTAAAAGAAGACTCGATAGAAAATAAATACTTGTAGATGCGGCATATTAGCGTTCCAGATTTTTCCTCTACCATTCCTGTGTTCCAGAAGAAAGCAGGATATTATAATTACTGGCATTATCTGCCGACAGGAGACACCGGTGCCAGGCACGGAGGGCTAGTATGAGGGTGGAATCACTGGTGCAAGAGGGCGATGTTGACACATTATTACCTTATCTATTAATTTGTTTATCTCTACTGATTTAGGCTCATATATTGTTTCATCATCATCATCAGCCACTATCCGTCCACTGCTTAACAATTCAAGTGCCTTCGTTTATATGACATCTATTAATACACAATGCATTAGATTGTTCCCTCTCTCATCCCTCAATGAACGCCAAGACGACCGATACCTTGCCACTAGCATCCTAGGCCATCCCAGGCCATCAGGCAGGAACCTTTCAAAAAAAGAAAAAAAAAACGGAGATCGTCTTCCCACCAAGCCAAACAACACTTATCATACAAATGCTTGTTAACTTGTATTATTTCTAATTATTTTTTACGCAAATACTTATTACATGGAAAAAACGGGTTTTATCGCGGCTTATTAAGTACGTGCCTGAAGTTCTTCATAGATTTTAAGTATGAATAAAATGCAAGTTTTGGACCAGTAAAATTTATACTAAACTAGCTGTTGGCCGCAGCTTCGCCTGCGTTAACTCAGATTTACAACGGCATTTATATATAGTATAGCAGCGCCAGTGACCGATTTAGGCTTGATGCCGCCCTAGGCCCTGTTTATTTTGCCGCCCTTAATGCTAGAAAAAAAAAAAATTTTCAACCCTTATATTATGTCCCACTGCTGGGCCAGGGCAAAATTATTAAGATTTAATCATTTTAAAAGCTTTATATGCATTTGATATTCAGTAATGAAACAAAAAGTAAAGAACATCATTCGGTAAAGACTATAATTAATCTTAAAAAAAAAACATAATCTTATTCATAGACTGAAAAGTAAATAAAAAAAAAATGGTTGCCTGTAAAGTCGGTATACGGGCGAAAGTTTTACGTGACAACGACTTTGAGTGGTAAAATAATTTTAATGTGAATATTCATTCGTATAGTAGGAAGAAGGATGAAATAATAGTAACAATTTAAAACATTTATTTATACAAAGAATTATATTTAAAACATTAATTTATACAAAGAATCTCGCACTGAATTTAATATTAACAAAATTTTTTATGTCTGTCTCTCTCGCTCTTAGGCGGGCTAACCATGCCCGAGTGGAAGGGACGCGTGCCTCTCACTCGCTCTCATTGTGAGCGCATAACGTAAGCGGAGCGTAACGCAGTTTCTTGAAGTGTCACCCGGCGAACCAATTTATAAGACGTTGTCACGTCAAAAGTAAATTGTTATAGGTATATTCTATAGAGAATTATTTGCAAAAATTAATCCAAACTCATTTTTAAAGGCAGTCTTCTTTACTTTTTTCGTCTCTGAAATTTTGGCGCCCCTCAAATCATGCCGCCCTAGGCCCGGGCCTAGCGGGCCTATACGTAAATCCAGCACTGAGCAGCGCCCCGGGTTCCCGTGGGAATATGGGAATGAATTATAGCCTATGTGTTAATCTGATATATAAGCTATACTATAATGAAATGTCATCAAAATACTTTCAGTAGTTTTGCGTGAAAGAGTAACAAACATCTTCACAAACTTTCGCATTTATAATATTGGTAGGATTGCCATGTGAAACATTGGATCGACGTAACATAAGATGGTGGGAAAAATATGCAAGCATCAACAAATAGTTAGCATGGGAGTGTTTCATGTTTGTGTTAATTTCGTGTAAATATTGATCGGAGTGAATCATTTGGATTTTTACAAACGGGTTCGTTAACACGACAATGCAATAGTTAATGTATCGGCTGGCACCGACTCCAAAAATACCTAATTTTAAATAGTTAGTTCTTTTTAGTTTTTGAAGTCGGTTTTTTTTAAACGTAGTTTTTTTATTTTTATTTACACCTTGTGAAACCCGAATATAAGATATTTTTTTCCAGTATAAAATTTAGCCTATGTTACTCGTGGATAATGTAGCTCGTGGATAATGTAGGTGAAAAAATTTTTGAAATCGGTCCAGTACTTTTTGAGCCTATTCATTACAACCAAACAAACAAACAAAGTTTTCCTCTTTATAATATTAGTGTAGATGTACATTTTCAGATGTTTATCGCTTAATATACGAGATCTTTATAATGAAACAAAACGGATTTTATCGCGGTTTATTAAGTTTTTTACAGGCTCGACGTTTCGGATAAGTTATAGGTTTGATACTATAGGTTTGGTGACAGATGAACAGATGTATAGCGCAACAATCCTTTAAATTTACCTAGTCGTAAGATATAACATGTATAGTAATAATAAAAATAAAAAATATAATTTAATACATATTAAATGCATGATCATTTCTTTCTTCGCGTTCTCCACGACGAATGACGATTCATGTATGTCTTGCTAGGATTCGAACCCGGGATTTTCGAACATATTTTGTAGCCTTATAACTGAGAATGTTAATAGATCGCGATAAAACACGCTTAACTAGTTGTATTCTAAAATGGCGCTTTAGATTTTAGTATATTTCATAATTGGATCTGTTACAAATTCAACTGTGACCACACGAAAATAAGGTGAAGTTTATATTGTCCATTTTAGAGTTTACTACTGGTCTATATTGACCCTACACCTTTCTATCTAAAGATAAACTATTCGATGATAGAAATTTCATAATGGTTGTGTCCATACAAAATCCTGTTAAAATATTATCAATCAATAAAATTTAATAGATTTCGATGACGTTATCTTTATCTACCTTTATTAAAAGTAAATATTTTATAATCTATACAAAAAAGTTATTATCTAGATTTAGACTTAAAAGGTTTCAAAATAAAGCTTCAAATACGATGGACGGTATATTTAAATTGATTGAAAGTTTATTTCGAAGTAATATAGGTCCTATTGTATGTTGTGAAGGTAGGTAATGGTTTGTGGAGATTCGGACACCACAGTAGGTGCTGGGGTCAAATCCATGGCTAACGAAGCGCATGCCTTCATCTGATCTATTCATGTCAGGGGTTGACAAACTTTTTGCTTTATTCAATTTTTTTTTGTCAAAATCGTTTGTATTGTAGGTAATTGTTAGACAACAGCCGAAATTGTGAAATCGAATTTAACATCATTGTCACACATTTGAACAAGATCTAATGCATTGTGTATTAATAGTCTATATCATGTGCATAAACGACGATGATAATGATGATGATGGTGATGATGATGATGATGGTGATGGTGATGATAATAATGGTGATAATGATGATGATAATGATAAATGATGATGATAAAGATGATCATAATCGATATCGGCGTGTAGTAGGCAAATAGTAAAGGAGTAGCCTTGAAAGAGATCTATGTCCATTTCCTTCTGACAATCATGTTCATGTTGATAATATGTTGCTTTAATAATAAGCATAATCCAAATGCGAACAGAAGTCGTCGTCACTTAGACAAATAGTTTAATATCCCTTATTGAAAAGAGAATTGAACAGCTTAATTCATAATTCAGATTTCAGATTACGATATACACGTGAAGATGCAGGTATCCCAGTAATTCTTTACGCATATACACACATTTTACACAATAACCGTTGGTTTCTGACCCACTAAGATGTATTTGTCAGAGTGATTATTAATATGACAATCATTTTAAATGCCTACTTGGAAGCACTTTCGAAAACATAAAGGAAAAGTTATTGCAGTGGAAATCATATGGGAATTTATTGATAGTTTTGTGATATTGTTTCGTATGTCTACAGCATATTGCGGATGTAAGGATACCGCTAAAGATTTTATAGAGGGAGTTAAATAAAAATGATCAAAAAGTAGCACTAAAGAAAACTAATTCAGTGTAGTAATATATTTCAAAAGACTGCTGTGTAGTAATACACTTCAAAAGACTGCTGTGTAGTAATACACTTCAAAAGACTGCTGTGTAGTAATACACTTCAAAAGACTGCTGTGTAGTAATACACTTCAAAAGACTGCTGTGTAATAATAGACTTCAAAAAACTTGTATAATAATTAACTTCAAAAAAAATTTTTTTTAGATTTACCTTAAACTTAGACTTATCGAGGACCGATAACAATACAAATTTGATAAGATTACTCAATTCTTTTATTTGCCAAACATTTGTAGGTGCGTTCAGAAATGTACTCTGTTTTGTTGTTGTATGATTTATTAATAAAAGCGATCCTTATTATAATAAAAAAAGACGTGTGGCACTCGGGGACTGCCGCGGTAAAGCTATTGCATAGCATTTTGTATCAACTTATGCAATTATAATTATTTATTTATTTTATTTATGCAGTATTTCTTTTTCTTTGATATTAATTCAAGTTACACTTTTTGAGCGTGGTGACCGATAAGAAAACATTTTTTTTCTTTTTATTAAATAATTAAAAAGTTAATATTGTTTAAAATATTTTTATTATTTTACAATACAATATGTGTTATATTTTATTGTTATTCGTGCGAGCTTCGTAGAGTCGTACAATACGTCTAGTTGCACGCACACAAACACCGTGTCGAAGACTGCCGAAAAGAAACGACGTTAGACAATGCACGACCTTCAAGCCGTGCCCGTCGGAGTGGGGAGCGTTAGGTTTTTTTTTCGTTACGGAATTTCTGGACTCGGTCCCCGCGCTCAAGGCCCGCGATAGAAGCTATGCAATAGCTTAAAAAATATTATATTTTTATAATAATAAATGGTATTTAACAAACCAAATGTTGGTGACCCCCGCCGTAACCTAACCCGCAGCAGATAGGATCGAGAACGACGTGGCTTGTTAAGTATTTTTTATATTTACGCATTACGCGTCGGGTTTTATTGGGCTTATTGTCGTGATCTAGAATACCAGGAGCACAGGAGCAGATAGGAATACGAGATATAAATACTTATGTAGAAAAAAAAGTAAATAAAACATAGATATCATCTTGAATACTTAAAAAGAAAGGCAGATGCAACCGCAAGTTAACAGTGAATATCGAATATTATTATTTACTTTAATATTAAATTAAAAATTTTGAAAACCCCGCTATATATAATGCGCCATTCTATATTGGCGGCCATTTTGAATTTGAATTTATTTGTAAGTACATAGTATTCTATAACTAATCAAGTCCTATCATTTGATACACATATTGAGGGAATGGTCGCAATTTAGACGACAAAATTTTTGCCGGGTAAATTAAAAAAATATATATAGGTTTATAAATAAAATGCTACTTGCATTTGGTGGCAAATGGTTCCTAACCTAACCTAACTTTCTAACGCAAGGTTTCCTACCTTATTTAGTCATGGACAAGTTTCAAATTGACCATGCTCACCCCGGCCTGTTGACCTTTTTATGACTGTCATTTTGTGGCAGTGACAGATTTTCAAGAAGTATGCTGTAATTATGCCCATCTTTTTTGTCCTTCGACAAACGTTTGTGTTATAAATGGTTATTAATTCTCCTCGTGGGGGTTTGGGGCTGGGCATATGTCTCCTCGAAATCAGACGAGGAGGGTAATAGGCCATAGTTCACCATTGCGCTAGTATAATGCGGATTAGTTAATTCCACATACATATATTCAAAGACTTTTAATCTCATCAGGCATACAGATTTCCTCACAATGTTTCTTCACTGGTGAATGAGCGATGCTGTCGTGAGAAATTAGGGAAACCAATTTAAATGCAACACAGGGGTCGGAATCGAACCTGGATCTCTGAATCAAGAGGCCTGGTCCATTAGACCCTCGTCGCTCTAAGTATAAAGTATTAGTTAATATTAACCTTGATGAGTAAGCCGGAAACAATGACAGGGTAATGAGCTTAGCCATAAAAGTTTTAACGCTTCAGTCTTGCGTTGAACGATTTAAAGCTCACGCTTGGACAAAACCTCACAGTAAAATATGCTGATTCCTTTGTCTCTAATGAAAAATCTGATAACGATTTAGCTTCCATTCTCGGAGTTATAACTTGCTTTTTTAAAAAAACATTAGAAAACCTTTGCAAGTTCGTCATTGACTGCTTTAAATGTTAAGGTAAAATGATGTTATATTTATTTATTAGAAATTAACTAGGCCATCAACTATCGAAAAAAAGGAAAATAAATCAAGGAGTACGATCTGCGTGCAGTGGCCGGTCCGTGTTGGTGTTGGTTCGTGAGTGGCAGGGGATTGGACGTCTTGGCGTTCATTGAAGGAGGCCTATATTCAGCAGTGGATGTATTTAAATGATTGATTTTTTTATAATATAAGTCTGCTGTCTGTGTAGGTATATTATAACGCTGTAAGTATATATGGGTGGATCGTGAGGCGATCAACTTTCCGGTAATGTCACCCAAAAAAAAAAATTAACAGAGCATTACTGGGGTATATTTCCACTAATCTTGCTTATTCTTCATCTCGATGCTAAATAAGGCTACATGTTTTCTATCAGGAACATTTTCGGTAATCATCTGCGTTGGCTGCTCCGAGTCTCAGCATCAGAAAATGTCTTGTCTTCTATTCCAAACAATCTAAGATGAAGCTTTTTTCTTATGATTATCCGAAGAATTCAGCAGGTTCCCGCGCCATAGAAGGAATAAACAACCGGTACAGCAAGACACAGCAAGACATACTTATGAATATATACAAGATCAAATGTTTAAGTCCGAATCAATAAATCTGAATTGAATAAGCCGTAATAATCACTTCTTTTGAAACATTCACTTCCAACTTATCTGCGATGGACTATAAGACTAAAAGCTATTGTAATAAAGCTGAAGTTTGATTAGCGCGCCTGTATGATACTACAAGACAGATTTTAAAAAATCATTTTGTAGTTTATTGGATTAATGACAAAGATTACAGATTAATGAACAATGAGATGTACTTTTATTAATTTTGTTCGAGTAGAACAGCAGGCTACAGCTAGTCATATTTCAAAAAGTGCATGTTTTCATGTTAGTTTAATAGATAAACTGAGCATGTATCCAAAGAATTCAGATGTACGTCTGAACTCTTTGAAGTGGCTCAAGAGGAGCTCGTGGCTCAGTGGTAATAGCCGCGCGGATCGATTCACCAGGCTAAGCAACGCTTGCCGTGGTCGTTCCGAGGATGGGTGACCATCTTTACATACCGATATTCCTCCATTCCTCGGAAAGCACGTTAAGCTGTTGGTTCCGACTGTCATTCGTGGATCTTTAAGAGTGGTTACGGCCCGAGTCTGACACCTGAATCTGAGTTATTGGGTTGTGGAGGTCAGATAAGCAGTCGCTCCATTTAAGCTGGTACTTAGGTGAATCTGGTTAGACTGGATGACTCCAAACATAGTTGGGATTTGGGAAAACGCTAGGCAGATGGATAGAGCTGATGGTAAGTGCTTGACGTCGCCCATGTACATAAACTTATTTACCTATTTACCCAGGCAATTTACTTATGTATGGCAACACAAATAAATTGCCTAATCTTGAGACATAAGATGTAAGTCTCTGTGTCATTAATTGCGCTGTCTGTCTCGCCTTTCTCGAAATACAGCAAAGCTGTTTCACGGCAGCAGCCGACACAGCGTACCCTTGTACTAGACAGGTCTTATATTTTTTTTCGATAACAGTCAGTATATTACAAATCCTTACTTATAAATGTGAAAGCGTGGATGTTTGTTACGCTTTCACGCAAAAACTACCCAATGAATCATCATGAAACTGAATACAATATTATATTCTGGTAAGTACTAGAAGGTAACGTAGGATACTTTTTACTAAAAAAAAGATTTTTTTTGTCAACGCGGGCAAAGTTACGGACAATAGCTAGTATTTTATAATGTAAATGTAACCTTTGCCAATAATAAGGTTTGCTTCTTTATCATTATTTCATGCAAAGATAATTTCAATATCTTTTTCATTTCTCCGTAGTTGTATTAAAAAGGTACGTCCCTCGGGAATATGTAAGAAAGAAATGCGTGAAGCAAAATTTTTTGGCTGTTTATCCTGAAGTGAACCGCATCGAACCAATAACGGACAAATGTTTCAATATTTCGAGGGAATACCGATTTTTTTTTAAATATATTTATTTAAAATTTATGCGGGATAATACAAAAATAACAGTTGATTTAAAATAATTTAAGTTGTGATCACTGCTACATCCATCTTATAATCGTTACTAATATTATAAATGTGAAAGTAGGGATGTTTGTTACGCCTTCACGCGCTACAAAACTACTCGACCGCTTATCATGAAAGTTTGTACACATATTCTCAGAAAAACTAGATTGAAGTAACATAGGATACATAAAAAAAAAGTATTTTTTGCTAACGCCACTGTCTGTGTTTTACCGTAATTTTGCTAATAGCATTTCACAAAAATTTGCAAAACGAGTACAAACATATGTGGTTAAAATAGTCGTTTTGCCCTTATACGGTAAATCTAAATGATAGTCTAGTGCGAGAAAAGCTACGCGCAGTAAATATACCTTAAATTATGGTACAAGCTCTTATAAGAACACAAACAGAAAGAAGATTGAACTCTTTATCTTCAATTTAGAAGAAATTAAAGGTTACAACATACTTTACTTTCAAAATGATTTAACATCTATTCCATAACAATTTCAAGGCGCATTAAAGTGTTGTGGTCATTACAAAAAAGCTAAGCTTTTAAGCTCTGACGTGACAAGATAAATAGAGCTTTCGGTTAAGCCTTCACTCGGTGAAAAGCTTTTGAATGCCATCGGAATACATCATAAATAATTTGCTTGTTCGATTCCTTTAGCTAAAATGTGATTTTAAATATGGAACTAAATGAGTTCTATATTTAAAATTTGTTAAAGTTGTTTCATTTAAATAAGTGAAAATCACGTAAAATAATAATTATTCGTCTTTTGTGGGATATAGACTTGGTTCGAAATGGCGATAGTAGCGTAGTACTAGGTTTCTTTTTTAAGATTTAGAAAACTTTTTTATAAATCTTAGCAGCAATAGATTTTCCATAGAGAACAAACTTCTTCAATATAAAATATTCCAATGCTAGCACCCTGGCTTTCTATTTTTATTTTCCAACACAATACTGTCCAATTTAAATTTCAAAGCCAGCTAACAAGTTTCGTACACGGTCCGAAGCGCCATTTTTGTCAATATTTTATTAGTCCATACAATTTGTAAAACTGTAGAGCGGTCCGTCGAAGAGGTCGTTGCTACCTACACTGGGGTTAGACAATGCTGTCCCTAGAGACGTACGGAACCTTTCTTAATCCATTTAGAGGGGGGAGGGGTGCACTTAATAAATACTTAACATTCATGGACTCTATATTGGAATTAGTTGAATCGTCGCCCGCATCACATATGCGAAGAATATAATAACATCTATAGATATAAATGAAATTGATGTGTCTGTTTGTAATATTAAAACAACTGCTTTTATTACATGCATATGGATATACGAGTATATATACGGTACATATACCCTCCTCGCTTGATTTCGAGGTTCCGGGTTCGATCCTAACTTCCCCGTGTGTGCCTTGAAATGGGTTTTTCTAAAATGTTTAGCTCATCAAAGATTAACTTAGTTGTGGCTTATATTTTGGCCTCTGCTTAGTGCACCTAAGTATAATAGACATTTGATAGTTATAAGTGGACATATACGAGCGGCATTTTATAGTTTATTAAAGGAACCAACATCTGACGCAGTTAAGTGTATTGTAGAGGTTATAGTTTTACATCAATAATTCCTAACCTTTCGATGAGCCTTTGTTTAAGTAATTAGTTCGAGCGGCGATGGTCCAGTGGTGGATGGACTCGGCCTCTTATGCGAGAGGTTCCGGGTTCGATTCTGACTCCCCGTGTGTGCCTTGAAATGGGTTTTTCTAAATTTCTAAGCGCACCTAAACACGAGACCATCGCTCGCTCACCGGTGAAGGAATACATCGTGAGGAAACCTGCTTGCCTGATGAGATTAAAAGTCTTTCTTTGACTCTCTGGGTCAGCGCATCGGTGAACTATGGCTAGAGGATTCGATCCCGGGATCCCGGGATCCCGAGATTCGAGATCCCGGGATCCCGGCCATATTTTAGTGCCGAAAATCCCGGGATCAAGTTTTAGCGAATCCCGGGATTTTCGGGATCGATACATTCTAATTTTAATAAGTCAGTAATAATGTGCGTGAAACTAAAAGCACTTACCTTGATTTGACATTTAAAGAAGGTCTACTTATAATTAAATTTATTGACGATTCCTCCAACTTCAGCAGATTCATATTTGTGCAACAAATTGACAAATACGCTTGCAGATGAGACGTTGGATGCGTTGTTATTCCTTAGATTCTATTTTCGTGGTTTAAATAAGTAACTTATAATGTTTCTGGTCAATTTAATTTAAAAATATGAGAACCTATAGTCAATAATCTCTTTAGCAATATAGTCTTTTTTATAGTTTACTAGCTTTTGCCCGCGGTTTGGCCGCGTTACCAGAAAAGGTTATTATTTTCAAAACAGTAACATAGGATATGTTACTTGTAGTAACTACTCAACCTGGTAGTTTTCACGTGAAAGAGTAACAAACATGCCTACTTTCTAAACATTTCTACTTTTTGATATATTTACATCTTAAGAAGTCCATTTTTTTAAGTTTATTATTAGTTCAATATATTATTCACAGAAGTGGCTAGTTGATTTTTTTTTTTAATTTAAGGAAGTATAATTTTGTTTAAACGCCTTTTGAGAACTCAAAACTTAAGTATACGATTTCATCACAAATCAAAAAGATAAATACATAACCTCCTCCTTTTTTGAAGTCGGTTAAAAATTGATTTTGTCATGTTTTACTGTATTTTTGTTACTGCATTCCATTACTAATACAATCCCGGGACTATCCCGGGAGCCCGGGATTGACTGTAGCTAATCCCGAAATCCCGGGATTAGAAAAATCGACCGGGATCGAATCCCCTAACTATGGCCCATTACCCTCCTCGCCTGATTTACTCGCCTGAGGAGACTCGTGCCCAGCAGTGGGACATAAAGGTTTGATACTTTACTTGTTTAAGTTATTAAATAGTGATGAAATTTAAGTTATTTTTAAATATGAGTAATTATAGTTAACTTATTTTTCTCGTTAAGCAGTTTGAAACAAAAGACCTTTTGAGTCAAAATACGCGACGTTTTTAAACAAGAACGAGTCTCAGGCAGGCTATTTCTATCGACCACGAGAAATGAAAACTAATTTTAAATAAGTTTTCATTTCTCTACTAAAATTAGGTTTCGTTATTCCATTCCATACTCGACCCGTCCGATAATAGTCGACTAGTTGAAGATCGATAAAACTGAATCTAAGATTTATTTTTGCACTAGTAGCGCCCCGCGGTTTCACTCGCGTACTTCCCATTTCCGTGGGAGTACAGTGATAAATGATAGCCTATGTGTTATTCTGACGTATAAGCTATATTATTGTAAAGTTTCATTAAAATTAATTCAGTAGTTTTTACGTGAAAGAGTAACAAACATCCATACTTACAAACTTTTACGTTAACAATATTAGTAAGATGGTAAAATTATAAGCTCTGCTCTGTGTGGTCCAAGTCGCACTTGACAAACTTTTCACTCGCTGCGTAAGATAAATTATTAATGTGCATGTTGTCTGTCCTTGTCATATTTTGTGGCAAAATTTACGGCAATGAATCATTATTTCGAAATCGAGAACTAAACGCGCTTTGTTTTATGGCGCCAAAATAGAATTACATGACACAGGAATAAATAATGTCGATTTTGATAATCTCCTTGACTTTTCAGAATATATTAAATTAAGTTGGACTTAAATAATGCCAACCAAATCAACCATTAGATGATATTTTAATTTGTGGAAACTTGTAGTTGGCCCTCATATTTTTATTCTTCCTTCAATTTTTGTAAACTAGCTGTAAGTTTTCCAAACAAGTCAAATTAAAATAAAATAGTAAATCCAACTGGAATCTAATATGGAAACTAGTGCGTTCTAGTTATTGCTAGACAAAAATGTTTGTTAAATTTTCAATATCCAACATTTAAATAAATTATATATGCCTACCTATTTCACTAGTATAATATTATTTTTCAAGAGTTCTTTGAAATTTGACTTAAGAAAAAAAGGTGCTACTATAATTATAAGATTAATAAAAAAAAAGTTGAAATCAAAACAAAAAACCTCCATGGATTTCGGGGCAAAAAAGCAATCAAGATAAATTACACATGTAATTGCGAGTGAAGAAACATTTAGATAAATAGATGTTTTCTACGTAAGAATGATCAACAATTCAATTTTATAGTAATTAGATTTTATATTTCAAAAAAATTGCTCCACTGAGTTTGTTTCGCCGGTCTTCTTAGTCGGGCTTCTCAGAAGGCTTGCCTCGGAACCGGTGGTAGATTAAATTGACGGTCAAAACCATACTGTAATGGAACTATTTTGAGTAAAAAATTATTTTGATTAAAGTATTTGTGGGCAAAAAAAAAACCTTCGAGATCCTCGGAGGGTCAGTGTCAAAAAACTTAGTTCAGATATTGGTGATGATGACATCGGTCAAATCAATTCTTTGGTCAGTTACATTGGTCATAGAAATTTAACAAGTGAAATACCCTTATAAATATTTGGCATTTGTATTTCTGTAACCAATATAATAATAAAATTAATATGCTAAAATTCTAAAATTACTTTTTATTTGTCGTATAAAATAGATAGATATATACATTTATTACTCGCTTCAATCTTTCACACTTAAAAAGAGAAATGTCTTGTCTCAGTTTTTGTGGTTTTATCCATTTTTTGTCTCGCATGAAATCTGACATGGGTCATGGGCTGCGATGATATTTGAGCCATTTGGAGCAAATACTCATTTATTTTTATTGAAAAACCTCGGAAGATTTGTTTTCAACATAATGAGTTTTTTTTAATACTGTTTGAGCATCATATTACATACTAATAAGTTATATATCTATTATAATAGATGGTTATTTGATTACAAAGAATGTTGTGGGTGTGGTTAACGAAACAGTTACCGACTTTTTTTTAACAAAAATTCTGTCTTTGAGTTGATATCCTAATCTCTACTTCTCTACATCTCTAAATATACATTCAAAGTATCTATATTTTGAGTGTACATTTTTACAAAACGTATACATATTATATAATATGGCCCAAAGAGATAAATTCGCTGGGTAACTCAAACCTCTAGCCAAAATGCCATTAAGAAAGCGTTAGCGAAGTTCGAAAATGATAAAATGTATGGGATTGGCATAAGGCCGCGCTTAATCACGTGGTCCATCCTATACATTTTATTATTTCGAACTTCGCTAAAACTTTGTCAATGGCATTTTGGCTAGGTCCCCTGAACTCTAGGAGCCAATGGAATGTATATTTGTAATTACTAACCGCGCCCCGCAATTTAACCCCGTACTTCCTATTCCCGTGGTTAAGGGGATAAATAATAAATGTTTGATACACACGTGTAAGCTATAATATTGTAAAGTTTCAACAAAATTCAATTCTGTAGTGTTCGCGTAAAAGAGTAACAAACAAATATGTAGCGTCCGTACATTCTTGCATTTTGCGTTTATAATATAAGTTAGATAGCATGATTGGTAAGGTTTTGTGTAAAATATCTTTAATCGATTCGATCGAGAAACAAATTCATCCTAATCCTGATTCTGTTTATCTTATTTTTCTATTTATCTTATATTTCTTTGCTGATTGAACTTCAAAAGACTTTTTTTTTAATTATACGTATTTATGTAGTGACGTAGGTATTGACGTCAGACGTTTAATCGGATTAAAAACTAAATAATGTAGTTTGAAATTCCGCCACTGAAACCGGTCAAGACCCTCGCTCTCACCCCACCGAAGGGGAGCACGAGGGTGTCTTTTGATTTTAAAATTACAAGCCAACGCGGGCCGTGCTCTTCGAAAAATATACATTCAAATTTAAACTACCTTAGAGCTTTGAGGTAGTATCAGCAAGTGTCTATTTTGCTACTGAAAACTTCTTTAGCCGCTTATGTATTTTTTGCTGGAAAAAATCTTATAAGTTCGCGTCACCGATATGCTAATGTGACATAACAAAAGTATGACATTTTAAATTTTCTGTATTAAAATTCTAAATTTCATCTCATAATTTGTAGTCATAAGTTTTTACCTCTATCTGCATTTCTTACGAGTGTCATTTTTCTGTTTTCACAAGTCTAAACATTTTTATCTGTTTTCAAAAAATAATAATGCAAAAAACTTATTTTTTATTAGTAGCCTTATATGCTGGTGGACACGGATCTCCTCGAAGTTAGATGAGGAAGTGTAGAATTAGACTTTTGCTTAATGCGGGTTAGCAAACTTCACCCTTAAAATTTTTCGGCATCATTCTTGATCCGCCCCTTTCGTGTCGTCTCCATTTAGGAATCGAATTTACTTATAGTCTTATTTTTTTGTACATATCATTTTTTCTGCCTTTAATTGCCCAAGAAAATGTTTTTTATTTCCATTCTTTTTATAGTTCATATTATATTTCACTTTTGAATTTTTTTATACTTTTTTCTTCGTTCCTATTAGAACAGGCTAAGACCATGCTGCCTTTTCTGTCGATTTTTTTTACTTTTATTATTACAATTTTTTTTTGGAATAGATAGTCTTAGTGCTGCCATTCGCATAAATTGCGTAACAGGAGTGAACGTAATAAGGGTTGATCCCACGTGTTCTTTATTATGTTCAGCGGCTAATTTATCTAGTATTTCCATCGCATAGACCTGGAGGCTGAGGGAGGGAGAATGTAGATTTAATCTTTAATTTATGCAGTAAATTTATTTTTGTACCTGCGGTCAGGGGTCCGCCGGACCCCCGTATAGGGGTTGATGATTGCTAATACCATTATACACGTAATGAATTAGCAAACATCAAATAATATAAAACCAAATGAACGTATAGACCACAGAAACCATGCACACTTAACGCATAAATTTGTGTTTTACAATTTCGATACTCGATTCGAATTTAGAACAAACGTCTTCGGACAGCTCCCCAAAATAATACGAAATTCATAACCTTTGTATGCTAATCATATCACTAAAATATCGGAATTCTAGGCCTTAAAGCGTAATGAGATTTACTCGAATGTATCACATAAAATAAAATTCCTTTTCTTCGAATTTTTTTTTCGAAAGAAAACAGCATAGGGGTGTAAGGCCTTAAAGCTACATCGGAATATCGGAATAAAATTCCACTGGATTAACCAGGTACTTGTATTATAAAGCTAAGAAGATCTATCATCTTATTTTCTTACTTTGCGTTAATAATATTAAAATAATAGTAGTACGAGTATTAGTAGTAGTACGTATCTCTAAAAACGTTAGGCTACTTGACTCCACCGCTGTAACTCCCATAGCCAAGACAGCGGTAACCACCAAATGAGCCCGACAAATACTGCCTTTGGACCCGCAGCGAATTTAATCAGAAGGAATTAAAAGGAATAGGAAATATTTCCTATTTTCATCTCACCTCTCACCCAGGCAGTGGTCTTCCGGCTTAACAGAGTCAATATTCCAATGACCAACAAAAGTAAAAAAAAAGATAGCAGTCAGAAGTGGTCAGAAGCCCAGCTGCAATGTACCACGGAGAATTTATTGTTTACAAAATATATCTGAATAATATGTTTAATATTCCTACACCTTCTACACATACAGATACGTATAATTTAATATTAGTTAATATTAATATTTTGTCGGTACGTCTGTTTCAATTTGTCGACAAGTCAGTCGGAAAGGTTGACACACTTGCCCGGTTTCGGTCATGTTTTTTGTTAATCCAATATGGATTCCAATATGGCGGCAAAAAATTAATGTAATCAAGTTTTTACTTTACTGATTTAATATTTGATGAATTCACTTTTTGTGGATTTTTCGGGGATCCTATTTGAATAATTAACTAGGAGATACTCGTGGGTTGACGTGGGGCTTTAATAAAATTATAATTACACCGAGAGGAAAAGATTTGTGATTAATAGAAATAAAAGGTTTTTATTTAAATGAAACTGATATGCTGTAGTAAAATCAAATCGATATTTTGTTACATTGTGATGTTAAGAGCAAATCTAAAAATATAAGTAAGAATAAAGATTTAGACATTATTCTAGATAGCCACGCCAAAGCGATTGATAGCTTTGTACTTTTTGTTACAAATAAGGATTTATTTGTAACTTTTTAAATTATTTGATTATATTGTTTTTTCCTTAACATCATCATCAGCCTTTCTCCGCTGGTGAACAATGCACCGCTCTATCGATAAACGCCAAGACGACCAATTCCACTTAAAGATATACTTACATGGAAAAAAAATCAACTGAAAAAATTAAAATTTCTATTTAGAAAATTTCCTCGATTAATGTAAAATCATCACCAATACACGAATTAATCACGAATCATCCAATAACGATTAATCATACAATCATAACATCCAAAATTTATTGTATTGACTTTCAACTTTTAATTAAATACACTTACTGCAACAGTAAGTGTATTTAAAAAGAAGTTGAGTAAATTCATTTTTAAGCTCATTTTTAAGTATGCCATCATAAAATATCGATAGAAATAATTTGATTGTATGAGAAAATAACTCATTTTCACCAAGCCATTCTCCTACAGTCCACGGCAATCATGAAGTAATAGTGCTTTCAATGTGCAATAAAAGAAGATAAAATCAGAGTTTAACAATAGCGTTCCCGGTATGTAGGTGTTTGCGGTTACTACGCAATAAGATACCAAATGTTCTTATGTTAGTGTTATAAAGGGCCAACTGTTATCTGCTTGATTTTAGAGCGTAATAATAATGGAAGATATTTTAACATAATACAGTAAAAAAGCATTTATACGGTCGAATTGAGACACGCTTCCTTGCTTGAAGTCGTTCAAAAAAGACAGGGACTGCTGGCAAAAGTGAAAGTAATAACTTTGAATTATGACATTAAAGTTCAAATTTTAATATAAAATTTTATAATGACGTCACAAAATCACATAAGCATGTTGGTGACGCGAATCTATAGATTTCCTCTTACCAAAAAATCCTCTTCTTTATTAATCTTTTGTAAAAGGTTTATATCATGGTAATTTCTTTACTATACTGTATGCATACATGTATGATGGCAAGCTCGAGTGGTGACGCTATTGGACATTGAACGCAGTGGTCGCGGATTCGAATCCCGCAGAGTGCAGATAATTTTAATAAAAAATATAGAGATGGTGGTGGCCGATTCAGGTAACGGACGTGTTTAATACATAATTAATTATATACGAGTATATTTTTAATTTCTGTTCTTAGTACTCGTAACACAAGATTTTTGAACTTACAACGGCTGTAGGTTAACAAGGTGTGATTCATGATTGTTAAATACTATAAATAATTTATTTATTTATTTATTACAAGCTGTTGCAAGCGGCACACGCTTTGGTAAAAAAAAAAATATTGTTTTTAAAATATGTATCCTATGTTACATTCGAAAATATGTGTACAAAGTTTCATGATGATCGGATGCAGTTTTCGCGTGAAAGCGTAATAAACATCTCTACTTTCACATTTTTAATATTAGTATAGATTAGAAATGATTCTGAAATACCCATGAGACAAAGGCCATCGCTCCTGGCAAGGATTACTGCACCTTCTGGGACTGGTACTAACTTTTACATACTTGGTTAGAATTTCCCGTTAAAAAAGGCTTGTCATACGTAGGTTACAATCACAAAAGTTCGAATTATAATTTATCGACGCCTATTTTATATTAAAGAAAAGGTAAAAGAAAGGAACCAATTTCAACTTTATAGGCTAGTTAACATTACAACATAGTTAAATCTCATGAAACAAGAATCATTTAACACTCACTGTTCTCTTGTGAACTCGAGTTAGCTTAATTAACACTAACCGCTGGGTAAAGAAGTTAACTGGGTGGATAGACTCCCAATCAAAACGTGGGTTCAGTCCTAAATAAGAAACAGTTTCTCAGGGCGTTTTGACCACTTGGGTGGCGCCTGAACGGACTGGTTTTTTTCTTTTACCCTATTCTGTGGGTGGCGTGTCCCGAAGGTCTGCACGCGACGCAGGCGGGAGACTTGGCGTGACCTACACTGGGACCACATTTCTATCACATGTCTCTTTAGACATTGAAATATATATTTTTTTTTAATTTCAATGTAAGTTGTGTTAAGGAAAATGCCATCAATAAAACGAAAGATTTTTCTTTTTTTAAAAAGGCGTCATCAGTTTGACCGGCATTTATGTCGGTATAGCACGCAGCGAGGATGAACAGACTTGGATACGGTCTTATTATTTAGAGCAGGCTTCTTTCCGGCACCTACATTTTATACTTTTTTATTGGAGGGAAAACTTCTGTAGCCGCGTTTGGCATTTTTTGGTAGAGGGAAATCTTATAGGTTCGCGTCACCGACATATTAATGTAAGATTACGACGACATGTTGAAATTCCAAATTGATTGCTTTAAGATTGAAAATTTCATCTAATACATACATAAAGCATCGCAGAGTGCGGACCTCCTTCATTCTTACGGTGTTGGAGAATACATAGTGTAAAACAAAGTCGCTTCTGTATGTATGCTTAAATCTTTAAAAGTACGCAGCAGATTTTGATGCGGTTTTTTTTAATAGATAGAACAATTTAAAAGGAAGGTTTATAGGCATATTACAGGCACAATATGTTATCCCGCTCAGATCTCTTTCTGACTATTAGTTAATGCAGGCGAAGCTGCGGGTGAGAGCTAGTAACTTCATAATTCTAAGTTATAAGTTGAAAACTTATAGCTTAGAATTATTGCTATTATATCACCTGTCATCAATTGGACATAGTTCTTTTAAGATGAATATCAAGTATTTTAATATCCTAGGGGTCCAATGGTGCACCATACTCTACGGAGACCCTCATGATATAGTTACCATTTTAATGCTTATCTGCAGTTGACGTACCTGGAATAATAAATTTAAATTAATAAGGGTATTTTACATACATTTTTTGTTCTAAAATATTAGAGAGCATCCCCATATCTGAAAGGTAAGCAAGTGGCAACGCGCCTGCTAATCCTCTTTTTTTTTCGAAATGTCTAGACTTTTAGGTCTGACGGCCTTTAAGCTCAATCGGTAAGTAAGTGAGCAGATGGCTCAGCTAGTAAAGGCTAATCCTTTGGTGAAGTGAGTGTCTATGGAGGCTTATCGCGTGCCCTTAGGTAAACCGACTGTTCGTTTGTCTCCACTTCTTTATAAAAAGAGACATTATTTAATGTCAACTACCTATTTCTGTCTGGTTAATATTACGCATAAGTTGTGATAACCTAGCATTGATTTATAATTTGTAAAAACAAATTATAAATCAAAATATTTCTGATAATATACTTATAAGACATCGCAAGGGGAGCAAGAGAGGGGAGTGATGATTAAAGACTGTTCAGAAGAAATTTCTTCTGTCATGTCTCAAGGGTCAAAGGGATATAGGGATATAGATTAAAGGCCCAAAGAGAGATTTCCGACTTCCGTTATTTAAATAGCGCTGAACCGTTATAACTTAGCGCGATTCAGGATTGTGACGTTAATTGGTTAGCCAAAAGTTATTAGCGTATAGACCATAAGGTGATAGCAATTCTAAAAAGAAGAGTTATCCAGAGCTGATAATGTCTAGTGATTATTTCATAATATTGTTAAAATGAGATTTGTATTTTAATATAATGTTGATATCAAATGACTATTGTTTACATAAATTTTATGTCTCCCATAAAAATGCAAATGTATTAAAGTTTCAACAAGACTTTCATTCATTTGGCTCTCAAAACCTTTTTAGTTGAAGATGCAAAAGTGTTTCAACAAAAAAAGGAAAGCTGTAACCTCCCACTTACAGCATTTCTTTTACTATCCTTTCGTAGCCATAATTGGCGTAACAGGCGAAACGCATACTCTATACCAAATTTTATCAAAATATTATACTAGCAGCCCTTTCCATTCGCGTGGGAGTGCGATATTAAATTATACCCTTTCTATTATTCTTAGGTATCTTTATTACTGTAAAGTTTTATTTAAATCCATTCAAAAGTTTTTGCACGAAAGAGTAACAAAGATCCACAAACTTTCACGTTTAAAATATTAGTAAGATTATAAACCATCAAATTTACAATATAGCTGTCGTGTATAGAGATATCTTACGTAATGTAAAGACTAGTATATCCTTGCCACATCAAAAAACTAGTCGGCAATGCCAGGAGACAGACGGAAAGCGATCACATTTTTGAACGGCAACTCTAACAAAGTTTATCTGTTCATGATAAAATATAAAATAGTCATTTTGAAGAGTCAAACAAAGTTACTCGCAAGATTATCATTGTCGTAAAGCAAGATTGTTATTAAAACATAAAACGTGGAGCCATACACGATCCGAGAGTTGTAAAATATAGACTTAATATCATTACTAACATAAAACTTAACTTGATATCTTTTCCACTGGCAACACTTACATTCTACACGTAGTTTGGTATATTATATCTAAATGCCTAACGCTTTCTGTTTTAGATAGTGCCACTATGTTGTCTCTTAAAAGTTTCGGTTTATATAGTACCTTGCTGAGTTTGAGTGCAATACTTCAGTGTGAAAGTTATGTAGAACTGACGTCGAAGCAGCTGGAAACACTATATAGAACTACTCATGCCGTCTTGTTCGTACTTTTGACTGCATCGGAGTTTTCCAATAAGATTTCATATTTTCCTTGAACCTTTGATGCCCATGTTTTTTAAATGTTACATTTGAGTGAACACTCCTTAAATCTTATGTTTTAATGTTTACTCGAATTTCGCAAATAATAATGAAACAACTTTTACGGATTTTATCTCCTCCTTTTATCGAAAGTCCTCCCGTGACCATGCTTGCTGTAAAGTGTCCGAAACATCGCTCATGTAAAGAACTCAATAAACCGCAATAAAATCCGTAAAACTTCTTTCATTATATCTTCTTAGATCATACAATATCACCTACTTTGGCAAAATTTACATAAATTGGGATTGCTTAGTAAAGTCAAAGACAAAAATGCTTATTCAATCTTCTCAGAATATCATCTTATACACCTGACTGTCTAACGACTGTAAGAAAAATTATACTTTAATTATTCCCACATAAAACATCACAACTTACACTACGAAATACTAAACGTATTAAAAAGTCATTCCACATTTTATTAATTGACTATATCAGTGATTTATCTTAATTCCAAAATTATTTTTAATGCTATTAATTATTTATAGCGCAGTTTATCTCGTTAATATCGTAAAATATCATTTTACAATTAGTAAAAAACCATTTAGTTTGAATTTATGATGTTCTATTCGTTCTGTGGTCACATAATTTAACCTTTCTACGATATATTAGGTTGGGGTGTACCAAGGTAGCGTTTCCGGACCTTAAATGTTTATTATATATATCGTTTGTACTAATTGGTGGGCGGATTTGCCTGATCTTTATCACAAATAAGCTATTCAGGGACTTTTGAACTCGTGTTAGAAGATAATAATAAAACGTGAGATATTTTAATGTTTTTAATAATATCGTTTGTGTTCAGAACAGCGATGCCGAAAGCTTCGGCTTAGTTAACTAAGATTTACTGCTGCATGCGAAATGATGATTACTAAGGATTATTATTAGATATATTAATAGAACATACAATAATTCGTAGATCTCCATGTTTTGACACTAACTACGAATCTGGTTCTCGTATACAATACATTTGATAATACGAGTATTCAAATATCGACCTCCGCGAAATAAAAATAAGTTTTTTTTGAATATTTTAAAACAATAGGTATCCTATGTGTTTTATAATATTATTCACTTTCTACTAGTTCGGAACCAGCAAGACAAGCTCAGGGGTAATAAAATAAATCTTTTATATTACATTTTATATAGTATCAAGTACAGTTAAGACGAATTGGCAAACTACTTGAAGTTGAGGAGATATTGTTCATTTGACAAGTTGTAATCCATGCTGATCCCGTCCTTACAAATCCGTATAATCCTGGACTTTGTAAAGATTATGTTTAACGTTCATGTATAGCGTAATGCTCGTCGCGATTTCTGATAATCTATTTTTGCCTATAGATGTACCAATATATGTAATGCGTCTCTTGTTTTAATCCCTTCCCCTCGAAATTATTTCATCCATTTAAGGGTTCAATGTCCGACGAAAATTGGTATAGGGATTTATAGCTAGAACCGTTACATGATAAAACAACGTATTTGAATTTTGTATAGTTTTTAAACGACTTCAAGGAAGAAGACGTTTCTCAATTCGACCATGTATATATATATATATATATATATATATATATATATATATATATATATATATATATATATATATATATATATATATATATATATATATATATATATATATATATATATATATATATATATATATATATACTAGCTGTTACCCGCAGCTTCGCCCGCGTGAACTTAGATTTACGGATTTATCATATTGTCTGATGATGATCATTTTCTATTTTAATAATTACTAATTTTTTGTATTACAATTGAAATAATATGTTATCTTGAAAATAAAGACTTAAGTATATCCCTTCGCAGACTTTTGTAGGCATATTTAGGATACTATTATTATAATATTATTCCACCATAATATTATGTTGATCATATTACGTCTACCAGAGTTAATACACTACGGCCTTAGACACCAGACAACCGCCCGTGCGAATCACGCCAACACGATTTATTTTCTTATGCATTATTTTGATTTTGCCATATCTCCTAAGGTGTTCATTTAATTTGCATGATGTAAAGGGCAAAAATAATTTTCATTAAGTGCTCAAGCTAATTTATTGATTTAAAATGATAAGTATTCATATCGTATTTGTGTAAATAACTTATAAACTATCGCGTTATTATTGTCCATTTTTTTAAAGTATTAAATGGATATAGTATGATTTCCCTAAGAGATAGACATATGCCATCGCGTACTTTTTTGTAGGTCTATTTAAGATACACAATTCCACCATACATTATTTTGTTATATCTCAAACGGTTTAGTCAGCGTTTTCGTTGAAAACTCCCAGACGGCCTATTTTTTTCCGACACCTCCAACAGTTATTGTTATATCTTAGCCAATGTATATAAAAACTTAATAAATTATGTACATAAACCTTCCTCTTGAATTGTCCTATCCATTAAAAAAAACCGCATTAAAATCCGTTGCGTAATTTTAAAGATTTAAGCGTACAAAGGGATATAGGGACAGAAAAAGCGACTTTGTTTTATAATATGTAGTGATATATATATATATATATATATATGCTTTTTTCATAAAAGCATTATCTATATTCCGTAATATTATGCAGATGTATGTTTGTTTGAAGTTTTAATCTCCCAATCCAAACCTTTGGAACCACCAGGCTCTAAAGATTTTTTTGGAGGATTTTTTCCATCATAGCGAATGAAAATGCAACAAGTAAAAATCTAGTATAACTAGTGAAACATATAAATTTCGAAGGATGCGAAAATGGCACAAATGCCACATACGTGAGAGCTTCAATGTAATTTAGATGCGTGCTGTTAATTAGCGTTTGTTGTGACAAGCGTGTTTACATTCGCTGATGAGAGGTCACGTGACAGCGGGCGACACACGCGCGATTTTAAAATGGCGACAAAAAATATTGTAATACATATACAGCGGTTTTCAATATCCTATCTATCCTGAAATTTTCTTATCTATCTTAAAATTTGACAGATTTTGTAAGAAAATGTGTCAAAATTTCAAGATAGATAAGAAAATATTAAGATAGATAGGATATTGAAAACCGCCGTTAATGAGTCAACTATTTTTGCAGGGTTTATTGCAGGTTTTCCCAGGTTGAAATTACTATGCGCTTTATCTAAGAAACCGTCTTAGCTATATGCCAGAGTTATATATGTAGTGGTGGCAGGAATAGGAAATGCGAAAGAACCTGCATCACTTAAATGCTCAATTATTTACTGGATCTGGTTGCTGAAATTGTTATTATTAAAAGCAATTTGCGAGATTCATTTGTAAACAAAATATTTACTAATTTCATGTTTGCGGTACATCTGATAATTAAATAATAAGCCAGTGTAGCGACTAGCGAGTCCCGGGTACACACCAGCCCATTCATTATAATAATGGCCGCATCGGTACATTAGTGGAATAAACTTCCAGCTTCCATGTATTTACATTTACCATTAATCTCGTGTGTGTAAAAATGGTCGCATAAAAATGCTATTCCGTAAATGAAAGGCCATGCATTTTTTTATGATCGTCGTCTGTTTTTTTTTTACTGTCCATTGGATATTTTTTTTGTTTATAAATAGTGGGATAGTTCCTGTAAGAGCCTTTTAAACTATAGAAATTAAAAATATAAAAGTTTTTTTTAAATCTTATATTTATATCAATTTGTTCCTGTATGATTAGCAGGAATAAAATTTCAATTGCCCGTCAATGAAGTTTGCAACTAACACGAACGTTATTCAAGATTTGGTGAACTGGTTTGAAAAGTTAGGAATCTACAGACAAGTTTGTGGAATAAAATATATTTTTTTAAATTTTTTTATTCTAAGTAGTGGCAGGTGCGCATTGGATGCGAGTGGCAAGGGTTCGGTCTTCTCGGCGGTCATTGAGGGAGGCCTATGTTCAGCGGTGGATGGATAAAGGCTGATGGTGATGATGGTGATGATGAAGTAGTAAAAAACCTTTTATTTGTCTCGTTTTTAAATAAACATATTTTTTTTCGCAGCTTTTTGATCGCAACTGTACTTCAGGAGCAAAATATTTTTTCGGGATCGGATTTAAACTGTAATCTGTTTAAATGCACATTTTCATACAAATCCGTTCAGCAACTAAGACGTGATTTACCAACAAACATTCAAACATCCTAGCATTCATTACTATAAATGAAAATGAATCGCCGAAGTATACGCATAACTTCTACTGCACCAAATTTGACAGTTCTTTTATTGTTGTCTTTGTATTTTCAAGACACTATTGATATACAAATATTGTAAAAACTACACGTAGACAAACGTTTATGTTTTCAGGATATCATCTTTACTCTGTACCACAGATTTTCGAAATATAATGGGCTGTTTAATCGTAAACGAACTTTCTATCTTAAGCACAGAAAGAATTGTCTTCCTAATTATATTTTTCACTGACAGTCGCATGTGTGTAAGTAGCCTTATCGTTATAACAGAGTGACAACATAATTATCTCACGCTGGTCTTTACTCTCTATCAGGCGCCTCAGACTAATTTATTTCATCTCTTCACCTTTGTGAAATTTTATTGCTTCATCATCACTACTACCGCTGTTTTCACGACTTGTATTTTTAGTCTCTAATCTTTTTCCTTCTCTTTTTTAATTCTCCTTCAAATTATTATTACTGAAAGAGAATCTTGACAATTTACTTTCATAAGATGCCTATAATAATATCTTAACAATATCACTTCAATTCTTACAATAGCCTTGCAATTTGTTTTCAATTGAGAACACCAACTAGTCCACATAAACCAGGGCGTCTCAAATTGACTTCTATACGGTCATTTTGTCAGAATTGCCGTAGTGATTAGACAATTAGTGAAGCTCTAAGAATTCACCACAATACTTCGATTAGTCTAAACTAAAATAACTATTACAACCTAAATTCGTCTCGCAAAGAACACTTGTCTTATTGATGACGAAAATAGATGTGTATTGCCTCAATCCGACAACCACTTAAGTATTTAAGATTCCTTAGTGTTGTAAGGAATCATAACTAGAATCAATACTAGAAGGTTCGAAACAAATGTAAAAGTTTTACGATAGCCATAAACCTCTGGTTACAGGGTTACAGGTGGAGATATCTACATCCAGGATTGATATTATTGCAAAAGCAAAAGTGATTCAAAACACGTAAGCGACTAATACGATGTTAATAAAATGTCAAAAATTATAAACGGGCAAGGAAAAAGGGTATCAAAATAGCCGTTTTGAACCAATCGAATGCCTGATGTGGATCTCCGAAATAAAACAAGAGAGAGATAGAGACCTCTGCTCCCCAATGAGATGCAGGGCAGTGAATTGCATTCAAAGACTTTTTAATTCTCATTCTTTTTATTATTATTAACTCATGTCTAAGTAATAACAACGGCGCAGGTCGATCAATCAGGTTAAGCAACGCTTGCCGAGGTTGGTCCGTGGATGGGTGATCATCTTTACATACGAAGACTGCTCCGTGTCTCGGAAAGCACGCGAAAATATTGGCCCCGGCTGTTATTCGTGGGTCTTTGACAGTCGTTACGGCTCGTTAGAAGCCCGAGAGCTGGCAACCAGTCTTACTACGGGGTATCGTATTACCCAGTTTCTGGGTTGTATAGTTCAGATAGGCAGTCACTCCATTTAAAATATACTTGTATTCAGCTGCAAACCGTTAGATTAGAAGCCAGTCCCAAATACCAAAATACAGCTTAGAAAAGGCTAAGAAGAAGTAGAAGAAGAAACTTATTATTATTAGCCGTAGATGAACTATCGACAAAAACCCTCTTCAGTGGTGTTGAATAAAATATTAAGGCTCATGAACACTTTATGGATGACCTAAATAAACATTCGCCGAATTCATTTATTATTAACATGAGAAAAACCGCGTGTATTTAACTAGTAACAACGTCAATTACATTTCCTTATGTTTATGAATGTCAATATCATAGACAAATATTGACTATGACATGTCACGATAACTTTAAACTATCGACTGTCAATATCGTTATCGTGTACATCACTAGTGCAGCTGTCAGCTGTCACTATCAAACGGAAAGGTGAACGAAATTGTCCTAGAAGTTTTTCTTCGATTTTGGAAGCTAAAAACATAATAGAAAATAATCAGTTTTAAGTAATTTTAGTAAGTCATTAATACATTTTTACTTTTTGAAAACTATTTTGTGATTTGTACTTACATAAAGAACTTTCTAGCAACGGAAAGGAGTTACCTAACTAAAACAGAATATGTAACAGAATTTTACGCTGACTACTTTTAATGTTTTAGGATTAGGTGAAAAAAATAAATACGAGCCCACTAAGTGAACAAAACCGTGGGAAACGAGTTATAGAAATAGTACGTGTTTTCCGTATTGAAAGTCAACACCGAGTATACTATTGATATAATATATTATGTAAATGTTATATTGATAAATAGAAATCTTTGCCGTGTACACACACGGCTGTTAATTTTAATGTTTATTTTATACATTTTTATTGTCTTGACCCGTACTTGACCGGAATGTGTGTACTGAGCGATGTCTAGTGCGGACCAAATAACGCCAAAATTCTGAATCGCGCTAGCGAAGTTGCACAGTTCGCCGCGATATATGCAACAGCTAAAATCATATCACGTCGACTTCAGCTTGGATCTCCGACCGTCACCATCATGTCACACTATTAGCATGGATACCACAAATATGCGTGTTTCCTCCGTGTAACAGCTTTGCTGTTTTAGTGGAAAGGGCAGTCAGTTAGTCTTGGGCATAATAGTTCACAACTGAGATCGCTCAGTTTAGTTCGCCGCTCCTAAACGAACTAGTTCGTTCTTTTAGTTCGTTAGTTCCTAGACCGATTCCATCGTTCGCTCGTTTTAATACGGTTTCTGATGTATGTTACAGTATTTATGGAATGCTTTTCATCTCTAAAAACAGCAAAAACCTATAAATTAATGAATATCTACAAAAATATTGGTGCAATAAAATAACCCTTTATATTTTTCGCCTTTTAATATTTTTATTAATTAGAAAATAATGAACATGTAGATAATTCTGTTCCCGGACAGAATAAGCTCAGTTCATTCGATAAGTCGACGTCAATATCGTTCATTCGGCACGAACTAACGAACTATGAAATGTTGAATGAAGGAACTAGTTCGCGTAGTTCGCCTGTAGGAGCGCTCTTACGAACTAGTTCGTTCACGAACTACACAAGACTACAGTCAGTACAGCTGTACAGAATCAACGTCTTATATCGCAAGAGCTTCCTTCCTTGCGTCGTGTTGCTCAATGCTGGTGACCTCTCTGCTGTATCACTTTCTCTCTGGTCTTTGTCAAAATCCTGTATAAATCCGGTGATGTGGACGGCAGAATATGCAGCACATCAATGGTTAACTAGTTTATGGTCACGAACTGATCGCTTGTCAGGTGACACCATGCGTCTGTCAGTTAACTATCAAACTAACAGAATTGGAAGTCATAGCCACTGTCTATAGAAGTGAAAACTTATAATTTAATAGGACATTAGGAATTCCAAAAAAAAAAAAAAAAACATAATGACGTCATAAAGTCACATAAGCATGTCGGTGACGCGAACCTACAAGGTTTTTCCCATTTAATACTGTTCAACGCGGCTAAAGAAGTATTCACTTTAAAAATGAGAAAGCTGTGATATAAAACCTCGTTACTAGCTATCAACTTGGATATTAGTATTATAAAAAAGTATCGACCCTTATATGTCCCACTGCTGGGCACGGGTCTCCTCTTTGAAATCAGGTAATGGGACATAGTCCACCGATGCGCTGGCCCAATGCGGGTTGGTGAACTTCACATACCTACAAAGACTTATAATCTCATCAGGAATGCAGGTTTCCTCACGATGTTTTACTTCACCAGTATTATAGTATTACCACCTAATAGTGTTTATGCAACGCCGGCCGTTATTCGTAAATCCTATCCTCGACTTCAAGGCCAATCATACAGGTTTGCATTAAAATACACATTATATGCATTAAAGTGGCATGCATCAAGAGTATTGTCGGTTCGCTTACACTTTCATATTTATTAAAATATGAAAGTGTATCCCAGAGTCATTGTGTTCCTGTTAATGCCTTTGCCGGGATTGGAACCCGTGATCTTTTATCATAACGCTTCTAGACAGATGGCGATGCAAAAGTATCACTTAAATTAGACCCATTAAAATACAGATATAAGCATATTTTAAATGATATATCTCTGCATATCCAAAAATACTTGAATGAAGTATTCAAAATAAATAATATAATATTTCTATCGCCAGCCCCAAGATAAAACTCTTTACGTATCCTGTGAGTGATGACAACTGATAATTTATTGTGACAGTCTGTCATAATACCAAACAGACTTCAAATGCACGAAATTTAAAAAAAGAAGATCATCCTAATGACGTCACACAAACTAATGTGACCAATCACAGTGCTGGCCAAAGTCGATCTGTATTATGAATAATGTTATATATATCATTATATGTATTTGTTGCCTTTAAGTATACATAATATTATGTTTCTATACTTATTATAGATGAGCTGAATAGCTTGTTTTTACCTTAGTCGATTTGAAATTCTGCATTAGTAGCCTAATAACTAATAATTAAGTAATAATATAGTGTATATTTTGTGTGAAAATTACCAAAACCAACTGAAATTCTTTTGCATAAGATAAAATCAATACAAATAATAAAACTAAAGTATGAATTCACTCATTAATCCACGCAAACGAAGTCATGGACACAACTAGTATAAGTATAAATATGTATTTATGTCATCCGTCTTTATTTTTGTTTGTTTTAAACATTATACACTACAGACATTAAAGTGTATTTTGCATTCGTGACCGTAACATGTTTTTTTTTGTAATTTAAGTACTCTACCATAATTTTTTTTGTACATTTTTTCTTCACATGTACATCTGTAGTTGAATCCTATCAGCTCTCTATTAAAAAATTTGTAGAAGTTGTTCAACATAATTATAAAAGGCAGAGAGTAAAGTTTTTTCCAAACTATGCTCGAATCAGAAATAAAATGGACCTTTTTCCGATTTCTAAGTTTGAAATTGTACTTTTTATTCTCTTTTTTTAATATTATTTTCAAGCCTGAATAATTAAGGTCCTATATAAAGCTTGTTTTCACCAACCTCTATGATTCCGTGCAGGTTATCGCATGCTTACCGGTTAAGGAAATCGTAAGTAAACCAGCATTCCTGATAAGATCAAAAGTCTGTGAAGGTCTTTGAGGGTCTCGGAAGGTGTGTAAAACCTGCATTGGATCAGCACATCAGTAAGCTATGGCCCAACTCTCCTAATTGATTTCGAGGAGGAGATCCGTGCTCAACAGTAGATATAAGGTAAGATGAATTAATGTATTTTGACGACCTCTATGGCTCAATGGTTAGCGCGTTAACGCGCAAGCCGGGAGATTGCCGGTTCGAATTCCGCCAGGGAACAAAAAGTTTCTGTGTATCTGGGTCAATTTGTCCCTCAGTTTTTCCAAAAATGGCTTCTTCCCGACTAGAGATAAAATTTATCAGCATTCTTAGTAGGTATTGCATTGCATCGACGACCTCTGTGGCTCAGTGGTTAGCGCGTTGGCGCACAAGCCGGAGGTAGCGGGTTCGAATCTCGCCAGGGAACACAAAAAAAGTTTCTGTGTTCCTGGGTCATGGATGTGTATTAAATATGTGTATTATATAATAAAAATCTTAAATATAAGTATTAATATAAAAATATTATTAAGTATATGTATGTATTTCCGTTGTCTGGTATCCGTAACACAAGTCTTTTTGAGAACTTACCACGGGGCCAGATTGTCGTGGTGGTTGATAGTCGCAAGGCTTCGACTGTTCGCTTGCCACCCTATGTTATAAAAAAAAGGATTCTCGTGGGATTCTAGCGGTGTATCTTGGTGCTGGTAAGCCATATTTGGAAGAGGTTAGGGGGTTGGCAAGTATGATAATTATGAAACATTATTTCCGTAACATGACTCACATTAACAAACCCCTCTCCGCCCGGGTTCGTCAATATTTCATTGAGCAAATGAGAATTTACTTGACCAATTGGTCTCGGATGCTCCGTGCTGTCCTCTCAGATTAATTTATGTGATGAGGTGGCGACTTCAATTCCCCGTTCAGGCAGGGCTATTGAAATAATGGCGTCGAAAAGGTTGAATTTCACTTTAACCTACATTGCTTAATTACTGAGTTTAGATTTTCATTAACATTTATATGTACACAGAGTATCCGGTATGCTTATAATCTGAATTACTGTTTTTTCGAAAGCGGAAAATTATTTTTCCTCTTAATCTTTTGAAATTGCATTTTGTAAAAAGAAAAATGTATATAATTTATACACTGACAGCAATACATATTGTTACTACTTACGACCTCTGTGGGTTTATAGTGAGTTTGTTAGCGCTTAAGCTGGAGGTAGCGGGTTCGAATTGCGCCAAGGAACAAAAAAATCTGTGTTCCTGTATCATGAATATGTATTAAAATATTAAATATTGTTTTCTGGGCACCAGTGCCATACTTTCTTACTTTATTCTTCGAGAACTCACTACGGAACCTGATTGACGTGGAGTAAAGTCTTACATAGTTATTGCATTATATTGATTATATTGTATATTGATAAAAACACTGAGATTCACTTTCAATGAGAGAATGAAAAAGTGAAGGCAATAATAAATTGACGTTCGAACATGCATGAAAAATGAGACTCTTTATGCATACATACAAAAACCGTAAGCAATTAAATATTTTATTTTACGCCTACAATTACAGTTGCATCCATGCACTTAATCTGCACGCAATTAAAATAAGAATCACATAAAAGTCTCAATCAATAAATTCATACATCATAAAACTCTGAAGGATCAAACACATTACCCCACCGAGTGTACACAGGAGGGTAAATTAGCTTTCTCTACAAACAGTGATGGAGTAGTGTTGGCCGGGCGCGAGCGGACAACGCCGATCGATACGTCAATATTGGTTATTTTAGTGATGGGACATTTTTTAAATATTTTTGTCGGTATACATGCATAAATAGTTTCTAAACTACTCGTTATTGAAGATAACCATGTTAGATAATAATTATTATCAAAGGTTTAGACAGTTGTTTGTTTATTGACTAAAACAGTGTAAACGTTAATTTGTATGTAATTTTGCACATAAATAAACATGTATGATACCTGTTATTAGGATTTAAAACTTATTTGAAATTACTTTTTGACCACCGACGCAAACAGAGGGGTGTTATAACTTTGACGTCGCTGTGTGTATGTGTGTGTGTCTGTCTGTGGCATCGTAACTCTCAAACGAATGGACCGATTTCCTTGCTGTTTTTTTATTTGAAAGCTTGTCTCCGCCCGGTGGTTGTCAGGTATGTTTGGTTTATATTGGCTCAGCAGTTTAAGAGTATCAGCGCTTTTTCAAAGTGTTGGAAGGCATTTTTGGCGTAACATTGCTCAATTAATTATAGAATACTAAAAGGCATAAGTTTGTATATTTTATTATCTTTATATGTATTGGGAATGAAATAATAAATAATGGATTATTGTAGTAAAGTCAAGAGACTTTATAAATTTTAAATTTATTATGCATTTTTTCGATCGTAATATCAATTTAGAAATACATAAATACATAGCAATAAGGAGCTACCCACAAATGAAGTCGCACTTACTTCTTAATATTTCTACTCCACCCTTTTTTTTTCTTTTACGCCGGGAAATGCACTGACGCATACCGCTGGGGAGTGGGTCTCCCCAGGCGGGTATGTGGGACTCGCTGCACCCGAAAGATGGTAAGTGGACGCAGCTCTACCCACTAAAACCCGGCGAGTACCACCACTGCCGCCTTTGGTGAGGTGCCCCGGATCTGCAAGCAACAGGGCACCTCGACGGCTAGGCAGTCCCTCAGGGGACCGACGCCACCTCCACAGAGCGGTTGTTCCGCACTACAGAACAACCACTCCCAACGTCGGGACAGTTCGATGAGGTGAGGTTCCCATCCTCACCCCTTGACCCTGCTCTTTTGTCCCCTCTTCTTATAAGAGGGATACAAAGAGCCCCCCGGCTCAATTAGCTTCGCACAAGGTGTTGGGGTCACCCTGGGCTACTGAGCCCCACCGCCACGACCAGGCCTGAACCATGGTGGGGCTCTACTCCACCCCTTTTTTTTTTTTTTTCTTTTACGCCGGGAAATGCACTGACGCATCCCGCTGGGGGGTGGGTCTCCCCAGGTGGGTATGTGGGACTCGCTGCGCCCGAAAGATGGTAAGTGGACGCAGCCCTACCCACTAAAACCCGGCGAGTGCCACCAATGCCGCCTTTGGTGAAGTGCCCCGGATCTACAAGCAACAGGGCACCTCGACGGCTAGTCAGTCCCTCAGGGGACTGACGCCACCTCCACAGAGCGGTTGCCCCGCACCACAGAACAACCACTCCCAACGTCGGGACAGTTCGATGAGGTGAGGTTCCCATCCTCACCCCTTGCCCCCTGCTCTTTTGTCCCCTCTTCTTATAAGAGGGATACAAAGAGCCCCCCGGCTCAATTAGCTTCGCACAAGGTGTTGGGGTCACCCTGGGCTACTGAGCCCCACCGCCACGACCAGGCCTGAACCATGGTGGGGCTCTACTCCACCCCTTTTTTTTTTTTTTTCTTTTACGCCGGGAAATGCACTGACGCATCCCGCTGGGGGGTGGGTCTCCCCAGGCGGGTATGTGGGACTCGCTGCGCCCGAAAGATGGTAAGTGGACGCAGCCCTACCCACTAAAACCCGGCGAGTGCCACCAATGCCGCCTTTGGTGAAGTGCCCCGGATCTACAAGCAACAGGGCACCTCGACGGCTAGTCAGTCCCTCAGGGGACTGACGCCACCTCCACAGAGCGGTTGCCCCGCACCACAGAACAACCACTCCCAACGTCGGGACAGTACGATGAGGTGAGGTTCCCATCCTCACCCCTTGCCCCCTGCTCTTTTGTCCCCTCTTCTTATAAGAGGGGTACAAAGAGCCCCCTCGGCTCAATTCGCTTCGCCCAAGGTGTTTGGGTCACCCTGGGCTACTGTGCCCCACCGCCACGACAAGGCCTGAACCATGGTGGGGCTCTACTCCACCCCTGTCCTTATCAAAGTTAGTCACAATTTTAAGACTACCTCATCCCGTGTTTTGGTCATAAACTTTGTAATGTTCACATTTTGAAAATAGTATTCGATTTTTATTTTAAGTATTTGTTTATACTTAAACGTTTCAAAGTGGAAATATGAAGTCACAAAATCTAGGACCCCTCCCATCCCTTGTCATGTAATGTCACACTTGATCGACCCCATCCCTCCGCCTTAATCTGTGATGTAAGTTACGTTCATATTGAAATAAATTTTTAATCAAGTCAATTAGTTAAGACATGATTTATAGCAGCAATCTGGCAAACATTTAAGTGATTCTACACGACTTTCATCGATATCGATAATAAACATTCAACAGGATATATCGAAAGCTCACCCCTAGTGATGGGAAGAGCTAATAAGAGAGGTACGTGAGACGCGCGTTAACACCGCGACATCTTGACGACGCTTTTTTATTCTTCCATTTAGAGTGGATTTACAAACTTTTTGTCGATACTTATGGTGGTCACGGTTTGGGCGGAACCGGTCCTCACTATTACCAGCCTCATGGTCACAATACATCGTCTCAAAAATGTATGATGGACTGCAATGGAACCTACAAAAAAAGTGATAAATCATAATATCGGCTTTTCATTAAATGAAAATAAAGTAAAATTGTTAATTTTATTTTCGCTAGAAATTTCAGGTCCACTGTATAATAAATTATTGATTAATAAATTTAATAGCACTCAAGCCACGTTAACCTTGTACCAACGTAACATCTAACGAACCTATCGTTAGATGTTATTAGGGTTGAAATTGATAATAATAAAATTTAAAGACTCATCTATGACTCACTGTTAACTTTTATATTTTACCACACAATTGTCCAGGTGTCGGGAGTCAAACTTGGCACACAAGGCAACCACTGGAGGCGTCCAGTCTCGAGATCAGGCGGTCCAAATAATAATAATAAGACTTTATTTCAGACCAATTGATCCATATGTGTATTAGTATTATACAATTAATGTTCTTATAACTATGTTAGTAATAATGTGTACATAATATGAAATGTTTAATTATATAATATGAATATTAGTCCAGTGTCTCCATATAGGGCTTTCAAGTTTAACAGCAATTTCCCTCAGGTATCTGTTGGTACTGTCTCTCAAAGCACCAAAGCCACCAAGAGAAGAATGTTAGCATAATTCCAATTACAGCGACGAAAACGAATGTGCTATTGCTCCAAGTCCAGACTGGTTATATTTATCATTCTCATATCGAAATAATTGTTTGAGAAAGCCTAAGCGAATCCCCACATGGAGATCGTTATCGAAATAGAAAGAGCGATTTATTTACCGGTAATAAAAATATCATAGACGATATTCCGCGCAGTGGCCGGTCCGTGTTGGATGCGAGTGGCAAGCGAATGGCGGTGTTGCCGTTCATTGATGGAGGCCAATAATCAGCAATGGACAAATAAAGACTGTTGACTCAAAATAAAAAATTAAATACTTCCGATTTGTGATAAAGCTTATCTGCACGTTGTTTTTAATGCACTTCCACTAATTCTGCGAGAGAGTGATATTATATATATTTTTTACTTATTATATATTTTCGTCAACGTATAAAATACTTAATTTGCCGTGGTGTAGTGCCTTAGATAATTTACGACTGTAATTTTAATATAAGAATCCATATCTTCTTCAAACGCATCTTCTTCCAAACAGCATGATGTCTAGGATAAAATAAAGTTTAAGTATAAACTTTTTAAGATTTTTATTACTCGGTTTAGTTTTTTATTGGGTGTTTACTATATTATTTGACCCCCGTAGGGTTTGGATGGGTTTCCGCAATCAACGTTTAAAATATTTCAATTTATTTACGACTTCATAGAAAATTCTACCTGTTTTAATAAATTAAAAAAATAACTTAATACCATTTACATTTGTTTAGGGTTGCATATAATAATATTTACCTTTCCAACTTATTCTTATTTATTTTACGCACTAGCGTAAATCAAATCGTATCGAAATTCTCCGTAAATCCCAATTTGTGTGTACAATAAGTTAACATAAGAGAATCTTATCATAGACAAAACATTGTTTATCATGTTTACAGAGAACCTTATTTCATTATCGCTTCTATGCAAATCATAGACAACTGTCAAAGTCAACAGACCATAGAGTAAGATCCACTTAAGAACTCGCATTATAATCCTTCTAGGTCATACCATTGACCATAAATATTATACTAAGGCTACAAAGTAATATTTAAAAAAAAAGTTGTCAGCGCCAGTACAAAGCCTAAGCGTAGACACTTAGAGCACACAATAGGTCTTTTCTTAAGCCCTAAGTCAATAGGGCTATCGTCTCAATAGGCTATTCAAGGAGCAGATTGGAAAATGTTTAACCAACTGCGCTAGACAAAGTACAATTTTATATTTAAATTTTCACAAAACATTTAAAGTTTTGTAAATTTATCGTACTATTTAAAAAAAGGAAAGCTTCGATGCTAAAAGTTTAAAAAATCTTTTTATTTACACATGCATTTCATGTTTATGCATTGTCTGTTGACAGTAGTTTCTATTACTAAACTAAATTTTATTATTATATTTATATAATTCCTATGTTATTGTGTAATCTATATTTGCAATATTTCTTCGCTTCAGTTTTATGAGAACTTTTAAAAATATTCGCCTATCCACTACAAGATACTGAAACATTTATGGCTGTAAACTGTTAGCTATAAGCACAAGCGATCCCTATTAAAACAGGCCCGATGTGGGTTAGCATTATTTTTTTCCCTTTAAACCAGACATTATTAGCATTGCTTCCTAACAAATAGAGAACCATCGCGGTACTTAAATTTCCGACAGTTTTAAAGAGAATATCATTTTCATACCTAAAGGTGAATGAGTTGATGTGCCGTGCTTCCATCTGCAGGACGGAGATGGTCGCAGGAGAATCCAACATTCTGCTTGTATCTCCCCTAAAATAGCTTTGCTGTTGCGAGATAGGCAGGACAGCCAGTGGAATTACTGGCACAAGGACATGTCTCATCTATCAGTATAGGCAACACATGAAGTCGCTGGACTGACTGAGATTAACTTGTGTATAATGTGTAATAACCACTACCTGCGACTATCCAACCAACCTAACAATAACCCAGATAGCGACCGTTTCCTCCTCTTGGAAATAGGACCTCTTAAAATACGACACCCTTAAAATAATTAGGGTTTAGGTAATAGTGTTAGTGCTGTCTCATTAGCGGTGAGCAAACGTCGGCTGCGGAGCGAGATAGCGGATCGCAGTGATAGCGGCGGCAGAGATGTCGCGTGTCGATGTTTATCGTATCGATGACTTTGATATTTACTACTACTTTACTACTTTTTACTTTGATTTCGGACGTTCTTCAACAAAATAGGTTATCTCAGCCACCTATGGGCGAAACATCTAGCTCACAGAACAAACGAGTCGGCGTAGTCGAAATCTGCTAGGAATGGATAGTGATGATGATGAAAATAAAATAATAAAGGATAACTTGGGGACTTGATTACATTTTAAAATTATTATAATCACTACATACCTCTAAATTAATTATAATAAATATACTTAGAGGGGGAGAGGTCTACGGGAAGACATCCGTTACAATGGTTGCTGTGAAATATTCGAAACGTTCGTTTAAGATTATTGATAAGCCGCGGTGAAATCCGTAAAATTTGTTTCATTTTAATTAATGAAATTCGCGTAAACACAAGAAAACATAACAAAGCTGTTATATATTCGGACATGGCTATTTACGTTTCGGCCAAACCAAGGAAAATTGCTTAATCAATACTCAACACTTACGTAACTCTCTACAATGGTTTCTCACAAGAGTTTTTAACAACTTAATGTCAATATTATTGTCTTTTTGTACCATTGTCAAGTAAATGGAATTGTCAAAAGTATTCAAAAATGTCGGTAGCCACCTCACACCGTGCCTAACAAAGGTCGCCCACGGTACGAACAACGCAACAAACAATTGTTGAAAAAAGTATAAAAGGCGGTGAAATCGCGGGTTAAATTTATGGACTTTTTTCTTTGTGCTTTTTGTGCCACTATTTTAGATTTGATGGTCCAATCCTTGCCTATTTGCAATAAATTATTTAGTTATACGATAGCAGACGTTTTCACGTCTATAAACAATAAAAATAAGGTTGGTTAAGTTTTATATCAAAAATATTTAACACACATTATAATATCGGTTTTATCGTTTATGTCCGATCAATAGTTCATTCCTGGTTGGTTAGTTCTAGTATATCGATTAATTGAAATTGCTCAATTTAAATTACCTACTCTAAAACATATTACTAGACTTGTGGAAACCGAAGTTTCCAAATCATACCAAATTATTTGGATGATGTTGTTCACGTACTAAATATTTCCAAAAGATGTTAAATAAATAGATTCATTGTTTTTCTTCATTTTTTTTTCATTTCATTTCATTCAAGAAAACATCGATAAAATTTCAAAATCAATGTCACATCCTTAGTTTGTAAATACTGTGCTCTGTGGCGAGGAGATAACTTATACAAATAGTGATGGTCTCGCATACAATTTGAATACATTATCGATTTACCGTCACACGATCCTGGCGCTAGGGGTTGGAGGTTTGTTAATATGAAACAGAATATATTATCTATTCATAATCATCAGCCCGTCTCTAGTCAATTTGAATCACTCGACGAATCTAGAATGACTCATTCATAGCTTTTAACTAACATTTTATTTTAAATTTACTATAGTGCTAAACTTACTATCTATATTTAGTAATAAAAATCCAGCAATAAATTAAGGTTTAAAATATAAAAAAGAAAACAATAAAGTTATAAAATAGCATTTTCATATTTTTATTAGCATTATATTATTTGAAAATAATAGTTATACTAAGTTTAATTCTTGATTTTTGATTCAATTAGAGAAAAATGTGTATAACACGAGCAAACAAATAAACATCTAGTAGTTATGATGGTAGCGTTAGAAAAAGACAAGAAAGAGGAGTCCTGTCTTTGATTTATTGATATTTCTGTGAAAAATGAGACCTTGGTGTATCTGCCGAAGAACATCGTGGCAACTGGCAGGATGATTCTCATGGCAGGACTCCCCAGAGAAAATGAACAAGAAAATTCTAACATGTTACATACAAACTAGATTCCGAAAAAAATAGGAAAAATGTATGAGATCGTATTTACATATTATTCAAGCCGGTCCTCCGGCACTATAGTCTTGATGAAAATATTCACCACAAAGCGATCGCTGATAGGCAAATGTAATTTCGGTCTACATTATTTCCTGTCTAGACATTTCAGAAAAGTGAAAATCTTGTTCGTGACATCTTGTGGGAATACTTTCTTCAAACATAAATTGGCTGTTACCGCTCTCACACACGAGTAACACTCAAGAATATAATATATAAAGAAAATATTATTTTCTTACCAGATTTATAAATATAGACAGATGGAGCATATCGAACACGCGAGTGACGCCACCAAAGAGAATACGTGTGGCTGTGTGGCTTGTTAGTTCTCGGTGGTAGTACAGGTAAAAATGGCAATGCATAACCTTCCTCCAGTCTGGTTGTGCAGACGCTCATAAACTAGCGTCCATAGTCTCCATAAAGGTTCGACTGCTCTTTTGCCACCGACATGAAAGAGAAGCTTAAGCCACTATAAACGTCATTTTCTGAAAGGTACATTGTGTAAAGTCGTTTTGACGACTTTTGACGAACGTCCACATAATAAAGTTTTAACACTTTTTGTGTCTACTTCAATAGATACAGATCAATCCTCGGTAGAAATTGCTTTGCCCTATCCTTTTCTCTTGATTTATAATTTAGCTAAGAGTGAGAAATAAGAACGATATCGATATAAATAATTTACTTATAAGCCATCACTCAGTCGCAATAAAACAAAGTTATGTTTGTAATACAGATGGGTAATTACTAGAATATCTGCTAGCTTTTCTACGAATCATATTCCTGAAATATGGCTAGCATGCACGAAACATTTGATGATATCCGAAAAGAAACGCCTATTTTATTAAATCTAAGCGTACGTACAAATGGTACAATAAGGAATACAAAATATTACTGGGGTAAGAATACGTACGGTGAAATTATCCGGGAGTCGGGAAGGGCGTATGGAATATATGTGGGGTGTATGTGTAACTTAGTATTTAGGTCTGTTTGCAAAGTAGAAGGAAAAAAATCTTGAATACCCGATGTAAACTGCACCATTTTTTTTTTCTAGAAACTGATCAAGATATAAGAGAAAAACTTTTTTTTGAAGTTGGCGTAGGCGTAGGCCACAGATGCGATGCAACAGCTTATGATTTCCAAAATGATCTATAAAATTTAGTAAAATACATTGTCTATTTGTACGTTTCTGGTTGGTTCTGTACGTGTTTTTGTAACGTAACTCCACTTGAACGGATGAAACATGTGTGAGCGTCTTTAAGTGGATCTCTGAATGCTTTGATGAAAATATCGGACCCGGTAGATGCGTTTCATTATCTTCATATATTCTTCATCAGTCTTTTTTCATCCATTTTTTTGTTTGTCGGAAAGGCAAACGTAGCCACATGATGTCAGCGTCAAAACAAGTTAACCTGAGACAAGCCCTGGCAACTCATCCATGTTTTGCCAATCCTGAGATATAAGAAGAAAAGTCTCTGTACCAGTAATTAAACTACAGCCAGTTTTCTTCTCTCCGAAATACAGCAAAGCTGTTTGACGGGAGAAGTAAGCAAGATTGTGGTACTCATGCAGCCGGGAGCATAGCACAGCGCATCTCTCCCTCCGGTGGACAAAGGAAGTCCATGACACTCGACCGCTTTCCGCCACTTGCATCTAACTACGATCTCTACACTGTACGGCTATTCTGTAAAAATCATTTCGATAACGAGCTTCATCTGAGTGATAAAGCTCATTTTATGCTCACTTCGAAAGCGATTTATATATATATATATATATATATATATATATATATATATATATATATATATATAGAGAGAGAGAGAGAGAGAGAGTTTTAAATAATACAAATTCGTCAGATTCGTCATATCACCGCGGATTCCGCTTTCAAGATTCGAAAACGACCTTACAGAATAGCCCTACTCATGGGCGTAGCCACACTGGGGCAAGCTGGGGCGATCTTTAGAAGCTGATCTTTAATTAAGGCCATAGAAGGCTGAAGCAATAGATTTGGACCTAATCTATTGCCTCTGCCATAGATAATTTCATCACAAATGTAGCCTGGATCCAGAAAAGTGTGTGGGGCAATGGCTGGCAATGACGGGTGCTTCACAATGTCGGGGACAGATGGATAGGTTGACTGCTGCCCCACCCTGAGCCCAATGCTGGCTACGCCCATGGCCCTACTGATATCCTCACACCTAGTAAGAGCCTACGTCTTCGTCGTGTCCACTGAAGCGTTCTATTGCCATTTGCCGTACCGACCGTTAGGAGCTTTGATAAGTGACGATCGCGTACTTAATAAAGTCAATATCTTATCTCGTCGCTCCAATGTCATCGAATTGATCTATCAATGTTTGCGTTCCCACGGAATTCGTTTTATACGTAGCGAAAATAAACCTAAAATAAGATTTATGAGAAATTAAAAATCAAACATCCATAACGACATTGGCACCTCCGCCAGAGAACTAAAGTTACCGATATCACGCTAAGAACAAGCTCGTTGAAGTGGCAATGGGTTGGTCACGCACTCAGAAGAATGGATGTTCGATGGTCCAATAAGGTTCAAGAGTGGAGACCGCGTTTAGGTAGACGAAGTGTTGGTCGGCCATCAACGGGAAGACGACCTCCGTGCAGTAGCCTGCAGTGGCAAGGAATCGGTCGTCTTGGCTGATGATGATGAACGACAATGGATTGAGGATTCGAAGAAATCAAATTGTTACCGAAGCACTATATCGATGGTGTCTGTTATCATGGTCATATCAACTACCGAGAAAAAGCTTTGTTAGTCAAAGGAACAGGATAAACATTATAATTTCAGCCGCCGAGACCATGGATAACTGAAAAAAGGATTGCCGGGACAGAGTACTTACAATCATCATCATCATCATCATCTTTTTTCTTTTCTTTAACACCGGGAAATCTCGCGGGGCAGTGGATCTCCCCAGGCGGGTATGTGGGACTTGCTGCGCCCGAAAGCTGGTAAGTGGACGCAGCTCTACCCACTAAAACCCGGCGAGTGCCACCAATGCCGCCTTTGGTGAGGTGCCCCGGATCTGTCGGCAACAGGGACTCGACGGCCAGTCAGTTCCTCAGGGGACCGACGCCACTTCCACAGAGGGGTTACCCCGCACCACAAAACAACCCCTCCCAACGGGGCAGTACAATAAGGCGGTTCCCGTCCTCGCCCCTTGCCCTCTAAAGAGCCCCCTCGGCTCAATACTCTTCGCCCAAGGTGTTGGGGTCACCCTGGGCTACTGAGCCCCATCGCCACGACAAGGCCTGAACCATGGTGGGGAGGATTAATTGCCTGCGCTAGTTTCGAGTTATCTTATTTATGTCCATGCGCGATCACCATCATCATCATCAGCCATTATTCGTCCAAGACGAACGCCAAGATCGATCCCTTGCCACTCGCATCCAATGCATAGGCGATGCTGGCCACTGACATGGTTCTAAGCTCGTTTCCTCATCCAACTAACAAACATATTGACCATTTACTCAACAATTGGCTAACATTAGCAAATACTGAGACTTATAGAGCCATCGGCCATCTGTCGGCGTGAGATCGGCCCAATTTGTGTTCAGACATTACATAATATTCTGATTAGTCATTCGCTGAGATAACTTCCAGAATATTAACTCTAGAGATAAGGATATACTGTGGAAGTAGGTTGCCAGATTCTGTGTTTACCTGAATTAATATGAAAATGTATTTTCCCTTAAGGGATTGATAACAAATTTAAGCCGACTCCTTGATAATATTGTCAAGCTAAGTAAGACTTTTTAAAATTGTTTCTGTATCTCCCAAATGTTTTTTTCGGTCGTCTTGGCGTTTATTGAGGGAGGTCCACGTTCAGCTTGGGCTGATTATATTAAATATATTTCAATCGTCATTTTGGAGCATCTATAAATTACGTCACACTTTAAGGTGTATGGGGATTCGCATCGCATTTCCAAACCGAAAAAAGACAGTTATTGAAACACGAATTAGAAAACTAGTAACGAAACGAAAAAAATAATAATTTAAAGACGTAATATTTGAAAATATGTGACGTCAATACGTCGATGTGACCAACTGTGACAAGGAAGGGATTGAAACACCATAAAATTCGTGTGAAGTTATGCCTTTAATAATTATGGATATTTCATTAGAACTCCCCAGGCACTGCTGCTAATTACGTGGTTTTAGTAAGAGCAGAACTTACATTGGTACGAAATGTACTTTCGTATATCTGAATATAGATTATATTTTATCCTGATCAGATTAGATGTTGGATCACACTTTCACTGTCAGGGTGTGGGTGTCAGTCGGCACACTCAAGATTGTGTTTGAACTGAAATTATTCATCATTTGCTTTATTTTTAGATATAGGTACCAATAACGTGTTAAAATTAGTTTTTGTTTTCAAATGGAGCTATGCTAATGGCCATAATGGCTTCACCATTGGATAAAGATAAATGAGGGTTTGCCGCCCGCGAGCCGTGGAGTGTGATTTCCACGGCTTCTTGGAGTCGGGTTGTTTCCTGTGGCGGGCCCATGCCATACCATCGTAGGATGAATAAAATTAGTAACCAACTAAATTTCAATTTAAATTCGTCGTATTTCTCTACGTATTTTTGTCGACCCTCAAAATAACTTTAAACTATAAACATTATACAACTAATGTAAAATGGGAATTAAAGGAGTATTTAAGTAATTATATACTTTATCTAAATTGCTGGATAAAGCCTCACTGTACGCAACATTCATTGCTATAAAAAAGACTGTAATAAAAAGCCTCATAATTTTTGTAAGAATTAAATTTGATTTTTAAGGTCTATTCTACTAATATTACTGACTAAAAGAGTGTAAGTAATAGATGAATGTATGGATGTGCGTTTAGTACTCTTTCACACAAAAACCATTGCATGGATTTTGATGAAATTGCACAATAATATAACTTGTACATCAGAATGACCGTAGACTATAATATATCCCTACTCCCACGGGGACAGCAAGTACGCGGGGGTCAAACCACGTACCACATTGCTAGTAACAGAATAATAGTGTCATTAATATCATTAATTAACAAGATTGTTAAAGTATAGCCATAGTTCAGTTGTGACTCATAAAGGAACCTTACTTTCACTACAGTTCAATGTTGAATTAATGTCTAAGGTTGCCTATTTTTACAAAAATCTTACTAATATTATAAACGTGAAAGTTTGTAAGTATTGATGTTTGTTACTCTTTCATGTAAAAACTACTTAATGGATTTTAATGAAACCTTACAATAATATAGATTATACATCAGAATAACACATAGGCTATAATTTGTCCCTATACTCCCACGGGAATGGGAAGTACGCGGGTGTAACCGCGGGGCGCTGCTAGTAACCAATACTTCTAATAGTGAATTGTAATGTTAAAGAATTGGTGACGAAAATATATTTCTTAACAGTTTGTCGGAACAAAAGAGATTTAAAATAAGACTGAAAAAACATTTGGGAGGTACAAAAATAAATATCTCAGAACGTGAGATATACTGCGTCACACAGCGACATTTTTACCTCGGATTGTTCTGTAACTTTTTAGTTTTTCTTACGGATTTTGAAACTGTTCGTATATTTTTGTCTGCTTCTTTTCGATGCCCTCTTTCAATTTCTTTGACTTGGATAGGCAAAGAGGCAAACGTTGTCGGTAATTACACTGTTTGTACTGTCTTCCTTTAAAGGAAAGCTGTTGAATGGAAGATATAAGCAAGACTCTTACCGTATATCGTAATATTAACTGCACATTTAATAAGAATTTTGATACTTTCTTCTTTACTATATTCTACATAGAATTATAATAATCATACATATGGAAGCTTTTTACACCGCCTCAACCTGGTCCCTTGGTAAGTTCTTGAAAAACTTTGGTTACAGGTTTTTTAAAGTATTTTGAGGACATGTTCATTGTTCCCTTGCGGGATTCGAACACACTACCTTGGCTTGAGCGCCAACGCGCTAACCACCAAGCCACAGAGGTCGTCTGTACCTAAGATTGCATTGAAAAATTCTAATAATCCCAATTTTACTATTAATTTTGACGTCTCACGGTAAATCCAGTCTTATGGTAAATTATAGTCTTACTAATCTATACTAATATTATAAAGAGGAAAGATTTGTACCTATTTTTGTATGTTTGTATGTTTGTAATGAATGGGCTCAAAAAGTACTGGACCGATTTCAAAAATTCTTTGACCATTCGGAAGCTACATTATCCACGAGTAACATAGGCTAAATTTTATTCTGATAAAAATAGGGTTCCGTAAGATATTTTGGTTTTTCGGACACAAGGTGTAAAAAATGTTATTTCGCGTACTAAGATGCCGTTGTAAATCTTAGTTAACGCAGGCGAAGCTGCGGGCAACAGCTAGTAGACTATAATTTATCTCTGTACTCCTAAGGGAACGGGAAGTACGCGGCTGAAACCGCGGGGCGCTGCTGGTCTCACAATAAATTCTAAGTCTCACGAAAGTCTCACGTCTGTCCCGGCCTGGTCTTCCACTTTCCTATAAAAAGATGTATCGATTGTCCGGGGGACGAGGGATATAACAGCTGTTACCAATTGATACCTATTAGTATGGAACTTCATTAATTGTTACTGAATTGAAAATAGTGTTGTTCGCACTCATCGATATCGATCTTGGATTTAGGCTTTTGAATATGAAATATTTTAAAGATTTTTTAGTCCATATAAAAATACTAAAATTATAATAATTTCGTTTTTTTATATTATCTAGTTTTATTTTTTATGAAGTAGTTTTAACCTATTATATTTTATAGATTTTAATGTGTATTACCTACTTGTAGTATGAATAAATACTGAGAAGTAAAAAAAAAAAACTAAATTTATATATTCAACAATGTAAATTGTAAATGAATACAATAATATAACTCCGGCTCCGGTCGCTAGTGCTTCTATTAAAATTGTAGACACCATTGCAAATCTAAAAGATCGTGATGTATTTTAAGCACGCACGCTTATGCATGGTCTTCTAGCTCACTTACTAATAATACGTTATAGCACTAGTAAAATGGGTTTAAAGATCGATAATTGCTAAAACATCACTAAAATCAACTTGTCGCTACATTAATTGCGAAATTCTATTGAATCAGAGTTTAGGAATTTAGTTTTATATTAGTTATACGGTTATGCCAAATTGGTTTTTTTCCAGTATTATTAAGCAGCGGTATGTGAGAACAATTAAACATAAAAACGAACAAAAAAATCTAAAAAATCTACTCGACTTGACAAAGCTCTATTTTCTATGGTCGGCTAAAAATCATGAGAAACAGCTAATTTAGCAGGTAAAAGTGACAAACATACATACCTTCATTGCTCATCAGATAGCGAATACGAGAAGCCGTCGGCATTATGACGTCATGAAGTTTATCATTAATTCAGTCATTAATGACTATTTCAATCTCGCGGGGTAATTAAAGCGTTAATGTTCCGTTGATTACGATTTATGACTTAAGATCGGTTAAGTTTGATGATGATCCGAGATGGACAGGTTTGAAGACTGACTATTTGAACACCACCACGGTTCAGGCGTTGTCGTGGCGGTGGGGCTCAGTAGCCCAGGGTGATCCCAACATCTTGGGCTACTGAGCTGAAGCGAATTGAGGCGAGGGGGCTCTTTGTACTCCTCTTATAAGAAGGCACCACACACCTTACTATCTTTCGGGTGTAGTGAGTCCCATATGCCCGCCTGGAGAGACTCTCCACACACTCCACTCCCCAGCAGGATCCTCATTGCATTTCCCAGCGTTAAAAAAAAATGGCATGTGTATAAAACACAACTGACATAATAACCCACCATCGAGTAAACAACGAATGGACAAGAGATGGCGTGGCACAATTTGGAACGGTGAAAACCTTTACGTCCATGTGTGACGTGGGTCTTAGCCATGAGGCTTGTCCACCGGCTTACCTCTCTATAAAAGAATTCTATGAAATTATATCAAGATATCAAGATCAAAACACTATTTATTGTATTTTTGTACAATTGCTGCACAAATGATCCAAAATCAAATATGTAGAACTTACAAATTTAAAAAAAGACACGCTATCTTTTTTTTTTTAATTTTTAACATTGTCAGCAGCCAGTGTGTTATTTAAAAAACGAATCCCCGGACCCCGACTACACTCTAGTATGCATTATCACTCTGAGATGCAGACTTAAATTATTCCGTACACCTTGATTTTTTTTCCCGCGCTCATCTCATGCCATACATATTTTAGACCTGTTTCTTAATGTATAACTAACTACATTTTTAATAATGTAAAACTGAGATTTATTGAGAATGTTGATCAAATAAATGCTTGGCTCCATTTCATTTGATCGTTTCAATTTAGAATGGCGACTGTGCCAATCGCCTCTAGTTGTATAGCCTGACGATCCAAGACATCAGCCCCTCTAGACAAGTGGCACGAACGCTAAACGAATAGAATAGAATAGGTACTTTACTCAAGGAATATTATTATAATAATGATATTAATTTTAAACGAAGCACAGACGTTTTTAGAGAAAGAAGGAGAACGGCAGTTGGTATAACAACTGCATACTGAGATCTTGCACCTCGGTCAGAGTGGTGAGGAAGTAGCTTGGAGTTCCAGGTGTTCACGTCCATGGGCCAACTGACCACGGAGCTTCAGGTGGTTCATTTACAGGTTCTATCAACCAACATACGAATAAACTTCTTAACGTTCCCTGATTACAAGCTAAATGAATGGTAGAAAGAGCGCTTCAAATATCTACTGATTGTTATGTAAAATGTGACGACACAGAAGACGTATATCACTTCATTTTGAAGTGTGTCCGCAATGAGGCTGAGAGGCATTCATACAGAAACATTATTATGTTATTTTATATATGAGGTAGGTACATGTAATGCCATTTTTGCTTTCCCTCCGTCAGAGGAGGCTAATAGAATGAAACTGTGTTGCCTTGGAACTATGAGGGTAGCATGGTTACTGGCGAAATCTCTATAAATTAATAAAGTGAAAAACATTTGTAAAATGTAGAGTGATACTTTACATTTTAGAAAATATTTTTTTTTCACCCATATGAGTCTTACTACCGGGCACAAGCCCAGATGAGGTATTGGGCCATAGTTCACCGATGCGCTGGCAATGCGGGTTGGTGAACATCATACACCTTCATAGACTTTCAATCTCATCTGGCATGCAGGTTGGCTATCGATGATTTCCATCATCGGTGAGCGAGCGATGATCTCGTGTTTTAAGGGTGCACTTGGAGCCTCAGGGGATTTGGGGATTCGAATTGAACCCAGATCCTCGCGGTCAAGACTCCACGTCACCACTGGACCAGCGTTCCTCAATCATTTATTTTTATGCGCCTACGAATAAAGTAGCATATATAAACACTAGCTGTTGCCCGCAGCTTCGCCTGCGTTAAGTAAGACAGGATCTTTACATATATTACTACTATACGATACGATACTTTACAACAGGATCTTAGTACGCAAAATAACATTTTTTACACCTTGTGTCCGAAAAACCAAAATATCTTACGGAATCCTATTTTTTATCAGAATAAAATTTAGCCTATGTTACTCGTGGATAATGTAGCTTTCGAATGGTGAAAGATTTTTTTAAATCGGCCCAGTACTTTTTGAGCCTATTCATTACAAACATACAAACATACAAAAATAATGTACAAATCTTTCCTCTTTATATTATTAGTGTAGAATTAACATAAAGCTAAAGTTGGTTTGTTTATTTGAACGCGCGAATCTCCAGATCTAAGGTACGGATTTGAAAAAATATTTTTATTACACAGCTAATTGTTAAGGAAGGTTATTTTCGTGAAAGTTTTAATTACCGTGCGAGTGAAGTCATGTGGAATAGCTAGTTAAACGTAAGCTCCTTTTCACTTTTATACGACTACATAAAAGTTAAGAGAATTTGAATTTACGTTTGACATTATGTTACGTGCAACCAAGTAAGTAAGGCTAAGTACGTGACAGTGTCTATTTCACAAATACTGTTATAACAATAGCTAATGTATATTTTAAGGGGGCTAACAAGCCTGATAGGTCATCATGAATAGCCTTAGCGTCTATCCGTCCACTGTTGAATATAGGCCTCACTCAACGAACGTGAAACCGATCCCTGACCACTCTTAAATACCTGGTATTTAATAAAAACATCGCTAACACAGCAGAGAGCTTTATTGGGAGTTGCTTTTTAGGTCCAAATCAGGTGTTAATAATTATATTGACCATTTATGTGTTTATTAAAATGGAAGCGATACGTGCTGTTGATGATGAATGTTATTTAAGCAGGATGTATTTATACATCTAATGTTATTTAATAATTGCTTCAAATTTGAACCTTTCAATAATGTAATAAAGCTGGACATTGTCGTAACACTATTTCGATGAAAACGTGTATTTAAATAATATTTATTTAAAACGCTACGATACTAATTTATTTTCTCACACAAAACCTTAAAACTTTTACAAGCGGGCGAGGGTTGTACTGTATTTTCACAAATCGCGACGCGAAACTTCGTGAAAGCTTTCATATAAATTTGGCGATAAATATATCGATATATAAAAATGTATTTACCGTATTTAAAACGGGAGCAGAGATACTTCCACGACGGTATAATCACAGACACAAACACACACAGCGGACACGACTCGACCAGGCGGGACCCGAATACGGACTGGGGGCAATTTGTTTTGTGAAGTCTTTGGGTGCCAATGTTGCCAGACGGCTGTTGAGAGCACCCCGATCAAAAACCTCCCAACTTTATACAGGGGGATGAAAATGTGTTTTTTATGACAGTTAAGTTTTTATTATGATTAAAGTTTGTTATTATTAGTAATTTTGGCTGTCACTCAATTGTGATTAACGGTTTGTGGGCTACTACCAAATTCCTCACTCACATTCTAGTGTAGTTAATAAATTCCCATTTCAAATGACTGTTTGTGGGCTTAATGTATCTATATACTAAAATTTACATTTGTGAGCTTAATACTTATGAATAGATGAGTAAAATTTTATCGTTTTGTAGTTTATCAATTGTACCTCGAATTAGTAGGTAATAGGTATATCAAACATTTTATGATTGAGTCATCATAATATTTATCGGCTAGAGATGAGGTACCTTTTTACCGTACATATTGTATATTACATAAAAAATATTTTTATTAAAGTCTATAAAGCACACTTCATAATGTATTGATAATAAATTAATATTATTAATATTGATAAAAAATTGTGATCAGTAAATACAAATATTAACATAATAATACAATAACAAAATATTCTTTCCGTGACCATGGTTGTTGTAAAGTATCCGAAACGTCGGGCATCATCTTAAACAGCGAAAAAACCCGTAAAAGTTGTTTCATTATAATAAAAATATAATGTCTTCTTGCCTATGTTCGTTGGACGGATAGAGGCTGATGATGATGATGGTCTTTTTTATGCATCTTGTCTTAAAATCGACTACACAGGACCACATTATTACACTAAACAAAAACAAAGGACCGCATAACTAGTATTACTAGACTAAACAAAAAAATATAAAGTTACCAAAATCCCGGGTAAGTCCCGCCGCCTGCCACACTGCCATTGATACCTGTACCGCGCACACAGACGCACGTCTTTCACAGGGACTCGTGTTATATCAAAGGGTCTGACCCACACACACACGCGAGCCCTAATTGTCGCGTTACTGAACTGGTTCTCAGTTCGATTCCCGACATTGCGAAGCGAAGTTGTCGGAATTTATTTAGTTGTTCTGATAGTATAAATTAATGTATTTATATGAGTTTGCCTATGTTTTTTATAATCACATATTTGTGAAAATAATATTGTAGTAAATACTGAAAGTAGGAGTCCCCTGTTAAGTAAAGAAATACCTGTAGTAGGGGGCATAATATTACAAAATGGTAAAAAAGTACATTTTTTTTGCATGTGCACATATTAGGGCTTTAACTACAGCTTAATTGTAAAGCTGTAGTTAAAGCCCTAATAAGCCCTTCCGGCCATCATTTACCGAAAGAATCGGCAAGTGACTAGTGAGCTGAACTATTTATTGATTGCTAGCAGTAGCTCGGTACGAGAGATATTCAATATTATTCTAAAAGTCCCCTAAAATATTTATGTTATTTAAATTAATTCATTGATTTTTTGAGTAATTATATAACTATATATTTTGTAAATTTTATTATTTATCTTATTTTTAAAATTAAAAGTTCCTATTTCCGTAATTAATATCCGGCAAAAGATGGTTTTTGCTATTTTATTTTAATATTTGTCAATTTACTAGCAATATCAACTATAAATATTTTAAGTATCACGGCTTTTACCCTTCGGATACGATTGAAACGGAAATGGTAAATGGTAACTGAAAGCCGGTCACTAATGATTTGGATTTTTATTAATTATATTTACATAAGTTAAAAGTTATATTTCCCAACTAGCTGTTGCCCACAGCTTTGCCTGCGCTATGTTTTAAGCCGTTGTAAATCTTAGTTCCTCCTATCGAATCAGTCGTCCCATCCCTATGAGCATGATATTATGTAGCCTTCCTCCATAAATGGGCCATCTAAAACTGAAAGAATTATTCAAATCCGACCAATAGTTTCTTAGATTAGCGTCTTCAAACAAACAAACTCTCCAGCTTTATATATTAGGAGATGATATCGGACTCCTATATTAAAATCCCTTTATTATCATTAATTAAAAGTAAACTTTCATTTGAATATTTTTTATTTGTTACTAGTTGTTTCCCGCGGCTTTGCCCGCGTTAACTTTAATTTATAGCCGTACTCAGATTGATGATGATTATTTTATAATCTAAGTTACTACCTATAACATGTGCTACCTGAAACGTAAAGATTAGCCGAAACAAACAGACAATCAGACGAAAAAAATATATAAACATGCACATAATGAAAACTAAAAAGCTGTTAATTTGAAATTTTAACCAGAATATGTAATACTTTCTATTCGTATAGATTATTTGTTATCGTTTTATATGTTATAAATAAAAAAAAATCTGTTTCGTGTTTGGTTTGGAATTTGGATGTGAAGTTGAATATTTAGATTGAATTATGATTGATGCTTTTCCGCGCAACGTTGTCGACGTAGCGCTGAACGGCAAGCAGCAAATCGCGTTTTTTATTCGTGTATACAAAATTTAATTGCAAATTAGGAGACGTACCTATCTTGAGTACGGAAATGGTATGCATACATTAATATTGCCTATTCTGGGGGCCTAATCAAAATTCCATTAAGAAAGCGTTAGCGAAGTTCGAAAATGATAAAATGCGTAGGATGGACCACGTGATTAAGCGCGACCTTATGTCAATCCATCGTTCTAGACTCCTAATGTTTGATTTTTCGTATTAAATGCATTCTGGCAACTAGCTGAGGTGAGACGAAAGGGGTTGCAATGCTGTGATTAGCTAATTCAATGTCATACATTACCAATCGCGGAACGTTAAAAAGAAATGGATATATTTCGCAACGGAAAAGAATGAGACGACACGATAGTTTGAGTACATTGTTTACGGCTTACATCGGAACTATAAGTCAGATGTGTCGCCAGAGCCCTTTCCCCTGTTATTAGGAGTCTATGGGTTATGTGGTCGATGTATCAATCCTATACATTTTATCATTTTGGAACTTCGCTAACGCTTTCTTAGTGGCATTTTGGCTAGGCCGCCTGGGCCCTGGACTTAAGATATAAAGATCTGTACGTACAGCCAGCGTCAGATTGATCTTAGCAGCCAAAGTGCTCAAAAAGATCTGACGGACAGAATTTCATTAATATCTAAGCATTCAAAGTTGTCATATAGATGTTAGCATCCAAAGTAGTCAAAACATCTAAGCAACACATTTTCCATATTTATCGGAGCAGCCAGAGTATTCATATACATCTTAGCATACAGACTGTTCACAGGTATCTAAGCATCCAGAGTGTTCAAAAATATCTTGGCATAACAGGAAAATCAATCTTATTACCAGTACTTAAAGTGTATATGGCTTATATTGATGGCAGACGTCAGTCGTAGATATACAAATAATGTCTTGTTAAAAGGAAAACATTACCTTATTAGACGTAGTTAGAGTGTAAAATTAATTAAGACAAACAATATTTACTATTGATTGTCAAAGTTGTAATTTAAAGAACTTTGCTTTTCTTCGATGTTTTTGTCTAAATTTAGATTTTAGATAATAATCAACAGACAATATTGCAAACGTGAAATTATACCAAGTAGCAAAATAAATATATAATGGACACAAATTCTATATCTTTTATATAATATATAATCAGAATCTCGGAAACGGCTCCAATGATTTTCATGAAATTTGTATACGCGGGGTTTTAGGGGCGATGAATAGATCTAGCTAGCATATATTTTTGGAAAATATCGTTTTATTCCTGTTATCAGTTAATGATAAACCGCCACAATATCATTAGGATACAAACGTAAATTTCGCAATTAAGCATTAAGATTGAATAGCTCAGTTAGAAAATCCAACTTACTCGAATCCTAAAGGGCCTGGTTCGTAACTCTAGTGCAATAAATTTCTTTTTTTTTTTGTTCCTTCCATATTTTAGGAGAATCCCTTTATCGTAATATCATATATAAGGGTATCCAAATCAAAACAAATAAAAACCAAATATTTGCTCGGTCAACCTGGTACTTCTATATTATTTGAGCATTCATATTTGTCATCTTGCTGTTGTCACGTAAAATATCATCATCGTCGGTTTTTATCCATGCACTATTGAAAATAAGCTTCCTTTGATGAATGCCAAGACGGCCGACCCCTTGCGACTAGCATCTAAAACTGCCAGTGCACGGGGATCATCTTACCACCTAGGAAATGGCCGATCAATACTTTGTCTAACTAAACCAACAACCTCTTTGACCAACCTTACCTACGGGCCCATCGACAACCCGGTTTGTTCAACTCTCTGCCACTTCAACTCGCTTATTTTTCGCGTGATTTTGGTAACTTTAGGTCTCTGGTAGAGGTCTTCGTTTTGAATCCTATCTGTCAAAAAAACACCCATGATAGCACACTCAATAGAACTTTGAGCTGCGACAAACGTTCTGGTAAGTCGTATATTTACAGGCCACATTTTGGCCCCGTACGTCATCACGGTGAAAGAGCAAGAAAGGTTGAAGTCCTTCGTCTTGAAACTCTGAGGTGTAGACGACGCGAAAATATGACTGAGCTTCCATAGAACGGGTACCATCCCAATGGTCTTCCCTCAAACTTTTGTCTAGTCAAAGTTTTTTCGAAGACCCACACGTCGAGTGGATTCACTTAGATTGCAGGATCTCTTGCAAGCCTTCCAGCGATTTATAGCAGTAAAGATAGACGCGCAAAAAAAAAACATTTTTATCGAAGTTAGAGCTGGAGTATTAATAAATGAAAGTAAAGTGTCAACCCATATAATATGTCCTATTCCTGGGCACAGGTCTCCTCCTCGAAATCAGACGAAGAAGCTATTGGACTACAGTTCACCGATGCTTTGGCTCAATCCTGGTTAGTGAATCGAGAGGCGAGTGAGCGATGGTATCATGCTCAGAGTGTAATCAAAAATTTAAAAACCCACGTTACAAATCACTACATACGGTCATGATTGAACCTCGAGCTCTAACTCCAGAAGAGGCCAAGACTGTACCTACGTTTAGCCAGGTGACCAGCTGATTACATTCATGTAAGATGGGTGCTTCTTCCACAGAGCAAGACTGGATCAAAGCTATTATATTTCCGAAAGCAGACATTTAAATCTGATCGCTTTGATGGCGGCTACACGCGATTATTGTATTTTATTATTTTTCTGACCACTTCCAGACATAGGCCTTTTCAATGAACATTAAGATCAGTCGTCTATATAAATTTCTATCTATTTTTCTCGATTCCTTTTTTGTAAAGAAACATCATATGTCATCATTTATTCTGTTATTATACATTTTAAACTTTCAACTCTTAATTTTTGCTGTGTTATTTATTTCCTTAGCTGGTCATCTTTTATTTTATGTATATATTGTGTTTACTTGTTAACTTTGATTTGCCTTATTTGATTTCTTATAAATAAACTGTATAGGCAATAGTAATAATAATAATTTTATTTAGACAATTCTCAAATATGCATCGCAATTTTAGGTATCAGATGAATACGATAGAAGGAGCTAAGAAGTCGGACCAACAACAGGCAATTGGTCCAAAAGTTCGGAATGGTTCAGTTTCCACCCTATTTCTAGTGGGACATTCTAGCGTTTAGGAAGACTTGTTTTAGTTGCAGTCAGTAAGAAATTAAACCTTCAAAACTTGATTGACGATCACATGCCTAGATAATGGTTTGATGCTAATTGTAAATTTTAAAAAATCTTTCGGTAAGAAGCAACTTTCAGAGATACATATAGGCTTACGTAAGTGGGCGGCTACAGGTTGATGATGATAATGGATAAAAAGTTGTTAAGGACGCTCTACATTCTCGACAAAAGATTTCAGCGAGCGTACTATACTCTGAGACACAAGTCTGGGTCGGCTCTACACATTTTTGTTCAGAGCACTTTTTCACTCGTTATATTATGCACGTTTTTTTTGTAATGTAATATGCTACAACATATATTTATCGTATCGATTAATATTATTATTATATTTATTTTATTTACGATTTCCGTGCAGGTCCGCGTTGGATGCGAGTAGCGAGGGATCGGTCGTCTTGGCGTTCAGCAGTGGACAGATAAAGGCTGATGATGATAATGATAATGATATATGTACTTATCATTAGCGAAAAGATTAAGGATAGCTTTCATATAAGCTAATCGATATTTTTAAATACCTATATTAGTTTTATGTAATACAAGAGTCCTCTGATTTGGTCACAAACAAAAATTACACACATACTACATAGTCAATTCTTGCCGAATAGGCGAACTCTTGTGTTTGGTAAACTTAAATATTATTATAATTAATTTTGGCGATAATGTGTAACACACTTTATGATCACATAAATGTTTTATATAAAATATTTGCTTTCAACAAATTCTGAAATAGAAAAATGACATGTCAAGAACCTGACACATTGAAGGAAAGAGATAGCTTATTAAAAATTGTTTAAGTAAATAAAGACAGATGATACTAATTGAATATCTACGACTGACGTCTGGCAGTAATATAAGCCACATACACTTTAAGTACTGGTAATAAGATTGATTTTCCTGTTGCTTAGATGTTTTGACTACTTTGGATGCTAACATCTATATGACAACTTTGAATGCTTAGATATTAATGAAATTCTGTCCGTCAGATCTTTTTGAGCACTTTGGCTGCTAAGATCAATCTGACGCTGACTGTACCAATATCGTGGCAATTTTATCTGTGATGTAACTATGTGAGGCCCACCATGTTGGAACACAGCCCTCCACATAGACAATGCATATAATATTATGTATTTTAGCATGCGAATGCATTTCACATGTATCTAGGTTTATTGTTTGTAAAGAGCTGGTTTGCAGCCGAATTGGGCCGGCACGACCGGGGTGGTGCCTCCCGCTCACATACCGGCGTAAGGTAGCAGCTATGCTGTCGTGTTTCAGTCAATTTCTGTCTGCAGAGAAATTATTGTTTATAAACATATATAAATAAATTTACATTAGGATTTTATCATCTCCTTCGCTGTGAGACTGTATTTGTTGCCAAGTATTGTACGTTTATAGTCAGTCCATATTCTGGTAATAAGTGATTCCGACATGATATCATATCATGCAATATAATATCTATGGACGCTTTTACACCACGTCAATCTGGTCCCGTGCTAAGTTTCCGAAGAACTTGTGTTACGGGTACCAGACAACGGAAATACATATATTTAATGCTTTTATATTAATACATATATTTCAGATTTTTATTATATAATCCATAAATTTAATACACATCCATGACCCAGGAACACGTAAAACTTTTTTGTTCCCTGGCGAGATTCGAACCCGCTACCTCCGGCTTGAGCGCCAACGCGCTAACCACTGAGCCACAGAGGTCGTCATGATAGATACCCGCCTGTATGATTTGCAGGTTCATTTCGTTAAACAAACACCGTTTTCTAATTTTTGAAATGAAACCTAAAGAGCATACTATTACTTCGATTAATTATTTGTAGTCTATATTCTATAATATCTAAGTAGTCTGTAAGTATGTATGTACAAACATGTTTAAAGCCGTGTTCAAACTAAGTTACGGAGTGTCGGTTGACCTTCGCCTAGGTGCGATAACGATCTCAGTACCAGACGATCGATTTACTAGCCGTGGTACAAGAACTATCCCGGAACTAATCTTGATGTATTTGAGAACATTGATTTAAGAAAAAAATAATACACTTATGAAAATTCTCATCATCTAATATAAAAATATTCTTGTGTCACGGTGTATGTGATTTAACTTCTCCGAAACGACTCGACTTTCGTGTGTATATCGGTTACGTATGCGATTTGCATACAACATCTATTTTTCATCCCACTTTATTCGGACAGCTAGTAAGTAGGTAGTATATAAGATAAGCTTATCTTTATCACAAACTTTGAGCGAATGGCTTAGTACCAGGCAGTACCTATATACTTTTTCAAATCTGTGGTCTTTTACAACAGTATCCTAGCCATAGCCATAGCCATACGAGCGCAAGTTTGAGGGGTAATTATATTGTATAGTTACTAAGTAATAATAATTATTATAAAGAAAAAATAAAAACATTGTTTGTTTGGTTGAATTGAATAGGCTCCAATGTTTCACCAATTAAAAGATACATTATCAGCATATCAGCTAATGTATCTACTATCTAATATAAAAAAAACTAATTTATGTTATTTTTTATTTTGTTTCCGTTTCCTATGTAGAAGGTAAGCTGTTTATCTTCTTACTTTTTATGATTATATGTAAATGGAAATAGCTCTTTTGACCTTAAGTTTTGGCTTGGCAGATCGCAGATAAACAAACAGACAGATAAATAAACAACAATGGAATCATATAAAGTTTAAGAGTTCCATTTTGTAATTTTGTAGAATGGACCCCTAAAAACTTTTGGGCTATTAATAATTATAAACATTTATATTTATAGTTTATTGTACTGCATGTAGTGCTCTCCATTTTTTTGCGTTTATTGCGGACATTTTTTGACAAAAAAACGGCGCTAAATGTCCATAAACTTGGACTATGTAAAGCGAGTTCGAAATTCTCTTCGATTTCGCGCGTGTAGCTGACAGGTGATGTGTGGCCGCCATTTTGTCTGGATTTATCGTCTGTGGTTTGGTTGGATTTATTGGCGGGCAATTTGGTCTGCCGCAGTAACGCGCTATTGATTGAAATACGATTCAATATACCTATCACTTTTTATATTTAATTGATTACAAAATAGTTACTAAAATCAGTTAAATTTGTGAGTCGAACAAGTTGCGTTGATGTTGACATATTGTGCGCTTGGAGTTCTCTAGGTTGCGGGTTACCTAAAATATATTTTACTTGAAGCTTGTCTCTGGTAGTGGGTAATGGGTATGGGCTCGGCCTCTTGAGCGACAAGGTCCGGGTTTGATCCTGATTCCACCCCCACATCTCGTGGTGCCTTAAAATGGGGTTTTCTAATTTCTAAATACACCCGAATACGAGACCATCGTTCGCTCATCGGTGAAGAAAAACATCGTGAGGAAACCTGCATGCCTGATGAGATTAAAAGTCTTTGAAGGTATGTGAAGTTTATCAACCCGCATTGGGCCAGCGCATCGGTGAACTATGGCCCAATACCCTCTTCGAGAGTAATTACTGGCTGCTGGCACCAACATTTAAGTGCCTTAAATATCTGGCTTTACTTCGCGTAAGGGTCCTGGATCTGTGGTGAATCGCAATCGAAACGCATAATCCACTAACGGCGGTTTTCAATATCCTATCTATCTTAAAATTTTCTTATCCATCTTACAATTTTGTCAGATTTTGTAAGAAAATGTGTCAAAATTTATCGATAGATAAGAACATTTTAAGATGGATAGGATATTGAAAACCGCCGTAAACCACCTGCGATCGCCGTCAGCCGTTTTTTGGTCGTCCCGGATGTTTATGGGTGACGTTAATCATTTTCCATATTTGATTGTATAAACCTGGGGGCCAAGCCAAAATAACAGTAAGAAAGCGTTAGCGAAGTTCGAAAATGATAAAATGTATGGGATTGACATAAGGCCGCGCTAAATTATGTGATATATATTTTTTCATTTTCGAACTTCGCTAACGCTTTCTTAATAGCATTTTGGCTGGGCCCCCAGGCCTGTCCAAACCAGATGTGATCCTGGGCCAATACAAATTACTAAATAGATTGGAGGGCCGCACAAATAAAAAGTCTACTTATTAGAAAAAAGGTTTAGTACTTACACCCGGTTTCTGAAACGTTGATCAAAGTGTATATCAACTAACATGGCTGTTAATGGCGGTTAACATTCCAGATTCAAATTTGATAGAATTTTAGTTAATTTTTGCGTTGATCAGCCTTTCAGAAACCTAATATTATTATTATTATTAAAAATATCCCATAAAATTAAATAATACCAATAAAATTTGAAAAAAAAGGGAACATATTATTATTCTTCCTTTATAATATTTAAAACTCATCGGCCACCGCGGACCGAGCTTTGGACAGCCCTAGTATAGACCACAGTGACGGCTGAATATAATTTATCATCATCATTAGCCTTTTCCCGTCCACTGCTAAACATAAGCCTGCCTCAACGAACGCCAAGACGACCGATCCCTTGCTACTCGCATCCAACGCAGAGCTGCCACTGCACGGAGATAGTCTTCCCACCTGGTTAATGGCCGACCAACACTACGTCTATCTTCATATTCTTCCGCGTGGTATCGGTAACTTTAGTTTGACTGGCGGAGGTCTTCGTTTCGAATCTTATCTGCCAAAGAAACACCCAACTTAGCACGCTCCATAGCACGTTGAGCTACGGCAAACTTACGGACCAGTCGTAAATTAAGAGGCCACGTTTCGGCCCCGTAGGTCAACACGGGGAGAACGCATTGGTTGAAGACTTTCGTCTTATAACCCTGCGGTAGTCCATTGGCTATTTGTGGAACGATGAGACTCATTGTCCAAAAATGATCGTTACATTCAAGAAAGCAATATAGGTTTGAAATAAAAAAACAGTTTTAAAACAAAATATATATTAACTATATTATATTTTACAGTGAATGTTGTGATTTTTTTGTCAATCTCTAAAAACAATTAACCACGTCTTTTGTAATAAGTTTTTTCATTTTTGTCCTGTAATATACATCTTATGTCCGTTTACTGCTGCTTAGTAGCCGGAGATTTGGTGTTGAGTTCAATACAAGAATACTGTCTAAATTAAGAACTATTTAGCATTCTATTTTATATTGACTTTTCTATATCATAATGTTATAAAACCATTCAAATTCTTTGTGTGATGTGTCGCACACATATGGTATGAATAATTTTACTAGGCCGAACTGAAGTTAGCTAAAAGTGACGTCGCATTTAATTTCCTATATAATACAAAATGATCTTACTTAGATCGATTTAAAACTAATTTCCGCTACATTACACCTGTCCCGCTAGTGTAAACGCAGCATTTCATGATTTTTTAGATAGACATAGAATCTATAAAAAAATTTCTCAACCACTTAACTAGTAAACACACATACTACTGAATATAATACGTAAAAACTAAAAAGGCAGTGGGTTCGCGAGATGAATATGTTTTTGTTGTTGTAATGTTTGTTTTTAATTGTCATTTTTTCAATTAACTATACTAATACTTGTAATTATACCACTTCATAGCATGTAGTAATAATGAAATATTTCTTTATTTTGGAAACCTTTGACCGTTTTAAAAAGTGATTACAAGCAGAGGTTCATACATATAAAAAAAAGTATTCTAGCACAGAAATGATCATGAAAAATTGGAGAAGTGAATAAAAGCGACATAGTAAATGATTACTAAAGATATTATGTACAATACGCGCCATATAATTTTGCCGATCTGAAGTTAGCTAAGAATGCTAACTTACAACTCTGATAAAAACATTTCATATAAGCATAATATTGCATTTCACGTGCAAGTTAACACTAGATACTGCGACCTAATCATTGCATCTACATTTATTTTTAATATTTAATGTAAAACTTTGTCGTTTCAGATATTATATAGGTACTTATATATTAAGATTTTTACATATCGCACTTTACATGACCTATTTTAAAAGATCTATCGGAGATAATAATAATATAAAAGCTTTATTACTATTGATGAGTATACATTTAATTATTCATCTTAATACTTGTTTTACATTAAGATGTTTCCATTCTCAACGTTTAGGATATTTCAAAGCAGCCATGATTACGTGAGGATTCCTCTCAGACAAGTATATCATCTGAAACGTCGGGCATCTAAAAATCTTAATGCGATCAAATGAGTAAAAACTAGTTTCCCTTTACAATCAGCGAACTTTCTGTTAAATATTATTATTATTAACATTATATGTAAGATCATTCCATTTCAGTTCTTTGATCTGGTAAAAAATATACCATAGAACTAAAAAAAAAAAAAAAAAACAATATTACACCTACGGTAGGCAAGCCAACATTTGAACATTTGATTTGCATTGAGCGCTCCAATCCTTTTCAGATAAAGCAAGACTGCTCTTTAGTCTCAAAAGTAGCCATTTTTTCTGCATCACAGTCACATTTTACATAGTAGGAAGCTATTGTTAAGATTAAAAATATTGCATATATGTTACTAATTTATATATATTTACTTTTTTTTATGCAAAATATTTTTTAGCTTTTATTTAAATATGATACATGCGTTACATTATATATGGTTAAGAACAATGTATTCTAGATTCAAAAGACGACAGGTTCAATAAAATTAACATTCAAATTGGTTTTAAAATTTATAATTCTATATAATAAATATTTGACATCTGAAAGCAACATTATGTCGCTATAACATTCGTTTTCACAGATTCAGACACAGATTTATAAATAATGACAGATGGAGCATGCCGAACACGCGAGTGACGCCACCAAAGCGAATACAACCTAATATACGTTTAGAGTACGACGCTATGTTAACACACTTGAGAGCGCTTTTGAATTTGTATTCGCTTTAAAGCGTCACACGCGTGTTCGGCATGCTCCATCTGTCGTTATAAATCTGTGGATTCAGATATGTTTATTCTTAGCCGAGCATTTAACCTCCAGTAAACAAAAAACCACGGAGTATAGATAAGCAGTCCGAACGTAATCTTGAAGGAATGGTCTCAATTTAAATGACAGAAGTTTTGTCGGTATAGCACGCCTTTTGAAGAAGTACTAGGCTAAATTTTTACGCGGGAAGTTTGTGGCGCTGATTAGTCCGCTACAAGTTATACAGCGTAGCATCGGTGATCAACCGATCCTAGCGCAGACAGCGGCAGAAAAAGAACTGAGATCTGGGTTTATTATTGTGTACATAAATACTATGGAAAAGCCCATATCGTTCGGACTCCTTATATCTATACTTCATGAAAAAACTCTTTGACATTGGCAAATCCTTGCGGAAGCCATTGTAGACCAAGAAGATTCAGATGATTAAAAATATGTCACGTGTTCGGCTTTTTTTGCATAATCTTATTATGCGGTTACATATTTTTTTTATTTTTTTTAAATTTTTTATGAAATACTTTAGTGTCCTTAAAAATAGGTGTTTGTCATATCTATATAGTTATCTCTCTTTATATATTGTTAGTTGCATAGGCAAGACGTCAGACGCCCCAACTGATAGTAAGGGATGAGCGGAACCGCCTCCATGTTCCCTATCCGGAGATAAGATGTTCAGTTTTTTTTTCGAAGGTCTAGACTTTTAGGCCTGATGGCCTTTAAGCTCAAACGGTGGGTAGGTGAACAATAAGGACGCCCCCCTCCGTGCCCCGCAGGGGGCGCGGTGTGTCGCGCGCGCTACTCTGGAGAGTAGGTGTTTGGCTAATCAAATCCAATACGGTCGACGAGACATTAGCGGATGAAGTTAAACTATTAGTCGGAGGGCCGGCCCTCTCCTCCCCCTCTGACGGGGAGGTGGGTTGTGCGCGGAACCCGTGCAATGGACCGATAGCAAAGTGCTATCAGTATTTTCGCGGTTTTGATTAGTGTAGACTCGTATCGGATTCGAACCTAATCTTACCCGATCGATCCGGATCGATGTATTTACCATGTGTAGGGATCGACGTCGCTCACGACCCCGAGGCCCAAGCGGTGTGACTGAGTACCTAACCCCGGATGTTGTATTGTTATGTGTGCTGTGTATTCTATCTTGAATTTCGCGTCGCGATTTTGCGTCGCGCATTAATAGCTGAAAGATTTAGTCAGCCGGATCGGTATTAAGTCTCTGTGTCAGTAATCACACTGTCTATTCTGCCCTTTTCTCCGAAACACGATAATGTTGTTTCACAGAAGTAAGGGGTAATATTATATATGCATCGGTATATATTTATAGATATAACGTCTCAAGTTATACCAAATAAACATAATTTTATAACTTACTGGCGACAGACTAGACGTAATAATTAAATTACTAATCTATCTATACGGTCTATTTTCTTGAATACACGTCTATAAAGCTAGAATGGCCAAATGGGTAGAATCACTAAAATGTTTGCTAAAAATTTAATGTTTTTAAGCGCTAATTTAGTGCTGCAAAATCAAATTTTACGCCCGAGTAGGATGATAAAACTACTAGCATATTATAACTAAGCTAACAGTGTACTGTGGGCTATAACGGTCATAGTGTTAATAAGAACTAAGTGTTCTCAGTAATAACAGTGTACAGTTTGGAGACGATCATATTATTACATTAAATCAAAATAGCAGCTACACTAGTCCATACTAGTATGTTGAATCTATCAAAAATATCCTGACGTGGATATAATAAAATTTCTTTTCAAACAATGTAAATAGCACAATGATGAAAACAGAAAAAAACCATTCTAGCTTCACAGGCGTCGTGGGTAGATAATAAGTCACAATATTTATAGTATTATAGCTTATATATTACAGTTTGCAGTGCACCCCCTTCCTAGGTATGTTGACGAACGGGGTGGGGAGGGGGTGAAGTCTCCTCCTCCACTTGAACTCCACGAGATCCGTTATTTTGACCGCCTGTGAAGGAATGAGTGTTATTATATTCACACATGTTCAAGCAAGTTGTTTGCAATGAATTACTTTATATTAAAGTATTAAAAACCGGTCAAGTGCGTGTTGAACTAGCGCACGAAGGGTTCCGTCCCACTACACATAAGGACTACATAAGGACAGGCAGACGGACAACAGTGACGTTATAAGAGTAACCTTTTAACCTTTATGTACGGAACCCCAAAAATATGAACAATAAGCAGTAGACGTCCAATATAAAAGAAAAACATTAAATGTCCCCAAGCTGTTTGTTACACATCATGAAAAACTAACGGAATAATTTGTCACAATAAAATGTTATCAATACAATTATAGTTCAAATCACATGTAAAACATGAGAGTCAAAAGCATTATCATACGACCCTGAAAGTGTCGAAATCAAGTATTAAGTACGTTACTGAAATCATTTTTCAGTCTAAAAAAATGTAACAGCCGAATCGATTGCGATGACCTCGTACATGTCCATCTCTACCTCTTTCTCTCTCTCTATCTCTTACTGTCCTCTTTCTCTCTTGCTGCTCTCTCTATCTGTTACTGTCCTCTTTCTCTCTTGCAGTTCTCTCTCTATCTCTTACTGCTCTCTCTTAACTCACCTTGGCGTCGGTCTCCTGTGCCTCTCCCGCCGCGCCCGCGCCGCCCTCCGCCGTGGACACGACGTGCACGGACAGCTTCCGCCGCTCGGGTGATTCCTCGCATATGTGCTTCTGTACGACAGTAATAATATTATATTCTTAATATTAGAGATTTGAATTTTTTATAATCTTACTAATATTATAGACGTGAAAGTTTGTAAGTATGGATGTTTGTTACTCTTTCACATGAAAACTACTAAATGGATTTTAATGAAACTTTACAATAATCTACCTTACTGGCTGTTGCCCGCAGCTTCGCCTGCGTTAACTAAGATGATTCTTAACACCTTGTGTCCGAAAAACCCAAATATCTTACGGAACCCATTTTTTTTTTCAGAATAAAATTTGGCCTATGTTACTCGTGAATAATGGAGCTTTTGAATGGTGATAGAATTTTTGAAATCGGTCCAGTACTTTTTGGGCCTACTCATTACAAACATACAAACATACAAAAATAGGTACAAATCTTTTCTCTTTATAATATTAGCACAGTGTAAATAAAGTGATATTAGTATAGATATAGATAAAAGAAAGTCTATTCATTACAACCAAACAAACAAACTTTTCCTCTTATACCCTAATATTATATATTAGGGTAGATAATAATAAATTCCTCATTTCTCAATCAGCGGTTACATCACACCTTGAGGTATAAGTAAAAGATTACTCGTGTTGGGGCTGTCTTGCTCATTGTATTGACAAGGCATTTTATGCCATTGAATAATTATATTGATTATTTTCCATTAAACATATCTTTCACACCGTTTGACATGTTTTTAATGATTACGGGGACAAATAATAAAAATAAGGGTATTATTTATATTAATTGTCCCCGTAATGTTGTATGAACGTTACCTTAAAGAACTGCAAGAGCTCCTCTTTGGTGATGGTGTTCAGTTCTTCCACTTCCACGTGCGACCGGTCGAAATTGTACACCTGATATAATATCGAATATTATAAAACAATTGTAAGGTTTTCATCATCATCATCAACGCCATCAGCCTATATCCGTCCACGGATAAACATATAATGGGACAATATTTACTTTCATATTATATTTTTATTGAAGGGGAAAACTTCTTTTGGCGCACCGCACATTTTTTCGTAGGTGAGTGAGGCTGATCCGTCACGTTCCGAGGTGAAAGGCTCGATCGGGTGAACTCGGGATAGCCGAGTATACCCGAGCGAAGATACTCCAATCAGCATAAAGGCATACTACGCACTTCCTTCTCCCCAGATCTCGACGATAATACAGGTTACTATTAAAATTAACTATGAATAAAATGAAGTCTTTGAAATGGGGAAAAGATGGATGAAACGGGCAAAGGACACAGCGTATTGGTAAAAAATCGGTTGTCTGTAAAGTCGGTTTACTGACGAACGTCACAACGTTATAAGAAAATACTGATGGGCCGATTGTGCCTCTTTGTCGCTCGTTCCACTTCAAGCCTTAAATTGAACGCCTCAGAGCGAGGTAACGCCGTGTGAGTCATGTTTTTTCGTGCGTGGAGCCGGCTTCATCGAATTATAATACGTTGTCACGTCAAAAAGGGTGTTGCCCTATACTCAGAAAAGGACAATAACGGGCTGATGAAGTCTTTATGCAAAACGTATAGGCCCAATACCCTCTCGCCTGTTTCGAGGGGGCGTGTCCGGCGGCAGTTCGCGTTACCTGTCCGCTGATCTCGGACCACACGCGCGAGGCTTTGGCGGCCAGCCGCTTGGGCCGCTCGAGCCGCTGCGCCGCGAGCGCCGACCGGTGCTTCACGAACTCTTCCTCGGTCATCTTCTCCAGGTACTCCTACAACACAAAACCCTTATTAGAATTGGCTGGTGCTATTAAATATCGGCTGACAATTAGACACAGCAATGACACGTTTTAACTCTACGAGATAGTACATTATTGATACAACATATTGTCAAAGAACTCAGACGTATATATAGAAGCACAATTCTTAAGGATTTTTTGTGCCGACTTTATTGGGGACATGTCCCCAGTTCACACTCGCTTGCTTTCGTAGGCTCATACGCTGGGGACATCGCGGTGTCCCTCAAAGTGCTCATAAGAACTGTCCTCCTATGTACGTCTGAATTCTTTGATTGATGATATTGTATTTTATTGGGCATTATAGTATTTACATAAAATCTTTTATTCTTATTAGATACTGCGGAGGATTCTTCTCTCATTCATCTCTTCGTTATTTTTTTTATTTATTATACCATAATTATTAAATTTTTATTTAATCAATTATATATTTCGAAATAGAAAACCAAAAGACTTTTGATATTAAACATTTTAAATGGCCTGCATTTATCGTTGTGAACTGGTAACTTAATAAATAAATATATTTTTGACTCGTTTCGAAATGCGCAAGACTCGCTCGTATTTCATTCACGCAGGGTATAAGCCTGGTGTACCTGCGAGGTGGCGATGAAGGCCTCGATGCGCTCCTCTAAGTAGGCGGGGTGGCCTTCGCCCTGCACGATGAACCGCAGCCCCTGCTGTCCGTTGGACACGCGCATGCCGCTGAACACTAGGTAGCCCAGTTGCTCCTGGAATAGTCATCAATGGGTGAAACAAACGCTCGAGTGTGGTATCCATATACGAAAAGCTGAATAATCTGTCTGTATGTATCCAAAAAATGTTTAGCTACTGGCTGAATTTAAATAAAATGTGGAAAATTGCAGTCGAAGAAGACAAACGACGTACGCGCAGAACAAACGTGCACGTATTGAACGTCTATATTGGACCATCTTGACGTGACTTGACATCTTGATATTACTGACTTGGTCCTACAGACCCACCTTGGTCCAATTCACCCATCCTTTCGTCTTCACTTATCTACTTTAGTCATATTAACCCACCTTAGCATCGATCAAAATATATACCTCAGTTACCGCGCGACCGCTAAAAAGTGTCTCGATCCAATTGTGCTTAAAACTGTTCTAAGCACAATTGTGAGTATGGTCTCTGGTAATATTTTTTACAACTTCCACGATACGCACATTTGTAATTCCATAAGAATTACAGAATTACTATTGAAAATAGAACGTTATTATTGAGGAATAAGGACGTAAATAAAAGAAAAAGAATTTGACTTGCAACTTAGCAATGGCATGGCATGGGACACTTTTTCGACTAGGATTTGTAGGTAACATTGTATCTAGGGTATATTTGATCGAAGCACCTTAGTCATATTAATTCACCTTGGTCATATTAATCCACCTTGGTCCTATTAACTAGCTAGCCCTTGGTCGTAATGACCCACCTGGATTCTATTGACTCACCTTGGTCCGCAGCACGTTGAAGCACGGCTCGTTGAGCACCTGCGCCAGCAGCTCGAGCGTGACGTTGGCGCGGGTCTGTCGCGCGCCGCACGCGTAGTACAGCGACGTGCACGACGACTTGTGAACGCCCGCTTCCACCGAGCGTAGGTACCACGCCCCTGCACGCAATATTTCATTGTAAAAAGTTTTTCCAATATTTAGGATCAATATATTATAGTTTATATTATAAGAAAAAAAATGAACCAACTTTTCACTTTATTGCGTGGAACAAAATTTCAAATATCTTACGAAAATTCGTATACAGAGTGTATTTTGAACGCTTTGAAAAACGAAGAGGTATGATAAGTTGGCATGGCCTGACATGATAGAAGTGACAAAAACGCAATATATTTTTTTTCTTTTCGGTTGTCTTTTATAACTTTTTTGTATATAATCCGGTTTGGTAAACATAAAGTTTTTTTTTTTTTTTTTTTTTTTTTTTCGGTTGGATCTATGCTAATGGTCCTAGTGACCGTTATGCGTCATCGGAAATGGGGTGATCCGGTTGGATCATCCTATGACGTTAAAAATTTGGGGGGTTGCCCCCCGCCATGTTCATGGCGTCGGGTTTGTACCTAACTTGGTCAGCTACGGTCGACTGGTTTGGAACGGGTGACGTTAGAAACCTATCGTGAGGGCCGGCCCTCCCCTCCCCCGGTAGCGGGGGAGGCGGGTCAAGCGCGGGACCCGAGCAAGCTGCCGATAGCAGAGTGCTATCGGTGATTACACGGTCTATATTGGTGTCGACTCGTAGCTGATCTGAGCCTATGCTGTCGCGGTTGATCCGGATCAACTGGTCAACGGAGTGTAGGGTTCGACGTCGCATACGACCCCGGGGCCCATGCGGTGTGAATGTGTGCCTAACACCGGCTGTGTTATGTCTGAGTGTGTGTTGTAGCTTACGTCGCGCTTCAGCGTCGCGCTTTAACAGTTCTGTGATTTTATCAACAGGATCGGTTATGACATTCTTAGGTAACCTAGACTTATTAGGTGCTAAGCTATCGGGGGTGTAGTTTGCCGCACTCACGACGAGTGGGTTCGGGTGGAGAAGTGCCTTTTCGAAGTGACGTTCTGACATCGCTTTGAAATGGCCCCTAATCGAATCTAGTCTGAGGTCACGGTGTAGGTCGATGTTTCTTACGTACCACGGGCAACCGGTTGCCACACGTAAGAATTTATTTTGGATCGTTTGGAGGCCTCTGAGTCTATGCTGAGGCACATGCGCGAATGCCACACAGGAGTATGACATGATGGGGCGGATACATGATTTATAGAGGGTGAGCTTGTGCCTGAGGGGCATTTTGCTCTTTTTGTTTATGAGGAAGTACAGTCTACTACTGACGAAACGGGCTTTTTTAGAAATCGCGGCGATGTGTGGTCTAAACGACATCGACCTGTCGAGGGTGACCCCCAGGTACTTGACCTGTCTAACTCTGGGAATAACGACGTTATTTAGTAAGATTGGTTTCATCGTGAACCATGTTTGTCTGCGTTTAGGTAAGCGTGTCTTTCTCTTACGAGAGAAATGAATCGACGCGCTTTTATCGGGGTTAATAGCTATTCTCCATTTTGCGAACCAGTTGCCTAGTTCGGTGACGGCACGTTGGAGAAATAGCGATGCTCTATTAGCATTAGGGTGGGTAACGTATAGAGCTGTATCGTCAGCGAAGAGAGCCAGTTTGACGTCCGGAGGTCTGGGGATATCTGATGTGTACAGATTGTATAGAGTTGGGGACAGCACGGAGCCCTGGGGGACTCCGGCCCTCAGAGGTCTCAGGGAAGAGAGGGTGCCTTCGACCCTATACCTAAATGACCGGTTTGACAGATAGTCGCGGATGATGATGACTAGCCTATCCGGTATTCCTAGCTTGTACAGTTTGTACACGAGGCCTTCGTGCCATATCCTATCGAAGGCCTTTGCTACATCGAAAAATACGGCGCACGTATCGCGGGAGTTCTTTTTATTGAAACCTCTGAGTATGTCTTCGGTCATACGGTGGACTTGCCTTGGACAGCAGTGGTTTTCGCGGAAGGCGAATTGCTCGTCTATGAACAGGTTCTTTTCGCCTATAACGGCTTTGAGCCGCTTAAGCAGAACCCGTTCGTAGATTTTGCCAATCGAGCTTAGTAGACTGATGGGCCGATAGCTAGACGGTTCCGTGCCCGGTTTGCCGGGCTTAGGTATGCCGATAACCGTAGCTTCTTTCCATTGGTCTGGGAACCTACAGCCCTTTAGGAGGGCGTTGAAAATGCTAACCAGGAGGTAAACAAGAGCGGGTGGGAGTATTTTAATGACTTTGTTGGAAATCCCGTCCGGCCCGGGGGCCTTCTTGGAGTGAAGTCGTTTGATAATGTCTTGGACTTCTTCTACATCCGTCGGAGGGATAGGATCCCCCTCCGGCGGCGCAGAAGTCTTCGACTCTACTACCCTAATTACCTCCTCTACGTGGGAGCCTATGGAGGGTGAGGGGGTAGTGATGTTTGGGGTACACTGGCTCTCTAGTGTATCGGCTAATAGTTCCGCCTTGTCGGCGTCCTCTAGTGCAGGCGCGCGATTGGGTCTTTTTAATGGCGGCATAGATGCCTCCGTTTTCTTTCTAAATGAACGAGCGAGTGGCCAGTAGGCCACATGGGAGGGTGAGATTTCACTAAGGAGGCGATCCCACTTTTCGGCTTTGTGCTCTAAGATGCGTGTTTTAACGTCTCTTTCGAGGTTACGGAGGTCACGACGATACTCGTCCGCCGGGTAGCGAGCGTATCTGCGCCTTGCGGTGTTTTTGGCGCGTATGAGTGCTTTAATGTCATCCGGGAGCTCCCAGTGTCCATCGCTGGACGTTGAGATCTCCCTAGATGACTTTTCCATCGTCGCTACCAGATGGTCGGTAAGGTTGGAACTGGCCGCAATGGCCGCCTCGGGACTCTCTATAGTGTCCGGGATGTTGTCGAGTTGACTCGAGCGAAGTGAATTTAAATTTTCATTTAGTAATTTAAAGTCGATGATCTTTTTCTTTTGATTTTTAGTATTATTCTCGGGGTTACCTAATTGAATTAATACTGGTCTGTGGTCTGAGTTAAGCTCGTGTACTGTTTGAATAGAATGCACCAGAAGGGATACATTGCGTATTATACATATGTCTAATATGGATGGCCGCACATTACTCCTATCGCTGTTTGCGAAGTCGTAGCGTGTTGGCTCATCTGGGGCGACTACTGTACAGGCTAGATCATCGACGGCGCGGCAGAGAATTATACCATTTTTATTGTTTTCTCTGCAGCCCCATGCCTGATTTTTACTGTTTAGGTCGCCGGCTATAAAGACGGCGTTGCCTAGTTCTAATAGCGATTTGAGATCGCTGAAGAGTAATGTTTTATTGCACGATTGATATACCGAGGCGATGATGATCGACTGATGGCCGGTCATGCTCACCTGGCAGACGGACGCCTCCAGTGAAGCTAGAGGCGGTGTGTCTAATGGGATGCAATGGAGTGTTCTTTTGTAATAAATTAGTGTACCTCCGAGGCGGGATCGCAACCTATCATTCCTAACGATGTTATAATTAGGGATACGCGGATTGCTATTACATGGTTTTAGAAACGTTTCCTGCACAAGGAGGACGTCAACATCGTATTTTTTTACGAAAATGCGAATTTCCTCTAAATTCGCGCTAATGCCGTTCGCGTTGAACGACACTAGTCGGAGCGAACGCGGTTTTGTCCTAGCCGTGGTAGCCATTTAAGGGCTTTGAGAGGGGGGGGACCTAATCTTGGCGACCAGGGTGGCATGTTCACTATATGCCTGGCATGTCTGCTGTAGGGTGGTGGCGGCGCGTAGTTTGCGGGCCAGGACGGCTAGCTCTTCTGGATCTATACCGCAGAGAGCCTGAGAGACAAACGCTAGGTTTATCCCGAATTCGTCGGTGGGGGAAGCGGGACAGCTGGGGGCTGCTCGTACCTTCGTACTTGCAGGGGGGGCTTGCTGCCTGCTTACTGCTGCTGGGGGGCTTGGAGGGCCCGGAGCGGGTTTTGCGGGTGCAGACGGCTGGGAAGCCGCTCTGTCATGCCACGCGTTCGTCTTAGGGGGCGGAGCGGGGACATACTTCTCCTCCCTGGGTCGGGTGGTGGATCTGGGAGCAGGACCAGGTTTTTTCCCGGCTCTCCTCCCTTTCCTTACCACCGCGGGGGCTTTCGGGCAGCCGCGGTAGTTAGCCGGGTGCCCTTGGCCTCTGCAGATGACACAGCTAGGTGGTTCCGTAGCTGTGGCCCTATCGCGGGGACAGTCGGGGGTCCCGTGGTCGCCGAGACACTTAACGCACCTGGGGTGCGCCTGGCAATTTCTTGCCGAATGACCATATAATTGGCAACGATGACATTGCCCTATGATGCCCCTTTTACGGGGGGACTCTACCTTTAGCCCGGTCATGTTACACACGGCCCGGACATTAAATATTGCTTTCGCCGCCGGCGTTAGCGGCAGGATGACAAGTACCATCTTGTACTTGAATTTGTTGCGGGGGTGGTACATCCTATGTACCTCCTCCACAGGGTATCCCTGGAGGATCAAGTCCTCCTTGATTTCGGACGGGTCCATATCCCGGGGGACACCGCCGATGACAACACGCAGTACGCGCTCATCTTCGAGCGCGTACGTGTGGTATCCTATTTTGTTGGCGCTTAAGAAAGCGGTCAACCTACGGTGGTCATTAGAGTCCGCCACTTGGACTCTTATGCCGTCTGCGCACGAACGTGCAGATTTGTATAAAATCTGCTTCGCGTAAATAGCCTTCGAGACTATAGTCCAGCTTTTTGTGTCCTGGACGACTATCGGGGGGGGCGCTTTCGTGCGCGTTTCGGTGTCCATGCCCTCGTTTGGGGTGGACGCCGATGTACCGGGCGCGGGGGACGCGACTTGGTCGCGCCTGGTGACCTGCGGCGATGATGATGATGCCGCTTTAACCTTGTTGCCCTGAGGGGGCGGGGTCCCTACCTTCGGAGCCTTAGGCGGGGGGGATGGCGCGGAGGACGGCGCGGACCCGGTGTCCGGGCGCCGCCTCTTCTTTTTATTGCGGACCTCCGTGAATCCGCTGTTGGTGGTCTCCTCCTCGGAGGAGCTGCCGGCTACCGACATCTCCTCCTCTGACGGAGTCGACGAGCGGGAAGTCCGCGTGTTTTCCGATCCGGCATCGGTCGTGCCGGACTCGGTTCCTATCGCGCCGTCGTCGGTTGACGCGGCGGGGGGCGCGGGTGAGTCAGTCGAGAACCTCCTCACTTGTTTTCTGTGGCTACTGCCTGATTTTTGCGCGTAGGCTTTTAATTTCTCTTCGAAGTCGGGCACGTATTCCCGCAGGAGAGCCATAAGGGCCTCTTTGGGGATGTCTGGTAATTCCGCCATATTATTTGTTTGGTTTAAGATGTCTATATAAACCGGTCGTCATTAAGACGCCATTGTGTTCCTACCCTCCCGCCTGGCGGGAGGTGTGTAACAAAGGAAATAAAACGGTCGTCTACCTGGGCAGGTACCGGGACGCAACCCAAGTAGGTATGTAAATAACGAAAACAACTTACGTGTTCGGCTTCGGGAACACACTTTTCGCTATGCGAGCGATTAATAACGCGGCACTATCTCAACGAACGCGACTATGTGGCACCGGAACACCACTTAATTACGAACGCGGTTCTAAGCGCGCGATATAACGGACGGGTTTAAACGCGATTGAGTCGTCTGACGGCCTCAATATCTAAGAGCACTTGTAAACTGTACGAAACGCACTAGGATGACGCAACACTGACTCTAACAATAGACAAAGGACAGTACTGGGGCACAGCCTTTGTCTACGAGAACAATGGAGCGCGAGAACTTGTACCTGCGCAGAGAGCGTAGGGACAAATAGGTCTGTGCGTGTTGGCGGACACGCACCGAATGTAAACATAAAGATACAGACAATTGATGATAGTGCTTTAAAACAATCGTTTTTGAATAAAACAGAAGTGTAGCAACGTGACGCAAAGCCGCGTCGCGCGAGCTGTACGAACTCCCGCACCGCGCGCTACTCGCGGTCAGCGTGAGCACATAGCGTGTATGCATAAATCGCGGGCATGCAAAATATATAAGAGCTAAGTTTTTCTTTTAAAAATGTTTTTGAGATAAATGGTTATATGCATTATATAGTATATAAATATTACATTATTAGGCTTAAATCTTTCAAAGCGTTCCAAATAATATTTTGTCGTGATTATTCAAAATATTTGGCTTGAAATAAATACCTTTTTCAATTTCTATCTCCCGACTGAGAAGCAACTGCTGAGCCAATAGCGGAGTAGCGTCTTTGGGAAGTCTGCGAAAAAAGAAAGTTTGGGCTACAATTGAATAGAAGTATTATTATTATGTAACGACATTTCGCAGGTCACATGCTACAGCTTTTTGATGAGTTGTATAATATTTTTCTATTAAAAAAATATTATTTTGTCATCAGGTATAAACAATTTTTTTGCTTAATATCCCCACAAATTCACTTCTGAAGATCAACTTCAGACAGGCCAAGAAAAATCGCCCGTACTTACAAACCTTTGAGCCAAATTCTTGAATACCACCCCACGAAAAATATCAGACAGTTTGATGTGCGCTCCGTTATCCAAAAAAAGTGTTTAATACAACAACAAATTCATGTTTTTTTCTTTTAGATATGTTGCAAAACTTATGCCCGAATACTCAAACGCAACTCAGGAGCTGCTTACATTTTGATGACATTTGGATTTAAGGCGCGCATCGGAGTTTGCCCACAAATATTTAAGTGGCGTTTGAGAATTCGAGCGCTAGCTTCTTAGCAAATTTAATGATTCAATATGATTGGAATGTATCCCGTTAGTTTTGGTTGTATAATGTATAGACAGACGGTCGGTCTGCGTGTGGGTGTGGTGTTGGTAACGCACTTGTCCTCGACGGCGTCGGCCACGCGGAGCGCCCACTCGCGCGTGTAGTTGCCGAACATCAGCCCCTCCACGTGCACGCTGCGCACCAGCCGCGCCGCGAACTCGTCCAGCTGCTCCGGCGTCAGCCCTGGGCGGAACAACCTTTATTCAAAACTAGACACTTGAAAGTGAGTAAAAGTATCGACCCTTATATGTCCCACTGCTGGGCTCGGGTCTCCTCCTCGAAATTAAGCAAGGACGGTAACATGCAGTGAGAGTGAGTATAGTAACTTATTTTACTCTTTATATGTGACTTTGGTTGATAATAAATAATGCAACTAAGGGCCTGTTTCACAATCTCCCTTTAAGTTCCCTATAGGCTATTGGCAACATATTTGACAGATGTTTGACAGATAGAGTGTGGAGTATCTGTCAAACATCTGTCAAATATGTTGCCAATAGCCTATAGGGAACTTAAAGGGAGATTGTGAAACAGGCCCTAAGTGAAAAAAGCTCCGCGCACACATAGATGTATTTTAAATTAATAGGCCTCTAACACATTTAAACTAAGCGACTTAAGCGTTTTGGTTTGTTCATTTAAGATGAATTTATAACGAGCCACAACATAAGGACCTTAAAAGAATATATGACCGTCAAATATTTTATTTCGTGTTCAGGTAAAACCAATTAAAGTAGCAGGCATTTGTGTTATAATTATCTCTAATAAGAAGAGCAAGTCAATAATGAAACGGAAGCTATTTGTTTGTTTAACAATATTTGTGTGACCACTAAGTATTTGCAGACGTATGATTCGCAGATGTAATATTACCTATTGCAGACTCTGCTAGCTGTCCTCTTGTCCATACCACGTCTGACATACACAGCGATTGCTGGTACATTGCATGCTACAACACAAATACATAGTATTAACATATGCCTCGTTATACTATGGTTATTTGGCATACTAAATTGCTTACGTCATAAACAACAAAGTTCAAGGCTTTTTGATATAATTTTTATACAAAATAAAATACTAATTAAATTGTCCGCTTTAATATTATTAACTCTACGCGCGTCGCAAATATTAGCTTAACTAGAGCGTGCGGATCGGGGGCAAGGGCGAGGTGACGCCAGTGCGAAATATAGACCTACAAATGTCACGACAGGACACTTGAAAAATTAAAAAAAAACCGTTTATTGGCTGTTGACCGCGGCTTTGCCCACGTTGGCACGTTACTTCTAGTACCTACGAGAATATGTGCACAAAGTTTCATGATGATCTGTTATTAGTTTTCGCATGAAGGCGTAAGAAAAATGTGTACTTTCACATTTATAATACTGTTTAAGATTAAGGATTATATTGTTTTTTTATAACTGTGGTCAGTTGCTTTTGTGAAAGTCATTATTTTTAAACATACTGCATAGTAAAATTGCATTAGTGTGAGTGCTGTGAACGTGCAAGCTTTAGTAAGCCGACCTTTATATAGCTAGAGTATTTTCATTGATGATATTTTGATACCTTGTACGGCTGTTCCATGTCGAAGTTCTTGAGGGTCCGTATGTGGTTCTCCTTCATGATCTGGAAGCGCTGCGGGTCCGCCGTGAAGTGGACGACGTGGTCTATGATCTTCTCCAGCAGCACGTGCTGCTTGTCGTCGTACCCGTTTATGGTTATCTGATGTTATGCGACGGTCATCAATACATATAGGTACGAAGAAAACACATGACATTTTTAATTTCATATTTTATAAAAATCAAAACATTTTTTTTTATTCTAAATATTACCACCAATATATCTTATTGTTTTCTTATGTTTACGCGAATTTCACTCATTATAATGAAACAAATTTATGGAAGTTATCGTGGCCCTCCCGTGACCATGGTTGCTGTAAAGTATCCGAAACGTCGGGCTTGTAAAAAACTTAATAAACCGCGATAAAATCCGTAAGTTTGTTTCATTATAATACTAATATATCTCAACGTCAATTGAGTCTACCACCGGTTCCAAAGCAAGCCCACCGAGAAGAACCGGCGAAACAAACTCAGTGGATGTGTATTATGTTCTTGGTGCTATAAATCTATTGGCGGGTCTTAGCAGTTAAATTGACTCCTTAATACCTTAATGTATACTCCGTGCGGCGTAGCTTGGTGCGGCCGACACATGCCAATATGACGTTGACACAGATGATTAGAGATGTGACGTTATGCAATTTATTTTTATCGCTAACGATACTCGCAGCGTAAGTATAGTTCTTATTAATAGTAGTGTGGGTTAGTGTGTTTATTCTGTTATGCAGTGTATCTAGGTGTATAAACTTTTCAATGTATATATTTAAGGGCTAAATAGTAGCTTTGAACTTATATTAAATAATCAAAATCAAGTGTATATTGTATATTTTTCGTGACAATTTTTTTAACGATAGTGATAGATTATGTTGTTTCGTTAATATAATGATAGACTTTTTACAATAATAATTTAACTACGCCCAATATACATTTTTTATTATAAAGAACATCGCCTTTCCATCCTAGTATAGTACGTCCCATCACTAAGCACGTCTATGGTTTTACGTTATACGCATAGGACTTTGCTTAATTTTTCTTTTGATTTTATTTTATTTGTCTCCAAATCACATTCTGGTTGGGTTTGATATAATTTACCACAGCAATTGGCGATCTACTATTTTACGAATGAGCTATTAATAAAATACTTAATTATATTTTTTTAACTGCGACGGCTTGCAAGAGTAAAACGTAACGTTACTGGAACTGTCACCCGCACCATGCTACACCGAAATAGGTATAGTTCATCTTTTTATTCTAGAATAACTGTTTTATTTTAATTGTGGGCCCATGTGTGCAAATGAGCGTGGATGTGTGTACTGTCTGTGGGCGGACACTCACACTGAGGCCGTACTTGGCGCTGGAGATGGTCCAGCGCAGGCCGGCCAGCTCGGCGGAGTAGGCGAACTGCTGCAGCGAGTCCGCCAGCAGCAGCACCCACAGCGAGGCCAGGTTACAGTTCGCCGGCGACGAGTACGCCAGCGGACTAGGGACATAAACGAGCATAAGCATCATAGAATTACGCTTTGAAGACACAAACGAGTAAATTAACTCGCAAATGGTTCGCCTTGCACAAAATGGAGCCGAATGAAGCCGTCGGTTATATTTATCGGATCGTCGGACGTATTTATATAAATTTCTTAAAATTTCCACTCCTAGTACCCGAAACACAAGTTCTTAGGAACTTACCTCGGGACTGGGCTAACGTATTGTGATTAATGAATAATTTTTGTTGCGTTTATTTATTAATAAATTCCTTTTTGTTGTTTACACTTAAAAAGTTGTTGAAAACTGTTTTGCGAGGGCCCTCTCGAAATCAGACGAGGGTATTGGGCCATTGTTAACCAATGTGCTGGCATAATACAGGTTGGTTAGATTCACACGTCCTAAAAGTCTTTAATCTCAAGTAATACAGATTTTCTTAAGATATTTTCCTTTACCGGTGAGCGAGCGATGATCTCATGTTTATATGCACTTCGAAATTAGAAAAACTCATTTCAAAGATACGATATAAGACACTCAAAAGTCCGACTCCAACCCACTGGACAATCATGGCTCTGTTGATCTCGCTTTATTGTATAGAGCATGTCAATAAAGGGCTAAGTCATATATTTACCTCACCAAATCCAAAACGATGATCGCTTTAGGCAGTTTGAATTCGTTATCCCGTTTGTACCAAAGCCTCATAAGCGGTGAGTCCTGAAACGTGAACCATATGTTTAACATACTAGCTAAGACCCGTTTTACTTGCTTTGAACTCAAATAAAAAGATATTTGTTAAATTACTTTCTTATGCTGTACTAAATTAGCATTGATTTGGACAACAGTCATATTTGTGTTGAGTTTTAAGTCTGGAATCATCTCGCTTATTTCTCTCGAGTAGCCTAGCTGTAGTTCGGGAATGGCAGCCATTGATATAATATTATTATTATCTTATGAATTCACTTGAGCTTGGCAATAAATTCTCTTCTAGCGTTCAATGTTTCAATTCCTTCTTTTTTTAATGCCTCGTGTACAAGTATATATGTCCCCTACAATTTTGGCCAGTCTCCTTTCATCGTTTCCTTTTAGTTTTTCAAGTAGCTAATTGTAAGGACAATAGCCAATATTTTACAAGTGGAATCTTTCATAATCCTACTAAAATGGTACCTTGAGCATGACGGGAGCGATTGCGTCGGTGGTGGGGTCGGCGCTGGTCTCCAGCTCCAGCCGCGAAGGGATGAACTCGTTGGGCTGCGGCAGGTGAAGCTCCTTTATGGGCTTGACGGACTTCCATTGCTGTAAGGTCGAAATTTCAGACATATTTACGACCCATGATATTTTCGAACCGATACGACATAGGAGGTTTCGCAAAAAGATCATACTCATACTTAAAATGCCGTTAAGATATATTAGGCAGATCTTCTGTTCTAGCGTCTGTATGTGTATGGATATCGTTATGCACTTACCGCCAAGTGAACCGTTCGTTTACTTTCTATAATATATTATGGAAAATAGTACAAAGTGGAAAGATTATTTATATGGGAAAATAAGAATAATGTTAATGGCATAGGACTTATCAGAAGACAGTATAGAGAGTAGAGCTTACGAAATAGAAACTGCATATTCTAGAAAAAAAAAATCGTAGGAAGTAGAATTCGCATCTGAAGGTACACAATGTCAAATATCAAGAATTTTTGTTAGCCACGCCCATTTTGTCTCCCATTCTCTGTGAAGACTACCGGCGGCCACATCAAAATTGGATAAGGGATTTTATCCTCCGGAAACATGTTTGATTTTTGCGTCGTTTACTTTCACTTCCGATTCCCGTTATACAGAATGTCCCAAAAGTCAACCATAAAAATGCACTACTGCAATTTAAGGATTAACAAAGATTTGGAATGTTTGAAAATTTGTGGTCACAATAGTAAAAAATACCATTATGGGTGTTAATTTTCAAAAACTTTCAAATATTTTTTTGTAATTTCAAAAATATAAAAAATTCTGGAGTAATATAGATAAGCAGGTCCGCCCTGTGGTGCATTTTTATCGTAAAATTTTGGGACACCCTGTATATAAAAATGATTTTCACTTACATTTATTTTAGACTCTGGTATATCTTCTTGAAGGTATTTGGTGCCGTACCAGGGTTCTACCTGCGTACATTTCTCTTCGAAACATCTGGAAAATATTACTTGGTTAATAGCATATTTCTAATACGATGAGTGGTATAATGGTACGTAGAGCAATATTGTTAATAATTATCTTTGAAAATTATATGTTAAGAGGTAGTGCCGTGCTGCTTTGCAGATTAAATGGAGCGACAGGACCGGGGTTGTATCTCTCGCTCACACAATACCGGCGTAAGATGACAGGAATTCTATGGCGTGGCCCATTGGGGGGAATAGGGAATGGGAAAATTAGGGAAAACGCATCTACATAACCTTTGGTTTTACAGGCGTCGGTAGTCGTAATGCTTCGAATGCTCTCACATTCTTATGACACAAAAATGATTTAGAAATCGTTTCACTTGCATATCAGGCATAGGCCAAGTTGCGGGCAACAAATAGTAAATGATAATTGAGTATATATACTTCGACAATATACCTTTCTTGTCTGTTTGTCTATACACTTGTTTTTACTAAGCACATATTATTACTAACCATAAAATGGCAACTGATATGTTGAATATTAAATGATAAGTGAAAGTCTTTCTCTAACAACTTTTCCCAGCTTAATTTGTTTTAGTACCTTTACAGTGGATGATCAACAGTCAACAGTCCTATGATGGTTAGTAATAGTCTATAACAGTGGTTCCCAAACTCTTTTATTTCATGGACCCCTTTCAAATTTTTCCTGCATCAGTGGACCCTTTCTGACCTTTTTTTTAAAATTCATCTTGGTTGAATGGCTCATTGGTTCTTCACTATCGAAACCAAATTAATTTTCTTAATTTTCATGGAACCCCTTAAGATAGTGGACCCCCATTTTTTGTCACGCTCATTGTGGACTCCCTTCGAGTTTTCCGTGAACCCCTGGGAGTCCACCTGGACTACTTTGGGAATCGATGGTCTATAACATAGCCGGCTAGAACAATATAAATTATAGTCCATAGAACGCTATCATGAAATAACATTAGTACTAACTTGGCGACGACGCCGATGCGCACGTTGTCGGGCGTGAGCAGAGACAGCATATCGTCCACCAGGTCGGGCCGCCACTCCGTGATGAGGTAGTACGCGCTCAGCACATCCTCCATGGGGAAGACCTGCAACATGGCACATGCATTACCATACATACGATACTGCTAACAATAAGCTAGTGTACTAAAAATCAAATATTGGTTTATAATTTACCTTATTCATTTTTAAGCCCAAAATATGTATTATTTTGAAAAAATGTTGTGTTAATATTATGTATTTTGCGTTTTAAATAATCAATTTAAAAGTTGCCGCGAAAACACTCCAAACTGTCATGGCATTCTGAATGACGTCACGCCGTGCGAAATAAACTTGTTCTGTCATATGAAAATATCAACAGCAACCATAGTGTTTCGCACGACGTGACGTCACACTTTCTGATCGGTGTTCACGGTCACGTGAATTATTTTGCAAAATTTATTTTGTAAAAATAAAAACAATTCTTCATTTTTACATTAAATAAGTTAACTTTTTACTATCTAAATGCTTTATCATTAGAAACCCTAATAACACCGATTTATTCTTAGTGGACACAGGCCTATTAATATAGTAGATTGGGGTAACCAATAGATATTAAGTATAAAAAAAATTGTCTCGGCGTAGCCTGCTAGATATTACCACCGTGTTAAAATAATAATTCTTATGCATCTTACTCGTCACACGAGTGCGTGCCATCGACCACATAACCCATAGACTCCTAATAACAGGGGAACGGGTTACGGGTTTAAACAATGTACTCAAACTATCGTGTCGTCTCATTCTTTCCCGTTGCGAAATATATCCATTTCTTTTTAACGTTCCGTGATTGGTAATGTATGACATTGAATTAGCTAATCACAGCATTGCAACCCCTTTTGTCTCACCTCAGCTAGTTGCCAGAATGCATTTAATACGAAAAATCAAACATTAGGATTCTATAGGTTGTGTGGTCGATGATGCGTGCAGTTTCCGTTTCTCTCGTTTACTTTTATTTTCTCTCTCTCTGTCTTTCTGATTACATTTGTATTGGTATGTGTGCCTGTGCTTGGGCGTGCGCGTATTCATGCGCGTGTGCGATTACGTTTGCAGGTGTTTCACGTGCACGCTGTGCGAATGCGTGTACGTGTGCGTGTGCGTGCTGACCAGCAAACTGTTGACGTGTCCCACGGCGTAGGAGCGCGGCTCCTGCTCGTCTTTGAACCGGAAATCCATCGCCATGATGTCGCGCTGCTCCTCCCACACCCAGCGCTGAGGACCTTCCTCTTTCAACATCGCTATATACTGAAATGTACAAATTGTTAGTATTTTAGACATATAATATAATGCCTGTCTTAAGTTATTTTTTTAATCATACGGTCTTGATATTTGACGGACTTTCAATGTTATACTTCTAAGTGCTATTTTATTATTTAATCATCAACTTTTCTATCACTTCTTTAAATCCTACAGTATAATCACAGGCGACGCGAACACGACTTTAACATTAGATATGTGAGCCAGAAAAATTATGTGAATCCTCTCTGCTAACATTAGAATACATTATTATTAAAAATATATAACAAAAGACGGTCAAAAACTAAATGACGTCATGCCGTTCGCCGGACTTTAGATTTGGCTGGCGAGGATCGCACCAAGTGTAGGTTATTCCATCGTTTCACCTGGAACACGAGCTGCACTATGTCGTCGACGTGGCGCACGCCGTCCTCCGTCAGGTCTACTTGCACGCCGAAGAAACCGAAGCCCCGCGCGCCGGTGCGAGTGCCACCCACCAATCTAAAATGTAACATATTTTGTATTTCATATATATTGAGCGGGGAGTTGAATCTTAATTTATTTCGTTTCGTTTTCAACGTTATGTTATTATATTTAATTTCCGCGCGCTTAATGAATCCACCAATGCAATATCACACATTTTCTTTTTGTGGTGCCACATGCGAGACACCTTGAAAGATTGTCTCCATCCTGTTTAATTCTCCCCCTTACTATCTTTTAGAGAGAAGGATAGGATATACAGCACAATAGTTAAGATGTAATGCCACGCTGCTTTGCAGTCGTTCATATGGTTTTAGTGGGGTAGTACACCCCAATGCGAGATTTCACACACGCCAGTGTGACCGAGTCCCTGGTATGGTGCGAAAGCATTTCCAATGCGACCATTTGGAACTAAGAGTATGTTATTTATGTCCCACTGCTGGGCACGGGTCTCCTCCTCGAAATCAGGCGAGGACTGAGGAGGGTAATGGGCCAATAGTTCAACGCGCTGGCCCAGTGCGGGTTGGTGAACTTCACATGCCTTCAAAGACTTTCAATCTCATCAGGCATGCAGGTTTCCTCACGATGTTTTCCTTCACCGGTTCCTTTGGAACTAAATTAATTTTAAATTACAATATAAGGGCGGTTATTATAGGCTACTTTAGACTAAAGGCAAGGTTTTTTAAGAGTAAAAGCGCGAGTATATAGCAGTATACACACTTGTTGCACCAGCCGCGGGCCTTGAGCGCCGCCAGCAGGCTGCCCTTACCCTCGTGGCCCAGCAGGTGCGAGAGGTAGTGGCCGTGCTGGAATATAATAGGCGAGTATATATCACAATACGGTGAAAAATGCTACAGGTTGCTAGTGACGTTGTCAGTCATTTGTGTGAGATCCGCAATCGAAATAATCTAATTTTAATATAATATGTATTATTTGAGACCACAGAGCGCCGATGGTCAAGCGATAAGATTATTATATCAACCAACTAAAAACACTTGAGTACTAGACTAAAAATTCAATATCTCATTTTCGTTGAAAGACACAAAATACTCACTCCGCTTTTATAGTATTTACTAGTGTCCGGGATAGGGAAGTCTATCGACAGGGAGCGTAGGTCCTTCACAGGGTAGCAATACGCTTGTTTCCTTCTCAGTTCTGGAGGGAAAGGGTGTTCAGGCCAGGATGGAGCAACGACGGACTTATCTTCAACAGCTGAGAATAGGTTCACTACTAATTCTTCCAACTCATCGAGGGACTCTGTAAGATTGAATTTTATAACATAAGAACAATACATCTATTGACTTTTTGGATTTATTACAAAGTACCTGGTTGTACGTAGTGATTACTTAAATACAATAAAATTTTTCTTCAAAAAAATTATCTTAAAAAAAGGAAAAAAAAATTTCGGACTGGAGATTCGAACCAGGCTCGTTCGGATTTAACTGCCTAATTTTTCCACTAAGCTATCGTGACATACTATTTGACAGCGAAATTTACGTTCATATTCTAATCATATTTTATCGTTGCCTCAAAACACGGATAAAAAAAGGTTTTCTAAAAATTTATCCTAGCTAGATCGATTTATGTCCGTTTTTAACCCGTGTATACAAAATTTCATGAAAATCGTTGGAGCCGTTTCCGAGATTCAGATTCTATATATATACAAGAAATGCTCGTTTAAAGGTATAAAATAAGATAAGATAAGATTAAGTGCGTCACGTTAGGTCGCAAGTAGTGCGGCAGCAGCGGATGCTTTCTCATTACAAATACGGCCACGTGATTTGCTTAGATTAATTGCACCACTGGTCCGCTATTAAAAACCACGTGTCGCGCGTCTGTCGCGCTGCTGCCGCACTACTTGCGAGATAATGTGAAGGCAGTCTTATTGTTAATTTAATAAGTTCAATGTAGAAAATGCTAAGTCTGTGTTAAATCTCCAAAAAATATACTTGATTTTTAATTTTATTATTTTATAGCCAGATCTCAAGAATAGGAGGCTATCTTCTCTATAGAAATCAGAATGTCCCTCAATTTAAATTGCTAAAGTTTCTTTGCACATAGGAAAGAGATGTTCATAAATAATAAATAAATGTTCATAACTATGATAAGTTGTAATGCCAATGTGTAATAATGTGCCAACTAGATGGTTCATTCCTTACCTTTTCCAACGACAATGAGTGCCATGATATTAGCAGAATACCACTGCTGGTGAAACTTCAGCAGCTCTTTCCTCACGTCGATGCCTTTCTGCTTAGGAATTGTTTCTAGGGTCTCCCGGTTGCCTATAAAGATAAATATTAAGGTGGTTTACACACGGCCTCACGCCAGTATGATTCAAACTCAAGAAAGTGCCAGAAATGTGTTGCATGAATTTTTAAATAGAATAATTTTTTTCGTGAACATTACATTCGTAAACAATGTCGAAATATCGAGCTCAGCGAAATAATGCTAAAAAGCATGGTAAATATCCCGTTTTAAATAGTTTAAACTAGCTGTTGACTACGGCTTCGGCCACGTTAGCAAAAAAATTACTTTTTTTATGTATCCAAACTACATCCCTGCTTTCACATTTATAATATTAGTAAATAAACAACAAATTGCAACTTGTTACAATAATTATTTCAGACATAAAACGTGAAATATAATTTAAATTTTGCTACAATCACTTTTTTTATTATAAATCGAAATCTATGATAATGCTGATTAAGCTATACACCATAAACAATAATTCTGCTGTTTTCATGTTCATTTTGTAGTTGACGGATACATATTGATAATAATAATGATAAACGAATCTCACCGGTTCCAAACTTATGGTAGGGATGGTCCGGGGATGCGGTGCTCTTGTAAAGCTGGCCCAGCCTCCACGTGTCGGAGGAGAGGTTCTTTTCGTGTTCCGAGTTCACCGCGTTAAGCTCGCGGCCCGTTGCTGACTCCGTAAACAGCGGCGATATGAAGAACTGAGCGAATCTGGGGGAAACATTCATATAGGGACTAGTGACTGCGTCAGTTTAAAACAAAGTTTTATAAGATATATAATAAAAATTTCCTTTTTTTTTTTTTAATAAATGTCAGAAGTGATAGTGATCCCAGAATCAAGTTTCTTACGTACTAATTAAACGTAAATGTTATTTGTACAGAGTATATACTTATCACAGAATAAATTAATTTAGTTGAAAACTCTGTTATTTATAGCTGATTAAAGACGATATAATTTATGTCAACTTATAAAATAATCACAAAATCTCTGGTAGTTTAGTACTCACATATCCAGAGCCGCGCCTAAGTGCTCTGGTAGAACGTCAAAGAAGTAGGTAGTGTGATCTGAGGACGTGAAAGCGTTTGCCGAACCTCCGTGTTCAGACAGGAACTTGGTGTATTCATTCTCCTGCAATAGATTATGGTATCGTCAAGTACTACTTCTTATTATTTTATTCTAATAAAAAAAAATTTTTTTTTGCCTAACCGTCTTTCCATAAACGGTAGACCACGTGCCCAAAGTGTCCTTAGTTGATTTTACCACATCTTATATATTACACACCGTGAATTATTAATAATTGTTTGCCCGCAGAGAAATGGTTTTGTCTTCGTAATACAATCATTTCATGGATAGTAAAATAGGAAACAAGAAACGGCAGGCAATTTTAGCATTCTGATAAACAAAAACCGAAAGCTATCATGAACAGCTTTTTTTGGTTTGAACATTTATATGTCGAATTCTTTTGTTGAGGGCTCTTTATTTTTTTTTCTTTTGGTATAGGCTTCGAATGTACTTCTTACGGCGAGTAATTACAGTTATAAAATACAACTTCATACACCTTCAAAGACTTTTTAACTTATCAGGCATGCATGTTTCCTCACAATGTTTCCCTTGACCGGTGAGCGAGCGTTAGTCTCGCGTTTAGGGGGCACTTAGATAATTAGGAAAACCCATTTCTCAAGATTAAAACCTGTCATTCATGAGGTGGAGACCATACCCACTGGACAAGCGTCGTTCACTACCTCTTATAAAATTACAAATAGTAAATACCTTAGGATATTTCTCCGTACCCATGAAGAGCATGTGTTCACAGAAATGTGCCAGCCCCGGCAATTCCTCTGGATCACTCATGTAACCTTAAAGAAAAATTAGATTGATCATAAATTTTTTTCATTACATGAATCTAAATTATATAAATCATGCAGGTGACATACCAACGCTAATTTCAATAGTTGCAGCTGACTTATCTGTTGTGGGGTCACTAATTAATAACACTTTCATACGATTCGAAAGCTGAAGACCTCTGAAATTAATTAAAAAGGATTGAAATATTATATTGTAAGACAGTTAAATCATTATTTTTTTCTGTTGATGAGAAACTTCAGTATGAAGGAAGTAGAAACATGTTTTTCTAATAGAACATAAGTTTTTCTTTTCAAAATGTCTAGTTGATTGCTTGGTAGTAAGTGTGCAAATGGCTCATAGATTATGGGTATTTGTGGTCTTGTTGTACTGTAAATAAAAGTATGTCACCCAAAACCCCATTCAAATTAACATGAAAACAAGTGTACATGTAGATTCAATCTTCTAATGTTTGTATTGTGCAATGGCTGACTGGTGTGATGCAGAGGGGTGTAGTGGTGATGACAGTACAGAAGAAGGTATGTTCTGTAGAGGGTCACTAACATGGTTTATAGATGTAAAGTTCCAAAAAGAAGAATCCAAGTGAGATGGTATGCTCCGACAGGCTAAAGCCCACTTGTTATCATATCAATTGTTGTATTTACAACTCCGAACTATAACTCCTATAGCACCAATCAAGGGTTGTGATTGATTTGTATATACACTGAAAATCACCGTCTCACCATTGCTGTTATGCTGCGACAAATGCTGAGTGGCTGCCTCTATTGTTCACATTATTAAGACCATAAGCTGTATATTGTTATTATGTTGTTGTGAATAATAAAAATATTGTTCCTTCTTTCAAATAACCATATTGGCTGGTGGTATGATTATAAAAAAGAGGCTAGGAAGAAGATTAAGAGAACCCCTAACTATAATAGGCTGATCATTTTTGCTGACTATGTTTGGGAAAACACATGTTTTTGAGTTTTCATGCGTTTTTCTTTCTAGTAAAATGAACTCTGAAGAAATGAGTGTTACTATTTCGAATTCCAGGCTTACTTTTGTTTTTTATTTATAGTTTTGTTATTTATGTTCAAGTTTATATAAAAAAATTAAAAAATGTAATGTTTGAGATAACAATATATATTTCTCATAAATATGTCCAACAAAACCGTGCAAATGCTCAATCAACCAGGTATGTAATACTAATAATAAATGATTATTGTTAGGTTTACCTATAACTTTTTTTATCTTCTTGACTTTTGACAATATTATCATATCTTTTGAGCACTGACTGGCTCACTGCATCGGAACCCGAACCTGGATGTGGATCCACAGGGCTTTGACCCCGATTAGGTGACCGAGGTGCACATTGAGGCACCGTCATTCCAGAGTATTGACGCTTATTACTGATAAAATAACTGAAATCGGAAAATTTAAATAATTACTAATTTATTATTTTAATAAAAAGTTTAATGAATCTTATGTGGGTGACTAATAACATTTGAGTAAAAGTAAAGCCCATATATGTTGTTTTCTTATGTTCATGCAAATTTTACTCATTATAATGAAACAGATTTTACAATTTCATTGAGGTTTATTAGGTTTTTTACATGCCAGATGTTTCAGATACTTCACAACAACCATCCTACCAAAACCTGATGCAAGTAAAAAACTTAATAAACCACAATAAAATCCGTAAAAGTATCTTTATTATAATATAAGTGAAATTTGCATAAACATAAGAAAACTTACTCTCATCAGACATCAGGTCTCCTCACAATTTTTTCCTTCACCAATGGTCTTCTGTTTAGGGTACACTTAGAAATTTAGAAAAACAACTAAACAGTGGGGATGGGATCAAACCCAGACTCAGACAGATCTCCTCGCTGAGGCAGAGCCCGTACCCAATGGACCATCGTTGCTCACCATTGATTCAATACATTTAACATTATTTGAGTACTATTAATATAGAAGAAAATATTAATTTTAAATGCATAATAAATAAATATATAAATAAAAGATATTGCGACTGATAATTAAGACACTACAACATAAGGTTTCTGTTAAATTTTACCTTACACAATAGTACATAAAATATATACTTGATACAAATGAAAGGAGGAGGTACAACATATTATATTATTATTAACGAATGTCTCAAAATAAGAAAAGCGAGCTATTATAAGACTTAGAGCACTAAAAACATGAAAAACAAATTTAATCAAAATAAGATGTTTTTTTTTTATTTATAACAGTGAAAACCAGTATACACAATAAAAGTACAGTAGATGTAAATGTATTATATACTTAACAATAAACCATTAAAACTTATCCCCAAAATCAATAATTACTATCTATAATAAACAGTGATCGTTTATGAAAATCTAACCTATTAAAATTCGTGCGATGTGTAGTTGGAGAGAAGCTATAGAAGCTCATAAACATTAACCTCCTTGATGCCAGTTTGAACAATCCAAATTAAATTATGTAATTATAAAAATATATTAGAAATTATTAAGATAATATAGAAGGTATTGAAGTACCTATCTATTATGACGCACGTCGCACTGATGATAATGACATTTCATTTTTTTTTGTTTTTTTTTTAATCTTTGTCTTCTTTTATTATGGACCTCGGTTGCAACCATGGTCTTACTATAATATAACAGGACTGCGTACTCGTAACTGAGAAACGACAATGATAGCCAGTATTGAAAAAAGTGTCCCTTTCTTATAAAGTGACAATAACATGCACCTATGTGGGACAAGTTTAAAAAAATATGGAGAACGTCAGGAAGAAATAAAGGACGTTCCTAAAACTTAATACACACTTGGTGGCATGGCTTCTGGTCTTAGCTGGTTCCAATAGGAACAAAAAAAATCATTTGTTTTCTTTTTGACATTATTTGAATTTTGAATTTGGTTCTCTTCTGATTTCTCATTTCTGTGATGTTAGCGTTCTCGTATTAATAACGAATATATCATAAACTTGTTATAAACAATAAACTCCATTTGCACTACCTTCTTTTCTGAATTTGTACAGAATATTTTTTATTTAAGGTAAGACATCAAGTTTACATTTACTATTTGCTAGAACTAACTAAAACTATTCTCTAAAAAACCTAAACAATTCAATAAATTTCACTTTGTATGTAGGCAGATATGTTTTTATAGGTACATTTCGTTTATTCTTAAGTTAAAACCAGATGCTTTCTTTTATCTATCTACTATAAATTATTTTGTACAGAGAACTTTCAGACTTCAGTAAAGTAAAAAAAAATGTATGTTGTGTTTAGTCAGGTTTAGAATCAAGGTGCAGGAGTTTAAAAATATTTTTTGTTTTCAATTGATATTCGAGGGTGGAAGCCGTAACAAAAGAAGATTTGAGTTTGATTAAGATCAGTTAGCCCCATGCCGCAGCCGGTAAAGCGCCAAATTGGAATATCTATAGTCTACTCATAGATTTAAGTCTACTGTACACATGTACATTATTAACTATTTTTGGCTGCTATTGAAAATTTTAAAATTTTCGTTTTACATATAATCATTTATTTATCTTCGATAAATTATCTAAAAACTGGCTTTTACTAGCTATTTTCGAAATAATTTACTTACTATTTAACAACATTGATTATTTCCTCCTATACATCTTGTATGTGTGAGTGGAGGTCTCATTTAGGTAAGTAGCTGAAGTGTTGGTCACTCATGAGGGGCAAAAATCTGTTCTCTTGGTATTCATTGAGGGAGGCTTTTATTCAGCAGTGGATGGATAACGGATGATAATACTATCTTTTTGTGTGTTTGTTATTATTGACCTAGTGGAAAATATATTCCATTGTTTAGTTTCTTCAAATTTATGGATAGAAATATTCTTCCTACATTAGCAAATAAATGTGTCAACTCAAGATTTTGGATGTTTTCAAACATGCCTGAGCCATCACTACATTTTATGCTAGTCATGCTTGTTCAAAATTCTTATGTTTTCCTTGCAAATATTTATACATGTAAATCTTTACATCGATCAAATATACCCTAGATACATTATTACCTACAAATCCAAATTGAAAAAGTGTCCCATGGCCGACGCCATTGCTAAGTTGCAAGTCAAAAAGTAAAAGTCAAATTCTTAGTCAAGAAATAGGAAAAAATCCCTTAAGTTATTTTATCTCCTTTTACACCAAAAGATTCTAAAGTTGTATTTGGATAGATGAATTTATTCCCTAATGAATACAAGTTAGTGCTAGAATTTTTTACTTTATCTACTAATTGTTTGATTAACCTATTTATTAGATATTTCATGTAATATTGTAAATGCTATAGAGCAAATATGTAGGGGTCGTGTTTTGATTGAGATAAGATCTGATTAAATATGTGCCCTGGAATGATGTGTCATTATTAGCCCATAGGCTTCACGATGAACAACAATGAGAGTTTGAACGAACTGTTTTCGAAAATCTCACCAAAGCACTAGCACCTCTGTTACTGTTGAAATTGCAGCTTGCTTGGCAGCCAGACTTTAGACATTTTTTCATCTTGTCAATTTGCAAAATCATCTAAACCACACAGTTATCTTTAAAACATGTTGTTAAAGCTGCAATTTGACTTCTAATACTCATCAAATGACAATATTTTTCTCCTCGTGCCATGCGCCTGCTCTTATTTCGCCCACTTTTAAAGTACATTACCTACCGATTCTCCAACCAAAACGCAATCCGATTAGTTATTTTGCCCACCATGTTTTAAGTATTCATACCAATCAAATATACTGCTTCTAGACTAGTTTTTTCTGCTGACCAATCATGAAATCTTGCTGATCAAGTAGTTGTTTGGCAAACTGAATGTTTACTATGTGAACTCATGTTATTTTAAGCTGCTTATTCATGATTTAATTTTTGACCATTATCAAAATTATTTGTGGAACAAGGATTGATGCCCGATTTTTTTTGCATACAAAATGTAATTATCTTTGTACGCCGACCAAATTATGTAAATGCTGATTTTATGTGGCTTACCAAATTTTATAATTGCTGATCATTTAATTACTTGTCTTAAATTTATGGCAACAACAGATAAAAGTACATCAAAATTAGGAATAATTTTTGGATGTGATGTTACAATTATTGTGATTCATCATAATCATTATCATCATCAGCATCATCACCATCATAATCATCATCATCATCATCCTCATAAAATCGAATCCACTCGAGATGTATAAGGAGTACGATATGTCAAGCCCTATTGCAGATTCGCTTTTGAATTTGTATTCGTTTTATTGGCCTCACTCGCCGTTCGGCGCGCTCTATCTATCTTTTTATCTTTAAATGTGTGGTTACCATAATATTAAGAATATCATTTTGCGTTTTTATAAGAAAATCATTTAGAATAGATTTTAGGGATTTATAACTTATCCCGTGACTGGGGCTAGTTGTAACAGGCTTGGGGCTAATTGTTACATTAGAAATTGAAAGTCAGTTTTATGTTTAACAAAGTTTTATAAGTTTTTAACTTATCAAAAAATTATTTAAAATAATCAAATAACACAATTGTATCTTAGTAAAACTTTTAAAGACTGCCATGGCTGATGGTCATTTGTAATCTTAATTACTTCAGTCTTCAGTGTAATAGTTGTAGTTTTTTTTTGTTCCTATATTAAAACTAATCTGGTTTTGACATAGTCGACCGATAAAGATTTGTTACTTTTCTTCTTTTTCACACATTTTATATAAATGACATACACTGGTTTTATTTTCCAAGACTTTAGCGGAGGACAATTTCTATCCTCTGTTAGAAAAGTACGTTCAGTTTTTCGTTAGTAGTGTCTCATTCTAAAATAGATAGAATCTATAAAGTTCAACTAAAAGTATCCAAACCATAAAAAAAAATTGAGTACATCTCGCGTCATTAAGTAATAACTTGTTACCACTTGCTCTGTAAAAGTGTTACATACAGTGGGGTATGTCCCCACTGAGACATTTTTCGAAATAAATTCTATATAAAAAAAGTCGCTTACTTGGTGTAAAGTTACAGTCATAATATTTTATATACTTAATATATTTAAATATAAATATATTAATTATATTTAAATATAAGTATTTGTATAAATCAAAAACTGCTAAACAATCTGAAATCTATTTCAGTAATTATTTTATAAACAAAACAACTGTGACCTGACTGTGACTGTGATGTTTGGCGCGATACTGGTCGCGCTCATACGATGGAATGGACATTAAAAAGTAGATTAGTTTGAAAAAAAAATATTATGTTGCATATGTAAAAAATACTTGTTACTACTTACCCCTATTACAACTAGACCCCCGCTCCCCTGCTGATCTCTGATTGGCCGACTGTAGGTCATTGGTGGATGAATGGACTATTGGCCGCTGGAATGAGTCCGCATTCGCTGGGTGGTTATATTACTGTGATAAATCACAGACTAGTTTCGTATTTTATGGCTAGCATTACTACTGTATCATGTTATATGTTCGATGAGTACACTTAAGCAATACTGTACTTATCAACTATATTTTGATATATTGGTTGGCAGATGGATTCAATGGACCAACTTACGCCGTCAAGCCATCGAGCGAGCCTCGATACGAGCCATCAAGAAGAAGGCGCCATCGAAACCAATAACTTTTGTGTTAAAAAACGACTATGTACGTCTGAATTGCCCCAAAAGTGGAACTTTTTAAAATGATTCGGGAGCTCCGGACAAAAGAGCAATGTTTAGTTTTTGCCGAAGAGCAGGGTCTTTTATTAACTGAAAAGATGTGTGTAGTCCACAAAAAACCCATGAGTATCGATAAATCATACGACAAAGGCGTAGGAGCTTTTGTCTGCAATCGTGGAAGCTGTCGGGGCAGGTCCCGCAGAGTCAGGTCAATTGGGACAGACAATATTTGAGAATATAAAAATAGACATCGTGCATGTGTTTTATCTCCTGTACTGCTTTTCAATTAACTTTTCTTATGAAAACGTGATAAATAAAGACTTTTTGAAAAGAGAAAGACAAAAATGCCTATCACCGAATACGATTAGTGACTGGTACAACTGCTGCAGGGAGGTTATAGTAACATGCCACTTGGATATCCTGACATACACTGGACAAATTGGTGACACTAAAAAAATTGGTGGCCCCGGAAAAATAGTGCAAATTTATCAGAGCACATTTAGGAAGGGGATGCACAGTAAAAGTAATAAAAATATTTATGTTTTTAACTCATACTACGTGCATACTTATTGTTTCGGACGCGGCAGGCGGGAGAACGATTCCTACTAGTCTGCACTGTCGTGCCTGGGACAATCTTCCAATCGTAGGTTTGACGTGCGTTCGTTTCTTCGCGCTGGTTAAGTACGCCACCACGCACCCCTGAATGCGTAGATTTTAGGCACACCGACTTCGGAGGACGTTCTCGAATTGAAACAGAGACGTATTCGAATGAAACGAGACCGGGGTGTACCGTGTACGGAGACGAAAATGAAAATTATTTATTCACTTCACTATGGCTTCGCGGATTTCGGCTCTTCTGTCCGATGTTGCCTCTTCACTTATCATAAATACATTTAAACTAGTGAGCTTAATTTATAATTTACTTCTTACTTCTCTTGTTATAGGGAGGCAAGTGGAAGGGAGCTGGGCCTTATGCCTCGTGGAAGATGGGTCAGATGATATGCGCTTGGAGGTGTGTCAGGACGATATGAGCTCAGATGAGGTTTTGGTGCCTTTAATTAAGAAGCATGTGTTGGATGGTTCAACAATATACACAGACCATTGGCCTGCCTATTACTGCCTACAGAATCATGGTTTCATTCATGAAATAGTGAATAGTGACGACAGCAAAGATGGCACCCAAATACAGAGTGAAAGCCATTGGCGTTTTAGCGATCGATTCTTCGATAAATATAATTATAATCGACGAGAAAACTTAGCTGATATCATAGTGGAGCACGTGTGGTACCAATACAATATTCGCCACAAAAAAGACCCATTCCTTGAGTTAATTAAAGTTATTAAGCATGCATATAATACATAGGTAAGTATTTTTCGTTTTACTTCATGATCATCATCAATCTTTATCCATCATCCGGCTGAACTTCCGGCTTAGCCTTTTTCAATGAACGCCAGACGGTCGAGACCTTGCCAATCGCGTCTTTACTTACCTACGTATTATATACATATTTGAAGTTCAAAGACCCACCTAAGTAATAACGACATCTTGGGTCAATTCATCAAGATAATCTTCGTTTGTCGGAGTCTGCTATAGGAGGTCGTACATACATGTCGCGAGACTCCTCCGTGCCTCGTAAAGCACGTTAAGCCGTTGATCTCGGCTGTCATTCGTGGATGATTGTCGTACGAGTAGTCAGAAGCCTGACTTTTGATGGCGTCGTCAATTGACTAATAAACGCCATCTACGATTCGGAAAAAGGAAGCCCTCTTTGCATTCATCTATATGCATATGAAATGCTGGGCATGTATGCATTATATAAGAGCTGGGAACTAACAGCAATGTTTATTTACATTTAACAACAGCGATGTTTATTTTATATTGGCTAAAGTTATGTGCGGGGTGCACCAAAAACCTATTAGTATATACATTGCCCTCCGTCTAATAGTTTAACTTCATCCGCTAATGACTCGTCGACCGTATTGGATTTGACTAGCCAAACAATAGTCTCCAGAGTAGAGCGCGCGATATACCGCGCCTCCTGTGGGGCACGATACCTACCGATTAAGCTTAAAAGGCATCAGGCATAAAGTCTAGACCTTTTCGAAAAAAAAAAGTATTGATACATCATGCAACAAAACTTGGGGGCCTCTATCTGCCATCAAAGAGACTGTTGGACTAGGTCCATTATACCCTGACCAAACGGTAGTGGTTGATAATATAAAGTTATACTACATGCTTTTTTATGTCATGTACTGCTTTGCACATGTCTTGGCTCATGATAAAGTGAAGGAAGAAATTTTGAGTCCGAAGACAAAAAAATCTCAATTTCTGCTACTTATGTAGGTCAACCAAAGTTTAGTTGGGAAAAAGCTAGACAGAAGATAAAATAATAAATGAGTTAAGTAAATTGTTGATCATTAGCATACCTATTGTGTTTATTTTTTCACTGTTTGCACCTTTCCAATTAGTAGTGAGGGTAATGGCTGTCCCCCTCACTGTCCTCTTTCCCTCTCAACTCCTTTATCTTATCAATAAGTGTCTCCGACGGGGGGCGGGGATGTGTATGTTACCAGGGGGAAATCCCCTCAACTCCTGCGCCTTGATTCAAAATATTTCCCACTGGATGGGGTCTTAGAGAAGTCATAGTATGAAAATATAACTGAATATGGCAGGATAGAGACACGTAATATAGATAGATATATTAGGATAGATGAGCCATCTACTCATATACTTTTCCGATGTTACTTTAAGGCCTTAAGGCCAACAGCAGTAAAGCAGGTCATTTCGAAAAAAAAAGATATATTAGGAGTCCGAACGATATGATCTCTTTCGTAGTATTCACATACACAATAATAAACCCAGATCTTAGTTCTTTTTTCTGCCGCTGTCTGCGCTAGGATCGATCCATAATCTAATCGATTCTACGCTACGCTGATTGGTCCCCTTGCGCGGTCCAATCAGCCACAGTACTTCCTGCGAGCAAGCCAATCAGCGCCACAGTACTTACCGCGTAAAGTTTTAAACGAAGAAGGCAACATTACGTTCGGACTCCTTATAATATCTATACTCCGTGATTCCCAAGTTCATTTATTATTAAATGAGTTTCTAATACTAAGTATATGTTTTACTGGCTGCCTCTTTGTCCCGGCAATTGTTATTATAATTTATAGTATGTATTTTAATTTCTAGATATTAATATAAAAATATGGAAGATTGGGAGAGTCTTTTAAAGTCATATTCTCCACCGATTGATGCAAAGGACTTTGTTCGGGTTATAAAGATAGCAGAATTTACTCTAGCTAGAGAGCTAGCAGCATTTGAAGAAGGTAATTGTAGTTTGACACAGCATATGACTTTGGGTACCAATATATTGCTGGTTCCATCAGTGAGACACTGTTTCGGCGAGAAGGCCAAAACAGGCCGAGTAAAATATCCTGAATGGTAAGAGTAAGTCTTGGTTCAGATATTTTATACTGCCTGTCTTCCCCTTCACTCCGAAATACAAAAAGCTGTTTCACGTCAGAAACAAGCAAGATAGCGGTACCCAAGCAGACGGGGCACAGCACTCACAATCCCTCTCAACTTAAAAAAGTAGGTACTCAGAGACTATGCTTGTTGCATAAAACGTTTATGTGTATGTATTTACACATAAAATCGGCGTAAAGTGACAGCTAAGCTGTCGCGTTTCGTACGGTTTGTAAGTTACCGATGGCCCATTGGGGGATAGGGAAAAGGAGGGCAATGCATCCACATAACCAGGGGGTATGTGGAAAACTCTATTTAATTTATTTATTTATTAATGTACACAAGAGATTTTAACACAAAATTTGACTTGTGCGCAGTAACGGTCAGTACCTACTCATCTTGCGTGCCACTACTTGAGCAGGAGCGATACAAATGCTAGCATTAGAAGTCCTCTTCTTGGGCAAATATCCAAGATTGAAATTAACATATTCCGTTCTCTGATTTATTAAACTACGTATTAAATATTAGTAAAATTACAATAGAAAACTATTTCAGAATATATTCTTCAAGTTTTGATTAAGGAACCAGTTTGTATTATTGATTTGCTGAAAAAGAAGAACACAGATCCGCCATGGTCCAAAACAATATCCGATTGTCTGAAACTACTAGCAGATGTCGTAATGAAATTCAGGCTTCCAGATGATTATTATAAAATGATTACAGATGTAAGTCTTATCCAATTTAAAGCGTTAGTTTTGCGATTCTAATATATGTTATTTTAAGCTGAGATTCTGAGTATCCCAAACTATATAACTATCATCGACCACATAACCCATAGACTCCTAATAACAGGGGAACGGGTTTTGGCAACACATCTGACTTATAGTTCCGATGTAAGCCGTAAACAATGTACTCAAACTATCGCGTCGACTCATTCTTTCCCGTTGCGAAATACATTTCTTTTTACGGTCCGTGATTGGTAATGTATGACATTGAATTAGCTAATCACAGCATTGGAACCCCTTTCGTCTCACCTCAGCTACTTGCCAGAATGCATTTAATACGAAAAATCAAACATAAACAGTCTATAGGTTGTGTGGTCGATGATAACAATATGCTAGAGAAGATGTCTGGGAAAAATATTAAATGCACAAGCTTATACGAGTACATTATTATTTTTAATTTATTCATCTCATTTAAAGCTTCTATTACAATAAGAAAAAACATGTACCACTTGCTCACAGTGGTGAGCGACGATGGTCCAGTGGTGGGCGCGCTCGGCCTCTTATGCGAGAGATTCCGGGTTCGATCCTGACCCGTCCGTGTGTGCCTTGAAATAAGTTTTTCTAAATTTCTAAGCGCACCCCAAACACGAGACCATCGCTCGTTCACCGGTGAAGGAAAACATCGTGAGGAGACCTGCATGCCTGATGAGATTGAAAGTCTTTGAGGGTATGTAAAGTTCACCAACCCGCATTGGGCCAGCGCAACGGTGGACTATGTCCCATTACCCTCCTCGCCTGATTTCGAGGAGGAGACCCGTGCCCAGCAGTGGGACATATAAGGGTTCATACTTTACTTTACTTGTTCACAGTTCACATACACTTCAATGTCCAATATTTTTATTAAGAATATTTCCCTGATTTTTCTAGCTATGCAGTTTACCATACGACGCACAAACTAACCAACAGGCGTTAAATTGCCTAACGTGCGTCGTCAAACGGTCGCAACATGGAGTGAATGATATCAACCGATATCTATATTCTTTGGAACTTGGCACGTCCTGTAAAGCGCAGCTGGCTGTTTATGTTGGTTAGTATTTTTATTCACCAATCTTTTACTGTCTATCTTTGAATGTTATGCTTGATCTTGTATGGGCCGTCTCTGAACATATAATCCGAATAGAGCTCTCATTACAGCAGAGCAGCAGACAGAGTTTTGTATGAAAAATAATTTCGCCAAATTTGTGCTGCAACGTTACTCGTATATTGCGTTCTGATTGGCGGCTCTTGAGCGGCATTGGTTGGTTGAATAGCTATTACGTCAGTGAATTATTAAACTCGCATTACTCTTTTTTCGTTTATAAATTCTAGATGTCGTTTTCCTAAGAGCAAAAACCTAATAAGCTATTAGCATGAGCTCAGAAGTTGTCTTTGCTAGAGTAAATTGAGGATACATACATTGCTAGTAAATCAACCTATACTCCAACAATACTTGATGTAGAATGTTTAATGACAAAGCGTTGCTAGCAATAGGGATGTTGACACATGTTACAAATTCATGTAAAGTTATGTTTTACATATTAAATACAGTATTTGAAAACCTAAGATAACATTTAAAAGTCTACTTATTTGTCTTAAAATTTAGAAAATTAATTTAAAATGCGTTATTTATCATGCATTATCACATGACTGTAAACGCCAATAAGGCGATGACGTCACTGAACTTTGAGCTAAGTACAAACTCACCTAACATAGCGCGAGCTCTGTACGCGGTGTGTGACGTAATGACGCTTGGAGCGTTTTAACGGCAATTTTGAAAACTATTTTTCGTTATTTAATTTTTTGTTAAAATTGGACATATTTCTTTACAAAAATCTTTTTTTCATGTTTATCTATAGAATATCTATCAAATAAAATCAATTTAAAAAAATAGTCAACATCCCTATTGCCGGACAGCAGGGGTAAAAATGCTATTAAATAATAAATATTAGCCAACAATTACACCACGGTCACCTAACAAAGTGGTAAGCTCAATCATCATTGTAATTCAAAATTGAACAGAAATAAATTTAAGAAATTTATAAATACATTAATACACATCCGTGACTTGGTGCAGACATATTATTCATGATACAAAATAAAAAAAATGATTTTACATGTGATTTAAAATGGTTATGAATCAATGTTTATCTTTTACTTGATGTTACAATAACTCATAGTATAAATAGTCTGATTGATTTATACGATAATACTATTAAAAGTGTGATATTACCTATGAAAACATACAAAAAAAAACATACAGTCGAATTGAGAACCTCCTTTTTTTTAAGTCGGTTAAAAATTGTAAAGTGGAACCCTGAAATTCAGCAGTAGTGATTTGTTGGCAATAATAGGCTAGTGTACTAAAAATCAAATATTGGTTTATAATTTACCTTATTCATTTTTAAGCCCAAAATATGTATTATTTTGAAAAAATGTTGTGTTAATATTATGTATTTTGCGTTTTAAAAAATTTATTTAAAAGTTGCCGCGAAAACATCCCAAACTGTCATGGCGTTCTGAATGACGTCAACAGCAACCATAGTGTTCACGGTCACGTGACTTACTGCCTTATTTTGCAAAATTTATTTTGTAAGAATAAAAACAATTCTTCATTTTTACATTAAATAAGTTAACTTTTTACTATCTAAATGCTATATCATTAGAAACCCTAATAACACCGATTTATTCTTAGTGGACACAGGCCTATTCTACACCGTGTTTAGCTAGAGTTTAAATTGTTTCACTGGTTAGTTAACTTGTATAGTGGTTATATATCTGCGTGACCCCAAATTACACTATTTTATTATTTTCAGGAACAATATGTGAGTATCATCCAGACAAAGTGGCTGACAATATCAATACAATATGGAGGGTGTTTCTCAATTTGTTTGACACAGGAAAATATTCTGTAAGTATTTACTTGACGACTTCTGTGGCTCAGTAGTAAGCGCGTTGGCGCACAAGCCGGAGGTAGCGGGTTCGAATCTCGCCAGGGAACACAAAAAAAGTTTCTGTGTTCCTGGGTCATGGATGTGTGTATTAAATATGTGTATTATATAATAAAAATCTTAAATATAAGTATTAATATAAAAAGTATTAAATATATGTATTTCCGTTGTCTGGTACCCGTAACACAAGTCTCTTACAGCGGTTTCCAATATCCTATCTATCTTAAAATTTTCTTATCGATCTTAAAATGTTGACAGATTTTGTAAGAAAATGTGTAAAAACTTTAAGATGGATAGGAAAATATTAAGATAGATAGGATATTGAAAACCGCCGTTAGAGAACTTAGCACGGGACCAGATTGATGTGGTGTAAAAGCGTGCATAGATATTATTATATTATTATTATTATTACTGTCATGGCTTTTATTTCTATTAATGAGAAGATAGAAACTTTTATTTTTTAATTTTTCACGTCACTTGTTATTACGGATATAGCCAGCCGATAGCCTATTGGGAACTTAACTGGAGATTGTGAAACAGGCCCTAATTCTATTAAGGTCCATAAGTGTGGCCAACCTGGGACTCTTTGCTAGTAATTACAATGTCTGTCCCACTTTGCTTTCCTAAACACAGTGAAGTCCCCTCACGGCAAAAAGCAGTATGGCAGTATCCATGCAAACGGGAGCGCATCACAATCTTTCCCCTCGGTGACTCTATGTGCATGTAAATGAAAATAAACCATATATTGTTTTTAAAAAGTGTCATAATCTGAAAGGCGACACATGCACCACTATTTTATTATTATAGACGCCGGTCATCAAAGCTGTGCTGCAAGGTATACAAGGGCTGCTGAAACACTTCGGGAACGATCTGCCGATCATGGAGCTGAACATGTTCTACGACAAGCTGCTTCCGTGTTTCGGCATCGAGCGGTGCGCTGATGGTGAGAGACATTGATTATTTCCCTGCAGTACGAGCAATTTAACGTGCCAACGTGACAGCGCACGTCGTTCTCTCGCTCGCACTTTGGTGACGTCATAAGTTGGCATCTCTACGTCGTTGTCTACTAACTTTTGGTTACGCTTATCGATAACAATAGGGCTTATGCAGACGGTAAGCTACGGTTAATAGCTATCATAAGAAACCATTATTATAATATGTAGGTACTACAAAACTTAATCTAGGTCATACTCGAGTAAATGATGATGGAAATAAGTTATTAAGGTTGGTAATTAAGCAAATAAAGTGCGGGACGATTCGCACTCGGCAGTCACTGGCCCGTTAAGTAAAAATGAAAGGAGCAAAAAGACGCCTCGACCTATACGAAATATTGTACCAACGATATTTCGCATATCTTCTACAAGATATTGTAAAATTTCAATCAATAAATAAAAACAACAGTTCCCCTTATTATCATATATTATCACTGTTAATAATTTCATCAAGATTCATTTACAAATAATATAGAGACGAGAGACTAAAATATCAGTTTTTTAAAATGTTTTGTTATCGAGATTTTTTCGAAAATAACACAACAGTCTACCCATAAATATGATCAAAATCAGGATATTTTGTTGATGCTCTCGCATGTATACATAGCCCTAAAAATAATTATTATAATTTGTCAGTGTGCGCGTCGATACTGGGTGAGTTCGCGCCGCTGTTCCACGAGCGACTGCAGGACCGGGCCGTCCGCGCGCCGCTGTGGGCCCGCCTCGGCAGCCCCGCGGCCCGGGGGGCGCTACGGGCCGTGTGCAGGGAGATGGATGTTGATAGCCCGCAGGTATAGCTGTCAATACTTTTTACCATACAGCCTTTTATATTATAGATTAGCTGTTACCCGTGGCTTCACCTACTTTAAGTTAAAACCGTAGCTGGTGTGATGATAATTATTTTCGTAGCCTAAGTCGCAATATAAGTTATCTGCCAATCAGATTTAAATCTTTGTTAAGTTCTTTTATACTTTCTAGTTTTGTAATGGGTTTTTTAACGTATTTTTTTACTTGTACGCTAAATAAAGAATTGGGGTGGATCAGCCACGAAAGCTCTAGATTATAATTAATATGTATTCATACTGATGTATTCAGGAAATTATCAACGAAGTCAAAAGCAATGCGGAGTCACGAGATATAAACCGGCGACTGACGGCGCTCTCCATCATGAAGGACCTGCAGGAGAGAGATGTCCACGTGGACGCGTGGGAGTATGTAGACCTCGCCGTGCTGGAGTTCAAACTGCGCAACGGAACCGTCACCTACGACTGTGCCGATGCCGTGAGTATACTCCTACTACTGTATTATCTAGGTTATTTGAATGGTAAGTCAAGGTGCGTTTGCAACAATGAAGGTTGTTGGATGCAAGCAAATTGGCCACAATAGGGATGTTGACTTTTTTTTGTATTAATTTGATAGATATACCATTAGTAAACACGAAAAAAAGAGTTTTGTTAAAAAATATGTCCAATTTTAAGAAAAAAAAGTATTAAGAAAAATAGTTTTTAAAAATGCCGCTAAAACGCTCGAAACTGTCATGTAACTGTGATTACGTCACATACCGATAAACAGAGCTCGCGCTATGGTATGGGCTATGACAGTTTGTACTTAATTCATTGGTCAGTGACATCGTCGCCGATAAATAACGCATTTAAAATTAATTTCCTAAATGTTCAGACTTATAAGTAGACTTTTAAAATGTTATTTTAGGTTTTCAAATAATGTCTTTAATATGTAAAACATAACTTTACGTAAATTTGTAACACGTGTCAACATCCCTATTCAAAGTGGCGTGTAAAATTATGGATAAAGACTGATAATTGCGCTAATCTTTGGTATGATAATTGGGTATTATAATTTAACCCCAGGCTTTAGGAATGTCATCTATCGTTAACTAAAATGAATATACTTAAGTAAAGTGAATGTGGATAATTTGTTACAAACTAAGCCACTGACGCCACGCAAAATTAACATGTGTGTGCGTGTGTGTGTTTTTTTTTATCGAGAGGCTTTTAGTTAGTAGCCTAAAATCCGAAAGGGGGGCGCCCCGCTAGGTGCGGTGTATCGCGCGCACTGCTCTGGAGAGTAGGTGTTTGGCTAGTCAAAACCAATACAGTCGACGAGTCATAAGCAGATGAAGTTAAACTATTAGTCGGAGGGCATTCTTTTAAACTTCAGTTAACATGTGTCAGATATGCTGGTGTATCGACGCGGGCGCGCCTCACAGTGACCGGCTGCTGCGGGCCGCGCTCGTCAGCTACGACGCCGTGCCCAGCGGCCGAAGGCGGCAGGTACTACACAGTCTGCTGACGTACGCGCCTGATAGAAGACCGGTACGAATATTGATTTTTAATTTAGAGACTTTAGAATTTAGATAATCTATGAGCATTAGTAAATATTTTATAACTATTGAAATTCGTCCCGAACGTGTCTTTTAGGAAATAATCGAGTTCCTGATATCGGAGACTTGCCGATGTCCGGAGCGGTTCATGCCGGTGTGGCGTGAGTTGTTAGAGGCGGGCGACGCCGCGGCGTGCGTGCGGGACGTCGTGAGCATCACGCGACGAATGTTGGACGGTCCAGACTGGGAACACGTGAGTATTGATGTTAAATAGAGCGATAAGAACGAAAAGTTGTATGGTATGATAGAAGACCGAAAGGAGAAAGACAACACTGCAAATATATTTTGAGTGGCCACGTATACAATTTATATGTGTAAACTATCCGATCCAATCAAACTTCATAGATTAGCACCACTTATGGTGTCCAAAATTATCTTATCTTTACGTTGTACCCAACTGCACGCATTCGTGCTATGCGATTAAGTAATATTTCACGAATTTTGTAACCGCTTAAACAATATTTTATATGCATGAATTGCTGGCAAATCTTAGTATTTTCATGAACATTGTTGCTATGAAGTATTCAAAATGTCACAATATGTATCTTAATAATAAAAAATAAAAAAAATAATAAAAAAATGTTGCAAATAATGTAAAATTAAAGTAACATTATTAGTAAAATTCGCTTTAATTTACAAAAGTCAGATCTTCAGTTACTTCCTGAGCACGTGCAACTCCTGCGTCTCATATACGAGGTGGTGCGGCGCGGCGGGGACAGCACGCTCGCGTGCCCGCTGCTGCGGCGCTCGCGCTCTCACTGCGAAGCCACGCCTGCCGCGGTGGTCGCCTGCTACCACTACCGCGAGCAGCCTGTGAGTATGCTAACATGGGTATATCAAGAAAGGTACTGTGTAATATGCATAAATCTTTTAAGCCGGATGATTTTGATGAACATATGTATTTTAAGTGCTAACATAGTTGAGAAGGTATTTAAAAACTCGAGTTGACCTTGGTTTCAATATTCTCTTGAATATCGATATCCTCTTTACTGGAAAAAATAAAAGCTTAAGAAAGTTATTATAACATAAATGACTTAAAATATGAAGAGCTTGTTAAGCCTGTTCACTAAATTGGGTAATATCTAATATTAAAGGAAAATTTCTCCCATAAACTGTAGTTTTTTAGTCCTAGTAGGAAAATAATACAAGTCTCTGGTTTTATTTCTTGTAATTATTTATGTTAAGTTGTTATGATGACGATCTTTGTTGTAGGTGATCAATATAGACGCGTTCACCTGCGACATCTCGCTGATCAACTGCGGCACGGCGCTGGTGCGAGCGCCCGTTGACTCCGCCCATCCGCCCGGGGAGCTGCTCAAATTCATACAAGTATATACTATATTTATATAAAATACTACACAATTGTACCTACCTGTAATTGTATTTGTAATTAAAGATATTTTTTTTACGTACGACAAAACGTTATAACAAACTGATGACTTCAAAACGGTTGAACCGATTTTGATAAAGTGAGGCACAGTTTATTATAAAAAAAGCTTCACAATAGGTTTAGACTAGTAGACGCTAGATTCCACATTTCTAAAGGCTTCCGTATTATTTAATGTTTCAGATATTATTCCAATCCAAATGTGATGCGGCGACCCTGTCCAGCGCTCTTCAGAAGTTGGAGCAGCTATTGTCCAGTGAGGAGAACCTAGATGACCACATACTGGATGCCGTGAGTGACATTTGTTATTGCTTCATTGCTAGGTGGGATGTATTGTGCCCCGCCCGTTCCGTGGTGGTTCCGTGGATATGAATGGAGACCACTATTCTACTTGTATATTCCGTAAAACAGCATCGTTTCGTGTAAAATTAAGTGTTTCGGAAAGAAGGACGAGACAGGGGCAGGCGACTTTTCCATAATTATGTGTGTAAAAAATTTATGGTCTAGCCAAGAAAACAAAATAAATAATATACAAAACAAAATGGCGGCCGAAAAAAACTTTAGTTTATTTTAATGGCCAGGTCGTGAAGATTCCAATCCACTTGGTATAAAAAGGAATGACATGGGTTTGGTATAAAAGTATCAACCCTTATATGTCCCACTGCTGGGCACGGGTCTCCTTCCTCGAAATCAGGCGAGGAGGGTATTGGGCCAATAGTCCACCGCGCTGGCCCAGTGCGGATTAGTGAACTTCACATACCTTCAAAGACTTTCAATCTCATCAGGTATGCAGGTTTCCTCACGATGTTTTCCTTCACCGGTGAGCGAACGATGGTCTCGTGTGTACTTAGAAATTTAGAAAAACCCATTTCGAGGCACACGTGGACGAGTCAGGATCGAACCCGGAACCCCTCGCGTAAGAGGCCGAGTCCGTCCACCACTGGACCACCGTCGCTCGGTGTTTGTCGGGTTTGGTATACTATAGAAAAACTACAGAACTTAATTTCTTTATATAAAACTACGAAATAATATACTAATATTATTCCAGGTTTATGAAAGGATTCGTAAGATAGCCAGTAAGAAGGCTGAGGGGAGAGAGGAGAGGGTCCTGCGCAGGGATGCCATTATGTTTTTAGGTAATTCAGTGTTTTATTCAATTTTTTTTACTGAATTTTAATACATAATATCTAGAGATTAGAAACTTATTAAAGTTCAAGGCAGGACTGGTGGTAGTGGACGCTTAAATCTACAATCTTGCTTCATGCTTGCTTAAATTTCTAAGTGCACCCTTTAGGGTGCCGAGTTAACACGAGACCATCGCTCGCTCACCAGTGAAGATAAACGTTGTGAGGAAACCTGCATGCCTGATGAGATTAAAAGACTTTGAAGGTATGTGAAGTTTACCAACACTCATTAGGCCAGCGAATCGGTGAACTATGCCCATTACCAAGGAGGTCCTTGACTGATTTCGAGGAGGAGAGATTTTTTGTATTTATAACCTCATTTGCATGAAACATGTAATTTCCAGGTAAACATGGGCGGCATGTTAGTCCAGTTGTGAGGCCAGATGTAGCTTTGGTAACGTCTCTCAAGGAATACCTGTTTCTTAACATACCAGATAATAATACACGAATTAAAGTAAGTTTTTTAAGTTTATGAGTTAGAATTTAAAAAGATAGAAAGTATATGCTCAGTGAAATAGGTGCTAGTTCAGACAATTACGATGACGAATGTAGCAGATGCCTACACCAGAATATAGATAAGTATCTATATTATATGGGATCGATCTGTAATCAGACTAAAGTATAAAATATATTTTTTTCCAATTTTGACGCCAATATTTTCCACTATCTTTGACTATGGTTGCAGTAAAGTATACGAAGCGTCAATTGTGTAAAACGTTCTTAGATAAAATAGATATATTTTTACGAGTATTTATCGAATAATTATTTTATTATTATTATTAATCAATTTATTTCAGACTAGATCGTGTCCATACCATGTTACTTATAAAGGTCTTAAAAACTATTTTAGTATTCATTTTCATTACATTCTTATTATTTAATTATTCAATTTACATAAATTATCAATATCATTTTATCGATTTATCTAATTACACGCAATCGAATGAATCACTCACACACACAAACACAAACACACACACACACACATCAAAAACACTGCGGACTCCGGCCTTTCAAAAATCATCTGTAGCGCACTATTAGAGCTCCCCGAATTTATATAATTCACTAGCTGTAGCCCGCAACTTCGCCTGCGTTAACTAAGATTTACAACGGGATCTTAGTACGCAAAATAAGTAACTTTTCTGGTTGATTTTTAACACCTTGTGTCCGAAAAACCCAAATATCTTACGGAACCCTATTTTTTCAGCATAAAATTTAGCCTATGTTACTCGTGGACAATGTAGCTTTCGAATGGTGAAAGAATTTTTGAAATCGGTCCAGTACTTTTTGAGCCTTTACTTTATTCATTACAACCAAACAAACAAACAAAGTTTTCCTCTTTATAATATTAGTGTAAATTAGAATATTATAATATTTTAAATTGAAGTAATAATATTTTGTTATTTATAATATTAATAAATATAGTTTGGGGTTGTGCAGTTGCTCACGAGTATTTATTTTATATCTTTCCAGCTACACCTCCACGAGATCCTGTACCTGGCGCTTGTGGATGACAACGAGACGGCGGTGCGAGCGCTCCTGCACGTTATATGTCACAGCTGTGAGTGGATTTATCACTCCGCCCTCCGACAAATAGTCTAACTTCAGCCGTAAATGGCTCGTCGACCGCAGCGGATTTGACTGCGGGGGGATCTGCGGGGTGCGGAGAGGGCGCGGCTCTTTCGAATAATTTCTAGATGAGCCATCTGCTCACCTACCTACTGATGGAGCTTAAAGGCCATCAGTCCTAAAAGTCTAGACCTTTCGAAAAAAAATTAACTCCACATGAAGAGAAGCATCGACCACATAACCCATAGACTCCTAATAACTGGGGAACGGGTTCTGGCGACACATCTGACTTATAGTTCCGATGTAAGCCGTAAAAAATGTATTCAAACTATCATGTCGTCTCATTCCTTCCCGTTGCGAAATATATCCATTTCTTTTTAACGTTTCGTGATTGGTAATGTATGACATTGAACTAGCTAATCACAGCATTGCAACCCCTTTCGTCCCACCTCAGCTAGTTGCCAGAATGCATTTAATACGAAAAATCAAACATTAGGAGTCTATAGGTTGTGTGGTCGATGAAGGGAAGTGTTGTATATTAGTCAACTGTCAATTGTTAGATGTCTAACCGTTAAGTGTTAAATGTTTGGCTGGATGGTTCTGCCGGTTTGCCTAATATTTAAATTCTAAAATATTTTCCAGTGTCGTCACGCATGGAGCCGCTACTACAGACCGCACTCATCAGAACGCTAGCTTCACTATCCAGATATTCACTTGACTTGGACACGCTAAAATCTTGTTTGTCCTACTGCGATGCGACCAGCGCTCCTGACCTTATAAAGGTTAGTATTTGATTATTTATTATTCGTAGTATGTGAATTTGACTAAATTTTAATACAGTATGGACTCTGCTGAAACTCTTAAAAATTTGACGTAAAAATGGGAGTATACTTCTTTTTTTATTGAATATACTTCATTTATTATACACTATTTTAGTTCATATCGCAAGAAAAATTTCCCGGCAGTAGGGAAATACTTCTCAAAGGCCTAGAAATGCTGTTGACGTCAGATTTAGATGAACAAGTGGTAGAGGAGGTACTTGAACAAACACTATTATGTGATGAATGTAAGTAATATCAGGTTAATATTTTGTCTGTTTTAATAGGATTTTCTATTTGCATTTTTTACATGAGAACAATCATATTCGTATTTCCTATTTTATTTTTTTATTTGAAAGTTGTACCACAAGGCTTTAGCCCAGGTCCTCTTTTTTATACTACTTATAATTTCAGTGCATAAAAATGAAGCAGATATATTGAAGATTCTATTAAAAGTACTAACAAACAACAATACACTGATTCAAAAGTATATAATAAAAATCATTTATAAAGGCGCAAAATGTGATGCAGAATTAACTAAGATTGCTACAGAAATCCTTGTAAATAAAATCAATTTATTTGATAAGTTGGCTATACAAGATGTGATGAGAAAAATGCTTGATATTTTATCCAATATAAAATACACCGATAGTGTAAAAGTAATTGTAAACATCGTAATTCTTATTAAAACGTTGACAGAACATACAGAGAGCACACAAAATGAAACATTGTCTAATTTCATCAAATTGGACAAACTCAACTTATATGCTCTGTGTTGTTTGAAACGAGGTTTTGATTTGACCAAAGATCAGTATGAAGATTTGTACAATCAAAATGAATCGATTATCAAAGAGAGTTTATTTGAAAACGATACATTTAATAACTTAGAGGAGAAAATGGAATTTTTGCAGGAATTTTCTAATGTCATGTTACTAAAAGACGTAAGTTTACAGCATTTCAAGGACAACTTATTAAAAAACTCTTTATGTATATTTAAAAACGTCCATGTTTGTTTAAATAAAGGTTTATAACTGAAAATTCATTTTAATACCTATTTGAATTGGGCATTGTATTTTTCAATCGCTAAATTCGTTTTATATATTTATTATTTGTTCTTAAATATATTGTAATACATCTTGATTTCAGGATACTATATGTTTTCTTTGCAAAATTCTCAATAACTTATCACCAAACATTGCTATTAGAATAAAAGACAATCTGTACAAATGTTTAAAAAGCATACACGAAAGTAAACAAGAAGATAAAATTGGAGCAATATTTAAAACTTTTGAGGAATGGATAGCAAAATTACCTTTAGCGGAGATTGCTCAGAATTTATCAGATTATAAATTCATGTTGGAAGATGAAGAAATTTTAAACACAATTAAAATACTAACAAAAGACTTTAGTAAAGTCTTAATGGTCCATAAGCAATGTCTTATGAGGATCCTAGATTTTATAAAGAAATTGTTTACATCTGGTTACATAGAGAGATGTTTAGAGTCGAAAATGGAATATTTGCTGGACCTAGTGGAGGTTGCAATGGCGGCTGTTGATGGACAAGAATTGAAAGCAATCTTAAAAGGTAATGCTATTTTAATTCTGTTATGTAGGGTAGATATCTATAATGTTTTGAACAATTAAAACTAAAAATAACTTTCAAACAGGCAGTGGCTAGGTAGCCTGTTGGGAGAATAGGAAATAGAGGGCATCTGCCTAAACTTTCCTTGTACGGATGTTTATTATAGTCGCTGGTAGACACCATAAGCCGTCGAATGCTTACTTGCCCCCTTATGACATAAAGAATATATTTTAATTTATATAATGGTTTATGGACAAAAATTGAGAAGACTTTATAACTATTTATTACATTTTATAAGTAATATATAGGAAACTGAAATGAATGCCCAATATAATCAGCTTCTAAATTTGAGTTGCGTTTGAGTAAAACGCAACTCAAATTTAGAAGTTGATTATATTTTGATGACATATGGATTTTCGGGCGCTGATTGGTCCGCTACTGATTTAAGGCGTGCTTAGTAGTTTGAGGAGGACTCAAGTATACAAGTGGGGTTTGAGAATTCGAGTGTAAACCATTTAATATCAGCTGCCTCTCTCCATTCTTCCATTTAGTTAATGAAATAATATCTGGACTTGAGCCTTGATAGCCAAAGAGGTTTCCTTTGATGATAAACACTCAAAATTAAAAATAATTTATCATAAGACGTGCATGAACATGTTGATAAAAGCTTTAATGGCATAAAATAATAACAATCTAAATATCTCACCCAAATGACCTTTAAAGTACCCTGCCATAAATGGATTTACTCAGGGTCAATCTTACATCCTTTCTTGTGTCGGGGACTAAAAATAATAATTTTGCTTCCAGAAGCATCGGGTATACAGTTCTGTAAAACATTCATACGGGCCGTGCACAGACAACTGACTCGCAGGCCGTACTTGCTGCTCGACCCCGACGTCGCCGACGCCGCCATCTTGTTGAATGACCTTGTCAAAATATCTCTCACAAATGACAACATTGAAAATATTTTAGAGCTAGTAGACGAGGTATATTTTTATATTAGGAACGAATATGAATTTCATAGTGCAATGAAAGAAATGATTATGAAAGACCATAACAAGAAGAGAAGATGAGAAGATAGAAGATGCATAACAAGAGCAAATTGACATAGCGCATATGAGAACTACAGGCACTGTTGCGTAGGCGTTGAGATACTTTACTTCTAAGATGTCATAAGAATAATAATATCTACGAATGCTTTTTACACCACGTCAATCTGGTCCCGTGCTAAGTTCTCGAAGAGACTTATGTTACGGGTACCAGACAACGGAAATACATATATTTAATACGTTTTATATTAATACTTATATTTAAGATTTTTATTATATAATACACATATTTAATACACATCCATGACCTATTAACACAGAAACTTTTTTATGTTCCTTGGCGAGATTCGAACTCGCTGCCTCCGGCTTGTGATTCATTTACATTTATGTATTTCTATTATATTAGTTACTAAAGCAAATAATTGGCTTCCTCTTATAGTTGTGGCCGACTTATGTGACGATGTCAACGTTCAGCCAGACACACTGTCTTCTGCTGGACTTGTCACGCTCGCCGGCGCAACTGCCCCCGGAGTCCAACCCGATGAGGTGGCTCCTGAAGACCCTGGCCAGTGAGGATACAAAGACAGAGCAGAGGATACTGCTGTTGGACGTGATACCTGGAGGGGAGGATTACGAGTAAGTTTAGAAAGTTGCAAGTAAAATTTCATTTAAACTCAGACGATCTGAAGTTAATGTAGCATAATTTGGCTCGATCATTTTGTATACAAAAGTAAATTGTTTAAAGCTTACGTGAAATTTACTAACTATAATGACACTTTAGTTCTCACGGGACCAAACAATTAACCGAGATAAAATACGTTAAACTTGTTTTGTTACTTTTATGATGACACTTTATCTAACTTTAATTCAAGCTGAATTAAATTACGACTACCATAACTAACTTTTTTTGAACGCATGTTAAAAATAAGGGCCGACGAACGTCTAAATAGGTGCTATTTATATATATTTATTTCTGTAGCTTCGTTAGCTAACGCAGACCTGTAGGGCTATTCTGTAAGGTCCTTTTGGAATCTCGAAAGCGGAATCCGCGGTGATATGACGAATTTGTATACTTTAAAACTCGACTATATATCTATATCAATAAAGTTCACTTTCGAAATGAGCCTAAAATGAGCTCTATCACTCAGGTGAAGTTCGATATCGAAATGGTTTTTACAGAATAGCCCTACTGCTGTCTGGCTACTTTCAACACATCCAACGCCACCTACCGCCCAAAATGATGAAGAAGATTATAGGAAACGCTACACTTGCATGCTGTTGTAACTCGCAGGCTAAATAAATCCTTTTGACTTTTTCTCTCAGCTCGGCATACCTCAGCGTGATATCGAGACTGCCCACTCGCCTGGGTGAGGTCAAGGGTCCCCTGTCCTCGTACCTGCGGGCCATACTCGAGTGTTTCGCCAAGCATCGCAGTCGGAAACTGCTCGAGGTCATCGTCAACTTAGCTTCTGGTGAGTGATATATTAAACAAACTATACTTTGTTTCGTCACAGTAACAATAGGCCATTCTATGCGTATTTATACAATAGGGATGTTGACTAGTTGTTTAATTGATTATAAGTATTTGATAGATATACCATAGGTAAACACAAAAAAATGACTTTTGTTAAGAAATATTAACAAAAAATTATGTAAAGAAAAATATTTAAACTATTTAATACGGGATATTTACCATGTTTTAAGTGATTTAAATAATGAAAATAACCATGTTAATTTAAAATCCTATAAAGAAAAATAGTTTTTAAAATTGCTGCTAAAACGTTCCAAGCTATCACGTGTAACCGTGATTACGTCACCCACCGATAAACATAGCTCGCGCTGTTATGAGTTATGACAGTTTGTACTTAATTCAATGGTCAGTGACGTCATCGCCTTATATTGGCGTTTGCAGTCACGTGATAATGATACATTTAAAATTATTTTTCTAAATTTCAAGACAAATAAGTTGACTTTTGAAATGTTATTTGAGGCTTTCAAATACTATCTTTAATATGTAAGACATAACTTTAAGTGAATTTGTAACACGTGTCAACATCCCTATTGTATGTGAGCCCGTAGCGTTATGCCTCATCCTGTGACCAAAGCTTTACCCCAGGAGATGATACGCGCGGCTGGTGGGACGACGCGATGGCGGTGAGCATGTACGCCGTCTCCGCCTTCGAGGATGCGGCCGCGTGCGACGCGCTGTATCGCCGCTGCTGGGACGCGAGCACTCTCGGCGCCTGCAAGAGGCTTTTAGTGCCGCTGTTGAGGTAAGACATTTGGGAAAAGACTAGTCTCAACTAGCTGGTGGCCACAACTCCGCCCGTATCTACTACAGTTACAGCCTACATACAAGTCATTTAATGTTAACACAGAGTTCGTAGAGGTAAATCGAACAAGTAAACAAAAAATCAAGTCTTTCCTCTTTATATTAGTATAGACAGATATATATTTGTCTTTCCTTTATTTTTTTACGTTTTTTAGGTATTTTCTCCGTGTTTACACATCTATTACATACTACCTAAACCCCGCAAACGATGTCCTGCCCTTAAACAAAAAACGTTTAGTGTCAACATTTTTTATATATGTACAAAATCTGTACTGCAGGTGACCAACACCACAAACAGAAATTATTTAATTGAGTTCCGTAGTTCTTAAGTTATGTGCGTACATACATATCGGAGATTCGTGTTTTTTTTTAATTCTCAAAGTCTTATACCTTTACCAATTGCAGGTTCTCTTCGTCGTCGTTCTGCGAGGAGGTGTTCTCGTGGGCGCTGCCGCAGCTAGTGTCGGCGCTGGAGCGGCGGCCGCGCGCGCCCTCCGCCCACTACACCTACCACAAGTACATACACGACGCCACCAAAGCGTTCACTCTCCTGGAAGTGTTGTTCCAAAAGGTATTTTTTTAATAATCATTATCTGTCTTTCAATCTCTTATTTTATAACAAAGAAGGGCAAACGAACAGTCGAAGAAGACCCATATAACCAGAGGTTATGCAAATGCGTTACCCTCCTTTACCCTATCCCCCAATGGGCCACCGAAAACTGAGAGCGAGAAATCCCCGGTTATGCCGCCTCAATTTGGCTGCAAAGCAACACAGCACTAACTCTTACTATATCTCTCTGCCTTCAAATCTTCCTTATTCTCCTCCAATTTCTGTTATTGCCAGTACGCATGTCGTTGTGCTTCACGCAGTCAACAAGAGACATATACAAAATTGTAAGTTAACCGACGGATAGTCCATCCGCGAAACATTTTATAGACAAAATCTAAAACAAATAGATATCTTTCGCACAAGTGTGGTAAATTCACCTTTCTATTAGGTTCCAAGACATAGCATCGAGTCTCCAACATCACACTTGTACCATAAGATGACAGATAAAGTCAGGGACTCTCCATACTGGATCGTGAAGACGGCGTGTAAACTGGGGCTCACGCTGAAAAAGTTCGTCACGTGTCCGGACGGAGCTGATGAGAACATGAAGACTAGCCTCAGGTGAGGGTCCGGAGTATTTACTAGATGTGACATTTTCTTCGAGAAAATTGTCACTATTTTCTCGTAGAACTCTCTTTAACGATGAGATAAAGTTTGTAGGAAATGGCTTAATTAGGCAAATCTTAATTAATAAACACCATGTAAACCGAATGAACGACGATGGTCCAGCGAGCGACGATGGTCCAGTGGTGGGCGCGCACGGCCTCTTATGCGAGAGGTTCCGGGTTCGATCCTGACCCGTCCGTGTGTGCCTTGAAACGGGTTTTTTTAAATTTCTAAGTGCACCCCAAACACGAGACCATCGTTCGCTCATCGGTGAAGGAAAACATCGTGAGGAAACCTGCATGCCTGATGAGATTAAAAATCTTTGAAGGTATGTGAAGTTCACCAACCCGCACTGGGCCAGCGCATCGGTGAACTATGGCCCATTATCCTCCTCGCCTGATTTTGAGGAGACCCGTGCCCAGCAGTGGGAACAAGGGTTGATAACTTATGTAAACCTAATCCCACATCAGATTCTAAGAATTGTACCGTGGGGTCCGTGACGTCTACAGACATAATCACTATAAACTTTATAATCTCGGACTAGTTACTACTTACTACTATACTTGGTTATGGTCCGTGCTAAGGGACCTTAGTCATAAAAAAACCAATGAGAGTAGATGTTGATGAATTATTATTGAGGTAATATTATGTTTAGACTATTCCACTGCGCCAACTACAACTGTGTGGTGTCGGCCCTCTGCTGCCGCGACCCCGGTATGGACGTGTACGCGACCGTGTTCGATAAGAGCACGTGGGCGGAGCTTATAGGTACAGAGAGTTTGTACCTGCCTCTCAAGTACCAGTGGGTGAGTTTATTTATTTTTCATTTATTTAATTTTAAAAAAATCAAATTCTTTTTTTTTTTATTTGTGTCCCTATTCCTTAAGAATAACGTTCTATTTTCAATACCGAGACTACGCACTTATGGAATTACATAATGCGCTCATCGCGGAAGTCGTATAAATTTATTACCAGAGACCAATTACTCACAATTATTGTGCTTAGAGCACAATTAGATCGAGACACTTTTTTAGCGTTCGTGCGGTATCTTGGGTATATTTGATCGATGTCATAATTTTTAGTTAGGTATTTTTAGTTTCTAATGTTATAATATAAATAAATATTACTGTAATAGTTTGTCAATCAGGTAAATTACCAACAGTAAGAACAGACATACTTAGATTATGTTGTTTGTGCTTACCAAGTGGATCTTAGAGGGTATATTGTGAAAGTACTCAAGCAAAAAATTCAAACACTTTCCAAATTTTACTTCATCATATTTTACATCATCAGAATCGTAGCAGCGCGCACTACACGGCCTCGACTCCCGACGCGAAGCTCTCAGGCTCCGCCTCCTTCACATCGCGGACCTCCCTCACGTCGCTCACGTCTCTGACGCGCGATTTCACGCACACACTCTCCGAGAATCCGCTTCAGTACGATCTCCAGGACACACAGGTGAATGATTTAAATATACTCATATGTTATAGGAGCTATTCTTGTTTATAAATATTGAGTGCATTCCGGTAAATGCTCTAATACATAAATGCAATCAGATGTTACGTTGCCCAAGGACATGATAAATGACATACATATTATAGCAATGTGGTTCGTGGAATAGTACTAACAAACTTTTTCTGTGTTATCCTTACTATATATTAATATTATAAATGCGAAAGTAACTCTGTTTGTCTGTTACGCTTTCACGCCTAAACCACTGAACCGATTTTGATGAAATTTGAAACAGAGAAGGATTATAGCTTGGGAAAGGACATAGGCTACTTATTGTCGCGAAAAAAAGCGAAGGTGGGTTTAAATAGGGGATGAAAGTTTGTATGGAAGTTTGTCATTATACATAGAAGATGACGCCATGAAACTTTGCATTTAGGCACTTAAGGTGGTTCGTCTCGGTTACCGACCTCTCTTTTCTCGCTAGATGACGCCACTTATGCAAAACAAGGGTTTTATTTATTTTACAAATAGACCTTTGCATTTAGATGCTTAAATTTTATATTCGCGAACTATTTATCAATTAGGCTTAATATATTTTATATAATATTTTAGTTTATCAAAGGAAAATCATTCAAGAATGTCGATTGAAAGTTGGTGTATAATATTTTGAACTAAACACTCACACTAACATATTGTATTCTTATGATTATTCTAACCGCTAATTTCATCAAAACAATAAAATAAGTAATGGCCTAACATGTAAATGCCACGAACGTGCAATCACTAGGTACGTGGTTCAAATCTCCTCCAGATAAGTTTATCTTTTTGTTTTTTTATTTATAATAATTTTTTTTATTATTTTATATTATTTATAATTGTATAGCTATTTACTATCTTATATCTCATTTTACTATCTTTATAAAAAAAGTAAAGCAAAGTATCAACCCTTATATGTCCCACTGCTGGGCGCGGGTCTCCTTCCTCGAAATCAGGCGAGCAGGGTAATGTGCCAATACTTCACCGCGCTGGCCCAGTGCGGGTTGGTGAACTTCAAATACCTTCAAAGACTTTCGATCTCATCAGGCATGCAGGTTTCCTCACGATGTTTTCCTTCACCGGTGAGCGAACGATGGTCTCGTGTGCACTTAGAAATTTAGAAAAACCCATTTCAAGGCACACACGGACGGGTCAGGATCGAACCCGGAACCCCTCGCGTAAGAGGCCGAGTCCGTCCACCACTGGACTACCGTCGCTCTATCTTTATAAAATTTTTGAATAAAACAATATTTTTACACATGTCTTTTATTTTTATTTTTTTTCACTAAATACATAGGTATTCAATTTTATCACCCTTCTTGAGCTTCAAGCAAGACCACCGACAGGCGCAGATCCTTAAAAAAAAGGAAATCTTAAACATATGTACGAGGGGCGATCAAAAAGTAATGATAATGAGTATAATAAAACAACGATTCTAATTTAAATTTAATTTATTTTTCTACGTAGTCTCCTAACAAGTCGATACATTTAGTCCAACGTTTCTCTAAACCTAAAATACCCTTTAAAAAATATATTTATCAGAGCTCTCCCAAAATGCCTCTACAGCAGCCATCACCTCGCTATCATCAAAAGTAGCTTCTTTATGGTAAATTGGTACTTGTCTCTCATAAGTTTTGACACTGTATTTTAAAAATAATAAGAAGATTAAAATATTTACGTAAAAGGAATAACGATTATTTTAGGTAGGTATCTAAGGAAAATCCCCCGTGGGAACTCGTGGAGGAGGTTCTGGCCGAGACATACTCCTACATCTCGGGTAGAGGTGTTTGGGCTTGACCCCTTCGCTAGACGGACTCCTTCGGGTCCGCCGGCTAGGGCAGGAAGCCTTAATGCGGAGGTGGGTGGGACCTGGTGAGTCAGCCGTATGGCCATCGCCTAACGGCTGCTCTACGCCCGGTCCTTGAGCGGTGGATGCGCCGTAAGCGCAAGCCCCTTACCTTCCATCTGACGCAGGTTCTCACCAGGCACGGATGCTTCGTTGATTTCTTATGTCGGACGGCCCACAGGGAGCCGACGACTGAATGTCATGATTGTGGCGCGGCGGTGGACTCTGCCCAGCACCCCCTCGAGGTGTGCCCGAGATGGGCGGTGCTACGTCATGATGTGACGTCTGTCATCGGAGGGGACTTGTCTTTGTCGAGCGTCATCACCGTGATGCTTGGCTCTGACGAGTCCTGGACGGCAATGGCCTCTTTCTGCGAGACAGTGATGTCCCAGAAGGAGGCCGACGAACGGGTGAGAGAGGACGAACCCGTAGACGACGAACGGGGGTGCGTTGGAGGCGCTATTTAATGCGCCTTCAATAAAGCCCCTGTGCTCGTGTCGGGCTCGGGATGGAAGCCCGGGCCCAGCTTAAGACACGGCGTCGTGGGGACTGCCAAGTCGTAGCCGGGCAGTTCCCTACTGTGGAGAATCTGGTCTTTGCCGGGATCAGTCTGTCGCTGAGGGTATCCCGTCGCCTGCACAGATCCGGGTCCCTCAAATATAGCGGCTGAAGGCTCACGTAGCGGTTTTAGTGGGGTAGGGCACCCAAATGCGAGTCCCCACACACGCCAGCGTGCCTACCCAGGCCCTGGTATGGTCGTAAATGATTTCCGCTGGGCCATAAAAAAAAAATATATATATATCTAAGGAAATTATAATATAACCTTGGAGTTTTTGCATTATCACTTTAAAATGTTTCATTCTTCTTTGATTTTTTACGCTATACATCTTCACGACTGAAAATTATGCAACTTTTGTAATACAACTAACATAATTCGGTCAGAGCCTCAGAGGGAGGCAATAATTATTGAAACACTATGATGGCGCTTTAGTTGAGCCGTAGGTATCTCTTTTTCTGCTTTTTCTTGGACCTGAATCCTTATGTTTTATGTAATTCGCAATTGATGTCGGATTCATGGTGCTGGTACAGGCTATTTTCACAAGCTTTTGTATAAGTTTTCTCCGCGAACTCTAGCTACTCGAAACTAAAATAGGTCAAAACCCAAATAATACAAGTTTTTGTTTATATTAAATTTCAAAACCACAATTAATTACGTATGTAAGTAAATAAACAAAACTGTGAATGACATTCGACAAATTAGATTGACATTTGTTTGATAGCCACCAGCAATAATCATAGGTGTCAGTGATACCACTTTACTGGGTACATTTTTCACTAATTTCGCCACTGCTCTAAAATACAATATTCAGCAAACAATAATTATGCTTTTGGTAAAGACAGATTTAATGCCGCTCTTATCTGTTTTAAATATAACTAGAATAAATAAGACAGCCAAGCATAGGCCGTCAACAAGGTATAGAATAAAGAAAACAAATTATCGAATTATCTTTTAGCACGTTCATAATTACCCATGAATATTAGAGTTGTTTTACTGTTGTTTTATAAGTTAAGTTAAAAATAAAATTTAATATAAATATAAATATATATAAATCAAATTATTTATAAAGCGTATTAAACTCTTACTCGATACACAATAGGGATGTTGACACATGTTACAAATTCATGTAAAGTTATGTTTTACATATTAAATGCAGTATTTGAAAACCTAAAATAACATTTAAAAAGTCTACTTATTTGTCTTAAAATTTAGAAAATTAATTTAAAATGCGTTATTTATTATGCATGATCACGTGACTGTAAACGCCAATAAGGCGATGACGTCACTGAACATTGAGCTAAGTACAAACTCACCTAAAATAGCGCGAGTTCTGAATGCGGTGTGTGACGTAATGACGCTTGGAGCGTTTCAAGGGCGATTTTAAAAACCATTTTTCTTTATTTAATTTTTTGTTAAAATTGGACATATTTCTTTACAAAAGTATTTTTTTCGTGTTCATATATAGTATATCTATCAAATAAAAACAATTACAAAAATTAGTCAACATCCCTATTTTTTTTACAGATTACCAAAGTATCATGTATGATAATTGAAAAAATAATGTGATTTCGATATTACTAAAGTTTACTCAGTAGTTTTGGAAAAATCTCAATTTTTAAGGGAGACACCCTCATCTGGCAATACTTTTGACAAAACTGCAAAGTATAAAAATAAGGTCTCTGATCGCGAGAATACGCAAGCATAAGATCGGCAACGTTGCATGCAGTTCTTGATCAAGTCGGCAACGTCGCAAATTCGTGTATAGTTACACATTAGAGACTACACACACATGCGTAATTTATAAGATTTTTCATCGTCTGATATAATATCTCTGAGATTATAAATATGGAATTTTATTGATTTTGCGAAAATAAGTATCCCAAAGTAATTCCCTACGCAAATATCGAGGCATATCTACTAATATTTAGCGTGTGAATGCCGATTTATTTTTGTATGAAAAACGAACCACCTTAATAAAAATTAAATAACCATTAATAATTGTTCCACCGTTTTTAAGATTTTTACCTATGTGGGCATGAAATAAGAGATGAAAGTTCGCAGGGTAGTTCAAAAAAATCTGTCTGTGTTTACTATACGTACGTACGGAACTGCGCTACTCCGAATTTAGCGCGAGCGAAGCCGCGGGCAACCGCTAGTACATAATAAACAAATATAAAATCAAATCGCTGGAAAGATTTGGATTAAAGCAAATGTTTTATGTAATTTGCGTGGTGCATGTAGGTCAAAGCGCAAGAGGTTCCCGTAGGAGACGACCCGCTCAGCAGACACGAGTGCGGCGCGGCGCTGTCGCTGCTCCTTCGTGCGGTGGCGCCGCGCCCCGCTCCCCGCCCCTTGCAGCTGCTGGCGGCGGCGATCACCGACACACAGCTGCACTGCAACGCCAGGTGGCTGCTAGCCCAGGTACGGTGATATTGTTACTAGACAAACTACTACAAATACTACTCTAGTACTACAACTACTCTACTCTTCTTCTTCTTCCTCTTCTTCTTCTAAACCATCTGCAGGCATATGCTAACCACTCAATTTCAGAGTGACTTTACCAGCTCATTGTGGCTAACTTCAGATACATCGTGCTTGTTTACTTCTCTCTCTCTCTCTCTCTCGGAAGGAACTCGCCTGCGTTCCTTTGCAAGCAATTTCTTAAAGATTAAAAATAAAATTTAAGAGGTATATTGTTTCTTTTAAACGACTGTTTTTTTCCTGAATAAAATGAATAAATGATGTTCCTTGACAGGCCGTATGCAACTGTAAAGAGCAGCTGAGACAACACGCGAGTGTGTTGCGCCCGGCGCTGCTCGACGTCACCGCTAACACCGCGGCCGATGTCCTCAACTCCCTCCACGTGGATATTGTAAGTAATTAATAGGTGTACTCTTATGTGTTTTATGTTCATGTTAATGGGTGACGCTGACCTCCATTTTAATTTGAACCCACCATTTTAATCGTTTTTTAATAAATTTTGACCGTTTATTGTGACGGACATGGTTATGCCTTCGACAATCTCTATTGATTCCCGATGATTATAGGTACTAATGTTATGATTTGTTCATAGATAAAAACTCGTTTAAAGTTCACTTGGCTGGGTTACACTAGTTGGTAACTACACACACTGAGTGGTTAGCAATATTAGAAATGATAATTTGACCATGGCCATATCTTCTATACACAATCGCAATTAAAATAAAACTGTTATTTTTAATGAAATAAAAAAAGCAGATATAAATTACAGATTTCTTAAGTAAATAATTAAAAATACATACATACATGATACATGATTTATTACTAGCAATTTTTATTTGCTACTTACTGCCCCACTGCCAAGTGCCAACTCATCGAGCGCCAGCGCAGAAATCGATGAACGTTTTGGTTCAGAACGGATTTAATGTGCTATGTTTCTCTATTATTCTAGTAAGTTCGCTGTTTATACGACGTCCGCTTAGTATGACGCGTCTGTACATCATGTAGCTCGACTGCTCGTTTGCTTATTCAACTATCATTAAAATATATTTGTTCTAAACTAAATACAGGTGGATACTGTCATATTGTGGGACGATGGAGAAGAACTACCCGCGTCGTGTGTGGATAACTTGAACAGCACTGTCCAGCATCTGATATCCACCTACCTGGAGTGCAGAAACGGCAGTGTACTCCGGAGCCTCCTGGAGAAGTTGGAGAAATTGCTGCAGCTGTATGGCACCAGTATGACTATAAGTGGACAGTTCTTTAAGGATCGAATTGTTGGTGAGTACGCAAGTTATAGGGACATTGGAGTCATTGTAAAAGGCCTATGTATATCCTGTAGTATGCGAAAAGGTTCAGGGAATTATAAAAGTAATTCGATCAATGTACATGTCGGGTATTTTATCAATTGTTAAGTTGAATTTTGGATCAATCTGTAATTTATTGTAATTTATTATACATTTTTAATAAATCATAATTTTTATTATTAATAATTTCTAATAATTCTAATATATTTTTATTATAAACTTTGTAAAAAAATATGACGCACTGAGAAGTACGCACACTATATACAATTTTTTTTTAATTTAAAATTACATAAATTTTATGGCGTTGTACAGATGTTACCATTAGAATTATTGCATTAATTAATAAAATATTTTCCTATTTACTTACATTTTAACATACATTTTTAGATTTCAAGTCCGAAATAGCGAAACGATGTGTCCAAGTTTTGAAACGAATAACCACAGCGAAGATCCACATACCGGAGCTGTTGCCTACCGTGGTGAAGGCGATGGAAGGGAGGCGGACTGCTCCTGATGTCTCCGAGCTGCTTGGTCTGGCTCTGAAGAACACGAAACAGAACGCAGAAGCCAAGCAAACCATCCGAAGCATGCTCGATCGTCTGAAGCGAAGTGACGTCGCGGAATACATCAAGCTATTGTACTACACGCAAAAAGGCTATCCGGAATTCTGTGATGAAACTAATTTCAAGTATGTATATTGTATGTTTTAATTATCATTGAGTTACGTTAACAAAATTAAGGGCTATTTTTTATAACTAAAATTTTTAGAACGATTGTTCTAAAAATTTTAGTTATAAAAAATAGCAGCTTTTTTGCTTACGTCCATGAAATAAATTTGCCAGTGATATATTAAAATTACCATGCTGAACAAAAGCTTCAATTATAAAGCCATGTAGTATGACTCATGTCAACTAGTATGACTGCAGGCCGTATGGAGTTCTTTATCTATCTGACTAGCTAACACTACATCATTAGGTAATTATTGGTCTACAAACAACCTATGACTTACAATGTCTTCCAGAAAGTTCTTAAGACCGTTTTGGGTGATGAAGTCTCTCTCTAAATGGGTTTATGTTAGTATCTAATATCAAGCCCGCCAGAAACATATTGCTTGCTCGGAACTTATTAAACAGACATACTATGATTGAGATAAACTTATGTTCTTAATTTTTTTACATTATGACAAGCATTATATCATATTTAAATGGTTTTCAGAGTGATATCGGATCTGATGCCGAAAATAGTCGGTCGCGATAGACAGAAGTGTTTGCATATCCTCGCTGGTTATGTGGCTGTGGCGCCGCACCGAGATGGGGCGGGTCTACGCGATGTGAGAGCGTTGCCTCTGTGCGACGTGGTCGGAGAGGAGGCGGGGCTTGTCCTGGTGAGTGGAGGAGATACGAGAGTTAATAAGGACTGGACTCTAGGTTTACAGGAAAAGACACTGCGCCCGATTTTAGAACCGTCCTGCTTATTTTATTGTGCCTCTGTTTTATGTCTAGAAAGACAGAACCTGCAAGGTTATAACCGGTGCGAAATTATAGGAAAATATTACAGGCACAATAAAGCAGGGGCTAATATCAACCAACTACTACCAGGGTTGGTTTCGGTCGACCTTTATTTATCGGCGCGACTACTGGTTGTACATATGTTCATCCTAAAGTTAGTTGTTCTATCGAGGTAACCAATTCACTGATTTATTTTTTCCACCAAACAGTTTTAAATTTAGATTAACAATACAAGAAAGTCTAAATACTACAGTCACATTTGTTGTTTACGTGCTTGGGCCTAGCACACAATGGACAAACGACTATAGGTTTATTATCATCGTCATGAGTCTTTATCTGGATTCAGGCAGTAATGTATGCCAAAATATATGCCGGTCCTTTCCAATTAAGCTCAAAGGCCTTAAGGCCAACAGCAATTAGGTCCTTTCGAAAAAAAATGTATGCCAAAACGGCCGATGCAAAGTACACCAGTATACATTACATACTGTAAAATATAATATTAACAGGTCAAGCACTGCCTCCCCCTGCTGCAAGAAGATCAGAGGAGACAGCTAGTGCTGCGAGTGGCTGGTCTATGCGACTCGCCCTCCAGGGAAAGGCCGGCAGCTCTTAGGGTCATCGTCAAAGCTTTTGAGCGTAAGATTTTATTTTTCATTCAAAAGCATACTAACTTGCTAACTATTTATGTATTATTATTAAAACAAATTGTTATCAGCGGCCGAATTATGCTTTAGGGAAAACTGCACCTCCACTGACAACATTATATGTGTATGTGTGCGTGTCGCCGAGCGTAAACAAGTAATCGTCACGCCTGTGTGAATCGATTCAGTGCTTCATTTTAACAGAGCGGTAGTATAAAGACTATTTCTAGTGTGTAATTACTAACTATTCTAAAATTGTAGTCTTATGTGACTCTTTTTATTTATTTATTTCCATTTATTGCACTTACAGTAAAAACCAAGGCGCACAATAAATATCCATCATAAACATAATTATAACAAATAGGTAACAAACAAACAAATAATTACTTACAGTTCATAAGCGAAAAGAAGCTGTTCATAGACGAGCAATTCGCCTTCCGCGAAAATCACTGTTGTCCGAGACAGGTGCATCGTATAACCGAAGATATCCTCAGAGGTTTTCATAAAAAAAAGAAACCCGCGCGACACGCGACGCGCAGCATTTTTCGACATTGCTAAGGCATTTGATAAGATTTGGCACGAAGGCCTAATCTATAAACTTTACAAGTTAGAAATACCGGACAGGCTGGTCATCATCATCCGCGACTACCTGTCTGGCCGGCATTTTAGGTATAGAGTGGAAGGCACTCTGTCTTCCCTGAGACCTCTGAGGGCTGGAGTCCCTCAGGGCTCCGTGCTGTCCCCGACTTTGTACAATCTGTACACGTCCGATATACCCAGAAACCCTGCGTTAAAACTAGCACTCTTTGCCGACGACACTGCACTATATGTGACCCATACGTCAGCAAGGACAGCATCTCGCTCCCTTCAGAAAGCCGTCACCAAACTAGGTGAGTAGTTCGCTAAATGGAGAATAGAGATTAACCCAGACAAAAGTCAATCAATCCAATTTACAAAGAGAAGGGGCACGCTCAATGAGAGTCGTCGACAAATGATGCCGATCAAACTAAACGGCACCTTAATCCCTAGAGTAGGGCAGGTGAAATACCTGGGGGTCACGTTAGACAGGTCGATGTCATTTAGGCCGCACATAAATAACATAATAAAAAAGGCCAAATTCGTTTTAAGTCGATTATACTTCTTGATAAACAAGAAAAGTAAGATGCATAAACTCAGGCATGGCAGGCATAAACTTACCTTAGGCCTCAGGCATAAACTTACCTTAGGCCTCAGGCATAAACTTACCTTAGGCCTCAGGCATAAACTTACCTTATACAAAGCGTGTATAAAACCGATTATATCGTACGCCTGTGTTGCGTTCGCGCACGTGCCACAGAGTCGACTCAAACCTTTGCAGATATTGCAAAACAAATTCTTACGCATAGCAACCGGTTGCCCATGGTACATAAGAAACATCGACTTACATAGGGACCTCAAGTTAGATTCGATTAGGGGCCACTTCAAAGAGATGTCAGTACGTCACTTTGAAAAGGCACTCCATCACCCAAACCCGCTCATAGTGAGCGCGGCAGACTATTTATTTATTTTATTTATTTAATTATTTATGTACACAAGAGATTTTAACACAAAACTATTAAACAAAAAGAAAACAGTACAAAGGTACAGCTTATTCCATAATGAAATTTCTTCCAGCTGACCTAATAGAGGAGAAGAAGAACAATAATTTAATATAAGGGTGTACATTAATTAAAAGATAAAATTACAAAAACACTAACAAACAATACGAAAACAAATTTCCAAAAAAATTTTATATATAATACAAATATATACATACATAAACATACATACACAATACACATTATATATAAAATAGAATAAATTAATAACAATATAATATATACATATATAAATAAAGGTGCTTGTATATTTAGTGATTTAATTAATGCGAAAAAAATAATAATAACTAAACTTGATTTAAAAAATGCTCTCTCACTCTCTTTTTAAATAGTCCAAGTGTTCTGCAATCACGGATCTCATGGGGCAAGGCATTCCAGAGTTTGGCTGAAAGTACAGTGAAGGAGTAAGAATAGAAATCAGTTTTATGGGATGGTATCTGGAGCAAGGCACGTCTATGAGATCTGCATGATGAATCGTCAAGGTGGGAAAATGAGAAGCGATCACGTAGATAGGAAGGAGATGAAGGATTAAAGAGAATATTAAAAAGGAAACAAAGAATTCTATAGTTTCTGCGAAGGCGTACAGGAAGCCACTGCAACTTCCTACGTACATGAGACACATGATCATATTTTCTCAATCCAAAAATGAAGCGAAGGCAGAGATTCTGTAAGCGCTCCAATTTGTTTAAATTTTCCTTACTAGAATCTAAACAACACACGTCTGCATAATCGAGTATCGGCTGTATAAGAGTTTGAGCTAGTGTAATTTTACAAGAAAAAGGTAAAAAATATTGCAGACATCTTAAAGAATGCATTGAGTAGTGCACTTTGCGACTGATGGCGCTGACATAAGCGTTCCATGAAAGATTAGAGTCAAAAATGACACCTAAATTCTTCGCTAAGTCAGTGTACTCAATCAGTTCACCATCTAATGTGATAGAAGGAAGTTTAGACAAGTCCAGGAGAGGCCGAAGGCGTTTGCTTCCTATAATTAGCGCTTTAGATTTAGCTGGATTAACATGTAGGCCAAAAGTCTTAGCCCATTCATTAATGCGGTTCAAATCATCATTAATTTTACTAATAGTTATATTAGCCTCAGGGATGGTAAAGTGGCGGTAAATTTGCAAATCATCGGCATATAAATGAAATTTAGAGGAGATGACTGTAGTTATAGCGTTAATAAAGATAGAGAAGAGAAGCGGAGAAAGAATACCACCTTGGGGAACACCCGCGTGAAGATTGATCCAGTTTGAAAAAGTGTCGTTAACCTGAATACGTTGTGATCGGTCACGAAGGTAAGAGTTGAACCAGGATAAAGAAGAAGGAGAGATATTAATAGATTGTAAAATAGAGAGAAGTATATCGAAATCAATAGAATTAAAAGCGTTGCTAAAGTCTAAGAGAATAAGAATTGTTAGTGATTTATTCTCCATAGCCCAACGGATATCATCCGTTACATTGACAAGCGCCGAAGATGTACTGTAACCGGGACGGAAACCAGATTGCATAGGGTTAATGAGATCGTTATTAAACAGGAAAGAAGAAAGTTGCTTGTGCACCATGCGTTCAAGAACTTTGGAGAGAAAAGGGAGAATCGATATAGGGCGAAAATTAGCTAAAGAGGTAGGGTTAGGAATTTTGGGCAAAGGAATGATGCTTGCTCTTTTCCAGGCAAGAGGAAAACTGCTAGAGGATAGGGAATAATTAAAAATGTAGGTTAGAATAGGCAGTATAAGTGGAAGAATCAATTTAATCATTTTAGAGCAAATTTTGTCACAACCAACAGCAGAAGAAGATATAGACTGGATAGCAGCTTCTACGTCTGCCTCACTGACAGGTTCGAAGGAAAAGGAAGAGGTACTTATTGGTAAATTCGCTAAGTAGTTCAAGGTGCTGAGTTTACTATTAGTGTTTAAAGTGATAGGAGGTCGAGAAAAGTGTCCATTCAAAGCATCCAGGTCCAAATCAGTGGGTAAAGTTGTAGAAGATTTACCAATACCAATCGATCTTAGGAACTTCCAGACGTCTGCAGTACTGCGATTTTGAAGGGATGCATAAAAATAGCGTCTTTTAGCATCACGGCATTTACTATTGATATTTTGGATAAACACATAAATATGTTTTGTATGATTTATATTAACAAGATCTTCTATTTGCTGGACTAGAACACGGAACGACGGCTGTATTAGCATAACCAACATTTAAACCACGACCGTCATAAATTATAATTATGATTGTCGAAAAAATTGAACCCACTACTATTTATTCCAGTACTTATAACACCTGAACCATCGGAACCGTCGCTGAAGCGGCGAGCTGAGAGCTCAGTCATATGCAACTTGCTGAAGTGCACCGACGACTATGTGACCGCAGTGATGCCGCTGGTGGGAGACGCTCTCAGCGAGGAAGAGGCCAGGCGAGACGTGGGAAAACATCTCTCAGTGGACTCCAATGTCAGGTAGGCTGTACTATTAGCTACACGACTCCGAAGTCCGGTTATTGGACGAAATCAAAGAATTCAGACGTACATAGAAGGATTGTCCTTCTTAAGGATTTTTTGTGCCGATTTTATTGGGGACATGTCCCCAGTTCGCACTCGCTCGCTCTCGTAGGCTCATATGCTGGGTACATCGCGGTTTCCCTCTCGTCACGCCGCCAAGCGGACGTTTGCATCGCAAAAAGTATGTCCTCAAAGCGCTTATAAGAACTGTCTTTTTATATACGTCTGAATTCTTTGACGAAATCGAGCGTCGAAGATATTATGTCATCTATCAATTACCAAGTCCTCCTTCGCTTTTGTCGCAGGTGGCCGCATGTCTATCTTCCGCCATGTGTGATGGGATATCACAAAGAAAAAAAATACTGTCATGATAATGAGACAGGTTTTTATGCAAATTAGTAGTAGATAGCTGATAAGCAAAATATTATATTATTTTGCTTACACATCTACACATACCTTCACATCTACAAAACGTGTATTATGAGCAAAAAAACATATTAATTTGTGATTAGAACTTTGCAGTGGTATCAGACTTTTGAAGGTCACTTCGCCAGAGTTCGGGTCTCATGTTATGTTTAATGATAGGTTCTGCGAAAGCGTCGTGTTGGCCGTGTACTACCCGGTCCGGCGCGGGCGGGCGTCGGACGTGTCGCGTGCCATGGCCACCGCGCTACTCTTGTTCTTCAGCGGGATTCGTCAGCAGGAGACGTACAAGAGCTTGCAGCGCGCGACGCACGAGTAAGTCATGCTTCTCATCTCCATCTCGTTGGACCTGAAGCATCAATAAAAATATAAATAGTGGAAAAAGTGTATATAAAGTTTCATTATAGTAGCTATAACATGAATTTCCATCAAGGACCGACAGTACATTCTATCAATTATACTGAAGCATCAAGCATGTAGCCGAAATAAAGCGGTAATATTGTGTTTAGAATGAAGCACATTCCGCCAAATTTGTGATGCGACACTGCAAATTCCGCGCTCTGATTGGCCGACAGATGGCTATTGAAGGATAAGTGGCCATACTATAACTGGTTGGTTGAATTGCTATTGTGTCAGTGGTCAGTCAGGCAAATCTCTGATCAATGATTCTGATTTTATTGGCTCTCTTTTTGGTTATACTCTATCTAGTGGATGGGTGGAAGAGTCGTGCTAGAACCACGCTTCAATATGTACGAGAACTTCAGCCTGCTTATTTCCGCAAATTTTCAAAAGTAATTCCGAAGTTTTCACATATTCTTTTAACAGTTTAATATCAAAATGAAGTATAATATAGTCTTGATACTCTTTGAAGATCCATACTTGAAAGGTGCCGATAGAAGTCAATTTCACAAAGTTTCTTCACAAGGATTTTATATGAATTTCTAAATCTTGTTATAGTGATAATACGACGACACCGTCTAACCGGACGATGGCGAATTTACCAGAAGCTGAGTTACACGGTGAGTGTGTAATGATGGCTCACGAGCCATAGATGTTGATGGCCGGATGGTCTGGCTCTGGTCTGAAAGAAACATTCAACTTGTGTCCGAAAAACCCAAATATCTTACGGAACCGATTTTTTTCCAGAATAAAATGTAGCCTATGTTACTCGTGGATAATGTAACTTTCGAATGGTGAAAGAATTTTTGAAATCGGTCCAGTAGTTTTTGAGCCTATTCATTACAATCAAACAAACAAAGTTGTCCTCTTTATAATTTTAATAATAATAATAATAAATAATAATATAAATATAGTGTAGATGAAAAAAAAAACGGTTGTCTGCAAAGTCGGTTTACGGACGTGACAACGTCAAACATTACATGCAGCACGAACCGAACTGAGCCAATCGCTCGAGCCGATCATGCCTCTCTCTCGTTCGTGCCGCGCTCTCGCTGGTGGAACGAAACATGACGTCATTTTTTACATGCATGCTGCCCGTAATATCGAGATAGGCGTTCTCACGTTAATAGATGTCTGCACCGTGTCATAGTCGCGTCCATGTTATTTACTTATATAAATTTATTTAATTTATTATCATTCCAAGTACCTGTAATAAAACATAAGCAAGGACCTATGCTGACGTGGTGATTGTTGAATAATATTTATCTAAATTCTATATTTACTCATTTGTTAGGTATCTGTTGTGCACTATTTCTTTTTTAATATTTTTATTCACCAAGGATCCTTCTTACGCAGGACGATTAAAAGCTTTAACATGACAGATTAAATAAGCTTTCTGTTATTGCCTGACTTGATATATTGATTGATGGCTCTAGCTAGTTTGACCCTCATTCTATTTATGTGAAAAAGATTCTGAGTCAGCTTACGTTAATTTATTATTTCAAATTTCAGATCAAAGCGTTAAAAAAATGGAAACTAAAACACTTGATGAAACATTGGAAGATATACTAAAATATGCTTTGGTAAGTCTGAAAGTTATTAATATTACATTATAAGACTATTACACTTTAAATTTGTAATAAAAATAACAATTAAGGTACCAAAGTTATGTGTAGGTAGAAACATTATGGATAAAGATCCACGTTATCCATACTGCGCGTGCGTACCCTTAAATGAACCATGGCCGTGACGTGACCTCGTGATATGATACGACCGTAATGAGACCACTAATATTGATCTTCTTCCAAACTTCCGTCCTCCTCGAGCTAGCAGGCGCAGTGAGCTCGACTAGCGAACCTCGCAGTTAACCTCGCTTTAGACAGTTGGGTGTGTTGATGACCTAATATACATCCCTACGTTCCGGCTGTTGAATCAACACAGCAGCGCTATCAATCTCCGACACTCGCCGTCAAAACAACTCCTGTACTATTGACCGACTCCGAGATATTTCTTCTGAAGTGCTCGTTATGCTTTTATTTTAATAAGATTCTAAATTTAAAAGTTGTGCATATTCTAATTTCTATTATCGGGGTTGGGATGCCATCTTCATACCGAAGTTTGGAGGTCAGCATTCGGTACTCCGTCCTATCATGGGACTATACATACTTTTTATCTGGTAGTACGTTAGTCCAGTCCACTCCTTGATATCGTCAAACCATTTTCGCCTTGGTCTTCCTGGTGGTTTTCTACCCGGTATCTTGCCCTCTAGGATTGTCCGTAGGAGTTCGAAGACGGACCCTCTTTGCATAAATCTATTTCTATATTGATCAATTAGAGTAACTATTTCAGGATAGCCCACCAGTGGCGGCGGTGCTGTGCACGCAGTTGACCCGCACGTTCCGCGGCACGAGACGACCCGGGTTCGATTTCGACGACACTCTTTACGACGTGATGACGCGCGTGCTGGGGACCGCGTGCGAGACCACACCGTGGGTCATGGAGGTGCTCATGGCGCTCCGATATTGGGCACCGAGGTGAGGTGACTCTTATATTTATCTGGTATATAACCTGACTGGCCTGCGGTGGCGCAGGACCGCGATATGTGGGCGAGCTTGGGAATAGGTCTTTGCACAGCAGTGGGACAGCATAGGCTAGTAAAAAAACGTATATAACTTTTACAAAATATTATTGACATCTTATAAACGGTTCGAGTAAAGGGGTGAAAAAAAAAGAACAGATAAAATGTTTTTTTGCGTCTTATTTGTTAGAATTTATCTTGGACACAGTAAGTCCCGATAACAAAAAAAAAATGTTCATAATTTCTACATTATTTTACGTGTAAATTATTGAAAGATTCTCAATTAAGAGCCCCTTCACCTTTCTAACTCATTTTGAACAATTTTGATTATCTTTTGTACGCAAGGTGAGAAAAATTTGAACATTCTATTTCATTATTTTATGAGTAGAGTTCTTATTCTTGTCGACTATACTCAGTGCGGTGTAGCTTGGTGCGGCTGACACATGCCAATATGACGTTGACATACATGATTAGAAAGGTGACGTTTTACGTATTTATTTTTATCGCTAACGATACTCGCAGCGTAAGTATAGTTCTTATTAATAGTATTGTGTGTAAGTGTGTGTATTCTGTTGTGCAGTGTATCTAGGTGTATAAACTTTTTAATGTATATATTTAGGGGCTACATAATAGTAGGTTTGAACTTATATTAAATAACCAAAATCAGGTTTATATTTTTTTCGTGACGACTTTTTTAACGATAATAATATATTCTGTTGTTTCATTAATATAATGATAGACTTTTTACAATAATAATTGAACTACGCCCAATATACATTTTTTATTATAAAGAACATCGACTTTCCATCCTAGTATAGTACGTCCCATCACTAAGCACGTCTATGGTTTTACATTATACGCATAGGACTTTGCTTAATTTTTCTTTCCATTTGATTTTATTTGGAGACTATCACATTCTGGTTGGGTTTGATTTCATTTACCACAGTAATTGGCGATCTAATATTTTACGAATGAGGTATTAATAAAATACTTAATTATATTTTTTTAATTGCGACGGCTTGCAAGAGTAAAACGTAACGTTACTGGAACTGTCACCCGCACCATGCTACACCGAAATAGGTATAGATAATTTTTAAAAAGAAATAATGAATATATAATTAATGGCAATCACCCATATTCAAAACGCCTTTTCTGCAAAAGTAACGAGCGAGATATGTTTGTGGTTCCTGAACAAAGAACTACGAAATATTCTGAAAATTAAAAAAATATATATTATATCATTATATACTACTCTACCCTACTCGTAACTAAAATGAAAAAAATATTGATTTTGATATGGAATATACTTAACATAAAAAAAATGTTGAAATAACCTTATATGTGGAAAATATCAGGACAGATAAGACTTTTTTGCGATACCTTAGAAACACTTTAAAATTAAAAAAAAAATACTCATTAATCTCTGGATTACCCTTTAATATAATCTGAATTTTAATTTATAAAAAAACAATAACTTCATTTCGTTAATTAAAGGCAAAGTGAACTATATATTTGACGACCTCTGTGGCTCAACGGTTAGCGTGTTGACGCTCAAGCCGGAGGTCGCGGGTTCGAATCCCGCCAGGGAACAAAAAAGTTTCTGTGTTCCTGGGTCATGGATGTGTATTAAATATGTGTATTATATAATAAAAATCTTAAATATAAGTATTAATATAAAACGTATTAAATATATGTATTTCCGTTGTCTGGTACCCGTAACACAAGTCTCTTCGAGTACTTAGCACGGGACCAGATTGACGTGGTGTGAAAAGCGTCCATAGATATTATTATTATTATTATTATTATATTGCCTATATTATCGAGCGCGCAAACACTATCCCAACAGGCAAATATCTACACTAATATTATAAAGAGGAAAACTTTGTTTGTTTGTTTGTTTGGTTGTATATAATAAAATATCAAAATCAATATTTTTTTCATTTTAGTTACGAGTAGACTATATAATGATATTTTTTTAATTTTCAGAATATTTCGTAGTTCTTTGTTCAGGAACCAGAAACATCACTCGCTCGTTACTTTTGCGGAAAAGGGGTTTTGAATGTGGGTGATTGCCATTAATATATTCATTATTTCTTTTTAAAGATTATCTGGTCGACAAGAATAAAGACTCTACTCATAAAATAATGAAATAGAATGTTCAAATCTTTCTCACCTTGCGTACAAAAGATAATCAAAATTGTTCAAAATGAGTTAAAAAGGTGAAGGGGCTCTTAATGTTAATTTAAATTCCCATGTGTAAAGAAAATCATGGGATGTTGTCAAATTTGTCATCATCATTCCTTACAGTTATAAATCAAAGTGCTGCGGCATCTAGTAATAAATTTACAATTTTGGTCCCTCATCAGCTTCAAGCAGACGGTAGAGAAGCTTAGCCAAGTGACCTTGGACTCCGAAGCGCAGGATCTCTGTAAGGTGTTCAAAGAAGACTTCCAACTGCATACTCTCGGACGTGAATATCTTATTCTGGGGTAAGTTCTATATGACACTAAAGTTATAAATTAAATCGTCAATTACAACTTAAACTTCAAGCTAAGATTCATGGAGTATACTAGCAAGGAGTACCGTGTCATGTTACATAAATTATATTTAAGAATTTAGACATTTGCTGTAACTGTGTTCATCCCAATTTAGCTAAGGCTTTTTGATAGACACTTTTCATACGCCAAGATCCATTACATCTTTACAAAAATTATTACTTGTTTATTCCATTCAAAGAGCACACTCATGTTTTTCAAATGCGAGTATTGTGTATGGTCATTTCTGTCAGGTATACCTACGTCCATCAGTGGTGGCGATCACTTGCCAATAGGTTACCATTATGCTCATAGCGAAACTTAATTTGTATCATAATGTTACTACACATTTTAAAGTATTTATTTGAGTGAAATTCTGTTATGATACATGTTTAATTAATCTTGTCGAGTTTCTCGATTCTAGAAGAATTCAAGTGACATAAAAATAGTTTATTTTCATTTATTGTTAAAGATTTCCATCGGATGCTGATATAATGATGACCGAAAATACTAACTTCTCAGTTGAAGGTATTGCTTTTATATTATAATATTACATAAATATTCCACCGATAACGTGCACACGGTGCCATATCAAGCTTAACGTTTTGATAGTTTAGCCTTTGTATGCATTAATTACAGTAAGAGATCCTCACAACCTGATTAACTATAGCTTAAACTGTAGCAGTGTGCACATGTTACCTATACGTCATTCACCTGTACAACAATATTTAAAAAAAAATCAACTGGACTATCAAATGTTAAAATATTTTTCGCATTCAAACAAACAAACGATCTGCTTTGCTTTGTATTAGCATAGATGGATAATACATATATTCTTAAACTGTAGTAGCTTGAATTTTTGAAGTCATATTTGAATAATTTTTCACATGCATATAACTTGTCCGAAATTCTGTTCTAGATTTGGTGTCCACCTTCGACAAGCTATCCGACTGGGATAACATGCCGATACGAGAGAGGAACAGGTTGAAGAGTACTCTGCCTCCGCTCTGGACCGACAATGATACTTTTAAGCTTGCGATAAGAGACTTTCAGTGTGAGATACTCCTTTAAACACTTCTAAAATAAAATAAAAGTAATTAATGATTGAAAGTACAAAATAAGATACCAAATGCCCCGCGGTTCCACCCGCGTACTTCCCATTCCCGTAGGAGTACGGTGATAAATTATAGCCTATGTGTTATTATGATGTATAAACTATATTATTGTAAAGCTTCATTAAAATCCATTCAGTAATTTTAATTAAAGAGTAACAAACAACCATACTGACAAACTTTCACGTTTATAATATTAGTAAGATCTAAGTTATGATTAACCTACACTCTAATTATTAAGGTGTAAGTCTCTACACCTTAATAATTAGAGTGTAGGTTAGACCGATCCAGGATAACACAATTTAAAATGGTTTTTAGAATATTAGATCCGCTCGCCGTGACATTAAGGTCCGAAATCGATCCGTTAGCAACGAATAAGAATCTTAATAAAACGATTTTGTCGCATACCCCGCTCCGAACCTTATTCCTTTTGTAACGGCTACGAATTCTGGTATGTTATTACAGGTAACGATGCTCCCGCGTGGTTCAAGAGTATGGTGGAGGTGTGTTGCGGGGGAGGGGCGGACCGCCTGTGCCACCGGAACTACGACCGCTGGCCCCGGAAACTGTTTGACGTGTCTGCCGTGAGTATACTGTAGTGGACATCATTAGCGACATACGGACAAGTTAACACCCATTTAATATATATGTATTTCGCTGTATTAGAGTGCATTGTTAGCTAAGTAGATTGCAACAATGTAATACGTATAATATTACACTACTCCCGCGTGTCTAGATGTACGAAGACAGACGACCCTCCTGCGTGAGTCAGTCGTCTGCCCTCCATCAACTAGTAAGCTTGCCTGGACAAAGTTTGTAGCTGTAACAATATTTTATTGAAGAACCAGCCAATGCATCTATATTATAGTCAAAGGCATTTTTTTTATTCAAAATAGTACAATCAAAGTATCTTTTTGAACGTCAATGGAATCTACCACCGGTTCCAAAGCAAGCCCACTGAGAAGAACCGGCGAAACAAACTCATTGGAACTAATCTTTTCAGATAATTTGTTACAAAAAATTAAATACATAGTACTATATTAGTATAGTAAGAAACTCTGTTGAGTTGGTCTTTTCAAAGTATAGTTAAGAATTTTTATAAACATACTACTACTACTTACAGTACCCGGCAATAAATATTGCACATCGACCTTTGGAAAGAGATAATCGGCTAAATTCGACGTCGTAGAGCGTTATTTCTGTCGTAAGAAATACAAACAATCCGGTATCTTTTAGGAGTTGTTAAAACAATTATGATTTGCTGTGACGAAAAAGAAACTATGATTATGATGTGACGTTTTGCCAATCGTTCAGATCAAAATATATATATATAGAGTTGTTAATACCCCCAAATTTAAATAATTTAAAGTTGTACTATGACAACTTTAGGGAAAAGAAGAAAACCTTTACAAGGTCAGTCACGCGAAATTATCTACAGTGTTTATAAATATTTTGTAACCGAAGCCAACAAATAAAAAAAAATGAAGATAAAAATGTAAGTTGTTATTAATACCATACCATTCCATACCATTCTCCGAACAACATCATAATCAAAATCATCCATACCCAAACGAAATTGCTTTTTTGGTCTCCCTTATTTTGGAATGCTAAACTTAATTTCAGTGGATTGTTTTTCAATACTGACTTCGTTTAATATAATATTATTGTTCAAAGTTCTTCTTGAAATTCCAATGGAATTTGCAACTCGCTCTCGAACCTTCTGAAAATAACAACTTACATTTTTATCTTCATTTTTTTTTTTTAATTTGTTGGCTTCGGTTACAAAATATTTATAAACATTGTAGATAATTTCGCGAGACTGACCTTGTAAAGGTTTTCCTCTTTTGCCTAAAGTTGTCATAGTACAGCTTTAAATTATTTAAATTTGGGGGTATTAACGACTCTATACATATATTTTGATCTGGTCGCGACCGTACTCTATCGCATTTGAACAACGATTGACAAAAGTTGAAAAAACGTCACATAGGTAGTGTGCGACAGAAATAACGCTCTACGACGCCGAATTTAGCCGATTGTCTCCTTTCAAAGGTCGATGTGCAATATTTATCGCCAGGTACTGTACTACACACTAGCCTAAGATTAATAATATACTATAGTCTGTATTGTCTTTCTGATATGCAATAGGTGTAGTTACAACTCTAAACTTATTCGAGAGTCGTTAATACCATTGAATACCAGAATAAATATTAATTTACTTAACGAAAAAACTATGTGAAACGAGCCGGGCGAGCGTGGAAAATATTTTCGATCAATATCAATCAATAATCATATTTATTTCAATCAATCACAAAGACTTAACTATATTGTTAGTTTGTCAGTGTGAGAGATTGGAGTCTATACTCCGAACTCCGGCCCCCACTCTCGAACCACATAAAAACATATGTATTTATATTGTTTACATTATAAACTATACACTATATACTATGTCATGGAACTATTTTTACTAAATAAAAACTCTTAACTCCAAAAACATGTGATGTGTGTAAGTGTATGTTTGCTTTCTCGTGATGGATGAATGTGTGTGTGTGTGCGCGTGCGCGCATTTGCGTATACGTGATCGTTTGCGTGGGTGCGTGTGAGTGTGATTGTGTGATTGAGAGTATGAGAGTGGGTGGGTGAGTGTTTGTGTGTGTGTGTATGTTTCGGATGCCAGGCTTAGTTTTTAGTGTCAGTAATTACACTGTCTGTCTTGTCCTTATTTTCGAAATACAGCAAAGCTGTTGAAAAAAATTTAGGAAAAACAATCGAGATACCCGGTAGCGCGGCGCTCACCTCCCATCAATAGTAATCAAGGTCATAATACAAATGCAATTCTTTCAGATGATAGAACTTCTCGACTGGGAAAAACTGAGAAATGAAGGTGACGTTAGACTCCCACCCTACCATCCTTCAGAGTGCCTCGCCAAGGTAGCTGCTAGGCTTATGGTTAGGTAAGATACTTATAACATTACTCTTATATACTATACTTTAATGCGATAGCTGCTAGATAGGTATTAAATACCGGAAAACGTTTATAGCAGCCTACTAGATTTAATCCAAAAGATTACGACGCAACTGTAGAATTTGTTAAAGAATATTCAAAAGTAGAGACACTAAGTTTATTTCATTGGTTCTTTTCAGTGGGCTCGCCTTGGCATTGTTCATACTACTACTACTTAACAACTTGTGTACATTATGTATAAAAATACTTGAGATGTAACTATTTATAAAGCTTATCTGTAGGGTTATTTCAAATACAGACCTATCGGTAGCGTGGCCGAGCGGTCTAAGGCGCTGGTTTAAGGCACCAGTCTCTTCGGAGGCGTGGGTTCGAATCCCACCGCTGCCATATTTAGTTTTGTATATTTTTTATATAATTTACTGTATTCATTGTTATTAAAATGTTTTTATTTAAAACAAAAAAAAATTAACGACCTTAAAAAAGATCATGAGACTTTTTAATTCAAATTTTGCCTAATTGCGCGTGGGGAACGCGCATCTTTTTGACTTTTAACTTTAATAAAATAATAAGAAACATTAAAACAAATTATTACTGACTTTTACATTGATTATTATAATTAATGAAAACACTTAAGTATTTTGTTTTTTCGCGATTGTTCCTCAAAAAGTAAGTATATTGATTTAAAAGTAACAATGCATGCTTGTCTTGAAATAAGTTGTAACATACTTTTTTACTCCATGTCACCACTGTTAACTCTAACATTTATACACAAGTATTTTTATGTATTAGGATAGTCAGTATATTATAATTTACCTAGGCTAGTTTCAGTCGAAGCTGTGAATCATCAGGTGGCACGTCTGCCATTTTGCCTATCCCAGTAACTATAAAAGTATAATATATATTTGTTTTTATTATGCATTGTGTGCAAGGTGACTCGTACTTTAAGTGTAATGTGTTTTTATTCCAGGCGTGCATTCCTCACTAGTATCGGTAGGAGCGCTCAGTGTACTAGCGATGCCCTGCGCGTCAGCGAGCGTGCCAGCGGGGCGGGGCTGCACGCACTGGCGCGTGCGTGCTGCGTAGGACTCACGTGAGCCAAGGACATTTTATTATGGACACGAGACGTTTTTTAATCACGCGAGAAAGGTTTTTTTAATGCTAGTTGGGATAAGTAAACTGGAAAACGTGCCATGTGTTCAGAATCCCTATGAACATAAGCGAATTTACTTGGGAAATAAAAAAAAATTATGCTGCTACTTAATATTAACTTTTGCATATTTTGATTACGTGGACCTACAGAGATGAACCTGATGCAAACTGGTCAACATCGCCCATGTTCATTTGAAGCTTCCTTTCCCATTATACTTACTTGTTTGAGACTCATGCAATACTGCTGCTGTAAGATAACGTGGCAGTAAAATTACTTTTCCTACCCTGACTGGATCATATTATGTATGACTTGATGATGACTTGTATTAAGAGGCAGCATGGTAGTTGCATTGAGTATTTTATCAGAATAAAGTGGTGTAGCTTAGCTAATGAGATGTAGTCTGTCTATGTTTAATTGCTGGTTGTTTTGGTGAATTGCTATTTTCATTATTGTCAAATTACTGATCACTGAATCACAAGGTCGGATTTTTATGGCCCGCACTATCACTATTCAGTTATAATATGCTCCATAGGTTGCCAGTGCCGCTCAATACATGCGTTCATTGAGGGAGGCCTATGTTTAGCAGTGGATGTGACTGGTCAGTAGTAGGTAGTCATAGTAGTCGCAGCAGTGCGGCATTTGTCATTTATAGAAAGGCACTAAAATACAAAGCATTCGATGAATGGATCCATCAGGGGTGTACTTCTTAGTTCTTACCCACATCTCCTGCAGTAATGTATATTCTAAACGCTGTATACATATTTTTGCAGGGATTTATCTGAAGGCGATTCGATTAAGTTATTTGAACTCAAAATAACATCTGAAAGGGGATTGGCTATGGAGAAAGGATACGCTACACATATGGACAGCGCTCTGCATAGTCTTGGTAAGAACTTCTGTATGACGTAATCTATTGTTCAACAGCTTTATAAACATAAAACAATACTAGCTGTCCCGACAGACTGTTCTTCCAAAATAACTAATATCACTGTTAAAAAACGGGTGTTAGTTTTATGAAAGCGAAAATCACGGACTGAATGTATTTTTAAATGGCACACCAGAATATAACCAAGAAAAAAATATGAAATAAAATTGACACTCAGGGTATAAGAATTATTTGTTAATCTATTCTTCTGAATGTAAAATTTTAATTCAATTTAATCATGTTACTTCAAAGAACACATGTGCTGGTCATCTCCATGCAGATAGCATCGCACAGCTGGCCTAAGACCCCAAAAGGTTTAGCTCATACTCACATTCACAGAACAAATGAGGGATACATTTGCGGCTACTTCCAACCTGGATGCCGCGTGGAGAGTCAGCCGCCAGACGCTGCTGCTGAAGAGGGACACGCGGGGTGAGTATCGTGCACCGGGACTATACCGGGACCAGGATTCGACCAGGAAGCGTGTCGTCGTCACAATCCTTTATTAAAATTTATTTAATTTAAGTCTTCATGTTTTCACGATGCTCAATACTTGTAGTCGATTAATTTACTCATATTTGGTTATTTCGTCCATGCACGTTTTTGTGCTTCTTTATATCATTTATTTATTTTATTTCTATTTTTAAGTCACCACAGTTCAATGTAAATCATTAAATAACTTAGTTTTTTTATTACTCTCGTTTATTTTGTTCTTATTTCCCTTTCTAATAGTATTTTATATAGATTACTGTATAGAAGAATGATTTCATTCAAACGAGTAAAATTTGCTTACAAATGCTATTAAACAAAATTTTAAAATCTAAACTTTGTCTTGTACGATTAGTAAAAACAATATTTGTTGAGTAACTTAAATCATTAAAAGATATCAAGATTCAGTTGACGCTAACAAAGAATTCAGACGTATATTTCTTGAATTATTATATTTCTACAGACGAACAGTTCTTAGGGCGCTTTGAGGACCAAACTTTCTGCGATGCAAACGTCCGTTTGGCGGCATGACGTGAATGAAACCGCGATGTCCCCAGCATATGAGCCTACGAGAGCGAACGAGTGCAGTTTAAGCCCGCTAGGGACATGTCCCCAATAAAGTCGGCACAAAAAATCCTTAAGAACTGTTCTTCTACATTCTGAATTCTATAGTCTGAATTCTTTAGTAAGCATAGCATAGCATCCAGGACACACTCCTTCAAGCAGTTAAAGGATTAAAGGAATAAGGCAACTTTAGTTTGGTATACTGGAATCGGGGGTTGTAACTGCGACAAAAAAAGGTATAAGGCAGAAGGAAAGAGTGTACAATTAAAAACTTTTAAAATTTCAGCTTTGACCAAAGTTGAAGTGGAAGCAACGATCACGGATATTATGAAAAATGTTAAATCACGAGAAGGGAGATCGGTTTCCAAGCAGAATATGGAAGTGTTGTCATCCATATGCGTCATAGGCGTCACACAGTTCAACAGCTACTGGGACAGCTCAGGTGAGTTTAAACATTAGCATTCTCTTTTTCTATCCTTCTTTGTCTCTCTCCCTCACACTCAACTCTTAACCTCATATTGTGATATAACAGAAGAGCTTTTTTTAATTCTCTGATTTTTATTATGATGAAACAAATTTACGGATTTTATCGCGGTTTATGTGGTTTTTACAAGCCCGACGTTTCCTCCCGTGACCATGGTTGCTGTAAATTATCCGAAACGTTAACATTCTAATGAGTGAAATTCGCCTAAAACATAAGAAAACAATCTCTGATTTTTATTGGCTTATTTTGTATTTCTTATGTCCTCAGTCCTCATTTTAAGGAGGAAGCCTTTATCAGAACCGAGGCATTACATACAAGCTAAGCGATTGTTTTAAGAATCGCAATATAAAAATACTAGCGGCTTCCCGCAGTTCTACGCGCGTACTTCACATTTCCGTAGGAGTATGAGGATAAATTATCACTCACAATGTCACTCACAAATAACGTATCCTTCTTTTGGTACAAGAATATTCAAAATCAGATCAGTAGATTCAGTGTGTCCCCTCCAACCCCACAAACTTCTTTATGATGATAATTTAGATTGAGTATATTAATAATATCTAAATTGCTTTTTTTTATTTATGCTTTAAAATTCTTTGTCCTTACAGAACCATCAGAACAAGATGACCTAATAAAGAACATGTGTAAAATCCTGAACTTATATCTGGAGCAGAATCTAGGTTCTAAATGGAGACTCATCCTAGATGTAATTCTGTCCCGACTAGATGACATGAAAGATATGATGACTGAGGAGACGGCTGTGCACTTTTTGAATCAAGTAAGTATGGTGAGGATACTTAGAGTAAGGCTTGGACCGCCGGTCGAAATGCCTTTAGCTCATATTTTCCTATTTTGGTCACATAATAAGAAAGGGAATGATATTGGGAACATGGAGAGTAAATAGAAAGTGAATGGTTCCCGGTTAGATGGAGCGATCAAGTCAAGGCCCATCTTTGGAACACTTCTACTCAGTGGAATTAATGTATTTCAATGGTTAAAGGGATGAATCTTCATCCCTCCAGTAGTCATGATAAACAGCACAAAGTATAGATATGAGGAATCTGAACGTAATGTTGAAGGAATGGTCTCAACTTAGAGGACAGATTTTTTGCCGGTAGAGCGCGTCATTTTTCAAGAAGTACTCGTTTAAATCCCACGAAGTACACCTTCCCATTTTTTTTTATTACAATTAATTTTAAATTAATTAATTAATATTTTATACTTAAATTAATTCAATTCATCATTTGCGAGCCAACGCGTATTTACATGTAATAAAAATAATAGCATCGGTACGTCCTAAATTCTAGCGCAGCCAGCGGCAGAAACGAGAACTAAGATGTGGGTTTATTATTGTGTATGTGAATACTATAGAAAAACCTATACGGTTCGGGCTCCTTGTATGATCAATATAAACAGTCTGAATATTTCAACAATATCGGTGTAGGCAGCGTGGCCGAGTGGTCTAAGGCGCTGGTTTTAGGCACCAGTCCGAAAGGGCGTGGGTTCGAATCCCACCGCTGTCAGATTCTTTTTTCACTCATTTTTGCTTTTTTAATATGTCTAAGCCATTAACTTTGTAAATTATAGCTGTACTTTTCATAAAAATCAATAGTCATAATATTATAGTGTACTAAATATGTCCATATATAATTGTAATATTATCTCGGGAATGGCCCATATTTATGTTTACGGATTAATTATTGCTTGTTTGTTGTTAGTATACTTATTATGTTATTAATGGCGGTTTCCCGCGGTTTTAACCACATCTAATTTGAAAAAAAAAATTCAAAAAGAATAAGTAACTAAAAGGATTTTTGAACTCTAAGTAACTTAACTTTTTGAACTAGAGTTCAAACAAGTAGTTTTGTTCAAACAAACAAGCTCTTCCGATTTAATATAACAACGTGATATGTGTAAGAACCAAAAAAATTACTGAAATTATTATTACAAAATAGCTTTATACGGTAGAATCATATTAATCCGACACTTCGAAACTTCAAAACGTGTAAAATAGGAACACAATATTATGTACATGTGCCCTTAAAGATGCTTTATTTTGTTTATAATGATTTTTTTTCTATACAATCCAGTAATCCGAACATTTCCATAATCCGGCACCCAGTTTTTAATAATGCCGCATTAAAGAGATACCACTATACTAGTAAAGATTCATCTCGTGTCGCAGATAAAAAACCTACCGGAGTTGGACGAGTTCTCCAAAGAGTTTATCCGGTGTAACACCAGCGCGCTTCCGCTCCACCTCCGGGACGCGCTGTCTCATGTTTTACAAAGCGACGACGACGTCACGAGGAAGGTGAAGCGATGCTTCCAGCTGGTGGCGGACGCGGGACACCTGCTCAGAGACTACTGCAGGCGGCTGGCGGACGCCTTAAGGGATAATGGTAGGTATTTGCTTGGAGAAATATACAGATAATTATAATAATAATATCTATGGACACTTTTACACCACGTCAATCTGATCCCGTGCTAAGTTTCCGAAGAACTTGTGTTACGGGTACCAGACAACGGAAATACATACATATATTTAATACTATTATATTAATACATATATTTAAGATTTTTATTACCAGGAATACATAAAACTTTTTGTTCCCTGGCGAGATTCGAACCCGCTACCTCCGGCTTGAGCGCCAACGCGCTAACCACTGAGCCACAGAGGTCGACACAGATGAAACTAACGTTAGCGCGTTGGCGCTCAAACCGGAGGGTAATGGATGTGTATTATATAATTAAACTTTTAAATATATTTCCGTTGCCTGGTACCCGTAACCAGGTTCTTCTAGAACTTACCACGGGTCCAGATCGACGTGATGTAAAAATGGTGTGGTAGATATTATTATTATTATTATTATTAAACATTGAATGAATAAGGACTTGGAAGTGGATCAATAAGACGTATGATTATAAAAACTGCTACGTAGCCGTGATTACGTCACACACCGATAAACAGAGCTTGCGCTATGTTATGACTTATAATAGTTTGCACTTAATTCAGTGGTCAGTGACGTCATCGCCTTATATTGGCGTTTGCAGTCACGTATCACGTGATGATATGAATGCATTTAAAATTAATTTTCTAAATTATAAGAGACAGTCGGTTGATGTTAAGTGACAAGCGACCTCCAATAGCCACCAGCAGCCCCTACGTTACGGCGCGTTGCCGGCCTTAAAGTACGAGTAAATGTGTGTATATATAATTATCGTTTCAGATGAAACTCTCTGGTCGCAAATATTAAACAATATCAAAGAGCGAATATTTGAGAACCCGTACGCCGGCGCCGACTATCAGGTTCTGCATAGATATAAGAAGGTTCTATATGAAATGGACTTTGGTAAGTGCATTATTACAGAACACATTGCTACACAATATTTCTATAATATTAAATATATACTGTCGTTTGGTTCGTTAACAATAAAAATACCCTACTAAAATTATAAACTTGAAAGCTATTGTGTATGTATGCTAGTTACTCTTACGCGCAAAAACTGAAGAGTAGCTAGTCAAAATAACAGGTAAGCTACAATTCATACATATATTTTACGAATTTCCCAAAACCTAATCCTGCGCAGATGAAGTCGTGGACATCAGCTAGTATTTTTAAAAGCTCCAAATCCTGATAGCCTGCAACACACAAATACTATGAGACTCATTTTGAACTAACCGATCAAGCATTATGCGCGATTAAAACTGCTCATTATATTTACCCATCAAGGTTAATATTATCGTAATATATATATAATTTCAGAACCACACAACGAGGACATTAAAAAACAGCTCTCCGAGATAGTGTTGGAGTTGAAATCGGATAAGACATCCTTGTCCCTTCCGCAGCTGTGTCCTGCGCTGTGTGGTGACTGGAGCCGCGAGGAGGGCCGCGGCCTGGCTCAATTGATGGGCTTGAGGGGAGGCCTTCGGGTGGTCAAGTTTTATAACAAGGTGAGCAACCAATCGTATCGAATATTCTTAATTTCTTAATTCTGTGTATGTGCTCGGTTTTGGAGAGTCGTCGAGCCTTAAGATGCTATTTGAACGGATATTATGTAATTATTATTTACATTTTTAAAACAGTTTGAAAGCACTCTTAATCAAGAAGTTACGAGTCTTAAATATTAAAAAACAGCCGAACTCATTAATGCTAATAGTTTTTTAATAATATGTCATAACCTAAAACGAGATAGATTAATGAATAAAATTCGTGTAAACCATACGAAACAATTTAATAATTAAGAACTGGATACCTTTTCAAATAGTTTAAATAATAAAAATAACCATTTTAAGTAGAAAGGAAAAAAAATACGATTAAAAGACAATCTTTGATTTGCTACGTATGCATAGTTTATTAACACGCACAGGTGCCCGTATTTTGCGGCGCGGTGCGTCGGCCGGCGGTGGTGCGGGCGCGCCTGTCGGACGGCTCCGCTCGCCGCGTGCTCGTCAAGAGCGGCGAGCGCGCGCACCAGGCCGCCGCCATGCGGGTGCTGCGCTCCATACACCAGATACACCCCACCACCGTAACAACTCATTACTGGGTAAGGTATTAGAGACTACCTTTACTATGTCTTCTAAGGTATATAAGGTTTGAAAATATCATGGACGTTACAGAACAAAATTTATAAATTATTATGTCAACGCAATAATTGTCTTAAGGTGACGGTCGTCAGTGACGACTGCAGCATCATCGAGTACCTGGAGGACCGCGTGCGACTCAGGAGTCTCGCAGCCTCCGGACACTCTATAGATGGTGAGTTTGACCAATAAGTGTCAGACACTGACGTCGTGATAGTTAAACGGGGGAACGTATTTGGAAGCGACTTATTGACGTGACAACGTCTTATAATTCGATGGAGCCGGCTGCACACACGAAAAAATATGACTCATGCGGCGTTGCCTTATTCTGAGGCGTTCCATTTAAGGCTTTAAGTGCAAGCGAGAGCGCGGAACGAGCGACAAAGAGGCACAATCGGCCCATCAGTATTTTCTTATGACGTTGTCACGTTCAACTATCGTCAGTAAACCGACTTTACAGACAACCGATATTTTATTTGAGATTTTATATCTATGGTTATTAAATACATTTTATTAAAATTCTTTTATTTTTGCGTTTTTTTATTTTTAATTTTATTAAAAATAAAGCATTATTCTTTACTATAAAGGATATTACAAAATAATAAAGACATGTGTATAATTGTCAATATTGCGGTCTGAGTCGTAGCTCTCCACAGACACTCTCCTCACCGCGCAGAGAGCACAGAGTAACGAACTGATCCTGTCGCCGAAGGGTGCTCTTCAGCAGTACCAGGAGATATGTGGCAAAGTACCAGCCACATTGTTACGGTAGGTGTAGCAGGATGGTAATTAATATTTAATTTCGTAATAATTACCAACAATAAAATAATGAACGCTATGTATATGATTTAGGACTACAAAACAATGTTTAATGAATTACATTCTGGTAAATAAATTATTAACTACGGGGCCGAAACGTGGCCTCCTAATTTACGACTGGTCCGTAAGTTTGCCGTAGCTCAACGTGCTATAGAGCGTGCTATGCTGGGTGTTTCTTTGGCAGATAGGATTCGAAACGAAGACCTCCGCCAGAGAACTAAAGTTAACGATATCACGCGAAGAATATGTACGTTAAAGTGGCAATAGGCTGGTCACACACTCAGAACAACGGATGACTGATGGGCCAATGAGATTCAAGAGTGGAGGCCGCGTTTATGTGGACGAAGTGTTGGCCGGCCATTAACCAGATGGGAAGACGATCTCCCTGCAGTGACAGGTTCGCATTGGATGCGAGTAGCAAGGGATCGGTCCTCTTGGCGTTCATTGAGGGAGGCATATGCACAGCAGTGGAAAAAAGTATAAAGACAGCGATGGGATTCAACCCACGCTCTTCTGCATTGGTGCTAAAATCATTGGGCCATGCTGACTTCATAAAATATTACAAACACATCCAGAAGTTATAAGATAGGTATTTCTTCAAAATATAATTTGTTTTTCAGGTCTGCAATACAGTCTTCTAGTATAACAATGGAAGACTTCATCTTAAAGAAGAAGAACTTTCTGGAGTCAGTCAGCTTGATGTCTATCGCTACATGCATTTTGGGTAAGATATAGTAAGAAGTAAAAATGCGTAATATTTTCAACAAGAAAGTTAAATTTTATGATGATTTTTTTTTTAACCTTTTAGATTTTGTTTGTTAATGTTTTCTCTTCTTAAACTTAAGTATGATGTTTTGTGATGAACTTTTAATTAAGCCTTTATGTCTAGGTGTAGGCGACCGTCACCTCGAGAACATTCTGTACGGCGGCGGGAGCGAGGCGGCTGGGGGCGTGGTCCACGTGGATTGGGCGGCGCTGCTGCAGTTCGGCGCGCACGAGCTGCCGCCCGCTCGCCTCACGCGCAACGTGCTGGCCGTCTGTGATATACCGGGTACGATAATTTATGGCTATTATTCATACTCGTGAACTGAATGAAAATATAGTATAAATTAATATCACACCGATAATGAAGTGACTGCCTGTAATTTGAAATAAATGTCAAAGTGACCCCAAAAATGCTATCTGTGCACCTTTAACGTCGTCATCAACCATTTTCCTTCCGCAGGTTCACAGATCCAACAAGTTTTAATGAATGTCATAATGACTTGGGGCCTAGCCAAAATGCCATTAAGAAAGCGTTAGCGAAGTTCGAAAATGATAAAATGTAAGGCCGCGTTTAATCACGTGGTCCATCCTATACATTTTATCATTTTCGAACTTCGCTAACGCTTTCTTAATGGAATTTTGGCTAGGCCCCCTTTATCTCATCACATCCGAATCGAGTTTTAATATTTTTACGGGTTGAAAATATATGAATATGAGCCCAGTAACTAGTTTAATGATGATCATTTGCAGCGCTAGAGAGCCGCATGCAGCAGCTGATGTCAGTGTTGCGTGACAATCACCAGCTCATCATGTCCACCTTCAGGGTCGCCTTCAAGTGGATGCACCATGATTTCTCAGGGAAGGTATGGGAGTGACATACAATATGTTGTTTAGGAAAGTTTTTAATAGGCATGGGCGACGTTGACCATTTACCGGTGGCTTATCTGGTGATGTAATACGATAGGAAAAACTAGATGTCATCTACAATATAAACAATAAGACGGGAGGATAAAAAATGATGATTTGGATGCACTCATCGACCACACAACCTATAGACTCCTAATGTTTGATTTTTCATACTAAATGCATTCTGGCAACTAGCTGAGGTGAGACGAAAGGGGTTGCAATGCTGTGATTAGCTAATTCAATGTCATACATTACCAATCACGGAACGTTAAAAAGAAATGGTTATATTTCGCAACGGGAAAGAATGAGACGACACGATAGTTTGAGTACATTGTTTACGGCTTACATCGGAGCTATAAGTCAGATATATCGCCAGAAGCCGTTGCCCTGTTATTAGGAGTCTATGGGTTATGTGGTCGATGGATGCACTATTTACTAATAAAACGCATAAAAAGCATTTTTATCATATTAATTGAACATATTATGTATAATCTATTAATGTAAATGATCATTATAATGATATCATAAATCATTATAATGATAAAGAATCACTAAAATGTTTTCCAGTACGCGTACATCGAGAGTCTCTTGCGCGGCACGATGTTGTGTCACCACGTGACCAGTGACGTCATCCTGACATCAGACAGACCATACCGGGACAAGTACGCGCAGCTCTTGGAGGAGGTCTTCCAGAACTTTCCAAAGAAGGAGCAGTATGAAGTGGAAGAGCAGGTTAGCATTTTAACAGGCAGCAGGGATTCGCTATGCTGCGCTTATCAGCTGTCGTTCTACATTGATGCAATGTTAAAACTGATTTAGCCGCTGTGCTCCGGAAAGAAGGGCAGGACGAACAGTGTGATTCACGAAGTATAGATTTATGTCTTTACTTCATAAATGGAAGAAAGGAAAACTCCTTATGGAGTCCCGAAAGAAATGGGCTTTGTGGTATTCACATACACAATAATCAACCCAAATCTTAGTTCTTTTTTCTGCCGCTGTCTGCGCTAGCATACAGATGCTACTGTAGCGGACCAATCAGCACCACAATACTTCCCGCGAGCGAACAAATCACCGCCACAATACTTCCCGCGTAAAGATTTAAACGAGTACTTATTAAAGAAGGCGCGCTCTACCGACAAAACTTCTGTCATTTAAATTGCGACCATTCGTCCAACATTACGTTCGGACTCCTTATAATCTATACTCCGTGGTGTACTGACACCGAAGACTTAGGTTTGTATTCTTAAACGTGACTTGAGCGCTGATCGGCGCTCAAGTCACGTTTTAGTGTCACGCCTCAGGATTAGTCAATACGTGAACCAGTGGCCGGGGCTGAATTTGTTTGTGTTCTAGAGATGTTAGCTGCCTCCCATCAGTTGGACTGCCTGTTTGTCTGTCCAGCTAACCAAAAAAAATGTGTGGTAGGAGCAATGACCACAGTGACCGCTTAAGTCATTGAATCCTTAACTAATGTTTCCAGGTTTCGAGTATACTACGACAAAGTACAGACCCGAGGATACTCAGCGTGGTGAGGACTGGGTGGGAGCCGTGGATTTGAACAGATTATACCGTTTATACTAGTATTTAAAATATACGTGGAATTATTGTACAATACAAAGAGTTATTATCAAAAGAGTATCTTTAATTGTTATTATATTTTTGGTTTCGGTTTAGATATAAATACTGTTCTGTTTATAATTAATTATTTTTAAATGTAGTAGTTACTAGGTTTAACTTATCTGATTGATGTAATTTGTTTTGTTATTTACAAACTCTACAGTGTTATAATAATTGTTTGTTTAAAAATTTAAAAATAAATAAGATATTTTTTCTATTAAACAAATTGATTTTTTTTTTAAATTCGCCTTTATTTCTACTCGAACATGGACGTCTAAGAAATTATAATGCATTTGATATTTTGACAGCAAACTGGCAGGTAAACCAGCTGATGGTACCACTTGCTAACCACATCCGAAAGTAAACTTATACGGAGGTAATAGACACAAACAAAATATAATTTAAAAAATATTTAATTATATTATGTTAATATAATAATAGTTTATTTAACGAAGTGTGTGTGTGTGTGTGCGTGCGCGCGCGTGTGTGTGTGCGCGTCTACTTCCACACGGTGTCCTCGATCCAGGGCACGTAGTGGGCGACGCGCGTGTAGATGCCGGGCTCGCCGATGACGCCGCACGCGTGGCCGAACGACGTCACGCCCACCACCACGTACATGCAGTTGATCTCCTTACTCTTTAACTGCAGTGGACCCCCGCTGTCGCCCTGGAAATACATTAAGGTGCTGAAATAAAACTTATTTTTCATTGTGACAACCATATAAAACGGTATATTTACTAGCGAAAATGGCATTTATAGATTGTTTGTTTGTTTGGTTGTAATGAATAGGCTCAAAAAGTACTGGACCGATTTAAAAAATTTATAGTTGAGCAATGGACACACACACACACACACATACTTTACGCCAAGGATGAAATTTGCTGGTTTTTGGAAAGCTGGTTTGATATGTCATGTCCTTTAATTGCATTAAAGTTTTGTTGTAGTTCTCATTACTATCATAATCATATTACCCCCTATATTATGTCCCACTGGGCACGGGTATCCTTAATCCTCCTCGAAATCGATCGAGGAAGGTGTTGGGCCATAGTTCACCGATGCGCTAGTCCATTCGTGAACTTCACACACGTTCCAAGACTGTCTTGGCGTTGTTTTCCTTGTGTTGACCGATGAGCAAGCGATGGTCTAATATTCAGGTACTCAGAAATTTAGACAAACCCATTTCAAGGCACCACAAGAACTCTCGATCACGAAGGGCTCATACCTACTACTGGTACCAACTTGTCTCTTATTATTAAAGCTTTTAAGGGCCTGTTTCACAATCTCCAGTTAAGTTCCCAATAGGCTATCGGCAACATATTTGACAGATATTGTATGGAGTATCTGTCAAATATGTTTCCCATATCCTATTGGGCACTTAACCGGAGACTGTGAAACAGGCCCTAAATGTCGTTTCTTATTGTTACAATAAGTTACGTTCTCCCTTAATGCTTAAACTTTGTACACGTATTTGAGCACTTAAGGCTTAGCTTTAGAGTTTAGACCAATACCTGACAAGTGTCCTTGGACTTCTCCTTATCCCCGTAGCAGATTTGCGTCTTCGGATCGAACCCTTGCTTCATCAGGCGATGCTTCGGGAACATGCTAGCACATTCAGGAGTCGAGAACTGCTTCAATATCACCTGGAATATAAAGCTATAAATGGAATTTAATGTTTACGCGAGTTCTATCTGCTTAAAACAATTTTTCCTTTATTAGGTTTCAGACACTTAACAGCTACAACTAATTGGCCACGCAGATGCAGTGCGCACAAACTCGTGAAATGTTGCGCACAGACTTGCTAAAATGCGAATATTCACGAAATAATTTAGTTTTGTGTTAAATTTGTTTACTTCTGACATTGCGGCTAAGTGCAAGTCGGTTTTGCAATTTTTTTTTTTGAAAACTATATACAATAATATTATAGTCTTATTACTTGTAACTTGTAAGAGTAACATTTAAACTCATACGTTTTTTATTACCACCACTTTTGATAAACGTCCATCTCAATTGTAGCTTTTGAAAAATAAAAGTTCTAAACCCTAAGTCGCAATTTGATCAGCACTTTAGACGTATAACTAAAAAAAAACAGAATTTAATAGCATATATTTATATCGTATCTGAGAACTAATGACAAAAAGCTATAATGATAATGAAAGAATTGAATTTCATCCTTAAGGCAATGCCTTACCTTCTGGAGGTGATCAGCACTGGAGCCTCTGTTGAGAGTGGCGCCCCAGCCCGACGCCAGCGCCCGCGTGTAGTCGTTGGGGGAGCCCACATCCAGACACGCTGGTACCATTTGGTCACTCAGCTCCATTCTAACAGAAGAAACATGATGAAATGTCGGTCGACACTAGATATTCCGAAGCTAATCATAATATATTACATTATACATACTATATAGACGAAAGATTTATTTTAATAGTTTTATTGAAAAAGCTCCAAAAATACTGGATCGATTTGTGATGATATAATAACAACAAATGATAGAAGTTCGCATTTTTTAAACATTTTTAATGTGCTGTTGATTGAGTTAATGTTTCTCATCGTATAATCATAGCCATAACGAAAGTCTGTGGCCGCTAGTATGGCACCAGCATACAGTGTTGGATGCGAGTAGCAAGGGATCGGTCGCCTTGGCGTTCATTAAGGGAGGCCTATGTTCTGCAGTGGACGGATAAAGGCTGATGATGATGATGGAACCAGCATAAAGAAGGGTTAGAAAGGCTTTTGATTGAGATATATAATTTGCGCGTGTGTACGTGAAAACTTTTCTTAAACGAGTAGACCGACTTTGATGTGTGTGTGTGTACGAGAATGGCTTCGATTGACAATTCGGTCTAATCCAAAAGATTTTGGATAACGTCGTCCGCTAGAAGTCAATTAATATCTTTGGTGATACTCACTCAGTTTTAGTCTCGAGCAGCGCGATGTCGTGGTACCGGTTGGGAGAATTGTACTCGGGGTGTTTGATGATGTTCAGGATCTCGTACACCTTGGAGTTTTCGTCGGACCTTTTGAGGATCCTGCCCTTGGCGTACGTCACCGGGCCGCTGATACGAAGAAATAGCAGATTTCATTCAAAGCACTACAGTACAATATGTAAATATGTAAAAAACTTAATAAACCGCGATAAAGTCCGTAAAAAATGTTTCATTATAATAATACTGCTCACAAATAACGCATAAAATGGTACGCACATTCTACTCGCCACGGTGCAGTGTCCCGCCGTCAGGATAAACTTCTCGCTGATGATGGAACCGCTGCACAGCCACTGGACATTCTTCAAGTCACCGTAACCAAGCAGCACCTGAAAATAACCACTTCCAATATGCATAGGCCAATATTACCATTGTACTGTTTTATGTAACAATGTGTCAATAAGCTGTATGATGACCTGATGATGAATGAGCGAGTGGCCTAAGAGCGTAACGCCCCTGAAATACCAGTCTTATTTGAAAAAAAACATTTTTGAAGTGAAACTTCTTTAGAATCGTGATTTCAAAAAAAAAACGAAAAAGTAAGTCTGAGAGACAGAGAGAGAGAGAGAGAGGGGGGGACAAACTAGAAGACACACACGTAAATTTATAGTATTTAGCCGACGAGAGAATGAGATCGAACACATTAGACATTCGGGGTGCGGGAGGAGCTCAAGTAGATGTAGCCATCTAGCGGCAAGGAGCCGGAGGTAAAGCTGGTGCACTACTACAGTTCAGGTATGATTTGTTAGATCATAGATGTCGCTTGTAATTGATATTTTTTTTTAATTCTTTGGCATTTGTATTTAAAAAAAAGTAAAAAAAGTTGAACACGCCAACTGCAATCGTGCCAGCTGGTAATTGGTTGGTCGCCTATGAACATTGCCCAGTTTACTAACCTGTGTAACTTACCAGTAATTACACTGTACTCCCCTCTCTCGAAAACAACGCTGTTTTACGAGAGAAACTAGCAAGATGGTGATACTCATGCAGCGGGGAGCGCGGAACAGCGCATCCCCCCACCGGTGAGAGTGTAGTAAGAGGAGTCGATTCAGGATTTCTCCTGAGAATCTTACCATATGCGGAAACTCCGCTTCTCCCGCGTCTACTCCGCCCACGATGAGATCGTTGGCCTGGTGGTGGCACTTGTTCTTACGGCCTTTGTCGCCTGCTATGGACTCGGTACGCTCGCAGGGGTATATATATTTCAGCTGGTACTCTAAGCATTCTGCAAACGAAACCAACTATAATATTAATTTTTCGTCGGTCGGCATATTAAATCACGATCCAAGATTATCCAAGGATGCAAATAGGTAAAGGGGATCGGATCGTTTTAGCGTTCTTTGAGAGAATATCAGGGGACGGTTACTGACTGCTACTGATGACAGAAATATCTAAACTGTACATCTGCCAGTGGATTTTAATCTGGCATTATCATTATACACATGAATCGTGTTCGTATAATTTCAAAAAGTAACATTGATTTTCGTTGTAAAAGAGAATTGAAAATGTGAATTAAAATAGCTTCCACCTCTTTATCGATTGTGTAGGTCAAAGTTTGTAGTCTGTATCTTATTTTATATAATAGAACATAGATAGCATGCTTATTAAGATAACAGCCCGTATTGATTTATTAATTAATGAAAGCAAATCATTATAAGGAATATTAAGATTTTATTCTGTTCAAATCGCCCATCAAGAATCAAAGCTGGATATAGTATAGACTATAGACTACCTCGATCTTACATGTGTTGCCTAGATACAAGATGCCTACGTAAGGTCTCGGAGGCCAGTAGACTTACTATCAGGTCTACGTCTGCTAGTCTAAGTATTCATAGTCTACAGTCAGTACATAATAATAGTTATTATGATCATTATAAGTATAAAGAACGTACTGTTCCAAGCCTTGCTGTTGGTCTTAGCTGCTGTCATATTCTTAGGCAGAGCTTCGCAGCCATCTTCGCTAGTTTCCGTGATTTCTATATAATCATATACCGGAAAGTAGCTGGGTTGGGTCGTCGTCGTTCTGAAATATGTATGTTTAGGTAACTGGTCATCTGCAGCGCGGTGTATAGTCTGCTAAAAAAAGTCTATCTATCGATATCACGCGAAGAATATTATAAGGTTCAAAATTGGAGGCCGCACTTCGATAAATAGGTTCATAATAAGGCAAAGTCCATTTAAAAAGATCTTGTTTTTTTCTTAATTCATATTTTTGAATTTTGAATATTGAATTTATCGCCGTATCTTCACATCCCAGCTTTTAAACGACAAGCCACTGATTATCAGTTTCACTATATTCTGTGTAAAAAATCTCTGTTGAATGCCTAATTGTTGGACGTGACCAAAAGAACGTTGATTTGTATTTGAATAAATCGTTTGTAGGTAGGCCTCATTTAGATAGAAGAAGTCGGCCAATACCCAGGTGGAAAGTCGATGAGCATGAGCCGGTCCATGTTGAATGCGAGTGGCAAAGGATCTGTCTTCTTGGGGCTCCTTGGGGAGGCCTATATTCAGCAGTGGACGGTTACGACTGATGATGATGATGATGAGAAAATCCCAAGTGTTAGGCACTAAGTAATAAGCCTTATGGCTAACATGAATGATTTAGTGGGTGGGTTCTTACGGTGGTGTGGTGGTGAGGGGCTGCGCAGAGGGGCCGGACGATGCCGAAGCTCGCTCGCAACACACGATCGGCTCTGTTTGCTTGAAGGAGCAGATCTGAAATACACGATGTTAAGTCGAATACAGTATAAGTAAAAACCTCGACGGAGTGAAAAGTTACCGAATTCTGACGATTACAGAAATAAGATTTTTGGCCTATTTCACTGAAATGAGACCACGTCTCATCTGAAACACATGTGCATTGTGCATTCATAGATAATGTCAAAATATCAATCTTTTCTCGCGCAAGCGGGGTTCCATACATATAATATTTGGACTTTAACAAAAATAAATTGAATGAGATATGAGCGTGTGCACAACTCGGAGGACTATTTTAATTGCTATATGAGTATGGTATATATAATCGCGACAGTATAGCTCTCACTTTACGCCAGTATCATGTGAGCTAGAGGTCCCCCAGGTATCCCATACCACCCTTTTGGATGCAACTGTTGAATTGAAAATTATTCAAAAAGTTTAAGTGTTGCTTATTAAAAGCATTGCCTACACTTTAACCCCAAATTACAGGCCCATCATTTTTTAGAAATGTTATTATTTACAATTTTGAAAAAGTATAACAACAGAAATACTTTTAAAGTGTAAACCATAAGGAGAGTTTAAGCCACGACTTTATGGTGCCGATAGGTATTGCTTATAATAATTAATAGGTAATTATGATAACTCTATGACTTGTGTTTGTGTTGACGCAAATATACAATGGCTTTTCCTCTTGGTTTCATTTACTAACCTCAAAGCGATTAAACAAGGTAAGGCAAAGGTATCATAAATAACAACTTATACGCGTATTTAACATCATTATTTTCCTGTGATGTCTTCAGGATAATGATGTTGGGAACTCCAACAACGATGATATTCTTCTTTATAATAGAACTAGCTGTTGCCCGCAGCTTCGCCTGCGTTAACTAAGATTTACAACGGGAATAGTACACAAAATAAGTAACTTTTCTGGTTGATTTTTTACACCTTGTGTCCGAAAAACCCAAATATCTTACGGAACCCTTTTTTTCCAGAATAAAATTTAGCCTATGTTACTCGTGGATAATGTAGCTATCAAATGGTGAAAGAATTTTTGAAATCGGTCCAGTACTTTTTGAGCCTATTCATTACAACCAAACAAACAAACAAAGTTTTCCTCTTTATAATATTAGTGTAGACTATGGTACCTGTCTCTACTCATTCCATTATATCCACCAATTTTTTTAATTATTTGTCATAGTTGTAACACGATAAAAATCATTACTTACATTAATTGTAATAATATGAATAAGTTACGGAAGATAATAGATAAATTTGCATCTCTATAACAGCTATCACACCATGCATATAAAATTCCTTATACATTTACTTCCTGTTTTTTGTTCTAACAAATAGCACAGGTTTCATTCAGATGGGATATTGGGGACCTCGGCCATCAAGATGTTTACTTGGGGGTGATTCTCCTTAACCCAGACCTGAATTGCTAACGTTTTGTACTTTAGAATCAGATTCTTCGTGGTACAACTCTTCAATCTTTGTTCTAACATTTTTATTTGAGCGCCGGCTGCCTGAGATCTCTATAAATACAATGTTCTGTAACAGACATGAATGCTCGAGTATTCTCGAGGTTTACTGTGACCATGTGATGGACAACGGACGCGAATTGAATAATCATGTATAAATAATCCGTTTTCATACGTATGTGTCTATCTGCTCTATACGTCTACGGGGTGATAACAGCCTTGCTATATAAAAAAATATCAAAATAAACTGCTAAACTTTACTAGACGTCCATATGTTATTGGTGTTTCTCAGAAAACTGTAATGACCTTGTATATTCAGCAATACGGGTAAGGATAACACCAATATTAAATAAGCTAAAGTCGATACGAAATCTAACGTCTATTGTTTTTTTTTTTTTGACAAAATAGCAACGCCTAAGTTTTTTTCGTATTACTTATACCTATGAAGATATTTTAATTATATTTTTTATTTTTTCCCCACGAAAATTTTAATTTGATTAATACGATTAGATTAATGATTCTTGCAGAATATCACGCTCTGTCCAATCTCTTTTAACCGATTCAGTGCACTCACATTTTTTTTAAATTTTTACGCAAAGGCTGTTTTGTGGCTCCTCTGTGGCCCGAAGCGCCAGGGACTTACAAGCCTCCTCTCGGGTAGGGTTGCCGGGCGTCCGGATAAAGACGGACATAGGTAGGCTTTTTGTTTGCGTGTCCGGCCAAATTATGCGGTGTCCGGCTTTTGTTAGAAAATGTAGAGACATTTTGCAAACGAGCGATGCCAAATTAGTTTTACGCCATACTGTCTTGGCATTCGATTTTATCTATTAGTTCACTAATTTAACAAATTGTTTACTCATAAAAAAAGCTTGATTTTACACACAATTTCTTTGTTGTACCTATACTGAGACAAAATTCTCAATAATGTTGGGTGTCCGGTCTTTCTACCCAAATGTCCGGCCAAGCTGACTGGTCTGTCCAGCTATTAGGTTTAACGACCTGGCAACCCTACTCTTGGGCATGGGGCACTGTAATCGCAATCTGCCTGACGAATTAGAACACTTCCACATACAGAAAACTTCAGAAAATTGTCATTTCATCAGAGTTCTCCCGATCTTCGTGCAGTGGCAATGGATCGGTCGGTGATGATGATCAGCGGTTTGCGGGTAAACAGTTTGGCTCCTCTAGGCTCTACACTTCAAACGCTGTTTCAGTCGGAGAATGTATTTTAAATACCAAGTACCAACCTCCGGAAACGCTTTATAGACTTCTATTGCTCTTTGTCCTGTGATGCAGTTCTTCAGACTCTTGCACACTCCCATTACGCCCGATGTGGTGGTGCAAGTTTCACCTGCAATTGTCAATATCAGTTCTTTGGGATTAGTTTTGCCTTTTCGTAAAATATCTCAATTCGTCCTTCTACGAATAGCTTGCATCAATAAATCATCAATCAATCATTATAGCTAATTCATGTGTCGAAGACGAAAGATGATAAGACGCGGGAAAAATAATAATTATCTATATTAATATTAAAATAAGGAAAGATTTGATTGTTGGTTTGTATTGAATAGGCTTCTAAACTACAGCTCCACTACTTGACCGATTTGAAAAATTCTTTCACTGTTGGGAAGCTACACTATCTCCGGTGAACCTAGGCTATATTAAATTTTCAAAAACCCTGCGTGCAACAGCTAGTGATCAATATTTTAATTGTATTCTCCCCAAGAAACTTGTTTCGCATTACTCATTGCTCGCGTTAGGGTTTTCCCATACAGAGCCAATGATAACTTTATTCTTTTTTGTTTGACCATGAACGAAATATTGAATGAGACCAACTACAAGTTATTTTGAGCTGAAGTTTTACTATCTTAGTAGTTATTACACTCGGGCACACTCGAGTGCGCTCGGATGGCGAAAACGCACGGTCAAACGGATATATAGGGGAGAATGCAATCTATTTATTTTGGAAACTTTTTTGGGCAAAAGAAACTGCCAAAATCGCCAATACCAATACAAGTAGCACTTAATATTGAGAGGTAGTAAGTCTTACTGTTAGTAAGTCCATACGTATTTTAATAACTTGCATGTTTTTTTAATATTCATTAATGAGATAATGTCAGGCATTTCTTAGCAACTCAGCGATGTCGGAAAACCTCATTCAACGCCTATTAATCAATATGGGTTTCATTGGGTTTTAATTATAAAATTTGGTGCATAACATCGCTTTCATTAAACTATAATATAAAAGATACGAACAATTTAAACATACTTCTATATAGAAATATCCTACCAATATTATAAACGCCAACGTTTGTATGGATATTTGTTACTCTTCCATCCTTGCGATTTAAATGAAACTTTACAATAATATTGCTTATATAAGAATAAAACTTAGGCTATAATTCATCTCCGTACTCCCACGGGTATGGGAAGGACGCGCGAAACCGCGAGACGCTGTAAGTTCATTACAAAGACTGAAGTGATTTTAAATTATATTAAACTAGCTGTTGCCCGCAGCTTCGCCTGCGTTAACTAAGATTTACAACGCGATCTTAGTACGCAAAATAACATTTTTTACACCTTGTGTCCGAAAAACCAAAATATCTTACGGAACCCTATTTTTTATCAGAATAAAATTTAGCCTATGTTACTCGTGGATAATGTAGCTTTCGAATGGTGAAAGAATTTTTGAAATCGGTCCAGTACTTTTTAAGCCTATTTATGTTATATATGTTTGTAACATACAAAAATAGGTACAAATCTTTTCTCTTTATAATATTAGTATTAAATAAACCAAATCATAAGGCCATTTAAAGCTTACCTTCATATTTATCCAGTATTGGTAGTTGCATATTAACACTACCTAAAAGTAAAGAAACACTTAACAAATACGGTAACATTTTTTTATGTAAATAACAATCAACGCATCTAGCACGGAAGGCTGCGACAGACTGACTGTCAATAACGGAATGCTCTCAGCTCTGACGTCATAAAGCCTGTTTCCCATCTTCATTGCCATTAGTACAAAATTTATGAACGCGGGTTTTTAGAAAATGACAACAAGGACAATCAAACAAACAAGATAAATATCAAATTAATGTTTCCCTTGTATAATTTAAGCAAAAAACAATTAGTATAAATCAGTGCTTTAGTAAGTAACTTTTTTTTCCTTTTTTTTTCTTTAACGCCGGGAAATGCGCTTCGGCAGGCGGGCATGTGGGCCTCGCTGCGCCCGAAAGATGGTAAGTGGACGCAACTCTACCCATTAAACCTGGCGAGTGCCACCAATGCCGTCCTTTGGTGAGGTGTCCCGGATCTACAAGCAACAGAGCACCTCGATGGCTAGTCAGTCCCTCAGGGAACCGACGCCACCTCCACAGAGGGATGCACCACAGAACATCTCCCAACTTCGGGACAGTGCAGACTTGCCCCCTGCTCTTTTGCCCCCTCTTCTTATAAGAGAGTCTCTTGTACAAAGTGCCCCCTCGGCTCAATTCTCTTCGCCCAAGGTGTTGGGGTCACCCTGGCCCACCGCCCCGACAAGGCTTTTTTTTTTCTTCTTTTACGCCGGGAAATGCACTGACGCATACCGCTGGGGAGTGGGTCTCCCCAGGCGGGTATGTGGGACTCGCTGCGCCCGAAATATGGTAAGTGGACGCAGCTCTACCCACTAAAACCCGGCGAGTGCCACCAATGCCGCCTTTGGTGAGGTGCCCCGGATCTACAAACAACAGGGCACCTCGACGGCTAGTCAGTCCCTCAGGGGACTGACACCACCCCACAGAGCGGTTGCCCCGCACCACAGAACAACCACTCCCAACGTCTGGACAGTACAATGAGGTGAGGTTCCCATCCTCACCCCTTGCCCCCTGCTCTTTTGTCCCCTCTTCTTATAAGAGGGGTACAAAGAGCCCCCTCGGCTCAATTCGCTTCACCCAAGGTCACCCTGGGCTACTGTGCCCCACCGCCACGACAAGGCCTGAACCATGGTGGGGGACAAGGCTTGGACCGTGGAGGGGTAAGTAACTTAGTACTAGTAGTATTGGGCAGTATTGGGTAGTATTTGGCAGCAAAGCTGCTTAGCTGGATTGGAAATGGAGTTTATCACGATAGCGGTATGTGTAGAATATCCTATGATATTCGACACGAATTTAATGAATCCTACTAATAACTACGTGAAAGTTTGTAAGTATGAATGTTTGTTACTCTTTCACGTAAAAACTGCTGAATGGATTTTAATGAAACTGTACAATAATATAACTTACACATGAGAATAACACATGGGCTATAATTTATCTCCGTAATCCCCCGGGGACGGGAAGTATGCGGGTGAAACAGCGGGGCGCTGCTAGTTCGATATAAATTTAAAAAAAAACGCCCGAATTTCTATACCAAAATAATTGGCAGTGGATGGTAACTGCTTGGTATCCCATATTCTATTATATTATATACCTAATATTATAAATGTTGATTCGTATTGCTTCTTCGACTTCTCTGTCTATTGTGTATCGATTTAGATTCGATAATGTTTCATTCTTAACGTCAATACGTGGTCAAATCTATAGTCTTAATTAATTGAGGAAACATTTTAGTTTTTCTAGCCATTGCAAAATGTTTTGTAACGTTTAATCTTTAAACACGATTTGAAATAAGCTCGCTAGTCGCTAGGTTCCTTTGAAAACAGACCATTGATTGAAAAAACTAAATAACACAATTATTTTTACCTTTTTAGCCTTCCTTGCGCTTTTTGTTGGAAAACCGGTAGACGCGAAACCGGATAGACAAAATCACGCAGAAACATCGAGAGACCTTCTGGCTAGCAGTTCTTCATCACCAGGCCTGGACTGGAAGTTAGAAGTCAGTCGCACCTTTACTACATTGACCTCTCAAGTACAAGGTCAAGTTTGTGTTTTTCAACGCAATTGAATGAATTACTTTACTGACTTCCTTAAAATATAATCAACTAGTAACGCCCCGCGACTTTACCCGCGTACTTCCCATTCTCGTGGGAGTACGGTGATAAATTATAGCCTATGTATTATTCAGATGTATAGTAAGCTGTATTATTGTTTTTCATTACAATCCATTCAGTAGTTTTTACGTGAAAGAGTAACAAACATTCATACTTACAAATTACAATCTTTCGCGTTTATAATATTAGTAGGATGACAATGTCGTATGGCTATAACAATTAATAAGTGGTATGTTGAGGTTTCAAGTCCAAGACAGCATCAGTCCAAGAGCCTACCTATTAAAAATAATGAAGTCGGCGTGTTGATATTTTATACATGCTAAAATATAATTTGCTCTCATAGTTCTTTAATCTTGCCCATTATCTCAATGCAAGTTTATCATTTTTATAAAATACTTGTTTATTATGTTAAAACAACAACATAAATTTACTTTACTCGCTAGTCAACAATAAGCACGGCGCCGAGACAGACGCTTCGATGTTTTTCGACCATTAAATATGAGAAGTTAATTGTGATAATAAATAAAGACTTCCATTATGAGGTTAGTGATTTTACACTTTTATGTATTTACGATTCAAACAATATTATCCGTCTCTGTCCAACACTGAGGAGGAAATATAGGTATGTAAAATAACCAAGCAAGTCTTGAACTGGTATCAACACAACCGCTTAACCGCTAAGATAATTTTGTAATTATATTTTAATTTCGGCTGTACTATAGTATAGTGTTTGTGTCACGTCCAATTTAGCATATTACTGTAAATTAATTTTACTATTAGCATTCAAGGAAAAAAGTAATGGGTTTTGTTTGACCAATTGCATACACTTAGATAAAATAATATGTTTTTAATAAAAACAATTCCCAGCTTTGGCTTTAAAGAAATAATCTTTACGAAGATTAATATTCGAAATCTAAGATGACGAGATGTTTTTTATCTTAATCCAATAATATGAGTAGTTATAAGCAGTAGGGACTATGCATATCTATCTACCTATAACTAAGGGCTTAAAGCTAGTCTAGTAAGTGGTAAGTAATACTGCCATACTGCTTTGCAGCCAAATTAGGACGGCACGATCGGGGAGGAACCTCTCGCTCACATAAATCGGCGTAAAGTGACAGCTAAGCTGTCGCGTTTCTTGCGGTTTGTGAGTTTCCGGTGGCTGATGGCCCGCATGATTTTGAATAGGAGACCGGTGCCCAGTAGTGGGACATATAATATGGGTTGCTACTTTACTTTATGGCCTGTGAATGCTGAAAATATTGTTAGCTAATCAAACTTAAATATTTATAATGTTCTCCACAATGTTCTCATTAACCGATTATGCTATTTGCCGAGCGCTCGTTTGTGTGAAAAGCTTCTGTAGTGTTTCGGAGGAAAAGACAAGACAGCTGCTAGCCTTACGTATCGTGATAAGCAGTGGCGTAACTAAAGGGTGGCAAGTCGGCAAAATGCATCGGGCCCCCAGCTGAAAGGGGCCCCCGGTCGGAGGAGAATTCCAACTCCCAACATTTATTATTACACATTTACTAAAAAAAATGTGTCTTTCCTAGCATCCGATGAATTTGCCACGGGCTCCGAACGGTATAGTTACGCCACTGGTGACAAGCAACACATGAATTGTCAGGGTTAAGTAGTTACGGGTGAATTCGTTCATAGTTACGGACTTATGTCATTCCATCGTTCATAAAATCCTCTCTTTACATTGGGGGGTTAAAATTCTAAACAGGAGAGATAAGGTATATCTGCATGTTTATTTGTAATTAATTTACTAATAACCGGTCCATCGTAAGGTCAAGCTATTTTAAACGAGATGTACATATAAGAGGAAAAATGATGTAGCCGGTTTTTAGTTAGACTAAGCTGTAAGATATAATGTTAAATTATAAATATTGTATAAGTTAATTAACCACAGCGAATGTTAATAAGGTAAACAGTCATCGATATAAAAATACTAACAAAGTACGTTAATAAAAAAATCCGTAAAGGTTGTTTCATTATAATGAGTGAAATTCATGTAAACATAAGAAAACAAAAAGCAGCTATTCTATAATTTCTGTATCTGAATAACGTTTCGCTCTTATCAATATGTTGTCATATAAAATTCAGCAGAGTTTCGATACAATACATTCCCATGTCATCAGGTTCCACCATCGACCACACAACCCAATGCAATAATTAATGCTATCTGTATAATAAAAACATTTTTCTGCGAAAGTAAGCAAATAAGAACTAATTACGTTATTCATTTCAGATTTTGTTCTAACTTCCCGCCCCGGACGTGGACAATGTAAGTAAGGTATATTAAGTTACGGAATTGCGGAAAAGAAATAAAACATATTTTTATAATAGGTACTCCGTACTACTTATTACAATCTATAATTTTGACGACCTCTGTGTCCTGTGGCTTATGCGGTTAGCGTCTTGGCATCCGCCGGATCGCGGCTTCGAAACCCGCCAAGAAAAAAAAAATGTTCCTGAGTCATGGATGTGTACTAAATATGTGAATACTATGAAATTATTAAATATATGTATTGCCTGGTACTCGATTTTTTTTTCACGGTTTTTCTGGAATGGAAACCTCCGCGCGCGAGTCCGACTCGCACTTGGCCGGGCCTTTTTAATATTATTTCCAAAGTTAAGTTTCCAAAGTCAAATTTAGTTTGGTTGCCAAATTGATTGAAAATTTTGTGTAAAAGATAGCTGACGATGTAAATTATGTTCTCAGGCAGTTGCAATAAATAACTCGTTTATAATTGTATATGAGTTCTTGATTAGGTGACCTCTATTACCCCATTCTCCCCTATCACGTGCCGGTCCAATTTTTCTTTAAAACACCATGGCACTACTACCTCTTGTCAAACACATCTGACATAATATTATAGTCATAATGGATATCGTTATACAGTGTGATTTTTTGAAGAACAGACATATTCAAGTAGCGTATAGAGCTAACGATCCTCATTCCAAAAATATATCACAATTGAGGTCGTATTTTTTTTTAAATTATCCTTAACAATTGAATTAACGTAGACACAGACCACAGTATTATGATATAGGTAAAATACGATACATCAAATATGACGACGTTCCAGCGCGAGCCATTATTAAGGTCCTGTTCGCACGAGGTAGTGGTAGGTATAAAATAATCGCGAATATTTTATACCTATCACTAACGTCTGTCTAAATTTAGTGTGCAAAGTGCACGTGATAATACAATAGGGTGACTATATTCAAAATCCAACAACGCATTACTTACATTTTGTTATTTATGTGTTTTTTTTTTTGGTGAATATAATTTTCTTTAATTGGTGAAACCAAATTCTATCACGTCCCTGATTATATCTGTTCTTCAAATAATCACCCTGTATATTAGTAATTCAATGGTAGTCAAATAGTCTACACGACCACTACATGAATAATCTATAGTTTAAACCAGAAGGTCGTGGATTGATGTCAAAAATTTGTTTTGTATCTTGTAGGTATATACAATGTGTGCCTTATAGAAATTTAATAAATAAGTCGTTGTGTGTCCCTTTTAAGCATACCTAATAAAGTATTAAATAATTATTTGTATATTATTTTCAGAGTTTTAATAGTATGCATTTCATTAATAACTTCGGAGTGCCAGGACTTGAAGCAATTAAACAGCGTTTTTTCTGAAAGTATACGTAAGTCACGCCAGTATAATTAGTACTCATGAACGTAACATAAATTGCGATTTGTTTTTGTGCGTAACGCCAATGGGCGCGTCCGTCGTATTGGTCGACGTGAATGCCACGACAGCATCCTTCTAATATTATAATGCGAAAGTATAGCCTATTTTATATTATATATCGAGGAAGGCTATGAACTATATTATCCCGCTAAGATGCCGTTGTAAATCTTAGTTAACGCAGGCGAAGCTGCGAGCAACAGCTAGTGTTGCATATAGATAATAGATTTGGTATATATATGGTGGTAGACGATGGTCGAGTGGGTATGGTTTCGGCCTCTTGAGCGGATCCGAGTTCGACCCTGACCTTCTGTGATGCCTTGAAATGTTTTTTTTTTTTAATTTCTATGTGCACCGTAAACACGAGATCATCGCTCGCTCACCGGTGAAGGAAAACATCGTGAGGAAACTGCACGATAAGAAAGTCTTTGAAGGTGTCTGAAGTTTACAACCCGCATTGGGCCAGTACCTCGATGAACTATGGCCAGATACCTTCCTCTTCTGATTTCGAGGAAACCCGTGCCTAGCAGTGGAACATACGAGAATGTATTGTATACTTGAAACTAAATAGTACTTAATCGTAATAATAAATATCAACCATTTATCTTACGCTCACGTGGTCCCGTGTTCAATTCATATTTTACAGTTTGATTTAATACAATTCACAGTCAACCAACCAGTATCACCAGAGAACCAAAAATGCAACGACATACGCGGGAGTATCCGTGGTTGCTACGACTGCTATCTCTGCTCCGAGCCCCAAATAACAAACCGTGTAAATAAAGACAGTATCATCACCCCTATCACGTAAGTTGCTATACAAATCACGTTAATTATATCATTATTAATCTAGCCGGTCAATTTTCCACAATACGGTAGGTAGTTGACAAAAGGAAGGTAATTTTAAAATATTCCTTAGGTCTCAATTTAGCCAAATTATAAGTATTTCATTGTAAACAAAACTAGCGTTCTTTGTTATTTTTTTTTTAATTTTAAGCTGTAAAACGCGGTCATCTTATTATTATTATCCCAACATATTATCTATAGCAACGGCGTCGCACATGACGTCAGAAGGTGCACAACAAACATTGTTTATTGATAATTTTCTAAATTTTATGAAAATTAACAAGTATAACGGACTTAAATATAACAAATACTTTATAGAACCGCAATGTCGAGCCAACACTGTTGAAACAAAAGGCGACCACGGACACGTGACAAACTTTGCAGTGCAGACCATGACGTCACGAACACTACGTTTAATCTCACGTGATCCATGGGTTATAAATTTTATTTTCGTAAATTTATTTCACAAAAATATTATTTGATCTTATATATTTTGGTCAGATTACTTAATATCTTGCAGTCCGTTGTCTTTAATTACCATAATAAATAAAAGTCTTCCACAATTTTTGTTACTGTCAACTACCATACATGTTCCTGCGGCCACTCCTGGGGTCCATAAGACGCGGATGCCGCGCGAGGAATTTTTCTATTAATTTAATTTAATAAAAGAGTTTACAACTGAGATAATGATTTTAATTTCGATGTATTTCTTCAAGATAATAGCTATCTTATGAATAGCCAGTTAATACATAATAATATTTTATTTCAGAATGATAGACAACACGTGTAAGGCGACAGACATTTGCTGCGTGCATCAGACAAATCTCGTGCCTAGGTATGGTTTTACTTTATAACGTATTTTATTTCAGCCTCGATTGTTTTTAGCTTGCAAGTTGCAACTCACTGGATTGTAAGCCAAGCAACTGCAACATCTAGTTGGACTTCAAAAGTGATAGGGATTACGTAATCTCTATCACTTTTGATGGTGGTGGTTGGATGGTACTATCACGGTACCATAATAGAATAAACAGTATTTCCCCTTCGTTGATTTTTTCTCTTTATCAATAATTTGTTTTGCTAGATACTACGGAAATTTTACGTGCTCAAAAATGTCACTCACGGAGCAAATTCATATTAAGTAATAACAAACAGCAAATTAGCAACTAGAGAAAAAAAAACTGTGACTGTGCCTTTTATGCTTGTATCACTAATTTCGCAGAGACAATACCAAGTGCGGTATAACCAACCCGGAGGGATATTATCGAAGCGTCAGAAAAAGTCTGCGAAGTGTCCTGCCAGGAGAGTATCCTTGGAGAGCCTGGATCTACAGGTATGTTCAGGGCATTTGTAGAGCATAAGCTACCCCTATACATCCAACTGTTGGATGGAGAGATTACTCACGTCTCCTCCTCGATAAGAGTAAGGAAAGGAGTAATCTATCAAAGTTTGGCTGCAGAGGTATACGTGTATAAATTAAAAAAGCAACACATTATTAGTAGCCAGCATCCGAGGCCGTCTTTGATAACTAGTTAATAATATAATAATAGTTAATAGACTCAGGCGTTATATATGTAAATCCATTTTAAAAAAGATATTAAATTATATATTAATTAGCAATATAACCATGCAGTCTTTACAGAAAGTGTGTGTACACGCATATGCATGCATATAGCACCGCCCACTTTTCCCACACTGCATATGCGCGCACTCGCATGCACCACCACCACACACTACCATAAAAGACCACCACCTTAATCTACGCACGTTTCGCCCCGACACCGAGGCATCCTCAAGAAGTAGACTCTACGATTAGTAATAAAAAATAAAAAAAAAATGTTAGTAATGTGTGGTTACATTCCAAATGAGATGTTTTGAGCATATCATTCAGCCGATCCGATGCCAGAAGGCACGGTCGAAGACTACATGAATGGCGGGAAAAACTCTAACCGTAGAATTCTTAAAAAAATTATTTCATTTGTAATGCTTATTTCCAATGATATTTTGAGCATGAATATCAATAAACGCTTAATATACTTGAAATATATAGATATATTCCACAATCTCGTAAGTTAGGTTTTGCATCCCTCCCGCTTTTAGTGGGCACTCGACTTCATAGGTACTACATCTTGTACGGCTTACTACAATACAAATAAAGTAGCTTATAGAAGCAAATCTCTAATAGACACTGCTTTCACAGCTCCAACTCAAGAGATGCCAAGCCAATATGCTCTGCTACTTACATCAGCTTTGAAGCCCAAGCACTCATCACCTCCGCCACATGTGTGAGCCCATATGTGGATAGGAAATTGTATGTAAGGTTTTCGGAGACAGGAGCATTCACGGACGTTGATCAGAAAATTATCCATGAGAATTATAAGGCTGGTAAGTAGAGTCGGCTTCTTCTGTAACTATTCAGCGACTTGATTCTTTTTTTTATTTAAGAAACGAGGTTAACCAATGAGCTAAGGAGAAAGGCTAAACTATAGACAGAAGCTACTAGAGATTTGAAGGTATTATTAGCCTTCGGGATATTTTATATTATTCGGCATAGCCGGGATGATTAGCATCTTTTATTCGACCCCAAAATCCCAGGTCAGACAATCGGCGACCTAACTTTTCCACTACGCTATTGGTAATAGTTCCAGGCAGGTTCCGCTGCTGTCGATATAAACTTTTTTTTCTTTAACGCCGGGAAATGCGCTTAGGCATCCCGCGGGAGAGTGGGTCTCCCCAGGCGGGTATGTGGGGCTCGCTGTGCCCGAAAGATGGTAAGTGGACGCAGCTTTACCAATTAAAACCCGGCGAGTGCCACCACAGCCGCCTTTGGTGAGGTGAACCAGATCTGTTAGCAAACAGGGCTGGGGGACCGACGCCACCACCTGAGGGATGTCTCTCCCAACGTCACTCCCAACGTCTTCGCCCCTTGCTCCTTTTCTTTTTTTTCCCCTCTTCTGTCTATATAACCTACACCATTTTACTGTTTTAGAGTTTCACTATAACGACATAGCTCTTCTAACCTTGAAGTCTCTGGAAGGGGCTAAGTGGGTAGCCCCGTGCTGCTTGCCCACTGAGGCTCCTCGGTTCGGTACGCCTTGCATCGCCGTGTCTGCTGACAACTATTACGTAAGAACTAGGAGTAAGAACTAATTCGAAGCTGGCTAATATCCTTGCTACATGGCCGTGAAATACAGTCGATGCTCAAAAAATATGAAAATTACTAAAAAATAATAATAAAAAGCAGAGGACTTCGTGTTGATTTATAACAAAAAGCACCACGTGGTTTTTTACCCGCGTACCTCCCATTCCCGTGGGAGTACGGGGATATATTATAGCCTATGTGTTATTCTGATGTGTAAGCTATGTTGTTGTAAAGTTTTATCAAAATCCACTCGGCAGTTTTTACGTCGAAATGTAACAAATATTCATCCGTACATCTATACATTTTTACAAACTCGCGTTTATAATATTAAGAGGACACAAAGCGAAAAGTGTAATGCATTTTAATACTAATCAGTATTAAAATGCATCACTCACTCACAGTTCCGAATGATTTCTTCCAGATTAATGTAGGAATACCTCATGAGAAACACTGCAGAGTGGACAATGTATCGATGCACGAATCCCACATGTGCGCTGTGGCCCCGAGACATGACTACACGCCAGAGACCGGCAGCGCTCTCATCTGCTTGGAGGAGGTGATAAATGCCATAATTGACATCTATAGATGCTGTGGGTACTGGGGCATCGTAAAACTGCCTGTAGCCATGAGAACGGATTTTTCATAAACTTATTTTAATAAGCCTTATACAGTACGATTTTTTGAAGAACGGACATATTCAAGTAGCGTATAGATCTAAGGATCCTCATTACAAAAATATATCACAAGTGGGGTCTAAATTTTTTTCAAAATTATCCCTCACAATTGAATTAAAGTAGACATAGTATTATGATATAGGTGAAATTCGATGCATCAAATACGCCGACGTTCAGCGCGAGCCATTCCTAAAGCCGTTCGCACGAGCGATTATTTTATACCTACCACTAACGTCTGTCTAAATTTAGCGCGCAAAGTGAATGTGATGATACAATAGGACGACCCTATTCTAAGTCCCACAATGCGTTACTTACATTTGTCTATATTTTGTTATTTATGTGTTTTTTTTGGTGAACCAAGTTCTATCACGACCCTGATTATGTCCGTTCTTCAAAAAATCACCCTGTATAAATTTTCCATTTATTTCAATGAAAAATTGAATTATGAGATACCCACCTATTATGATATTCATCATCATCATAATCACCATCATTCGCCTTTATCCGTCCACTGCTGAACATACAGAATTAAAAGATTACGCTTATTTTATTGTAATAGGTACCTGAAAGCATCATCATCAGCCTCTATCCGCTTCTGCTGCTGTACAATGTTGGTCTCCTTCAATGAACGATAAGACAACCGATCCCTTGCCTTGAAATGGGTTTTTCTAAATTTCTAAGTGCACCCTAAAAACACGAGACCATCGCTCGCTCACAGATGAATGTAAAACATCGTGAGGAAACCTGCTTGCCTGATGTGATTAAAGTCTTTAAAGGGATGTGAAGTTCACCAAAACGCACTGGGCATCGGTGAACTATGGCCCACTAGCCTCCTCGCCTAATTTTGAGGAGGTGCCCAGCTATGGGTTATATAAAGTATAGTATAGTAAAGTATCAACTACTTTACTTTACTTTTACTTTTTACAGCGAGAGAAGAGCCCTATTTACATCGCATACGGCATCGCTCTTCACAAAAGCGGAGACGAGATCACGATGTACACCAACGTGAAGACCTTCAGCGACTGGATAGAGACGCAGATCGGGAAAAAACAGAACATGATGAACTCATACGGACAATCACGTTACTATTAAACGAGAATAAATGCAGTTTTGATGTTTTGCTACTTCGATTTATTCTTTGCATCGACCACATAACCCATAGACTCCTAATAACAGGGGAACGGGTTCTGGCGACTCATCTGACCTATAGTTCCGATGTAAGCCGTAAACAATGTACTCAAACTATCGTGTCGTCTCATTCTTTCCCGTTGCGAAATATATCCATTTCTTCTTAACGTTCCGTGATTAGTAATATATGACATTGAATTAGCTAATCACAGCATTGCAACCCCTTTCGTCTCACCTCAGCCAGTTGCTAGAATGCATTTAATACGCAGATCGGGGAAAAACAGAACATGATGAACTCATATGGACAATCACGTTACTATTAAACGAGAATAAATGCAGTTTTGATGTTTTGCTACTTCGATTTATTCTTTGCATCGACCACATAAGCCATAGACTCCTAATAACAGGGGAACGGGTTCTGGCGACTCATCTGACCTATAGTTCCGATGTAAGCCGTAAACAATGTACTCAAACTATCGTGTCGTCTCATTCTTTCCCGTTGCGAAATATATCCATTTCTTTTTAACGTTCCGTGATTGGTAATGTATGACATTGAATTAGCTAATCACAGCATTGGAACCCCTTTCGTCTCACCTCAGCTAGTTGCCAGAATGCATTTAATACGAAAAATCAAACATTAGGAGTCTATAGGTTGTGAGGTCAATGATTCCTTGTAATGCCCTTTTTTTCTTTAACGCCGGGAAATGCGCTTAGGCATCCCGCGGGGGAGTGGGTATCCCCAGGCGGGTATGTGGGACTCGCTGTGCCCGAAAGATGGTAAGTGGACGCAGCTCTACCCACTAAAACCCGGCGAGTGCCACCAATGCCGCCTTTGGTGAAGTGCCCCGGATCTACAAACAACAGGGCACCTCGACGGCTAGTCAGTCTGGGTCTGAAGATGGGGCTCATTATTTAAGAGTTTTGCTCTTGTCGGTGAATTTCGGTGAAAAATCGCCATTCACTTCTCTTCTCTGCCAACACCTTCACCTTCTGATACGACATAACCTGTACTTTCTTCTTTATTTGTTCCATATAAATCCGTCTCGGTCTACCTCTTCCTCTGCTTCCCGCAATCTTTCCCTCTATGATATTTTTATAAAAACGGCCGAACCGAAGATGAAGTGTGATTGGTCAACTGATACGACATGACACGCAGTTACGCATCACATATACCTACATACAATACCTATGTTTTATGTTTTTAAGATGTTTTTATATTAAAGAATTGATGTCTATACTGAAGACTGTCCAGTGAGTATGGGGTCGGCCACTGAGTGAGAGACACGGTTCGATCCTGGCCTCGTGTGGTGGCTTGAGATGAGGTTTTTTTTAAATTACTAAGTGCACCTAGGACGCAAGAGCATCGCTCACCGGTAAAGGAAAACATCGTGAGGAAACCTGCAGGCCGATGAGATTGAAATTTTTTACGGTGTGAAGCTTCACCACGCACATTGGGCCAGCGTATCGGTGAACTATGGCCCAATACCCTACATGTCTATAATTTCTTTTTACTGCTCAAATAAAAAATTACAGAAGTTATATACAAATTAAAATTAGACATAAGGATTTAATTAAGTCATTGCTACTAATATAAAAAAAAAAGATGGCTAAAACTTTAAAAAAAAACAACTCTGAACATTACCGCGTAATTATCTCGTTATTTAATTGAGCGATACTTTAAAATTTTATATAATGAAGACAGAGAAACAGAATTTGTATCTCACCAATGCAACTTTATGTTTTTATAAAACACTCGTTATAACTATAAACAATTTTAAGATTATTTATTTATATCGCTAGTTAATCATACGCACCACGTTGGCTAAGACGCGTATGTGCTTAAAATATATTAAAAAAATATTTAAGAAGGATAATACACAAATACTTATGTGATGAGGTTAGTGGTTACTTTTACGTCGATTTTATACCTTTATTTATACATCTCTGTCCAATATTTTGAGAAGAGAAAGCAAGAAAAATATATAAGAGACTTTGGTGTACCTCATTTGACATATGATATTAGTAATAATATCACGATGATAACATAATGAGTTGATAATGTAAATGCAATCTAATTAAGAAAGTAGATACACATGACAAAAAATGGAAATATAAAAAAGTTGCTTTTGCAAATATATTGTGTAACTCGTATAATTAATGAATTATGAAACATACAATTCAGTTCACAAGTGAATGATAAAAAAATGGTGAAAATTAGTGATAAGGCTCCTGAGAGTGAGTAAAGAGACTTGGATTCGGAATTATGTCCACAAAACATATCGAAATGTTTTCAACAGCTTAAATTTAGAAAAGTTAAAAATAAGTTATAATGAGAACAAAAGTTTTTAGTGTTTGCTAATGACTTGAAATATTATTAATGAATGATGAAAAGGAGAAGTAGAGATTCAGGAAGATATGAAAATTTCCAGCTTCCTAACTCTTATTACCACTGCTACGGCACATGTCCCGGGAGCAGGCCTGTAGCTAGAGTCTAATTTGGGGTAGGGCAGCATTTGTTACAGGTAGGGCGGAAGATAAAGTCGTATTTGTTTCATTATAATTTATCTTAGTTTTTGGTATTTTTAAGGTAGGGCATAGTGATTTCATGGTAGGGCATTGCCCCACAATGCCCCTCCCCCCCCCCCCCCTCTCTAGCTACGGCCCTGCCCGGGAGGATGTATGTAGTACAACTTACAACTTATTTCTATAAAATTAATGAAATTCGTGCAAGCATTAGAAAACGCTTTGATCTGTTCTTAACGTTCGACATTTTAGGTGCTTTATCACAATCTTAATCAATCAATCAATCAAAGTAATATTTATACTTATAGATAAATAGATAAGTCAAGAAATTGTTAAATAAAAGATAGATATAGTGACAAAACTCCTAAAATATACTGGTGATAGCCTAAACCTTGGAAAGAAAGCCTAGAATCACCTTCATTTTATGATAAAAAACACTAATCATTGAAATATTAAATTAAAAAAAAACTAACTAGCTTATGTAAGAAACAAAATTAAATCTAAAATTATAATAAATAAAAACTAAAATTAACTATGTACAAAAGTATTACAAATAATATACTATGGGTCCCAGATCGCTGTCGGCTGGGATCGTTCCCAAAACGCTGGCCGCGTTGCCACGTTGGATTGCAACGCTGATGCGTTGGCCCAAATACAGGCCAGCCTTTTGGTCATGTGAGATCTCTATCAAACGAGTTGATAGGTCTCAATAAAGCCGGAAAGCCTCTGGCCCCATCATCATATAAATAAGTAAATAAAATCTTTTTTTTTTTTTAGTTTTTTGAATCTTTATTTCCGAAATTGACGCCGATAATCTTTACCCAGTAAGGTCAATATAATATAAACTTGTGTCACAAACTAGATAACAAAAAGTTTGCATATCGTTTTATTTATATAGTTATTAGTCGTGAATTAAAAAATGTTAAGCATGAAAATGATTCGACTCAAAAAGACTATTATAGTTCAGGTAGAAACAGACGCAGACATACACATGTCGAATATATTTTCATAATACCATGCGTATATTAATTTTTTTCAGAGATGGCTCTGAGGTCACTTCTATAACGTTTAACTGATGAAACTTAGGTGTACCTAAATCATTTTTTTGTGTTTAGTCTTAACTAATAGACTAATAAATGATGCTGTTTCTCATGAAACTAATATTTACGCGAAAGTTTGTAAGAATGTAGGGATTTATGTTTCTTACACGCAAAAATGAAAAATATAGCTTATACATCAGAATAACACATAGGCTATCATTTATCCCCGTACTCCTACGGGAACGGGAAGTACGCGGGTGAAACCGCCGGGAAGTGCTGGTAAATCATATTTCCATATAGGGTTGCCAGGCGTCCGGATAAAGCCGGACATAGGTAGGCTTTTTGATTGCGTGTCTGGCCAAAATAAACGGTGTCCGGATTTTTAAACTTCGCAAACGAGAGATGTCAAATCTTAATCTGAGGCTGAGACTGTACAATACTGAGACAAAAACCTCAATAATGTAGAGTGTCCGGTCTTTCTACCCAAATGTCCGGCTAAACTGGCTGGTCTGTTCGGCTATTAGGTTTGGCGACCTGACAACCTTATTTCTATAGCTACTCGACCAATGAAACCAATATCGTGTATAGTTTGAAAACGTATCTAATAGCTAATGTAGGTATAGTATTTTTTTATATTTTTACTACGAATATTTTGTTTCTAATATAACGCTGTGCTAATTACACTTTTTTCAGGTTTTGGGCGTACCTGATACTCAGGATGAGGACAATGTAAGTCAGTATTATAAAGTCATAGGTTTTAAAGGTTTATTACAGCTCCTTTAAACATTTGATTATCTGCCTTGAAACCCAAAAACAATACAATCATAAAAATGCAGGAAAAGCGAAAAAAACCAGTTTTCTTTCCCAATTTCGAGAAAGAAGGCAGCTAGAAGCCCAGCCGCTCTAGACAAGTGGCACGAACGCTAAACGAATAGAAACGAAGAAAATGCTTACGACATGTAATTTGACAGCTAGTGTCATTCCCATACAATAAGACGTATTCTATTCTATTGTGTTGCAATACACTACAGTGCTATTATTCTAATGTGTATTTAATTGAATAGGCTAATGTTTTACTCGTTAGTTTGTTGTAAGTTCCAACTAGCCTTATAAAAAAAGTAAAGTATCAACCCTTACAATATGTCCCACTGCTAGGCACGGGTCTCGGGTCTCCTCCTTGAAATCAGGCAAGGAGGGTAATGGTCCTTAGTTCACCGATGCGCTAGCCCAGTGCGGGGTGGTGAACTTCACATACCTTCAAAGACTTTCAATCTCATCAGGCATGCAGGTTTCCTCACGATGTTTTCCTTCACCGGTGAGTGAACGATGGTCTTGTGCTTAGGGTGGGCTTAGAGAATAAAAAACCCCTATTTCAAAGCACACACCCTTGGGTCAGGATCGACCTCTCGCATAAGAGGCCGAGTCTACCCACCACTGGACCATTGATTATTAATACTTATGTCCATATTATTTTCAGAGTTTTAATAATATGTCTCTCACTGATAACGTCCGAGTGTCAAGACTTGAAGAAATTGAATAACGTTTTTTCTGAAAGTACACGTAAGTGGAATTACATTTTACAATCACAAAAGAGACAATCTATGTATTACATATATATAAGAGCAGGGGGCAAGGGGTGAGAATGGGAACCTCAACTCATCGTACTGTCCAGACGGTGGGAGTGGTTGTTCTGTGTTCTGTGGTGCGGGGCAACCGCTCTGTGGAGGTGGCGTCGGTCCCCTAAAGGAGGCCTATGTTCAGCAGTGGTGAGTGGACGGATAAACTCTGATGACGATGATGTACACTGTAGAACTTTTAATAATTCAAATTATACTAGCCGGAGATATATTATATCAACCCAAGTGCTGGGTACAGGTCTCCTACTCGAAATCAGGCTAGGAAGGTAATGGGCCATTGTTCGCCGATGCGCTGGCCCAGTGTGGGTTGGTGAACTTCACATACCTTCAAAGAATTTTAATCTCATCAGGCACACAGATTTCCTCACGATGTTTTCCTTCACCGGTGAGCGAACGATGGTCTCGTGTGCACTAAGAAATTTTGAAAAACCCATTTCAAGGCACACACAGCGGTTCAATCCTGACCCAGGATTGAACCCGGAACCTCTCGCATAAGAGGCCGAGTCCGTCCACCACTGGACCATCGTCGCTCATCGAGTTATATTATACTTTATATAATTGTATAGTATTCTCCCAGGTGAGGAAACCCTTCCGTCTGAGAACGCGACATGTATCGACATACGCGGCAGCATCCGAGGCTGTCACGACTGCTACCTCTGCTCGGAGCCCCAGATCACGGAGCGCAACGACCGGCCTGTTATCGTTGAAATATCGTAAGTATAAGTCGGATTTCCTTCTGCTTTTTTCTTGCCTGTCTCCCTAAACAAGTGGCAAACGCTCTGATTCTATTGCGATAAACGCTAACCTAGTAGCCTAGTAATGTAGTGTATGTAAAAAAATATCGGAAATGATTATTTTTTTTCATTTTGATATGGCCTAGTATGCTGTTGGCTTAAGGCCTTTACGCTCAATCGGAAGAGTAGATGAGCAGATGGCGCATCTAATGGTTTTTAGGGTGGGGGTTTCCTCCGCGAGCCGTGTAGTCCTCGACCGCACGGCATTCTGGCATTAGCCCCCCTAGACAAGTGCCAAACGCTCCGAATCTCTTGTGATAAACGCTAACCTAGTAGCCTAAGCCTAGTAATGTAGCAAAAATTTGAAGAACACCCATAAACACATAAAGCAGTGACGGATTTAGGCTTGATGCCGCCCTAGGCCCTGTTTATGGCGCCGCCCTTAATGATAGAATATCATTCGGTAAAGGTTAATCTTTTAAAAAATTTAAATCTTATTCATAGACCGAAAGGTAAATAAAAAAAAAAGACGTGTGGCACTCGGGGACTGCCGCGGTAATGCTATTGCATAGCATTTTGTATCAACTTATGCAATTATAATTATTTATTTATTTTAATTATTAATGCAGTATTTCTTTTTCTTTGATATTAATTCAAGTTACACTTTTTGAGCGTGGTGACCGATAAGAAAACATTTTTTTTTCCTTTATTAAATAAATAAAAAAATATAAATATTTTAAACAATATTAACTAATATTGTTTAAAATATTTTTATTATTTTACAATACATGTGTTATATTTTATTGTTATTCGTGCGAGCTTCGTAGTGTCGTACAATACGTCTAGTTGCAAGCACACAAACACCGTGTCGAAGACTGCCGAAAAGAAACGACGTTAGACGATGCATGGCCTTCAAGTCACACCTCCGTGCCCGTCGGAGTGGGGAGCGTTAGGTTTTATTTTCGTTACGGAATTTCTGTACTCGGTCCCCGCGCTCAAGGCCCGCGATAGAAGCTATGCAATAGCTTAAAAACTTGAATTATTATAAATATTCTATGGAAAATTCTCTACAAAAATGAATCAAAACTCATTTTCAAATAACTGTCTTTCCATTTTTCGCCTCTGAAATGTTGGAAATTCAAAAATTTTGCCGCCCCTCAAATCATGCCGCCCTAGGCCCGGGCCTCACGGGCCTAGGCGTAAATCTAGCACTGACATAAAGTATATGGTTTTGTTTGTAAAAAAGGGCCACTTGGCCATGAATTTGTAGATCGTTTAAAATAGGCGGCAGTATATTCCTTGAGTTAAATTACATGTCGTAAGTTGTCAAAGTAGTAGTAAAGTCGTTTCCATACAATAAGTATTCTATTCTATCCGTTTAGCGTTTATGCCACTTGTGATTTATCTTGGGGGGCTGGTTTTAATGAGATTCATGCCCAGCAGTGGGACATATTAGTTGACGATGATGATAATCTCGACTATTTTGTTCTCTCTCTCTCTATCTCTTGTTCTTTATCTCTCTCCCCCTCTTCGGTGTTTTAGTACCTATATTCTAGAGCCGTTGTTAATGTCGCATTCCTTTTCAGTATGATTGACAGTACGTGTAGGGCTACAGACATTTGCTGCATACCCCAAACCTCGCTCGTGGCCAGGTTGGTATTCGCTTTGATTTTGAATCTTATTTTTTAGCACAGGGCTCATGAGAATGAAAGTGATTAAGCACACAGAATTATCTCCCTTTTTTAACGTAGGTATGAGGAAAGGAGGAGGGAAAAAATAAAATATTGAACTTTTTATTTACAATATCAGTATTCAGTACATAATAAATATTATAATATTTATTAATTATATACAATTAATATCCAAATATACACAGTAGGTACAACTCTAATTCAGTTTACTAATGACAAGCAGCATCCCGCGGTTTCACCCGCATCTTTTCTATTCCCGTGGTAGTACGGGCATAAATATATACTATGTGTTATTCTTATGTGTAAGCAATATTATTGTAAAGTTTCATCAAAATTGATTCAGCAGTTTTTGCGTAAAAGAGTAACAGACTTACCGCCATACTGTTACGAACTTTCACGTTTATAATATTAATGGGATTCGTAAATAACTTATGTCTCAGGGAAGGCAGAGAAAATTGCGGCAAAATCAACCCAGAAGGATATTACCCAGCTGTAAGGGATAGTCTTCGGAGTGTCCTGCCAGGAGAATACCCTTGGAGAGCCTGGGTGTACAGGTATCTTAAAGAATAGATATATCATATAGTGAACCATAGCTATTTCACTACTTATTTGTATCTTAGTTAGATAGACAAACTGGCTCTATAATATAATGGTAAGTTCGCCGAAGAGTTGGCCCTGGTAATAGGTAATTACACCGTCTGTCCTGTTCTGTTCGTATTATTCGAAACACTGAAAAGCTGTTTAATGAAAGGAATAAGCTTCCAAAAGCTATCTAAATAAGATAATTGAACTCAATGATTCATTCTCATCTTCTTCCTTCTGTAAAATGGGCCACCAGAAACTGACACACAGCATGAAACGTGACAGCGCAGCTGTCACTTTACACCAGTGTCACGTGAACAAGTGGTACCACCTCATTCGGCTGCAATTCAGCTATGGCACTGCGTCTTACGAGAAATGTTTAGGGCCTGTTTCACAATCTCCAGATAAGCTCCGAATAGGCTATCGGCAACATATTTGACAGATAGATTATGTATCAACCCTTTATGTTCCACGGATCACGCATCTCCTCCTCGAAATCAGGCGAGGAGGGTAATGGGCCAATAGTTCACCGCGCTGGCCCAGTGCGAGTTGGGGAACTTCACATACCTTCAAAGACTTTCAATCTCATCAGGCGTCTCGTGTTTGGAGTGCACTTAGAAATTAGTAAAACCCATTTCAAGGCACACACGGGGGGGTCAGGATCGAACCCGGACCTCTCGCATAAGAGGCCGAGTCCATCCACCACTGAACCATCATCGCTATTATACGACGATAGATTATGTAGTATCTGTCAAATATGTTGCCGATAGCCTATTCGGAATTTATTTGGAGATTGTGAAACAGGCCCTTAATCTAAAATAGATAATATGTTTACAGCTCCGCGGCTGGTGACGCCGAGCCGCTATGCTCTGCTACTTACATCAACTTTGAGGACCTAGCTCTCATCACCACCGCCTCGTGTGTCAGCCCATACGTGAATGATAAACTGTATATAAGATTCTCTAAGTCAGCAGCATCCCTGGAGGTTGATAAGAAAATTATCCACGAAAAATATAGTGAGTAGCGAACACCATATTTTTATTTATTTTGAATTATTATTTTTCGTACAAACCAACAAGCAAACGATAGTTTGATTAATAATATGCTTACTAATATTATAAATTTGAAAGTAGGGATGTTTGTTACGCTGTCAGGCGAAAACTACTCAACTGATCATCATGAAACTTTGTACACATATTCTCGGAGGTACTAGAAGTAACATAGGATACATTAATAAAAAGAATATTTTTTTGGTAGCACGGCAACAGCTAGTTAATAATAAAATGGAGGCCTTATTAACGATTACGTCCCCACTACTCACAAAGTCTGTAAGTTTGTTTGTCCCGAGTAAAGACTATACTCATTTCAATTATATTAGGATCAGGTTTGTAGTATGTAATATAATCATCATCATCATCATCACATTTTATCCGCCCACTGTGCCACTCTAATGAAAGCCAAGATGGCCGATCCCTTACTTCTCGCAATCAACACGGACCGGCCACTGCACGGAGATCGTCTTCCCACCTGAATGAATGAATGAAATGAATGAATGAATGAAATAAATAGGTATGGTTAATGGCCGACCAGCACTTCGTCTTCTTTGACGTGCTTTCATTCTAAAATTGGTATTCTTGTAATCTTGTATTAATCCAGTAAAGAAACATATTGTAATGATTTTTACTGTTTCAGGCTTTTATTTTAACGATATTGCCATTCTAACATTGAAATCCCTGGAAACTGGCCAAAAACCTGGAAACCCGAAATGGGTGGCCCCGTGCTGCTTACCCACTACGACTCCTCGGTTCGGCACGCCGTGCATCGCCGTGTCTGCTGAAAACTATTATGTAAGAACTAATTTGAAACTGACGAGTCTGGGGCGCTGGTTTCGAAAAAAATATATTTTATTTAACATTGTAAGGACAGTTTTCAGGTTTTTTGATGTGACAACGTCTTATAATTTGATTGAGTTGGCTGCACGCACAAAAAACATGACGCATGCGGCGTTACCTCGTTCTGAGGCGTTCCATTTAAGGCTTGAAGTGCAAGCGAGAGCGCGGGACGAGCGACAAAGAGGCACAATCGGCCCATCAGTATTTTCTTATGAAGTTGTCACGTTCAACTATCGTCAGTAAACAGACTTTACAGACAACCGATTTTTTTTCTTTCATTTTGAAATGAGGCAACCGAGCAGTCGAAGCCTTATGGTCACCACTGACGCCTGAAGACATTTGCGTAACCTTTAGTCATTCAGATGCCTATTGGCGGTTGTCACCGCTTTTCTCCTAAACGGGCCACTGCCCACTGGAAACTCACAAGCTGCACGAAACTAACACTACCCCTTTAAAGAAAGTCTTAAAAATCCATTAAAAACATCTATCAAAGCCAAATTCTACATCAACATCTTAATTATATTTTTTTTTTGCGTTTCTCGCTCTTATTTTCCGCTATGAAATTTTCCAGATTAACGCAGAGATACCTCACGAGAAGTACTGCAGAGTGGAAGATGTGCCGATGCACGAATCCCACATGTGCGCTGTGGCCCCGAGATATGACTACACGCCAGAGACCGGCAGCGCTCTCATCTGCTTGGAGGAGGTGATAAACGTTTCTTAATCAATAGATGTTTTTTGGCTGACACGTGAAGGAAGATAGAGATCCATAATGTAACCACGACATTATAGTATATCGATACCAGAAATCCGAACGCTATAGGTATTTCCGTAGTATTTATGTACACAATAATAAACCCAGATATTGTTCTTTTTTGCCACTGGCTGCGCTAGAATCGATGTTTTTGTAGCGGACCAATCAGCGGCACAATAATTCCCGCGTAAAGATTTAAACGAGTTCTTGAAAAATGGCGCGCTCTACCGGCAAAAGACTCCCCTAAATTGATACCATTCGATCAACATTACGTTCAGACTCCTTATTGTGATTTAACCTTAATTGATTAAAAGCTCACATATGTATTCATAATCTGATTGGTGGTGTTGTAAGTTTATTTTTGCTTTTTTTTAATTTGCAAGACTTATAAATAAAATCAACAAAATGGCGGACTAAACATATTTTTTCACAACTATCTACTGGGGTATCAAATGAAAGGGCTTGACTAGTATAATATTATTATTACTATGACAAATTTCAAATCCAAAATGGCCGCCCTCCCATAAAAGCTCATTACCTATGTAGGTCGAGATTTTTATTATAGTTTAAATTATTAATTTCTAGCGAGAAAAGCATCCTACCTACAGCGTATTCGGTATTGCTCTTCGTAAGAGTGGAGAAGAGATTTCAATATACACTAACGTGACTCACTTCAGTGACTGGATCGACAAGCACGTCAGCAATAAGAAAGAAGATAAAAATCAACGAAATAGAAAATGAATATAAGAAAAAAGTAGAGATGTGGCCATTTGGCGAAGAGGACTGACTATCCGTCGTCGTGGGGGGAATAAAACTAATTAAAAACCTTGATTATTATTACCTAACTTAACTGAAATATCACGATTGGATGTCGGCATTTGATATAATATACTTGTAGTATAAATATTTGCTGTTTTTCTCTGCCCATCACGAATAATAATCATTGGCCATTCCTAAATAAAACATCCATACACGAGACTTTCTTTGACATGATTATTTTTTAGAGCCCTTTCACACTGATGAATAATAGTTTAAAAAACTAAAAAAATACGCTTTTATAGAAAATCCCACTAAAAATTAGAAAATGAATCTCAATCAATTTAAGTTAAGAATAGTGTAAAAAAAATATTTTATTATAAAAAAAGCTCGCTAAACTTTTGGACGCCCAGCAGTCACTTCTACCAATGCACCTCCTATGTAGACAGGATCGACTGCGGACTCTTTATGACTTAAGATCTCAGGGTAGAGTAAAACTTCCTTTTGCACACATCTCTTTAGGTATCAAAATTTATTATTACACATTAAGGCCACACTACACTCTCGATCCAGGGCAGGTAGTGGGCTACCCGCACGTATATTCCCGGCTCTCCCGCCATACCGCACCATTTACCGGTCGACGTCACCCCGATCACTGAGTACATGCAATACAGCTTCGGGTGCTTGATCTGTATGGGACCCCCGCTGTCACCCTGTAAAATAAATGTATACTTTTTTTTAGTATTTAATTTTTTTAGTATTTTAGTTCAAAATAAATTAATGTTATGGTAAACTATACTTTTTATCGTAGAATATTGTACTATTATATCCCACAAAGTATGAATATCAATAATGAAATTTGAAAAAAAGGTGTACCTACATTGATTGAATTTTATAAAATTTTAAATTTCTGAAGCAAGGTGGCAACACTGTTAAAATCCAACAAAAAAGATACGCGGGAAGTCGCGTCAGTTTGAGGGGCTAAGTGAGCGAGTGAATCGCACGCGAACGTGTCCCGTAATTCGCCTCAGTTTGAATGCACCCTAAATCCAAGTTTTGAGTAACAAAGAATAAAAAGAAGTAAAAACCAACCTGACAAGTGTCTCTGGAAGAATTTCTATCGCCATAGCAAATTTGCGTGGTGAGGTCGTATCCGGAGGGCATGCGGCGGACATGACTGTACTTCTCACTGCACTCGTCATCCGGAAAACGCTTCAAGATAGCCTTCAAAGATTTTTTTAATATTTTTAGTGAATATTATTAAATAAAGAGGTTTTTAACCACACGGCCCCTCTAGACAAGTGGCAAACGCTCGATTCTATTCCTTTGCGTTTACTCGCTAACTAAATAGGGTTGCTGCAAAATTTTTGAAGAACGTTTTTTTAATATATATAAAAGAACATCACGCAATACCTTTTGCAAAATGTCAGCGTGTGCATTCATTTTGAACTTGGTGGTGCCCCATCCGGTGACGGTGGCATCATCATCAGCCACCGGCGCACCATCGTGGAGACACGCCGGCACCGCGTATCGATCCAAAAAAATCCTGAAATAAATAATATCGGGAATAATTAACTTTTTTTCATTTTTGGATGGCCTATGCTGTTGGCCTAAGGTACGCTCAATCGGAAGAGTAGATGAACAGATGGCGCATCTAATGGTTTTTAGGGTGGGGGTTTCGTCCGCGAGCCGTGTAGTCCTCGACCGCACGGCATTCTGGCATCAGTCCCCCTAGATAAGTGGCGAACGTTTATTCAGACACATACTTAAAGTACCTATATGGTTTTGTTTGTAAAAACGTCTAAAAACGTATGTACTTCGTCCCCCTTAGACAAGTGGCATAAACGCTATACAAATAGAAAATAATACTTATTGTATGGAAATGTCACTAGCTAGCACGACATTTAAAAAAATCAAGAAATATTAAAATAATAATATTCGTTTTAAACGAAGTATCTGCAGACGTTATTAAATGTTTTTACAAACAAAACCATTATAAACATTATGTGTCTGAATTAACGTTCTTAAATATTTTGCAGCAACCCTATGGAGTTAGCGTAAAACGCAACCGCATAGAATCGGAGCGTTTGCTACTTTTCTAGAAGGACTGATCGGAATAATTGATTTGCAATGAAGATGCCGACTGAACCCCAGCTCTTCTTATAAGAAGGGTGCAGAAAGCCCCCTCGGCTCAATTCGCTTCGCTAAGGGGTCACCCTGGGCTACTGAGTCCCACCGCCACGACAAGGCCTATATGTAATGTTGATGTATTAGCTATATTATTATAATTCACATAAACTTTACAAAAAGGATACGAAGATTCAAGAAAGTCAAAATTCCTATTCAAGCAAAGGATGTCGAGATATCCGACCTACCTCCAGGGGTGTTGACACATGTTACAAAGTCATGTAAAGTTATGTTTTACATATTAAATACAGTATTAGAAAACCTAAAATAACATTTAAAAAGTCTACTTATTTGTCTTAAAATTTAGAAAATTAATTTAAAATGCGTTATTTATCATGCATTATCACGTGACTGTAAACGCCAATAAGGCGATGACGTCACTGAACATTGAGTTAAGTACAAACTGTCCTAACTCACCTAACATAGCGCGAGCTCTGAATGCGGTGTGTGACGTAATGACGCTTGAAGCGTTTCAAGGGCAATTTTAAAAAATATTTTTCTTTTGAATATTATCAGCAAATTATTATTATCATTTTTCTTTATTTAATTTTTTGTTAAAATTGGACATATTTCTTTACAAAAGTATTTTTTCGTGTTTATCTATAGTATATCTATCAAATAAAATCAATTAAAAAAAATAGTCAACATCCCAATTACATATTACTGTACTTACGTTCTATCTGCTTCTAGCAGTGCGATGTCATTGTAACTGATCGGTGGCTTATAGTCCGGATGCTTCAAGATCCTAGCCACGTTATACTCGTTTTTATCTGTAACGCTGTCTGACCTTGAATATATTCCCACTTTTATTTTCGTCACAGCACCACTAAAATAAAAAGGAAAGCGAATTATAAATGTTTAGTATTACTAAAATATATTTGCGGCTTCGAAATCATGCTGAAAGCTCTTGCTCTTTTAAGACTTGTCAGAGGTATTGGATTGTATTCAACACACACAATCAGTCAGAAAATTGCACTACCATGGCAAGGAATTCAGACGTACAGAGAAGGACAGTTCTTATGAGCACTTTGAGGACAAACTGCGATGTAAGCGTCCGTTTGTCGGCGTGACGAGAGGGACACTGCGATGTCCCCAACGAGCCTACGAAAGCGAGCGAGTGCGAACTGGGGACATGTCCCCAGTAATCAAATCAAATCAAAAATATCTTTATTTCGTAGGCAACAACTTGTACACTTGAAATATAAATTCTACTTGATAAAGTCGGCACAAAAAATCCTTAAGAATTGTGCTTCTATATACGTCCGAATTCTTTGACCATGGTAATTCGTATCACTTGAACTATTGATCTCCGGTTTGTATAGTAAAAAAGCTAGTTTTGTGAACACACAGTACATGAGTGCTTTGAAGCTGTATTGCTTAAGTACTAAAGTTTAAGACACTAATACCGATATTAAGCAACCGATAATTATTGATTATCGATATTACAACTAAATATCGGTTATCAAAAATAACGCCCATCACTATTCCAGGCACTCTACCGTGGTTCTATTCTATTGGTTCTTTACTCTTTCTGGTTTATATAAATGAATAGCTATTGAAGGCAGCTTCGCCTACGTTAACTAAGATTACTAATGCCATCTTAGCGGGATATTTAGCCTATAGCCTCTCTCGATAAATGGGCTATCTAAAGCTGAAAGGAACATTCAAATCCGACCAATAGTTGCTAAGTTAAGCGCGTACAAACAAACTCTTCAGCTTTACATTACACATGAAGTATATTTATTATGACAATTAAATTTGCTTGTAATAGGTACTGAAATTTGAAAAAACTTACACATCTTTACTATAGGTGCAGTGTCCCGCGGTGAGGACGTACTTGTCGCTCACGAGAGTGCCCCCACAAAGCCACTGAATTGTTGGGTCCTTGCCATATCCCAGCAGAGCCTAGAATATAAAAGTCATGTGAATTACCTGAATAGACATGCCGTAGTCAAATTTCAATAAAGATCATCAAAAAGATAGGCGACGCACTGTCAATTTATTAGTTGTGGTTGATGCGTGAAGGTAGACATAGCAACAAGTAAACAACTTGCCCTAAGTTTCTGCTATAACAAACTTTTAGGCCCCTTCAAACGAGTGCTTTTTTATCGAGCGGACCGTCTCACGAAGGCGTTTTTAAAACGCAACGTTTTTTTATCGAGCACTTTTGCATTTTCGGCGTTGAGTTTTTTTGCGTGCCAAACTCACTCAAGCCGACGTCGGGTTTTACCGCGATGGTTTTTAAACGCTCGTGCGAACGGGGGCTTAAGGTACATTGCTAGATTTAGCTTACCCGCCATTTTAAAAGGAAGACAACAATCGATCCAGGGTCGCTTAATCAACAATGACTCTGAGTGAAGCGAATGAAGTGCGGGATAATTCAATCTCGAAATGTTCTACGTAGAAATGAAAGAGAAACGAAAGGACGTTGCGATAATGCGATAGCTCTAACGAACATAATATAATATTTTTCACCTCAGCAGCTCAAACATGCCGCTTTTGCTGCGAGTCAACAGTGAACAAAATGCGATTTTGATTCGAGCGTGAGGCAAAGTAGCTTTTTAATTTTTCAATCTTCAGTGCCACGAATTGACATTGTTCAGCCATAAATTTGAAAAATTCGAGTTTTACTATGCTCTGTCTCATTCACATCCATGCATGTGAAAGAGACAGAGCACAAATTAAAAAGCGATTAAAAAGATAAACCTCTTCGAAATTTGATTTTGGAATTCGACCTCAAAGAAAACACGTTCGGAAAGGCGTAATACTAGGGTATTATGAGTTTCCTTTTAGATTGAATGAAAAGTAACTTTAAATATATTCCTAATAAAGGAAGTACGTTATTTTTAAATATTATTTTTTATGTTTAATTTATATTTGGATTTTAATAAAACTGAGTCTGATTAACAGTATAAAATTGATATAAAACCAATACATTTTTATTCAACAATGTTATAGAAGAAGAAGAAGAAGAAGAAAAAGAAATCTTAAAAATAAAGCTTTTATAATTTATATTATAATAATGTTATATTTGAAAAATAAACACCAGGGACGCGGTATTAAAATGCAATTTAAAAAATAGCGGGAATAAAAATAAAAATAGCGTATAGCGTAATATGTTATTTCAATCGTTACTTAATAACGTTAATACGTTATTTCAATCTATTGCTGTTCATTTCCATGTAAGTATAATGTGTTCTCACTGCTGAGGTGAAAAATTATGTGTGCAACATGAGAGCAAAGTTTTTTGCATCTCGTGCTGTTGAGTCCCTTACTACGCTCAGGATTCTAACTTTGATTCACTCGCTACGCTCGTGAATCAATCATAGAATCCTTCGCTTGCTCGGGACTCAAAATCAGTACTCGAAACAAAAAACAACTTTGCTCTCTTGTTGCACAAATAACTATTATATTTTTAGGTACAGAAAAATTCACAAAATGGGATCGTTCAAGATTGTAAGACATACCATATGAGGATATTCTCCGGCATACGTGTTCTCGCCTCCGATGATCAAGGATTCTGGTTTCCAATTGCAATAATCTCGTCGAATCATACCGCCTTCCGGCAGATAACTTTTTTCGCAAGGATAAATTAGATTTTCCTGATACTCTATGCATTCTGAAAAATGTTGCAAAATGATTGTGATATACTTACACAGATTTATAAATAAAGACAGATGGAGCATGCCGAACAACCGAGTGGCGCTTCAAAGCGAAAGCAAATTCAAAAGCGCTCTCAAGTGCTTGACATAACGTCGTACTCTAAACGTCTATTAGATTGTGTTCGCTTTTGAATTTGTATTCGCTTTGGTGGCGTCACTCACGTGTTCAGCATGCTCCATCTGTCTTTCTTTATATATATATATATATATATATATATATATATATATATATATATATATATATATATATATATATCGATGAAATAGATACACTGTGCTGTGCTTCTCTCTCAGCTGCATGAATGCCACCATCTTGCTTGTTTTTCATAATGTGTCCTGATTATGTTATCTTATTATATGCTAATAATATAATATATCAGGGCCTTCAACAGCTTTACTGTGTTTCGGAGACAAGGGCAAGACGTGTGACTTAACTTATGACTCAGGATAAATAAGTTGCCTAGGCTGAATCCAAAAAAATAAAAAAGAAGGAGAAGGTACAGGTTATGCCGTATTAGGAGGTGAAGGTGTTGGCGGAGAGGAGGATGAGTGGCGAATACTCCACCGACAACATCAAAGCTCTTAAATAGAGAGAGAGAGAGAGAGGCTAAATCCAGATACGCTGCCACGTCTGCCAGTTTGCTTAACGGAATAACACATAAAAGCCTTAAGATTCTGTAGGACTGATTTGTAGGAAAAAAATTGGTTGTCTGTAAAGTCGGCTTACGGCCGGTATATCACGTGTCAAACATTACATGCAGCCCCTAAGACTAAAAACCACGCTGAGCCGATCATGCCTCTACATCTATATGACGTCATCTTTTTCGTGCATGCTGCCCGTAATATCGCGTTATTAGAAGTTGTCACGTCAAATAGTATAACATAAGTGTTTGAGATTTACGTAATACGACGAGTTCTATACCAATTAATATTAAACACTAATTACACTGGTTAACAATGGTTTTGCCCATGAATGATGAAATACAAAAATAGGCAGTACTTGGTAAATACTAATCATCAATTATAATATTACAAGTGTCTTAGCTCGAGTTATCGAGCTATGCAAGCTTAATCTTGTATTGCGTTCGCCGCACTCTCGCAAGTTTTGACTTGTTCGTTATTATAGCACGGCTTTACCTACTTTACTAGATTTAATACATCATAAAGAACGTTAAGATTGCGCTGGCATTCGCTATCAAACACCGTGAAAATACAGTTAGTGTATGACGTAGTAATAGCACTGTAACATACAGCAACGTCTTAAGTGTATCAAACAAATGTTGTTTTTAGTTTTTATTATGAAGTTGAACTAAAACTTTGTAAATTTATATTTTTGATATGCCTCGTTCCTGTGAAAGCAATCCTAACATTTTTTGTTACGTGTGTGGTAAATTCACTACAAAAAATACGAGCGAAAACTTCAGTCTCAGAATCTGTCGTGCTTACGAACTTGAAGGCTATGAAAACCTGGTTAAAAATATGATCCAAGCATTGTACGCTCTCGGTTGCAAAATGCCCCTCAAGATATATTCTGGACTCACATTAGGATTTTTGTTCTGAAAATATGGGAGATGATAGCGACGAACATGGTGAACGTTTTCACCAGGATATTTCAGGCATGGAACAGCGATACCAGGGCAAATGGAGTCCTGCTATGTTAGCAGACTGCTGCTGGATGTTGAAGAGAGAGGCTGTAGATATTATTTATAAGCGGAAAAGCAATATATTAACTCATTTTAAAATTTTATAATATGTGATTTATGAATATAATGTTATCTTAAGTCAAAAGCTGTTTATTTGATTCCACAAAAAACGCGAGCTAACCCGAACTTAAAACTTACATCAAAATGCATGTTTCGAGGTATTCTTTTGCAATTAGCACAACTCATTTCATGGATTAACAAAACCTTAAAATTTGTTAATGAGTGTTATTACTTACTGTCTAAAGCCTTCTGCCCAGTCTTAGGAGTTGTCAAATTTGAAGATATCGGCGGACACTCGTTTTTGTTCATGCGAAATGTATCTCTGAAAATATATTTTATATTCGTATTTTTTTTACTGATTATAGCAATACATTAGGATTCTTTTACTCTGCCGACGGTTCTAATACCTATTTACTGGGTACCAATATTCAGCCTCCCTAAAAAAGTGGCAAACGCGCCAAATCTATTCAGTTGCGATACATGCCGCACTGTACAATTTTCACCGCGATAAAATGATGTCATGAATACTAGTTTCTTACATTTGGCAATGAAAGGATTTTTCTACTTAAAACATCAAGAGCTATGTAATTACAGTGAAAAGTGTAGGTACATCAATATCTGTAATGATTGATGCTCGTCATTACTACTCATCGTCTTATCGCCAGTGCGGATAGTCTCAAAAGATTTAATGTGTTACAGAATTGCGAGAAAAAATCCGTTCGGTAAAAATTCGCAGTGCGAACAGGGCCTAAGGGGTTAGCGTGTATCGCAATTCGTAACTGAATAGATTTGGCGCGTTTGCCACTTGTCTAGGGGGCTGATCCAGTGTAAAATCTAGCACAAAAGTAATTGCTAGTTCCCAGACAGTGTATTCGCGTGAGTTTTTGTGCTTGACTTTGAGGGCTTCCAATTCAGAAAATACTCCAGAGACTAGGAGAGTAGGCCACTTATATTACTGTCTGAGAAGCTGAATATTCACGTTTCAATAGAGTAAATGAAATATTCAACAGGTAAGTTTTAAAATTGAACCACCGATGATAATATCGTTACAAGTGAAAGTAGGGATGTGTTTTAGGCTCTCACGCGAAAACTACTCAACCGATCATCACAAAACTCTTTATACATATTCTCGGAGCTACTAGAAGTAGCATAGGATACATTAAAAAAAAGGAAATTTGAAAAAAAAAGAAAATTAACGCATGCAAAGCTGCGGGCAACATTATAAATACAGTTTTCACCTGTAAGATGAAGTAGACTCCTTTTGATCGCTTTCGTTTATACAGCATACAATGGGCAGTCCCTTCATGAAGGAACAATTCTATAAAGAAATACCAAACTTTAAATAAAAATAAGCTATAGTCGTTTCGAATAAGGTTTTTTTTGACGTGACAATGTCTATTAACTCGATATTACGGGCAGTTTGCACAAAAAATATGACGTCATGTAGCGTTCCGCGAGCGAGAGCGCGGAACAATCGAGAAAGAGGCATGATCGTCTTATCTATACTTTTCTATACTGTGAAGATACAAAATCAAACTTACAATGATCTTTTAATTTTCATCGTCAGAAAAAGAATAGCGGAATTAAAACTCACTATTTATTCTTTTTAGATTTTTTCTAACTTTATTTAATAAGCGTAGACTAAATGATAAAAGAAGAAATATTATAGTGATACTAATCTAATTTTTGTAATCAAACTTTTGCCATTAGTTCCTGGACAATCCCAGTTTTTTTTTTCAGTATTTTCAATGGAGCGACTGATTATCTGATTTCCACAAACCAGTAACTGGGTGATAACTGATACGGTACCCCGTGGTAAGACTGGTTGCCAGACTCTCGGGCTTCTGATGACCCGTAACGACAGGAGGAGCTATAGAGGAGTCTCGCTATGTAAAGACGGTCACCCATCCACGGACCAATCTCAGCAAGCGTTACTTAACCTGGTGAATCGATCCGCGCGGCTATTATCAATGAACCACGAGCACTTATCATCATAAAAGTAAAGTATCAACCCTTATATGTCCCATTGCTGGGCATGGGTCTCCTTCCTCGAAATCAGGCGAGGAGGGTATAGGGCCAATAGTTCACCGCGCTGGCCCAGTGTGAGTTGGTGAACTTTACATACCTTCAAAGACTTTCAATCTCATCAGGCATGCAGGTTTCCTCACGATGTTTTCCTTCACCGGTGAGCGAACGATGGTCTCATGTGCACTTAGAAATTTAGAAAAACCCATTTCAAGGCACACACGGTCGGGTCAGGATCGCACCCGGAACCCCTCGCATAAGAGGCCAAGTCCGTCAACCACTGGACCACCGTCGCTCTCCTCATCATCATATTCAGTAATAAATGTATTGCTCACCATCACACGCTTCTTCTTCAGGTTTTGAATTGCCGACGGGCATTTCGTGATTGCTGTGCATATTCCCGACAAGCCTCTCGAATCCTCGCAAGCTTCACCTAAAATCATATAATTAAATTACAGCAATTAATAAAACATAGATATGTTGAGTCATAAAATCTATTCATCATCATCATCTGCCTTTATCCGTCCACTGCTGAATATAGGTATCCCTCAATGAACGCCAAGACGACCGATCCCTTGCCATTTGCATCCAACGCGGACCGGCCACTGCACGGAGATCGTCTTCCCATCTGGTTAATAGCCGACCAACATTTCGTCTACCTAAACTATTACTTTACGGAAGCTTGAATGAGCAAGCTAAAGCTGTTGAATGCTCGACGAGAGCGTTACGAAAGTTGAGAGGGAGATACAAGTTAGTGAAGATAGAAAGAGAGAGAGAAAGAGAGGGAGAAATATGATGGTATCTATGAGATAGGCCATGCAACGGGTCTATGGTAATATACCAAACACGTTCAACCAATGAAGAACTAAATTTTTGATAAAGATTTTTGAGAAAAAAGGAACGAAATGATTAAATACCATATCAGGTTTAAAAGTTTCTAAAAAAGACTGCTAATTTTTTTTTTCGAGTTGAGCTTATGTTTCCAACAAAGCCTGTGTTCATGTCCCAATTTCTAATGACATTTTTTTTCTTTTATTAAGTACCTATTAACGGCAAAATGATTAAATAATTTATTTTATATGTACCTTCATATTGAGCACTTGCAAGAGCCACAAAGAGCAGCGCTACTGTGATGCGGACGACCATGTCGAAACAACGTGAACAAGTACCTAAAAACATACAGAAATTTTGTTGACGCATCCCTTCAGACAACACATTATCCGAACAGCCGAAGGTCAGGCTACGACACTTTACGCAGCGCCCAGCAGTCGCAGGTTCGAATCCCGCCAAGTAAAGTAGCAACCCATATATGTCCCACTGCTGGGCACAGGTCTCCTCGAAATCAAGCGAGGAGGGTATCGTGGCTATAGTTCAACGAGGTGCTGGCCAAATGCGGGTTGGTGAACTTCACACACCTTCAAAGACTTAATCTCATCAGGCATGCAGGTTTCCTCACGAAGGTTTCCTTTACCGATGAGCAAGCGATGGTCAGGGTGTACAAGACTTAGATTTAGGAAAACCCATTTCAAGGCACCACAAACGGGGGTCGGGATCGAACCCGGAGTCTTTCACTCATGAGGCCGAGCCCCTTACCCACTGGACCATCGTCGCTCTTGACCATGGACGTGTATATGTATTTATATTATTTTTTTAAATATTTATTTCCTTTCCTCGTACCTTTAACATAGTTTTTACGGGACTAGGTTAAAGGTTTTACCACGGGACTAGGTTAACGTGATGTGATGGTTGGATGATATCTATTTATCAATCTTGGCTCTTAAGGTTACAAATTCAATGATCTTTAAACGACTTCAAGGAGGAGACGTTTCTCAATTCGACCGTATATATGCTTCTTTTAGTATAAAAAACATACAACCTTAACTGGTAGTCTAGCCTTAACCAGTCGGACAAGAAATATTTTCTCAAAAAAACTAGTCGACCAACTTAACGATCCATTAAAACCTATTAGTTATTGGAAATAAAAATTCATGATTAAAGAACATTCAAAATACGTGTTGCCTTATAAATTTTATTTCTGTCTAGCCTTATCGAGTTAGATCCTATTTTCTGACGGACAATGTGTGGAAAACCTGGTCAAACGGCGAATTTCCAGGTATCAAGGTGATCAAGGGACATAATAACGTTACTTACTTCTCGTAAATTCTCTTGGCTGATTGTTAAAAATAAGTCGTCAATTCTTCCAGACACCTGTCGTCGCCCATTTTACTTATAGACACTCTAAAGCTCCCAAAATAATCGGAGTATTGACGACTTATTTCCAGGGCCGCGCCGCCTCTATGTACAAACTACAAAGCACACAGGCGCCAAGGCAAGAGGGACGAACAAAGATTTTTTCAGAGCATTGAATTAAAATAACATAAATATAAGCTGACCGACCTAATTTTACTTACGAGTATTTAGCAAATAATAAAATTAACAAGTTAAGCATAAAGATTCGTGAAAAAATAGGCGCTTGACAGGTTCACACACAGGCGCTGTATGGAGTCGGCCCTCTCCTGCTTATTTCTAACGATATTGCAGCCGAACTCTGAAACTTTGATAGCGCGATTAAGGATTATGGCGTTGATTCAGCGGGATCGGAATTTTGTGACTTCTGCTTGAATCGCTAAAGCCAGAGGCCCAGTGAGTCGGAATTTTACTGCTGCTTCTTGCACAGGGCTCAAGTGAGTCGGAGTGCTGCTGCCGTGCGGGGCGGGCTACATGTTGACCAAGAGAGATATGCTCAAGATATGTACAAGATTAGCTACCTAGTTGGCCGGGATGATAGTTGGTTACAAAAGAAAGAAAAGTGCACATCTCAATTTACTGGAAAATATCGTCTAAAAATCTCTATGTTGAAATGAATGACTACGAAAATTACATTCGGTTGCCAGATGTCTGTTAATCTTTTGTAATTGATGACCAATAAAAAAAGCATGAGCAATAAAAAGTGATGTGAATATTTGTCATTGATTTGACACTATTTTGCGATAGATTCTTGCTCGTGACACGGGTTCGCCTACGTCTACCATCGCTGCTGTCTCGCAGAGTAGAGAGCAAGTGACGCGATTAGCCGATGCCCGATAAATATTGACGCGCGACACTACATTACGAGGGGCTTTCAATGTATTCTCGGTATAGGCATGAAAGAAATCTCGGAAAAATTTGGAAAAATTCTATTTTTCAATGTAGTCCCCTAGACCCTCAATACATTTGTTAGATCGAAGAATTAGCTTTTCTAAACCTTGTAAAAAATATTCTTCTGGCTTCTCCTCAAAATGGGTATTAATTGCTGCCTTCAGTTCATCATCGTCGGAAAATCGCTTTCCACGAAGATCTTTCTTCAAATTCGGGAATAGGAAGTAATCACTAGGGGCCAAGTCTGGACTGTACGGAGGATGATTAATTTCTTCGAAGCCACAGTTCCGCACAGCAGCCTTCGCCATGCGGGCCGTGTGAACCGGCACGTTGTCGTGAAGCAGCAACACCCCCGCTGTGAGTTTTCCTCGCCTCTTTTCTTTAATTGCTTCCCTTAAATTAAGCAAAGTGGTTGTGTATGATGCTGCTGTGATGCTTTCGCCTTTTTTAGTGTATTCTATTAATAAAATACCTTTAGAATCCCAAAAGACCGATGCCATTATTTTTCCGGCGGACGGGGTGACTTTGAACTTCTTCGGAGGCTGTGCACCCATTTTAACCCAATGCATGGACTCCTGTTTACTTTCAGGGTCATAGTGATGAACCCACGTCTCATCTCCAGTAACCAGTCGGTCGAAAATACTCGATGGATCTTCTCGACAGAGCTCTAAAAACTCCTTACAGCACTCGACTCGCACTTGTTTCTGAGGCGCGGTGAGCATTCTCGGCACCCATCTTGAACTGACATTTGAGAGATTAAGATGGTCATGAAGGATTGCATGTATGATACCCAAAGATAGGTTGATCATCTCTGCTAACATCTCGATTTTTATTCTGGTATCTTCAAGTACCAATTTCTCCACTTTTTTAATATTTTCTTCAGTGAGGGCGCTTACGGGTCCACCCGAACGAGGGTCGTCTTCAATGCTTTCTGTGCCTCCTTTAAATTCACTTGACCACTTTTGAACGGTGGATAACGACGGGGCAGAGTCTTGGTAAACAGCAACCATCTCTTCGTGAATGGTTTTTTGACTTTTTCCCTGCTTAGTGAGGAGCTTTATAACAGCGCGATGCTCGATTTTCTTAATCATTGTGGCGTCAGTCATTCTGATCGTCTTTCACTGCAGATAATTAGAAAACTAATGAACGTAAATTAGTGAAATTTTATATTTATACCCTCAGATAGTGTCATTAGTAAATGAGATAATTAGATTACCCATATTATTAGCAAATCACCCCGATACCGAGAATACATTGAACGCCCCTCGTAAACAATAATATCACGATGATAAGGGGTCAGGTCACTGGGATTTTCACATCCAGCGATAAAAATTATTATCCGGCAATACTCTACACGTAAACCGGTAAATATAGTAATATGAAATGAAATCAAAATATCTTTACTCGCTTGAAATATGTCAAAAGAACTAAAAAAACACGTTTGAGATGCAGGATCAACTAAGAAAAACGAGAAAATCTTAGGGGTTGTTCTTTTGTTAACAAAATGATATACATAATTTATACGACACATGTTCGATCATATACCGTGTAGCATACGCCTAAAATTATGTTAATCTGTAGGTCAAATTTTTGCCGTGCAAAAGTTCACAGACACAGATTTACCTTGAAAATGTTGGGGTCACACGCTTTTGATAACCGAGCGGATATTTAAACTTAGTGTTATTATGAGATAAACTCGGAATGAAAAGCGCAACATCCCTTTGGCGACTGCTACAATATTTCCTAATAACGTAACTGGACTCAGGAACTTATCCAAACTTTACTGAAATATTTAAAAAGAGATTATTATTATTATTATTATTTTAAATATTAAATGAGTGAATCTTTCTGATTAAATTCCTTCCTCAGATCTCTCCGGCTCCCTGAGATCGTATCAAATGGTCATGTCGTCATCGCTATCTATACAGAAAATGCAACTGTGGGAAAGAGTGGTAGACCGGGTGCTTAGCATGTCAAAAAAGTGAACGATGAACAGAAGTAAGTAAATTATACGATACTTTCTCTATATCCTGACGATTTTTTGGAACCCTATAATTCGACTAAGCAGCCTGTACTCTAACTAAAGGCCTATAGCCTATCAGGAACGCCGATTGATCAGCTACAGTGCTCCTGAGCGACTGACGAATTCATAGGGGTAACTACTAAAATACCGAAGCTAGAGCCCACTGTCAATTTAATTCTGATAATATCGAACAAAGAAAGAAGCGCTCCAGAATAAAACAGACTCTCTTCACTACAGTCGCGTGTGCGACAGCCGACAACTAGAACTAAACTAGCGGGCCCTTAACCCTTTAACCGCTTACGTGATACGTCGGATTTGTCCGACAAATATTTTCGGGTCCCTTTCGCTTGCGTCGTATATCTCCGACCGAAAACCACAACTTGTTTATTGTGATTTTTTATTTATTAAGCTGTTTCCCATCAAAAACGATATTTTTAGTTTCACAGTGCCGGGCGCTTGGGGCACGACAATTGATTTGAAGTCGGGCGGTTAAAGGGTTAATAGCATTATATCATCATCATCATCCTTTATCCGTCCACCGCTGAACATAGGCCTCCCTCAATGAACGCTAAGACGACCCCTTGCCACTCACATCCAACGCGGTCCTGAGACGGTTAATGGTCCCACCTGGTTAATGGCCAATCAACACTACGTCTACCTAAACGCGGCCTTCACTCTTGAACCTTATTGGCCCTTTCCAACCTTATTAGTTATTGGGTTCTTCTAAGTGTGTATAGCATTATATGTATACTTTTACTAAAAGCACCAATCTTCTCTCCTAACAAGAATAGCACTAAAAAGAACCTCCTCAGTCCAATTCGATTTATGGACAGTTCTTTCTGTATCCTTTGTTACCTTACTAAGCCCGTAGGGCCATAGTTCACCGATGCACTGGCCCAATGCGGGTTGGTGATCTTCACATACCTTCAAAGGCTTTCAATCTCATCAGGCATGCAGGTTTCCTTACGATGTTTTCCTTCACCGGTGAGCGAACGATGGTCTGGAGAACGTACGTCTCGTATTAGGTGGGAATGGCGGGAAAGGAAATAAATTTAAAATGGCATGATGGCTAAACTATCCTAGTTATTTTTTTTATGGTTAATTATATTTACTACCTATGGTCAATTATATTTTTTTCTGTCACAAATGAAATTTCGTTAGTATCTGATTTTTATTAAAAAAAAATGAATTGAAAATTGTGAAGATATCGTCATACACAAAGAGTAGGTAGATACCATGAAAATAATTCCTATAAAAAGTCCGTTCAGAAGAGTTTATTTATTTTTACAACGTATACACATCCATGACCCGGAACAATCGATTTCAACCCTTGACCTTTGCGTGCCGTGGTTGACACTCAACCCATCAGTCACTATTTACATAACTAACAAGTACTAATACGAGTGGTCAGCCTAGCCCGTACAGAAAAGTTACAAAAAAAGTACTAATACAGTTCATAGAGTCAGGCGTTGCTTTGCAGAGAACTAAAATAAGCAAAAGAGAGTCGTTAATTATTGATTGAGAATAAAAAAAATATATTTATAATGAATTAATGAGAATTTACAAAATTAATTTCTCTATTTTAAACTTTATAGCAGGACTAAATTAAATAAGGATCAGGATTAAGTATTAAAAATTCAATAAATTAATTATTAAAGTTGCATTAAATATTGTAATAAAACAACCAACCTTGACTAAGAGATGGCCTTATCCGTCAGACATCACAGACAGCACTAAAATATATCTTACATTATTTTCATAAAGACAAGACGCCAACCCACTACTAAATAAATAATAAACTTATCCTAAACGCAAAAATGTTGCCATTATAAATAATGAATGAATGTTATTCTTGTCTATTTTATACCTTTTTTTATTACATACATTTGTCTGCAGCTTCGTTTATTCTAAACTATATTAATGACACTTTGAAACTAGTCCATTAATCTGTTTAGGGCTTACGCTTATCCCTGCATACACTCGAAAAATTCTTGTCGAATAAAGTAATTAATATTAATTTTCATCGTCCACATCATCTCGGTTAACTTTAACTCTTAAGATTATCTTATTTACTTTCGCCATTTTATCAAAAAAGGTCAAAATAAAATCTACCTACTCTTTTGTATTACGTTTAAGCTTGTTCCACACAAATCGTTAATTAAAAGGGGAAAGCCGATCGTAACGGGTAATATAAACAAATGTTTATTTTGTTCCATTCTGAATTTAAAAATTTAAAAAGAATAAGCCTGTAACGCAGAATTAAACTATTATCCTGGGGGCCTATAATAGTAGGCCCCCTGTTAAGGAAGCCTAGCCAAAATGCCATTAAGAAAGCGAAATTCGAAAATGATAAAATGTATGAGATTGACATAAGGTCGCGCTTAATCACGCGGTCAATCCTACACATTTTATCGTTTCGAACTTCGCTAACGCTTTCTTAATGGCATTTTGGCTAGATCCCCAGTAACCTCGTCTTTTGATTGTTAGGTCGCCAAAATGGAATGGAATCTGTCATAAAGAAATAAATGTGTGTTTTGAGAACAAACAACAAATTATATGCATAACATTACAGATTATATTATATTCAGTGCTGATACAACAATTGTGTAGGCTCACGAGCAGGGGCGTAACTATCGCCGTATCAACCGTATCAATTATACGGGGCCCCCGAGCCACGGGGCCCCCGACGATATTGGCTATAAAGAACTTCGATAAGAAATGAACGCCTTCAGGCATATAGGATTTTAAATTAACATGGTTATTTTCATTATTTAAACTATTTAAAACGTCAGTCTCGTGAACATGACATTCGTAGACAATGTCGAAATATCGAGCTCCGCGAAACAATGATAAAAAACATGGTAAATATCCCGTTTTAAATAGCCTTCAGGCATGTCACTATTGTCCATAGAGGAAGAACCTTTAGAAAAACTAAAGTCATCATCAACTGTAAATGATTTAATAAATCAGTTTGCCGAGAAAAGGGCAAGGAGAGTGTATATTTAATTTATTTTGAATTGTTTGTAAACATTTTGGAAAAAAATTGCAGATAAATAATGATTATGATGAATAAATATTTCTTTTAATTTTATGCAAACATTTTTTTCTGTGAGAAATCTTTACCCCTTATAAGGGACCCCAAACAAAATTTTATACGGGGCCCCGCCAAGGCACGCTACGCCACTGCTCACGAGTGACCATTCCATTGTCAAGTATAACACATGGGTATTACAAGATTAAACAAATTAGCAATTAAATTCTTTATTTATCATCTATCATTGGGTTTCCTCCTCGACCTGGTCAAAGGTCTACCATCCAGTTTTCCCGGGCTAGTGGCTCTGATGAGTTTCTTCTTGTCTTTCATTTCGCTTTTCACTTGCAACGGAGTTTCCACTGTGGAACGCTTTCTCGCAGTTTCACGCATATAATTTTGGTTCATTTCAGCGGCTTTCGGTGTCAAAAATTCGTTTTCGAGATTCTTCGCTATCCTTCTGGAATAAGTTTTCATTGACGTCATCGGTGTAAAGAATTGTTCGCTGGGCGTGGACTGCGTCGGCGTGTAAAATTGTACTTTAGGCGTCTTCGGAGTATCTTGCATTATAGGTTGCTGCTTTGGTTTCGATTTTGGTCTAGGAGTCATCGTCTCCATTTTTAACGGCTTGGATTTAGGCACTTTAAACTCTTTCTTGTCTTCTATCTCAGAATCCGAATCGTCCGCATCTTCTAAATTAATTTTGATAACTTTAAGTCGTTTTGGCACTTCATCTGCTTTTATTTTGAGATTTGTTTCCATTTTTTTAACAAGTTTCGTGATGGGAGTCTTAGCGTCTATTGGGATTATGATCTCTTCAAAGTCCGCGTCTGAATGCCTCTGAATTTTCCTCGTGTCTTTCAATCTTGCGGCGGTTATCATTAAATTTGAAATCTCGTTTTTTGTGTACGCGTCGAAAGAGTGTTCAGCTAGCATTTCGTGTATTTTGACAAAATTCTCGTTAGCCTTGTCGAATATGTTCTGTGACAACTCAAAATATGATTGTTCAATTATAAAATCCATTTCTATATCCTTGAATTCCTTATTATACCACGCTCTTGCGATTTCACATATATCACCACTATATTTTTGTTTGTAATTTTTAAATATATCATTTAACTTCTGTTCAGATGCTTTTAGCGTTTTCTGTGTTCCGTTATAATAATTTCTAGCTATCTCAAATTCTTTTGCCCTGTAGTACATGGAAGCTTCGAGAGAATCTATTTGACACGTGAGTATTGTACACGATGGTGTGTCGCACGCGTAGCAAGCACACGATCTATGCTGTAGAAACTTTTGTGTCCGATGTGCGGACACCTTCCTAGCGGGAAGTGTGGGACTTATCCCGCAAATACAGAACAGCATGGTCTCATGCTGTTGGACTTGAGGAGTGTACTCAAACACCGTGGCGTCCTCTGTTATAACACTCGACGGCTGCTGTCCCGCAATAAATCTTAAGCGATTATCAATTCTCGTCTAAAAATAAAGAAAATAACATTTATTTATATTTTAAAATCTATGAAAACTTACATTCCTTATTCAAGTTTGAGTTTCAAAGAATAAATATAAAATGCTATTGTAAGTACGAAGACAACGCATCTGAGACGCACCTGTGCGGCGGAGGTATGGTGCGTGTGCGTGAGCATGGCGTGCAGACGCGCGGCGGTGCAGGCGTCGGCGTGCGGCAGCGTGGCGGCGGCAGCGGCCCGGGCGCGGCGCCACAGCTGCAACGCGCGCGCCACGGCGACGCCCCGCCCCCCAGCACGCCCCGCCCGCTCGCTCAGCGCGCACGTGCGGCGCCGCCGGGAACTCCAACCTGCACCTGCCAATCAAATCAAACTTCGTTTAAAAGTTCTACTAGAGTAAAAATTGCGAAAACGTTAAAGCTCCATACAATGTAGTATTTCGATGTGTATTTATTTAATTATTTTTACATTAATAATCTCGAGAAGTTTTAAAAACTTGAACCTATAAAGAAAAAAATACCATCTGCGTGAGTTGCTAGGTAATGTCTGTGCAGGGCGGTGACGGCGGTCAGTACGGACGGGGCGCTCTGCGAGTCCATACACAATAACATCTGGGCTTCCATTAGACGGCCGACTGCCAAATCCACTGAAAAAACGATAGGTATTTAAATTTCAGTTTTTTTTTTTTATCAAAATATTACAAGCTACCGCGTCATAATAAGTTTCTTGTAGTTTAAATTATTTATTTCAAAGTGATGAAGTAACTTATTTAATAATAATTTTTCAAAAACTTTACTTGTAAGAGGTATTGATATGAAAAAAACTTATTAATAATCGTTGCTAGATAGAGAAACATTACATCTACCATCAACTTAGTAACTTTTGCAGATAGAGATATAAATAATTCGTTTTTTTATTATTGTTTAGTATGTTGGTGGTAATTTAAATGCCCTACTGGCCATCACAGTCGACTTAAAGTTGTTGTGAGGTGGCCGTACGCTATATTTTATCAGTCGCGTAGGATTCAGGCAGACTTTCTAATATTCTACCCATTAGCCTTTCTAACAACATACTATAAACTCACTGTCGCACGTGTACTCTTTCCTGTCCACTGTTTGGTAGAAGTGTATCACCCTGGCCTGCACTACCTCCACCATCCGCGCCGCTGAGCCGATTAGTCCACACTTGCAGTAGTACATCTATAGACATTTACACACACATCAAATACACGTACTTAACTTAAAAAACATTTGTCCATAAGTCACATCAAAGGTTTTACCAAATATTAAAACAGGATATTTTTTTACCTATTTTTCATACGTAAATTTATTTCGGCAAGATTATTCACGTCATTTCAGCTAAACAATATATTACACTAAACTAATATTTATATGTTAAATTACATAGTTCATTATATTGGAATTACACATTGTAAACGTAACAATAAAGTAATGTAAAGACGAAAAACGAAAGTTATACTACTATTTAGTCCTATTTTTTTCTTGTTTTGGTGATATTACTAAGTAATAAATATTATATATATATAATATTTATTACTTAGTAATATTTGTTACTTAGTAATATCACCAAAACAAGAAAAAAATAGGACTAAATAGTATATGACATTGCTGAATTATGGTGTAGATAACACATGTGGTGTGGTTAGCCTTTTGAGCCGGTCGGGAATGCTGTGCTAGGCACATTCTAGCCATTACCCTTTAGCCTTTTAGATAGTAGTAGTAGACTTTAGGTAGTTTAGTATACCGACGTTGGGAGTCCCAGATATCCCCAGGGAGGACCCACGGGTGTATGTGCAAAGCATTTACACTGCGACATGAAAAGAATAGCATACCGCGACTTCGCACACGAACGCCAGCGCTATCCCGATAGTTTTGTTCTTCATCTGCTCTGGTAGATACTTGTGACCATCCGCTACCAACTGGTCCACATATTCCGACTTCTTGCCAGCGAGGTTAATGATAACGCCTGCGTTACGTAAATACCCCGCCCTGAAATCACAAATATTTTGTTTCAAAAATCAAAAAATATTTTATGCGTGCGTGTTTGCGTGCATATGTGTGCGTGCGTGCGTGTGTGTACGTGGGTGCATGTGTGTGTGTGTGTGGTGGATACAAGAATAGTGTAATAATAAATCTTAATGCTTTTACGGGACAAGGCCTGTAGTGCCCATCAGTAAGTGGCGTAACTACAGGGTGGCAAGTCGGCAAAATGCCACGGTCGGAGGAGAATTCCAACTCCCAACATTTAATAAATTTAGTAAAAAAACACATTTAGTAAAAAAATTGTGTCTTTCCTATCATCCGATGAATTTGCCACGGGCCCCGAACGGTTACAGTTACGCCACTGCCATCAGCGTAATTATGTTTGATAGACTAATGTAATGGTCATTTGTATACATTCTACTATAACAGGTTCGAATCCTACCATAAATCTATTCATATGTTATTTTACATTTATTTTATACCAGTTCAAGCGCAGTAAACATTTTATCAGGGTCATGTACATATATATGTAATGTATCTGTATAACATTTACAATATCTATGTATCGAGAATAATTATTCTAAATTAGCAATTCAGGATCAGATCAATAAATATACCCGTAATCAGCTATTTTCGCCATCATACAGCAGATGGAAGCCAACTGCAATGCGTACACAGTTCTGTTCATCGATAGCAGTACTTGGACAAGTGTCTGGCTGACGTGCATTGCTGTTTTGAAACATGCAGGAAGAGAGGAATCTGTAACAGAGATTTAATTATCAAATCATTATTTATATCAGTATTCATATAAATTAATATGTTACAGTAGTACTTTAATGTTATATGAAGCTAATTTAGTAAGAACCTAATTTACTAGTGCAATGTATAGTATCTAAGATAAGGAAGCGGTTGGCTACTGACACAGGCTTATTATGTAAACTAAAAGGAATCTCCAACATTGATTCCATTGAAATTTCCTGAGGTTATGAAAATATTTAGAGACATAGAATCTTAATGCCCGAATACTCAAACGCAACTCAAATTTGAAAGCTGCTTACATTTTGATGACAAATCTGTATATATATATAGAATCGGGATCTCGGAAACGGCTCCAACGATTTTCATGAAATTTTGCATACATGTGTTAAAAACGGCGATAAATCGATCTAGCTAGGATACATTTTTAGAAAACTTTTTTTTATCCGTGTTTTGAGGCATCGACAAAATATGATTAGAATACGAACGAAATTTCGCTGTCAAATAATATGTCATGGTAGCTTAGTGGTGAAATTAGGCAGCTAAGTTCGAACGAGCCTGGTTCAAATCTCCAGTCCGATTTTTTTTCCTTTTTTTAAGATCATTTTTTTTGGAAGAAAATTTTTATCGTATTTTATCACATAGGGTACCGAGCAAATGCTCGGTCAACCAGGTACTGGATTTAAAGAGTGCTTAGTAGTTTAAGGAGCCCCCACACATTTAAGTGGCGTTTAATAATTTGGGCGTAAGTCTCTTTGTATATATAATGTATAGTTAATATAATAACGAATAGTAATTGAACTGCCTGTGCTACGTCTCTCCGAAACACAGCAAAACTATTTGACGTACCTATATCAAATATCAAAAATATTGTTCACAACGCCCCGCGGTTTCACCCGCGTTCTTCCCATTCCCGTGGGAGTACGGGGATAAATTATAGCCTAATATATATTATTCTAATGTATAAGCTATATTATTGTAAAGTTTAATTAAAATCCATTCAGTAGTTTTTACGTAAAAGAGTAACAAACATCCATACTTACAAACTTTCGCATTTATAATATTAGTAGGATGTGTGGCACTCACCACATTGTCGAAGTTCTCTCTGGATGGCAGTCATATAGTCAACTCCTTTCAGTGCATACTTGAGCGCTGTGTGTTCCAACTCCAAGTTTCGAAATGTGTCATCTTTGTCTGGATCTAGTATATTCGTCTAAAACATAACGTTGAAGTTAAGACATCTGATTGAATGTACCGTCGGTCCTTAGTGAAAATTCATGTTTTAGCCATTACAATGATAACTTTTTTACTCTTTAATAAATAGTGGATATTAAGTGTGAAAAAGTTTTTACTGTAGAGGCTAAAACTGAAGACGCTTGTGTATGAATTCGCCGGTTGGAAGTATGCGCTGTGCCACGTTTCCCGCTGCATGTACAACCATCCTGCTTGTTTCCTGTGAAACAGCTTTGCTGTATTTCGGAGAATCGGCAAGATAGACAGTGTAATTACTAGTAGAAACACTTAAATTTGTTGCTTTAGTTTCAGGTAAACTAACTATTGTTTATGGATGACGTCTACTACTTTTAGGGCCTGTTTCACAATCTCCAGTTAAGTTCCCAATAGGCTATCGGCAACATATTTGACGGATAAAGTATGGAGTATCTGTCAAATATCTGTCAAATATGTTGCCGATAGCCTATTGGGAACTTAACTGGAGATTGTGAAACAGGCCCTTAATTAGGTAGGATTACGTCTGCCAGTATGCCTTATCGTATCGATTACGCGCGGCAACCAAACATAGACGCTAGCAGCAGACGCTCTTTATGAATACCGGCTTATTATGCTTTACGAGTACGATAGTTGACAATATTTGAAAAGTAATTTTAAAATATTACTTAAGTCTCAATTTAGATGAAATCTTTAAACGTCTTGAAGGGAAACCAGAGTTATTTAGATGAAATATGAATTTCATTGTAAAAAACATTGACATTTCCGATCTAAAACTAGAGATGTAAAGAACTCGAGTCTTTGAGTCTTAATTCGATAGACTCGGCTCAATTTTACAAGACTCGGTGTGCTAACAAAACTCAGAGCTATGAGTCGACCCGAGCTCCAGTCCTTTTTCGAAGACTCGAGCGCCAAAATAGAACTCGTATTTCAAAAAAGCTCGAGTCTTAAAAAAGAAACTCACGTCTCAAAAAGAACTCAAGTCTTAAAAAGAGCTCGAGCGTATCGAGTCTTGAGCGTAATAAGGTTGATTTATTTAAAATACATAGTTTATGTGGCAACATGCTAAATGTGGCCTTTAGGCATGGCATTATTATGTTCTGTGTACCTCAAGAGGGATAAAAACGCGACACTTATTTGTTATGTGGGTACGGAACAATATTTATTGCTTTTTATTTTACGCTTTTTTTTGCTTTTTTTTTTTTGCTTTTTCTTTTTTAATATTAGACGTTACAAAAATAATTAAATTACTATTATATCTCACAAAGTTACATATTTTATTTCCTGTTTATTTATAAAGGAACTCCAAATGGAAAAGAACTTGAGCGCGACTCGTCGCGTAAAACGACTCGAGCGCGAATCAAGACTCGAGCGCCATGTTGCGCTCGTGTCTTTATTTAGACTTAAGTGCTCGAGTCTGGGGTTCTTGGTATAACGAGTCGAGCTGTGCAATTTGTCAGCCGAGTCTAAAATTTAAGACTCAAAAGGCTCGAGTTCTTTACATCTCTATCTAAAACGCGGTCATCTATCATAACGGCGTGTGTGACGTCAGAAGGTGCACAACAAACATTGTTTGGTTGAGTTGATTTTCTAAATGAATAGTTTTGTATAAAATTATTAAGTATAATGGATTCTAAATACATATAAACAAATAATCTATAGTACTGCTATAGTGAACCACCACTGTTAAAACAAAAGTGACAAATGATAAACTTTGCATTACAAACTATGACGTCACGTCCTCTGACTCGGGTTTATTATTTTTATTACTGTCATCTACCGTATTATATTGTTTGGTGCCGTTTAATGAATGAAATTAAACGACTAGTAGATCTCTTGATGAAAATTGAATACCTCCCTCGCCTCGAATAGTTACTCGGTATTTATTACAGCTTTAAACACTTACATGTTCAGCTATTCTCCAGTCGTGTTCGTTGGCCATATCACATATGTCATATTCCGCTTTCATGAACATCAATGTCGCATACACCAACTTATGGTTTAATGTTTTAGGCTGAAACAAAATAATATGGTGTGAAATTGGCAGTTGTTTCGGGGGCCATACATAAATTGCCGCCAACGAATTACGCTATATATCGACAACTCAATTCAATGTGGATATGTAACGTTACACAATCTAGGAACCATCCTACCCTTGTTCACACGTACTTAATCGGCCCGCTCTCGTCCCCTTAATGTATGACATAATTTATGAATCTCTTCTGATTATTTCTTCAGTGAAGCAACTTTGTTCCCACAAAATACATCGCCTATATGAATAAAAAATATTATACTGCTCTGTTTTATTAAATCGGAATAAAATAGTCTGCTATTTAACCAGACCCTACATATTTGTTATAAGTAATGCTACTTACACAATCTTCCTCAAACCTTCCCAGAAGCCGAACAACAACATCCTTTATAATTTCTAAATGTATGGTTCTTGTTTTTGTTACATCCATAATAACTTCAAACAGTGTCTCCAATATAAGCTCCTTATTTTCTTCTGTAGATTATAAAAATCGTTTAAAATTTAAAGAAATATTATTTGCAATAAAAAAGTATTGATAAAAAAAAGATATTCTATTTCAACATAATTTTAAGCTTAAAGAAACTAATTACCAAGATATTGTATTAATTTTTGTAAAATGTTCTATTACTAAAATATTACCTACTATCCAGTCATTTTGGCTTCCTAGATTTTTTCTATAGGTGAGAAGGTAGCTCAAGGACCTGCATACTCCTGCAATAGGCTTTACTGATGGCCAATGCTGCATGTACATTCTATGTTCATGACGGAGAAGTTTACTGCAAACAATTAAAAATATCTGATAAGTATACATAATCTGTGTGTATAAAAATAAATGTTTGTCTTTATTCACCTAGTAATATATTATATAAAAGTAAAATACTAAATTAAAATGACAAGAATACTGTATTCCTTTTAAAATTCCTTACCTAAATTCAACATCCTGTATAAGTGGCTTCAAATCCTCATAGTGCCCATCATGCAGTACCAATTGACACGCATCCAAGCACGACATGTACCTTAACCCGTCTGACTGATCATCTTCAGTACTTGGATTCATTGATTTAATATTATTGACTAAATCCATATATTTTTGAGTGTTTAATGACTCAGGTAGTGCAAATATCATACTCAAATATGCACTTTTTATCGCTTCTTCTAATAAAAGTAAATCCAATTCACTGATTCCTTTATTGTATAACGCTCTGCTTATACTTTTCTTGTCAAAATCATCTTTGGATCCTTTTAATTCATTTTTTAAATAGATATTGAATAACTTAACCGAAAACTCACATTGTTTTAGTGAATGTAATGATATGGCTGTATTGTGTATATCGGCTTGTAATTTTTTAAAGCATTTAGCTACATTTGGACAACCCATTTCCTTTATTTCTGCTAATATCTCATACTGTTTCTGAACAATTGTGTAGTATGTAGGCAGTATTGGTTGTAAAATATTTGCATCATTTGTCATTGTTATGAAGAGTTTAGTAAGGAATGTTACTCGTAATGCATCATGCAATCCCGTTTTTATCATACAACCATCACATTTAAGTAATTGAGATGTATCTTTTAATTTTTCAAGCAGGAATATAATAAACTGTAAGCACCCATTGGCCGAGGATGTATTCTGCTTGAACATTCCACTCTCAATATAAACCCTTACTAACTGTGATAAGAATGGATAGGTAGCTTTCACAGCTTCTGTATAACCAATGTCTTCTGTAGACTTGCACAACTCAATAAGATTATGAAAAATATCCATATCTGATTTTGCAGTGAACACATGACAGAAAGAGCTTAAATAAAATGTTTGAAAACAATGGAATATATCTTTTTTATGCCCTACAATATTTATACATGTTTGCACAACTTTTTCCAAATGTAAATCTTTGCATTTTGTTTTTGAAGCATTCTCTATTATAACACACAAACAGTCATTTAATTTAACATATAAGTCTATTGTGTCTTTATCAGATATAGTTTTAAAGCTACTTATATCAGTCTTACTTATACATTCAAATATATTTTGGTATATTACATTTAATTCTTTGGATGATTCAGCAAAAATTATATACATTTTTTTTATAACATATGGCAAGACATTTGAACAAAACTGTGTTATTTCAAAGATGTTTATTAGTTTCAATATATCCTGTGTAAGTGATGGCAAAAGTTTTGCCACAGGTAATTTTCCTTTCAATTTCTCTATATAAGTAATTCTGTCCGCAATTATGCTCCAATATGTTTTGTAATATTCTTTTATCAACTTTTTTTTCTCAAAAGGCATGTATGAAAGCTTAAGGAGCAGCTCAGGCGGAACATTTGAATTCTGAAATAAAACAAACAAACATTGTACTGTTTGCTTTTATTTAACTATGAATGTAGGATATATTCTCTTAGCTTGCACTACCAGTTGCAACTAAGATAAAAGAAAATTAAATATGTCATATATCATTTATTATGATATATCTATTAATATTTTTATTTATAAAAATAATAAAAAGGCATCACACACAAACAAAAATCAAATACCAATGTTTCATTCATTCAATTCATTCTTTTTTCACGAATTTTACAAAGATAAAAGCGTAGCAAAGAAACACATTTTTAAACACAAAACAACAAACAAACAAAAAAAAACATATTTCTACTAGCTGCGCCGACAGACTTTGTTCTGCCAAAATTAAAATCACATTTTAAAAATAGGGGTTGATCGTAGAGAGGTGAAAATTTAGAGTTGTATGTATTTTATAATGCCACATCATAAAAAAATAAAAACAAAAAATTTCGTCCAAAATTTTAAAAAAAAAATTTAAGAGTGAACAACCCTTATTACTTAGGAGTATGAAAAATAGATGTTGGCCGATTCTCAGACCTACTCAATATGCTCACAAAATTTCATGAGAATCTGTCAAGCCGTTTCGGAGGAGTTCAAGTTCAACGTTCAACACCGTGACACAAGAATTTTATATATTAGATTGTCTAAATAAATAAATAAATTTTGCATTAAAAACTGCATCGTAATATCTTAGCTTGGTTTGTACTGTAGCAATGGTTTACCTTTCGGATGATGTGCCTGTGTATGTGAAACATATAGGCTAATGCCTTTGCCTCGTCTGATCCCTCCAAGACACGAGTCTCTCTGGCACATTCTATTGATAAAATCAAGAGATCCTTGTCTTTAACTTTATTGCACCATGATTGTACCCTTTCTATATTCCTGTAATGAATGTCTTACTTGTAAAATTTAATGTTACAAATTATACATAAAAAATGTATACGTTCCAAATAAGCACATATTGTGGTTGAAGTAGAAAGCTTTTCAATGTTTATATGTACGTAATGTTCATCGTGTGCTGAGAATGCTTGAGTGATCACATACCTGTTGTGATTAAAAATAATAGAATACTGATTACAACATTTTCTTTTAAAAATCGCACAATAAAACTTTGTAACTGCATTATTAAGATAAGAAATCTATATAATACCTGCACAAAATACACAGAACATTTAAAGAAAACGGTGGTTTATCTCTAGGAGAAGTGTTCTTAAGTATATCCTTAAATTGCACGTAAACCTTCACCAAATCAGTGTCGTCATTTTCAGTCCCATAAGCTTTTAGCTTTGATAGGAGCTTATTCGCTTCCATTGTTTACAAATTATAGCTTAGAACAACATCTTCTTTCAGGTGCACAATTTTAATTTCAAAAATGTAAATATAGCAAACAGCCGTTGAAGTTTGAACTTTGAACAAGGAAGGATTTTTTTTATTTATTAAAGGCATTAGGTGCAAGCCGTAAGCCACAAGGCAGTTATAATATTATACTTATCTAACTTTTAACATAAACTTGCTAACTACAAGGTAATAAATAATAAAGGAATCAAAATAACAATTCATACTTTTCAAAAGAAAAAAAAACAATTTTAAAGACTTTGGGAAAGGATTTTCTGACCTTTTTTTATATGCACTTAGCGCATTGCCAATGTCGAGTATCAAGTTATTCGTAAACTATCCTTAAAGAAGAAGAAGAAACGAAAGAAGGCTAAACGGCGGGTAACAGGGGTGTGGTTTTGTTTTTCGAGGCACCATCACTTCCAATAATTTTACCCACTCAGAACAGTCCACCACAATATTTGATACCAAAATCACACTATATTATACTAGTTTAGTTTTTAAAACAAACACTATAAAAAACCACCAGAACAGTCGTCTAAGGAACAACAGTTCTTTGCAGTATTCGCTAATCAATCACAATATATATACAGATTGAGTTCTAAAATCAAACACTATAGAAGACCAGTCCGAATGAATACAATAGGAAATAATAATTAATTTATGGGAAATAAAAAAACACAACCACGCGCTCCGACTTTTTCCACCACTCTCCATAAGGAGTTTAATATTATGTGTATTTGGTTTATCATATTGCTCTCCATTGTATGACTTTCTGTTACGACATTTGTTCCTGTTGAAATTGACTAAGACTAAAGACCGTGCTACAGTACAGCTAGTAAATGTAATGTAGAGTAGTAGATTCTTATTCATAGAAACGATGGGAAATCCTGAGGACTTCGCACCTTTAGTCCCTGTCAATTTAGAATAATACAGAATAAATAGTTTACGACAGCCATGGTAATCATGGTTTCTGGTCTCAACCTGTTCCAATAAGAATTAAGAACAAAAAAATATATATTGTCAATAATGTCAAGATTTACTGTCAAAGAGCTGTCAAAAATACTCAAAAATACCGCCATCGAAAACTAATCGTGATCTGTTTACCATCTGTTTACTTTCGGAATAGCGTAAAAGAGACATTTTATTATTATTCAATAAATGACAATAAAATTATAAAAATCAAAATAAGGCTATTATTGGTTTGAGTGAGCATAATATGTAATATGTAGTAAGTAATTGTCTTTAATAGTATAGTGTATCTAGTGAACTTTTATTTTAACGCTCAATAATTACACTAATGTATTTAATTGAAACTTTTTAAGTTTTTTAGTTTTTTAATTGAATTTTATTTATAATTTTCTCTAGCATATAATGATGGTTTTTAAATAATTAATAATATTTCTGAAATGAATTTTGTAATATTATATCATAACATGTATCAATTTGCACGCTGTAAGCAGAATACGCGATCATTTTGTTAATATGTACCAACCCTTTATGTACCGTATTCTTAAGCAAATAAACTATTTGAATTTGAATTTGAATTTGAAGGATTTAACATTTTTTAAATAATATCCATAACACAATGAAAATAGTTGTACCCTGTGGTTTCGCCTTTATATATGTAATAACCTACAATAATATATGTTTAATTATTCCACTTCTTGGTTTCTTTTTTTTTAAATATACTGCTTGTAAGGTTAGGTCTCAAAGAACCTAACCGTTAAATTAATATATTGTAATTTTATTATTCATATTCCAAAATAATAATCTAAAACAATTTTTGTTTCAGCAAAATGAAGGTATCAACCAAATATTATTTACTACTGCTGTTAACAGTGGCTATTTATTTTTTTATTTCCAAATTAATTTTTGATAAAGTATACGAAACGATCCATGTAGTGATAGATGAGTTGTTCCACATACCGCAGGGAATAGCATATTGTAATGGAAAGTTTAGTTACTGGGATCCTAAGATTACTACTCTTCCGGGCTTATACCTTATAAGTGCTCCAATAGGCCTGTACTTACCATGCAATACTTATAATTTACGATTTGTGAATTTGCTTGGATCATGTATCAATGTGATGCTATTTTCATCAATATTAAAAATAATTTATGGCAACAACACTGAAAGTCAATTTAAAATAGTTTTACAAGCTTTAAATCTAGCTATGTTACCTCCACTGTACTTTTTCTCTCATGTTTATTATACAGATACATTGTCGCTTACATTTTTATTGATATACTCAAGATTGTGTATCAAGAATAATAGTGCCATCTTAATTTTATTATTTGGTTCAGGGAGTGTCTTAATGCGGCAAACTAATGTTGTGTGGGTTGGAATGGTATTAGGGCATAAGCTATTAGATATTTTAATAAAGAGTTCTAGGGTGTATGGTAATGAATACTTAACAAGATCCAAATTAAGTAAACGATCAATAATAGCCCAGGATGTCGACTCATCTAAATTGAAACGATATTATGGTGTACATGATGCATTTATTGCTCTGAAATATCATGTAAGAACATGCTTTTTAACTGTGTTTAAATTTATAACATATCAGGATTGGCTTGTGCTCATACAACAGTGCTTAGTACTTATATCATTCGTTGTGTTTTTGTATATTAATGGCTCTATTGTTGTCGGAGATAAACAAGCTCACACACCCATACTACATTTACCCCAATTGCTGTACTTTTTACTTTTTTATGGCGTATTTGGCTTACCATATGTGCTAGCAAAATTAATGTCAACAATTAAACTGATTTTCAGAAATAAGATACTTGTATTGCTATTGGGATCATTAATGGGTATAATTGTTCACTTCAATACAACGGTTCACCCATATTTATTAGCGGATAACCGCCATTACATATTTTATATATGGAATCGTTGGTTTGGGAAATATGATTATGCTGTTTATGTGACAATACCTCTTTACATATTTCTACTGTTCAGTCTGTATGATAATTTAAAAGACCAAAATTGTATATCTTTTCTGTTACCCTATTCTGTATGTCTATTATTTGTAATTGGTTTACAGAAATTGGTAGATTTGAGATACTTTCTGATTCCATATATAATATTAAGATTGCGATTTGTAAAGCCATCTACAAAGATTGTTCTTTTTGAGTTTCTATTGTATGTATTATTAAATATAGTAACATTATACATCTTCTTCACAAAGAAAATTATATGGAGTGATTTTAAGGAAGTTCAAAGAATTATTTGGTAGTATTTAATGTATAAATTTAATTATAATTGTAATGAATTAAATTCAACGTTCCAATAAATATAATTTAAATATTAGCAATCTTTTTTTCTTGTAATCGAATGAGCCTTATTTTTTTTTTAAATGAAGCAAAACAGCGGATAAACCGTCACCCGACAGCGACATGTCGTTTGCGTCACGGAGTTTGAGTAAAAAGTTACCTACTGGGATCGGGTCGTTCGGGGCACGCGGGTATCGTAGGAAACAAAAGGGCTGACGAACTCGCAAGAAAAGGGGCGGGAAGTATACAAATGGGTCCAGAACCGATTTGTGGTATCCCGAAAAGCCTCATAAAACTCACCCTAAAGACTCACTGTTTCTTTGAAATTTTACAGCTCTGGAAGAATGCACCAGGGTTATAACATTACAAGGCACTGCTAAAGGCCTACAGTGTAGAAAAAGTACAAAAAGTACTCCTCAGTGGCACTAAAGCTGAATCAGAACGATCTTCGCATTTTGGTTAAGATGCTTAGGTTCGGGTTACTGTCGTCTCAATAAGCATATGCAAATAGTCTGAAAGAGTGACACAAGGCATTGCAGACTCTGCTACTCAGCAGAGGAAACGCCTACGCACATTCTCACTGCATGCCCTAACCTAATGCATAGTCGTAACTATATTCTAAGGAAGCACGTATTGCACCCAGAAGAGACCAAATCTCTTGGTGTCAAAAAATTCATAGAAACAACAGAACTTGGACCGGAGCTGTAAATAGTGGCGATCATAATAGATCCACCCTGGTCCTTTCAGCCATCATAGTATTTTTTTGAAAAATTGAGAAATTAGCAAATAAGAATTAAGAACGTCAAAGTCGTTCTCTGTTCATGCTTAGACCTCAAGTCAATTAATGCTGGTGTTCCGCAAGGTTGTGTACTATCTCCCACCGTTTCTTCTGCATATCGATTCCATGCTGCAAACATAGTGCAACACTGACCTCCTTACGGATGCTTTATAGTTGCAAACTAGCGGCATTCATTGTTTTGCAGACGACAGCATCTATATAAGATGCCCGTAATACAGGCCGTTCTAATATATTAGGGACAAATTAATGACTGTCGAACAAATTTGTGTCTGAAATCAGGGTATTTTTAGCTTAATCGAATTTAATTTAACCCGAACAAAACACTAGTTTCTGCGTTTACTGCTTTAGCAGCTAATGATTATTTTTAAATAAACTTTTTTCCTGTCCAATTTGAATTATAAAAATAAATGAAATAAATAAATTCGGGGTCCTTTAGAAAGAAATGCTAAACTAGCCTCAAAAAACTGGGTACGCTCTACAGCGCTCTCTGAATCAGGCGGTATTTCATGTCTACCTAACGCTTACAATTATACAAGGCGTAGATCTGGCCTCACATGACATACTGTTCTCACTTCTGGGCTGGAGCACCCCAATTTCAGTTCTTTGTATTTTAACGTGTTCAAAGTCGGGCAGCTCAAATCGTCAACAACGAGGTTCTCCCCAAGCGACTTGATTCTTTGTCAGTGCGTGATATATCGGATCACTCTGATTTGTTTTCCGCATTTACCACTTGTAGTGTTCTGGCTTATACCTTCAGCCCATCCATCGGACATATCGTTACAATTTCTTTCACCCTCACATTCTCGGTGTCCGAAAATGAAACACAACAATTTTTACGAAATTCCTTGACTCGTCCTACCACTGTATACAACAAGCTGCCTATAGTACATTAGGTATATAGTGTAGGGACCTTCAAGAAAAGAGCATACCTACCTACTTATTTTTAAAATTAGAAAGGCCTATCTTCAAAGGCTCCGTCGGAACGTTAGCAGTCATGCTTTTTCTTGTGTGCGGTTGGCGTTCATTTTCTTTTTTTTTTAATTTTTTTTTATCGGTTGGATCTATGCTAATGGTCCTAGTGACCGTTATGCGTCATTGGAAATGGGGTGATCCGGTTGGATCATCCTATGACGTTAAAGTTCATTTTCACAAAAGAAACCACATTATAACCAATAATAATTGTATTTCATAATTAACATGTAAAAATATTTTATACAATTAATAAAGTTAATAAATATATTTTTTAAAATTATCAATGGATAATAATATGTATTTTTCTTAAAATAAATTAAAATCAAGATTACAAAAATAATTCATATTTACTTTGAAAAACTTTTGTTTTGAAGACCTTCAAAATACAATTACAATTCTTTTTTTTTGTTAAGAGAAGTAAAAAAAAATTCAACACTAGCAAGAAACACTAACAATAAATATGTAAAACAAAATCCATAAAGCAATTTCAAATCAATATCAAAAATTCCTTTCGTAGTGTTTATATTATTAAATTGAAAAGAAAATGCGGTTATTTTAAGCTATTTTCGTCCAGACATTAAATATTCCAGAAATTGAAATTGCTTAAAATCTACATTTTGCGTGATCTATAAAATATCTCTTGTTGATTCCATCAAACAAAATAACCTCAAATAACCTCAAAATTTAGCCTCTCCTATTTCTAGCCCTTCATATATGCTATTGTATTCTAGCCCTTCATATATATATATATATATATATATATGCTTCATGTGCCCTACATGCTACGTCATAACTCAGCCTAAAGATATAATATAACCATAGCTGGGCATTAACTCGTTAATCTGTTAATCGTTAATTAACGAAATTAACGTTTTAACTTTTAAGTTAACTTTATAAAAAGTCTACGGATACGTTAACTTCCTTTTATTATTCAGAAGTCCGTTAATCGTTAATCCAATGCCTACTATTTACCGCACGGCACCGAATAGATTCCGAGAAGTATGAAACGACAAGTGCCGGGAGGCATCAAATACGACTAACAACGATGATGACGAGGAAGACTTTAATTTTTGTCACGAACATTTTTTTTGTTTTATTTTATAAGCTCACTAACGCAACGATATAAAAATTCAATATTACACATAAGTAAAGTAAAGTATCAACCCTTATATGTCCCACTGCTGGGCACGGGTCTCCTCCTCGAAATCAGGCGAGGAGGGTAATGGGCCAATAGTCCACCGCGCTGGCCCAGTGCGGATTGGTGAACTTCACATGCCTTCAAAGACTTTCAATCTCATCAAGCATGCAGGTTTCCTCACGATGTTTTCCTTCACCGGTGAGCGAACGATGGTTTCGTGTGCACTTAGAAATTTAGAAAAACCCATTTCAAGGCACACACGGACGGGTCGGGATCGAACCCGGAACCCCTCGCGTAAGAGGCCGAGTCCGTCCACCACTGGACCACCGTCGCTCATATTAACGGATTACACATATTAACGGATTAATGTTAATTTCCGTTAATGCTTCCGAAATATAACTCTTTAACGTTTAACGAAGCTAACTTTTTTGTAGAAGATTAACGATTAACGAAGTTAACTATTTGATTAACGGTGCCCAGCTATGAATATAACAATAGAAATATATTCAGGCTACCTTATAATTTGGTTTTAAATCACAATTCATATATATCCACTATAACGCCAAACTAATGTTTGCCACTATACGTCTGGGCTTTTGGTTTCATTTTAGGTTTTAAAATTTAAAAAAAAAATAAACCACAGTCAACAACAGCAATGTTATAGATTAAGAAACACAGCCAATACCTAATTTACAATTAAAAAAAAAATAAGTACATTTGCGTGACTAATATATTCACAATAATAAAAGAAATCAAATGTTTAATAGCAAATTAATAGTTTCACAGTTGTAAATTAGTTATAAAAAATACGTATACATAAACAATTTCTATATAAAATAACATCTATTTTGTGACATAGGAACTTTTAACATATCACAAATAAATAATAGAATTCAAAATACAAGTTTAACCTTCTCTTAAAGAGAATTAGAGATCTTTATAGCATTAACGATTAAATAAAAAGTGATAAATATAAAACAATTCTAGTTATATCGATTTATAATCGGGCTTCGGACATCCCTAAAATTTGGAACGGATTTTAAAATAAATATTAACTTAGCATCCACGAAAGAACCCAACCCTAATATGGACAGTGACAGGTTGGAATAGAATAGGGAGTTAGCAAACTCGTCTCTTATATACTTCAGTTTACGTATTTTTTAATGAAGCTAAAAAGCTTTAGAAAAACAAGAAAGGCCTAAAATAAGCATAAGCTCTCAAAGCTGCATCATATCAAAAATTATCCGTAGGCAGGAGGTTTTTCCAATCGTTTTTCGTATTAAAATATTTCACTTATAATCCATATAATCGATAAAACAATCTACAAAAAATCACAAAACTTAAAAAATAAGTAAGTCATTTTTTTAAATTATCACAAACATATTTCAATAAATACGATTCTTAATTAATATAAGTGCAAAAACTTTCTTATCCTAAATACAATTATAATCATAAAATATATTCCAATGAGATATTATATATTTTAACATTTATTATAATCAGATAAATATATTAAATATATCAGATATAATCAGATAAATATAATAAATATATTAAATATTTTTCATACGTCATCACATCGGACTAGGTTTTCTAAGTTACTATTACCTCGACAATCGTTTAAACTAACTATTAGGAATGTTATATAATGGAATATAAAAGACATTCCCAAAAGAATACTTTACTTTCTTCGGAAATATAACCATTATACTTAGATAAATTGATGAATTTATAAATGGCCGAAGAAGTTGAAAAGAAACAAATAACTTTATAGTCAATAAACCAAGCACATAACGTCTATGGCCTCGCAAAAACTAAGCCGGTTTTTTAATAAGTAAATCACCTTTAATACGTATTTTCCTGACAGCATAGCACACATATTCAAAAGCCTCTATCGTTAGTCGTATAAAAAAAATCATAAAACCAAAGAGTATGTAAAGCTAACGCTTAAAACAAATGAAGTGATTTTATGATGGAATACTTCCCACGAATCACGATATTTGATATTTATAGGAAGTCTAAGTTATCATATGTACTGTTTTGCTTTAAACACAGAAAAATATTTACAGAAAAGTTAGTAGCTTTAGGAAAATATTAAAGCAAGATATTATATATATTATGTCTTGCTTTAATATTCGGCGGACGATAACAAAAGTTACTTAATGCGAACTTACTCGTACAATTGTTATAAATTAACAGCTACGAGTTTTGTTGAATTTTTTATACATAAAACACACTTACAGATCATAAAATTGGCAACGTTTATGTTATAATATATAATTTTGAATATTTTTCCTTTTTAATGATAAATAACTTTTAATATCGATAAAAAAAGATGATCTTATCGATGAATCCTACTTCCAACTCAGCTTGTACTTTTTTTCCATTAAATTGCCAATCTATAGTATAATAATATCTATGATTATTTTTTAATATCATACTACCCTCTAATCCCTCTATGGAGGGTAGAGGTAAGGAGAACCATCTCATATGGGGAAATAGTATAAAAAGTGTCCAGCTGTATGCTATAAATAACAGTTCAAAACCGTCCGTTATGGCGCTGGTGTAGTACAAAGGTATGGTATTGGTATACATATTTATGTGTGTGTCCGTAATTTCTTGGCGCACACACGTTTAAAAGTTTACGCTATTGCTACTGTGGCGCCACCCTTATTTAACGATTTTCGACGGACACTTTTCATGCACAGAGATGTTGCTCCTTATCTCTACCTTCCATACTACCCTCCTATCAAATGTCAATAAAGTTAAATCCACTTATCTTCCTTTTTTCCGCCCAATAGTGGCGTAGCCTCTTGATACGAGTCTTTGGTCGGGCTGTCAGGTTTCCCATTGAATTGTTTGGCAGTGATTATTCTGGAGACTGTATAGGGGATCCCCGAGAGATCAGATGACAGAGGATTATAATACTGTCGGTAGCAGAACACAGTAATACTTAGGCCAAGTATGGAGCCGGCTAGCACATCTGAAAATAGACGTTTATCTTACTATCTTGCTAATATAATGAAAGCGAAAATTTAGAAGTTTGGATGTTTGTTGCTCTTTCACAACTAAACCGATTTGGCTGAAAGTTGAAATAACGAAGGCTTATACCTTGGATAAGGACACAGGCTATATTTTATCCCAAATAATTCAAAGTTCCTACAGGAGTTCCATTTGCCTATCTTCTTCTTCTTTAATAACCTTGGCTCCCAAGTGGAATTGCCAGTGTAAAAATGGATGTTATAATCAGATACATTTCATTTGCCTTTTTAAAAATGCTAATTCAAATTAACGTCAATTGAAAGAATAAAGCGACGTAATTGTCGGTAGATTAGCTAGGTACGCGACAAGCCTTTTATAGGTAAATTCTTCAACTGGACGTGGATGGCCACATCCGAAACTACGAGGAAAAGCGAAAGGTGCTCAATTTGTATCTCGAGTCCGATTTTCATTAAAACTAAAACTGTGTTATTGGATTTTTATTAATCTATATACCTGGCCAGAAATTGAATCCTCTGTTTTGAAGCAATATTTCGCCCCTATCTATTCCAGTATGAATCGTTAGACCTTACTTTTGAACATAATAAGACCCAAGTTTTGTATAAAGAAAAAATCCGCCAAATTTTTGCTGCGACGCTCAGTCAGAGTTATGATAGACTGATGATTGGCCGATGAGACGTACACACAGATCACTGGTAGTTCGAGTTCTGTTACGTCAGTGACAAATCCAGTTTCTGTATGACATTTTTATGGCTCGCATTACGTTACTTTCTTTGCACCTTTAATAATTAATTTATCTAGATGCATACAAATTTTGTTTAAATAACACATGACATTCATGCTGAAACCTAAATTCGTAGCTTATATCGTCGCTCCAGCCTATATTAACTACCTATAAAGTATTCCAGTTCTCATAAGCATACCTTGCCAGTGATGATGGTAGTCGCAGGTGCGGGACAGGGCTATGCAAGTGGCCACCATGCAAGGGGCTAAGGTACACAGGACCCGGAACCCAGATCCTCGCCTCCGTGACAACACACCCAGTCTACCACAAATCCACGCGGACGCAATTCCCAGTGAGCAGAATGATACTGAAAAGTTAAAACAGAGAACTCATTTTTTTGATTTTTTTTCAGGTGTCCTTTTCCTCCTCTTACATTTTTGCCATATAATATAAAGTCTTGTTTATTGTTATCTGGTAAGCCTAAGTGATAGTTTTCGAGTCTGAGTTTATTTTAATAATGCAAGTGTCTGCTCCTTTATGGCATCACCTGTTTTGTAAAATGCTAACAAATATCACAAAAATCCTTGTTTTAATAGCTTTAATTTGATTTTCTACTTGAATTTTTTTTATTAGATCATAGTCGTCTGCTATGTGTTCTTCGTTCCGTTGAAACAAAGATTTGTATTTAAAAAAATGGACTTGTATATTTGATCAATTTTATATGTTATTACTTACTACTGCTGTGTCCACTTGGAAAAGACTTCCGACCTTCCATAATCTCAGCCAGGTCGCCTGTGCACTGCAAGTTATCAGTTTCTACACCATCCGGATAGCAACGGAAAAAGAAGTCTGGACGAGGTCGACCTTAAATGAGAATTGATATTTTTTTAAGAAATATATAAAGGTGTTCTTTATGTTGTTAATGTCACTAAAATTAGAGAAATCCGAAAACAAGCTATGTGATGGAAAGCTTGAGACGGTAATTAGCTTTTATGTCTCTCCAAAATACAGTCAGTATGGCCAATTACCTCCCACATATTTTTATAGAAAATAGACTTAATGGGCACTCAATATACCAGACTTGTAAGGGATCACCATAAATTAATAGGCAAACAACAATATAAATCTTTCAACAACAACAAAATTTTTGTCAAAGCACTCACCAACTATTAATTTAACCATATCAGTTAACACTCCAGTAATACCAAGTGAAAGTGACCAGGCCAGCAAAAACTGAAAAGCAATTTTTATGTTATGATAGCTGTGAGATTAAGATATATTATTACATACCTACATTGTTTTGTAAGAGGTAGTGACATTGCTCTGTAGTTAAATTGGGTCAGCACGACCAGTGTAGTACCTCTCACTCATATAATACTGGTGTAAAATGACAGCTACGCTGTCGCGTTTCGTGCCATTTGCGAGTTTCGGGAGGCCCATTGGTGGGGGAGGTATAGAAAACAGGAGGCAACTCGCCTGCATAACCTGCGTTTGGGTGGCTATTTATGGTCTTTGATAGTTGCCTGATTCTTCAAATGTTCATTTGCCCTCATATGCTAGCATATCATCTCACCTCTAATGCATCATTGCAGTCATTACAAACAGCCCATGCAATCAATGATAGTATACAAGGAACAGAAAGAACAATAGACCACAGCATCCCCGCTGGTACGTAAGATTCATGTCTCGGAAACTTGCAGTTCATCTCCAATTCTGAAGGCTGTATGACCCGGATGAAGGGACTCATTGTCTCCATATAGCTAAGGAAGAGAAGAATATATGTGAACTTAAGGTTTTACCTGAATATGTATGAACTACCTATATGTTTTATTCATTAATAAGCAATTCCTAATTTGTTTCTTATTCTCCTTATGTAGATTGCATTTCAAACAATTTTTTTTAATAGTTTTGAATGACTACTTTTTTTACATATTCTAAGTGTACAAGTTAAAGTTTAAGATATTTTGATTTAGTTAAAAATATTACTTATACAGTGCATCTCAAATTATATGAAATAAAATTACATCACAAATTATTTCATACTCTACATAGACTACTTCAAAACAAAGGCAAACTGACAGATGTGTCACCTGATGGTATGTGATAACATTAACGAGATTACCAGCAACTAGCACAGGCAGCATTTATGTGTTGCCTACATGGAGACAAGGTATTGGAAAAGTCTTGGTGACAGTAATTACACTGCCTAGACTGTCTAGTCCTTTTCTCCAAAACACAGCAAAGCTGTTTTGCGGAAGATGGTGGTACCCATGCAGTCGGTATAGTTTTCCCTCTCGCCGGTATTATTTTATTTATCAATATTGTATTAAATATGACATTAAAGATTGTAATGATGAAATAATATACTCTATTAAATGTTTATTGCTTATTGGCAGAAAATGAAAGATTAGATGAGCATAGTATTTGCAAAATAAAATTTGTCTTACTTCAATATAACTGATAAAAAATATTACGTGGCAAAGAAGCCCTCACGAATATTTTGTTTTATACTAAACAAATAACGGTATTATTTGCAATTATCTTTAGTTTTAACATAAAAAATATGTCCACTGAGTTTACCATCGATTTTATAGCATTTTTAATTCACCAATGTAAAAAGTAATCACAGAACAAAGTTATAAAATTAATGGAACAAATGGGTTTAATTTACCAAAAAGCAGAGAAGAGAGCGATGCGAATGAGGATTTCAATAAATAAATTGTAACTAGCGGATCGAATAAGAGGCATTGCTTAGGTTTCTTATTTTATGTGCACTTAAAAATAAATATTTATCACTCTGGGTTTCGCAAAAACATTGTTTTTCGTTCTTTGAAGGTTACGTTAACGTTTAGGAGCATTGGAATATGGAACGTCATATCGTCGTGTCAATGATGTTTGGCATTGACATACATTTCTGAACGAACTTAAAAGAAGAAGAAGCGTTAATTTTTATACGTTTATTCTTTACGACTTTACTGTTATTTTCAAGTAATTATGGAATTATGCAAATATTATTCATGGATTTATAAACAACATAACCTGATAATATAACCCACCGGCCCCATAGACCTAAGAATATGATTCTTGACTTTGCATGATATAAAATAGAATACAACTGTAGCAACACTGTTATTCGTAAAAATCATGATCATAATCATGTTGATTATAATTGCTTAAATCAAGGAGGATATAATGTGGAGTGTTCTGTGTTCCTCTTAAATATTTATAAAGTTTTTATAGCTGCAACAAAAATACTGTAATCTGCAACTATAAAATTACAACCGTCTAACTGTCACAGCTTGGCAGCGGAGGCTTAGAAACGGGGTCTCATTTGACACCTTTGGTTTACAGAACCCTAAAAATTATACTATTTCCATTTCTTTATTTTCTCGATGACAGATCCTGTGAAAACTTAAACGAGCGTCTTTTTTACATTATGTATGCATTATTTTATAAAAATATGACGTTTTCACACGTACAAGGTTATACCAGAGTCGGAGATACTTATAGGGATAGAGCTATATCGATAAACGCAACACGATAACAAATTACAAACCCGATATATTTTTTACAAGATGTAAGAAACTAAACTACTGCCGGATACTTTTGTACAAATATATTAAGTAACTAATATTATATTACATTACAAGATGTTACCTACACGTATTAATTCTTGATTGATAATGCCAATTTCTTTAAAATTTTCAAAACTCTTATCGATATCTTTAGGGATCGGTCGTCTTGGCGTTCACTGAGGGAGGCCTATGTTCAGCAGTGGATAAAGGCTGATGATGATGATAATGATGGTGATATCATTACTTATTTGGTCACATCACTACAACTATCAAATTAGAACTGTCATCGAGAAAATAAAGAAATGGAAATAGTATAGTAATAGTTTCATTCATTTTTAGTGTTCTACTAGACTCTAGAGCGTCAGCTGTTCCTGCTTTTATTGAGAAAAACTATGTTCAACGATATAGCTGCATATTGCAGGCTGATTTTATGAATTTTATTATGATTTTAGGAATTTACGAATCTTAGGCACTCTTTCCATGCCACGCTTAGTGTAGTACCTAGCAGTGTAACAGCGGAGTATTATACCTATTTCGGTGTAGCATGGTGCGGGTGACAGTTCCAGTACCGTTACGTTTTACTCTCGCAAGCCGTCGCAATTAAAAAAATATAATTAAGTATTTTATTAAGACGCTGAATAGAGCTAATCAAATCTGCGATTTCAATTTTTAAACCACGCCCACAATGTCTTGACACCACAGCGCCATTGCTTGTATTTAAAAAAAGCGGTAAAATATCGAACTATTACAGCATTGCATATTGCAATATTAGCAATCTTTGTGATCAATGAAAGTAAGTTCACCAATAGATGGCGTTTTAATAAATAATATATAATAGATTTCAGTAGCGTTGCAAGTAAATAGACAAGGCAAATAAGAAAGTCGGATATTTTTAGTTTTATTTTTTTACTATTACAAATTTAAAAAATTATAAGCAATGCTTAACACATCATTTGAAGGAGTATTTATTGCGTTAAATTTGTCAGTTATAATATTTCTCTAGTTGTATGTAATACATGCGCGGGTTTTTTTATAAAAGAGGATAAAATGGGCATGCGGCGCACCTGATGGAAAGTGCTCACCAACAACGCCCATAAGAATCTGCGTTGTTAGCCTTAAAGGAATAGGAAGGGGGTCGTGCTAATTGGGGGATGGGGCAATAAGTGGTCATGCCGGCCTAGCATACGTACATTGCATAACTACATTGTTGTTTGTTGTTTTTTAATACGTATTCACATTTTGGTCTCTCAGGTTTTAATTTATATGGATAAAAAATCATAATAAAAATCTATTCCCGAATATTTTTTATTATTATTTTTATACCGTGAATTAAGAACATGAAATTAATCTATAGATATAAATAAAATGGGAGTGTCTGTCTGTAATATTAAAATATGATAGTGTACGCGTGGCCTGACATGATAGAAGTGAAAAAAATGCGAAATTATAATTTTTATTTGCTGTCTTTTCTAATTTGTTTTACGTGACAAAGTCTAATAACCCGATATTACGGGCACGCATGAAAAAGATGACGTCATGTAGCGTTCCCAAAAGCGAGAGCGCGGTCCGAACGAGAGAGAGGTATGATCGGCTCAGTTCGGTTCGTGCAGAATGTAATGTTGTCAAACTATCGTCCGTAAACCGACTTTACAGACAACCAATTTTTTTATAATTTTGTTTGGTGAACATAATGATACAGACATTAAGCCGAAGTTCGTGATTTTATTTTGACAATATTTGTCACAAGATATAATATGGAGAGACATGGCATTTGATGACAATGCTTTAAAATAATAGTTTTTGGAATAAAACAGATAGTAACAGCTAACTCACAACCGCTTCGCTCGAGGTGTACGAACTCCCGCACCACACACGACACGCGGTCAGCGAGAGTTCATAGCGTGTATTTATACATCGCGAGCATGCAAAATACATAAGTGCTAAAAATTAAAAAAAAAGAACGTTTCTGAGATACATGATATATATGTGTCGCAGTCATCAGATTGCACGTTCATCGAATAACGACATTTAATTGAAAGGACAACTCGTCAAGTTGTTGAATGGGATAGAGCTGACTTTGTAATGTTTGTTTAGGGTGATTATAAGTCCGCAATTTAAAAGGTAACTTACTTTACATAACAAAAATGAGGACATGAAGTGACCTCACACCTTGTTATGATTTTATATTGTATTTCAAGTCTTAAGATAGGCTATAAATTTACCTTATTTTTTCAAAAGTAATGTATTAAAATATGGAAGTCTCTGTGACTCCAGAAAGTTGTTAACTCAAGTCTATGTCACATTGTGGAATAAGAGTTTAGGTAAAAAAACGAAACATATAATATAATCACAGAATAAGTTTTCTGCGCGAGCTGTTTTACGCAAAATTTGTTTTGGTGACTACTAACGCCGCGGTGGGAAAAGAATAAACTAAATTACAATCACCTGATTGATTCAACCAGATGACTGCGACATATGCATTATATTATAGTATATAAATAGTATATTATTAGGTTTCATTTTTTCAAATCGTTCCAAATACACCCGGTATGTTGTAAATTGTAATGTAGGTAGAAATATTCTGAAATTTTATCACCGTAGAATAGCACCATAGATGTATAGGACAAAATGAATAAAACATTGTATGAAACAATCATATTATGTATGTACTATCATAATAATATACTGATTCGACAGGATTTGCATTTATGCCGTGTAAGATTGTCATAGATCTATGGAGACGAGGATGTATGGCAAATGCAAAACTTACCGAATGTTTGTTTTTTAGGTGCTTCATTTTTGGTACCTCTACCTCTTTTTTACATATACCTAATATCATTTTACTAATATTATAAATGTGAAAGTGAGTTTGTTTGATCGGGTTTCAAGGCAAAACTGCTGAAACTCTTTGGCTGAAATTTGAAATAGTGATGGCGTATACCTATGTACCAACCTTGTATTAGGACATGGGTTATATTATTTTATCCCAAAAAAATAAAGTTCCTACGGGAATTACATTTGCCTTACTAGTAGTATTCATAATTACGATTTACGTCAATTGAAATGTTAAAAACGACGATTTATCAAACGAGCAATATTTATATGTAGGTACTAGGTAGGTACTGGCCAAATGTAGAACGCGACAAGTCTATCAATATAGTTTTATAATATTTTATATTCGTAAGGATAAACACTACTTTTTTGGTTTTTTTCCAATCTCATTTCCACGCGGGCGAAAGCTTATCTACACTAATATTATAAAGAGGAAAACTTTGTTTGTTTGTTTGGTTGTAACGAATAGGCTCAAAAAGTACTGGACCGATTTCAAAAATTTTTTACCATTCGAAAGCTACATTATCCACGAGTAACATAGGTTAAATTTTATTCTGGAAAAAAACAGGGTTCCGTAAGATATCTGGGTTTTTCGGACACGAGGTGTAAAAAATCAACCAGAAAACTTATTTATTTTACGTACGCTGCCTAAACTATAAAATATAGAACCATAAAATGTTCTAATTAATTGTAGTCTTATAAATATCTACAAAAAAGTCCACGACACACTATACCTATCTACGTCGAGTGAGGCACAACAACCATATTTTATTCAGAAATTTTGATTTTTTTGGACTACATTTAAACGAGTTTATTTTACTCATGTTTTAAATCCTTAAGATATGAAGCTAAAGAGTTTGTTTATTTGAACGCGCCAATCTCAGGAACTATTGGTCGGATTTTAATGAAACATTTCAGTGTTGGATAGCCCATTTATCGGTAAAGATATATTATCCCGCTAAGATCCCGTTGTAAATCTTAGTTAACGCAGGCGAAGCTGCAGGCAACAGCTAGTATGTAATATAGGTATTCGTACCCATGAAATGTTTTCTTTGATGGGACATCATTTGCACTCGAACTAATGGTCAACCGTCTTCTTTTACTAGAAGGAATATAACAGGAACAATATATGTAGGTAATATTAGTTATAAATACTTAGGTAGGTACTTATTGTTAGCGAGAATAAAAATAGTTACTTTTGCTACCAAAAAATAGAAAGGGGAAAAACTAAAAAAATAAAAATACACCAAAAAGAACATAACTATGAGAAAAGGCGAAAATTATTATATAAAAAAATCACCAAAAAAAGTCGGTTTTGACCGAGGTTTGAACATATGCAATGTACATGACACGTAGAGCGATATTCGTTCACTAAACCATTGCGCTATTCGTCCATTTTGTAAATTATCGAATTTAGAGTTATGTATGTACGGACTGTACTAAAATATTCCTTATTGTATTGAAATGCGTTATTTGCGTGTTTTGATAAATAAATGTTGTAAATAGATAGGTACTTACTTTACAACTTCATTCATGTGTTTTTTAAAAGAAAGTAAAGTAAAGTATCAACCCTTATATGTCCCACTGCTGGGCACGGGTCTCCTTCCTCGAAATCAGGCGAGGAGGGTAATGTGCCAATAGTCCACCGCGCTGGCCCGCGGTGGACTATATTATGGATACGCACTGTATTGGTGAACTTCACATACCTTCAAAGACTTTCAATCTCATCAGGCATGCAGGTTTCCTCACGATGTTTTCCTTCACCGGTGAGCGAACGATGGTCTCGTGTGCACTTAGAAATTTAGAAAAACCCATTTCAAGGCACACACGGACGGGTCAGGATCGAACCCGGAACCCTCGCATAAGAGGCCGAGTCCGTCCACCACGAGAGCATGTGTTTTTATTTTATAATAAATCTTCTTTTTTCTAGTCTCCATTTATTTCTTTTGTTTCGCATTTTTTCAATATTATTTTTCTCTCTCTTATTCACACTAAAGTATATTATTTATTTACACCTTTATTGACAAACTTGTTGTAGCGTATCAGATTATAGAAGGTCAATTGTTGACATTGGTCAATGATAGATGGCGCTTATGCCATTGGTAATATTTAGTTTATTTATTTATTGTTATATTGTTAATAATTATCCCGAAATTACTTACGTTGCGCATGCACGTTACATTATATCTTTGTTAAATACAATTTTATATAGCAAAAATATTAATTCGCGGGCGGCGCGTTGTATTGTGAAAAATGACATAGGTCCGCTTAGCAACGCGCCTCAGCGCTTACTGTCGAATCACATAGAAGTAAAAGAGAAGCGCGATGGTGGCATCATGAAGCACGTTGGCTATGGATATTAATATAAGAAAACAGTTAATATTATCGAAATCTGAAAAGCAATCAAAAATATAAATTAACACGAAAATTTGTAATAATATTATCTGTTACTGTTGTAAATTTTACCAACATATATTGTTAAGTAAAGGCGATATTTACGATAAAAGTTCACTAAACACTGCTTAATTGGGATTTTTTTTTATCGAGAAAATTTCTAGAAAACGTGTTTTTGACTTTTGAGTGAACTTAGAAATATGATGAAGTTTAACATATATTTTTATCACGACCGTAAACCGTGTCAATTTTGCTTAAAATATGTTTAGGTGAAGCCTATTTGACCCTGTTCAGCGCCTTAATACCTCATTTGTAAAATAGTAGATCGCCAATTGCTGTGGTAAATTATATCAAACCCAACCAGAATGTGATAGTCTCCAAATAAAATCAAATGGAAAGAAAAATTAAGCAAAGTCCTATGCGTATAACGTAAAACCATAGACGTGCTTAGTGATGGGATGTACTATACTAGAATGGAAAGTCGATGTTCTTTAAAATAAAAAATGTAATATTGGGCGTAGTTCAATTATTAATGTAGAAAGTCTATCATTATATTAATGAAACAACAGAATCTATCATTATCGTTAAAAAAATTGTCACGAAAAAAATATAAACTTGATTTTGATTATTTAATATAAGTTCGAAGCTACTATTATTTAGCCCTTAAATATATACATTGAAAAGTTTATACACCTAGATACACTGCACAACAGAATAAACACACTAACACACACTACTATAATTAAGAACTATACTTCCGCTGCGAGTATCTTAGCGATAAAAATAAATTGCATAACGTCACATCTCTAATCATGTGTGTCAACGTCATATTGGCATGTGTCAGCCGCACCAAGCTACACCGCACGGAGTATAGTTCATGGAGTATAATATATTATATAGTTGTATAGTTGCTTCGGTTTATGACGAGATAAGCCCATTCGTGCCGGCTGACTTTCATTTATTTGCTAGTAGATTGATATCCAAGGCCTGCCTGATTATAACAGGTATGAAAAGGGTAGAAGTGTATAAAATAAACAACGAGAGCGTAATAGGTGTTGTATACTTAATAAAAAATACATTATTAGAATGTGTTAGTATTCTACAATTTAACTTATCATAAACCTAATATCTACAAATATTTTTATATGGTAACATTTGATAAAATACACTAGCATCCAATAGTAGGCACTGTATTACAGATACAAAAATGGAAATGCTGATATTAATAAAAGAAATGGTTATAATATATAAATGACTTTTATAAACCACTGCTTTTCTTTCGAACAAACTTTTTGACTTTTAGGCCTGACGGCCTTTAAACTCAATCGGAAAGTAATTTTAAAACTAATAATGATATTTACGAAATGAGCGGTTGAATAATTAACCTAATTAATAAAATAGTAAGTACAAAAATATTCCGATGTGCCTAACCCACGACCTTCTTCTTAATAAACTTGATAAATGAATATACCTCTTCAAAATAAAAACAAAACGCCTTTATTATAAGTTACTTTGTTTATCCTTCTAATAATATAGTTATATAATTTTGGAAATGAACATTATATAGCCACACTGTAACAAGGGGTGGTAACCCCTTGTTACATTTTTTATAATTTCCCACCCAATTCACCCAGCTTTTTTCATTTTCATACCTAAAAAATGTATGGATATTACGAATGTATAGTTTACATCAGCGATTAAAACGTACGATAGTAAATCTAAATTATGACATCTAAGGGTTCTTGGCTTTACTATTTACTAAATATCGTAAGTTATAAGAAGTATCACATATGGGAGGAAAATTGAACAAGGACTATAAATAGCACTTCAAAAACCGTCCACAATGGCGCTAGTGTAGAAAAAGGGTTTTTGTATATAAATGTGTGTGTGCGTTAATTCTTGGCTCACGCATGGATGTAGTATAATAACAGGATGGCTTACTCGGAAAAAATGTATTTACGAAAGTGAACACTAACTCAACGCATTAAGTATTATATTCTAATGGGCATTACACAGATGCCGATCCGAGCCGAGCGGGATAGCAATATGTAAGAAGTGTGTCTCGTTCTTTTATCTTGCCAGCTTAAAAATGTATTTTATTAAAAATTTGGGCTGATCAAAAATTTCATCGAAAAAAAATGTCTTTTTAATATTATTTTGACAATTGTATGTCTAGAAATTGTAATTGAATTTATTTATTTAAATATATTTCCAATTCAAAAAGAAAACATAAATTATTATTTTGCTTATTTCTTTTATTTCTTATGGTAGCCCAGTTAAGTGTCATCTTGACATTTTGTATTGTAATGGTTGCTATGGTTACTTAAATAACATAATTAGTCAATCAAACTACTATGGTGACCATGATTTTTTGAAACGAAGTTCCTTATGGCAGGCTTGGAGGGGAATAATAGCAATGCGAAAAGCAATGGTCAGAACGTGAGACAGAGTGACTCCGTACTAAACTTCCCACGTTCCTAATTATTTTAATCAGTTTGAATCCATGGCATCTTTAATTGTTTTGTAATCTTAATTCAAGAATGCGTTATAATGAGAGTAAACCTAAGATTTGCAGTTAATATTTTGGGATGATAATGATAACTCGACCACCTGATGACGGATTCCTGTCAAGTCTGTAGTATGGAAGTATTTGTATTATGTATTTCGTAATCCATCTACTATTCTTCAGATTTTAACCATTGCTAATGTTGGTATTTTCGTTTATAAGTAAGTATAATACTTGTGTCAGATTTTTCAAGCACCCTAAATGCATTCAAGCTAACTTGCGATATCTGCCGGGGCTAAACGCGCCTTTTGAAGAACTTAAAAACTCGAGATTTATAATATTATGGCAGACGTGGTAAACTCATGCAGCGCTTAAAACTGCATACATCAAGTATGTACTAGTAGGATATAAACCTTACAAAAAAAAAACCAATAAAAAAAATTAAAATTAAATAAAAATTTTCAATACCCATTTCCTGACAGTTTGAATTTTTGAAAGACATTTGTCCCACCTGTCAAAATCTTATTGTCACCTTATAAGAAAGGGACACACTCCTTAACACTGGCTATCTCTGTCGGCTCGTTTTTCTGTTACGAGTTCTCAGTCCTGTTATATATTATTACGTCCATTTGGCTCACGCCTCACACACGTTTAAAATTTCCTACTTCTTTTTGATAAACACTTTTCATATACAGAGATGGTAGGTACTTCTTATTTTTTAATAATCCATACACACAATAAAAATACATCAAAGGCACATTCAAGTATCAAATTTTGCGAATCATAAAAAAAATAATATAAAATCTTAACCTAAAAGCTTCCATTAATATTATTAATAAGCTTTCTAACTCATAGCGAAGATAACGAGTTCCAAGAACAAAAAAAAAGTAACAAAATATATAACAATACTTTAAATTGTAAAAATCATATCATAAAGAATCACAAAATATTAAAGTATATAATAAATACTAAAAACTATGTAACCATAAAGATACCATAAAGTTAACATCTAAAAGCAACAAAAGTTGAAAATAAATGAAATTTTTAAAAGATTATAAACGAGAAAATTTTATTTTTAAGAAAAGGCACATTTATTGCTACCAGTATTGTTTGTATTTATGTTATGATATAATTTTATTTGTATAAAAAAAAAAAAACAAAATAGACGATAATATCACTATTAACTATGAAAATGATCAGTTTTTTTAATACAATCTTGTATAAATATTTACAACGTTCATTTCAATTAATGACTATTTGCAAAAAAAAGTCATTAAAAAGAAGTACCAAAGACACTATTCCCATATTTTCTCTATGCTAGTTGTTTGTCAATGGCAATGAAATATTATAAAATGCAAGTGTAATAAATTAAAACCTTTATACAGTTGTCAAATCAGAGCAAATACCACAACCCGAGGCCTACCGAATCAGACCTAAACATAAAACTCTAGCGAGTTGGTCCGTGCGTTTTTATAATATTCCAAATACTCCATCGGTGAATGTGAGTGTTTCTTCACAGCAGGGTCTAACTGCATTTGGTCTCCCCAATCCGCCTGTAATCATGTTAAAATAATATATTTCTTGGAAATTGTAAAACATAGACCTGTATTATATTTAGACCAGTTATGTTGTTAAATAGAGTCGGAATATAACTTTTACCATATAAACATATATGTTAAAAAACTGGGTACGTGTCTTCACTTAAAATATAGGACTAGGAGATTTTTTTTGTTTATTTAATAATAATTTTCTTATCTTTCCCACACAGACTTCTCCTCCACCGGTGAGAGAAAAATAATCTTATTTTCTCAGATGCAAGAGGAAATTTTGAAATACCTATTTAAGGTGCTCCATTCAGGAATCAAAAATCTCATTTAGATGTGGAGCCAATACCCACTAAACCACTGTCACTCATATAATAGCTTTGGAATAAAAAGAAAGAAACTTACAAAATTGGGGAAAACAGATCTCTTCTGCACAAATTTCTTCTCGTTGATACACCTCAATAGATACAGCCTTTCCACCCACGGCCAGATCATGTAGTCCAGCATGCCAGGGGTATCCCCACCAAAGTAATTAGTTCCTGGAAAAAACTCGCCATCAGTTCATTCCAGTGGTAAGCTGGCGGGGAATTTTACACTAGACAATCGGCACATATATTTGTAATGTACATATTATAAAAAAGGGAATTATTTTGCTATAGTATATTATGTTAAAAAGTAAAATGTAAGTATGTCAATTTTTTAGCAAGACAAACTTCGGACTTTTATTTTCACCTAAACTTCAAATATACCCACGAAATTTATATTTTTACTAGAGGACCCGACAGATGTTCTTTAGATACGAATCGATCCAGCCGTAAAGTTGCAGTATAGATAAATTACCTAGACACCGACTGCAGCGCCATCTGCCGGACTGATTTGTGAATATAAAGTATAAAACATCCAGGGCACCACTCAAACGCCTACAAAAAGATTCATTTAACTCGGTCCAAACGTTTAGGAGGACTTCAGTGACATACACCCATACAGTAGAATTAGGTATACATAGAATTAGGTAAGAATAAACTGACCTCTCGACGATGGTCCAGTGGTGGATGGAGTCGGCCTCTTATGCGAGAGGTCCGGGTGCCCCCCTCCTCCCCCGTGTGTGTCTTGAAATGGGTTTTTCTAATTTCTAAGTGCACCCCAAACACGAGACCATCGCTCGCTCACCAGTGAAGGAAAACATCGTGAGGAAACCTGCATGCCTGATGAGATTAAAAGCTCTGAAGGTATGTGAAGTTCACCAACCCGCACTGGGCCAGCGCGGTGAACTATTGGCCCATTACCCTCCTCGCCTGATTTCGAGGAGGAGACCTGTGCCCAACAGTGGGGCATAAAGGGTTGATACTTTAAACTGACCTCTCGAGCCCAGCTCCTTCTCTAGTATGTCCACGGTTTGCAAGATTTGCTCGCTTCCAAACGCGAAGTTAGTGTCGAAGCACTCCAGGCTGCCCTTGATAAGCTGAAAATAATATGAATTTGCACTAACATAATAAAAATGGAGACGGTATTGACAGCGCTAAGTTTTTCACATGGACGAAAGTAATTTTTAGAGTTGAGGATGGTAACTCAAACTTCAAAAAGGGTTTAAGAAAATTTAATTATAAGAAACAGTCTTTCGTCTTTCTTCGTTTAACTTGAATCTCCCGTGAAATAACGTACCTACGGAGTGTTCTCTCCAAATCCCTTAACCCCAAACCACTGTTTAATGTCTAATATACAAATCTCTTCCTCCTCTTATCAATATCATAAAAAAATAATAGATAAAAGCTTCGAATTTCGGCTTAAAAAATTTACTAAGTTGTCTCGTCATGTACGCATATTTAGATTTTATTAATTTACTTATTACCGTGTTTATTATATAGTGTATCATCATCATCAGCCTTTATCCGCCTCTATCCCGCTTTACAACGGCCTCCTTCAATGAACGCCAAGACGACCGATCCCTTGCTACTCGCATCCAACGTCCCATCTGGGACTGGGACTCCGTCTTCCCATCTGGTTAATGGCCGATCAACACTTCGTCTACCTAAACGCCTCCACTCTTAAACCTTAATGGCCCATCGGCCAACCGTTCTTCTGAGTGCGTGACCAGCCACTTCAACGTGCTTATTCTTCGCGTGATATCGGTAACTTTACTTCTCTGGCGGAGGTCTTAGTTTCTTGTATACAGTGTATACAGTTAGTAGTTACAGTTATTATAAAGTTATTCAAAACATTTCATTATATAAAAATCGTCTAGCACGATGTTTCGGCGTATAGGCTTTATTCAGTCTTGTGAATTTCATAGATAAAACCGCTTACCTCATTGAATCTCTCAATAAGAAGTCTGTCTTGCGCCTTCACATACGGATCAGTTGAATGTAGTGGATTTCTTGGGTATTTCTCATCTAAATAATCGCAAATAACAACGCTCTCGAACAGATACTTATCACCTTGTTCTGTTGGGATTTCAAGAACCGGAATTTTCACTGAAAATAAGTGAAAAATTGATTACACATGTTGTATAGACATACAGGAAGAAAATGTCTCCATATAAGGCACGAAAATAAGCCAATAGTTTAACCTCACAGGAGTAGGCAGGAGTAGGTAAAAAAAATAAACTAATGTCTGTTCTACGACTGTTAATACTACGCTTTTTTTTCAAACAAAGTAAACAAGCTAATGAACTATAGCTTTTATTTTTAAACAGTAAAGATTAAAAATATCAATTTAGCTGTCCGATTGAATGTTATCAGCTTCTTCTTCGAAAGGATATTTTGGTCAATAAACGCGGCCTTTGAAGTGCAGTGGCTAAGTGCAAAACATAGATCTACAAATGTTCGTGACATTTACGTGACAATACAATAAAAAGTTGAAAAATTATTTTCATTTCATGTTTTAAGTTAAGTCGGAAAACGTGACACAAATATTGTTTTACTTATAATGAGCTATCGAGCCCTGTGTAGAAGCCGGCCATTATTAATATCTACTCACATCTAGGATTCTTGGCCTTGAACCAATCGGGAAGTCTTAATGGATCCAATCGGTATATTTCATATTGAATCTTCTTCGCTTCCAAAATGAGAAGAACTCTGTGGCCGTATGGGTTCATGTCTACATGGTACAGCCGAAGCTTGTTCATCAATGGTGGCGGTTCTGGAGGACCTGAAAATAATACATGTTCATCATGGACACCGTGATAAATATGCAGCGTTGTTTTATTAAGTGAAACCTTCTTTGGCCGAGTGAGCTTTTAGTCGAGGGGAAATCTTATAGTTTCGCGTCACCGACATGCTGATGAGACATTATGACGTCATTACGAATTTTAAAATTATCAGTGCCAAAGAATTCAATCAGACGTACATAGAAAGACAGTTCTTAAGAATTTTTTGTGCCGACCTTATTGGGGAAATGTCCCCAGATATCCTAGTAGTCCTCATATGCTGGGGACATCGCGGTGTCCCTCTCGTCACGCCGCCAAGCGGACGTTTACATCGCAGAGTTTGTCCTCAAAGTGATCATAAGAACTGTCCTTCTATGTACGTCTGAATTCTTTGTCAGTGCTCACTGAAATTTGAAATTCCATAAGGTCATTTGTTTTCACTTCTATCAGCAGTCCCTTTAACTGTTATTTTTTTTAACGGTCTATCGATACACGTGGTGGTATATTATTACCAAAGCCCGCCACACCTTTTTTACAGGTTGGTGACTTTTCAAATAATATGAGAGTTCTCTTTTCTTGAAAGGTCAGTATGTCGTATCGGTTAGGAAACGTAGCTGGTTAGTAGGTAGTGTAAAAGTATGTGAGGTAGGCCGTAGGAATGCAAAAAAATATGATCTCACGGATTTTGTGTATTATGTGGATTTTTTTTAATTTAAATCTAGCCTCACTCGTGTTGGGCTAAACTTAGCAATTTCACAGTATTAGAACAATAATTTTTTGGTTGTGTGGTTTTTAGCAAGTTTATTATTAGATCAAAATAAATTGATAAAAAAAATAGTATTATCATGCATTAAATCCAGCTGCTATTGATGGCCAACAGCCAACAGCTAGACTAGCATAACATTTTCAGCTGAACAAAGATTTAATTATTGTATGAAACTAATTTCACCAATTACGTTGTACCGTGTTATAACTTTACATATTTTAATTGTCGAATCACGATTATAAATGCAAATACACAACCGTTAAAATCGTGGTAACGACCTTCTCTTGCAACATTAAGTAAACTTATATTCATATAATGACGAGAATATTTTATACATTTCAAGATTACCTTGTAATGAATATATTGCATTTTTACTTATTATTATCATCATCATTATCAGCCCTTATCCGTCCACTGTTGAACATTCAACGAATATCAAGTCGGTCGATCAGCCGCAACCTTGTGGCAAAGGGACACATACGCTGAAGTAGTGAGCTGTAGGGCTAAAAAACCATTTTGATATCGAGCTTCATCTGAGTGATAGAGTTCACTTTACGCTCACTTCGAAAGCGAACTTTATTGATATAGATAGATAGTCGAGTTTAAAAAAATACAAATTCGTCATATCACCGCGGTTTCCGCTTACGAGATTCGAAAACGACCTTACAGAATCCTACTGCTTTGGGAAGAGTGGTTTCCAACTTCCAGCTAGAGAGGTCGACGATTTCCGTAGAAAGTCCTGGCTGGATGGGGGAATGATGGGAATCGACGACTTCCTATAGTCTTGTGTTAATATAATGTTTGTCAGTTCCGATATAGAAGGCAATATTTATACTAATCATTCGATTGTAGTCTTTACCCAGTATGTTTTGTATTTATTGAGGGATATTATCTACAATTTATATATGATATTAGAGGTTAACATTTAATGATATTACACAAATTATGAATACTATAGGGGTATATTTATCTAATATATAAAATTCTCGTGTCACAGTTTTCGTTGCCATACTCCTCCGAAACGGCTTGACCGATTTTGATGAATTTTTTTGTGCTTATCCGGTATCTATAAGAATCAGCTAACATCTATTTTTCGTCCCCCTAAATGTTAGGGGTAGTCCACCCCTAAATTTTTTATTTTATTTTTTAGACATTTTTTTTTGTTTTTCTATTTTTATGATAAATCATACAAAAATACATACAACCTTAAATTTTCACCCCTCTATGATCAATCCCTAATTTTTAATCGCAATATTACTACTTTTAGCAGAACGAAGTCTGTCGGGGCAGCTAGTATACTATATAAATACTATACTATTTATTTCAAGGATTTTTTATATTTTTGTGACAAATCAAACCGCGGGAAACACTAATAAGAAAATCCCAACTAAATATTATAAATCTGAATGTAAGTTTGTTTGTTACGCGGCAAATACTTAAACGATCATCATAAAATTATATATATAATATTATGTAAATTCTTGGAGGTACTAAATGTAACATAGCGTACTTTAAAAAAAAATACTGTAAAGGAGAAGGTCCATTTCTGGTCTAGTCTTGTACAGTATACTATAAATAAATAAAAATACATAGATTTCATTAAAAATAAAATAAATTAGTTTATCGTAATAAGTTACGTGCAAAAAATAAAAAAAAATATCAAGTTTTTCAAATATTAGCTATTCCACACAAAGATGGCGGCTATTACTTAAATGTCATTATTGAAAAATGGCGTCACTCATGGTACTTTCGTAACTTTATACATAAAACTATGTGTCTATTTCAAGCTTTGTTATGGAGTTGTTAACTCGTGCTTTTGCATTTTTGTGCATATTTTGACGAATTGGGCTTTTTATTTGGTCTTAGATTTATAGCCATAAACGCCAAAGAAAATATTTGTACGCCATTGTTATATCATGTAGTGTTGCATATCTTGGAAATATTAAATTATGCTTACGCTGAAATTGAAAAGAATTTATGGATATAAACAAATTAAAACTGTTTGAATATTTATTTTCCTTCATATCATTATGTGTACAAAAGTAGACCAACGTCCCATACAATTTTGGACCGTCTCCTTTAAGACGCGGGCGAAGATGCGGGCAAAACAGCTAGAAATATAATAATAGTAAACACTGGATAGCCGGTTATATCAGTCAGCAATCAGGCCAACGAGGCAAGCAGACTTATCGAAAATCGTGCGCCGAATTTAAATTGTTTACACAGACCACTAACTAGTAAGACTGAGTTTGAAACGTCTGGTTCTGCATCCACTTTGAATATTTTTGTATATTTTCCTATGCGTTATAAGTTTTTTTGCTCCATTTTTTTTTAACTTTTTGATTGCGTGCGAGGATTATATCAATTGAATGAGAACTACATCCAGTACCAAGTGGACGGATAAAACCTGATGATGATGTAATTATGTACATTCCTTAATATATTTATTTTACAATCGTACTATCGTATTATCGGACTAATATTATAAATGCGAAAGTTTATAAGTCTGTATGGATAGATGGATGTTTGTTAGTCTATCACGTAAAAACTACTGAATGGTTTTAACGAAAGTTTACAATTACATATAATATTTAAACTCATACATCAGAATATCGTACTCCCACGTAAACGGAAAGTACGCAGGGCGCTGCTGGTATAATATGCTACTCGGTAACGTGGGCCAATAATACAACGCGATTCTGTGGTTTTTAAGAGTTTTCCACAGATCAATGACTCCTATACAAAAATATGCCAGACATTCGCGGATCTCTAAAAACGGAGACATTGGTTACGTAACTAGTTAATGTAGGTCATTGAAATAATGTGATGCACTGCAATGTGATTACAAGTTTTGTAAGGTACAAGAATTTCGGCAATATGGGGACAGTGGTATCGAAACTGATAAGGGATTTCGTACAGTAGTTTACGGTACGGAATCCATATTTTTCTTCCGATAGACTAGGGTTTCTCGCTGTCTTTTATGTTATGAGGCCATTTGCGACAAGAAACAACTACACCCATCACATTAATATCAAAAATATATTTCTATTCGCACTTTATTTGTTACCTTTTATTCAAGTAAAAACCTTATTTTCTTCAAAAGTAATTTGGGGGGAGTGGGGGTTGTATTAGATATTTGCTGTCACCTGAAAATTTTAACAGGGGTTCGTGGAGCCTAAAGTTTGGAAAACCCTGCCTTAGACTACTATGTACTGACCATAATATAACTAGTGAGTGGCCAATGTATTCTAATTCCGATAATAGCAACGAGAAAAAAAGGATCTGGATAAGTGACCCCGTATCATATTAACAAAAGTTATGTTTAAATGATTAAATAGTAATAATTAAACCTATATATATCACCTACAGCAACCGTGCACTTTACAGCAACCATGGTCACGGGAAGTAAGTACTACTAAAAAGATGGTAAAATAAATATAGTAAAGTATATATAAAGTAATATAAGTAAGCCGCGATAAATTAATCCTTAAAATTTGTTTCACTAAAATGAATGAAATACGTGTAAAAATTATGAATCAATTTCACATAATTTCACAAGAATACGTGTATTTTTTCAATTTTACTATCAAAAAGTGCATGCGGTTAGAAGAATATGTGTTTATTGCATTTTTTATGTGAACTTTAGTCGCGTTGAGCACTTTTAGTAGGGGAAAACCATCGCTCCACCATGGCTCAGGTCTTGTCGTGGCAGTGAGGCCTAGGATGTGCCCAGCACCATGGGCGAAGCGAATTGATCCGAGGGGTCAAGAGCGGGGGGGCTAGGGCGAGGACGAGAACCTCGCCCCTTACCCCCTGGTTGTTCTGTGGTGTAGAACAATCCCTCTGTGGAATTGGCGTCGATGCCCCGAGGGACTGACTAGCCATCGAGGTGCCCCGTTTGCTAAACAGATCAGGGGCACCTCACCAAGGTCACGTCATTGGTGGCACTCACTTAGTACGTAGAGCTGCGTCCACCTACCAGCTTTCGGGTTCAGCGAGTCCCACATACCCGCCTGGGGAGACCCAAGCCCCTGTGGGATGCCTCAGTTCATTTCCCAGCGTTAAAGAAAAACGGGGGAAAATCTTATACATTCGGGTCAACGACACGCCAATGTGATATAATGACGTCATTACAAAACTTTTTTTAAAATTTAATTTTGAAATTTTGTTACGGTTAAAAAAAAAATGAGATAAATGAGTATAAATGTAAATAAAAGATGTAAAACTGTTAAAGATATATTATGAAATAAAAAATGTTGTACATTAAAAGTTAAGTTAAATTTGGAAAACAGGTTTGGGTCCGACTATTAAAAATATGAGAAAATTTATTTAAATTAGCTAATTAAGGTTGTAAGAGAGCGTGGATTCGATTATTCCTGATATCAAGTTGGGAGCTAATTTAAAAGAGAACTTAACATAGACTGCGTCCGGTCGCGTGCCACGTGGTCCGTGCTTCGTCCAGCGCGCCGTCCCGTCGCTCAGCGTGGCGGTGAGCAGGACCGAAGCCAGCACTGTGGTGTGCGGTCCCCGAAGAGAGAGGTCAGGAGAAGTATGGGATCAGTGATTCCGTGGGGTCCGTGGGTAAATTAATAAGTGGGTAGTGGGATCCCAGCTGCTCTGGTTCCCGTCGTCTGCTTCCTACTCGACCCCGTCCACAGCTACTCGGCCACGCCCAGGATTAGCACCGCACCGACCACGACGGCAACGCCTGGGACCCTGAAAGGTCACGCCAACACGGGTGAGCCTTTCCATAACCAACCCCCATGAATGTCCAGGGTTGACACGGAAATGGCCATTAAAAGCATAAAAGCACAGAACACAATAGAAATAAGCACTAAGCCCTATGATAAAATATTACTAAAAAAAACACTATTAAATTGTAAGGCAGTGCATTTTGGTTGTAAATTAATTTTAGCGTTTTACATTAATAATTATAAGCAGAAGGCTTACACACTAATTATAACAAAGAGATTACTTAAGATAACACGTGTGTTCCTACAAGGACTCACCCACTAAAATATAACGCGGCGCGTGTGCGCTTCTCAGCACTCTCCGGCAGAAAAAGAACGATCGACCGGTCCGTAACCCGCACGACTCGATTCCAAGACGCACCGCATATCGTGACGTCGTAATATGTCTTGGCCAATAGTGATCGAGTAGGCGAATGAAGAAATTCGCGCGCGGAATATGAATTTAGTATTAAAAAACGAATAAAATCTATGTAACATAATATATATGTTACAATACCCCCCCCGTCAGAGAAGAATTTTGCTTCTCTGGCAAAATTCTGAAGAAGGTAACGCGAGAAGAAACTCTGGCGCAGCGCTCGAGAGAAAGAGAAAAAAAAATTCAACGCTACTGATTCTACTTCTCAAAATCAAGATAAGAGTTGTTAACTCATCCGTAGCCGATCACAGAAGTGCTACGCTACGTAAAAAAAATTTTGGCTTCACTGCTACACTGCGCTACGAGATGTAGACAGCGTATCCGATCATACGTCCCTCACATTCATCATCATCCTAATTCTCACAAGCAGCGTGCGTTATCAGTACTACACAAACAACGCCCTGACACAAAGAGATATGGTCTACTATGGACACACACTCAAACAGCTACTATAAACCGAAAATTATATTAAATTTAATATGCCAAAAAGTATTCCCGATGAAGGCTTTTAGCATGTGTGCATATACTATAATATAAATATGTGGAATCGCCACCCGTCCCGGAATTAGATAAGCTATATCAGAGTTAATAACTTATGGCGTAGGCTTAAAATAATATACAAGTACAATTAAGAGATGTACTCGAGTTATTGCTCAGTGGAATAACTCAAATATATTACCAAAATACATAACTGGCACAAAAGTCATTGCTCAGTGGAACGACTTGTACCCTAAATACATAACCAGTACATAAGATATGTACCATAACACACAACAATCCATGTCATGTACCTATTGTATGTATATGCACGCTTTAGAGATCATCACCCGTCTCAAAAATTGGAATACATAATGTAAATTTTGAAAAAATAATATTGTTTTTAATATATCCGTTTACTAGCTACCTATTATTTTTAGGTTTTCAATATTAATTTAAATAAATGTGAAACTATAAATTAATATCTGGCATATGCCTAAAGGCCTAACATAATATAACACCTAACAATTCACTATTCAAATCTAATAATACGTCATACGCTAACGTTAGCCGTTTAATGTTAAAAAAAAATGAAATACGTTAAACACTAATTCAACTTTATGCAAGATAAAAATTTAATATAACGTGTCATCGTGAGTCCTTATTGAAACAAACCCCAGAGATAATACAAAATAATACACAATAGATAACAAAAGTAAACACAAAAGTATCCGATACAGAGGGTATTCGGAAAAAAAGTGAACAAACAAGCCAAGTACAAAGATTACGAGTTACAAAACACTTATCATTCATTCTTAAGATTGAATATTTTATGATTTCATAATTGAAACTTTTATTATACTATTTTATTATATTCAATACTTACATTACTCATTTTTATCACTATTCACTTTATGACATATTAATTAAAATTTCGACTACATTTTAACACTTTATGATTTAGCATTTTTAATTTAATATTTTAATGATTTAATATTTAAAATTTTAACTACATTTTAATATCACTTTGTAACTTGGTTTGTTAATATGTATAATATGTTTAATATGTTTAATATGTTTAGAGAGAACATTAATTATTAACAACATCACACAATACACAATTCACAACACATACATTTAAAAGACACGGGACCATTTCCACACCACCAGACAAACTTAATACCAGGAATATTTTAGTGGGGCCCCACGTTGGGCGCCATTGTTACGGTTAAAAAAAAAATGAGATAAATGAGTATAAATGTAAATAAAAGATGTAAAACTGTTAAAGATATATTATGAAATAAAAAATGTTGTACATTAAAAGTTAAGTTAAATTTGGAAAACAGGTTTGGGTCCGACTATTAAAAATATGAGAAAATTTATTTAAATTAGCTAATTAAGGTTGTAAGAGAGCGTGGATTCGATTATTCCTGATATCAAGTTGGGAGCTAATTTAAAAGAGAACTTAACATAGACTGCGTCCGGTCGCGTGCCACGTGGTCCGTGCTTCGTCCAGCGCGCCGTCCCGTCGCTCAGCGTGGCGGTGAGCAGGACCGAAGCCAGCACTGTGGTGTGCGGTCCCCGAAGAGAGAGGTCAGGAGAAGTATGGGATCAGTGATTCCGTGGGGTCCGTGGGTAAATTAATAAGTGGGTAGTGGGATCCCAGCTGCTCTGGTTCCCGTCGTCTGCTTCCTACTCGACCCCGTCCACAGCTACTCGGCCACGCCCAGGATTAGCACCGCACCGACCACGACGGCAACGCCTGGGACCCTGAAAGGTCACGCCAACACGGGTGAGCCTTTCCATAACCAACCCCCATGAATGTCCAGGGTTGACACGGAAATGGCCATTAAAAGCATAAAAGCACAGAACACAATAGAAATAAGCACTAAGCCCTATGATAAAATATTACTAAAAAAAACACTATTAAATTGTAAGGCAGTGCATTTTGGTTGTAAATTAATTTTAGCGTTTTACATTAATAATTATAAGCAGAAGGCTTACACACTAATTATAACAAAGAGATTACTTAAGATAACACGTGTGTTCCTACAAGGACTCACCCACTAAAATATAACGCGGCGCGTGTGCGCTTCTCAGCACTCTCCGGCAGAAAAAGAACGATCGACCGGTCCGTAACCCGCACGACTCGATTCCAAGACGCACCGCATATCGTGACGTCGTAATATGTCTTGGCCAATAGTGATCGAGTAGGCGAATGAAGAAATTCGCGCGCGGAATATGAATTTAGTATTAAAAAACGAATAAAATCTATGTAACATAATATATATGTTACAATTTTATCTCAAAAAAGGTTTTTACTTTTATCGGTTGTTTTGACTTCTATTCCTGCCGCTGCTATTTTTCGTATTTTGTGTGCCATGTGACAATTTTGAAACGGGCCTCAGGCGGAGTCACTGTTGTGCAGGTTTTGGGATGTCTCGCCGCATGGCACGATCAATATTAAAGACGCCATGGCAACGCGAGCTCATGCCCCAAGAAAAGTCAATAATCTTAACCTATTCATTAAAAAAATTAATTAACATAATATATAGATTGAAAATCTTTGAGGGTATGTGAAGTTCACCAACCCGCATTGGGCCAGCGCGGTGCACTATTGACCCATTACCCTGCTCGCCTGATTTCGAGGAAGGGAGACCCGTGCCCAGCAGTGGGACATATAAGGGTTGATACTTTACTTTACTTTTTTTTATACCAGTAACTCCAAATGAAAATGAATGAAATAAAAATAAAATAAATCTTATAAGTGGAACATGTCTGTTCATAGTTTTTAATGTAACTCGATTAAATGCGTAAACCGAGCTTAAATCGAAATACTTAATTGCGTTTATTTTTAACGATGAAATCGGCCCTTAAACTTATTATAAAATATTTTTAAACTAACATGATTAACATCCACATATTAAATGGCAAAGATAAATCTGTGTATAAGTATTATGGTATGCATGCAATATGCATACGAACTATTACTATGCCAATTACGCTGCTGCGAAAGGTCCATTCGAAAAACAACCATGAAAACTTTGGTTTTTTAAAAAATATTATTTTATTCAGACGGTTTCATAAATAATTATAGAATACCACTACATATTTATACTGTTTACTCCTGTGATCATTGTTTGGGAGAATTAATTGTATTTTATGTGCTCCTAGCTAAGCTAAAATTAAAACAAAGTTTAACCTAAATTTGGAATTGTATGAATTATGAAATAAATTACATGAATAACGTGACTTAACACATTACAAATAAAAATGGTAATGGCATACCTAATCCGATCAATAATTTTAAAATTGCTAATCGTAGGATTATCAAAACGCATATGTCAATGAGTCATGACATCACCGGGAACAGCTGTTTTTCATTGTTTTAGAAATATCAACATATTTTCGTTATACTCGTATTGTTTTACACAGAAAAGCTTTATTCTCTAATTTATTTTTATGATATAGCAGTGAAATATTAAAATATTTGTTTCTTTAGCATTGCAGAGGTACATTTTTATATATTAAAATTTACAGGACAGAATTTGTGCAATGATAATAGTTGTGAACAATAATGCGAAGGATAAAATTTCTTTTTAAAATATATAAATGATTTATATTTGTTTCTATGAGTATAATCGCTAAGTAAATAAACAAAAAGTATTTATAAAACATAAATTACAATAAGCTTACCGGTGTTTCTACTTTGATAGTAAGACATATTAAACTAGCACTTTTGATTTTAGCAAATATATTTAATTTTAAGTCACGCAGTGTAACTAACACACTATCTCGTATCGAAACCAATGTGGAAATAGGAATTAGGATACGTCACATTTAAAATAAGCTGCTATGACATCACTCGCGACCTGGTTTATCAAAAACCCGGTTAATTTAAATTGACATAAACAATAAATCTAGTGGTGCATGTTCATAGACATTCTTAATTTAGCTGGATAGTCATTTGAGGTCACGCTGCACGCAGCGGTAGCGCAGTACATTTTACCTACCGAATCCATTTTATTTGTGTACCTGCTTTTACATGCCGGTGGCAAAAAATTATAAATATCTATGCATAATAGTACTTGATGTTTCAGTGCATGATTTTAATTTTTAGAATAAATGAGTTCTATGGTTTGTAATTAATTTCATAGCGACGAAAAAGCTTATAATGAGATAATGCAAGAAAAAAATAAAAATATAGTTAACAAAACAAACTAAGGTTTAAATAAATTTTAAAATGCTTTTTATTTTACGTTTACGTGTAAATTTTAGTTAATAATAATAATTATTTGCACCACAGTAATACTTTCGATTTACTTACCTAAGTAATCTTACTTTCTAATAATCAGGTAGCTAAAATAATTTTTATTTTATTTATGTAATAATTCATATTATATCTAGATTTTGTGTGTTTTTCATAATATTTAAAAAAACTAGACTGTGCAATTAGATATCAGTGTGTAACCCAACCCAACGTTATTAAAAAATAAGAAACTACATGTCGACTGTCACTGAATTTGTCATAAATATTGGTGTCAATTTTGTAAAAAATAATAATTAAAAAATATATATTTTGATTTTAAACTCTCATATAATTAGATTTAAGGGCTGTCAAGTTTTTATATTCAATTATGTGTTTTTCAATATTTTAATTTGCATGAAAAAAATGCGTTTATTCAGCTAAGTTTTTTTTAATATTCGCGTCTTACATTGACAAAGTTGTCAAACAAGTTTGGTAAGTTAATTGCTTATGTTTTTGTATTCTTTTTAGTATTAATTTCAATTACCCCATCTGCAACGCGAAATTATACACTTTGCTTCCAAAAGGCTTAATATCATGACTATAAAATTGTAATAAAATGTTTTAACCGTGGATGAATATAATACCTAAAATAAACGTAACTGGCTATATTTTATTTTGTCTAACCTACAATCAGTATTATTTAATATTTATGTAATTTAGTGCCTAGTGAACATATATAATAATAGTAAATATTATAATAGATAGCTACTTTATTACAAAAATCAAGTAATGTAAATGCTAAGTTACTTGCAACTTAACTTTAACATTAGTTAATTTATGTAAAGTAAAGTTTGGTACAACAGGAACATATGATATTTTATATAATTCCCTTCTGATACTATTAGTTTCATATAGTTTTTCTAATGTTTATGCGAATGTCACTCATGAAAATGAAACAACATTTGCAGATATTATCATTCCCCATACTATACAGACCATTGTTACTGTAAAATATTTGCTTCAATACAAAACTAGTTTTGGGTTATGTTATATTAACAGCTAATGTAGTCAAATTTTCAGCAATTCAGAGGTCAGAATACTCTAGAATACATTAAAGTTACTTACCCCACAGTGAAAGAAAACTTAACATGTAAGCTTGTATATGATTATTACATTGATATGTAATTATATATTCCAGTATGAATAAATATGGAAGAAGAAGTATCAGACACATTCACTAGCCAACCAGTGGAGGAGATAGTCATAAAGTGTGAAGTGATAGAAATATCTGATGAAGAAGAGGCACCAAAGAAGTAAGGAATTTTTTATTATGTTTTTTAAGGTATGTGGGTCACCATCAATTGGAAAATAGAAATAAAATGTTGTGTAAGTTGTGTTGTTTTCTCAACTCGCATCACATTCTGCAACCAAGCTTTATTTGGTTTTATTTGTTTTATTATGCCATTGTTTCTACTAAAGCAAACAAAAATGATAAAACAAGGAAATGCATAGTATTAGGATGGATGATGATGACGGAGCTTAATGGTGTGGCGCACAACAAATGAAATGTATTTTCTCAGTATTTTTATGGGTGATACTGATACCTGATTAAGTTTATTAGTTCATTTAAATATATGACATATAATTTTTACTACACAAAAGTGATTTGGGATACATGTATATTTATTGTTAACTTAGCACATAAAGCAATTCGGATGCCCAAAGGAGATCCGTGTCCATTAAATCTAGCTTAGCTTAGCTTAAATTAAGTATGTAGGGAAGTAGTAAGCAAATGTAGAGTATATATTACATAAATGTAATTTAAGAGTAAGTACTAAAAAGTTATATTTTTGCAGGAAACGAAAACGCTATACTCCTAAAAAACCAACAGCATGCGACGAGTGCGGGAAAGTTTTTCAAACAGGTTATGAATTAAAAAAACATAAACGAACACACACAGGCGAGCGGCCGTATCAGTGCACCACATGTGGGAAGACATACACGCAACTGGGCCATTTAAGTATACACAGTCTATCTCATAAAGGTAATAATCTATTGCTATTGCTGTAGTAATACAAATAAAGATTGACCGGTTGACCACGGAACACTTGATGATGATATCAATAGAGGGAGAGGGGAGAGGATTAATAAAAAGTAGGCATTTCATTTATTATCAAATAATTATCATAGAAAAGTAGAACACATTCATTTCAGTATGCATGTGTTCAGTGCTTGCTTATAAGCACCTCAGTCGGATGGTAGAGTTCTACCAGTGGAGAGCTAAGCTAGGCTCGCTAGAGTATTTACAATATCCTTGTGTCCATTTAAAATTTCAATTAAAGTTGTCTCTTTGGTTGATTGTTTTTTTTTTTGGTGAATACTCTTTAAAATAGATTTTTCCAGTGCCATATAAAAAAAAATTTGAAGAAAAAAGAAATTAACTGTTCATAGGAAGTAAAATCATCTCATGCGTCAGAGCTGCCACATCAGCTAGTGCAGCCAGTTTATTTACCCTACTGTTTCAGGTATCAAAAACTTCAATTGTACGGAATGTGGGGCATCGTTTTACAGAAAGGCAGATCTAGACAGGCACGAGAAAATCCACACGGGCATCAAGCCGTACCAATGTGAAATTTGCTCTAAGAGTTTCATACAAAAGAATAATTTGGTAATGCATTTCAAAACACACATAGGTGACAAACCTCACCAGTGCGTTGTGTGCGGAAAGAGATTTCTAACACGGAGCAAGATGATGTTACACGCGAAGAAACATGACAAGGAGAAAAAGAAGAAAGAACTAGCACACATCCAACACTAGATAGTGCAATTTGTAATATTTTAAGCATGTTACGGACATTGTGGTGTGAGTTTAATTTTTCTTCGGCCTTTTTATAGGCCTAATGTGAATGAGAGGCCTGTTGCGTAAAGGTGTTGGGTAAGAGAGCTTTTTATTGGTCGATGTTTAACGAAGCGTCCAAGCCCAGGTTTGGAAAATAGACGATCAAGTGAATTTGTAAATTTGTATAGAGATCTGTAGCTTTGCGGATTTACAAATGTTTTGTCATATTCAGACGCCATTTAAAATACACAAGAATAAGGTTTGAATGATCGCATTTATATTTTGACACCAAAAAAAGCTTAAAAAGCAATTTTATGATAAAATAGTATTATTAAAAAAATATTGTAAGTGCAATGTTTTTATACCAGTAACTCCCAATGAAAATGAAATAAAGATATAAATAAAAGAAATCATATAAGTGGAACATGTATGTTCATAGTTTATAATATACATCTAAAAGTATAGGATTTTAAACTGATACATTTACATTTACTAAACTTTTTCAAACAGGATATTGTCCGTTCCGTGTATTTTAATTTTTTTTTTTCGAAATTTCGGGGACCTCAAAATTTAGACATTGCTTTGAATGCTTTGTTCATAACATAATATATAACATTAAAAAATAAAAAGATTTTAATATTATGTGGAACTTCCAAAGTATTTTTAAATATTTTTTAAATTTTTGTGACTCGACCATTTATGGTTTTTTGTCGCTAGTCTTTTTTTAATGTCGTGCTCTATGGGTCGAGAATGTGAAAACCTAAGTTGGAATTGGCTAAACTTGATATAATAAGCTTAATTTTGGTAGTTTTGTAAATAAAAATATGTAAAAATTGTGATTAACGCGTTTAACGTCAGGTTTTATAAGACACCATTTCTTTTTTTTAAATAGGGAAATGCATTTCGCATATAGCCGGAGTACCGAGTTAGGTTTGATCCTATATTGTACCTTTGTACCTTATGAGTTGTGACCCTATTGGAAAGCACTAACTAAACTAAAATACTAGCGACCGCCTTCAGAGGCTTTAGAGGGTCACCTCCCAACAGGCTGGGACCGGCGAAGTCACTACTTACTACTAGTAACCCCCTTACTAGCCGCCTGGCCTCTAATAAGCAGTCCCCGCAACGTTGTTTCTAAGTGGATCAGGGGGCTTAGTCAAAACGCCATTACGAAAACGACAGCGAAGTTCGTTCGTTCGACGTAATTTAGCCAATCACAACTTCGAACGAACAAACGAACTTCGCTGTCGTTTTCGTAATGGCATTTTGGCTAGGCCCCCAGGCTCCTATCCTCAACTCCACGAGCACGAGCGTTACAGAAGGCGGATTAAGAAGCGCTTCCTACGCACTGCCATTCTACTCCCAACAGGGGGCGACCCGGTTTATTACGGTTATTACGGTTTATTAAAAAAAATAACCTCTGTAATAATAATTATTATATTAGATCTTGTCTCTGACTGTGAAAATAATTGGCCATGCGTCGCCACGGCATGTGTCTCCACGCCAACAATCAATTTTACGTGTGGCTATAGATGTTTCACAGTAAGGCTATGCGCGCACGGGTTACTTTTGTCACCGTGACATTAAAGTTTTTGTCATTGTCACGTCACGTCTCCAAAGTGGTGCGCTCACGAAGGGTGACAGTGACAAAACTTTTTTGATATCGAAGCGTCATTTGCCGATATGTCTGTCATAAAAACCTAATGGCGCGGTGACACTTTCGTCACGGGCGTGTTCGCCAGTCGGCCGGCGTACATAAATGTCACCCACTTGTCACGTCATAACATGCGCACATCTCCATACATATCCATGGACTTGATAAGAGTGACGAAAAAGTCACGGTGACAAAAGTAACCCGTGCGCGCATAGCCTAAAAGAAAAATCATAAATGGTTTTAAATTTTCCATAATTCGTGAACAAAGATTCGTAGATAATGTCTTATAATCGAGTTCCTTGGAGTAACTAAACGTAAAAAATGTGGTAAAATATCTCGCTTTAAATATTTTTGTGAGTGTAAATAACCGCGATAATTTCAAATCTTGTACTTATATCATTTTTTTTGTACGAATGGCGTATGTGATGTTGATGTTATATTGTACAATAAAGTTAATTCTAATGATAAGATATGATGTAAGCGGGTAAACGATGTTATTGCACGGAATTAAAGATGTTTTTCTTTGATTTTAACTCGATAATTTTTGACCTGACCTTACCTCTCCATTCAAATATCCAAAGGCTAGAGATAAGTGGATTTCCCTATTTATTTTTACCGTTGGGGAACCCCAGTATTTAATAACACATCTCTTCTAATCTAATCTAATTATAACATAGTAACACCAGTTACAAATATAGGTACACGCAGCATTATCGTCTTTGACAACTCATTTAGAAATAGATTAAACAATAATAATAAGACAGTAGTGTTTAACAATATTGTATTTCTCCAGTTGAAGTTTTAGAAAGCGTATGAGTTTGTCGGATTTGAATGAGTATACATTTTTTAAACGACTTCAAAGAAGGAGGCTTTTCTCAATTCCGTACGTACGCTTTTTTTTACATTTGATAACAAAATTATTCAGTTTGACTAGGCTATGTTAGATAATATTTTATTTTTAATTTTGTGGTACGAGAAGGTAAAGTTACGATAGGGTCAAAATTACAACAAAGTTTCTTTTTAAAATGTTATATTTTCTTGTAGTCGTCAGGCCAGACGGTTTTTACAATCCAGTCCAGGTAAGGGGCCACCTTGGTATACACCGCGGTACCGCTGCCGCAAATTGGACCAAATGATACTATTCCCTCCACAACATAGGTGCACGGGTAATGTGAGCTGCTCAGATTTATCCTCTTCATCATCGGACCACCGCTGTCTCCCTGTCACAAGGAGAAATATATAAAGAGATTGATCTTTACTTACTACGAGATCTTTACTTACTATGGGGTTAGTAAAGATCTCGATCAGCAGTGCTATTCTGTAAGAAACGCAGCGCTGTCGCAATGCTGCGACGAGCACGTCGCGCCCACCGCGTTGACGTTGCTAGCTGGGTGTTTGATATGGCTTGACAAGCTTAGTGAATTCCAAGTTGAAGTCACAGCGCTGTCACAGCGTTGCAACAGCGCTGCTTTTCTTACAGAATAGCACTTAAAAAGCAATAGCGACGCGTATAGGATGGACCACGTGATTAAGCACGGCCTTATGTCAATCATACATCTCACATATTATCATTTTCGAACTTCGCTAACGCTTTCTTAATGGTATTTTGGCTAGGCCCCCAGTAGTCCGGGCTTGAGACTAAACATCAAACGAACCGGTGAAGGTAGTGTTTGGGTTTTTCTAAATTTCTAAGTGCACCCCAAACACGAGACCATCGCTCGCTCACCGGTGAAGGAAAACATCGTGAGAAAACCTGCATGCCTGATGAGATTGAGAATCTTTGAAGGTATGTCAAGTAGGCCAACCCGCACTTGGCCAGTGCATCGGTGAATCATGGCCCATTACGCCCTTCGCCTGATTTCGAGGAGACCCGTGCCCAGCAGTAGGACATCTATGGGTTGTTACTTTACTTTACTTTTACACGTACTTACTTGACAACTGTCTGTCGCTCTGCCATTTTCCTTTTTTCCGGACGCGCAGAACATCAGATCGGGGTCCCATTTGAAACTGGCCGATTTTAGGGACATGCATTTGCTTTCGTCGGCAATTTCAACTGTTATCTGTAATTATGGCGTAATAATACAAATATAATATGGTCGTCAAGCCACGCGAGGAAACGACCCTTGTAGTATTTTTTGAGGTTAAGGAGGAGAGAGAGAGAGAGGAGGCTATTTAAAATCTTGGAGGAATCAAATAAAAATAATCGGTTGTCTGTAAAGTCGGTTTACTGACGATAGTTGAACGTGATAAGAAAATACTGATGGGCCGATTGTGCCTCTTTGTCGCTCGTTCCGCGCTCTTGCTTGCACTTCAAGCCTTAAATGAAACGCTTCAGAGCAAGGTAACGACGAATGAGTCATGTTTTTCTTGCGTGCAGCCGGCTCCATCGAATTATAAGACGTCACGTTAAATATTACATGAGTTATGATATCCAATGGGATAGTGTCCGACCGAAACTAGTTTTACGACCGAAACCGAAACCGAAAACGAATTTCGGCAACGGTTTCTATTTCGGCCGAAACCGAAACTTCCTTACAAGGCTCATATTTTGAGGGAAAAAGAAAGAAAACGTTATTATAATCAGTCAGTCAGTCTTTATTGATTTCTCTTTAAATCACATAGTTACTAATATCACAATCACAATAGGTATAAGTATTTACTTAATATTTAAGTAATAAAATAAACAAAAATAAATCAATTTTATTCAACGCGCCGAACATGACCGATAACAGCGCGGAAACTCCCGAATGCACATTCGGTTTCGGTCGTAGTTTCGGCAAGTTTGCTGCCGAAAACGAAACTAAACCGAAACCCGTGTTTTTACCGAAACTCAACCGAAAGCGAAACCGAAACCGAACATTTGGTCGGACACTACAATGAGACGTATATGGACAAGGTTTGAAGGTTTACCGCTAGGACGCTCTGCCACCCCAGCTTCTCCCGTCAAACAGCTTTGCTGTGTTTCGGAGAGAGAGGCAAGACGGGCAGTGTTATTGCTGGCGCCGAGATCCAATATCTAGTATTAACAGAATAATTAGATCTGGTAATGGTCGCGGGAAGCCGCTGGATGCGGACAGCTCTGGACCGATCGTTGTGGAGATCCTTGGGACAGGCCTATACCCAGCAGTGGGCGTCGATTGGCTGACATGATGATGATGATTAACAGAATAGGCAACTCATAAACATGTTGCTTGGCCCAGTTCCAGGTAAACTAGTGCCCCCACCATGGTTCAAGCCTTGTCGTGGCGGTGGGGTTCAGTAGCGCAGGGTGACCCCAACACCTTGGGTGAGGCGAATTGAGCCGAGGGGGCTCTTTGTATCCCTCTTATAAGAAGAGGGGACAAAGGAGCAGGGGGCAAGGGGTGAGGATGGGAAAGTCACCTCATCGTACTGTCCCGACGTTGGGAGTGGTTATTCTGTGGTGCGGAACAACCGCTCTGTGGAAGTGGTGTCGGTCCCCTTAGGGACTGACTAGCCGTCAAGGTGCCCTGTTGTTTGTAGATCCGGGGTACCTCACTAAAAAAACAAACTCCAATTTCTCCTTCTGATTTCCGGCCCATTTCTATCTTACCTATCCTGTCTAAAATTCTCGAACAAGCCGTGGCAAAACAGCTTTCCTTATTCCTTGACAAGAATGGGCTCCTGAGTCCTTACCAATCGGGATTTCGTCCTTCTCATAGTACTACTACAGCTTTACTAAAAGTAACAGACGACATCCGATTGGCTATGGATAACAGGAAGCTCACAATACTTATTTTATTGGACTTTAGCAGTGCCTTCAATTCAGTGGACTATGATGGCTTGCGTGGCATCTTCAGATCAATTGGCATATCTCAGACAGCTGTTGCTTGGTTTGACTCGTACCTTAGAGGCCGCAAACAGCGCATTTACACACCGGAATATTGTTCAGATTGGTGTGAACTTACTACTGGCGTACCTCAAGGGGGAGTCTTATCGCCATTACTTTTCGCGATTTTTATTAATGAGATCACCAAAACAATTTCCTCATCATTCCATTTATATGCCGACGACTTACAGCTGTATAGACACTCTACGCTGGATAGAATCAATAATGCTATTGCTGAGTTGAATTGCGACCTGGAGAGATTGAATGAATGGGCTAATACTTTTGGTCTGATCGTTAATCCAAAGAAATCACAGGCACTGATCATAGGTAGTAGGCAACTACGCAGTAAAATTGATCTCCATTCTTTAGACAAAATTTTATATAATGGCAAAATAATACATTTCAGTAACACAGCAAAAAATTTGGGCTTACACATGGACTCAGAGTTATCATGCATATTAACGACCTCAGTAAGCGTGTGCACTACTCCTTGCACGCCCTGAAGAGGTTGAAGAATTTTCTGCCTACTAATATTAAAATACTATTAGCTCAATCTCTCTTACTTCCTCTTCTGGATTATGCGGACGCTTGCTTTTTGGATGTCACTGAAGAACTTTTAAATAAATTAGATCGTCTCCAGAATGCGTGCATACGATATATATATATGGGCTCCGTAAATACGATCATATATCTGAATTTCGCATAAAACTACAGTGGCTCCCGATCCGTCTTCGCCGCAACTTGCACATCCTAACTATTTTGTATAAAGTTCTTAACTCTTCCTCTCCTCCTTATCTATCTGAACGCTTTCTCTACACTCCTCCTAGCAACAGGCCCATCAGATCATGCACTGTAAAAAATGTATTATCAATCCCTTCCCACAACACCTCATTTTATGCAAATTCTTTCACTGTCCGTGCAGCCCAGTTGTGGAATCTCCTTCCTGATAATATACAGCAGAGTCCATCGGTTGCAACATTCAAGTCAAGATTGAAGAGTCACTATTTGTTGTCATCATGAAATAGTCCTATTTAATATTATGTATTTTTTTATTCATTGTGTCATGTAAGTTTACTTTATCAGAATATATATTATATCTTATATTAGGTATGTGTATGTATATATGTGTGTATATGTATGTATATATGTATGTGTATATATATATATATATATATATATATATATATATATATATATATATATATATATATATATATATATATATATATATATATATATATATATATATATATATATATATATATATATATATATATATATATATATAATTAATTGCATGTATTGTATATGTATGAATATATTATGTAAGTATTTGTATTATAGATCTGTAATTTAAATTGAACCTTATGTATGTTTGTGATAGTGTCATTTGTGTTGACATTTAAATGTAGCTTTTAACAGTTCAATATTTTTACCTTTTCTTTCTTAATTCTTATTTATGTACTACTCCGCATTATTTTATTTTTCTACACGTACGTTTTTAGGTCTGCACACCTGTGTATAAATACTATTGTAATATGTCGTTTCGTTATATATCTTTTATGTACATAAAGAATAAATAAATAAATAAAGGCGGCATTGGTGGCACTCGCCGGGCTTTAGTGGGTAGAGCTGCGTCCACTTGCCATCTTTCGGGCGCAGCGAGTTCCACATGCCCGCCTGGGGAGACCCACTCCCCAGCGGTATGCGTCAGTGCATTTCCCGGCGTAAAAGAAAAAAAAAGGTAAACTAGTGCACGTATAAAACATGGGCGACATTGACCACTTGCCATCAGGTGGCACGTCTGCCTTTTGCCTTTACATCCAACTAACATAAAAAACGAGCAGTTTCGATGTTCTCCATACAGCCGATCATGGAATACGATTCTTAAAGGTACCAGGCTAAGGGTCTTTTTTTCTTATACTAACAACAAGTAGCATCAAAGTGCGATCAAAACAGAAAGCGCGCACGAAATGCCTCTAAATTAACAGATCAACAAATAACAAAAGAGCCCAAACGTTACAAAAAAAAACCGGGGAGAGGGATCTAGGTTGACTGCTGCCCCACCCCGAGTCCAAGGCTGGCTACGCTCATGATCGTCTTCCCTGTAAATTTATTTGGCAGATCCCTATTTGGCAATGTTTAAATGTGGAACTTACTGTCATTAAAATGTCGGACGTTTCTTTCTCCTCTGTAACTCCCCATCCGGCTACTTCGTAGTCTGACGTCCTCTTGATGCCGGGGACGGGTAGACATGCAGGTCTAATAAACTCGGATAGTTTCACTCTACGAACAAATATACATTATGAATATACCTTATAAACTATTACGAAAACTCCCGAAATAATGTGGTTTTAGAATATTACGTAACAACTGGTCCCGACAGACTCCGTTCTGCCAAAAGTATCGCTCTTACAAACAGGAATTCATCTTAAAAGGATGTTTATTATATAATATAATATAACTTGTATTATTATTGTACCATTATTATTTTTATACTGTGTAGTAAAAAAATAAAAACAAAAAATTTAAACTAAGAAATAAAAAATACTAAAGGGCCTCCTCTTCAGCTAGTTGCCAGAATGCATTTAATACGAAAAATCAAACATTAGGAGTCTATAGGTTGTGTGGTCGATGGGTCCGCCACATATTCAGCTGAGTACGAATGAAGGCTGATAATGAATATATATTTATCAGGACACATTACACCAGAGACTATTTTTCTGTGCGACATTGACTACTTACTAGGTAGCTCAGAAGCTCGTGACCATTTAAAGTACGGAGTATAGATATAAGGAGTCCGAACGTAATTTTGAACAAATGGTCTCAATTTAGGGGACAAAAGTTTTGCCCGTAGAGCACGCCTTCTTTAATACTACTCGGTACTTACTCAATACTTTAAAGTACTCGTTTAAATCTTTACGCGGGAAGTATTGTGGCGCTGATTGGTCCGCTACAGTAGCATTGATATGCTAGCGCAGATAGCGGCAGAAAAAAGAACTAACATCTAGGTTTAATGTTTATTATTGTATGTACATATTATTATGTGAATACTACGTAAAAGCCCATATCGTTCGGACTGCGTGAGTTAAAGTGACATAAAATTGACACTCACGGCCTGTGCAGTTCCAGCAATGCGATGTCGTACATCTTTTTAGTTCGATGGTACTGTGGATGCCCTATTCCCTGGACTATATTGTACAAGGCACCGGATTGAATGTCTGTCTTGTTCAGGGCTCCTAGTAACGCGTATCTCACTTTTCCACTGAAACATATAACGTCATGGTTATAATAATATAATATTTAATCATTAAATATAATATAATATGTATATAACATGTGTATATATTTATATTTATTACGTTCTTCTTTTAATTTATGCACTTACTCTACTCCGCCTTCGTACTTGTTTCTATGTCACTCCTATGCTCAAAGGTTGTCTGGAAGAGATCGCTTTAGCGATAAGACCGCCTTTTGTGCTCTCATTTCTAGTTTTAATATTTGTATATTGTATTATGTTTTTGGTGTGCAATAAAGTGTCATTTATTATTATTATTATTATTATAACCGAAATAGAGCTGTAATGTTATATGGTTTGTGTGAAAACAAATTCCGCCAAATTTGTGCTGCGACGCTGCGCCCATTACGCTCTGCCCCTCTAGACAAGTGGCAAACGCTCGCTTTTATTCTTTGCGTTTATTCGCTAACCCCATTGGGTTGCTGCAAATTTTTTTAAGAACGTTTATTAAGATACATAATGAATATGGTTTAGTTTGTTAAAACATTTAACAACCTCTGCACTTCGTTTAAAACGAATATTATTGTTATAATATTTCTTTAAAAAATATTAATGTCGTAAGCTAGTTAATTCCCATACAATAAGTATTCTTTTCTATTATATTCGTTTAGCGTTTATGCTACTCTTCTAGGGGGAACGAATTACATACGTTTTTAGACGTTTTTACAAACAAAACCATACACTTTATGTGTCTTAATAAACGTTTTTAAAAAAATTTGCATCAACCCTATGGAGTTAGCGAGTAAACGCAAAAGAATAGAAGCGAGCGTTTGCCACTTGTCTAGGGGTGCTGATTGGCTGACGGCCATTGATGAATGATAGGCCGACGGGACGCATTGGTCACTGGTTGGTTCAATTGCTACTACTTCAGTGATAAATCTAATCTGGGTGCAATTTTCATGGTTCACATTACTAATATATCCGATTATCATATGCTCGATATATTTACTCGATGCTATTACATATAAATCTATTAGTACTGCCCGAAAAATCATTATTTTTTTTCTAATTAAATGATAATTCTTATTTGTTTGTCTTATTCGATTGTTAATTATTATCTACGAGATCCTTGAAAATATAAATGGAACGTTTTAAATAATTTTATCATTAACTAGCTGTTGCACGCAGCTTCACCTGCATTCACAAAAATTTAAAACGTGTCCCTAACTTTTTGAAAATTTATATAGCCTATGTTTACCGGGGATTGTGTAGCTTCCCAACAGTGAAAGAATTTTTCAAATCGGTTAAGTAGTTTCGGAGCCTATTCGATATATACAGACGATCAAATCTTTCCTCTTTATAATATTACTAGCTGTTGCCCGCAGATCGCCATTGCAACCCAAATATCTTACAGAACCCTGTTTTTTCCAGAATAAAATGTAGCCTATGTTACTCGTGGATAATGTAGCTTTCGAGTGGTGGAAGAATTTTTGAAATCGGTCCAGTACTTTTTGAGCCTACTCATTACAACCAAACAAACAAACAAAGTTTTCCTCTTTATAATATTAGTAATATTAGTACAGACTACAGATGTTGTGTTTTTGTTTGTCACTTACTGCTCCGGTTCATAGAGGACATGGCCGGCTGTCAAGATGAACTTGTCGCTGATAAGACTGCCTCCCCCGAGCCAGAGGATGTCGATGTCGCTGGTCGACACTCCATTGTGATAACCGAGGACTGCCTGCCGTGCACATATTGAAAATATAAAATAATTGCTAATGTTTGTTTGGATTTTAAAATCCATTCAGTATCTAGCGTTTATTTGAAAGTAACAAACATACATACATAGTAAGTTGATATCAACCCTTTATATGTTCCACTGCTAGGCACGGGTCTCCTCCTCGAAATCAGGCGAGGAGGGTAATGGGCCAATAGTTCACCGCGCTTGCCTAGTGCTAGTAGGTTGGTGAATTTCACATACCTTCAAAGACTTTCAATCTCATCAGGCATGCAGGTTTCCTCATGATGTTTTCCTTCACCGGTGAGCGAGCGATGGTCTCGTGTTTGGGGTGCACTTAGAAATTAGAAAAACCCAATTCAAGGCACACACGTGGGGGTCAGGATCGAACTCGGAACCTCTCGCATAAGAGGCCGAGTCCATCCACCACTGGACCATCGTTGCTTATGCATTCATAGTAAAGTAAAAAGTAAAGTTCCATTGCTGGGCACGGATCTCCACCTCGAAATGAGGCGAGGAGGGTATCGGTTTATAGTTTACCGATAAAAGAAAATAATTAAAAAGTTAATGACTTTCGGTCCTTCAGATATTGTTTTAAGCCTGTACGGATATAATATTTTCTAGAGACAGTATACGTAACTACATTCTAATTTGTAAAATATAAGTATAGGTCACAGAAATTTTCTGAGTCTGAAAAACCTGTATGGAGAATATCATTATTGGATTATTATTTCCTTAGGGCCCGTTTCACAATCTCCAGTTAAGTTCCCAATAGGCTATCGGCAACATATTTGACAGATAGAGTATGGAGTATCTGTCAAATATGTTGCCGATAGCCTATTGGGAACTTAACTGGAGATTGTGAAACAGGCCCTTACTCTCCTGTAAATATTAATAATAATAAAATCGCAACCTCCATTTTCAGTATTATTATGAACATCATATTATGATCTACTTATACAAAAATTTAATTTAGAAGTTTCGACTGTGTAGAAATGAACATTGCATCATATACCATGTGCGGGAATTGCCTGATCGCCGCTTCTCTGCCGTTTATTATGCGTAAATTGGAGCAGGGGATGCCACAAGTGTCCGTTCTCTCAAAGCTGTCGGTTTTCTCGGACCACACACATTTGTACAAGTAACGCCGACTGTACAGGCATTCTGTAGAGTAGAACATTTTTATTATCAACTAGCTGTTGCTCGCGGCTTCGCTTGTGTTAAATTCGGAGTAGCGCAGTTAGCGCAGTAGCCTGCTAACTTTCATCGCCTATTTCATGCCCATATAGGTAAAAATCTTAAAAACAGTGGAACAATTATTAATGGTTATTTAATTCTTGTCAAATGCCTAAATGCAAAGTTTCATGGCGTCATCTTCTATGTATAATGACGAACTTCCATACAAACTTTCATTCCCTATTTAAACCCCCTAAGCTTTTTTTCGCAACAAAAAGTAGCCTATGTCCTTTCCCAAGCTCTAATCTATCTCTGTTCCAAATTTCATCAAAATATGTTCAATTGTTTAGGCGTGAACGCGTAACAGACAGACAGACAGACAGAGTTACTTTCGCATTTATAATAATATTATATAGTAAGGAAAGGATAGTAAGGATTGAGCTATTTTAATTCGATCCAGCTGGCAAAATACATCGACATGATGCTCGTCGTGATCATTATTGTTCACGACGTATGTATGTACATAGAATCATGTAAATAATAATCACCCCGCTGGTGACATAGTCGATAGCCGTAGGTAATCTACGCACATACCGTGAACAATAATAATACCGGGTGTATTTGGAACGCTTTGAAAGATTTAAGCCTAATAATATAGGTACTATTTATATAATCCATATAACCTTTTTTTTAAGAAAATTTTAGCACTTATATATTTTGCATGCCCGCGATGAATGCACACACGCTAATGAATTGTCTACCGTATCGGATTTGACTAGTCAAATCATAGTTTCCAAAGTGGCAGGCGCGATTAGAAAGGGGGGTGACCCCCTTTTGTATAATCGGTGGACATCCTCATATTTGATAACGGCCAATAGGCTCAAAAGTCTAGATGTTTCTATAAAAAAATATGAATCAACTTACTGTCAAAAGCAAGTCTTTCCACCGGACTCGGAGCCTTGTCCAGTCTCGTTATCTCCAAAGGTGGACACTCTTTATGTTCTGCAGCTGGGGGGTAGTCTGGGAAATTCTCGCAACAAGTCAGAGGCTGTGAGCCATCGTATCTGCAAGTCTTAAGCAAATCTTACAATTAAATGTGAATTTAAAAATCTTTAAATTATAAAACTGGGCGATCCAACCAGCAGAAAATTTCCATTTCCCATTTCCGTTGCCCATATAAAATTCGCCGAGGGCTAGTTTAATTTGTGAGGTGCATTGAGGGGCCTGAGGTCTACACTTTATTAACTAGCTCTTGCCCGCAGCTTCGCCTGTGTTAACTAAGATTTACAACGGCATCTTAGCGGAATGATATATAGCCTATAGCTTCCCTCTATAAATGGGCTATCTAATACTAAAATAATCTTCTAATTGCGATCTGTAGTTCTTGAGATAACAAACAAACAAACTCTTCAGCTTTATATGTTAGTAATTAGTAAACGATAAGTTACACTTAACATTGTTATAGAGGAGTGCAAGAGTTTCCGTTTGTAACATAGTGATCAAATGACAATCTCCATTCAATAGTCTTTCCTGAGCAGATAGTGGAGGGCTTAATCTTGTAATAAATAAATATGCGCATGCGCATGCTTACCATATTCTTCGATCTCTTCACTCCATCTTCAGTGACGTAGAAATACTTTTGAAAAATACCAGTTTTATGGAACAAGTCTTTATTGGGACAGCAGAATACTCGTGTAGGGTTTGACAATTCGTTTTGGTAGACAAAAGCACATGACTGGAAAGTGAGAAGAATGTTGAATGTAGAATGTGAACAGACGAACGGACCAATTGATGTTGACGGACAACAGAGATCAAGGATAAACCAACGAATCAATTTTTTTTTTTTTTCTGTAGGTATGTGTGTTTATCACCGTAGTTCTCCTTAACAGGCCTGGTAATGGGCCATAGTTCACCAATGCGCTGGCTCAATGCGGGTTGGTGAACTTCACACACCTTCAAAGACTTTCAATCTCATCAGACATGCAGGTTTCCTTCATTGGTTAATGAGCGACGGTCTCATGTTTAGGGTGCACTAAGAAATTTAGAAAGCCCATTTCGAAGCCCCCCATAGGGAGTTCAATCCACAGGGATGAATGATGTCCCTATGGATTGAACCCCCCTCACAGAGGCTGAGTCCTTATCCATTTAGGTGATAGATACTTACACTTACTTCTGGATGTTTCATGTCCTTTAACATTTTTCGCGCAAACTCGCACTCATATCTTGTTTTGCAAGTGCCAACGCCACCACCAGTAAGACCACACGGGTCACCTGAACCCATAAAAATGGTAATCATTTATAAGCTCGGAAAATTCGGAAAGAGGTAGTGCCATTCAGCTTTGCAGCCGGGCCGGCACGACCGGGGTGGTACCTCTCGCTCACATAATACCGGCGTAAAGTGGCAGTTATGCTGTCGCGTTCCGTGCGGTTTGTGAGTTTCCGGTAGCCCTAGGGCTAGTAGCCCAATGGGGTATAGGGAAAAGGAGGGCAAATCATCTGCATAACCTCTGGTTACGGGGATGTTAATGGGCGTCGATAGTCGCCAAAAGGCTTCGACTGTTCGTTTGCCCTCGTATGCTATAAAAAAAAAACTCATTGGCTCAAATCCGCCCAAGGAAATAATATCAGATAATCAATATAACACTTTTGCGTTTTTACGTGCAAATTACGTACTATTTAATTTATTTCGGCGGGGACTTCTTACATTTATCTAGCATAATCATTATCTTAATTACTTATCGTATCAATCAATTAATATTGGAAGAGCTTGGGGAAGGCCTTCGCCCAGCAGTGGGCGAATTAAAAAAAATCATAATCAAATTACGTCCACTGACAGACCGACAGACACGACACTGACACGATACTGACTACAGGGGGCTTAGACAAAGTAACATTGAAAAAGAAATGATAGCGAAGTTCGAAAAGAATAAAATCTATGAGATTGAAATTAGTCGCGCTAAATCACGTGGTCAATCGTTATCGTAACAAAATCACAAACTGTCTATTGGCTATCGATCGTTATTGTCAATATCTTATTGGCTACGTAATTAAATAATTGATAACTCAGAGACGATGACGAAGACGAAAAAGACGGTATCTTTCCGCTACGATACGATGTTACTTTGTCTTCCTTTGACTCGATACCTACTGACACTCTCACGATACTGACACGACACTGACAAATGACAGGACGTTAGACAATCTGTAGGGTAGGGCTATTCTGAAGAACCATTTCTATATCGAGCTTCACCTGAGTGATAGAGCTCACTTTACGCTCACTTCGAAATTGATCTTTATTAATATACCTAGATAGATAGTCGAGTTTTAAATAATATAAATTCGTCAAATTCGTCATATCACTGTGGATTCCGCTTTCGAGATTCGAAAACGACCTTACAGAATAGCCCTACTATGGCTCCGTTTGATACACATTTTGGAAGAAATAGTTATTCTAAATCTAAAAAATGATACAACATTTGGTTTTGACAAAATACCGTCACATGTCAAGACCTAGACACTGATCCTAGTTTCACCACTTGTACAACATCGATATAATCTAGGTATGGTCGTTTACCTGATATCGAATAGAATTAAAAGAATTTTCTAGAATCTAGAGCACTCTGTAAACAAAAGCAGGCTGGAAGTAGTGTAGGCAATTATATAGTCATATCGATTTTGACTGTTGTCTCTAAACTAGCAAATTTTTTACAACGTAACTTTATTCCGCAAACATAGTAGATAAGAAGACGTTCTCCGTGCAGTGACCGGTCCGTGTTGGATGCGAGTGGCAAGGGATCGGTCGTCTTGGCGTTCATTTAGGCAGTTGGTCAGACGGATAAAGGTTGATAATGATGATAAACAATGTTCCTTCAAGGAATCAATTTGGCTCATGGAAAGGAAGGATTGTAAAGAATGAAAATTTCTGCTAACGGAGACAATAGCCAAATATCTATTCATAATATCAGTTATGGCCTTTAACATTGACGTTGACCCTCCACTGTTCGACAAACTGAAATCTATCAAAAATATTGCTCTCAAAATACCTACCTCTCGAAGAGTACCCAGAGTGCCAAGCTAGGTATATAAATCGGTACTCCTGCAGATCTCTAAATGTTATCAAAAAGACTTTTAAGATTAACTTTATAGTTAACCTAAAATCAGTTAGATTATTCATAATGACTGTTTTGGTTGTTAAAAAAATGTCTATAGCATTTTGTTTTTTCTGCTTCAGCCCAATCATAGTTATGCAATTTACTTTAAGATCTATTATCCTATGAAAATACATTAAAAACATAATGAAAGCAGTGAAGTCCTCTTGGACCTCGTAGACCACAAAAACTATTATAATTAACACATTAAAGACTAAGCTATACTAATAGTAATAATTATGTAAATACCTAGTTCTGTTTGACACCTACAAAAAAACAGAGCACTCAAAACACTGAATATATATTTTAACATTGCGTCCGCTAATGCAAAAACACTACTGATAATACATAATGTGTATGTCGCTCAAGAGCTTAAAATGTTTCTTGATTAATTGACCTTGCTCAGTAACATTAGTGATTAAGAGAGTAAATAGTAAACTCGGTGACAAAGATTTATTTGTTATACATTGACCAACATTGACTGACTTTTTATACCGCCTTCACAGTACCTTTTTTTTTTTTTTTTTTCGAAAGGATCTATGCTGTTGGCCTTAAGGCCTTAAAGCTACATCGGAAAAGTAGATGAGCAGATGGCTCATCTAAAAATTTTATAAAGGGGATTTACTCCCCCGCCAGCTTCCCCCGGGGGCGTGGCTTGACGGTCGCGTCACTACGTGGTGTAGAATTTAAACTATACACATATCACAGTACCTACACCGTACATTTATTATACTAATATTATAAAGAGCAAAACTTTGTTTGTTTGGTTGTAATGAGTACTGGATAACTCAAAAAGTACTGGACCCATTTCAAAAATTCTTTCACGGTTTGAAAGCTACATTACCCACAAGTAACATAGGCTAAATTTTATTCTGGAAAAAAATAGGTGGAAAAAAAAGGTGTAAAAAATCATCCAGAAAAGTTACTTATTTTGCGTACTAAGATCCCGTTGTAAATTTTAGTTAACGCAGGTGAAGCTGCGGGCAACAGCTAGTATAATATATATAATAATATTATAAAGAGGAAAACTTTGTTTGTTTGGTTGTAATAAATAGGCTCAAAAAGTACTGGACCGATTTCAAAAATTCTTTCACCGCTTGAAAGCTACATTATCCATGAGTAACATGGGCTAAATTTTATTTTGGAAAAGAAATAGGTTTCCGTAAGATATTTGGATTTTTCGGACACAAGGTGTAAAAAATTAACCAGAAAAGTTATTTATTTTGCGTACATTCATGGATTTTTTGAATTTTGGATGATTCGATCAGCCTGCCGAGTGCTTCTTCAAAGTGTTCAAAGTAATCTAATATTGAGTTTAGGGCCGGGTTCTTAGAATAATTATACTATAGAACCCGCCCACGCGCCCATTTTGAAGCACTTTAATTGGAGCCATAAATTGCTCCAAACGCTGGAAAAATCCGTAGATTTTAAATTTTATTTTTATTTGTTTAACATCACCTTGACCATACATGTTTGTTTTTTTCCACTCCACGCGGGTGCAGCTACGGGTTCCAACTAGTTTATAATTAAAAAAAAAAAAAACGAAAAACAAGCCCCATATTTATCTTCTAAGATCGACCAGGTTAAAGTTTTCTAATAAAAATGTAAAATCAGACGCGCGCCATGATTCGCGATTACTTATATAAAGTATATTATATTATGAATATCAAAACAGTTCAACTTTTTAGGGTTTCTCAAAATAACGGGAAAACCATTCATGACATAGAAAACATATATACTAGCTGCCCCGACAGACTTCATTCTGCCAAAAGTACTAATATTGCTATTAAAAAATAGGGGTTGATCGTAGAAGGGTGAACATTTAGGATTGTTTAGTTTAGCCGGGCGTTAGAAAAAAGTTGCATAAAAGTTGATGAGTCAGTTCCTCCAGACAAGTGGCAAACGCTAAACAATTAGAAATAGAAAAGAATACTTATTGTATGGGAATAGCAATAGCTACTTTAATTACATGTCATAAACTAGTGTTATTCCCATACAATAAGTATTCTTCTCCCCACCATGATTCAGGGAGCTCTTTGTACCCCCATTTTAAGAAGAGAGGGCAAAACGCGAGGACGGGAACCTCGCCTTATTGTACTGTCCCGACGCTGAGAGAGGTTGTTCTGTGGTGCGGCCAAACCCCTTTATGGAGGTGGTGTCGGTCCCCTGAGGGACTGACTAGCCGTCGAGGTGCCCTGTTGCTAACAGGTCTGGAGCACCTCACTAAAGGCGGCATTGGTGGCACTCGCCGCGTTTTAATGGATAGAGCTTAGGTGAGCCATCTGCTCACCTACCTACCGATTGAGCTTAAAGGCCATCAGGCCTAAAAGTCTAGACCTTTCGAGAAAAAAAAAATGCGTCCACTTACCAGTTTTCGGGCGCAGCGTGTCCCACACGTGGAAAACCCATCCCCCCGCGGGATGCCTCTTCGCTATTCCCGGCGTTAAATTTGTTTGAGAGTTACATTCGGACTTACATTTTTATTTAGTTTAGTTACACTTGTAATTGTGTACGAAAATGTTTGGTAGTTGATGACAGTTCATTTCAAACTAGTTTTTATAGCCAGTATATTCCAATTTATATGAGTCGGCCCATTGGTTACTGAGTTCTTTTGATATTGTGCGCTATGGCACACTTGTTGCTGGATTGGAGAATTGAAACAGGACGAGTGAATTGAAACAAGAATTAGTCCTTCAGAATTTCTTCCTTTATTTTCTTCTTAGTGATCTTCCATACAATATCTTGCCGAATACTGAATGTCGATCCTTAAAATCGACCCAATATTTATATGAATCCTGCGTAAGAGTTATCTACATTCTTATTGGTTAGCCAATCAGAATAGTTATACAATTTACCAATAAGAATCTAACTATATGCCTTTCGCTCTTACAGTATAGCCTATCTTTTCTAACAGTACAATTTCTTTACATCAAGTTTTCTTATAGAAATAATTAACAATATCATAAACTTTCTATTAAATATGAAACTTAGAACAATGAACTAACTAATTGACATATTATTATCAACAAAAACAATCATTAACATGGTTAAATTAAACATTTAAAATTCCCATACATATTTGCATCTCTTTTACATATATGAAAAAGGAGCGGGACAACAAGCTATGAGGTAACCTCGGTTGGCGTACAACCGAGTCGGGGCGAGACTACTTTTCGGCCCTTAGTAGAAACTTACGTAATTACACTTTCTAATTAGTTTTAAAGGCTTTTATATGAATTTATTCTATTCTAATTGAGTTTATAAGATTCTAATATGATTAACTCGTACACTAATTAACTTTATGTGCTTCTAATGTGATTCTAACACATTCTAATGTAATTAAAGTGACAATTCTTATAGGACTTGTTACTATATGAAAAGTATTAAAGTAAATCTTATGTCTCTAAGTAAATAATCGAGTAAATATTTACATTCCTATCAAACTATTGACTATTAAACTATATTTACATATTAAATTGCGGTGTCTTCGGCGTCGTCCTGCACATTCCTCCCGCCGTGTGGCTCCGTCACACCTTCTTCCGGTGCTGCGACGACGTTGTCCTCGATGGGCAGGATCACCAGCTTCCGTACCGGGCGCCGAAGTACTCCTCCTCTGGTCCGGATGTCGACGGTCCTTACGACGTTGTCAGGTCCAGGAAACGTTGCGACGACTTTCCCTTTCAGCCATACGTTGCGCGGTGAGTTCGGATCGACTAGCAGAACGAGATCTCCGACTTGTATCGGGGGGCCTCGGCCATGGGGCTCCCGCCGGTTTTGGAGTTCGGGCAGGTACTCGCGTAGCCATCTTTCCCAGAAGGTGTCTGCTAACTTCTGCGCGGCTTGCCAGCTTGATTTCGAGATGGTGTCCTTTTCCGAGAAGTGTCCGAACGCTGGTACTCTTCCTGGTCCTCCCAATAGGAAGTGGTTGGGAGTCAGAGCTTCTGGATCTTCTGGGTCGACTGATACATGAGTTAGAGGTCGACTGTTGACGGTGTATTCAGCCTCCGCCAGTAGCGTTGAGAGTACTTCTTCTGTTGGATGTTGCTCGTGGAGTGTCGACGTCAGGCTGGTCTTCACGGATCTCACCATTCGTTCCCACGCGCCGCCCATGAATGGCGCTCCAGGAGGGATGAACCGCCAGCTTATTTGTCTCTTCGCTGCTTCTTCGGCCGTTGACTCGTCGATCGCTCGGCGCAGTTCCTTGTCTGCCGCTTTCAAATTGGTCCCGTTGTCAGACCAGATCTCCGTTGGACAGCCTCTTCTGGCCATCATTCTTCTTAACGCCATGACTGCTGAGCTGCTGCTGAGCGAGCCGGCTATTTCTAGGTGTATCGCTCTCGTGGTCAGACAAGTGAAGATGGCGACGTATCTCTTCTGGTGCGAGCGACCTACGGTGACTGACAGAGGTCCGAAGTAGTCCACTCCTGTGAATGTGAACGGGCGTTGATGATGAGCCAGTCGACACGATGGCAGGTCTCCGGTTCTCGGAAAGGGTGGTGCTTGAGTCTTCATTCTGCAACGTAGGCATTGTCGTATGATCGTGCGTGTTATTGGGCGTAGACGTAGAACCCAATACTGTTGGCGGCACTCGTTGACTGTCGTTTCTACCCCGGAGTGATGAAGCTTGCAGTGTATGTTCTTGATCCATAGCTTCACCGTCGGATGATTTCCATCTATGATCATAGGACTTCTTTGGGCTTCTGAGACTTCTTGTATGGCTGCTATGCGGCTTCTTAGCTTGAGGGCCCCGTTGACGTATTCTAGACTCAGCTGATGAAGTCGGCTTTCTTTACTGATGGGCTTCCCTCTTCTTATGTCTTGAAGTTCTTGAGTGAATGCTTCTTGTTGAGAAGACCGCATGAGAAGTTCTTCTGCCTTGATCAGGAGCTCTGCAGGAACTGGGATGAATTTTCTTTCTTCTTTCTTCTGTTCCTGTCGCGACTGTCTTCTTTCGACTTTATTGTTGGTCTTCTTCCAACTTGGATCGGCTTCAGAGTTTCTTGCGTTTCTCTTGTAGTTGACCTGTTCTGTGGACCGGCAGAGTTGAAGAAACTGGAGTACTCTTGCTGTTGAGTAGCGCAGTCTATCCCAGTTGGAGAAGCGTGAGACCTCGGGTAGGGCCTCTGATAGCTTCGGAGTGTCGTCGACTGAGATGTGATGAGTCCTTTCTTCTCCTGTTTCTTCTACCGTCGCACTAGTAGGCTGCTCCGTCGGCCATGAGTCTTCAGGCTCGTAGAGAAACTCTGGTCCTTTGTACCATCTGTGATTTTTGTCGAAGGTGGGTGGTACGTCCCTTGTGGCGTCGTCGGCGACGTTGAGTTTGGTCGGAATCCATCTCCATTCATTTACTGTGGAGCATTCTTCAATGGCGGCTAGTCGGTGCGCAACGTATGGCTTGTAGGAGCGGGATCCCGTCTTGATCCAGGTGAGTACAGTTCTGCTGTCTGTCCAGAAGGTCTTCGAGTCTGGTTTCCTTTCATGTTCTTCTATGACGGCTTCGGCGAGTCTTGCTCCCATGACGGCGGCTTGTAGCTCCAATCTCGGTATTGATGTTACTTTCAATGGTGACACCTTGGCTTTGGCCATGACGAGTGACACGTTGACTTCGCCGTTCGGAGCTACCGTTCGCCAGAACAGTACCGTTGAATATGCAGACTCGCTGGCGTCGGTGAAGACATGTAGCTGAAGAGACACGGCGTTGCTGTAGCCTAGGTAGCATCTTGGTATGGCTACATTCGAGAGGTTCTTCAGGTGGAGTAGCCAGTTCTGCCAATCTTCTGAGAGGTCTTCATCAATCTCGTCGTCCCAGGATGTTCCACGTCGCCATACCTCTTGTAATATCTGCTTGGCCTTGATGGTAACTGGTGAGGCGAAACCAAGCGGGTCGAAGAGAGACATCACGACCCTTAGTGCTTCTCTCTTGGTTGGCTTCTTCCCCTCGGCGAGTGACGACGGTATTCTTGTCATGTTGAGATTGAAGGTGAATTCGTCCCTCTCTGGCTTCCAGATGAGTCCCAGTACCCTCTCGAGTCTATCTTCAGATTTGTACAGCTCGATGTCTTCTTGACCTTCCGTTTCTCCTATGGCTTCTAGGAGCTTCGTTGAGTTGGACTTCCATTGCTTCAACTCGAAGTTTGCTTCTTTATGTATGCTTCGGACTTCTGTGGTGATGCGTATCGCTTCTTCTAGGCTCTTGAAGCTGTCCAAGTAGTCGTCGACGTAATGCTTCTTTACTATTGCTCTTGCGGCTTCGGGATAGATTTCTTCGTATTTCTTCGCGTTGAGGTTCTTTACGAAGATTGCTGTTGCCGGAGAACTTGACGCGCCGAAGATGAGTGACGTCATCCTATATTCATCCGGTGGTCGGTCATCTCTTCTATCCTTTCGCCATAAGTACCGCAAGGCGTCTCTATCTTCTTCTCGAAGCTTCACTTGCATAAACATCTCCTTGATATCCGCAGTCACAGCGACGGTGTGTTGTCGGAACCGCATGACGACACCTGGCAGCGATTGTAGTAGATCTGGACCTTTGAGGAGCTGGTCGTTGAGCGATGTTCCTTTCGTCTTGGCTGCCGCATCATGTACCACTCTGAGCTTGTCCGGCTTCATTGGGTTGACCACTCCGAAGTGTGGTAGGTACCACGTCTTGTTTGGTGTCTTCGTCTTCGGAGCTGGTTCGGCGTATCCTTTCGTGATGAGTGCTTCCATCTGTTCTGTATATTTTTCCTTCAGCTTCGGATCCCGGTCGAGCTTCTTTTCAATGTTGTAGAGCCTCTTCAACGAGTTTTCGTAGTTGTCGGGGAGGTTGATATCTTCTTTCTTCCATAAGAGCGCCGTCTCGTATTTTCCTGTCTTCGTGTGGACTGTATTCTTTTCTAGTATACGTAAGGCTTGCTCTTCTGGATCAGTCTTCGGCTTCTTAGGGTTGATGCACAGGGAGTCCATAGCGAAGTACTGCTTCATTAGGTCTTCTAGGTTGTCTTCAGCTGGATCTTCTCTCAGGTGGTGAATGTAGTTAATGCTTGATCTTCTTATGTGGCTTCCATGGAGCACCCATCCGAGTGGTGTGAGTGATGCCACTGGTTGTTCTTTGTTTCCTGTCTTCACCGCCGACGTGAGAAGAAGATGCCAGTTGTCTTGACCTATTAATATTTCTGGCTTCGCATGTGCGTACGTGATGAACTCGCTGATGTCTTGAAGATGTTGACATTCTTCAATCTTCTCCCTGGGAACCTTCTGAGTGGCCACATGAAGATTCTTCACTGTTCTAGCTTGTATGTTCTCTTCATGTTCATTTGCTCCCTTCAATTTGATGTTGACTCTTCTTGATTTATTTTCGCAGGTTTTTAACTCGTTGATAGCTTCTATGCGCAGTGGGTCGATGGGTCCTCTTGCTCCGATGCGGTGAGCCAGGTTCTCGTCGATGAGTGTTACTGTTGACCCATCATCCAGAAGGGCGTATGTGTCGATCGCTCCTGCTGGTCCCGACGCTGTGACTGGGATGATCTTCAAGTAAGACTGTCTTGTAGCTGAAGTCCAGGCAGAGTTGATTGCTTCAGTTGACTTCTGGTCGTCTTCTTTCCTTTCAGTATTCTTCGTGACATGCAGCATCCGGTTATGATAATATTTACAGTTGTCGATGCCACATGTCCGTTGACGACACGTGTGAGTCTTGTTTCTATAGCGCAGGCATCTGAAGCATAGTCGACGACTCTTGGCGATGTCCCATCTTCCATGAACATCTTCTTTCTTGAATTTATCGCAGTCATTCGTTGTATGTCCTGTTGCTTCACATACAGGGCACTTGACTGTTGGCTGCTTCTCTGCGACATGGTTCACTCGCTGATGACGTCTTGGTGCTGTGGTGGGCTGCGGCTGTGAACCCACTTGCTCCGGTTGTGCGAATGGTCCGCACAGTTCAGCTTCTCTCTTCATGAATTTGTCGAACTTCAGAAGTGCTGGCTCGTCCTTCGGCAATGTTGCAGAGTAGTCGAAGTATCTATACCTAAGTGTCGGTGTTAGCTTATCCACCATGGCCCTTGCGATTTCCGGATTGTAGAGATAGTAGACGCAGTTCAATGCTTGCAGTGTAGACACGGCGTTTGTCACTTTAGTCGAGAAGATGCATATGTCCCTCGGTGACTCGGAGAGGCGCGGCAGTGTGCGCAGTGTCTCTATTTCCATCATGGCGATTGATTCTGGTCTTCCAAATCTCGACTCCAGAGTCTTCATAATGTCAGCAGGGTCGGCGTTCGTGATAAGCAGACCATCGACGGCTTCTTTGGCTTTTCCTTTCAAATTTCTTCGAAGCCTGTTGATGTTTTCCGTCTTCGAATAGAGGTTTTCTGTTTCTTCATAGCCGGCCTTGAAGTGAAGCCATTCTTGATGAGCTCCATTGAAGACGGGTAGTTCCATGAGCCTTGGACGCGCAGACTTGACAGCGAGAGTGATGGCCTCGGTTAGCTGTGATAGCTCCGACCGAGGATACTTGCATTTTTCTTCCATGAAGACAGCTGGCTCCGATTTCCTTTCATTTATTTTATTCGGTGGCTCTGGTCTTCTTTCTTCAGACACGATGACAGGTTCGTTGCATCTTCTGTCTTCAGTGTTGATCGGTTGCCCCAATGTGTTCCTTTCTTCTGTGGTGGCAGGCTGATGAGGTTCGTGGCTGATGGCTAATACTGGTGGCTCTGTCTGAGCCTGCAGCCATGTGCTGACCCGTGTGGTGGTGGCTTCCATCTTCGAGCACACGGAGACAACATCTTCTTCTTCATTATCCGAGTCCGCTTCCAATACGGCAAGGCGAGCAGCGGCTAGTTCGACTTGGAGGCGCGCTAACTCTTCCTTTGCTTTCGCTATCTTGTAAGCCTTCGTTGACTTGACAGTGGCGGCCCGTTTCCTTTCTTCATGCTTGTCGGCTTCAGGTAGACAAGCAACTGTTGTGTTCGCTTTACGAACTGTAGGCGGCGCGTCCCGACTGGCAGTAGTCGAGGGACGTGGCGGATGATCGGCTTGTGATTCAGTATCCGGCTTCTCGGTGACGTTGGACTTCGTAGCGTCGGTGCTGGTGGTAAGTGTGGTACTAGTCTGCTCCGTAGTACCGGTGCCTGTGGTGTCGCCCGATGTTCGCGTTCGTTCTGAACCGGTGGTTTCGTATGACGTGTGCTCAGTCTCGGACGCAGACTGTTGCGCCCCCATAGCCTGTTGGGTTTTACGTGTGACCGGCATATTCGCTACGATACTATCACTATAATCGGCGATCAGTTCAATCAGACACTGTACACTTAACACTAATTAATTTCACACTACTATACACAAGTCACTATTCACTATTCACTATACACTAACGTCACTTATTAATAGTTCACTATATACAGGACACTATATTTCACACTGTTCACTCGACGCGGACCCTATCTACTCGACGCGCACTATATACCCGACGCGGACGCTATATACTCGACGCACGCACTATATACCCGACGCGGACGCTATATACCCGACGCGGACGCTATACACTCGACGCGGATCGCGGACGGTGACGCGGACACTATTTCACTCGACACGGACGGTTGTCGAGGATTATTTCACACTTCGCGACGAGTATACGCTTCACTCTTGACGATGAGCAGGGATTTCACTTCTTGACGGCGAGTATATTCTTCAATCTTGACGACGAGCAGGGATTTCACTCTTGACGACGAGCAGGGATTCCGCTTCTTTCTTCTCTACAATCCGGCGACCGAAGGACCATAAATGTGCGCTATGGCACACTTGTTGCTGGATTGGAGAATTGAAACAGGACGAGTGAATTGAAACAAGAATTAGTCCTTCAGAATTTCTTCCTTTATTTTCTTCTTAGTGATCTTCCATACAATATCTTGCCGAATACTGAATGTCGATCCTTAAAATCGACCCAATATTTATATGAATCCTGCGTAAGAGTTATCTACATTCTTATTGGTTAGCCAATCAGAATAGTTATACAATTTACCAATAAGAATCTAACTATATGCCTTTCGCTCTTACAGTATAGCCTATCTTTTCTAACAGTACAATTTCTTTACATCAAGTTTTCTTATAGAAATAATTAACAATATCATAAACTTTCTATTAAATATGAAACTTAGAACAATGAACTAACTAATTGACATATTATTATCAACAAAAACAATCATTAACATGGTTAAATTAAACATTTAAAATTCCCATACATATTTGCATCTCTTTTACATATATGAAAAAGGAGCGGGACAACAAGCTATGAGGTAACCTCGGTTGGCGTACAACCGAGTCGGGGCGAGACTACTTTTCGGCCCTTAGTAGAAACTTACGTAATTACACTTTCTAATTAGTTTTAAAGGCTTTTATATGAATTTATTCTATTCTAATTGAGTTTATAAGATTCTAATATGATTAACTCGTACACTAATTAACTTTATGTGCTTCTAATGTGATTCTAACACATTCTAATGTAATTAAAGTGACAATTCTTATAGGACTTGTTACTATATGAAAAGTATTAAAGTAAATCTTATGTCTCTAAGTAAATAATCGAGTAAATATTTACATTCCTATCAAACTATTGACTATTAAACTATATTTACATATTAAATTGCGGTGTCTTCGGCGTCGTCCTGCACAGATATGTGGAACTACAATTGTTACCAGCGGTGGATTTATAATAGGGGCAGTTGGGGCTAGTGCCCAGGGTGGCAATTTTTCTAGGGCGGAAACATATGGAAAATTAAAAAAACAGTCTTGGTCTGGGGCCACGGTGGACGCAGACTTTCTCAGAGAGTCCCACATACCTAAATGGAGGCAATTTTTTTCGGTGCCCATAGGCGGCAATGACTTTAAATCCGGCCCTACTTGAGTTTTGTTAACATGGTCTATTTTGACGACATCCATATTATTAATGTAACAGTTCTATCAAATTTAAATTAGGTATATAAATATATTTTTATACAGAACCGCTCCTAACCGTCTATATTCCATTATAGCAATTATTTAAGATAATAATTTCTAAACTTACTTTTATGGAAAAAAAATAGAAAAAAATATGCAAGGCCTATGTTACTCGCTGACATCTTGCTGATAATGCGGCTTTCTAGTGAAATATTTTTTTTTCATAGCTTTGTAGTCTGTTCAATGAAAACAAACAAACAATCAAATCATATTTCATCTATTATTATATACATTATAGTCGATAAAAGAAGAATATAATATGGAATAAGTCAATAGCATGTCTCTTATTTGAATAAGTAATAGTGGTTCCTTGAGTGCTGAAAGGGGTAAAATAACACCGCTAAATAAATATTTTAAACGCGTATCGACACCCACGCCAATAAGTAAACTTTGGTTTTATATAAAAAGGGGTTGAAACTGAGAATACATCATTCCGGCGACAACCGTCTTTCAGCCATCTTGCATCTGTCAAAGCGTTTTGTTATTGCATAGAAAAATGTTGAAAATTACCGCTATTGTATCTTTAATGCTCATTGGTAAGTTAAGTAATAGTAATGATTTTTAATTCGTGTTTAAACAAAATTCACTCAGACTGTATCTTATTTATTAAAAATGATACAATATTCTGAATTTGATCTGAGTCTGAGTGATTACATAATATTATGACAATATTTCTTAGATTTACGGATAAATAAAAAAATAAAAAAACATTATATGATCCTGATGTTAACTAGCGATTAAGCCTTGGTTTTTCGGCCATAGAGGCTCTATAGCTTCTATAGATGAAAATAAATCACTATGATTTACAAACATAATTTTAGATAATATAGAAATGAATAGGCTAATAATACGGTAAGATCAGTATTAACAGCCTCGTTGTCTACTTTAGTAGAAAAAAAATTTAGGGAAGTAATTTTGTAGACATAATTAACATTATATACGCCTGAACAAATTGCAGCAGCTTTTCCATCTAGCAGCGTTAGTCACAGAACCTCTGTGCTGCATCAGTACAATCAAGACACCAGTTCATATTTATTATACAAGCTTTTGTACGCTAAATGCTTGAAGCTTATGATTATTATATTATCTGTGTTGTTTTATTTTGTGCTAGCGACTTGGTCGCAGGCTGATTCTAGACGGAGTAAAAAAGACGCAGCGCCTGCGAGTGATTTCGATCCAGGTACATTTATCATTTAGTAGTGATGTTGGTGATTGTCCTGAACAGTGTTGCCAACTCTATTGTTTTTACAATAGATTTACTGTCTTCTCACGCCATCCTTTTTTTATCGCTCAGGTATTACTTGAGTGATCAATTGCAATCGCTTCCGTAGACTCGAGGTTTACCTCGGGTTTGTGACCTATGTGGGAACTCGCACTAGGGATGTCCCTATCACGTACACTATTCCACTAAATCACCTGCAAGTACCTTCAGTCGCTTTTTGAGGGTCCCCGAAATGCAGGCAATTGGATTACCTCAGCGACAGGCTGGCCCCTTAGGTCAGGCCAGATAACTCCTTGTCAGGACCACCCGAACGCTACTAAGCAGACGTCCGCGACGTTGTGCTTAACTGGGCCCAACCTGAATCCGACACGAGCACAGTCACAGGAAGCCTTTACCGTCCAGGATTCGTCATCACCGAGCATGATACTATGCAGAGACAAGTCCCTTTCAATAACCAACGTCAGATCATGACGCAGCGCCACCCATCTTGGGCACATCTCTGTGTTGTGCTGGGCAAAGTCTTCCACTCAACAAAGCAACCGTGCCCGGTGAGCAGGCAATGTTATTATTGTTGTCTGTTTTGATACATATTTTGTCCGAAATTCCGAAACTCCTTCATTATTAGAAATGAAAACTGTAATTATGTGCTTTGATGAGTAAAAAAAAAAGGTCAAAACCATACAATAATATAGCCTACACCTTGAAAAATTTTAAATTCGCCACTGGAAATCACTATTTTCTACTGTTTTATTGCGCTTGAATCGCTGCTTTTTGCGTTGCTAGGGTTGGCAGCACTGGTCCTTATTTTGTATTGAGTCGTGTATTTGAGGCAACTTCGGGATTTTGTACATTCTCATAAATTTTATGGATTTACTAGCAGAAAATCTGGACGTAAATTTACATTACCTAAGCTTTTGTTATAAATTTATGTTTTCAATTATTTTTAATATAACACCTTTCATCAACGATACTGTTAAGATTTCAATGTTAACATTGGCCAATTAACAAATTTAGCATTTTGCCAGTGATTTTAAAATAGATAGCATTTCAGGGAGCACACTTTGGGCTGCCGGCTTATCCTGTGACTCCTGTGGGAGTGAATGTGCATCAGCGTGTGGAACTAGACATTTCAGATCCTGCTGCTTTAATTACTTAAGGAAGAAGCGTGGCCCAGAAACTTTGAAGGTAGCACTTTTATTAATAATTTATTTGCAATTTGGAAAAGACGAGCACTTCGTTAATATTTACATTAACTTCGTTCTAATATAGATATGACTTTTAACGAATTGAATGAAAAAGTAAAAAAAATAATATATCAAAAAAGCATTTGTGTTCCCCTTATTGTTTTTTCGCTAATCTTATTGTTTTACAGCAAACTTAGCGTTTACTAAGTTATTGTTTTGATTTTCAATTTCAAAAGGCAATGTTAGAACGTTTGGGATGATTTCATTTCGCTTACGCAGTGAGCTACCGGCCTCTATGACATTCCTTTACAATTTAAAATTAAAAAAGAATATTGAAAAATCATTGAAATTTGTTTTGATTCACAGGCATGGAATCAAAATCCCTACGATCACAGACCCGATGGCATTCAAAAACAAAGACCAACTTTTATTGTGGAAGAAATGCCAGAATCTTGGAACAACGTCATGCCCAGCGATTTTAAACTGTATCCATTTGATGAAACGGTAGAAAATAGACTACAAGCTATGTACGATATGTAAATTTTTAATAAGGCTGCAATACTGTATACAAATGTAGATAAAATTTATTTTGTTATATATACAAAAAAAGAAACATGAATTTATACGAAAAGGCAAAGATATAATAAATTAATATTTGAAACTTTTTGAAATGACTGGATCAAAAATATTATATAATATTATACTTGAAATTCGATCAACGTTCTTGTGTTAAGCTATTAATTAATTTTAATGTTTCCCGTATAATATTGTATATTAAAGATTCGATTCACAAAAAGGTATAACCAGTTACTAAAAATACTGAACAGCCTTCTATTAATGTATACTTTGGATAAAAATCCAAATGCTATCTTTATTATAAGCCAAGAGACATCACACAAGAATAAAAATTCGTGTAAGAAATATCTTCGCAAAGGTTTACATGTCTTTCAAAGGCTGGAAAAGATTTGTAATCTTTGGATATAACCATGAAAACATTCAAACAAGCTTAAATGTAAGGTATCCCTTCACGTAACTTAAGGTATTATGTATATGTTTGTATAACATAAATAAAAATATAATTTAATGAAGAAGTCTCTTTATTATCTTCTTAATTTGATCACACGTGTTTTGTTAATCTATACTTATCTAACAAATATAGCTCATTGATAGTCACTTACAGTTATTCTTTTATAATAGAAATTTAATAAATTATAAATATGACAGTTAAGTTATAATTATAACATAATGATCATCAATAAATATAATTTACATTTGATTGCTAATAATACTATCTATCAAACAAATATATTTTAATTTATAACCTTTTACTTAAATAGTACAAAAACATACTTCATATTATCTCACCTTCTAGAGTAAATACCTCATGACATTTTAGCTTATATTGAGTAGTCAGCGTATTTTTTCCATATATTTATAATATACGCGCTATAATAAAAGCGCTGTTTTTTTATTTGCCTTAAAGATTGCCTTCAGATAATCTAAATCTCAGGATTATTAATTGTATACTTCTTTTTGCTTTCGTCTCATGATTTCAGCGCTAGCTTCTTGGATTGCTTCCCAAAGTTTGGCCTCGGATAGAATCTGACGGGAAAGTTCATCAATACCATTTTCCGATTCTAGCAAAGATTCAATGGAGTCATCATCTACCAGCTAAAAAAATGTTGTTTATTAATTTTTAACACAAAAAAGGCTAACATGCAGTCACCTCTAAACTTAACGACAAAGAAATGTAAGAATTTGTCATAAGCTTGCAAAATACAGTAGAATGTTTTATGTGGACAATATGATAGGACTTTTGCCTAAGATTCAATTTTATATTTTTATGAAATATTTAAATTATATTTGTGAGCAATAATACTGTGAATTGTGCAGTCCATAGTGCACGACAAGTGCATGTAAAAAGCGTACAGTATAGGTATTCAGTAACCAAAGTATTTAACGCTTGATTGCATTAACTATTAAATTACATATTATTAAATTTTAAAAGTTATTACCTGACGCTGCCTCAGTATTTCCTGAGCTGGCATGCCAGGTGATTGAGATCTTTTCCGGCCACATCCTGTAAAATTATATTTTTAATATCATTAAAAATATTTTTTTTTTTGAATTCATCAAGAAAAACTGTGGAATATACTAGTGATATACCAAACCAAACAATACTACAAATCTAAAAATACATAATAATTTACGCAAAAAAAAACACTTCGTTATTCTGCGGGGCACGGAGGGGGGCGTCCCCCTTTCGAATAATTTCTAGGAGATATCTGCTCATCTACCCATCGATTTTCTAAACACATTTAAAAAAAAGGTGGCTTAAATTTACAACCGCCAAAACTATTAAATGTTGTCGACTTATTCTATAACTATTATTCTATAGTTCATAAGTATTTTTGTAACTAACAAAATATGGATTTTTAAAAATCTGAAATAAATGTATTATTATTATTATTATTATTATTATTATAACCGACATCACTGGCGATAGTTCATAGGTTGCGACTTTTATTAGTACATTAGTTTAGTAACGAAAAAGACAGGCTTTCGCATGTTTCATATTAGTTTTTATTTTAACTTCACATACCTGTAAATGCGTTGCAGAAAGGCCGTTTTTTTGGAGTCATGATAATGTCATCAGTTAATCGTGAATCGAAATTTCTTGGGATCTGAAATGAACAAGTTTTATACATAAAATTTACCATTGTATGTGTCAATATGAAAACAAAAAAAAAATATATACCACATCTATAAGTTTCAATATCATCATTACCACCATCAGCCTTTATCCGTCCATTGCTGAACATAGGGCTCTTTCGATGAACGCCAAGACAGCCGATCCTTTGCCACTTGCATCCAACGCGGACCGGCCACTGCATAGAGTTGGTTACACACTTTTAAAAATGGATGGTCGATGGGACAATTGGGTTCAAGAGTGGAGGTCGCGTTTAGGTAGATGAATTGTTGGTCGGCCATTAATCAGGTGGTAAGTTTTAATATACCACAACAAAATATTATGTTATTATATTATATTATACGAAAATTAGTTATTAATTTCCAGAATGTGAAATCTATATTTGAAATACAATAATAACGAAAAGTTAAAATATGCTTTTGACAACACAAAGTCAATACACATAGCATATTAAAAAAAAGGCAAGTTTAAAATATGTATATGGCAATGTTCATAATAATGATGTTTATCCTTACAGTGGCTGTATAACAGCAATCCAAGAACACTAGGGCGACGATAAGCAACATCGAAACGCGGCTGACGTAAGACATGGCGGGAAGTCTTGACAGAAGTTTTCAAATCTGAAATTGATAAAAATTATAAAATATTTTTTTTTGGTATTTTCACAGTTTAATTGTGGCATCATAATGGTAGTGGTGATAAGCAAGGACTTAAGGGTTAGTATCTCGCATGGAACAAAAAATATTGAAATCGTCAATATATTGTTGTAAAAGTTCAAAAGCTTTCCACAATGGCGCTAGTGTTTAATAATATAATAGGAATGTTTCGTACTATCTTTATCTTTCCCCGCTACAATTATTGTGCCAACTCCAAGATGCCATGTGACTAATCATTTATCTTATAAGTAAACATATTCGCGCATATTCAACTTATACAAAAACTTAGGAACGCGGAATATATCGGGAAACTTATATTAATTATTGATTATATTGGTGGCCCAGCTTCGTATGACAAGGGCCCAAACAATGACATGGAGAAGATGACGAGGAGAGAAGGAGGATACCTCCGAATAGGGTGAATGATCAGTCAGTGGAAGGAGATGCTTGAAGAGCCTAGTCTGGTATACCGAACCGTATCTGCCGTCGGTCCAGGCCTGGGCAGTGGATGATGGAGAAGGTGTCTTTTAAATGTTGGGGATGGAGGACTTGTCAGGCTCGAACACACCCTCGCGGAGTTCCCAGCAAGGGCTGAGCGCGGTAGAGTGCCAGAACACATTCCCCAACATCAAAAATCTTGGTAATTAATAAAAATATAAAAAAGATACTAATATTCAAATGACAGGTTATAATAATAAAAGTACGTCATGATTGATTAAGCCGCGCCTATTACTCAAATAACGTGGTGTCATAATTGTTATATTACTTCACGACTTCACAGCAGACAGCAGGTTGAAATCATACTTGTAAAGCGATACGGCTCTCCTTCCGTACGGTTGAAACCCACCAAGTGCAGGAATTTCGTGAGAAGAATATTAATGTTAGAATCTGAACAGACTAACGAGTTTATGAGGGCTATAGTAGGCTTTCTTGGACCTTTTTAGTGACGATCCCACGGACCACATTAAAAATGGAATATATCTGACTACCCATCGCCGACATTTTTCTACTCTAGAATTTGGAAGTTTGGTGGCAATGGCAGATCTTCAAGGTTGCATGCTGTAAGGATATTACCGATCTTTTTTTTCTCCGTTCGCACGAGCGCTTTTTTATCGGTAAAAAACCGTTCGCATAAGACATATGGACACCCATGTATCTGTTCACACGAAGAATTTGCTACATCTTCGTCTGTTGGGCAACATTGCTATGTTGCCTATGCCTTAAAGCTAAGCCTGTATACTAGGGACCTATACATTTACCAAACTAAGACGGGTCTCTTCTGAGCTGAGAGATCCTTAATTTCATAGTTTTAAGCCTTATGATCATACCCTCCTTCCGTGACGTATAAAGTATACAAAACATCCTAATAATAAGTTTTTTCACGCTTGCGTTTTATTTATGCGATTTCATCCACTCATTTCGATTTAGCTCAAAAGCTTTATTTCTTCCCTCTTTCCTTAATGCCTCACCTCACCATAAAAGTACAGGATTTATATACATATAATATACACATTATAATATACGTTTCGAATTGCTGCTACTTCGTTTGCAATAAATAGCTTATACAACTAAATGTAAAAGAATTTATTTATCTTTAGTTAGTTAGGTTAACCGAATTACTGCTCGAGTTGATCAGCTTGTTAACGGTCTGATCTCTTATAAGTTGTAACTAAATTAAAATTCGTCTTTAACTTTTGTTTTATTAAACAGTTTTTTTATCAATGGATACTGATTAAGTTGAGGACAATGAGGAAAATATTGTCATAAAAATATGTGATTATCATTATTTACTAAAAAATATCTATGTCAAGACACTGTGTGTAAATATTACTAGTAGTTGCCCGCAGCTTCGCCCGCGTTCACTTAGATTTACAGCCCTAATGATGATTATTTTATAGTGAGTATTTTATACTGAGTACGTAGTATTGTAGCAGTGAAAGAATTTTAAAAATCGATTGCGTAGTTTGAGTTAATTCGTAACCAATGAATAAACAAACTTTACACTAATTTCGACGAACGACGATAACGCTAACTTATGACCTTTCGATAACGAAGTCCACAGAGAAAATTCGCATTCGAAATTCGCAATTTGAAAAGTCGCATTAAAATCAGCTAAGTAGATTAGAATACATCGATGGTGGACAGACCAACACAAAAGGCTATTTTATGCAAAAAAGATATTCGGTGAGCCATGGGATAAAACGAGAAGTTATAAAGATGTAAGGTTTTTGCCGTCGTGGTATTTTATTTTTAAGAAAAGTAGAGAAGATGAAAGAAATGGAAAAATGCAGTTTTGAGTGCCAAACTCTATATTAGTTATCGATCATTTTTGTCAATGTCTTATTGGCTAGAAAATTTTCATAGATAATTCAGAGACGATGACGAATTTCGGTATCTTTCCGCTATAAAACACAGTTACTTTGTCTAAGTCCACAGATTGCTGTTGCAAAATGTTTACTAATGTTTTATCACATATATTACGCATAGTATATATAGCATAGGTTGTTATGAAATATTTTAAAATGTAAACGTTTTATAACAGCAAGGATCCTAACAGAAACACCAAGAAACACCAATGACTGTGACCAATGTTTGGTTGACCGCTTTCTTAAGCGCCAACAAAATAGGATACCACACGTACGCGCTCGAAGATGAGCGCGTACTGCGTGTTGTCATCGGCGGTGTCCCCCGGGATATGGACCCGTCCGAAATCAAGGAGGACTTGATCCTCCAGGGATACCCTGTGGAGGAGGTACATAGGATGTACCACCCCCGCAACAAATTCAAGTACAAGATGGTACTTGTCATCCTGCCGCTAACGCCGGCGGCGAAAGCAATATTTAATGTCCGGGCCGTGTGTAACATGACCGGGCTAAAGGTAGAGTCCCCCCGTAAAAGGGGCATCATAGGGCAATGTCATCGTTGCCAATTATATGGTCATTCGGCAAGAAATTGCCAGGCGCACCCCAGGTGCGTTAAGTGTCTCGGCGACCACGGGACCCCCGACTGTCCCCGCGATAGGGCCACAGCTACGGAACCACCTAGCTGTGTCATCTGCAGAGGCCAAGGGCACCCGGCTAACTACCGCGGCTGCCCGAAAGCCCCCGCGGTGGTAAGGAAAGGGAGGAGAGCCGGGAAAAAACCTGGTCCTGCTCCCAGATCCACCACCCGACCCAGGGAGGAGAAGTATGTCCCCGCTCCGCCCCCTAAGACGAACGCGTGGCATGACAGAGCGGCTTCCCAGCCGTCTGCACCCGCAAAACCCGCTCCGGGCCCTCCAAGCCCCCCAGCGGCAGTAAGCAGGCAGCAAGCCCCCCCTGCAAGTACGAAGGTACGAGCAGCCCCCAGCTGTCCCGCTTCCCCCACCGACGAATTCGGGATAAACCTAGCGTTTGTCTCTCAGGCTCTCTGCGGTATAGATCCAGAAGAGCTAGCCGTCCTGGCCCGCAAACTACGCGCCGCCACCACCCTACAGCAGACATGCCAGGCATATAGTGAACATGCCACCCTGGTCGCCAAGATTAGGTCCCCCCCTCTCAAAGCCTTTAAATGGCTACCACGGCTAGGACAAAACCGCGTTCGCTCCGACTAGTGTCGTTCAACGCGAACGGCATTAGCGCGAATTTAGAGGAAATTCGCATTTTCGTAAAAAAATACGATGTTGACGTCCTCCTTGTGCAGGAAACGTTTCTAAAACCATGTAATAGCAATCCGCGTATCCCTAATTATAACATCGTTAGGAATGATAGGTTGCGATCCCGACTCGGAGGTACACTAATTTATTACAAAAGAACACTCCATTGCATCCCATTAGACACACCGCCTCTAGCTTCACTGGAGGCGTCCGTCTGTCAGGTGAGCATGACCGGCCATCAGTCGATCATCATCGCCTCGGTATATCAATCGTGCAATAAAACATTACTCTTCAGCGATCTCAAATCGCTATTAGAACTAGGCAACGCCGTCTTTATAGCCGGCGACCTAAACAGTAAAAATCAGGCATGGGGCTGCAGAGAAAACAATAAAAATGGTATAATTCTCTGCCGCGCCGTCGATGATCTAGCCTGTACAGTAGTCGCCCCAGATGAGCCAACACGCTACGACTTCGCAAACAGCGATAGGAGTAATGTGCGGCCATCCATATTAGACATATGTATAATACGCAATGTATCCCTTCTGGTGCATTCTATTCAAACAGTACACGAGCTTAACTCAGACCACAGACCAGTATTAATTCAATTAGGTAACCCCGAGAATAATACTAAAAATCTAAAGAAAAAGATCATCGACTTTAAATTATTAAACGAAAATTTAAATTCACTTCGCTCGAGTCAACTCGACAACATCCCGGACACTATAGATAGTCCCGAGGCGGCCATTGCGGCCAGTTCCGACCTTACCGACCATCTGGTAGCGACGATGGAAAAGTCATCTAGGGAGATCTCAACGTCCAGCGATGGACACTGGGAGCTCCCGGATGACATTAAAGCACTCATACGCGCCAAAAACACCGCAAGGCGCAGATACGCTCGCTACCCGGCGGACGAGTATCGTCGTGACCTCCGTAACCTCGAAAGAGACGTTAAAACACGCATCTTAGAGCACAAAGCCGAAAAGTGGGATCGCCTCCTTAGTGAAATCTCACCCTCCCATGTGGCCTACTGGCCACTCGCTCGTTCTTTTAAAAAGAAAACGGAGGCATCTATGCCGCCATTAAAAAGACCAAATCGCGCGCCTGCACTAGAGGACGCCGACAAGGCGGAACTATTAGCCGACACACTAGAGAGCCAGTGTACCCCCAACATCACTACCCCCTCACCCTCCATAGGCTCCCACGTAGAGGAGGTAATTAGGGTAGTAGAGTCGAAGACTTCTGCGCCGCCGGAGGGGGATCCTATCCCTCCGACGGATGTAGAAGAAGTCCAAGACATTATCAAACGACTTCACTCCAAGAAGGCCCCCGGGCCGGACGGGATTTCCAACAAAGTCATTAAAATACTCCCACCCGCTCTTGTTTACCTCCAGGTTAGCATTTTCAACGCCCTCCTAAAGGGCTGTAGGTTCCCAGACCAATGGAAAGAAGCTACGGTTATCGGCATACCTAAGCCCGGCAAACCGGGCACGGAACCGTCTAGCTATCGGCCCATCAGTCTACTAAGCTCGATTGGCAAAATCTACGAACGGGTTCTGCTTAAGCGGCTCAAAGCCGTTATAGGCGAAAAGAACCTGTTCATAGACGAGCAATTCGCCTTCCGCGAAAACCACTGCTGTCCAATGCAAGTCCACCGTATGACCGAAGACATACTCAGAGGTTTCAATAAAAAGAACTCCCGCGATACGTGCGCCGTATTTTTCGATGTAGCTAAGGCCTTCGATAGGATATGGCACGAAGGCCTCGTGTACAAACTGTACAAGCTAGGAATACCGGATAGGCTAGTCATCATCATCCGCGACTATCTGTCAAACCGGTCATTTAGGTATAGGGTCGAAGGCACCCTCTCTTCCCTGAGACCTCTGAGGGCCGGAGTCCCCCAGGGCTCCGTGCTGTCCCCAACTCTATACAATCTGTACACATCAGATATCCCCAGACCTCCGGACGTCAAACTGGCTCTCTTCGCTGACGATACAGCTCTATACGTTACCCACCCTAATGCTAATAGAGCATCGCTATTTCTCCAACGTGCCGTCACCGAACTAGGCAACTGGTTCGCAAAATGGAGAATAGCTATTAACCCCGATAAAAGCGCGTCGATTCATTTCTCTCGTAAGAGAAAGACACGCTTACCTAAACGCAGACAAACATGGTTCACGATGAAACCAATCTTACTAAATAACGTCGTTATTCCCAGAGTTAGACAGGTCAAGTACCTGGGGGTCACCCTTGACAGGTCGATGTCGTTTAGACCACACATCGCCGCGATTTCTAAAAAAGCCCGTTTCGTCAGTAGTAGACTGTACTTCCTCATAAACAAAAAGAGCAAAATGCCCCTCAGGCACAAGCTCACCCTCTATAAATCATGTATCCGCCCCATCATGTCATACTCCTGTGTGGCATTCGCGCATGTGCCTCAGTATAGACTCAGAGGCCTCCAAACGATCCAAAATAAATTCTTACGTGTGGCAACCGGTTGCCCGTGGTACGTAAGAAACATCGACCTACATCGCGACCTCAGACTAGATTCGATTAGGGGCCATTTCAAAGCGATGTCAGAACGTCACTTCGAAAAGGCACTTCTCCACCCGAACCCACTCGTCGTGAGTGCGGCAAACTACACCCCAGATAGCTTAGCACCTAATAAGTCTAGGTTACCTAAGAATGTCATAACCGATCCTGTTGATAAAATCACAGAACTGTTAAAGCGCGACGCTGAAGCGCGACGTAAGCTACAACACACACTCAGACATAACACAGCCGGTGTTAGGCACACATTCACACCGCATGGGCCCCGGGGTCGTATGCGACGTCGAACCCTACACTCCGTTGACCAGTTGATCCGGATCAACCGCGACAGCATAGGCTCAGATCAGCTACGAGTCGACACCAATATAGACCGTGTAATCACCGATAGCACTCTGCTATCGGCAGCTTGCTCGGGTCCCGCGCTTGACCCGCCTCCCCCGCTACCGGGGGAGGGGAGGGCCGGCCCTCACGATAGGTTTCTAACGTCACCCGTTCCAAACCAGTCGAGATGATCCAACCGGATCACCCCATTTCCGATGACGCATAACGGTCACTAGGACCATTAGCATAGATCCAACCGAAAAAAAAAAAAAAAAAAAAAAGACCAATGTTTGTTTGGTTGTAATGAATAGGCTCAAAAAGTACGGTACCGATTTCAAAATTTCTTTCACCGTTTAAAAGCTACATTATCGAAGAGTAACATAGGCTACATTTTATTCTAAAAAAATAGGGTTCCGTAAGATATTTGGGGTTTTCGGACTCAATGTGTAAAAAATCAACCAGAAAAGTTACTTAAGATCCCGTTGTAAATCTTAGTTAACGCAGGCGAAGCTGCGGGCAACAGCTAGTAATTAATAAAACCAATGACTTATGACGCCAAACAGTATATAAATTGCCAAACGACAAAAATGTCGAGCAATTAAATAGAGATAGATATAATTTGAAGACCGAATAAAAGTCCTTATTATGTACATGACATGTTTAACATTTTTACGACTTCATTACCACAAAACATATTTCACGCATATCATTTATATGACAAGCTTTAATTAATGAAATACAATACATAACGCTAGAAAACATGGCGGGGAATTTTTTATCATCTTGAAAATGTTTTCGAGATTAATATCACATCATTTTTAAACATGTTTCCTAGAGACAAAATTAACGATAAAATTAAAAAATGTAATTGTAATTAAGCGCGAGGTACTTGATATTCATCATTATCATCATCATCAACAAATCCTTCCACTGCTGAACATAGGCCTCCCTCAATGAACGCCAAGACGACAGACACCTTGCATTAGTATCCAACACGAACTGGCTACGATATTCAGTGAAGTTGAAAATTTAAAAAATAGTAACAGTACAAAGCACTCCACGTTTTTTGAAAATAAAATAAATTTTATTGTGAATCCATATTATATTAAAAACTAGTAGCGCCCCGCGGTTTCACCAGCGCACTTCCCGTTCCCGTGGGAGTACGGAGATAAACCGTAAGCGTAAAATAGCCTATGTGCTATTCTGATGTATAAGCTATATTATTGTAAAGTTTCATTAAAATCCATTCAGTAGTTTTTACGTGAAAGAGTAACAAACATCCATGCTTATAAATTTTCGCGTTTATAATATAAGTAGGAGTAGGAAGTAGGATTGCTTCGTAAAAGGCGGTGCTTTGCAGCGGACTTTGGGCCAGCCAACCGGGGAGGTACTTCTGGCACATAATACGGACGTAAAGGGACAGCTTAGTTGTTTCGTTTTGTGTGGTTCATGATTTTCTAGATGCCCATTGGGGAATAGCGAAAGTTTAGCGCATCTGCACATGCTAGTGACAAAATATAGATTCTGCTCTACCATTTTACGACTAAACTATTTTATAGCGGAATGGAAGTCTTTAATACAACATTTTCAATATTACCCGATTACAAGGCACTTTGTAGCACAACACGTTTATACAACTGAAAGGAAATATGCGCTCGCGTGAAGTAAACATGAAATTGTTTGTTTATTTCAGGCATCACATTATTTAACATTAATTACTATAAAGAGCAATTAAAAGATTTCCTTCTGTGACTTTAATTATTATTAATGGAAACAAAATGTTATAATCTGCGAGTCAATTATATTTTTGATTTATCAACCTCACTAGTGAACAATATGAAAGCCGTGTCGCCTGTGAAAGCTCTATTCTAGGCGGCCATTTTGCCAGAACAATAGATTGAGAAACACAACATGTAATCAATATCCTAGCAAACCATCTCCTGGCAGATCATCTTTATTGTAACACATAAACATCTACGGTTCACAAAATAAGTTAACTACGTAAATTAAATTTCAGTATGCTATTTTCCATATATTCTATAGAACAAACTGGGGTAGAAAAACAGGATTACTATAAATTTCAGCGATAAATATTAATTTCATGTGTATAGTTTTGCTCTTTTTGCTCTTATTTCTAACTATTCCGGAGCTATACTACATCGAAACGATAGTAATGCTACTTATCTAGCGAATTGGGGTAAATTATGTTATTTACTCGTATAGTATTTTTTATATGATTCATTTTATAATTTCGCCGCGTATGCCGCATACGCGTGTGTTCATTAGTCTTTCGTCTCGTTTGTATGCGCGCGGAAGTATATGTAGCTATCTCATCTATGTGAAATGGTTTGCTCGTGGGAATTATGTCCCAGTGCCTCGTCTTTTAAGTCTCTATCTCATCGAAACTATGCGAAATGCCTCGTTAAGTCTCGGTGTTAGTAATAAAACTGCCTGTTCTGGTCTTCCCTCCGTAACAGAGCTACGAGAACGGGAGGAATAAGGAAGATTGTGGTATCTTTGCAGCAAGAAGAGCGGTATAGCGCATCCCTGTCCCTATGTACTTCGAATTTGAACAATTTTTTTTTTTTTCGGTTGGATCTATGCTAATGGTCCTAGTGACCGTTATGCGTCATCGGAAATGGGGTGATCCGGTTGGATCATCCTATGACGTTAATGAATTTGAACAATGATAAGAATAGGCTGCAGATGTTTTGAAAACTAATTTATGATATGGTTGCGAATGTTTTTAAATCTTTAATTATTTTCAATACTTTAAGATCTAAGCTAGAGTAAGTAAATATCCTGCCTTACTTATTTATTTATATTTAGTACACAAATAGGTTACAATCGTTGCATGAATTTACACAAAATTAAACTTAAAGGTTAAACTAGACGGCAACCAAAAAAAGTATACCTTAAACTAATACTAATACTAATACTATTAACGTGAAAGTTTGTAAGAATGTATGGATGTATGTTTCTTATTCTTTTACGCCAAAACTAGTGGATGAATTTTGGCGAAACTATACAATAATATAGCTTATACATCAAAATAACACATAGGTTATAATTTATCAAATACTCCCACATGAATGGGAAGTGAATTTGACGGGCTCTAGACAAGCTAAATTAGCCATATATACACAATAAATTTGACCAAAATTGACAAAAAGTTTGCTTTATTCGGAGCCTACTTTCTTGCAATCAAAATACACGCATTCAAAGGATTTTTGACATACTTATTCTATTTTTATTATCTTTTAAGCAAAATTAAGAAATATATCTTAGATAGCAACTATATAGCTACTATCGTCATTATTGCTGAATTGATTTTCGGTAGACTAAGGGCGAATATGTACGAATATGTAATCGTCAAAGATGGCAGTAACGAACGTTAGTGAGCAAAGAACATTGTTTTTAAGAGACGTTAAAAAACGAAGTCTCTTACGTTAACAGATGATTTGAAACAACCGTTAAACACATAAACCACGATAGTGTCACATTATAATACTACCTGTTTTGCCCGCGGCTTCACCCGAGCTAACATAGATTTACAGACATTTTTTTTTTCAAAAACAGTATTCTATGTTTCTTCTAATACCTCTAATAACATGTATAAAGTTTCATGATGACCGGTTGATAAGTTTTCGCGTGGAAACGTAACAAACAAACTTACATTCACATTTGTAATATTATTAGTAGGGAAAAAGATTTAGAAATATATTGATTTAAGCCTGATAATTTCAGTTTGATTTCACTCTTTGGACATAATGTCCTTCCATTAAAAAAATCAAAGCAAGTACTGCTACTTACCAAGATCAGAATCCTCACTAGCACTGCAAGCCGCCTGACTTCAGTTTATATAGACATGTTTGAAGGCGGGCGGCGAACTGCGCACAGAGAAATCCGTGGAGTCGTAGGTATGTTTATTTTGATTTTTTTTAATAAAATAAAATAAGGCCATTAAGTCACTTTTAACCATATTCATTACCAACACTATAACCATTACAATTTTTATTATTATGACCACGTTATTGTCAATATAAGCTAGGCTCGCTCTCAACCTAGAATTTCACTTCATATAACTTGATTTTTGTTATTTTGCACCAGCTTCAATTTGATGATAGAATGTGATTTTTTTAAGCCCCACACCATCTCATCAATTATCTATTAATTATAGGTGATTTTGATCACTAATACTATTATCGCCATCAAGTTAAACCTTCTTATTAAATAGTGAATTGATTAAATAGTGTTTCGATACAAACAATTATATTATAATATTATATTGTACATAATATCGTTTTTACTTTATAGAAAAATACTGTTGTTCGTGCATCGCTCACGTAAGCTATGCCTTACAGCCGTATCCGGAGTGATGATCATTATGTTTTAGCCTTAGTTATATAGTTGTTGTTGTTCGGAAACTTAAAGATTCTACTTAAGATAAAAACTTTATTCTTTACTTCACTATTTAAACAGGAATTTAAGACAAACAGACTATGTATTAATATTTTTAACATAACATGTCCGTTACGACGGTCGCCGGAACGACGCACTCGTATAGGCTTTTCGCGGACTACTCTCTAAGTCCTAAGACGCGGCCGTTAGGTAAGGGCGGATAACAATTCGGTTATTCCCGAAATCGTGCGAATGGTGTTGCCAACTGTGTGTACACCATGCGCTATAGTTACTCATTAAATTATCATTATAAATTAATGGCGCGACTATCTAGACGCATACTAAGCTGACTGGCTTGCGGTGGTAGGACCGTGATATGTGGAAGAGCTTGGGGGAGGCCTTTGCCCAGCAGTGGGACAGCATAGACTAATAAATAAAACTCCTTACAATAATATCATCTATCTGGTAGTGAATGTTCCCATCAAAGGAACATACAGACCGACAGACGGATGAAAATTAAATAAATTCGTTTTTGATTTATGTATGTAGTACCATAATATAGGTACTTGGATAATATGAATTTAGTGAAAAACTTAATTTTAATTCACAAATAGACTTTAGTTTCACTTAGATACTAATGAAATAAACTAAATACGTATTATTATTTTATGTTTTATCTATAGAAGCTGTTGAGAATGAACTTCAAAGCGATGATTTATTTTGGTTTTTATTCATAGCATACAATTATATATCTTCCCTAATGCCCTCAGCCATGGTGACAATTATTGGATAACGATGTCACTGGGTGATACCTGCTTATTAAAAACGTTTTTAAGCGAGTCGATTTAATAAATAACCAAATCAGCAACCGGGATGCTTTTCACATATTATGTATTTTGAACCATATTTATTTTTGTAATATATAATTATATCATAAGTGGTCTAAATATCTTCGTATGTAAGACATCGTGTGACTACAGATCAGCCAACTTAATGGGGAAGAAAATGGAAACTAAGACCGCCATGTTGAAAATTCATTACCGGTTAGTGTTCTATTTATTACCTTTCTGTTTATTATATCATGACTATAACAATGCTTTGTGTGTTATGAAATAATAAGATTTACTTGTCAATACATCCCATTCCTTAGTCTCAGATAATATTATGTTGGTCAGTCATATATCCACCTCCTCCTCTTTTGTTGATGTCTCATAGACTTATCTTCTTTGTCTTCTGTTTCTTGGGTAAATGTGTTTAAAGCATATTTTAATTCAAAACTATCTGTAAAATCACGACAATGTTATGTCGTAGGTACAACTAGTTATGATTATAATTTTACGAGCAACGTCGACTCTACACCTTTCCGGCGTCGTGCTGTTCAATACACCATAGCATTGTATCGCCGAATAAGTGTTATGAAAAATATAGACGCATTAGGATCATTCCAGGAACGGAATGGTCACCGTCACTTAGTTTAACGGTAACGATTCGGTGGTAATAAAATGGTAGTGTTTTTTGGACAAGGTAATGCGGGGGCGTAGAAATGATCTCCCACTTATGGTCTCTCCCTTTTTTTTCTTTTACGCCGGGAAATGTGGTGAGGTTTACCGCGGGGGAGTGGATATCCCCAGGCGGGTATGTGTGACTCCCTACGCCCGAAAGCTGGTAAGTGGACGCAGCTCTACCCACTAAAATCCGGCGAGTGCCACCACTGCCGCCTTTGGTGAGGTGCCCCGGATCTATTAGCAACAGGGCACCTCGACGACTAGTCCGTCAGTCAGTCAGTCCCTTAGCGCACCTCCACAAAGGGGTTGTCCCGCACTACAGAACAACCCCTCCCAACGTTGGAGCAGTACAATGAGGTGAGGTTCCCGTCCTCACCCCTTGCTCTATTACCCCCTCTTCTTATAAGAGGGGTACAAAGAGCTCCCTCGGCTCAATTCGCTTCGCCCAAGGTGTTGAACGGCTTACCCTGGGCTACTGAGCCGCACCGCCACGACAAGGCCTGAACCATGGTGGGGTTATGGTCTCTCCCTCCACCGGTATATGCCAGCACGCTTTGTGGCCAATCTTTGCTGTGATACAGAAGAAAGGAAAGAAATGTAATTTTAGCAATAAGATCTTACATTAATGACCTACAAATTATTCGCCTGGCGTAATATTATGCGTTCGTAGTGGGTGTGCTAATGTTCTCCAGCGACGTTGAGCAGTGAACACATACCATCAGCTGTGTCATCTTGTTTAACTCATATCATTTAATTTTATATCTATTATACTAGGATACGGTATATAAAACGACCTTCACCGAGCTGCTTATTTGATGAAACTTGTTTTATATTAATGTTGATAAACATGTTGCATATGGGTTGCCTAAAAAAATTCAGTAGCGTATCTTAGACTATATTACTAGTTTCCCTGACAGACTTCGTTCAGCCAAAATTAAAATTGCAATTAAAAATAGGGGTTGATCGTAGAGAGTTTGTATTTTTGTATGCTGTATCATAAAAAAATAAAAACAAAAAAATGTCATAAAGATATAAAAAAATATTTTGGGATGGGTCACCCTTATCATTTATGGGGATGAAAAATAGATGTTGGCCGATTCTCAGACCTACTGAATATGCATATAAAATTTCATAAAAATCGGTCGAGCCGTTTCGGAGGAGTATGGTCACTAACACTGTGACACGAGAATTTTATGTTTTAAGGGCCTGTTTCACAATCTCCAGTTAAGTTTCGAATAGGCTATCGGCAACTTATTTGACAGATAGAGTATGGAGTATCTGTCAAATATGTTGCCGATAGCCTATTCGGAACTTATCTGGAGATTGTGAAACAGGCCCTAATACCTAAAATTTTGATAGTATTAGAATTATTTACACCACGATTTAAAAGCGTAATATAGCGAATAAACGCAGCAAATTTCACGGTATAATTAAACAGCATAGTATCTATTGAGATGGCCAAATCAACACTAATCTTACGGGATTTCTGAGACATTTAATTCGAATATAATTTTTGGATTTATAAAACATGATAACAAAATCGTTAATTTGACGCGCCACTGCAACGTATTATATCATTTTGGGAACGATATTGAATATTGACAGAGAATTATGGTCGTCATCAATTGATGTTGAGTTATGATAAACAGGAACGTGAGATGAGCCGCTTGGTGTTATTAGACGATTTTTTATCTCATCTAAATCGTTTTAAACCAACCGGGCAACGTCAAAACGGTATTAAATCGTAATGACCACACTGCCACTGTCCGAGACTTGTTTGTATGGGTGCATTTTTTTCCTGCTCTCTCCCCGAAAGACAGCAAAGCTGTGTGACGGGAGAAATGAAAAAGCAAGATGGTGGTACTCATGCAGGCGGGAGAGCGGCACGGCGTTCGCCTCCCTACGGTGCATAAATAATAAGTAATGATTTTCAAGATTTGAAACGAAGTTCTCAGTCAGAGAACTAAAGCTAGAACAAGAATTAAAGCGATGAATATGCACTTTAAAGTGGCAATGGTCACATACTCAGAAGAACGAATGGGCCAATAAGGTTCAAGAGTGGAAGCCGCGTTTAGGTAGACGAAGTGTTGGTCGGCCATTAACCAGATGGGAAGACGATCTCCGTGCAGTGACAGGTCCGCGTTGGATGCGAGTAGCAAGGGATCGGTCGTCTTGGCGTTCATTGAGGGAGGCCTATGTTCAGCAGTGGACGGATAAAGGCTTTATTGTTTCAAATCTACCGAGCGTTCCGTGTCAGGCCATTTTATTTTTATATGTAGTTGTAGTAGTAAGTGGTACTAGTTTCTGACGACCAGCGGTGACGTTGAATACTTCACTTCATTGGCTTGTCTTGTAGCTTTTCTACTAAAATAAAAAGTCAAATAACTAACAAAAACGACAGTCAAGATAACTTGTATTGTATGTAATCTTTTATTATAGTAATACGGCGCTGACTCATGTAATGTGTTTTGTATCTTATCGTATAAGGTCAGATTTGGTTCACTTTTAATATGTGATTGTCTTTAATATTATAAACTAAGTATTTCCAGGGCTTTTAATTTTGCATAGTCGTTTAGAAATTGCAAATAATATCCCTGTCTTCATTTGGATTCGCCAAACGTCACTACGTTTGGCGAATCCAAATGAAGACAGGGATATTATTTGCAATTTCTAAACGCAACGTAAACCACTGTTTACGTTGCTCATAAACATGGGCGAGTTTATATAGCCCTAGCTCAGGCCACTCATGTTTTGCTGAAGTGTCTGGTGTTACCGGGGCCAGCCGGTAGCTGAGGTGATCCTGTTGCCTGGGGATCCGGGTCCCGGTTTTAGTGCACCCCAATGCGAGCCCCCACGCTAGTGTACCTACCCAAGCTGGTATGGTAGGTAGTAGGTAGGCTAGGTATATAATATACCTGGTTAGGTGCGAAAGCATTTCCCCTGCGTGAACAAAAAAGAAAAAAAGGCAACTTATATGTTGCCTATTCCGAGATGTACGAAAGTTAAGCCTCGATGCCCTGAACCTATCCTATTCGAAGTACAGTAGTACGTTTCATGTTATAAATAACCAGAATAGTGCTTGGTACCCCCCCCCCCCCATCACGGTTCAGGCCTAGCCCAGAGTGAGCCGAACACCTTGGCGAAGCGAATTGAGCCGAGGGGGCTCTATGTACCCCTCTTATAAGAAGAGGGGGCATGAGCAGAGGGCAAGGGGTGAGGACGGGAACCTCATCTCATTGTACTGTTCCAACGTTGGGAGGGGTTGTTCTTAGGTGCGGGTCAGCCCCTCTGTGGAGGTAGCGTTGGTCCCCTGAGCAGCAAATCAAGCAAGCAGATCCGGGGCACCTCACCAACGGCGGCAGTGGTGGCACTCGCCGGTTTTTAGGGGGTAGAGCTGCGTCCACTTACCATTTTTTGGGCGCAGCGAGTCCCACATACCTGCCCCGGGAGACTTACACCCCGCAACGGCGTTGAAAAAAAGGGTCTCATTCTGTCTCAGCACGAGCATAGGTGTGTTTCTGGACGCGCATTAAGCAATTGGCTCCCAGAGCCACGTCTAATGATTGTTCGAATATGCTCCCTTAAATCGGTGTCCTTTGGGTTGATGCCGCACAAAACAATATTTACTTTCATTACGCCTTCAACTACAGTAATGGTCCTGATAATGGCGTCACAACTAAATATGGCAGACTAAATGTCATTAGGTACATGAAGCCATAGTATTGTTTTATTTCGGCCAAAAACTTTACAAATAATTTATTACCAAATAACAAACACGCGAATAAACAGGGCTTATATTACTTCAGTGTTGGTTTACACTTTGTAAGAGTTCTTTTAAATATAAAACCGAAATTTCTGTTGTTTGTTTTCCTTATCAAATGTTGTTTTTTGTTTAATAAAATGGAAAACTGCTAATTAAATTAAAAACTTATGCTGCATGTACATCACACACTTTATTAAGTAACTAAAAAGAAGTTTTTCATTTGAATTGATGTATATTTTTAACACGCTTTTATTAACCTCACCTGTATGTTTGTATGTATGTTTGTAACCGACTCCTTTGAGCTCGATTTTGTTCTACTTTGAACGATCAGATTTAATTTAAACTTTGCACACCTGTCAAAGGCCGATGTCAATGCAATAATATGATTACAAAATCCGATTATTCCAATTAAATTCGCCAGGATAAATTAATTCCTTTCCGCATCCTTTGCATGCGAATAAGAGAGATAGAGCTAGTGCGCGAACTCGGAGAGGCTTGTAAAGCGTGTTTTGTTTTTAGTTTTTTAAACTATTATTTATTTAACTATATAGCAGTTTAGTATAAAAAAGACCATGTCAATCAATGTATGTCCCGATGCTGGGCACGGGCTCTATTTTCTATCTCATCAGGCAAGCAGGGTGTTTTCTTTCACCGGTGAGCGATGATCTCATGTTCAGGGTGCACTTATAAATTTAGAAAAACCCAACTCAACAACATCTCCCCACGGTCAGGATCGAACCCGGATCCTCTTGCTTAAGAGCCAGATCCCATACCCACTGGATCATCGTCGCTCAATTTAAAAAAAATTAGTTAAGTTCAAATTATTCTTATGCTACAAATTGATATATAAGCACTAATAATAGAAAAAAGTTATTAGAAGCTTTTTTCCTCTTCTTCTTGCGGTCAGTGGGGTTGACACAGTAATAATAGGCTTCAATATTTAAATTACTCATGAATAGCTATTTTTAGTCATAAAAATACTTTTATAAGAAATATTTTATATAATATTAGAAATATAAAGAGCGCAGCGAAGGATTTGCGAATCGACAGCACCGTGCAGTATTGAGTCACGACATTTAATTAGTAATTTTTACAGGCAAGGCGCGCTAGACGTTTTACATCAACATCAGCTGTTATTGGATTTTATCGATTTGCAGATGTAACAACAATGGTGGTTTGCTAAAAACAGTCTTTATTCCTTTCACATGTAAGAATTCAGCAATCCAATTCAGTAAAAACTGTACACAAACAGAATGTAATTAAATCGATTGTACAAAGCCAACCACCAAGCCGGTTCAAAACTCAAATCTTTTCTTCTTCTTCTTTAATATTAGCTTCCTAAAGAATTTGCCAATGTCGGAGTCCCCGTTTTTTGAACGGGCTCTCTTGTCAATGTGACAGACGCAAATACTAATGCCATAGGTTAATAAAGACTTTACATTCCAGACGCTTAGGTCGATCGATTAGCTCTGGTAACGCATGGGCCACGCTGAGCTTAATATGTGCATAATACGAGTGTACGAATTATCATCATCCCTCAATGAACGCCAAGAAGACCGATTTCTTGCTACTTGCATCCAACAAAGACCGGACTTTTTTTTGAAGAATGAAAATTCGCGAACTGATGACTTCGTGTGTCGAACACAGGATCGAATGTCGAGTGTACTTGATACACAGACCACCTAACCTAGGTTGGTATGTCTCTGACTTGATAAAAGTGACAATGGTACGGGTGAAAAAGACAATAGTAAACGTGACCAATGTTTACGCAGCAAACGTACGAGAAAGGAGGTAGTCCGGTACGGGCACCTCTAACGCCGTTAACATGTACCCGCATACTTCAGTCCATAGAGTAAAGTGATACCTTCAGTCTCGTGGAAATACGTAACATACATTTCCACAGAGTACTTTTTAACATATAGGAATTATTACATTTCGTCGACATTCGTAGACATTGTCGAAATATCGAGCTCCGGAAATAACACCAAAAACATGGTAAATATCCCGTTTTAAATAGTTTAAATAAGGAGCAGACTGCACGGAGGTCGTAAGAATGAAGAAAGAATCCAAGTAAGTGGCTGACTAAATACTTCGTCCATGTAAACGCCTTCTCCAGCTCTTGAACCGTATCGTACTTCTGTTTTGCTGTGTGTGACCAGCCCACTGCTACGTTACTGAGGTTATTCTTCGCTTGATATCGGTAACTTTAATTCTCTAGCGGAGGTCTTGAACTAAATCAGTAAATATCTAAATATCTGAATCAGTAAAAACCTATTTAATGAAAATAAAATAATTTAGTTTCTCTTTAAAATGTCAAAACAAAGGAACAAGTCTCGTTAAATTAAAAATGATAAATTATTTAAAACCGTCTATAATTATTATATTTTTATGTCTATAATGTCGTTTTTTAATATCCTTTTATATTATGTAGCGTTCTCTATTGCTGCAATATGTTATAAAATTGACTGATTACAATAGCTAGCCACAATAATTTAACACAGTGATGCCATTAACCCTCTGAACAATGTTTTCTGCAACTGAAAATCCAATTACAACTTATAGGTATCAAATGGATCAGAAGTAACTTTGAAATTAAAATGTCTGACTATGCCAAATTAAAGAAACTCGATGAAGAATCTTTACAACAGCTGCAAGAGGGAAGCGGCCCTATTGACGAATGCTTGTGTTCCCTTTTTACAACTAATGAAGATAAAAAGAGCATTTTTGCGTCAGTGAAAAAGGCGTTTTCTATAAAGAAGAAGAATAGTCGTTACATAAAAGATGGTAAAGGTAAGACACGTGTTTTAATATTTTTTCATAAAGAGAATATCTAAGTACTGTTTAATAAATCATACTAATATTATAAACGCGAAGGTTTGTAAGTATAGATGTTTGTCACTCTTTCACGTAAAAAGTCCTGAATGGATTTTTATGAAACTTCACAATCATATATAGCTTATAACTGAATAACACATGGGCTATAAATTATCACCGCACTCCCACGGGAATGGGAAATACGCGGGTGAAACCGGGAGGGCTGCTAGTAATATATAAATGCGAGTAGGTATTTGTAAGTTTGGGTGTTTTATATATAGTTAGTATAGAGCTAACCTATGGTTACAAATTCAATCTAAGGGTTGCATCGACCGATTTTAACGAATATGTAATCGTCAAAGATGGCGGTAACGAACGTTAGTGACCAAAGAACCTTATTTTTAACAGATGTTAGAATTTAACGAAGTCTCTTACGTTAACAGATGATTTAAAACAACCGATACTTAATTATCTTCTTATGAAAATGATTATGAAATATTTGAAAAGATTGATTAAAAATATTGATTGTTGCAGGGACATACTGCAAGAGTGATGTGGCAACTTGTGAGAAGCATAGATGTGACCTTAAGGACGTCGCTCAAAAGCATTCGTACACCAGCATCAGGATCCACAGCCCTGACGTATCATCTATTTGCTCCTGTCAGTCAGGCTGTTTAGCGGGTAATTTTGCCATGGCATTTTAATCTAGGAGTTCTAGGACACGTAATACCTTTTAACAATTTTACTAACACCATTTTATTTAAGATGAACTTATCTGGTGGTCTCACTGTAGGGCATGGGTCTGCACTTCTGTATTGGGCGAGGTCTAGGTGGGGAGGGTATTGAGGAGGGTCTAGGCGCTGGCCCAATGCGGGTTAGTGAACTTAACACCTTGCCAACCAACCAATAAAAAACTTTCAATCTCACCAGTCATAGTTTCCTCACGATGTTTTTTTCACCGGAGAGCGAGTAATGGTCTCGTGTCTAGGCACTTAGAAATTTAGAAAAACTCATTTAAAGACATCACAGAGGGGTCAATTGAACCCGGACTCTCTCGCTCAAGAGACCGACCCCATTAACCACTGAAATATCGTCGCTCATAAAAAATCCTACCCCAATAGCCCATAGCCTGTTTGAAATGATAAATTGGATGCATTTTTAAGAAAGCTATAGGCTATAATATAGCCTTACACTGTCAAAGTGAATAGAGCTATTGTTGTATATGGAGTGGGATTTTATTTATTTTTGGGACATATAATCGGGGGAACAGCTTTTTGGAGAACTTTGGTTCACCCGTACCTACCTACATCCAGCGATATTACATTCTTTTTAATTATCAAAATGACAAAAATATATTTTACAGACAAATTGAAAGACAATTTAAAAGTGATAGTAGAGAGATGTGAAGTTGCGCCCAAAATGAGATCAAAGGAATCGAAAACATGAACAAAACTTAAAGATATTTTTGACATAATATTATTACAAAATTATTATTAAGTATTTAAGTTAATTAAAACGAATACTTTTTTCAAAAGAGATAACCAATTTCAAATGTTAACATTTATCTACTGATTAAACTATTACTACAAACTACATTTACACTGCCTTTACCTAAAAGATAAATAGAAACTTTAGATGTTTCTTATTACCTTTATTCTGACTGGCCTGTTGGTCTAGTGGCTAGTGACCCTGACTGCTAAACCAGAAGGTCGTGGGTTCGATTCCCACCCAGGACAAATGTTTGTCTGATGAGCATGATCATTTGTTCAGTGTCTGGGTATAATTTATCTACAATATGTATATATTTAGAAATATATAAGTAATATATCAGTTGTCTGGTTACCATAAGAACAGGCTCTGCCTATTTTGGGATCAGATAGCCGTGTCTGAGTTGTCCTAGCATATTATTATTATTTGACAATGTTCTTATTACAACTACAAGTAGAATGCTCGTGCCTCGCGCTTGATACGAAGGCTACCAACTGTAGTTTTTCTCTAACGCAATTTTGCTGTATCGGATTAAAGTTTAGGACTGGTAGTGACACCTAAATCGTGGGCTTAGTCTTAGTTATCTAGCTAATTTGTTTATTAACTGACGATTTCATACATAGCCCGTTTACTAATTTAGCTGATAAAATGACATAATACATTATATTGAGTCTAAACCATGGCAAAATCACATTGTATGTAGAGTGGTAACTGGTAGATTCTGAAACTCTATTTTATTATACTTACGTGCTGTTAACTAAATTAAGACGTCTGCTAGCTTAAGCGATCATTTATCTCGTGTATATAATCCATTTTCTAAATGGCATCGTAATGCACAGTTTGTGTATTCATTGGAAAAGCATTTGATCATTAAATAAAAACTAACGATAAGCCGTTTCGCCCTCGTAAATGCTCCGGTCTAAGATTGGTAGTTGCTTGCTGGGCCAATAGATGGCAGTAAAGACTTCGTAAAGAAGTAGCTTTTACTAGTCTTTACCAGTGAAATGTAAAATTTATGTCGTTGCTGAACACAGTTTATACGCCAAATATTGCAAGAATTATCTTTTTATATTAGATTAGCGGCTATTCGAGGTTTCACCGTACTTCAAATTTCCGTGGGAGTACGGGGATAAATTATAGCGTCACTTAGACGTAGCATTCGATTGGTATAAGAATTTTCAAAATCGGCTTAGTATACCCATAGAATACCTCTCAAATTCGACCTCTATAATAGTATCTAATATTTATAGGTACTGGATTAGCCCCGTCTACTGACAGCTTTAAGACTTAGGTTGTTCCGCCTGTCTAGTATTAAAGATAAGCAATGGTAAAAATAGATACAATATTAAGCTACCTCTCATTACTGTGCATTGTAAATCAAAATGGTCACTTCGTTAATTAAAGGTAGACACATTAACGGTCTTGTGCTCATATTTGCGTGCGTGTTAGAACTATTCATAATCGTCACACGTCGAGGCAGTGTGACATTATGTGACAAGGGGAGGGGCGAGGGCCACATTTCAAAACCTGTAATTTATAAATTGTACCTTATCAAAGGCGTCTATAAGGGGCAATAACTGAGTACTCTTTTACACACACGTGTTTTTAATGTTACAGATCCCCCTTAGCATGCTTTTCATGTTAGTAATATTATCGTATCCTTAATTTATCCAATTAATGTTACTCGTAAAAAATAACAATGTCGATTTAGAACCCTATCTTTTGTTTCTGCATTCTACTGGTCTTCGCTTTATAGATGACAGCTAAATAGAATATGTATGTATATTTTTATAATGACGATAAAATATTGTATTCAACTGCAAGCCAGTAAAAGCTTAAAGTTGACACACTTATGACATCACAACCAGAAAAATTATATTGATAGTAATCAGATTCTTAATTAGAACTCTATCCACGAAGAAAGTATTGGTAATGCATAAAATCTCCCGAATCTCGCATTCATCGTGGACCGGCCACTAAACCAGAACCAGTGGGTTCTCTATAATCTTATTACTTAACAATATATTTATCTATAATATTATGTAGGTATGTATTAGAAATATATAGACCTACGTATCAGTTGTCACCTGTCTGGTTGCCATAACACAGGCTCTGCCTAGTGTGGGATGAGATGACCGTTAAGCCCACAGTGTCCAATTATTTTTATAGTGGCCGTTTTTATTAGGGTTAAGGGCCTCAAAGTGTGAGGTTCGTCCCTGAAGTGTGCACCTAAAATAATTATTTTTTTGACCTTTTTCGTGCTCCTGAACATGAGAACATGCCTATTTATCGGCTTAAGCCCACCATTCGTCCACCGCTGCTACTCCTGTATATCCAGAATCGATAGCAGTAAACATCAAATGATGAAGTAAGAGATAGTTTCATGCTATTTTGCAGTCGAATTTGGTTCGGCACGACCGGGGAGTAATCTCTCGCTCACATAATACCGGCGTAAAGTGACAGTTATGCTGCCACGTTTTGTTCGATTTAAGAGTTTCCGGTGGCCTATTGAGGGTATAAGGAGAAGGAGGGTAACGCATCTGCACATGCGTGGTCGTGCGGATGTCTATGGGCGTCGGTAGACACCATGAGGCTGTGACCACTCGCTTACTTCCTTTTGACACAAAAAAATTACCCTTCGATATGATATCAGGAAACTCGAAGAATGACAACCTCCGTGGCGCAGTGGTTAGCGCGGTGGCGCACAAGCCGGAGGTAGCGGGTTCGAATCTCGCCAGGGAACAAAAAAAAAAGTTTATTTGTTCCTGGGTCATGGATGTGTATTAAATTATGTGTATTATATAATAAAAATCTTAAATATAAGTATTAATATAAAAAGTATTAAATATATGTATTTCCGTTGTCTGGTACCCGTAACACAAGTCTCTTCGAGTACTTAGCACAGGACCAGATTGACGTGGTGTAAAAGCGTCCATAGATATTATTATTATTATACCTTAGTAGCCTTGGGTCCTGCAAAGAATTTTATATGGAGGACTATAATTTTTTCCCATTTTTAGTCAATTTAGAGTCAAGAAGAGACAGAAACCTAGCTGCAATGTATCACGGACAAATTAAAATGTTTACATATATCTGCATAGTAATTAGTAGATGACATAAAAGAACATTCCTAGCTGCTGACCTTTTCACAGACTACAAAAAATCTGTGTGCGGTTCGCTAAAAAAAAGTTTTCTCTTCAATAACCTATCAAAAACAGATACATAATATTTTAATGGTGTAGAGTAAGAAGAATGAAAAATGAAAATCTGTATAAACTGTCCCTCGAAAAGCGTCCAGTGGCGCTATATGACAATACGGTAGTTGACTTGGTTCTCCATTTAGACAAATTATGAATATTTCATTTTAAACAAAACCAGCGTTCTATGTTATTTTTACAATTTTTAAAACTATGACTTTTCCGCTTTTAATCCCGCGTCAATCGTCATCTATCACGATTCATGCCGTTGCGCGTGACGTCAAGAGGTGAGAGGTGAGAGGTCACAACAAACATTTTAAGGTTGAGTTTATTTTCTAAAGTAATAGCAATGTTGAACCACCACTGTTAGAACAAAAGTGACAACTGACAAATTGTATTACAGACCATGGCGTCACGAGCTGACTCATGTTTATTGTCACGTGATCAATGGGTCTATTTTGTTCACATTACTTAATATTTTGCAATCCTGTGTCTTTAATTACCAGAATAAATAAAAAACCTTTTAAATAATAGATAATTGTTACTGTCAACTAACCTATAGTAACAAGTGTGATTTTTTAAATGCGCACGCGCTTAGAAATTGACGCTTCGAATTCACACCACAATAGTTTTCTACATTAGCGTCAATTTATAGCTAAAAATAAATGTAATATTTCTCTTATTTTTATACTCGCGTGATTGTTAATATTATACCATATGCGTTTAATGAGGGGTAAGGGTAAGAAGATTGTGCATTGTAATTTGTGGGTAAATACCCCCACCAAAATCTAATCTAATAAAATAAATTATTAACAACAAAGCTTTGTGTGGTAAAATAATACATTTATTTCTATAATAACAATGCTCAGTCAATATTTAAATCATTGACCTCAACGAAGACCTTTGGCTTAATTCAACCTCAGCCACGAGCAAAATAATAAACAAAAAATTCTATAAATATTTTATTTTCATACAACATCTACACATTTAGCTCTGGTTATATAATACTTATTATTACACTGTTCAGACCTTTAAAAACACTATGATCGGATGAGGTAAATTCTATACATCTAAACTCTTCCTCCCAACGTCACAATCTGTTTAGAATTCACTCATTTCAATCTCAGTGCAAATCAACTGTCAGACATACATTTAATGTACTTGATTGTTATCTAATTCTATGTCTTATTTATATCAATCATTATTCCTAAACATTACATAAATGTATTAAAATAATTTGCATACACAAACATCAAGTACTAAACCTACATTAAATAGTATTTGTTCGAAAATATTTCATTTACAAATAGTAAACTATTTTTTTTACGATAGACAATGATCAGTTAATATAATTCCAAGTAAAATATAAGCAATTATTGTATTGACTTGATGCAATACGCTATTTTAAAAAACCTTTACTGATAGATAAACAAATTCCGACATATCGTATTATAGGTCCTGACGCTCCTGAGCTCCTGTCGCTCCTCAGACGAAACAGGGATCAAACCAACACCTTCATATTTCTTTTCTTGTGTTGGTAATGAATAATATTTCTTTTTATATTAAATTTGAATAATAAAAGAGTTGTTTCTAACTACTAGATAAATTATTAATTGCATAATTAATGTATCAAGTGTTAAAAATGAATGGAGGCATGTCTCAAGCAGGGACTGTTGTTAATCTGCCTATTAGGCAGGAAATTGTAATAAGCAGGTTCTACTATATTAAATTCATAGTAGTTAAATGGTGTCCCCATTTTAAATTGATAATCAGATTTAATATCAGGAGAGCAAATACTCTAGTGAGAAAGCGTAAAAAATAAAAATTACATATTTACAATATTTTATAACTATATAATAAATATAAATTACTTTCCTAATTATTTGTTTAAGAATCCACATAAATGACGTGATTAAATTTTGTGTGGGAATACAACTTGATTTAAATATTGATGTAATGTGGCACATGTACAAAGTTAAAACACTGTTGTGATTTCAGAATCATCACACATCAAAATGCAGTCATTTTGGACATTAGCCACATTGGTACAAGTCACATTCCAAAGACTTGGTCAAATATAAAACATGTATAAACATTCCTTCAAACGAAATATGTTACAGTTGTCACGATATTCGGTTTTCTACCCGTTATTAGTGAGATCTAATGATTTATCCGGCAAAATAACTTGCAATAGCAAATTAAATTATTCAGTACTCATTAACGGGAAATAGTAGCTCATCTCTTTTTCATAGGTTTCTCATGCAAATACATCGTCTTTCACAATTGACAAAGTTTTGATATTTGAAAGATATTATTCCGCTACTTGCCACCATTATTGTAATACCGCATCTTATTGTGTTAACGCTTTTTCATATAATTAAAAGATTAGTAAGTAAATTATTGAGTAAATCATGTTAAAAACCAAAAACTAACTAACAGTGAATACTGTAAAATTTAATTTATAAGATGCTTAGTACAGGTCAAAATGGGTGTTAAGAGACGAACATCGCAAGAAACACATTGAACACCAATATTAATAATATTCTCTGCACTAGATCTAGATATACTTTAAACAATGAGTTTACATCAATGAAGTCCATATTAAATCTCATTACTGACATTTCACTTTGATAACCGCACTCAAATCACTCCACATATACGAGTTTCTTACTTCATTGCACTTGTAGGAGTTTGATCTGAAAAGAAACAAAAATATTTAAATGTAAGATTTTTTATTAAAAATGTAAACTTAACGTAACTCTGAAGAACATGGTTCTGTGATCTTGTTTATGTCCATGGAATACCTGGGCTAATTTACTCATGATTTGCTTAGCCAATGAATGTGACCAAAAATTAACTACCCATTTTATATTATGTATTAAAAATACACAATCCTATTGTAAAGTTATAATGACTTTACTAGCGGCGCACCAAAGTAAGCCAGTTTAACAGGTAGCTTCAATCTAAAAGGTAAAGCCCTTTCATGAACCTTCTATTTAAACAAATTGTAACCATGTCATTTACCATAATACTGTTATTGTTATATACATAGATTTACATTTATATGTGTATACACAATATAGTAAGGTAACGAGTAAGGCAATCTGCATTCAGACATGTGAAATAAGTGTGTATGGTTTCCAACCACCATTTGGTATAAAAGAAAACTGTCAAAAGGGCCTTAAGCCCACTGCCCCAGTCAAAAGTGTGACATAATATGTGGGTTGTGTAGTTACCTGAGCGGGGCTCGCCAGCGCTGAGTGAGAGGTCGCACGCCTAATGGCGAGCGGCCCCCGCAGCCAAGTCCACGGCGAGGACGGCTGCGGGGGCGGCGCGCCCTCAGCTTCGCCGGTGTCTCCCGCCTCGACGACGACGCTCGCGCCGCACCTGTTAACCAACATTGTGAAACATTAACTACACATCAACATCAAGCCATGCATGCTTATAAATAATAATTAATAATAATCAACAATCACATTTTATGGGGATTAAGTAATACCACTTAACTTTAGAAGGCTTGTATGTCTTTTTTGTAACATTAATAATGTTAAATATCTAAAAGTAAAATACATACAGTCCCATCGCCCTCTGCCCACCGCTCGTACGCCCTCTCTCGCTTCAGCCACTCCTGGTACTTGTACCACCATTCCTCCCACTTGACGTAGTCGCCCAATGTCAGACCTGAAACAATAATTTCTAATTATTAATAGATGGTCATAATATTTTCAAAATATATGAGAACAGGTGGTAAAAGAAGGTCAAAGAAAATCAAAGAAAAAATGTTATCATTAATTTTATAAAAAATATTAAGACATTACTTGTTTGTTTCATTTCATGGTTAAACTGAGGAACTCAGGATTTATATTCAAGTTATGTTTCCTCACCTCGTAAGTATCCTCTCTTTTTGTAATAGTCATATCGGACTCGCACATCATCCCACGAAGGCAAGCCACCTGGAGCCACCGCCAACAGTTCTTCAGGATAGCTGCCAACAGGTGCTGGATCCAATCCACTTTAATAAAAATAAAACAAATTATAAACTTATGGAATTACTGTCAATTTGAAATATGAAGTATTAAAGTATTATTTAGGATTTGTAACATTGATTCTGTAGCATGTTAGGACAGTATCATAATTTATTATCCCACTTCTACTTGGTTCCTATAACATAGATAGTAGAATTGGTAAAACCTTCTAAAATAAAAATATGAGGAAACCTGCATGTCTGGTAAGATTAAAGACTTCAAGGGTATGTGTATAGTTCATCACCCTATACTGAAACAACTTGTACAGATCTCGTTGCTGTTAATTTTGACATGCTCGACGTTGCGCATTCATGCTAACCTATTACTTTTCATCACCTTAACGAACCTAGTCTAATATTCAGAAGACACTGAAGACCTGTGCTCAACAGTGAGAAATATTATGCTTCCAGTACTTAATAACATGCAGGGTGTACTCACTCGGCGAGCCCGGCGGGGTAATCGCGCGGCGCGTCGGCGGGCTCGTCGCTGCGCTCAATGTGCACATGCAGGCCAGCGTCGCGCCGCGTGATGCGCATGTTCTCCAGGCGCGCGCACCGTGCCGCCGACCACTGCGCCATCTTGCCGAATCGCTCCGACAGCGTCAATCTATATAAATTTCAACATCATCTTAAAATTAAATTGCAACTGTATACACAATATTTCATGACATGTACATAGGCCATGGTGTATTTTTATAAAGAGTGTTGTTTATATGTACACAAAAACTTTACCTCTGCGGTTGAGGTTCCGAGCTAGCGTCTGACTCAGAGTCAGAGTCTGAATCGTTAAGCGCGGCGGCGATGGCGGCGGGCGACACGCCTCGCTCACGAGACGGGCGCCGGCGCCGCTCGCCTTCGCGCTTGATGTTGGCGGGCGGGATGGGCGGCACTGCAGGCGGACGAACAGCTAGCTGCGACCGCTGCCATTCCAACACCTGAAATAGCAAATAATCAAATATATTTATTCATGTTTTAATTACTAAATAAGTTACTGAGCATCAAATAGCCCTGTATAAAGGTTTCAACTATTGTCTGGAATGCTGCAGTATTAAAGAGTAATAAACTATTTAAGAAAACATAAGAATGCCTTATTTTGTTAAGTCTTGTCACTGGTTCAACTTGAATCTGTCCATTGCATATAATTTCTTTTCAGTCGCTTATTTAAATTTTTAACAGCTGTGTACACAAATATAATAAAACTAACAGTTTCTTTTTAATGTCAACTACAGCTAAACTAAAAATGGGAGTCAATATATTTTTTAATATATATATTTTTATCTCAATTTAGTCAGGACCCTGATAGCCAAGAACAGCTTTCTTATACATATCTAGGCTAGAGACAGCGTCAACATCAATAGCCAAGGTACGAATTGGATTTTGATACTACTGACCTTTTCTTCTCTTGTCCGTTTGCTCGCTTCTCTTGCTTTCAGCAGCTCTCTAGTAGGTTGCACTGCCCTGGCTGCTGGTGGAGGTGGCCGTTTAGACTTTGCAGGCGATGGAGATTTTCGGGGTCTGTAAAATAAAATTATACATATTATAGAGCTACTTAGTATGTTTCTAGTTACATTTATTGAGTAAAAGAAATTATAAAATACTGTTTAGGTGTACTTCAATGTACATTGATATAGGACTTTTTACATACCCAGGTTTTACACTCTTTGGTGGTGGTGGTGCTGTCTTCTTGTTTTTAGCCGAGCAAACTGAACACGACTCATCTGAACAACTGCTTGCAGAGGACCCAGATGAAGACTAGAATTAAATATGATTGAAATATAATTAAAGACATTTATCTTAAACTCTAAAAAAAGGTCTTACATATAAAGTGGCGGTCATAATATAATTAAGAACAACTGTTTAAAATCAAACTTTTAGTATTTCTCTTAGTATCATAAAATTGTCTCAAATTATTGTTGCATACAAGTTGAAACATGATAATTGAATAGTAGGCCTATAAATCTTTTATATTAAACCTTAATATATCATTGCAAACTTACTGGCCAGAAACACAACAGAGAATGTTGGGTGGTTTATTTATTTTATTGAATTTTTTTTTAGCAATCTATCAGATTTTAGTAATGACTAATGACTAGTTAGTCAGTGCGGGCTTACCTTTCTAGGTCCTGGTGGACTAGGTGGTCTTACCCCCCTTGGCGGGGGCGGCGGGCGCGTACGACGAGGCCGAGGACTCGGGCTTCGCCCACGTCGCCTTGGGGATCTAGCAGGGCTGCGTCTGAGCAGTGGAAAGTGATCATCAGAACAGTGAAGTCAATGTAGCCACAATACAAAATTATTTATATTTTTTATTAGTGCAGTTATTAGTGCATTTTATAGCAATAACTAATAACTATAGTATAGGGCCCTTACAAAGACAAAGTTAGTTATAATAATAGGTCAAATCTCAAGGAACATATTGAAGTCTTGATTAAATAATTTCCTTTGGCATTTGGATATTTACCTTATAGGGCTCCGCCTAGGACTTCTACGAGGACTACGCCTGGGCGATCTAGACTTCCGTGGTGACCGTCGAGCAACAGGCGAGCGGCTGCGCGACCGCCGTCCAATGGATCGTGATCTGCGACTGGGTAGGGGAGATCTGCCAAATACAAATAACATTACTTTTGTGGCCTGCCCTATTGAGGATTAATTTGCTCTATGCAAATTATAAAAAAATTAATGATAATTGAGTACAAAAGAAGTTGAATATGTGTAGAAAATTCTTAAAAAAACATGATATTTCAAGTAAATTTTACTTGTAGCTTACGCAACATCATGAAGATGGGTATGATGAAACAGAATGATACCGGGCAAAGGTGTAGGATGTGATTTGTGCAAAATAACATCCGGGGGCAAACCTATTGGGCGCGTTTGCAACCATTGTAAGCATATGCAAGTACACACCGAGATCGTCTGGCGGGGGACCGCGACCGGCGCGGAGATACCGAGCCCGAACCTTCCAAGTACAGTTGCTTGTACCCAGTGTGACGCCACCTAAACATAGCATCAATATAGACTAAAACAATAGCTGCCTGATAGTTGCCTTAAATAAAATTAGGGCATTCGCTTACTCGTTTCTTAATCAAGACTATTTCAGACAAGTGTAGCTTATTTTCTAATGTCTAATAATGTCCTTAACACACTTAGCAGTTATTAGAAATTGCAAGTTTCTTTTTATATGCAATTTAATAGTTTTTCACATCCTGCACCTTAACAACCCTGAATGTTTAAATGAAATGAACTGTGTGTGTTACAATCAATAATATTTTAAAACACTTATACTAACCTATTGGGATCCTTTTCCTCAACTTCCAGTAGCTTCCTGTCCCAACTGCCTGGGGAAGCCTGTCTGGCTCTTTTCATCACATTGTCAATCTCTTTTCTACGTCCAGCTGGATTTGACGGATCTATAATTATTACATTAATTTCGGACTGTTATACAGTATCTGTATATAAAAAAAGAAAAATTAAATATAGTGTAATTTTGTGTCTGCAATGAAACATTATAGGCATAATTTTAATTAAGTGCTCATGGAAAATAAGAAACAAATAATCTATTAATATAATTATTAATTGTAAAAAAAATGTTTAAGAAAATATGTATGACTAATAATATTACATTAATAAGATATAAGCAGGAAATGTTTGGTTTCAGGTTTTGATCAGGTTTGAAATTTACATTAGGACTATTTTGAGTTCATTATAACCATACAGGACAGTTAGTTTTTACTAAAACTTACCCGTTATTCTTGAATGCTGAGGATTACGGTCCATATGCAAACGATTCTTCGAAGCCGTTTCAGCAGCTCGAGAAACGGAACCATTACGCCTTAAGGAAGACATTCTGAAATAACAAAAAAGTTGAAATATGGTATGTTTAAAATAAATGTTTAATATTATCACATACTATTAACAGTTTAAGGTTAGATTGTGATTTCAATTTTCTTCTATAAATGTATTAATGTCTAGAGTTAACAAGTCAAGGCTTCAAGGTTGCTTGATATGGCAATAGAAAGGTTAAAAATTTCAATTAAAATGGTCAAGTAGTAAAAGTAATGCTTGCACATAAATGACATTAACTAATGGACACTTATCACAGTAGGTTGCTGTCAACCCATAGACACAGAAAATTAATAGGTCTAGTCCTTAAGCAGCCAGCTAGCATTATACTAGTAGTTCAATCTTATGACTTATGACAGTAATATAATAGACCAGCTGTGAAAATTGCAAGTAATTGACATGACGGGCACATTCATACAAAATATGACTTAGGTAGTACTCTCAAACTGAATTTCACTAAGTTCTCAATGACTAAGATAATATAATATTGTTTTCCCACAAATTAAAACCAACTATTAAAATACAAATAGAGAGAATATGGTTACTGAGATGAGTCGAACATTTGAATAACTATACATTATTTATACAAATATTTAAAACTACTGCTATATAAAAACAGGGTTAAACCCTGTTTTTTTATAAGTAACCAGAAACCTGATGTTAAATACCAATAGCATTGATCTTGTGCTCACAATAGGTAAATAGTGTATGTAGCAAAAACTTTACTATACTATTCACATAGCGAAAATAATTTCTATTGTGAATGTTTTAGTAACGTTAGAAATTTATAAATTAACTCAATTCTCGTATAACAACTCCATAATTTATACGATGTTCTTATATATAGTCCATTTTTATAGAAGTGACCAAAAGTGTAAACAAATATGGCGTACTTCCGGCCATAGACAAATAGAGTAATAGTGTAGCTTAGTGAAGTAACACAAAGAGCAAATTAATGAATAAAAATAATAAGCCATAGACAAAAGTATAATTAATTTTATATTCTAATATTTCAACGACACTATATTGCTAAAATTATTTCAAAAACTTATAATATATTATTATTAACTCATAATATTTTTTAAGAATTAGTAGAAGTACAAAATTATATAATAATAATAGAAATAAGTTGCTCTTCGACTGGAATAGATAAATAAACTATTATAACTGATTTATTTATGAAAATATTAAAGGAAAATACTAGAATACGTAAAACGCCAATAAGAAACTTATTTATTTTAATTTTTATTAAATGCTGTTCATACTTTCTGATGAATCGGAAGAGTCTCCAGAGACGTGGATATTGAAGCCTGGGGCGTCTGATGCAGCATCTATAATTCCGTCAAGCTGCATCATTTTATCCTCTTCTTTTATTACATGTTCAATACTGTTCCTCCATGACACCGCACTTATTTGAGTTAAACTTTATATTAATTTTATGGGGCTTAATTCGCAATAGTAGGGCGGAAGACGTAAGACAATTTTATTATTTTGGGCTGCCATTTCGTCAATATTTTTTTGTCATAATCGTGCTTATTAAATTTTGTTAAGAGTTCAGCTTTTATTTCAGTTTCATGGTAACTTATATTATTTTCTAGCAACCACGCTTGTATGTTTGCTTTCCGCCAACTCATGTTAGGCACTTTGACAGAATGTCTTGAGTGGTACGGTGCATTGTCTAAAAATATTACTGACCCAGGCTCCACTTTATTTAAAACAGTATTAAACCACTTCTCAAAATAATGAGCATCCATTTCACTGTGGTAATCCCCATCATGTTTTTTGGCCTCAAAAATCCACTCTGCTCATTCTAAAAATCCATCTGCGCTGCCGATGTGCGTAATTATTAATCTTTTACCTTCTATCTATTAATAAATTGCATTTATGAAATTTTAAAATATGTGTAAAGAACACGGCCTATTTAATTGTTCATTTTGCTCATTCTCAAATACACAATCACCTATAAAAATATAATGATTAACAATAGACAAAAGAAAGAATAATGTTTTTTAGGAACACGTGCAATTTAAGCCTTTCACAATTTCTGTAAGATAAGGAAACAAAAGAGACGCTAGGATGCTTATATGTAAAATGTCATTATGTGTTCACTATTGATATTTGAATACAATAAGGCGGCCTGGCCTAGAAAAAAAAGTCAACCCTATTATATTATTCGTATTTACTATGGTTGAAAAACCTTGCGCCAGCGGCGCTCTGTCTCCAACATCGAAACCAATTAATGTCTGCTAACATTGTTTTTCGCATCCTTAATCTCATCCTAAAGTTACAAAAAAAATTCCTGTGAACTATCGTGAGCTTTCATGCCAGTGCTATATTTTTATATTATCTGGGACATTGTTAAATGTTTAAGCTGAGATATTCAAAAATATTCATATTATAAAAATATAAAAACTAAACAATTTTATGTAAAAGATTGACCTTATTTTGTTATATTTTGTAAGCATTTTTTGCTCGCAACATTTAAAAAAAATTGAACGACTTAGTAACAAATTGCATTATAGTAACATTGTCTTAAAAACTATCAATAAATTGTAATTAATGGAATTTTAAAATATCTGTACTACAGAACACGGCCTGTTTTATTGTTCATTTTGTTCATTCACTTATACACGATCACCTCTAAAAATGAAATGACCCCATCCCTATTTCTCTTCTAAAAAAAGTAAGATGAAATGTCACATTCAAATTTATTAAATATCTGTGCACGCGATATTCGTATTTTATAAGATTTTAAGTGTTTTAATGCTAGATTGATAGTTGTTTTTAGTGAAATAAGTAGTAAATGGAGTGTAACAAATGTCCGTAAGCTAATTTGTTGTGAAAGAGAGTGATAAAAGCCGAAAAATCGTAAATTACGCATCAACAGGGTTTGTTTACTAGTTTGGTCACTTCTAAAAAAATGGACTATAGAGATAAATCTATATTTACTTTCACAAAATGGCGGACGGATATCGATCTTTTCAGCAGCCACTCACCTGAGAATATTGAAAAGCTTACCTTAATTACTCCGTTTTATTCTCAGGAGCTAGGGCTCCAAACGCGCGCGTAGTGACGCGGGGGGCGAAGCCCCAGGGCGGCCCGGATGGCGGTGCCACGCGGCGGGACGCGATGTCCACCAACACCGCTGCAACCCAACCGATATACTTATCAACACGAATACGCGACGCGACGATTGCGCGATTTTCGCAATAAAGCGGTCGCGCGAACGAAATTTGCCCACGCCAGGCAAACATGCAGCCTCCGGGCAGACGCGACGGCGGCCTCGCGATCCAGGCCAAACGGCTATACGGGGCTGACGAGTCACCGCCATGGCATCCAATTCCTTTGTTGCAATTCCAGACATCGAAGACAGCTTAACATCAAACATACTAAATCCACCTTAATAAATCACAAAACAAAGTTACGAACCAGTAATAATATACACGAAAACTTTCACTGAAGTTCAACGGAGAGGAATCTCGTTAAACGATTGCGCGACACACCTTCCCTGAAGTATCGGCCATTTTGTTTTGCATGCTCGAGAAATAAAACGAGAACGAGAAACTCGAGAAAGCAAAAAAAGTCAAGAAAAGTCAATAGTGCCTATGCGCTAGAGCTGTGCCATATGTATGTGCATGAATCGAATATCGATATTTTCTGTGCCAAGTTATAACTATAACATTATATGTAATAATAAATAAATACCTAACCTAACTAATCTTGTTTAGTAGTTTATAGCTAACTAATTAATATTACAATAATTATAGCCTTGTCATATAATTCACAGCACAAAAGTAATTCCAAGCATAAAATAAGTATAAGTTTATATAAAATGAGTATAAATAATATACTCAAACTAAACTAATTTCAATCATTTGATACGAACAATCGACCCTTCTAGAATATTGTTTTGAAACGGGTTTTTGAAAACTATTGAGAAGCCAATAAATATATTTTTGTACATTTAAATCGCTAACGCTTTCACTACTTTTAACTACAAAGCTAAATAAGATTAACATTAGCGAAATTGTATTTCTTAAAAAGACCGTTATGAAATCCACGATATATATACGATAATATATATTTTATCGCAAAAAGATAACACATGGTAAGAGTAACATTTATCTTTACCAAGCTTTATTGAATACTGCATATGATTAAATATTTAAAAATCAGATGCATAGCAGCAAACGATATTATATAGATATAACGATATTTGCATAAAAAATCAATATTTATATTTTTTCGTCCGTTTGTTTCAGTTTTACTAGCAGACATGTGAAGCAGCCGGCTACAGCTGGTTATTTATGATAATTAATAATAAAATATTATAAGGGCGATTTAGTTTTTTAATGGAATTAAAAAAAAAACTAGAATTACAATAAAGTTGATAAAATAAAATGCTATAATTAGTAAGGCTTAGTGATATTTTATTTTTGAAAAAGTTTGGTGTTTTTTCTTGTTCACTTTTTTAATCTTATACCGATCTTCCCCCAAGCTCCCAAGGCTCCCAAGAAACAATTTTATCCCAATTCCCGTCACCTTCAGTTTTAGCTACTATTTCATAACAAAATATAGTAAAATGATCCCGTATATAAAATTAAGATTCTAAATATTACACTTAAGCTAGTAGCACCCCGCGGTTTCACCCGCGTACTCCCCGTTCCCGTTTTCGTTCGTTCCCGGGATAAATTATGTATATATATAATATAATATGTGTTATTCTGATGTATAAACTATATTATTGTAATGTTAGTTAAAATCTGTGTTTTTGTGTGAAAGAGTAATAAATATCCATAGTTACAAACTTTTGCATTTATAATATTAGTAGGAAGTAGGATTCTTACATCATCGTTTTATTTGACAATCGCATAGCAAAATCGATATTGTAGGCATGCACGTGCAAATTTGGCATCCCTAATATGAACATCACAAATGTTTTTCGGATATATTATTCTCTTTGGATTCGGCTAAGACCAGCGATCGTACTACCAAGTCTGCCGAAAATTATATTTAGTGCGTTTTCCAATTACCGAGCATAATGCGACTCAGTGCCGCACAATGCCGCACAATGCTGTTGCTTAATTGGAACACGATAGTTTTAAAATGCGCCAGCAGGGTGCGCTAAGTTCAGAATAGAATAATGGACGTAATAATATATAACAGGACCGCGAACTCGTAACAGAAAAACGAGCCGACAGAGATAGCCAGTGTTAAGGAGTGTGTCCCTTTCTTATAAGGTGACAATAAGATTTTGACATGTGGGACAAATTCAAATTTGTCTTACAAAAATTGAAAATTTTAATTGCAGTTAGGTTGATATTCTACCAGTACATACTTGATGTATGCAATTTTAAGCGCTGCATGAGTTTACCACGACTGCCATAATATTATAAATCTCGAGTTTTTAAGTTCTTCAAAAGGCGTGTTTAGCCCTGACAGATATCGCAAGCTAGCTTAGATGCATTTAGGGTGCTTGAAAATTGTGACACAAGTATTATACTTACAAACGAAAATAACAACATTAGCAATGGTTAAAATCTGAAGAATAGTAGATGAATTACGAAATATATAATACTAATACTTCCAGGTATAATATACTTGACGGGAATCCGTCATCAGGTGGTCGAGATATCATTATCATCCCAAAATATTAACTGCAAATCTTAGGTTTACTCTCATAATAACGCATTGTTGAATTAAGATTACAAAACAACTAAAGATGCCATGGATTCAAACTGATTAAAATAATTAGGAACGTGGGAAGTTTAGTACGGAGTCACTCTGTCTCACGTTCTGACCATTGCTTTTCGGATTGCTATTATTCCCCTCCAAGCCTGCCGTAAGGAACTTCGTTCCAAAAAATCATGGTCACCATAGTAGTTTGATTTACTAATTATGTTATTTAAGTAACCATAGCAACAATTACAATACAAAATGTCAAGATGACACTTAACTGGGCTACCATAAGAAATAAAAGAAATAAGCAAAATAATAATTTGTTTTCTTTTTGAATTGGAAATATATTTAAATAAATAAATTCAATTACAATTTCCTGACATACAATTGTCAAAATAATATTAAAAAGATAATTTTTTTCGATGAAATTTTTGATCAGCCAAAATTTTAAATAAAATACATTTTTAAGCTGGCAAGATAAAAGAACGAGACACACTCCCTACACATTGCTATCCCGCTCGGCTCGGATCAGCATCTGTGTAATGCCCATTAGAATATAATACTTAATGCGTTGAGTTAGTGTTCACTTTCGTAAATACATTTTTTCCGAGTAAGCCATCCTGTTATTATACTACATCCATGAATAGAATAAAGTTGGCAATAACCTTATTAATGTAAATAAAGTGGTATACATAATTATTGGTTGAAAGCTATTTACGGTTATTTTAAGTTATTTGGATTTTGATTATTTCATTAACATTTTTGTTTTGAGTAATTTTTTTTAATGAGTTCTAAAACAATTATATACCTTTCAATTAAATCATCTCTTTATCAACTATTGCATATATCATCTGATATGTACGTATTTTAAGAATTCATATTTTGGACTTTTAAGCATTTATACTATATAATATAATAGCAGCACCCCGCGGTTTCACCCGCATACTTCACATTTCCGTGGGAGTGCAGGCATAAATCATAGCTTAGGTATATGTATCGTTTTGGTGTATATGAGCTATATTATTATAAATTTTCAATAGAATCCATTCTTTTCGTCAGAGTTTTTACTTGAAAGAGTAACAAACATCCATACTTACAAACTTTCACGTTTTTAATATTAGTAAGATTACTAAAACGTTTTTTGTAGATGAACTTGAAACATTATAATAATATTTTTGTGCACGTACGCGTATATTTTTTAACAATAAATAATATTATTAACGATAGTATTTAAATAAAACATTTCGATAAATGAACAACTTAAAGAAAAAACACTTGTTAATTTTCTGTTACAGTTGGCCAATTGCACGCATTTCGCGAAAGCACTACTTTTATGAGAGCTCAATATAAATGCGATGCGGTGCTGTAATTGGAACACCAACTTTGAGCATTGTGCCACACAATGCGCGTTTGTGCTGTAATTGGAAAAGGCCCTTAGTCTGTAACATCAAGAAACGGTGAAAAGTGCCGAGGAGCCTGAGGAGGAGATCTTGGCCCGACAAACTACTGTCCCTATCAATCAACTATTACTTCCCATTCCACCCAACCTGAAAGATCCACCAAAATATTCGCCAGCCGATGACATTATATTATACAGATTAATGATTACGTTTATGAATTAATGATTTATGTGTGCATGGAGGGCAAGCAAAAAAAAAAGAGTTTTTTCCCACTAACTATTATTTAATAATCGGATGTTTAGATCTATTATGAGAAATATATTGTTTCATGAATGTTGTGTACAGATGTAATTGGGCGTCAGATTTCTAATTTGCTACTTCGTCTAATATTGTATTGTGTATGTCTTAATCTGTTGTCTGTTTCTGTACCTATTTCAATAAAATAAAAAAATAAAACAAAAATAATAGGTTATAAACCTTTAAAAATTTATAAAGCATTGATGAATGAATGAATTTAATAAATTAATGTTTTACAAAACGTATTTAACATCAAAAAATGTCAAAAACATTTCGTTATCTTTGGTATTGTTATTATGGTTATATAAAATTGTAAAACTATCGAGTTGGCACAAGGTCCATACAAAGATAAAACGTTTCCTTTGTTTTCAAAACTTAACCTGTAGAAGCTACTAACTTTAGAAATCCGATTCAGAACCACAGACTTACAGAACAGAATTTCGCTATTATATCCTGTTATATCCTCCAATATGATATTATATAAATATTCGCAAATCAGTTACAATATAAATCAATAAACTTTTTAAAACAATCACCAAAAAGAACAAGATCGGGACCATCGCTTTCCATTGATTCGTAAGCGATTATCAAATGAAATTTAGGCATGAAAAATTTTGCGAATGGACAGGTGGCTGTTGCCCTGAGACATGTTAAAACCTTAAGCCGGAACCGCACGTTAGCCGAGGCTTGGCAAGGCAACGTGCGGTTCCGGCTTTAAATACTGAACGAAAAAACTTAGAAACGCAATAGTCACCCCATACTATTTTTGAAAGTTGCCTTCGATTTCTCTGATCAAATCCTGATTTCGTTGTCAGGGGACCACCTTGAAAATATCTTCTTTCCAATAAAAATAGAATGATCAAAATCGGTTCATAAGCGATGAAGTTATCCCGCGAACAAACATACAAAATACTTAATATACGGTCGAATCGAGAAACGCCTCCTTCCTTTGAAGTCGTTTAAAAATGAAATACGTAGATATTATTTCATTATAATGAGAGAAATTCGCGTAAACATTTAAGAAAACAATTTTACATATTAAAATTACTTTTTAAACTGTTTATCTTATTTTTCTTTATTTAGGTATATTATCTACGTTTTGATGTGAACATGTGACGTCATAAAATCGACCTAGGTTTTCTCTCCCTCCTCCTCTTGTCACACCATGTCACACATCACAGAGTACTTTGTCACACATGGTCGACTACCTACTCCCTACCTACCCTTAACGTGTGACGCAAATTATAAATGTTCGCTAATTTGACATATCGTTACAGAAAACAGCGAATTCGAAAAAATATCAATCAAACATGCCATTTTCATAAAAGCTATCTTGTAAATGTATTGTTTTTATTTAGGTGCCTATATCTTGTTATCTTACCACCGAGGGGTATTGAAAAACACCGCTATCACCAATTATTAATACTATTGAATAAGATAATAATTAATAACAGTCTAATTCAGATTTCTGAACGCGAAAGAAATATTAAAAAAAAAAATGACGGGTTGCACTTCGGGAGTGCCAGCCATGGATGTAGTATAATAACAGGATGGCTTACTCGGAAAAAATGTATTTACGAAAGTGAACACTAACTCAACGCATTAAGTATTATATTCTAATGGGCATTACACAGATGCTGATCCGAGCCGAGCGGGATAGCAATATGTAAGAAGTGTGTCTCGTTCTTTTATCTTGCCAGCTTAAAAATGTATTTTATTAAAAATTTGGGCTGATCAAAAATTTCATCGAAAAATAATGTCTTTTTAATATTATTTTGACAATTGCATGTCAAGAAATTGTAATTGAATTTATTTATTTAAATATATTTCCAATTCAAAAAGAAAACATAAATTATTATTTTGCTTATTTCTTTTATTTCTTATGGTAGCCCAGTTAAGTGTCATCTTGACATTTTGTATTGTAATGGTTGCTATGGTTACTTAAATAACATAATTAGTCAATCAAACTACTATGGTGACCATGATTTTTTGAAACGAAGTTCCTTACGGCAGGCTTGGAGGGGAATAATAGCAATGCGAAAAGCAATGGTCAGAACGTGAGACAGAGTGACTCCGTACTAAACTTCCCACGTTCCTAATTATTTTAATCAGTTTGAATCCATGGCATCTTTAATTGTTTTGTAATCTTAATTCAAGAATGCGTTATAATGAGAGTAAACCTAAGATTTGCAGTTAATATTTTGGGATGATAATGATAACTCGACCACCTGATGACGGATTCCTGTCAAGTCTGTAGTATGGAAGTATTTGTATTATGTATTTCGTAATCCATCTACTATTCTTCAGATTTTAACCATTGCTAATGTTGGTATTTTCGTTTATAAGTAAGTATAATACTTGTGTCAGATTTTTCAAGCACCCTAAATGCATTCAAGCTAACTTGCGATATCTGCCGGGGCTAAACGCGCCTTTTGAAGAACTTAAAAATTCGAGATTTATAATATTATGGCAGACGTGGTAAACTCATGCAGCTTAAAACTGCATACATCAAGTATGTTCTAGTAGGATATAAAAACTTACAAAAAAAACCAATAAAAAAAATTAAAATTAAATAAAAATTTTCAATACCCATTTCCTGACAGTTTGAATTTTTGAAAGACATTTGTCCCACCTGTCAAAATCTTATTGTCACCTTATAAGAAAGGGACACACTCCTTAACACTGGCTATCTCTGTCGGCTCGTTTTTCTGTTACGAGTGCTCGGTCCTGTTATATATTATTACGTCCATTGTGCCAGCAGACACAGACTATAGTTATTAGTATATCCAGCAGAAGTGAAAACTTTAAAATTAACGCTGCGCATTTTTGATATTTTGGAATGGTTAGGTAATAATTTCGCACCAATTGCTAGTACTTTTATACTTATAATTAATTATCAGTATATTTAATAATTTTTGATTTTGATTGAGTATGTCTGTGGGTAGAATACAATATTAGATTAAGATTATTAAATATGTCACAATATTATTTATTTATTGCGCTATCGTACACAAACATGATAATATTTTATATTACATTAAAAAATTTATCTCTTAGAAAAATCAATGGTTATACATAATATCATCGTAGTTTTAGGAATTTTCGATCTGTCTTACGAATTTCACGTCACGTGTCCTGACGTGAGTTTAACATTTTTTACTCATCACAAAAAAGTGCACAATGCCGCTATAGAAGCTTTCACTTCAAAAACCATTAAAATAATTTTTTATGAGTTTGAAGTATGACGTTTTTCTCTAAGTATTCCTTTAGTAGCTTATTCTTTAGTAGCAACTAAAAATCGAAAAGTCGCGCCTGATGCTTGAAAATATTCATACTCCATTGCTGTATATTTAGACGCAGTGTTGCTTAGCTCGGAAACATTAAATTATGTTACCGCTGATATTAAGATGAATAATTAATGGATATAAACAAATCAAAACTGTAAAATATTTTCTTTTCTTTAACTCCTAAAGTAGATTTAGGTACGTCCCATACACTTATTACTTCACTGCTGATCACAAACACTTTTCACTTCACTTGTGTTCCCATACACTTTTAACTTGACTTGTGATCCCATACAATTTTGGACCGTCTCCTTTAAACCGATTTTTGAACTTCTTAACCTGCGTTGACCACTTTTTAACCGACTTCAAAAAAAAAAAGGAGGCTATCAATTCGTCTGTATGTTTTTTTAGCTGGTGAGAATCTTTATAGGCTTGCGTCGATAACATTCTTAATTAAAATTATTAGTAAGTATTTCAATTTGAAATTTCATAATGTTGATACGGTAGTTGACAGTAACCGAAAATTTGGGATATCTTGAAATAATAATATTTCCTTAGTAACAGATGAATATGCTCACTTTGTTCACATTTATCGTGTTACTACGAGAAATCCGATATCGATTTGAAATACAAAGATATTATGTTGAATTGCCACTCGCATTGTATCGGAATAATCGTCACTTTTTACAATCGCGATATTATTACGTTGATTATAATATATTGTGTTGATTATTGGAAACTTAGAATAAGTAAAAACCTCCACACCCCCTTTTTGAAGCACCCTAAATGGAACCATAAATGACTGATTTCACAGGTTACCAGGCGTGTTGCTTTAATAACGGCATATTTAAAATCGATAAATTACAATTGTAGCCAATTGTTAACTGACTCACTGAATTCATTTGACTTGATTTATTGATAACCTTTCCTCTGGCTACTACACTGCCCCTCTAGACAAGTGGCAGACGCTCGATTCTATTCCTTTGCGTTTTCTCGCTAACTCCATAGGTTTGATGCAAAATTTTTGAAGAACGTTTATTAAGTCACATAATGAATGGTTTAGGGTGCTGGTTATTTAAGCAGTTTAGGTTTTTCTTGGTAAATAGTTATAATTGTTAATATTAGATGAGACATCAGCTCGACTATTATTTTATAAAGCTGATAGGTAAAAAGCCCACTTCAAAAAAAAAGGTGTAGATAGTTGAAGTAAGTGTTTGAGCCGGACAATTACTGAATCTAGCTAGAATTACCATCCTGTTCTAGTGGTTAGTGACACTGACTGCTAAACCAGAAGGTTATGGGTTCGATTCCCATCCAGTTAAATATTTTTCTGATGTGCATGATCATTTTTTACCTAGTGCCTGGGCGTCATTTATCTATAAGTATATATTTTGTATTTTAGCAACAACCAAATTTTAGCAATTAAAGCAAATTTTATAAGTATATCAGCTGCAAGTTGCAACTGATATACTTATATGTCTGGTTGCCATAATAAATATGCTTAGTTTGTAATCAGGTGGCAGTGTTTTAGTTCCAACATATTAATAGACTACAAGTCCAAATTGAAAAAAGGCTTAGGGCGGATTTCACCGATGCAAATAAACGCAATTAATTCGACTTAAGCTCGGTTTACGCATTTAATTGAAGTTAGAGCTCCAAATTGCATTTTACCAACAGCAACTAACCGCAATTAGAGCATAATTGAGTTTTAATTCTGAACGGCCGATTTTTGACGTTTTAGCCCTAACAACTCGTTTAGAGAGATTGTCTAGCTCCAATATCTGGGATAGATACCGGAGATGGCGTTAAATTCTATGGCAATTTACGTCACTCTTCCGTTGTATGTTTTATGTTAACGGCATTTGTCTTCTTGAACTTCATAATAGAAAAAATTGTGGTAACAAGTTCAAGAAGAGCCTCTTCCTTGCTAGTGGTGAAGGTCGAGTCCCATTTTCGTTTCGACATTATTGTACTGCATGAGATAATATAATATGTATTATAAAAATCAAATAAAGCAGAAATCAATTTTCAAATAAAAACTCCACGAGCAAAAAGTCAACAATTAAAAATAAAACTAGAGATGTCAATATGTCATAGCTTCATAATATGTGACGTCTGATCTTAGATTTAAGGTGAAGTTTACATTAAAGGTATCTAAACTTTGTTTTCGTAAGCGCTATTGAATTGAGCTGGTGAAATCCATTTAAGGAAAACCAAGATTATCATCGAACTATAACCTTGATTAAGTAAAACGTCGTTCTATTAAGCTTTGTTTCGGATACAAACGGTGAAATTAGACCTTAGAAATATAGCCGCATCACTTCCAAACATAATAATGTTTATCAATAAACTAGCTACTGGATTATGCGATTACGGGACGCTATCTAGCCGCACGCGGACGGCGCGTGACCTGCTTCGTGTTATACCGGTTCCCTGCAGACCAGAAGTGGTAGGAGCGGGTGTTAACCTCGCATTACAATGCCGAAACTACTATTTCAACTGGCTGGTGTGACAGACAGATCACTGATATTATACTGTGTTCAAAATCTCGAGATTAAAATTGAATGTATAATTAAATATAAATAAAGAGATTAGCCGATTCAGCGGGATAATGTTACCTAGACAAACCGATGCCCTGTCGTATCGACGCCCCTTAGATGACGGTATCGAGGTCCTATAAGAGCCTTTGGAAGCTTAATCTAAAACCTAGAAAGGTCCTCGTGGCCTCGCATAAATATACATGGAGTTAGAGCAGACTTTAGTCTTATATTAGATCATCATCATCAAACTTCACTCGGGTAACTCATGGGTTGCTAGAGCCTCAGTAACAATAATTACCTACACTTGCCACTTGCTGTCCTGCTCTTCTTTCCGAAATCATCATTGGTCTGCATCATCATCATTATCAGCCTTTATCCGTCCACTTGTCTGCATACAGCTGTAAAATTATGTTAAAACGGGAGAAGTTTTAATTGAAGTAAAACTTCTTTAGGCGCGTCTATTTTTTTTTGTGACGGAAATAACGCTCAGTATTCTATATTCAAAAATAGTAACTTGCATTGGTCGTGAGTAATATGTTAATATACTTCACGCTTCCTGCTTCATACTACACCTGGAAAGGAAAAAAATCGTAATAAATTAGGATTATAATAAGTATATTTATTTCTTTTTTTTTTCAAACTGATGAATTGTGTTAGCAACCGTAGCGCCATCTGGCGGCTATAAGTCGGAAACGAGGAACAGGTTCCAGTTTACCTGCGTGTGGCGTGACGTAGTCGTTGTCAAAGTGTGGGTAGGATAGCCGAGCGTTATGAAGGTCATTAAGTTTGCCTTTAAATAGCGGGGTATAATTATTAGAGGGTTCATTCGCGTCTGTGAGTTTGAGGAGGACGAAGCTCTGCCCGAATTGTATTGTAAGGTCACGTAAGTCATTGTTTATTTTAATGTATAAAGTGTAATATGGCGATAGTGTGTGTAAATGTATGGGCAGTGTGAGTAAGAATGTATCTTAAAATATGTACCTGTGAACCTTAATATTGATATTTTTATGGATAATATAATAAATGTTTATATTTAAAACGCATTTTCACTTCTGATGTTCAAAATTGTGAATAACAAACGAAATAAAAAATTGTAAATTTTCTGACGTTTGGTTGAATGTTCATATTTGAAGTGAAACTTCTTTAGGTGCGACTAGAGGGATAATAATTATCTTAGATTTTAATGAAGTTTTACTTCAATAGCGTGTAAAGATTACTTGCACCTCACACACACTTTTATGTAGAGGAAAGTTTTGCTATAATAAACAGACTAAGATACCCATACTACAGTATATTATAACATATTATTATGTTGTATGTACAATATGTTATTAATAATATTAGTAATATAGATATGTAATTAATAACAGTAAATATTGATAAAGTGAATGTTTTCAAGATATTATAAAGTGCCCCGGGATTCGAATTCGTGTCATCGTGGTTCAACAGCCGAGATATGATTATTGTGAGCTGAAGTCTGAACAGACGGGTACAGTTTAGGTTTCGGTACAGTTCTGTAGGGCTATTCTGTAAGGTCGTTTTCGAATCTCGAAAGCGGAATCCGCGGTAATACGACGAATTTGAATTCTTTAAAACTCTACTATCTATCTATACAAATAAAGTTGGCTTTCGAAGTGAGGTAAAGTGAGCTCTATCACTCAGGTGAAGCTCGATATCGAAATGGTTTTTTACAGAATAGTCCTACTGTTCAGGGTTCCCTACTTCAAAAGAAAACGTGATTATTTTAGGACTACCTTGTTGTCCATCTGACTGACAAACCAAAACCTCACATTGTCAAAGAATCATGGCAAAAATTAAAGGCAAGGAAAGAAATTAAAATCTGAGGTTTGAGATATATTTATTTCCCATAAGAATACAATACACTTACATGAGAAACATTAAAACTACACTTACAAAATATTATGGACAGCGTACAGTGGCACAATAAAATAAAAAATACATTTCGAAAAACAAGGGTAGTTACAAAATTCTTTCATTGTATATCGAAACATACATGGAACTCAGATAGCTGGAAGAGTCATGTACTAAGGTGCGCTCAATTAATAGAACACGTGCGATTCCTATCTGACTTCCACAACCCACTAGCCGAGTAATACGATAACCCTTGGTGGGATTGGTTGTCAGTTTTGGGTTTTTGACAGTTACTAGGTTGTTAAATTCAGAGACGCAGTCGCTCCATATCGTACTGGTATTCAGTGGCATACGGTTAAAAGCAGACCCCTAATATACCGCCTTTGCCTTGCCTTACTTGCCTACCATGATTTGCTTCCTAACCATGTTGTAAAAGAGAAAATTGCGTATGACGTGAGGTGTGGAAGACTGCTTTATGGTGGATGTAACGAGCGTGCAGCACTGTGATATTAAATATGATGATGATGATGATAATTAGGACTTGGGTGCCTTATGTAGGGACCTGCCATTGCCCGATTCGTACCTAAAATAAAAATAATATTAATTAAAAAAACGATAAAGAGAACGCCACCTACAGATAAGGCGGGTTTAATGACTGCAGAGTGCGTGAACCCTGACCTGCGAGATGGGCCGAGTTTGCATAGCAATAGGTCTTTTATAATATCTATTGGCGCGACTTAGGAGTAAAATAATCAAATGTCGAGACGGCATACGGCGTGCCGCGTGATGCTGCCATGCATCCAGCGTGAAAGTACCCATAGGCAAACGCATAGAAATGTAAGTAATAAGGTATTAGAAGTGCGTGACCTTGTCGCCACACTGGTGACGCAGATGGCGCCAACGCGCGATCTTACGATTAGTCGCTAACAGAACTTTATCATAGCAAGTGAGGTTAACAATGAAGTTTTGCAGCATTTCCCAATGTAAAAATTCGTCTACGTTTAATTACACTAATAAAGTAATAATATTTTATTAGTAAAGTAGTCTTTTGTAGTAATATTGATGTTTTATTAAAAAATAATTTGTAACCATAACCTATCTATTAAATTGAATGAATGCCACCACTTACGACTTTATTCGTCATACTTAATACATTGCTTTTTATGTTCGATGCTAACAGAGGACCATCGTATCACAAAAAGAAATGTATTACGCAATGAATAATAATTTATTCCTTGGTATAGCTCCGCCCACTGGAGACAGCGTTTCGATGGATCAACGCGATATATTTCCATTCCTATTACTTCATTATTTAGATTTCTATGGGTAAAAAATAAAGTAAAGTAGCAACCCATATATTATGTCACACTGCTGCGAACGGACTCCTCCTCGAAATCAAACGAGGAGGGTATCGGGTCATAGTTCACCGAGGCGCTGGCCCAATGCGGATTTCGAACTTCAAACACCTTCAAAGACTTTGATTTTATCTGGCATGCTGGTTTCCTCACGATGTTTTCCTTTATCGATGACTGATGAACGAGCGATGGTCAAGGTGCACTCAGAAATTCAGAAAAACCCATTTCAAGGCACCACAGGTGGGGGTCAGGATCGAACCCGGACTCTCTCGCTCATAAGGCCAAGCCCCTTACCCACTGGACCATCGTCGCTCTTTCCATGGGTAAACCACATTCGAAATATTTTTATTAACTGTACCCTTGTATAATGTATTATATTATATACTTTCAAGTACTAATAGCTTGTTTGAAGCAAAATAGTAGGGACAGATGTGAATATACAGATAACAGGGTATTTTTGTAACATAAATAATTTTAACGACTCCAAGTATAGCTTACAAAAAATACCGACTATGATAGCATCGGAATTACACATTAAGGAGTTTCGTATTATTTGTAGTTTAATACAATACAATAGTGGTAACTGGAAACACTCAGAATTACAAATGATTCAAATCGACAAAAATAATTAGACACCAATTTGTGCAGTTACGACGACCGAACTCCGCATTTGTCACGCGCTTACCTTATTTAGAGGCAGCTCATCATGCCTTGGTAGAGAGTACGGCATATTCATACTTACTAGAAGCCCAGCATCTCAGAGATCTCAAATCTTTAACCATACCAAAAATCAAATTCCTCCGTTTGCGCAATCCTCAAATGGGATGCAAAGTCTTAACCCTAAATTAAATAAATAGAATTAATTTTTATCTTAGTGTTCGGTTGAAAACATAACATAACATGAACATTATAGATATAGATCAGGGATGTTGACTATTTTTTTTAATTGATTTTATTTGATAGGTATACTATACATATATGAACACGAAAAAAATACTTTTGTAAAGAAATATGTCCAATTTTAACAAAAAATTAAATAAAGAAAAATGGTTTTTAAAATCGCCCTTGAAACGCTCCAAGCGTCATTACGTCACACACCGCATTCAGAGCTCGCGCTATGTTAGGTGAGTTTGTATTTAGCTCAATGTTCAGTGACGTCATCGCCTTATTGGCGTTTACAGTCACGTGATTATGCATGATAAATAACGCATTTTAAATTAATTTTCTAAATTTTAAGACAAATAAGTAGACTTTTAAAATGTTATTTTAGGTTTTCAAATACTGCATTTAATATGTAAAACATAACTTTACATGAATTTGTAACATGTGTCAACATCCCTATTATAGAACATTGAGTTTCGTGTACAAGACATTGGTGTAAATCGTTGGAATATGGCGCCCTGCAAAATGTGATTGAATTTGAATTACAGCTGTGTTTTATTTTTCATTTCCACACAAAGTTGGACAAATAACATATAGCCAGAGAAATTAGAACTGAACATGGAATAAATTTTATCTGAGGCGGCGACTGTTTGGAGGCTTTGCATAACAAAACGGTTACTAAAATGCAATCTATTCATAGACATAAATTGTATTAATGGTTGAAATGGTCATAAATAATGCATGCGGGTCGCGCGTGGGCCCAATTCGGATGGAATTAGACATGGGGTAGAGACGATATATTATATCGATATTGTTGTTATCGACTGACTCGTATGTTGAGGAGTGTTACTGGAAGCGCATTAAGTAGCGCCTCCGGCGCACCCCTCTTCGTCGTCTACGGGGGGAGGCAACATCGGCGGCCTTCTCTCTCACCCGTTCTTCGGCCTCCTTCTGGGACATCACTGTCTCGCAGAAAGAGGCCATTGCCGTCCAGGACTCGTCAGAGCCGAGCATCGCGGTGATGACACTCGACAAAAACAAGACGCCCCTTCGACAGCAGAATATATATATAGAGTCATCGCCACTTTAGAAGTCCGATAGACGCGGCGCTGCGGTCTCATAACTCAATGTTGCCAATTTATAGTGTAATGATTTTCCACCAAGTCTAGTACAGTAAAAAAATTAAATAATTATAGGGCCTATGGTCAGTAGTGGATTGATAAAGACTGAGTATGATAATAATGACAAAAATATTTATAGCAGCAAAATAAAAATCTCCCTGCCAGGTTTTAGTAAAATAAAACATTTTTTTGTAAATATTTCATTCGTATTTTTTACGTATAACCGATTAGTAGAATTCATCTAAAACAAGCTTCTTCGGATGTGTTCGGCTTTTGCCAGGAGTGACGATTTTCTCAGAAGTAATTGCTGCCATTATTACTTCCTTTGTTATTCGACCTTTTTACAAAAACACCTGAAAATATCATTCATCTGAACAAGGTTTTAATTCTTTTACCTTGTATTTATATTCATATAAAATATCATAAGATAAATGTAGGTATAGAGTTAATGATAATATTTTAACCATAAATTAGGCAAAAATGAGTGACTCTGGCATCTCTAAAATTTACCTGTCATGGCTGTGACATTTATAAACATATTATTTAACGGGGTTAATTGTTGTTTATTTTTACTTTCTAATTCACAAAATTATTTCACTTTAACGATCATTATACGGCCTTAAATTTTTACACCTTACTTTATATTATATGCTCCATATTTCACGTAAAACAATTTTAAATATCACAACTTCTTACTCCAGACAGATGTCAAGATGTCAATCTTGTCAAATTTAGTGGCGAGGACTATACCTACGTAACGTGTCCATTTCGATGTAAATGATGTTACGAATTTCAATTTGATTTAAAGATGACGTTTCGCCCGTTTGCTATATTACTTGCTTCTTTTTATGTAGTTTATTCTGCTGTATTTCGAAATAAAGAGTTTGACACAAGTGTGAAAAGTCATACCTTCGTAGTTTCTACAATAATGTATGTCCACTTTGTCTCGGTGCATAGACATAAGTGAGGAAAACGATGTTGTATAGGTGTAAGGTGAGAAAATGTACACCGTGTAATAGTTTCAAAAAGAGACCACAATGACGCAGGTGTAGTGTGTATGTTTGTTTGTATATGATAAATATGTGTGAGTACATAATTTCTTGGATCACACACCTTTATAAATCCTTCTGATCGCTCCTCTGGCGCCATCTGTAATTTGTCAAGGCAACATCTTAATTTGTCACTTTTCGACGGACACTTTCATATACGCGATGGTTCTCCTTCCTTTCTGTACTCTATGCTCAGAGAGACCAATAAACGCATGAGACTTTTCATGTTTCGACTATGTACCTTACCTCATTAGGGGCTACTATTTCTGCTAAAAATATTATTTAATTTGCAATGTTTGTATGTGTGTTTGGTCGGGTCAAATCCTTTATGTGAAAATTAAACAGTTGAATAGTGAAAAGTAATACGATAAATTTGTAACGTCAATTATAGCTATTAACAAACATTCTCACATTATCGATTTACCAATGACCCGTCACTAGTGCCTATACCGTGATAATCCAATTTGTAGAAGGGTTCCCGCGTTCTCGTTTGACAGGAGGAATTTTAAGTCACAGATAACTAATAGTTCGTTCAGAAACCAATTCGATCATTTTGTTACTTATAGGTTAATGACGGTACAGGAAATTGCTTCAAGGTAGGAGATCTATAAAATAATCAGTTTAAGTAAATCTCAAAAAAGCTAATATCTGCTGCTTAAAATTCAACATAAATAGCCGTCTAAGTCGGGATCGATTTTTTCAATCGACCTCGATTTATAATTTAGATGGATGATTTTTTACCAGAATGCCTATAAAATTAAGGATTGATTGTAAAAATTTGTTCTAATTAGTCGTTACTGGTTACTTTCAGCTCTTGTTAATATTAAACGACACGGCATTATATATACATAGGTATATACATAATTATGTGATACTAGCGGACCCGACAGACTATAAATGCAGTCTTTCTAAAGTAAATATATTTTGGCAACGGATCCATATAGCCCACGCTTGGTATAAATATATCGTATTTGTTGTATACTTCTGTGGTGGGTGTGTTTTGTGTCGTAAGTCAACGTATACACCTCGGCAGCTTATGTTTTCAAACTTGACACTGGCAGAATGCCGTAAAACGCGTTTGCCAAGAATATTAGAAGAAGAAGACTTAAAGACTTGTTTTTAGCGTTAGCTTCACTTACTCTCTGGTTTACAGAATTTGATTCAAGTGGAATTATCGCTCTTCGAACCGACCGACTGGATAAACCGACAGCAATTCCAACGTTTTTTCGGATTCATCCCTTAGCTTTTGTTTTTGTTCTTACGTCTTACACAACTTTTTCTTTTAACAACAACAACTCTTTTGCAATATTGTTTTCTTATGAACTTACGCGAATTTCACTCATTATAATGAAACGATTTTACGGATTTTATCTCGGTTTATTTAGTTTTTTATGAGCACGACGTTTCGAATACTTTACAGCAATCATGGTCACGGGAGGACTGTAGTCGTGGAGTTAGTTAACTCTTTTGCAAACTTCATATTATACCGTAAACTAAGCTTTACTAGCTGTTATCAGCAAATCCTTTAAGGGAACCAAAGTAAAAAAAAATGTCCACTGATTTTATAGGCATTCTTGACATCGGAATGAATCGTAGTTTAATCCTAATATGTTAATATTTTAATAGTAGTTAAATCTAACTATGGTCGTTTTCTTATCTCTTCCATAATCAGTTCATCAGTGATGGATTTACGGTTTGACGAGAGCAATAGTATTAATAATATTCGTATTTCAGTGGGATAGCAATATCCTTTAGCCTAAGATTGTGAAGTGTATAAAAAATCCTCATGGGAGCATTTATCTTGTGCGAGCAGACATCTGTTGATATACAGAATGCGACGGAAATCCTTGTTGTGTCTATGGGTAAGTTCACGGAATATTGAACCCTGTCACAATAGGAGATGGTGCAAAATGCGATACATGATCATATCGTGCATGACCTATGGCCAAAGCGCTTATCATACGCGTGACTGAAACGAGCTTCGAGAGACCTTGTCGATTATTTGTATAGGCTACCCGCGGGAGGCTGCGCAGTGACACGCTGTCGGTTGTAATAGCTTAAAGAGTTAAGCTGCATTTCTACCGGAGATGAGCTAAGCTGGGTTGCGAGGAATGTGCTTTACAAGAACCAATCGAGACGTCGCGCTGAACGTGGTCAGGCAAATGAAGCGTTTCTATTTGTTCTTAAAAACACATTCCTCGCCACGCAGCTTAGCTCATATCCGGTGGAAACGCAGCCTTAGTCCTATGAAGAGCCGTAAATAGCCTTTTTTGCGCCCTGTGCAAACTTCTACACCTGCGCCCTTAGCAAACCGAAAAAAATAATAGTCCCGTCTGGTATGGCCATTCTTGCGCCCCCCAGAGTCTACGCCCTGTGCACCACCGGTGGCACCAGCCATTTACGGCTCTGGTCCGTGCTCCTTTGCAGCCGAATTACCCGGGGATGTGACTCTCGATCCCAATAATACCAAAAGTAAATAACAACCATGTATCGCGTTTCGTACGGTTTTTGAGTTTTCGATGCCCTTTGGGAGGATAGGAAAAGGAGGGCAAGTTTTGGTTGTGCGGATTATTGTCTATGATGTTATGACATAAAAAGGTTAGTTTTAATATCTCCCGTTTTTCCCCAAAGGCAAGCTGCTTCACTGAATGCGCCCGACGGTGATACTTCAGAAGACGAACGAGCGGCATGTTATTGTTCATTTTAATCAGATATAAACGCAAAAATTCGATAGCATAAGCTTATCATGTAATACTACCTAATATTTAGCCAATTATTAGTCACTATGCGGCCATATCTTGCTTATACGTCATGAGCCATCATCCGAACAATACGTAGCATAACGTCATCAGCATGCCCTCTCCACAGCTAGAGTCATAAGAAGCAATCCATTGTATTAAAATATTTTGGAGATTCTCGAACCATTCGTTATATACATGCATTTGTTATTTATAACGTGCATGACTAGTATTTTCTTGTAAATCGCGTAATTTTTTTATAAGTAGTTGAAATTTTAAGACGCATTTTTGTATTTTAGTAGGCGAAAATCTTTTAGGTTCGCGTCACCGACATGCTAAGTTACACTATGACGTCATATGAAATATAGTTTTTTTTTTAATTAAAATTTTAAACTTCACAAAGTCCTTATTCTACGTTACAAGTTTTCACTCATGTTGTAAGTACTTTGGACTGCCATATTTTGTTTATTTGTCTATAGGTACTTCATATTTCATCTCCTGGGAGTCTTTAAGAGTAAAGATGACTTAACATTAGTTACAGAAGCAGCTATAAAGTGTCTATATAAAGAACTGTATAGGCTCTATGGATTCCTTACAGAACCACCTTGCAATTGAAAGGGATTTAGGGATTTTCAAGAAAAGAACAATACTCCTTTTTGTAAGGCTGGCAATGCACCTGCTAATGCTCTGGAGAGGCGGGTGTCTGTGGAGGTCACATACCAACAGGTAAACCGAATGTCCGTTTGACCCCTCTTCTATAATAAAACGTATTACTTCCAGATTAGGAATATAAGACGCAAATGCCTCCCTGTCTTAAATCGTGTGAGACAGGTTTGCATATATTAATATTCTGTTAATATCATTATCAGACAATGTTAGTATAATCAGTTAACTGACTTGAGTCTCGAACAGTCTCCAATTCCATTATTAAATGACCGCTCAAAGGGACTCGCCTAATATTGACAAACGCGCAAGTTCGCGGAATGTTCTAGAAAGTCACGTGATTCCAGAGTCCAGAATATCTTATTTACCTCACGTTTCAAATAAATAACACCTCTAGGCAGATGTCAATAGGTTCACAGTCGCCAATCAAAATATTCCGTTTACCTCGAATTGATATGAGTGACATTAATTAATTATATTAAGAATATTTATGTATAATATTATTAGTAAACATTATGATTCTATTTTCGTAGTAGATTAAAATGGCTTGTTTTTGCACTAATTTTAGATCGTTTTGATAGCATTAAGTATTTATTTATTTTCAGTAAGTTTTTGGGAAACTTTTTTACTAAGTGCTTCGGTACTTGTTTTATTTTATATTTTAAATATTATTTAACTGTTTTTATTTTAATATTATCTTCTTTTACACTCTGTATATGCATATATACGACCTGCAGAAAAAAGTTGTGATTTGTGGGGTGTTATCAAACAGTAAACAATCTCTGCTATTCGCCCCTAGCATCGTGTTCATTCATAAATCTCTACGAGAAACATTCATTTTGGTATGATCCGGTGTTATCGACTACACACAATAGCCTTTTCTCCTGGGTTCATGCGCCTAAAGTGGCAAAAATTAACTTTCCTTAGTGAATGGGCAGTCAAATTAAAATGTCTTATCGATTCCGACTCATCTGGTGCGTCCAAAACATGAGTCCAAACGTACTCTTTCATAATCATCAGCATTTATCCGTCCACCGCTGAACATAGGCCTCCTTCAATGAACGCCAAGGCGACCGACTCTTTACATAGATATATCTTTACATAGTATTTAAAAACATAGTTGCTTCCTTTGTATGTATGCTTAAATCTTTAAAAGTACGCAACGGATTTTGATGCGGTTTTTTTAATAGACAGAACAATTCAAGAGAAAGGTTTATATACATAATATTAAATACTACATGCACAATATATTATTCCGCTCTAATCTCGTTCTAAATCTTAGTTAACATTTAAAGAAGCTGCGGGTAACAGCTAGCTAGTCTAGATTAAATCCATCAGGATTTTTTGAATAAAATATACGATTCCATGGTTGCCCACGTTACATGATGTTTCACTTCACGTTATTGACGGGCGAGTGGTACACCCATGAGTGCCGAGGTGAGTTGGTACGAATCCCCGAGGCGAGTATTGTATGAGCACCGATGTCATGAATTTACAGTATACAAGCAAGTAGTGAGCGACGGTCCAGACGATGCTGGCTTGCACTGAAATGAGTTTTGACGTGACAACGTCTAATGACTCGTTACGGCTACATGCACAAAAAGATGACGTCATGTCGCGTTCCACAAGCGATAGGGCGGCACGAACGAGAGAGGCGTGATCGGCTCGAGCGATCGGCTCAGTTCGGTTCGTGCTGGTAATGTTTGACGTTGTCACGTCAAACTACCGTCCGTAAACCGACTTTACAGACAACCAATTTTTAATGTTTTTTTAATTTCTTCATGCACATCGCTTGAGTACAATATAAATCCAGATCGCAAACGTAACTGCGGGCAACAGCAGAGCTTAAAGAGCCGCCATTTTAAAACCCGCTCTCGATTCGAACTCGTTATCAACCGACACATTAATATCACGCGATCACCGTCTCAACATGGTAACAGCTAGCCTTTCCCCGCGTATTCACCTCTCGCAAAACTGATGGGAATCCTCCGAAAAAAATGGAAATAGTCAATAGACTTTCGTAATTTGGCTATTCAAGGCAAAGAGAATTGATGGAATTCGGTTCTGAGGTTGGTAAATTACCCCATACTACGTAATTCGTTTTTACTATTTTAAACCCCCTTCCCCTCTTGGTGACCACCCCTTGCTAATCCCCTCTCGTGTTTTCATGTAGTAATGCAGAAGTAAAGTTTAAATGTTTTTTTTTTTGCGAAAAGAAAGTAAATAAAGAGGACCAGTTGACAGTTATAAGTTAAAAATCATATTTGAATACAGCTCGAGTTGAATTAAACCTGATCTTTCAAAATAGAAGAAAATCGCGTCCTAAGGAGTCGGTAACAAAATATATAGGTTCACATAAACATACAAGTGAAGCTAATATCAAGCTTATAAAAAGCGTACCTTTTAAAAAAATCTTATTGAGTGACGAAAAATAAAAAATAATCTCCCGGCCCCTGTGACCAAGCGTGGTATTTTTTTTATTATTCCAGGTAAACTAGGCTATGTCCATGAGAGATGCAACCACTTTCCAGGTAGCCTGCCAATTCGTCCGTTCAACTAACATCAAAAATCCGTAAAGATGAACGCGTTCGGACAAACAAATTATCTGTTATATCAGTAAATGTATTATTGTAATGACAACAATAACACGACGATTGCTTTTATCGCACAAGGTTGAGACATTGGGAGAAGTGATGATGATGAGCCTGGAGCTATTCTCGTATGGGCGGGAAATATGTATGTCTGGGTCATCGCGATGTACTTGGAAATGTGAACGTTATAAAAATGGCTGACGTAGGGACTGTCGACAGAAATGAAAACATATAAATAGAATCATGAAAAATTGCTTGGCATACAGAAATTTAAAAAAAAAGACGTCATAAAGTCATATTAGCGTGTCGGTGACGCGAACCTATATTTTCTCCAACCAAAAAAAAACAACACGTCGTGACATGCACTTGACCGATATTCATTAACCCCTTAATTAAGTAACCAAAAATATATATGTCAGAGGTTGACAGATAGTAGATTCATGGATCAATTTGTAACGACCATGCGCGGTTCACGCCGGTGACATGACAATGATAAGCCACAGGAAATGTGAGCTGACCCCGCGACTGACTCTTGGTTTTCAGAGCATGGCTTTTTGGGATGACCCAGAACCTTAGATACGGATTTTGTAGCATGTCGGAGCTTTTTGGGATACAGACCAGGGCCTTAGGTTCGTACGAGCGCTTTTTTTATCGAGCGTTAAAAAGCGTTCAAAAACAAGAAATGGATATTTACGAATTTATTATGTTCACACGAAAGCTATTTTTTTTTCAATGCGGCGCTTTATTGTCAAGTGCTGTTGGATTTTCGAGGTTAAGTTTTTGACGTGAAATCGAATTCAGCATGCGAAACTCGCAACTCAAGCCACTGTCGGATTTTACTACGACGCTTTTAAAGCGCTCGTGTGTTCGGGCCTTAGATAAAGATTTTATGACATGTTAGAGCTTTTTGGAAAAAACTCAGGGCCTTATTTATAGGTCTTGTGACATGTCAAAGCTTTTTGGGATACGCATGTTCGTCCTGTTAGTTATAAATTAACCGATATATTTAACCCAATACTAACAAATAAACACGTCTATCAACAGTGAATTTAACTGTTTTAAACTTCACCTCACTATCGTTGTTTATCTCGCTTCGCTAATGAACTATTAAGATAACCGTTCAAAATAAGGTTTAATCTGAACCTTGTTTACCGAGAAAGTTTATGCGATTGTGCACGTGTGCTACAATAACTGGTGAAACCAAAAACTCGCTAAAACTGAACGTTTCATGTTGTTTATTGATTTTGAGCTCTGTATCAACATAAGTTGAGTATTTAAGAGAAATAAATTATAAGCCCGGCAGTTCTTGATCTATCTCCTGTGTCGCGTTTGCTTATTTATTACTTTGGCTCTGTAGCTTGAGCGGATTGATAAATACACCCCATGTCAACACAACACAACACAAAACACGTCTGTCTTGTACGAGTGGTGGGTAAATATAAAAAACGGCCAAGTGTGAGTCGGACTCGCGCACGAGTACAATTATAAACAACAGCAACATTGTCTTGTACGATATTTCTACTTCTGATCTTACATCACTTCACTCGATATCCGAACGGAAGAGAAAACTTCACACAAACGCAGGTTACAAAGCAAGCATTCAGGCATGTAGCCAGGATCCCGGGTAACTTCCTGATCCTATATCGGACTAGCACCTGGGAATCACCTTCCTAAGCTAAAACCACCGCGAGCGCTTTTAGCCGCTTTTTGAGGGGTCCTGAATCACGCAACGCACGCAACACGATCATTAAAGCCGTCAGCGACTGGTTGTCCCCAATAAGGCCAGGATATAGCTCGCCTTATGTACTGGGCCCAGGGTCCCATCCTGAACCTTTCAAGGGCACATTGGCGTTACTGGAGACGCATCACTCCTAGTGAATTTAATGTAAAAAAGAAAAAAAAACCACGATAGTGTCAACAGAAGAAGTGAAACTTTTTTTCACATTTTAGACATTTAATTTTGATGGGAACTATAGGCACCGCCATATTTGCGTCGGCTGCTCTGACGAGCGTCCTTCACTTTATTCCTACTCCGCGGCCGACCATCACGCGGCATGCAACACAGACGAAAAAGCTAGAGACGATGTCATAAAAGTTTCACTAAAAAAAAGCCGTATAAATATTTTGTCGATCGTGATAGAACTAAGGGCCTGTTTCACAATCTCCAGATAAGTGCCGAATAGGCTATCGGTAACATATTTGACAGATAGAGTATGGACTATAGAGTATGGACTATAGAGTATCTGTGAAATATGTTGCCGATGGCCTATTCGGAACTTATCTGGAGATTGTGAAACAGGCCCTTAGTCTAATTTGTTCGCTATACCGACGTATGCGCTGCGTTTTTCCACCGCGAACGCTGTACAGTCCGTAGTGTGAAGGGGTTCTGAGATAGACATGAATCCGGCGAGGGTACAGCTTGTAACGAGCCAATGTAGAAACACCAGTGTGATTCGCGACGGTTTTTGCGTCGGTTGCATGCGCTCTTTCATAATTTCCTAATAAATTTTCGCGTAGTAAAAAGCTAATTATTAACCGACTGCGCACGCGAATATAAGTAATGATTCGCTTCATTTACGCTCCTAAGGGGTGCACGTCGGTCGCGTGACACCGCAACGGTCAAGCGTGAGCCATGTTTTGGAAAACTTGAACAGGTAAAGTAACAATTATATATAATTATTACATAATATAATATCTTCTTAATAATAACACTCAGTGTTAAGATAACATTTTAGCGGAGAAAGATTTTTTTACATCTGTTGAGTAGTTTATGAGTTGTTACGTAACCAACAAACAAACTTTATCTACTCTCTATGCTAAAAATATTGATTTATCAGGATCATACTCAAACACACTATTTAGTATAGACAGCGAAAACCGCATCAAAATTCTTTAAGTAGAAAACATCAATGCACAAAAAAACCAACACAAAAATGGACTTTGTTGATACTATATCTTGGTAAATAGAAAGAAAGAAAGATATAAATAGATATTTACTATTTCTATAAAATGTCCGTTTCTCTCTCTCCAATAGCAATCCATAAACAGCCAGAAGTCGAGGTAGTTGAATGAAGGTACAAATATATATGATAGGTACAGTTTTCATGAGCGACGATGGTCCAATGGTGGGTGGACTCGGCCTCTTATGCGATAGGTTCCGGGTTCGATCCCGACACATCCGTGTGTGCCTTGAAATGTGTTTTTCTAAATTTCTAATTGCACCCTAAACACGAGACCATATCTGTTATTGGTCCGCGACAGTTGTAACTTCTATAAGGCTACTTCTAGCCAATTAGCCATATGCACGTGGCGCCAGTGAAGTCGATTAGCTTATTATGATAGTTGTTATAATTATATAATGAAATAATTACATAAATACAAATATTAATGTAATTATTATTGAAACAAGAAAACAAGATGTACTTATTTATGAATATGATGTTTTTCTTTTTATATAAGTAACTAGCTGTTACCCGCAGCTTCGCCCGCGTGAACTTAGATTTACGGATTTGTCATATTGTCTGATGATGATCATTTTCTATTTTAATAATTACTAAGTTTTTGTATTACAATTGAAATAATATGTTATCTTGAAAATAAAGACTTATATCCCTTCGCAGACTTTTGTAGGCATATTTAGGATACTATTATTATAATATTATTCCACCATAATATTATGTTGATCATATTACGTCTACCAGAGTTAATACACTACGGCCTTAGACACGAGACAACCGCCCGTGCGAATCACGCCAACACGATTTATTTTCTTATGCATTATTTTGATTTTGCCATATCTCCTAAAGTGTTCATTTAATTTGCATGATGTAAAGGGCAAAAATAATTTTCATAAAGTGCTCAAGCTAATTTATTGATTTAAAATGATAAGTATTCATATCGTATTTGTGTAAATAACTTTTAAACTATCGCGTTATAATTGTCCATTTTTTTAAAGTATTAAATGGATATAGTATGATATCCCTAAGAGATAGACATATGCTATTGCGGACTTTTTTGTAGGTCTATTTAAGATACACAATTCCACCATACATTATTTTGTTATATCTCAAACGGTTTAGTCAGCGTTTTCGTTGAAAACTCCCAGACGGCCTATTTTTTTCCGACACCTCCAACAATTATTGTTATATCTTAGCCAATGTATATAAAAACTTAATAAATTATATACATAAACCTTCCTCTTGCATTGTCCTATCAATTAAAAAAACCGCATTAAAATCTGTTGCGCAATTTTAAAGATTTAAGCGTACAAAGGGATATAGGGACAGAAAAAGCGACTTTGTTTTATAATATGTAGTGATGATGATGCAAAAGCTACCCTGCCTTGCCTTCTTAATGGACATTTTTTTATCTCACGAGACAAAAGCCCGTATGCGTTTTTATATCTCTTATATATCGACAAACTTATAAGATCTGCCCCTATTTTATGGTAGTATACTTTGACGCTAGTTTTTTTTTTTAATCTTTTATTTAAATAGGGGCTTAATTCGTTTTTGTGATGTAATAAACGTCCATACAACAACTTTGTTTCGTTTATGCGTATTTTATTTAATTATTATATGCAATCAAGATCGAAGTTTTATTAAAGCATATTATTATTATTACATTTTTTTAAATATAATCATAAAAGTGTATAAACTAATACATAATTTCAAAGCATTTGGCACATGGTAGCGTGGCCGAGCGGTCTAAGGCGCTGGTTTAAGGCACCAGTCTCTTCGGAGGCGTGGGTTCGAATCCCACCGCTGCCAAGATCACTTTTATTTTTTTAATTTTTTACGATGTTTATTGCCAAATTATTATTTCACTCAATGATAATATTTTAAAATCTTTAAGCTTTATATCTATAGTTCAGAAATCTAATAATTTTATAACACCTATTTAAGTATTTATTGGATTTTTTTTATCTTTGTTAAAAAAAGCTACACACGTGTATAAAGTTAAGCTAGCTGAAAGTCGAAATCTATCAAATATAACAATCCGTAACACTATTTTAGTAAACACAATTTAGCCCCATAAAGCAACGCCCTCCTTCCACCTTGCGGCAATAATCAGTGACAATTGACTATTAATAAAGTATAATTATTACATTAGTACAAACTACAAACACGCAAACAGTAGTCTGGCTGGTGGCCAAAGCAGACACGCCGCTTGTAATAATATGTATGAGACGTATGTTGCACTTTATACATTGTCTTATGTTATGTCTATAACACACGTTACCGACATACATGACATGATAATCAGATGATTTATCATCATGATCATCATCATCCACTATGAACGTCGACAGATTTATAGCTATTCGTATCAAATTACAATGATGGAAATCGTCATCTAATGATGTTGGAGAGACTTCAAAGAATATGGCCGTCAATCATGAAGTCAGCTGTAGGAATACCAGTCCCCATGGTTATCTGCTCTTAGGATGGAGTACTGCCACTACAATTATAGACACTAGCAGCGCCCCGCGGTTTCACCATCCTACATTAATTTAGATCTAGTAACACTATGTTGTATTCTTATTTTACTTTTGTTCTTGTATAACTTGTGTATCATCATGTATCTTTGCACTGAATAAAGTTGTTCTATTCTATTCTGTTCTACTTACCATTTCCGTAAGAGTACGGAAATAAATTATAGCCTATGTGTTATTCTGTAGTATAAACTATAAACTATGACATTTTATAGTTTTATAAAAATCCATTTTGTAGTTTTGACGTGAAAGAGTTTAGAGAAACTTTCGTGTTTATAATATTAGTAGGATTGGCATGATTTTTACAAGAACCTATTATATAATACGATTTAGAAAAACAGATTTCATACTCTAAAATAGTGAACATTCTTTAGATAACCTAATATATTTTCATATGTATTAACTATTAGATTATTTTAAAAGATGACGATGGGCCATTAAGGTTCAAGAGTGGTGGTCGCGTTTAGGTAGACCAAGTGTTGGTCGGCCATTAGCCAGGTGGGAAGACCTGAAGATCATCGTGCAGATACCGGTCCGCGTTGAACGAGTGGCAAGAGATTGTTCGTCTTGGCATTCATCGGAGGCTTATGTTTAGCAGTGTACGGATAAAGGCTGATGATGATGATGTACAGACAACTTGGGTGCTGTAGCTTCCCACTACTAGTGTACAGAACCCGACCAGAGTGATTCCCAAGTGGCCTATTTTCTGTTTCTTCTACACAGCCGCTTATTTCGGTTTCCGATAAGATAAGCCGGTGAACGGACTGTTATCTATCCTAATGTCAAGGTTAAGTGATATTCTTAAATAATTTAAATTTATCCATTTGTTTTATATTAAGGGTTAGAATTGTTTTAAAATTATCCCTATATCAGTGTTGTTTTCTTTTGGATTTGTGTTTGAAATAAAAATATATGAAAATCAGCCATATTTTTTTTCTTATGGAGCGCAAAAGGCTTTAGGGCTTCATCGAACGTAAGGCGAGCCGGTTGGCTTCACCATTGTACGAAGATTCCAAATATCGGGAAAAAAATTCAAATAGTCGGGATTTGGGGATTGTTGTTGGGAGAAATGTGATATTAGTAAGAAAATGTATTTTAAATTATTTTTGGTAGAGAATTTTAGAAATATCTGTTTATCTGGAGATTTTGAGATTTTCTGGAGTCTGGAGATCGATAAAAAAGTCGGGAGAATCCAGATGATTCCCGACCATCTGGCAACCTTAGGGTTGCCCACCGCCAGCCGTGGAGTGCGACTTCCACGGCTTCATGGCGTCGGGTTTGAGCCATAAATGTTAGAGAATGCTTAAGAACTTCTATTGATATCATAAATTATAAATGATTGTAAAACAATCATCGTAACGCGGTGTAAGTTTCACAAATTGATTTTATTCATTCATAAAACCATTACTTATATGATGAGAGGTGACAGACTAACTTTCTTCATTTGGCATGTATATGTGAAAATCGTGAGGAGATCGTAGTTATGTCGGTTTTGATCCGTGGATAGGTGACCGTCTTGACGTACTGAGATTCCTCCGTGCCTCGGAAAACACGTTAAGCCGTTGTCTGTCCTTAGTGGACCTTTGACAGTCGTTACGGGTCGTCAGAAGGCCGAAAGTCTTACCACGGGGTACCGTATTACCCAGTTACTGGGGTTGTGGAGGTCAGATAAGCAGTCGCTCCATTTAAAATATTTCCATTTAGATTGGAAGCCGATCGTAATATAGTAATTGGGAAAAGGCTATTAGTTAGTCGGCCATTAATCAGGTGGGAAGCCCATCTCCGTGCAGCGGCCAGCCCGTCTTGGATGCAAGTGGCAAGGCGTCTCGGCGTTCATTGAGGGAGGCCTATGTTCAGCGGTGGACGGACCAAGGTTTATGATGTTATTCAGAATGTTATACTTTCATTATTTTTCAATTTTATTCTAGTGAATAGCACATTTTTTTGACTCCAATGGAAGCTTATAACTTTGATTACTTTTATTGATACACTAGCAGCGACCCATTTTCGCCCGCGTACTTCCCGTTCCCGTGGGAGTATAGGGATCCATTATAGCCTATATGTTATTCTGATGTATAAGGTATATTATTATAAAGTTTCATTTAAATCCATTCAGTAGTTTTTACGTGAAAGAGTAACAAACATCCATACTTACAAACTTTCACGTTTATAATTTAGTAAGAAGTAAGATTTGGACAGGCTGCTCATAGCTTGTAACACATGCTAGAGCATCAAGCTATAGCTATTTGCTACTAAGACATCGAAGCATTGACTAAGCTGTTTTTTGATTTCATGACTATTGAATTGTGTAAAAGAATTACCACTGAAAACTGACCACAGCATGGAGTTTTGGGAAATCATAAGAGAGGTAAATTAGTCAATTTATCCTGTTCGTGTCTGACGTAATATTACAGTTAACCGAAATGTAAAATAAACACGTGCTTTGAGTTATTGGCCTTAGTTATTTCAATATGGTAGAATTCTTGGAATTCCTTTTGGTTATTAATGTAATTATTGGTAACATTTAATGGTAAGAGATAGTGCTGGTTTGCAGCCGGATTAGGCTGCTACGACAAGAATGCTTGCTACCTCTCGCTCACATAATACCGGGGTAAAGTAATAGTTATAGTGGCCCATAATAGGAGAAATTAGGTATTTGCAAAATCTCTGCTTGTGGATGTGTCGTCGCTAGTCTTGAAAGGCTTCGACATATTTTATTTTTGATTTGGTTTTTGTTTGGCGATGGCTTAAGTAGGTATTGACCCTAAAAATATTTAGCTCTAAAACTTAAGCGATCGGGGTATATAAATATTAAATACACAACTATCTCGACAAGATTTTTACTGTCACAGGGTATGCTTAACCTGCCGACTATAGTTGCCAAATTTTTTGGGGGTTAGCCCCTAAGTTGGAAGTCCGTACCCTGAGGCGTAAGGTCCGGCAAAGTTGTAGGTGCTGGGTTTATTTGATCGCCGCTTCAACGCTGTCACCGATTAGACGAATGTTGTAAACATCACACTATAATCCTTTAACTTTACTGACGCCATTTTGGATACAGAGTATGCAATAATTGCGCTTGACGTAACCATTACATATGGCCGTTTATACAATGCTGTTTTCAACAATGTTTATTGCATGTAGGATATGGGAGGTTTGAAAAGTACTTAAACGTGATCTATTGAAAATAAATCCGACACTGTTTGCAAACACGAGCTGAGCGAGTGCCTTTTTGTCTATCTTTAATATTTGCATCAAAGAACTTTAACGTTTGGGCTATTATTATCCTCGTTGGTTCCGGTAGCTTCGCCTGCGTTAACTATCATTTGACTCACCCCGCAACCCTCCTGACTCGACTTATTGGCATCACAAATGGTCTAAGAGACGTGGAAAATCGTCCTTCACCGATCTGATAACCAGATGAGTCGTATTTTTCATCAAATATTTTGTATAAACAAATGTGTCTATAATTACTTGCCTAGCTAAAAGTGCTCATGGCTATTTTAAAAGAAGTGACGTTTCTAGCGTAGAGATTTTCGATTCGCCCCAACGCTTCATGAGAACTTCTTCACGTTTTTATTATGGTTTTCCTCTATTGTTATTAAAAAAACTTTTTCAGGTTTTATCAAAATCGTGCTATCTATATGACACATAAATGGAACACCATAAAATTCTGAATAAGTTCGTAGTTTGTGCTCTGCGTTATCGGTGTATTTTTACACGTGCCAGATAAGATGTCTTCCACCTATCGAGTGACTTTCACACTAGATGCAACAGGTCAAATTTCCTGGTGCATTATAACATCATTATCATGATAAGTATGGCGTCTTAGATTGACCTTACAAGTATCTGATCCTGAGACATATTCCGTACATGTTCCGTATTTAGAATTGTTCAATTTAACACTAGCTTCGACCGCGTTAACTAAGATTTACGAATGTATCCGGATTAATGATTGTTAGTTTTATAGTTAATTTTACTCCTTGTTAGATCAGCTATCTGCCAGTGAAAGTCCTGTCAAAATCGGTCCAGCCGTTACAGAGATTAGTCAAAGCAATAAAATTAATTTTAAATAAAAAAACCATAAACCGATTTCAAAACTATACCTTTAAATTATGTACAACTAAAAATTTTAAAATAATATTTAAATACTTCGAGGTGAAGTTAAGTAGCAAAATTCATTTACAAAAATATTGTAACTTATATTATTTATTATGTCTTACTTATACTATTTAAAATTAGGTATTTTGGAGTCGGTGCCAGCCAAAACAAAAATGACCTTCACAGACATCTACTCAATACTTGGTGTATGTGATTAATCATTAAAATATCCTCTTTGGCTGGCTCATTAATGAAAAGACATTATTTTTACTTCAATTAGTTATAAAATATTGTTAGCTGTTGTTTGTACTTGCACATAGGCCTGTGGGAATTAGATGGAATCAGGCTGGCTCAAAGGGAGATCTCCGATCGAGCGAGATGTAACGCTCGGCCAGGCCATGGGACTGTACATGTACAAATGCTGTTAATAATGATGAAAAGTCATAATTATTAGATGAAATATTGTCGTGAAAAAAAAAAAACTTTTAAATAGTTAATAGTATATTTCGTTACAAGTGCGGAAAGCCTGTCATTGCAACGAGTTCCGATAAATGTCGACCAGAGCCGAGGCGCAGCCGAAGGCGAGGGTTGACAGTCGGAACAAGTTGCAAGTAGCAGAATATTTATTTTTCACCCATTCTGGTTAGGCAAAGGGAACTATGCCCATACAGCCAAGTCTTCAGAGGAATTGTTTTATTGATAAGAAAAAATTAAATTTAATACGATAAAATAAAATGAAACCTAGCCGAACACTTTGAATTAAATCATTAAATCTGATATTGAAACAAATTAGTAGCTTCTTTTTAAAAATATTTGCATGAATCATAAAAACATCAATGAATTCCTTTTAGTAAAAACTGCGTGGTTGGTTTTTTTTTTTCTTTTTAATATACATTATTTTGACAGTTGGGAAAGAGAACGCACGAGTGCGGAAAAGGTAAAGAAAAAGCACCAGTGTATAATAGCCCACTTTCCGAACGCTCAACGTCCCTGCAATACGCTACTTTTTGAGCAACTGTATTAAAAAATAAAATTCCATCTCTGCTTTCCTGAGTGGAATCGGGGAGCTCATTATTTTTCACACATCGGCAACCAACACAGATTGTGTCACAGGAATTGATCTTGATTAATTTCTGTAGATTGTGTTTAGTGCTAAGCTCGCGCCGCCCACGGACCTAGCTTTAGGGCGGGAGCTTTCACATGGTGTTACCTTTCTAATTAACCATAATACGTATTTCCTACGATTCGTATTACTTTATTTGGCTGATTGAGCTTTATGGAAAATATTTATATTATTTTGTTAATATTTAGATTTTTATTTCTATATTCTATTATGTTTGGATTAGACTAGGTATAATATTACATTTCGATTAGAATTAATTGGTTTTTTTATCAATTGATCGATTGTTTGTAAAGAATTAAGCTGATATTAATCATTTTAAAGATTTCTTGCCAAATTTTATCTTAGTTTCTATTTGTATTTTAATTTACAAATGTACAAAAATCACTGTCTTATTTTACACATTATTATATGCCAGGTTTGGGTTGAGACATTTCCAAAAAAAAACGACCCCAAAAATGATAATTTCCGAGCCGGTTGACAAATATTCCGATTTGACCTGCACTTCACGTCCAAAAACCTATAGTTTGTGTAAAAAACGGGTCTATTTATAAATGCCATCAATATTGATACAGGAATCCATTGAGACGCGAGCGTGTATAAATAAGTATCACGCGGGCGCGCTGAGCCGGGCGCTGCTACCCGCGTGCTTCGCGCGCTGTCCATGCGTTTGCTCGACTGGGGACTGTCCTGAAATTATTTAATTTATAAAAAAGTTAATGGCCTCAAAAAAAAAACTTAATAAATAAAACATGAAATTATTGTGCTAAAGTATAAATATTGCTGTATCTTGCGTAACTAAACTCTATAAACATTTTAAAGTGAAACTTATTTAGAATCGTTGTGATTTTAAACCGGATGCAACGGAAAAAACGACAGATAAGAGAGAAGTTAAATATTGCACACTGTTTAACTTACTGTCTTGTATTTGAGCATTTAACGTGTGTTTCACTTCTATCGTGTGTGAATCGCACACACAACTTTTTTTAAAATGTTTCTGTAAGTAAATATGTTTAAAAAATGTATGTAGCATGAAGGATTTTTTAAATATTTCATTTACTAATCGATATATTATTATCAAAACATTGATTTAGGCGGTTCGAGCTAATGTATTTATAATGATATTTATATTATGACTTTTAAAATGATTACATTTCAATAGGTGGCCATTCATTCCTTATACCTTATTCCTAACTTGTTATTGCAAATAAAATTAGCAATAATCTTGTTTATCACTACATATTATAAAACAAAGTCGCTTTTTCTGTCCCTATATCCCTTTGTACGCTTAAATCTTTAAAACTATGCAACGGATTTTGATGCGGTTTTTTTTAATAGATAGGACAATTCAAGAGGAAGGTTTATGTATATAATTTATTAAGTTTTTATATACATTGGCTAAGATATAACAATAATTGTTGAAGGTGTCGGGAAAAAATAGGCCGCTTGGGAGTTTTCAACGAAAACGCTGCCTAAACCCTTTGAGATATAACAAAATAATGTATGGTGGAATTGTGTATCTTAAATAGGTCTACAAAAAAGTCCGCGATGGCATATGTCTATCTCTTAGGGATATCATACTATAACCATTTAATACTTAAAAAAAATGGGCAATTATAATGTGATAATTTGAAAGTTATTTACACAAATACGGTATGAATCCTTATCATTTTAAATCAGTTAATTAGCATGTGCATTTTATGAAGATTATTTTTGCCCTTTACATCATGCAAATTAAATGAATACTTTAGGAGATATGGCAAAATCAAAATAATGCAGAAGAAAATAAATCGTGTTGCTGTGATACGAACGGGCGCGGGCGGTTGTCTGGTGTCTAAGGCCGTAGTGTATCAACTCTGGTAGACGTAATAATATGATCAACGTATGGTGGAATATATAATAATAGTACTAAATATGCCTATAGTCCTCGCCACTTTTAAAGTCCTGCGACTAATGCCTGAACTAAATTTGACAACATTGACATCTTGACATCTGTCTGGAGTAAGAAGTTGTGATATTTTAAATTGTTTTACGTGAAATATGGTGCATATAATATAAAGTAAGGTGTAAAAATTTAAGGCCGTATAATGATCGTTAAAGTGAAATAATTTTGTGAATTAGAAAGTAAAAATAAACAACAATTAACCCCGTTAAATAATATGTTTATAAATGTCACAGCCATGACAGGTAAATTTTAGAGATGCCAGAGTCACTAATTTTTGCCTAATTTATGGTTAAAATATTATCATTAACTCTATACCTACATTTATCTTATGATATTTTATATGAATATAAATACAAGGTAAAAGAATTAAAACCTTGTTCAGATGAATGATATTTTCAGGTGTTTCTGTAAAAAAGGTCGAATAACAAAGGAAGTTATAATGGCAGCAATTACTTCTGAGAAAATCGTGACTCCTGGCAAAAGCCGAACACATCCGAAGAAGTTTGTTTTAGATGAATTCTACTAATCGGTTATACGTAAAAAATACGAATGAAATATTTACAAAAAAATGTTTTATTTTACTAAAACCTGGCAAGGAGATTTTTATTTTGCTGCTATAATTATTTTTGTCATTATTATCATGCTCAGTCTTTATCAATCCACTACTGACCATAGGCCCTATAATTTTTTAAATTTTTTATTGTACTGGACTTGGTGAAAAATCATTACACTATAAATTGGCAACATTGAGTTATGAGACCGCAGCGCCGCGTCTATCAGACTTCTAAAGTGGCGATGACTCTACAGAAAATCTGCGAAGGGATATATGTCTTTATGTTCAAGATGACATATATTTATTTTAATACAAAAACTTAGTAATTATTAAAATAGAAAATGATCATCATCAGACATGATAAATCCGTAAACCTAAGTTCACGCGGGCGAAGCTGCGGGTAACAGCTAGTACTATATAATTGAATGCAGTAATTGTACCGATTATGCATTTATTTTAATTAGGAAGTACTTATCTTAACGAACTGATAACAACTAATTGTGCTATTTTCACGTAAATAACTGTGTTTTATATTAGTAATTATACTTAACTGCCCTGAAGAGGATATGTTATTGCTAAAAGAAAACATTATGTATAAATGATAATATGATAAAATTATGTAATACCAAACGAGTGACGATGGCGTCTAGTATAAGCTCGGCTTCTTGAATTAGAGGTCCTTGTGGTGATTTGAAATGAATTTTTGTAAATTTCTAAGCGCAGCCTGAACAGGAGACCATCGCTGTCTCACAGGCGAAGGAAAATATTGGAGAAAAATATTATATAAAAGTATTTGGAGGTGAAGGCTTTTTTAACTTAAGTAATACTATAAAATATTATCTAATTCTATAAATAGGTCCGTAAAGCAACAAGGTCCGTAAAGCAACAAATGTTTGTTTGAAATTTTTTATGTTTATATCGTTGATCAAATTTAAAAATTTGCAGAATGTAGAGAAGGACAACTTCGTTTCACAAACATCACAATATGTGCTTACAATAAAATAAAAATATGTTCACCTAATATATCGTTTCTACAAATTCTATGTGCAATAAAACTATTGAATTTATAAGCTAAACGTGTTAAATGATTTAGAAACATATAAATAGTAACCTATGTGTATGGTATGTTACAAGTTTGATACAAAATCTTCCAATTAAGTGAGATTGATGGTTCATAATGGTAATATTCGATATCTGAGTATGAAAATAATTAATTGCAAAGATATGATAAGAGTTTGAATTAATAATGTTTATTTACATAACTTTCATTATACCCTTGGCCTAATTACCCATTTCATAAAATATATTTGTCCGCCGATATCGGAATGTGGCGTGTCACTACTAGCGTTTCATACTAGCGCGTGGCCGGCGCCTGCGCATGTATAAAACCGGGCGGAGGGAGTGATTCCGTTTAGTTCAGCGTTGACAGGCGTGTGATACGAACGTGATTTTTGTCGTTACAGAATGAGCGCCGCGATCGACATGCTCGCCTCGGAAATGTTCTTCGGCCACAGTCCGCCAGCCGGTTTTTTGAGCGACTACACACCGCAAGTTAGACGGCCCACAAAGTTAACGTCCAGAGGATACTCGGCACCGGCGTTATCGCTGCTCAAACCTATGCAGTTGACACTCAAGTCAGCTACACGATCGTGTATAAGAATACCAAGTGATAAAAAGAAGAAAAATGTCGTTTTCGCCGATGACCGAGGGTTTGCTTTGGAGCAGATTAGGTTTATGACTGAACCATCACATGTTCCACCCTATTGGGCGTTAAAAATTATACCCAGCCCGCCGTTGGAGAGGAAACCACCGCCTGCAGTAGATGTTTGGGAAGCGAGATTCCCTCAGCCAGCTTCGGACTATCTTGGATTCAGGAAGAGGATCACAGAAGATTGTGTATCATTAGAAAACGTGATAGTTAAACAAAACGAATGTGCAGTGGACGGGACGGTTAAAGTTAAAAACTTGGACTTTAATAAAGAAGTGTTCATTCGTGCGACATCAGATGGTTGGAGGACCAACGAAGACACGTACTGCGCGTTTGTAGAGTCAGGTCCTGCATCTCTGAACGGTACTCCCACCTATGATACCTTCGGGTTCCGTCTTCAGCTGCCAATCCACTCGAAGAGGTTAGACTTCTGCGTTTGCTTCCGATGCAAAGGGGTCGAATATTGGGATAACAACTCCGGAAATAATTACACGATAGCAAAATCATCGACTAGGAGTTCACCAGCAATTTCCTGTGCGAGGATAAACTATGGAAACTCTTGGACAGCACCAAACGATAGTGGGAAGACGCCATATTGGTGAACAGATAGAGATACATTTTGGGTGATACATTGCTCGATCGATGTGAGGTATGTTGGCACATGTCTAATATTATTCAAATAGATATGCCAAATGTTACGAACTTAATTTGCAGATATGGGTATTTGTAATTTAATTCGAGCTTGAAAAGCTTAGACTTAATCTAATGTAGGTAATTTTGATGTGTAAGAGATTGGGAAGTATACTGATGGTTTTCCAGTTTGAGCTAGCAAAGTATATTTAGAGTAGAAGTATTTTAGTAGAGGGTAGGGAAGTTATTCAATAAAGTGAAGGCGATTCATAAATATATGAATTGTGTACTTGCAATGGTGCTTTACATACATTTCATAATAGCTTTCCCAATGCAACTTTCAGTATGATTTGATAGTATGTTAATCTTTAAATGATCTAAATTTGTAATTCGAAAAGCCATGTAAACACAGTCAAATGTTTTAGTTAGTACGAGTAAGCAACAGAGTCTGAGTATACAAAAGCTTTAAGGTTTTATATTAAAGCCTAAAATATGAATTGAAACTATATTTGCACCCAAAGAAATATCTAATGTGATTTGAGTTTTATATTTTCATATTCGATTTTCGAATGCTTTGTGTTATAATCTGTCAGTTTTAAAAAGTAAATTCTTAAAAAGAACAGCTACATTTTGAATTATTATTAACTATTTTAATTTTATATGCAAATTATTTATAAATTTTATATGATCTTAATTGTTTGACAAAATATGTGTCGCACAGAGAAAGCATGGTATATAAATAATCTGTAGAGGCTGCGTGCGGCTGGAATTCGAAGGTTTGTCCGAGGTAACTTCCGAACACAAACGTCTGTGTGTCATAGGTTTATACGTGAAGGTCTCCATACTCCTAAAGGTCTGAAGAATTTAAATATAGCATCAAATAAACATAGTCACTTCGAAGAAAAGGAAGTCCATAAACATATTGTATATCCCACCGCTAAATACTAATTACATAAGCCCTGACTTAAATTTGTTTAAGGTTGCACTGTCTAAAACTTGCTCAACATTATAACATAAAATATTTCATATAAGTTCAAAGTACAACTTTCTAAATGGTCTCCAAAACGCCGTTGACAACAAGGTTCGGTTGTATCGGACAAATACCAGTAGGTGTTGACTTATGTTAATTTTTCAAGTGGCATTTGCATTATTTATATAACTTTTCATTTAGAATGCTCAGTATATATTAGCTAAATAAATCGGAACTAATTTCTACATGAAAAATACAATGACTAAGAGGGATTTTGACGTTCTTTTCTTAGAACACTTGCTCAAACAAAGCTATAAAATTATTTACGCGATTGTTTCAAATGTAACCAATCGACTAACTCCTTGGTTCAGTTGCTGGTGTTGAGTTATGTCGTGTAATAACATGGTATACCTTTCGTAAGCGATGTGGGCGAGCGTCCTGCAGCTATAAACTATCACGCATAACACCGCCCCGTACGCGTGGTACTGCCGTGTTAACTAATCAAACCGTACGTGTATAGATTATTTATTGCCAATCAGGGGTCATGGGTTCTAATACATCAACACATGTTTATTTACATACATTATTTATTTTTAGTACTAAACAATCTTGTTTTGTCTATAATAATGAATTATAAAAATTATTGGTCTTTGTTTATAAGATACGAAAAAGATAATATTATATTACTTCAGATTATTTTAATTTTATTTATCAGTCAATACTTGCAATAAGTCTAAACCTAGAGATGTCCAGAATTGGCTGCAAATATAGTTTTAGATTCAAATTCAGGGTTTAGAATCAAGAAGGGAATTTCTTTAGTTAAGTTTATATATTTTCTACTATATTTTAAGGGTATATATTTGTAAGCTTGAGGATGTGGAAGGATTTATATTTTTATCTCGTAAATATTTATTTTATCATCGAGTGCTATAATCGTGCTAATCATATACGTTAAGATGCTTTTCTTTTGATTGTATAAACATGTATAGAGCGGTGAATTAGGCAGATGAAAAAAGTAAGATAGCATTCTTAGATTAATAATCTAAGATAAACACTATGCCATAGGAACGGTTCCGTATCGTAACATCTTTATGTCAAAAATGTAAATTCAGAGTGTAAGAATGTCCAAAGTAATCTATTTTATAGCATGAAACACCCTCGCTTTGGAAATTTTGTGAACTACATTTTGTATGAAGTATGAACTATATAATGTTACCTTATAAAAGATGTCGACACCAACGCAGGGTATATATTTCTGGTCAGGCTATAAATAGGTTAATTTCAATGATGATGTGATGATGAAACGGATATTTTAAATGATATACATTCCTCTTTTAATTGTTACTGAGCTTGCTAATGTTTTAATTAATTTATTATAAATCTATATGTAGGTGATAGACAGTAAATAGATGACAATTATTATTGTAGCGTCAAGGATTTTTTTAAATATTTAATCGATGAAAAGTATTGTATGGCATGTAATGACTTGATATTTATGGAGATAAGACGCCAAGAAATAATGGTAGCTTAAACCAAGGTCTGTTCAAGGTAATAAATGTTGACATGTTATTATTGTTTGTTCTCATATATGTCAAAACTAGTTCTGTGTTAAAAATATGAATTGTTTCACTGTTATCTCCGCATCATCAGATAAACCCCTAGTTAATCTCAGTTGCCATATTTTGTCTATTTATAATAAAATTGTAAAGACTGCCGATGTGTCGAATTTAATAGTTTTCAGTCACTATTTTAAGAATATATTTTTATTAGATTTATAAGTGAATCGATTCCGAGACATACTTCAATTTTGTGTTTACAAAATTGTTATGTATGCCGAAAATAATGATAGATGATAATAATTGTGACTATAATATATGTATGTTATTAAAATTATTATCTATGTATAAATAATTTATAACAGAAATGTATGAAATTAATTTATTTTTAGATATCTGTATAATGGAATTAAACGGGGTTGTACAATAGTTGTTTTTAATGAAAGAACTGATTAATAATTGTTAGAATTATATTTTTATATAATGTTAATGATTTTGTAATGATTGTATAATTAATGATGACCGGTTCCTGTCTCGTTTTTGTACTGTTAAATAAAATATTAAGTAATAATTGCTACGTTATTATTTTATGCCTATGTCATCCATTCATAATCCGTATCTATTATCCTAGTATATTTTTTCCTTATAGACCAATATCTGAATATGGGTGTGAGTTGTGATGCAGATTTTTTTCTGATAGACCAATATCTGAATATGGGTGTGAGTTGTGATGCAGATTTTTTTCTGATAGACCAATATCTGAATATGGGTGTGAGTCGTGACGCAGATTTTTTTCTGATAGACCAATATCTGAATATGGGTGTGAGTTGTGATGCAGATTTTTTTCTGATAGACCAATATCTGAATGGGTGTGCGCTGTGACGCAGTTTGATGTAATTATGAGTGGTTACATCTTAGTATACGCATTACACGTGCGTCCGTGGTTATTCATGAGGAAAATGGATTGTGTTGCGATGCCAACATTATCAACATTAGGGATGTAACACATTTTAGGCGTTATTTCTAATCTCTGCTGCTGGCTGATGATTATGATGGCTGTTTTAAGTAAGAAATTCTAAAATGTATCTACCACCTTGAAAATTTATCATTTACAATAAAGGCCGCTTGGGCATACGGCTACACACCGCAATGCAATTGTAAATGTAGGTGATGATTATTATCATCACTAAAGTTTGTGTGATAGTGAATCACAAATATTGTCAACTTTGGAACAATAACTAGGTGTTAATTAATACATAAGTTACACTATATAATAATATGTACTCTCATTTGAAAGCACATTAACTATAGATCATTAAAAAAAAATCTGTCCGGCTAGTTACAGGATACATGGTCACCCTAATTTTTTACTTATTTAAAATTGTAAATATTTGACTCAAAGGGCGACACCTCGATCGCTCGTCCAACCTAGTTATGTTAGCCTCAACCAACCCTAGCATACAAGTTAATGCTTAGGTAGTATTTTACGTATTATGCTTAGTAGTATTTTAGCTGTTCCCAGGTTATTATATTACGTGTGAACTGGGAACTGCCTGTGATTTACTTGTAAGATATATGTTAGTTCGACTTGAGCATCAACCTCTGTTCGGTCGTCTCATTAGTTTAGTATAACAATTTAGCATCAAATCTGTTAATTGTTTTAATTAAGTTTTAGTTTAAATAAAGTTTTATATTTTTTAAAAAACTTATTTATCGCTCCCGGAAACTTGACTGGCGCAGCCGGTAGGATTGTTCCCGGTAGAGTGTCCGTGTTCCGTCGCGTTTTAGTCATCCAAATTTGATAATTTCGTGAACGAAAAGCGTACATAGGGAGCAATCCAGAACCAAAGAAATAAATAAGGCAAGCCGTGGAGAAGAAAAAAATGAGTACAGCAGTCGGTTGGTGAGTACAACTTTTCACCTTCCTTACCTGCCCGTTATTTTAGGAATCGAACATTTTCCATTATAACGTTATCTGGCTTAATTTAGTTATAAGAGTGATATAAAGAAAAATAAAAGGACAAGAATAAAATATAATATTGTATGGAAATCAAAGACAAATTAATATGTTAAAATACTAAAATAATATAATATGTTTTATTGATGATTATGAATAATGAAATATTAAAATTTTAAGATATAAGTACGTAAGTGAATTATTATAGGCAATAAAAAATATTGTATTGATAATTAAGAAGTGATTTGAGAAAAATATATATTTAACTTAAAATAATTATTTCATATAATATAAAATACATGACAATTACTACTGTAAGTAAAATAGTTTTAATTTCATATAATTAAATAGGCTACTATTTTTAGATATAAGTACAGTATAGTAGTTCATTTTTAGTATACTTATATTTACTTTATAATTAAGCTTTTCCATTTAAAAAAAAAAAAAAAAAAAAAACTTTTAATTATAGTTGGTTCATGGTTGATCTTCGTTTAATTATTAATAAAAATAATTCATTTATATTTTTTTAGTAAATGCGAATACATTTTGCTATACTTTAATAAATTAATATACATATAATATATCGATATATATATATAATATCGATATTATATTAAATAAATATATTATTTTATAATTAAATTAAAAAATAATAATAATGGAACAAATAACATTAATACCTAGTGAATTTTTGAAATTGATACCACTTTTTGGTGGTGACAAAAGACATTTAAACTTATATTTAAGAAAGTGTGAATATATTATAGAAAAATTTAAAGGTAGCGACGCTCAAAATGTATACATTATGCACTGTGTTATGAGTCGCTTAACAGATAACGCAGCTGCATTGATAAGTGAACGAGAAGATGTTATTGCATGGTTGGACTTTAAGAATTTACTGATACAACATTTTGGGGATCCACGTAACGAGGAGTGCATCGCTATTGAATTAGAGAGTTTAAAAATAAAAACTAATGAGAGTTATTTAGATTTTTGTAACAGAATCCAATCGATCCGTTCTAACTTAATATCTAAGGTTAATAGAATAGATAATCAGGAGATTAAACATAGTAAAATTATTATATATAACAATATGGCCCTCAACGTATTTTTATATAATTTACCAGAGCATATGGTTAGAATTGTAAGATTAAAAATGCCAGACTCTTTAGAAAAGGCCCTTAGTATAGTATTAGAGGAGGTCAATTTTCATGAACAATATCACGCAAAAAATAAATTTTCTACATCAAATAACACATATAAAAATTCACAATTAAATTCAAATTTTAAAAATAATAATTATAATTTACCTACACCATCCAATAATTTTAAATTTGGTGTACCGCATGTTCATCATGGACAGCAATCGCAGCGCTTTAATATAGCACCTAAGCCGCTGGGTTATAAACCTAGCTTTAATACAAACCCACAATTTGGTTATAGGCCTAATTTTATTCAACCAAGAATGGCACCTCAGCAGTTTGGACATTCGGGCCAAAATTTCGGAAATAAACCACTTAATCAATTCGGTTATAGACCACCCCAACAATTTGGTTATAGACCACCACAAAATTTCGGTTATAAGCCTAATTTACAACCGCAAAACACTGACGTGTCCATGAGGACCGCACCACGACCAAAAATCAACCAATTAAATCTAAACGAGGAACCCGATCAATATAATAGCTGTACGGAACCGTATGAAAATTATTATAATGAGGACGACTATTATTCATATTCGGAGAACAACGATTCCGATGAATATATTCCTCAAACCACTGTACTAGAAGAGGTTTCGGACGTTAATCATAAGCAGCCTCAATCCGTTGATAGGGACGCCAAAGTTGAAAATTTTCACATAGAGGCCTCGAGTCGCCTACTGACAAAAATAGAAATTAATTGTGACTCCAATTTAAAATTACCACACATATATATTCCAGAAATTGATTCTAAATTTATGATCGACACGGGAAGTACAAAATCTTTCATCAGACCCGATATAGCGTATAACTATTTTAAAACATATATACATCAGGAACCATTTAAAGTTATTAGCACACACGCATCTACTAAACATAATGAAGTTATACAAATACCGCCATTACAGATATTTAAATCGAACGAACATCAAAAGTTTTACTTATATAACGTTGACTCTAGATATGAAGGATTAATAGGCAGCGACCTACTAAAACAATTAGAAGCAGTTATAGATCTGAGAAATAAAATTCTTAAAATTAAAAACGCACAAATTCCTATAATCTATAATGACTTACAACATAAAAGTAATTTATCACCACAGTCAGAATTAAAAGTTTCCTTACCTAACACTGAATATACTGGTGATACTAATATTAATTATACCGAATATAATTGTAACGATGTACGTATGCCATGTGAAATAGTAAAGTGTGTGAAAGGCTATGCTAAAACAGTAACTCAAAATGTATGCAGTAAAGATAAAACTTTAACAATAAAATCTCCTTTTGAAACAACTGAGTATCAAAGCACCGAGTGTGAGGGTAACAAAATAAGTAACATACTCGAAAAGCTTAGACAAACATATGATTTCGAGGTAATATTATATAAAAATGGCAAGTATAGCAAAGCAGATGCATTGCCACGCATTAAATTAAACGTCTTAGGCTCAGATTTTTATGTTAGCGATATTTCAATGAGGGTGAATGTGAGTGACAAAAGTTTAAAAGAACCAAAATTGCAAAACTATTTCCCTTGGTTCAAAAATAAATTACGTGTAAAGTTATATATTATAAATAAAATTACATGTAAGCGCAAAATATTAGAAATATTTTTACCATTAAATGATATTGGGTTAGTGGAAGAATTTTTTAAAGAATATATTCGTCCGAAAATTAAAATTAAATACTTTTGAATAGTATAGAATAGACACAAAAAAATGCCCATATAGTATTATAGTTAGTTTGTTAGTTTAGTGTTTTTGTGTCAAATTTTGCTAATATCGTTACCACATTATGTAAAAAGGATATTATGCTTTTAGTAAATTTGGTCCGGCAAATAGTATTAGAAACCGTTCAACCCCTGAGGTAGTGCGCATTTAATTACTATTTTTCATTTTATTACATACCGAAACAAAAAAAAAAATGGCACAGTAAATAGGAACGTTGTACCAATTCAAGTAGGAGATATAAAAAGTAAAGTTCCCATTAAAAATATCAAACGCCCTTCACAGGTGGTGCGTGCTAATCGTGTTAGCAGTGAAGGACAGCCAGGCCCTTCAACTTCAAAAAATTGAAGCTAATCCAGGGTTATTACCCGTGAGAAAAGGCAACGCATTTAGGCAAGAAAATCAATGGATTATTATTAAGGTGTTAGATTTAGTAAAAGTTTTAGAGGATTTAGAGTATCACATAAATAGCTATAAGGATTTTATTAAGATAATTATTAAAGATAGCAAGCCATACCCAAATGAGTTTAGCAATATAAAAGCCCAAGTAGAATATATAAAAGATTCTACTATAACTAAGTTTAAGCAGATTGTCCCCACTCAACGATTTAAACGAGGATTATTAAATCCTCTTGGATCTGTTATAAAATCAATATCTGGTAATCTCGACAATGACGATGCACTTCGATATGATAGACTTATACAAAATTTAAATGGCAAACAAAATTTATTACAAAATAAAATAACTTACCTAACCAAAATTATGGATTATCACATTAACAATACAGAAATACTTTATAATAATTCCTTAACTCAAAATGATAGATTGAAGCGCATAGAAGTAATGATAAAAGATATTAATATAAAAGAAAACAACTCCATTTACACTACTTATGTTCTAAGCATGTTCACTACATTTATTAATACCTTCCGTACAATTTATGTAACATTGAGCGAAGTAGAAACTGCCTTAGCGCTTAGTAAGGTCTCTGTGTTACACCAATGTATTATTAACTCAACAGAATTGTTCAACATTTTATCTTATGTAGAAAAGTCTAATAATTTAGTGTATCCTGTAACAGAAAGTAATTTAGTTAAGTTAGAAAGAATATTGTCCATAAAAGCTTACATAAAAGGAAGCCAGATCACGTTTATCCTAGAGGTCCCACTTATTGATAATAATACTTACCATTTTTATAAAATTTATTCCTTGCCTGTCTTTGATCAACTTAAAAATAAAACTTATATTATCATTCCTGAATACCCCTTCCTTATGGTGAAAGGTTCAATGTACTTACCAGTAGCGTCTCCGTGTCAAGAAATCTCCGATGACGACCATTACCTATGTACTGATATGGAACTCGTATCGTACTCAATGCCTACATGTATCGAACAGTTGATGGAGTATCAAGCCGATACCACACTTTGCATCCCTCGAGCTGTTCGTGTGGAAGATATTAAAGCTCAACGCATTTCGTCTTCTGACTGGATAATATACTCCCGACATAATATCATAATTACGAATAAATGTGGGAGGGAAATAAATAAAACGCCAATAAAAGGAACATACATATTAAAAATTGATCCTGGCTGTGAGATTACATTAGGAAATATGCATCTACGCTATTTACAAAATTTATTTGGAGAAATAACTTATAAAATTACACCCCGAATAAAGTTATTTAATTTGAAAATGGAAAATATGAATATAGTACCCATAGATATTAAAGGAGTTAACTTGGATGATATCAAGCACCTTTCAACAATCATGAAAATGCAAGAAATTAGTGCTAGTGACAGTGAAAAAGTGGAAATAATAAAAGTCAATAGTGTCAGTGTCGCGACGATAGTTTTATATACTATAACTTTCTGTATCTGTATAATTATAATTTTGTATAACTTTAGAAATAAAATAAGAGTAGCGTTTAAAAATCGTAACCCTCAGAATTTAACCATTTCTGATGGTTCCGAACTTAAGGGGGGAGGAGTTATGTTAGCCTCAACCAACCCTAGCATACAAGTTAATGCTTAGGTAGTATTTTACGTATTATGCTTAGTAGTATTTTAGCTGTTCCCAGGTTATTATATTACGTGTGAACTGGGAACTGCCTGTGATTTACTTGTAAGATATATGTTAGTTCGACTTGAGCATCAACCTCTGTTCGGTCGTCTCATTAGTTTAGTATAACAATTTAGCATCAAATCTGTTAATTGTTTTAATTAAGTTTTAGTTTAAATAAAGTTTTATATTTTTTAAAAAACTTATTTATCGCTCCCGGAAACTTGACTACCTTGACGAAGCCATGCAAACATTGCATGCGAAATAAAGTCTGCTTTTACAAATATTCATAAACATCTTTTTTTTCTTGTCTGAAATAAAAAATCGCGTAGTGACTGGTTTAAGTTATGAAGGAGTTATGCTGTATAGCTTATAAAAGTCCGCAAAGCCGGGATTGGAAACGGGTTGGTCTATACCAGACCCCTGACCAGACCCGTTGCTGAGCTTTTTTTCATTTCAAGAATTGCTCGTTAAAGATATTACCAGCAGGTATTTTTATGGATCGCTAGGGATCTATAAAAATACCCGCTGAAGACCAAATGATGTAGTGTTGCTAAAAGATAAGCATTACCAGGAATACGGCAGATAACTGATGAGAGAGCTTAGATAAATTGACATCGTTTCGTAGCGGAAAGATACCGAAATTCGTCAACGTCACTGAGTGATCAATTACAATTTCCTAGCCAATAAGATATTGACAATAACGATCGATAACCAATAGACAGTTTGTGATTTCATTACGATAACGATCGATTTAGTGGGACTTATGTCGATCCCATATATTTTATTCTTTCCGAGCTTCGTTACCGTTTTTTGAATGTAATTTTGTCTTGCCCCTTGATCAGACTCAGTTTTTATTTAAATAATGAGGGCGTCGACTCCACGTCGTATTATTCTTTAGAGTTGGCAGCCGAGATGGAAATAGAATTTCAAAAATACAAAAATATCGTGACGTGGATCCGTGCTGCTATAAGGTTTCAGTCACATGTGCATCTGTGTCACTAATGTAATGCAGCAGTCGGAAAACTTCGAGCGAGACATTTTCTTTTCTTTTATATTTTTAAACATGGAATGTAGCTTCTTATAGTATACTGGGCGTCCCACGGCTATGCCACATGGATGAAAAGTACTTATAATATTGTAGATAGAATATATTACTGAAAGAAGGCATTCTTTGAATTAAAAAAAAAAACTGCATGCTTATATTTAAATAATTACATGGTTTAACCAGGAATCGAACCCGTTGCATAAGAAAAAAACTTTGTAGCTTTATCATACCGATCAAAAGGCTTTATCATAATATTTTTTTTGCTTAGTAACATAGTCTTAGAAATAACAAGTGATAGATAGAGCAATACGAGCTTGTACTCAACTAAAACCTTTGACTATCCCTTACTATAACAATGCTTCTTATGCTAATTAGTTTTACAATAAAAGCAGCTCAGATGTGGAATAATCTTCTCCCCATCCATCCGAGATAGTCCTATCATAACTTATTTTAAATATCGTCTGAAGCAACATTTGCTGAACTCACTTGATAGTTCACTGTTATATTATTTAATGTGTATATTTCATACGTTTTATAATATAATATGTATTTATTTATTGTGTATGCATTTATATATGTATTCATTTTAATGTATATATTTAATTTATTGCAGGTATCTAATTCAATATTAATGTATTTATTTATCTGTTTTTAAATGATGGAGTATCCCACAACTTTACAAGGTTTTGTTGGAAGAAATATCTGATAGAGATAAGTACACCTTGTCTTCAATACAATTGTTATATTAATTTTGTAAACTAAATATTAAATATTTTTTATAAAAATCAATATGAATTCCCGTAAGGTATACAGTACGCACATAAATTCAGAACGACTGCACCAAATTAGATAAAAATTTTGTTGTTTTGTTGTGTTGTAGAATAAAAAAGACGCTTAACATCTTAAAGTAGGACAAGCCAACGTTTGTCGGGTTCAGCTTGTAAATAATAAAACCCATTTCAAAAATATCTGACGTTAATTTATTTGTACAATTTTAAAATGTGAATATGCTTTCTTTATCAATATAAAATTAATTACAATCTTTAGTTATATCATAGTCTGTACTTTCTATACATTTACCTATACTCTCAGCATCCTCATCCGTTTCTTCTAGATGTTTGTTATCCCTTTCTTTTTCTATCCAAGACGCGTCTTTATCTTTCACAAGATTTTTAAGATCCGTTCTTTCAACATCTTTTTTTTCTCCTTTCTCATTGTCATCAACCAAATCTTCGACATCATCTAAGCTCGCTTGTTCTGCATGTAAATTATTACTGATATTTTTTTCTTTAGGACTCTTAATTTTATCGCCATTTTCCTCTAGACTTTCATCGATAATTTCCAATCGGGATTTCGAAAAAAATCGATGTAAGGATTCCAATTTATCTAAAGCACGCTCGTTCCTCTCCGAGCTAGAGCTAAGAGTGGTGTCATCTGTCATACACGACGAGTTACGTTTTGATAGTTCTGATATGGAATCTGATATTTCAGTTGTCGACGTGGATTTATCGACTCTTAAGACTTTAGGTTTCATCATGGCACTTGGAGGTAAATCAGGTATATTTCTTAAATCTACGAGACTAATAGATTTCTGGCTTGGACTTAAATCGAATTCTCTACTGTATTCCTCTGTTGATGGACCTGAACTGTCATCATTATCTTGATATGATTGTATTTTACTTTCTATAAATTTCACTAATTCTTCTGCGCATTGTCGAGCTTGCGCCATTCGCTCCTCTTCTAATAATATTCTATCGAAACCTCTAGATGAAGTTTCTTCTTCTTCTATGATGTCTGATAGCTCAATACTATAAGGCAGGTACTGATTGTATGATAATTGTGGAGGCTTAGTATATGAATTGAAGTTCTCTATATCTTCTTGGTCACTCATTGTATCATCAAATATCATTCTCAACTCACAAACGCGCACTACAGCTTCTTCAAATATAGCTTCTAAATCGGATTTAACATGACTTAAGTCTACCATAGTTTCCGAAATTCTTCTACTTGATTTATCTGACCGTTCTTCTCTTTCTATAACAGTGTCTTGCGTTTGAGTAAGTGTCGAGTCTGATTTTGTTTTACTAATATCACTGAATGTTTCTAATTTACTAATCGTCATATCAGACTTGGATTTTTCTGATAAAGACGGAGTTGCTGACAACGATTTTGGCGTTAGCTTATCTTTACTTCCGTATCCATCCATATATTTCAAAAGCATTTCCACCAATGCATCATTGTTTTCTTCGTCGGGAGTTTCATCGATATAAGATAAATTCTTAACATTAACATTGGATTCTGAGAGACTAATGCCTTTTGTGTTAATTTCTATTAGAGGCTTGTCCCATTTCCTATCGTCTGAACCAAAAAGAAATTCCATGAGCGTTATTTTATTTTCATCTTTATCTTCTTTTTCTACACAGCCCGTGGTTGCTAAAAATTCAATTAATGTCTCCATTTTCTGTTCTAGGTCCGTATTGACTTTTACCGGGACGTATTTTTCTTCAGGACTCGGCTCGGTTCTAAAACAACTTCCACCGCTGTATTTCCTCTCTTCTTTTTGACTTTTGACAATTGTGAAAAAAAAGTCTATAAGGTTAGCTATTCTTCTCTCTGTTCCATCTTCATCTTCAGAGCTCAAGTCTGATTCTTCTTTCACTAATGGGCATCTCTTTTCCTCGAGTTTTTTCGCGAACACCGTCTCTTGAACTACTTGGAGTAAGTCTCTTGCAAGTCGCGACGGAGATTTTGTATCTATTGGTTCATATGTTGCGGGAGCTGAGCGTCGCCTGTCTCTGTCTATCCGGAAGAAGTCCCAAAGGGAGCCCAGTTCAGATGAAAGGGAGGCCCGATGATTCGCTAAGCTTGTACCGAGCCTGCGAAATACCTGCAAATAAAGATGTTAAATTATATATTAATTAGCAATATCCCGCGAACCATGCAGTCTTTATAGTAAATGTGTGAGTGCACGCATATGCATGCATATAGCACCGCCCTCCTTTCCCACACTGCATATGCGTACACTCGCATGCAGCACCACCACCACACACACTACCATAAAAGACCACCACCATAAAATGATTGAAATGGATTTCCGCAAAGTAACGCCTGATTCTATTAACTACCTGCAAATAAGATAATTTCTACTATCATTATTATGTTCTAAGGCTTATAGTCCAATCAAAGGAAAGATAATTATGTAATTACATCCTTATCATCAGCCTTTATAGGTTCACAAATTATGTCAATGAACACGTTGCCAATTAAGATCATTTCCCGTCTATGGATTATAGGCACAAAAATATATTAGTTTTAATACCTGCCACACTCATGATCTCCATGCCCTTAGCTTCCGTAAAGATAATCTCTTGAAGCGTGCCACTTGAGCTGCCAGAGCTTCTGCACTGAGGGACCCACCAGTTTCACCTTCTGAGTGTACCTGAAAGCAAATTGGTTGTATGTACTTCTCAAAACAACTTTAGATTTTATATAACACTAGCTGTTACTCGCAGCTTCGCCCGCGTGAACTTAGATCTGCCGTTCGAATCACGGCAACACGATTTATTTTCTTGCGTATTATTTTGATTTTGCCATATCTCCTAAAGTATTCATTTAATTTACATGATGTAAAGGGGAAAAATAGTCATCATGAAGTGCTTAAGCTAATTAACTGATTAAAAATGATAAGGATTCATACCGTATTTGTGTAAATAACTTTCAAATTATCACGTTATAATTGCCCATTTTTTTTAAGTATTAAATGGATATAGTATGATATCCTTAAGAGATAGACATATGCCATCGCGGACTTTTTTGTAGACCTATTTAAGATACATAATTCCACCATACAGTATTTTGTTATATCTCAAAGGGTTTAGGCAGCGTTTTCGTTGAAAACTCCCAGACGGCCTATTTTTTTCCGACTCCTCCAACAATTATTGTTATATCTTAGCCAATGTATATAAAAACTTAATAAATTTTGTACATAAACCTTCCTCTTGAATTGTCCTATCCATTAAAAAAACCGCATAAAAGTCTGTAGCGTAATTTTAAAGATTTAAGCGTACAAAGGGATATAGGGACAGAAAAAGCGACTTTGTTTTATAATATGTAGTGATATTAGCAGGCACGTACAAATTTCTATTATCTGCAGTTAGACAATTTTTCTTATTCGGAATCTTAAGAGACAATGATTTTAGGAGAGTTTTGGAATCTTTTCATAGGCTAATATTTTTAAACATACCTCTCTAGTAGCTCGTTTCGGAGTGTACGAGCGAATGTCTTTATCGGAGTGACCTTTAGCCCTCGCTATACCCTTACCAAGCGGAGCACTGGATACTCGCCTGAAAAAAATAGATGCAATAAAAAATGCGTTAGAGGAGAAAGAAAATGTATTTATACGGCGGCTTTCACATTTTCTTACACAATCACTGACACACTTTCTTACAAAATCTGTCAAAATTTTTAATTTTCTTATCTATTGAAATTTTGACATATTTTCTTACAAAATCTGGCAAAATTTTTAAAGTCCGATAAGAAAAATTTAAGATAGATAGGATATTGAAAGCCGAAGTTAGTCAACAGATAGATGTGTACCATCTTGAGCAAATTATTGTCCAAAAGTTGAGCTTTGACGGAAGAAATATGGGGGAAGATGACTTTACAGAAATAATGTACTATCATCATCATCAGCCTCTATCCTTCCACTGCTGAACATAGACCTCTCTCAATGAACGCCAAGACGATATGCCACTATAAAGTACTAATTAATGTTTAATGAGTGATCAAATTTAGTGACTGTTCTAACCTGCAATGCGTTGGGTCACTGTACGCTGTCTGTACTGGGGTCTTTACTTCCATCACCTCATTGGAAATGTATCCTCCTAACGGTAGTCCAGTGCTTGCTACAATCAAACCAAATTTTCAGTAATTCGTAGAAAATTATACAAAACTGACGCTTGAACCAGCTCCCACACGCCACCAGGGGCGTCTTTCCCTTAGGTGCAGGGTGTGCGTTGCACACGGGCGCCGCGCTCCTAGAGGCGCCGAGCGCCACTGGCATCGGAGCCCCACTCGACGCTCCAGGATAAATGATCCATACTAATATGGAGTCCTCACCCTTAAACGGCTGGACAAACTGTACTTGTACTTTGTGCCCATTTCATTTTGACCCCGCTCTTGCTAGAGGGCGCAAGGGTAATGTTTGCACACGGGCGCCACATGGGCTAGAGACGGCCCTGCACACCACTACACAGACAGAGATTAGGACCCTTTCAACTAAACGTTCAAAGGTACAAATATTTGAAAGAGAATAATTCGAATTACTTCTTCTAAGAGCAACACTGGATATGACCGTGTTGCTCTAAGAAATATTTGTACAATATCTAAAAACCTTAAATCTTTCTCATCATATTGAGATAAAAAATTAATAACTATGTCCTTTGTTCAGAGATGTAGAAAAACGTAATATCTGGCAGCGAGGTTAATATTACGTCTTAGGATATAATGTAGTACTGAATAACTCGATCTTTTAATTGTTACCACGTGACTCGTCTGCTAATTTGCCTCTGACCGGTATAAAAAAATGGTTGTCTGTAAAGTCGGTTTACGGACGGTAGTTCGACGTGACAACGTCAAACATTACATGCAGCACGAACCAAACTGAGCCGATCGCTCCCGATCATGCCTCTCTCTCGTCCGTACCGCGCTCTCGCTGGTGGAACGCAACATGACGTCATCTATTTCGTGCATGCTGCCCGTAATATCGAGTTACTAGACGTTGTCACTTCAAAAACCAAAAGTCATTTTGCTGTAGCAAGTTTTGATTATAAGTATTAAATGACTCCTATCGAAGGAATAAAAACTGCTTTATATCTAAGAAGAACATTCTAGAAGAACAGACTTGCCTGTAATGGCTCCTCTGGTCATGCTCAGGCCGCGCTGTATCCTCGCTATACAAGCCCGGTGCCGCGGCAGGGGCGCTATGCTTCCCTTCTCTTGTAACACGAACCTTCCCAGAGTCTTCCAACTAGCCTGCATCATCACATGGTTATTTTCATCAGAAACAGTGTATCCATCATATTTTCACTTTTATTTTAAAGACACACTTCGGTATTGTCTAATGATTCCGTAGTGACGCGACCACTAAAATGGCTTAGACAAAGTAACATTGAGTCAAGTCGCGCAAAATCACGTTGTCAATCGTTATCGTAACAAAATCACAAACTCTCTATTGGTTATCGATCGTCATTGTCAATATCTTATTGTATAGGAAATTGTCATTGATGACTAAGAGACGATGACGAATTTCGATATCTTTCCGCTACGTAACGATGTTACTTGGTCTGAGCCCTCTGTAATATTTTAAAAATTACTATACAATGTAAATTTAGTCGCATTCAACATCTAGCAAGACATATTATTTGATAATGGTTTAATGTCACAAGTTATGCTAATATGGCGACTAGACACTTGACATAGGAGATAAATGTAGAGTCCGCGCCACTTTTGAAGTCCTGCGACTAATGCCCGAACTAAATTTGACAAGATTGACATCTTGATATCTGTCTGGAGTAAGAAGTTGTCATATTTTAAATTGTTTTAGGTGAAATATGGAGCATATAATATAAAGTAATGTGTAAAAATTGAAGGCCGTATAATTATCGTTAAAGTGAAATAATTTTGTGAATTAGAAAGTAAAAATAAACAACAATTAACCCCGTTGAATAATATGTTTATAAATGTCACTGCCATGACAGGCAAATTTTAGAGATACCAGTGACACTAATTTTTGCCTAATTTATGGTTAAAATATTATCATTAACTCTATAAGTACCTACATTTATCTTATGATATTTTATATGAATATAAATACAAGGTAAAAGAATTAAAACCTTGTTCAGATGAATTATTATATTTTCAGGTGTTTCTGTAAAAAAAAAATCGTATAACAAAAGAAATAACAATGGCAGCAATTACTTCTGAGAAAATCGTCACCTCTGGCAAAAGCCGAACACAACCGAAAAAGCTTGTTTTAGATGAATTCTACTAATCGGTTATACGTAAAAAATACAAACGAAATATTAAAAAAAATGTTTTATTTTACTAAAACCTGGCAGGGAGATTTTTATTTTGCTGCTATAATTATTTTTGTCATTATTATCATCATCAGTCTTTATCAATCCACTACTGAACATAGGCCCTATAATTATTTAAAATTTTTATTGTACTAGACTTGGTGGAAAATCATTACACTAGAAATTGGCAACATTGAGTTATGAGACCGCAGCGCCGCGTCTATCGGACTTCTAAAGTGGCGCGGACTCTAGGTATGGTTACTGTATGACGAATGCAACTTAACATCGTAATGCTAGATGTTTAGTACATCGGTGGATCCCTTCGTCTATCTTATTCCTTGAAAAAGCTTGGCTGTGTTCTGGAGAGTGCTGAAGACACTATTACTGACAACAAGATCTGACGTAAGCTAGTCATAAATGACATTGTCATGAAGAAATTGTACTCTGAGAAGTAAAATTGTAGTACCTACATAGTACAGATTGTATCGCTCTCTGTAACTCTCTTGATTGTAAAAAAGGATATTATCATAGATATATAAAAAGCTTAGATAGAGGATAATAAGTTGAACAAATTTCATAACTAATACGCTCTTTACTCTTACGTCAAACTACCTGTGTTGAAACGAGATAGCAATATGTCTTCAGCTCTATCTTCAGGCCATGCGCCCCACATTGCCTCGGCGGCCATATTAGTTGGTAGCCAGCTGGATACCAAACAAGCTTTTGTGTTTTGCTAATAATTTGTGGTTTTTTGTATTAAAAGTGAACTTTTAGTTATATTTACGTAATTAACAAGAAATGTGGCGTGTGTGGTACCAGGGTATTCTCACCAAATGGGTGTACTAAGTGAAAATGATTCAAATGTATCATTCCACCGGTAAGCTTAAAGACAAATATTGTTAATTTAATGTTTATTAAGGTATGAAATACCTGTAGATCTTATTGAATTTTGATCATTGTAAAAGTATGTATTATTTTATGCATTTATTTTTGCGTATATGCATCATCATTACATAATAATTCTAATTATAAATAACACAATCTGATATTTTGACACTTTACATACCAGATAGTGTTGTACGACTAGTAACATGAAATATTGATAACGTTCGATATTTAATTTAGAAAGGCTATGGTAGGATAAGCTTATAAGTGAATCTGCCTGCAGCGAGTTTGTCCTTGTAATTTTTATGGATCGTGTAGCTCTATGCTGGCTAGTTAATTACTTGCTGGTGCCAAATTCACTGGCTTTTACTGATATTTTTTATTATAAATAGGTTTTCGACTGACTCCTATTTCTATAAGAGAAGAATGGATCAAAAATATAAACAGAGGCGAGGAATGGAGTCCCACACAATACTCTGTCATCAATCAAGGATATGCTCTGCACATTTTGAAGAATCTTGCTTTCGTCAGGGATACACCCGAAAAACTCTCCATTTGCATGCAGTGCCAACAATATTTGTTAATCATCCCCTATCATATCAACTCGTAAGTGTACATGTTCAGATTATACAAGTCTAATGCACAAAAGTGTTGGTACTTCTAATACTTATTTGGCTAAGCTAGTGTGATTTAATCAAACAGATAATATGCAACATTGACGTATTATATTGTTTATTGAGTTCATGTCAGCTTTGATGAATCTATATTTTGAAGATAAATATACTGCTTTTCTGAAAAACAAAACAAGGTACTCTTGGAGATCCCTTTTTTATTGTTTTAAACAAGTTTTAACATGATAGCTGACAAAAGAAAAGGTATCAAACCCATAAATTTAAAAGAATGCCTTCATTTTCATTTCTGTGTTTAGTAGGTATATTCAGAACGGTTTTCTTGTTTTGCAGAAATTGAGAAAAAAAAAGGAAACTTATTGCTAAGTATGATAATGATTCAACGGCAACAACTTCAAGTGCTACTAATTATGAACAACAGGTGAACCATTTATTGAATTCATTTTATTTTTGTCAAATTATTACAGTTGTTACCAACAACAATTTTTTTATGTTTTTATTTTATTTTTTATCTCTTCTTCTCAACTATTATAAAATCCTGACTGCGGCAGAATTCGGTCCAGCGTTCTCCGATACCAAAATTTTGTATAGAGACAGTGAAACCCCAAAGAGGTTATAGGATAGTTTTTAAATTACTTACTTATTCTATGAAGACAAAGTTGCTACTAGTTATTTTATAAAATAAAAAAATGAAATTGATTCTTAGGTTCAATGGATTATTTTATATATATTATTTAAATAAATGAAATTATAAAATTGAATTAAACTAAAAATAATTTCAACGAATTATTTATTTTATTGGAAATTTTTATTTATTTTAATAAATATATTGTTTTTAGCTAGAACAGTATAATGCAGAGAAAAAAAATCCATGTGTTACCAGTGGTAACTACTGGGATTTTCTTACTTTCTATTACTATTACTATTTCTATTACTAGAATTAAATTTATTCCTCCTCTTCAACAGATCTTAGGCCATGATTATGTAGGTATTTTAAAAGTACAAGACTAATTTTGTTTTTATTTTTTATTTTCATTTGCAGATTCTATGTGCGGAAGAAATCGGAGAGAGCTTCCAATTTATACAAAGTTATACCAATATAACAAACTCGTATTGTTTAAAGTATTATAATATGTGCAAGTGTTCATTTAATAAATAAAAAAATATAGGTATTCTTATACGTGTTTTAATTTACTCGCTTTAACCCTATTATAGATGTAGCTAAGCTGTCATAAATATCAAATTAACTATATATCAATCAATCAAATCAAATCAAAAATATCTTTATTACGTAGGTACAACTTGTACACTTGAAATAAGTCAAAACATAAGTAGTCAATAAGTAGTAATAGTATATAAAAAACTATAATTGAAAAATAGTATATAATAAACTATAATTGACAAATTATAGCCTATGTGTTTTTCTGATGTATAAGCTATAGTATTGTAAAGTTTCATTAAAATTCTATATAGGATTTTAAATTAACATGATTATTTTCATTATTTAAACTATTTAAAACGGGATATTTACCATGTTTTTTATCATTGTTTCGCGGAGCTCGATATTTCGACATTGTCTACGAATGTCATGTTCACGAGACATGGTAAATATCCCGTTTTAAATAATTTAAATAGTCATTAAAATTCATTCAGTAGTTTTTCCATGAAAGAGTAACAAACATTTCGCGTTTATAATATTAGTAGGATATTTTATCCACAAAAGCTTACGATGAAGGTTGCACAACACTAATCCTGGTGACATTTGTCAAAAATATAGTTCAAAGAAATGGCTCCATTGAACCATTTGAGACCAAGTAGAGTAGCCATATCTGTCTCTCTTTAACTTATGATGTACTTCTTAAGAAAATAAAGGACAGCATTAGCTACTCAGATCCTCCAAGATACACGCTATCTATGCTTTTTATATATCTATGGATATTATACTAATTTAAGTTTTCGTTTACCTGTGCCGCGTACACCACTTCATCATCAGCGAGCGCCCTCTGCTGCGGTCCGGCGCCGGCTCGCCCGCCCCACTCCAACTCCTCCACCAGCACAAATCTGGAGAAGTTCTTCCTAGATTATTTACTATTTACTTTTTAATTACTTACTTTTGAGCTGTAGAATTTTATTTGAATTAGGATTAAATCGTCAGATATTAGACTTGTTCTCCTTAAATAGACCTACGTTGAGATTAGACTTGCTTACCTTTTGGGGTCATCGTGACATCTGGCCTTGGTTAACGCCTGATAGATCACGTAAGCGGCGGTCGCGCTAAGGGGCACCTGAAAATTAAGCATTATTAATTATTATTTTTAAATGAATTAATTATTAATAACTAGAAGTCGAGTTCGCCGATTGTTAATGTCAATCAAATATAAAACGATTCTAATAAAGGTGACTTGGAAAAAGTAAGAAAACGATAACGAAGTTCGAAAAGAATAAATTATATGGGATTTACTTATGTCGCGCTAAATCACTGTAAATCGTTGTCGTAACATAATCACAAACTGTCTATTGGTTATTGATCTTTGTGCTATGAAATGATGTTACTTGGTTTAAGCCCTCAGATCCTATAGAGAATATAAAATTAAAAATCCTTTGTTTTGAGTACCTTGCATCAGTATTTGAATATGGGTGTTATTTAAATGACTAGCATAATATTCGTATTTTTGTGAGCAGAAAAATATAATCTGGTAGCAGAAATATCTAATTGAGCGGCAACTTATGTTCAGCAAACATTTTAAAATCAAACAGCAATTTTGTGTCATTCTGGATGGCTGTAATTATTTTCGGATGGCATATTAATTGAATGAGGGGCAATGTGCTGTCCCCGTTTAATAAAATTTTGGTAAGCACTCAAAGGGCAAGCAAAAAAAATCATTTTGTGCTGCATATATAAGTAGCATGAATATAACTTCAAGCAACTTTCTTTTTCATTCAATTCTGCGTTACAGTAATCCCAGTCTACAGGATTTAGCGTCATGATTTGAATTAATTCCCGAGTCCTTTATTAAGAATGATGATATAATTTATTAATTTCTTCTTCAATTTTTATACTTTGTTCATAATATTTTAGTTTGTAAATCTTATTTGTAATTGTAATACCAAAAAATATTATTAAAAATGTAAGTATAAACAAACAAAAGAAAAAAGTCAACCTAATGCTAACGGTATATGGAGGATTTGAACTTACGAACGATAGCGTACAGCTTGAACCGAGCGGAAAGTATTAACCATTGAGCTACGCATCAAGTTACTATTATGTTTAAAATTGTGGATCCATTCTTGCGTAATTTTGAACCGTTAAAATTGACCGTCAAAATGTTTTAATTTAATTTTTGTACGTAATGATTGAATTGAATATTGCAAGTTTTGAACTGCTTGTTTATTTTACACACCACCTACAATTTTTTATTATCAGCATAATCTATCTACTATCTACATAAATCTACGAATCTGAAAGAAAATAAAATCTTAAGAAAAAAAATCATCATCATATCAGCCTTTAGTGGACGGACCACTGATGAACACAGGATTTGTCGACGTCATGACCTGAGTTAATTCACTAGTCTTTTATTAAGAATGATAATATAATTTATTAATTTCTTCTTCAATTTTTATAATTTTGTTCAATAACATACTTACAACACCATCTAGCGGCAAATTACGGCAAAAAAAAACCTATACTGGTTTGCGCCATTTGCCGCTAGATGGTGTGAACCAGGACATAAAATATAATGCAATGAAATTGCATATAGGTAACTTCACTCGTTTCTAGTTCGTTCTACGTTAAAAGTCATAATTTTTTTGTAAAGTCGTTTCGTTATAAATATAAAATATACATTTGTAAAGAAAGTAAATAAAGCATTAATTGAAAAGTACTTTTTTCCTCAACAAATAGGAAAGAGTAGATCCTCAATTTTTTTTATACAATATTTTAGTTTGTAAATCGTATTTGTAATTGTAATACCAAAAATATTATTTAAAAATGTATATTAATAAACAAACAAAAGAAAAAAATCGCCTGCAGCTACATTTAAATTGCTCATCATGTTTTTAATAGGCACACCAATCAAATATACTGCTTGTAGACATGTTTTTCTACCGCGCAATATTTAAATCTTGCCGGTCAAGTAGTTATTTTGCCAGGCGAATGTTTATTATGCGAGCTCATAATATTGTAAGCTGCTTATTTATGATTTAATTTATGACCAGTATCAAAATTATTTGCGGAACAAAAATTGCTACCACATTTATTTAGTTGCGTACAAAATCTTTGTATGCCAACAAAATTATTTAAATGCCGATTTTTTTTGGCCCTGCAAAATTTATTATTGCCGGTCAATTAATTACTTCCCTTTGAATATTCACGTATTGAATTTATGGATACCAGTGGCAAGGATAACGTCGTCATTGAAGGGTAAGTGAAAAGTTGAAGAATGTTCAACGGTAGAGGGAGATAGCCAATAATAATGGTCGTACTTTTGCAGTCCTTTCTACAACACATCACAATACTTGAAATAAAAAACTTTTTACAAGTATACCTTTAATATAGCGTAGGGTATCTCGTGGCATACATTGTGGACGCACACCAAGAAGCTGTCGGGAGGTTTCCTCGGCTCCTCCTGAGTACTGGACTCGTCGTCTGAAGGCACCGAGTGGTCTTTGGACTTATCTGAGGAGGCGGACCTGAAAGGTACGATGATTTATCTTCACAAGAGGCACAAATAATTATGGAGTCCTTTAAAAATACAGACTTAGATCTTCAAAGACTAATTGTCTCCATCAAGTCTAAGACCTACGTTACATTAATTTGGAGGCAGAGGATTAGAGACCCTTTGCCCTAGGCAAAGGATAACTATTTTTCGTGGACGGCAATGGCCTCTTTCTGCGAGGCAGTAAGGAGTCCCCGCAAACGTCAGCGTCCCTACCCAAGGTCCTGGCATGGTCCGAAACGGATTTCTACTGCGTCATCAAAAAAAAAAGGGATGTCTATTTTAATATTACTTCCAGAATTTTTAGGGGGGGAGGAGTTTGGTCAGTGTGATAAATGAAAAATATAACATCCTTTGCTTCATAATAGAAAAAACATATGTTATGCTTTCAACCATACCGTATGCTGGTCAGCCAGGCCCGACTGCTGGGGTCGTCTCCGACCCGCTTCAGGAGCAGCCTGGCGCCGGGCCGGGAGGTGGCCGCCTTCAGCACCCGCTCGTGGGGGGCGAGGACCCGCTGCGTGGGCGCCCGGGACGGCACTTCCTCCACCAGCACGTAGCTGCCGCGGGAAGAGCGACACACGCCAGCTTTGGCCAGGCATTGCGCTATCGCCTGGAAATCGCCAGGTTACGTGCCTTTATAATAAGTGTCTAAGTCTTATAGACTACTAGCGGACCCGACAGACTTCGTTCTGTCAATAAGATTTGGTATTTAGCAGTTTTTTGTTCCTACCTATTTTATCTCAAATTCGAGAAATGAACTATCCTATCTTTTAAGTTGGAGAAAAGCACACATTTTGAAAGAAAAAACATTAAAATCGGTTCAGTAGTTTGGGAATTCATCCCGGACAAACATCGTGACACTGGAATTATATATAATAGATAAACCATAGATTTCAAATGGCCCCGGCGATTGGAATATTTCTCTATAGTGAATCCATACCGTTTCTATTACTCTGGTTTCAAACATTGTTTTCTTATGTTTACGGAAATTTCAATCATTACAATAAAACTTTTACGTATTTTGTCGCGGTTCATAAAGTTCTTTATATGGAGGACTGTTTCAATATAAATTGTTTGTTACTTGATACCTGCGCGCCAATAATACGATTATTGCAAGACACTAATTAAGACATCGCGGTGGTAGACTTTACCGTTTCAAATAACCTTCTATACATTCTAACGACCAAAACAATTAGGCGCGTGACAGGCGAAGCTTCTCCACCCGAACCCACTCGTCGTGAGTGCGGCAAACTACACCCCCGATAGCTTAGCACCTAATAAGTCTAGGTTACCTAAGAATGTCATAACCGATCCTGTTGATAAAATCACAGAACTGTTAAAGCGCGACGTAAGCTACAACACACACTCAGACATAACACAGCCGGTGTTAGGCACACATTCACACCGCATGGGCCCCGGGGTCGTATGCGACGTCGAACCCTACACTCCGATGACCAGTTGATCCGGATCAACCGCGACAGCATAGGCTCAGATCAGCTACGAGTCGACACCAATATAGACCGTGTAATCACCGATAGCACTCTGCTATCGGCAGCTTGCTCGGGTCCCGCGCTTGACCCGCCTCCCCCGCTACCGGGGGAGGGGAGGGCCGGCCCTCACGATAGGTTTCTAACGTCACCCGTTCCAAACCAGTCGACCGTAGCTGACCAAGTTAGGTACAAACCCGACGCCATGAACATGGCGGGGGGCAACCCCCCAAATTTTTAACGTCATAGGATGATCCAACCGGATCACCCCATTTCCGATGACGCATAACGGTCACTAGGACTATTAGCATAGATCCAACCGAAAAAAAAAAAAAAAAAAGACAGGCGAAGGAAACGTCCCATCCCATCCCGTGGGATAATGGGATAATCAGGGGAAGTACGGGATGGAGACGGTGTTTGGCTGTCGTAAGCAATAATCATTTCTATTATACGCATTGTTTTGCTGGTAGTGCTCTGTGCTGTGTACCTGACTTTTCTTTAACTGTCTGTTTTATTTAAATTCATCTGCTTATAACGTTCTAAGTGATGATCTACGATACCATAGTCATAGATAGAATAATAGCATAATTAATTTGTAACATTTCATTCCTTCAAACTGCATCTAAATTCTAAACTATCTATACTAATAATATAAGGAGGAAATATTTGATTGTTTTAAATATCGAATAGTCTCCTAAACTACTTGACCGATTTGAAAAATTCTTTTACTGTCGGGAAGCTACACTATCCCCGGTAAACATAGGCTATATTAAATTTCCAAAAATATAGGGCCCCGTTTTTACGCAAGCGAAGCTGCGTGCAACAGCTAGTCAATCAAAAAGTCTTAGGCATGAAATGACAAACAAACACACTTGCATTTTGAATGTACCAACCTCAGTGGTGGTGGTGTCGTGTGTGACCTTCAGTATGGAGTAGGGCTCGTGGAAGACCACGGCGTGCACCATGAGGAAGTGTATCTTGCGGCGCTGCGTGGGCGAGCCGGGGTCGGCGTCGACGTGGCAGCTCTCGCCAGCCAGCTCCTCGGAGCAGCGAGAGAAGATTAGCAGCGAGGCCATATTCAGTGGCTGGTTTGTTGGGGACCTGAATATATGTTAGAAAAGTTATAAGAATTTGGCATAGAAAAAGGTAGTGCCATGCTGCTTTGCAGCCGAAATGGGCCGGCACGACCGGGGTGGTACCTCTCGCTCACATAATACCGGCTTAAAGTGGCAGAGTTATGCTGTCGCGTTTCGTGCGGTTTGTGAGTTTCCGGTGGCCCTTTGGGAGGATAGGTAAAAGGAGGGCAACGCATCTGCATAACCTCTGATTATGTAGATGCTAATGGGCGTCGATAGTCGCCGAAAGGCTTTGATTGTTCGTTTGCCCCCCTATGCTATAAAAAAGTAGTTTAGTCAGCAAGTCCGGAAGGTCTAGTTGATCTTATTCTTGTTATCCTAAATGACAGATAAGCAAAACTAGACGAAATGAGAAGCAAACAGCAGAGCTCTGCATAGAAAGAGGTACATGACTGCTTTGCAGTCGACTTGAGTTGGCACGTCCTTTGGTTCTCATAACCGGCATAAAAGGGCTGTCCTTGAGCTTGAGCTGTAATTTGAGCGCTGGGAGGAGGCGAGGATTTCTGCTTAGCCTTTGGTTGTGTGGACTATGGAATATGGATGTATCGCATTCGGCCACCATAAGGCTCCGACTGACTGAATGGCAGATGGTGTTGATCTATTTCGACCATGGTGACCACTTGTGGCTTCTAGCAAAGGATTTGGCGCTGATACGATCGGAGGTGGTTAATATTACCCATCTTTGCAGAGAAATTCGAGATTTCTATTATACTCGTATACTACTGTATATATTTAATACACATCTATGACCCAGGAACACGGGAAACTTTTGTTACTTGGCGGGATTTGAAACTCTACCTCTGGCTTAAGCGTTATCGCGCTAAATACTGAGCCACAGAGGTCGTCAAAGATTTACAGGTAAGCTGATGTTACCTCAGCCTGACATGCCGGTAGCCTGGGCGGAGGCACTGCAGCGGGATCACCCGCTGGGACAGCATGTAGTTGGTGTCCGCGTCGTAGATCTCGAACCGGATAAACGCCAGGTCCGGGAAGTTTATCTAGTTGAAGTACAATCTTTACATAGTATAAAAGAAAGTCGCTTCCTTTGTATGTAAGCTTAAATCTTTAAAAGTACGCAACGGATTTTGATGCGGTTTTTTTAATAGATAGAACAATTCAAGAAGAAGGTTTATATCCATAATACATGTTAACATGAGAATTTTATTCATTAGATTGTGCCTTGTGTAAAATATAAATACCTTAAAGGTGAACGTTTCGTTCCAGATGGGATTCAGAGCATTTCGCCTGGCCACCTTCGTCTTTATCTTCTTGCAGTCGGCGGCCACTCCCAGTATCTCCACCTCCACGTACGCGTTGTAGAAGGAGTACACGTTCTCTGCCACGTACTGTCCAGATATCACCGCCAGGGTGAGGTGGGCAGCGTGGATGCCGTCGAACTCTTTGTCCATTGGATTGAATCTAGAGTTGTAATTTTTTCAGATATATAGCGATATCCATAGACTACTGCCCGAATACTCAAATGTAACTCAGGAAGCTGCTTACATTTTGATGACATTTGAATTTAGGGTGTCCTTAGTAGTTTGAGGAGCCCCCAAATATTTAAGTGGCGTTTGAGAATTCGGTACGTCTTTTAATGAAGCTATGTTACTTTTCGGCAAATTTATATCTACCCTCAACTAACCATAACCAAACGACTTAGGTGTTTAACCATTCTTCGTCATTCTGAACCTGGATTCAATTTCAGAACCTAAAGCTTAAATTTGTTGTTAATGCGGCTGTAAGCTCTCACTCAGAAGCCTCGATTTCGATTACTTGTTAATCATTAAAAATATCGAAAATATTTCAATTGTCATGTGAATTATAAAGAGTTTCAACATTATAGTCGTACTTCGTTTATTTGCCGTGGACCTATGTATCAATGTGACTTCATCCCTAAATACCCAAGCGAAAATCGCGCATGTATCACTTGCTTCCACCTCTAGCTCTTACCTTCTGTATGCTATGTGTGAAGGGTCCCACATAACCCTCGGCTTCCTCACATAGCCCGCGTTTCCATTGCTCTCGAACATGGCCGCGTTGACGGCCATCGCCGCGTCCTCCGTCTGGTAGTTGAGCGCCACCAGTTGCACTCCACATGACCAGAACGTAACTGGGTCGAAGTTGGAAGAGTCTATTCTTAGGCTGAAACAATTTTATTTAATCTTTATATTGCCTTTTTTACGTACTAATTTTAGAAGGACTGCTGACTGAAATGGCGCGAAGGCCTTAGAGTAGCGACCAGCCTACCGGATAATATAGTAGGAAGGCTCTATAAGGCGGACCAACAGTCGGTTGTGGGTCGCGTCAGGCCACTTTCACGGCCAGGAGTCAGCACAGCAAATGTTCGAAAACCAGACGTTTATCGGTTTAGAAGATGACTATAACGTCCTACATTCAATGCCGTAAGTGTTTATAGACCTTAGGATAACTTACCCGGCGGGATAAGTTCTGACGAGTTGTGTTTCAGTGTGCGCGATCAGAGCGAGTGGGTGTTTCCTGCAGATCTTCTTGGCGATGGCCTCGTTGACCGACGAGCACCTGTAGCACGGGTGATGTAAGGCTGGTGCGTTCAGACACCTTGCTCGCGTTGAGTGCTGGCTTACTGCTAGTTGCTGCTAACACATTAAAATTTGGATAGTCAGTAAACAGCTATAGCTGCATCTTACTCTTAAGTTATAGCTTACTCTACTGGTTTTACCTAATTAAAAATATATACTCGTGTACGATGCAGTAGATTAACGTGGATTTTACATCAGTGGTTTATGACATGCACTATGTTAATAAACTAGTTATTAAATGTAATAAGTACGTGGCGATCTATCAAGGCATTGAAACTGCTCGAACATCCACTCATTTGAGTAATTCGGGTTTAATTTCGTAACATCAAGTAAAACACGTGTAAAGTCAATCAAGGAATTTGCATCCTTTTATGGTCCTTCGAGCCGGATATAATCATATTTTCTGAGTGGGATTACCATAACATATTATATACAATTCAGCCTTCAGTTTTCTTATTCAGAAGTCAGAAGAGAGTAGTACCAAAGCAGTAACAGTTTATATTGATGTATGTATGAAATAAAAAAATCTATAAAGAATGACATTGAGCGAGAGATTTCGGGTTCTTTTTCTTCTAACTAAATAAGCGGGTTATTAGGTAGAGGAGGTATTACCGTTCCAGCACTGTCGCTGCTCTCGGACGACTCGAAACTGCTACACGCCGCGCCGCTAGAGTTCTCCTTCCCCACATTGCTCGTCTGCTTCATAGAACTTCTAGGCGAGATGGGGTTAAGGCCGCGAAATTTTATTGCCTGGAAATGATTTTTGAATTTTTATCTAGTATATTAAAAGATTATGCGGTTATGAAGTCTTTGCATAACTATATATTTTTAAATTACTGTAAGATCGTTGTACGATGGTACTTCGTTGATCTTATCACGAAGCACGTACTTGCGATATATTCATAGCTAGATGATAATAAATTTGTAGCGGACCTATCAGCGCTACAAATCCTAAATCGCGCTATCAATATTCTACAAACCGATCGCTATATATACGACATCTGAAACGATAGCTAGTGGGCTTCGGCCTGGCATTGCACATCGCTCGGTCGGAGATCTTCCTTTGGGACCAACCACCATAATTTCCACAAAATCACTCACCCCCTAGAAGCAAGTAGCCGTGTAATAAGTAGTAAAGTGTAAGCTGAGGTTGGTCTTAGAACTAGCACTCAATTTTCTTAAATGTTTGATGAATGTCAAACGAAAATTAAGATTTTGAAGGTCTGGAAAATATTTCAGGGATCATATATATCATATCATAGCCTGCACAGAAGTTTGGATAATCATAACAATTCCAATTTACCTGAACGTATGTAACCATATCACTCAGTTCACGAGCAATTTGGTTGCTTCGTTTTCTGGTCGCAGCATGCTTGAGGCTTCCAGTGGTCTCTCCATCTCCCTCACTCCTACGAAAACTCTGGTAAAGCGAGAGAGATGTCCGACCGGCTTTTTCCTCCATGGAATTCAATATCTTATGAAGTTCTCTTTCTGAAAATTAAAAGGTGTTTTAGATTCTTGGACTTAGAATTATTGCAAATGCAGATTTGCTTTTCTTGGAATTCGGAATACTCGATTGTTGGTTCTTACCATCAATTTCATCGTCCTCATCATAATCTTCATCGGAGAAGTACTCCGTGAGTGAAGAGCCCGCAGATTGGTTGGACATAATGGAACTAGTCCTATTACTCGCATCTGGAAGGGAGGCGCTAGTGTGCCGGACTCCATTAGACCTGAAACATATTACGAATGATAGAAGAACCACCGTAATCTGGCCCGGTAGACTAAATTGAGTTAATTTGTCATACATTACCTAAATGCTGTAGCTAGTGCACCGCCATAACCCTGAGCAGAACTAGCCCCAGTAAGACCTATCGTTGGACTCGACTCTACCGGTAGGAGTTTCTTGTTTTTTATTAGAACCTGCAAAATGATTAAACTCCAGAAATGTTAAATTAATATTATGCAGGAAATAATATTATGTAGGAAATGTGTATGCGACGGTGGTCCAGTGGTGGACGGAACCGTCCGTGTGTGCCTTGAAATGGGTTTTTCTAAATTTCTAAGTGCACACGAGACCATCGTTCGCTCACCGGTAAAGGAAAACATCGTGAGAAAACCTGCATGCCTGATGAGATTGAAAGTCTTTGAAGGCATGTGAAGTTCACCGACCCGCACTGGGCCAGCGCGGTGGACTATTGGCCCTTTACCCTCCTCGCCTGATTTCGAGGAAGGAGACCCGTGCCCAGCAGTGGGACATATAAGGGTTGATACTTTACTTTTACTTTTAGGAAATAATTAATTTGGAACAATAGTATCGAAAATAATCCGAAGTTCTAAAATCAAAAATTCCCATTAAAGTTTGTAAGCTACATTTGCCGTTTCTAAGGTTTCAAATTGATATTCTTACCTTGTACTTGAGTTGTTCTGGGCTTGGCAGTCTGGGCTCATCTGTGTAGTCCACTTCGAACAGAAAGGACGTCACCAGTTGGTCTCCGAACACTGCCTGGATGAATAGGGAACTAGTAAAGTTAGGGTTTTTGTAATTTCTACAGATGTTTGTAAAAATATTCTATAAGAGGTTCAACATTACAGGTACATGTCTAGCATGATTATAAGAGCCTGTTTCACAACCTCCAGATAAGTGCCGAATAGGCTATTCACAACATATTTGACAGATAGAGTATGGAATATCTGTCCAATATGTTGTGGATAGCCTATCCGGCACTTATCTGGAGGTTGTGAAACAGGCCCTAATTATAATAAAAATTTGATACACCAAGACTTAACATCTTATATCTTAAGATGGATGAGTTGCCTGGGTTAGTTCCAGGTAAGTTGCTTGTGTTCATGTGCGACGTTGACTACTTACCATCGTCGCATGTCAGCCCCTTTGCCTATACAACTAACATAAAAAAATCTTCTTAATGGTCCGGGAGCCAGGTGAAAATTTGGTCAATCATTTCCACCCGCGAGATACTTCGTGAGACGTATCAGAGAACAGTATCATAAAGCCTCGTGAACGTCAGCTGGCTCTCGGTTGGGGGGATGAGCGGTGGGAGCCCCCCTCGCATGAAAAAAAAAAATAACAATTCAGTCACTTCCTCTCAGCTCAAATATTTGTTAAATTGTAGTTAACCCAATATAGAATAAGAAAATATAAAAAAAAGATAAAATATTTAATTTTCATGTTCGAGTCACCAGCTGACGTACAAGGTACCATGTCATAACCAGCTGATTATTTTTTTCGTTGAGATATTGAGATATTCAAAAATTAGTACGTAAAAAAGGCAATATAAAGATTAAATAAAAATCTTTCAGCCTAAGAATAGACTCATCCAACTTCGACCCAGTTGAGATATTGGGATAACTACAATTTAACAAATATTTGAGCTGAGAGGAAATGACTGATTTGTTTTTTCTACATGATTGAAAGTAAACAGTTTCTTTGATTCCTTCATTCATTCTTTCAAGCATTCCGGCTTTGATGAACACAGATTATAAAAGTCGTTTATGAAAATAATATTTAGCACTGTTCTAATTAAATGAGACACGGTTTCTGAACATACTACTTGATAAAAAAAAAAACACGGACGGATAGAATTTAAACCGACCTCAAATGTGCTCGCCATGACTTGTTGCTGAGGTAGACTGCAGTGGTTCTCTATACTCAGTATTAACGGATATGGTGACGTCACGAAGGCACTTCTGTAAAAACATATTTTTTTTACTACAGTGTTATACTCCTAGGAATGAATTACGCCTGGTTTAAGTCTCCTACCTGGCAATAGTCTCAACGACGCGTCTGAACGGTATTTTAGTGGTGAATGTATGTCCATGGTAGATGACTGGGTTGCCATCATCTCCATCCCAGCAGTCCAACTCCACGCAGCGACAACCAGTCAGTAATACCTAATGACAATATATATTTAATAGGTAAATATGGGTTTAGAGTTATGAGGACACTCTCACTTAAGTGTTCTGGGTTTATTGTACTAAACTGATAATATAATGGTTATTTAACCATTGCCGAACATTTTGTCCGCTTATAGCAGTCGTTCTTGTTCTACGTAATATTACATAAGAAACTTTTGTTAAGTAACTTAGTGTCTTACACAAAGAAACTTCAAAAATTTTTATAAGATCTCATATCATAAATTTCATAAATTATAAATTAAATTATATTATAAGAATGTAAAACGGTAACAAAATTTATATGGAAGCCTTTTTCTGAAATAAAAGACGATAATAATAATAATAAGTCTTATTATTATTATTATTATTGTCTTTTATTTTATTATTTTATTATACTCAAGACTTCAGGACTCTGATTAGTTGACATTATAATAAAATATTATCTGGCCTGGATCAATTTAGTGGTCATTGTCGCTTTTATATTGTCAGATAATAGATAATGCCGAATACAGGTGATGATGGTTGTAACATAAAATAAGTACCCAGGTAATATTATAATTACGAAAAAGGTGAATTTACTATAGCTTATACATAAAACAATTTACAGTTCGCTTCGTGCTTAATTGCCTGACAATTGCTTACACATTTCATTGAATATATTAAGTACAAAGCAACATGAGCGCATGCGCAAAGTTATCGATTTTGGTCCGTTAAGCTAAAGCGAGGGATTGTTATGTCATTTCCCTAACGAAAGCTTTTTGTGACTTACATTTTTCATTAAAATATATAAAATTGTTTCTTAACAAAACATAAAAAATAGATGTTTTTTTAATTACAATAAAATTATTTTCAAAAACAAGAAGAAGGTACAGGTTGTCAAAAGTTAGCTTGCTGTCAAAAGTCAAGTGTCACAAGCCGATTCAATTGTAAACAGCTTGTTTTGCCGGCTTTTAATATTTTTATATAAATTTATTCTTAAATTCGGAATAAAATGACTGAAGGTACAGGTGATATAGACACTAGAAATGTGGTGAAGAACCGGGAGTTATTATACCGCATGATTATAAGGTAAATAGGTTACGAATGGTTGTTTTGAATTCTTCTGTTGTTTTGTTTCATAGAATATCATATTTGTTCATAATTTTATAGTTACAAGTGTTATATTCTTATGATGTACGAAATATAACAATAAAATATGTAACGGCATTGATAGGTTAGTCTTTATAATATGCCAAAACTAACCTTAGAGAATGATAATATTTAATGCAGTTCATGACAAATTTTTAGTAAGATCATTATAAAATATTGTTTATATTTGTCATGAAGATTTCCTAATATTGTAATCAAAAGTATATTCTAATCTATTCAGCAAAGCAATCAAATTACTTGCTTAATTTTGTATTTAACATTCTAGGTTATTTTATAATGCAATTTATGTTTTACCATAGTTATCATGGGCATGCTTCTTTACATGCACTATGTAAAGGTGCAATAAAGTCAAGTATCAGAATAACAGATATCTTTTATTCTGATACTTGACAGATGTAGTGTAGGATGAAGAAGCTGACTTTCATAATTTTTTTTTAAACTAGGCTGCTAATAATCTTTTACTTCATTGCTTATAGCCAGCTGTATTATGATGGTTTCCAACCAATTGCGGCGACCTTGTCAGCAGCAGTACACGCTGATCCACCATGCCCACCAAGTGACAGGTATAATCACCATCTTTTAATATTAATATCTATGATCATGTTTAGATAAAAGTTGTGGGGAACAGATGCTGTTAAATAATCATTTTGTGTTTGATCAGGCTATTGAATCTAATGATGGTTGGTCTTCAACATGAACCAGATAGAAAAGACAGACTTGCAGCTTCCAGTGGAGCTGAACATCTCCTCGGAACCACAGGCTTTGGTTAGAATGCTGTTTTTTTTTATATATAAGTCGACTTAATGCTTGTTAATTTTATGTTTTTACTGCACCCACAGACACTATGCAGTAGTTTATTTTGTTGCAAATTAAAGCTTAATAAAGGCTCTTCATGTGCATTGGTAGAAATGACCAAACTTTAAATACATTTTAATGTCTTTTTATTTGTTTTTGCATACATCAAAATATACAAGAACTGATAGGAAAGAAATAAATAGTAGAAAATAACAGGCAATAACATTAAAAAATCGATAAATTAATTAAGAAACAAATAGTGTATATTATGTAATAATTTATCTATGCCTTAATATTTTCAGACCTTGAATTTGAAATGGATGCATCGTCATTGGCGCCTGAACCTGCTACATATGAGACTGCTTATGTAACATCACATAAAATGGCATGTCGAGCGGGTGCATTCAGTAATTGCGGACAACTGGTAGCAACGGGCAGTGTAGATGCCAGTATTAAGGTTAGTGATTTCAACTTTTCAAATTTTAATCTAGTATGAACAAGTGAAAATACTTTTTTTATATTGGACTAAATAAATATTAAAACAAAGATTCTAGACGTGGAGAGGATGTTGGCGAAGTCTGCTCCAGAAGAGGTGGACCCTGGGAGAGAGCAACAAGGCCATCCTGTCATCAGAACTTTGTAAGTTTATCTAGTAGTTTGACATGAAATTTGAGGTATTGTTGAGCCTCTCTGTAGGCGAAAGGTGTTTTATTAAAGTTATTATAATTAATCATTTCAAAAGTATTTTTGTCTGTTATAATACATCAAGTACAAACAGCTTACGAAATATGAATAGTAAATTATATTAAACTGTTTTATATAAATTATATAATTATATAAACTGTATTATACAAAGTACTTAATTATTACCAGATACGACCACACAGATGAGATAACTGCTTTGGACTTTCATCCTCGAGAACAAATCCTAGTTTCTGCCTCCCGGGATTGCTGTATTAAGCTCTTTGATATATCAAAAGCGTCAGTGAAGAAAGCTTACAAATCAATAACGGTAAGTTATTACAAAGATGACTAACTTTCTCCAAAGTTGCATTTCCAAAGAAGTGATGCAATATGATACTTCAGTGCTAGTAATTACAACTTTTTGCCGAAATTAGTCACAGTAGATTTACCGAAGAAATATAAAGGATTCTGTTACCTACAAGTGGTTGCGGTTCAAATCTAATCACTTCTAGCGGTTGGAAGAAATCTGAAGTAAAATATGGAACAAAATCACCAGTGGAAATAATTGTTCCAGGACGCGGAGCAAGTGCTGTGTGTGGCGTTCCACCCTCTGGGCGACCACATCATCGCGTCCACCACCCACCCAGTCATCAGGCTGTACGACGTCAACACCAGCCAGTGCTTCGTCTGCCCCATACCCACCCATCATCACAAGAAACAAGTTAACTCTATCAAGTATGCACTACTAGGAATATAACTTAATAATAGGGATGACTAATTTTTTAAAATTGATTTGAGTTGTAGCGACGATCGTTGGTATGGGCTCGGCCTCTTGAGCGAGTGAGTCCGGGTTCGATCCTGACCCCTCCGCCCCAGTAGTGCCTTGAGAGGGGTTTTTCTAAATTTCTAAGTGCACCCTAAAACACCAGACCATCGCACGAGGTATGAAGTTGAAGTTTTGCATGTGAAGTTCACGGGATTGGGCCAGCGCATCGGTGAACTATGGCCCATTTTACCCTCCTCGCCTGCTCGCTCAGTGCCATATATATTTTATCATAGATGATAAGGTTAAAACGTATTCATACATACATATTGTTATTTGTTCAAACCCGATATGACTTGATATATTATGTATTATTAAGAAGTTGTAAAATCATCTGTGTCGTGTTTGTAGATTTTCCCCGAACGGCAAGTATTTCGCGAGCGGCAGCGCGGACGGCACCGTGAAGCTGTGGGACACGGTGTCCAACCGGTGCTTCAACACCTTCGTCAACGCTCACGAGGGCTCCGAAGTGTGCTCCGTGGCCTTCACCGGGAACAGCAAGGTGGGTCAATTTTAATGCCATTCAGACAGCCGGATGGTCGAGTGCTCACAGTACAAGGGTCTACATGCAGCAGTCGTTGGTTCGAATCCCGTCGCGTGCAGATAACTTGTACCATTCATACATGCGTTTATATGTATCTATATTAATTTATAAAATAACTATACTATATTAATTTATAAAAGAACTTATAAAATATCATGGGCTTGGTAAACGTTCTACTAATACTAATATTTACGTAAAGCCGAAGATTTTTTTTTTTTTTTTTCGGTTGGATCTATGCTAATGGTCCTAGTGACCGCTATGCGTCATCGGAAATGGGGTGATCCGGTTGGATCATCCTATGACGTTAAAAATTTGGGGGGTTGCCCCCCGCCATGTTCATGGCGTCGGGTTTGTACCTAACTTGGTCAGCTACGGTCGACTGGTTTGGAACGGGTGACGTTAGAAACCTATCGTGAGGGCCGGCAAAGCCGAAGAGTTTGTTTGTTTGAACGTGCTAATCTAGGGAACTATTAGTCGGATTTGGAGGATTCTTTCAGTGTTAGATGGCCCATTTATCGAGTTAGGCTATACATTATCCCGCCAAGATCCCGTTGTAAATCTTAGTTGACGAAGGCGAAGCTGCGGAAAACAGCTTGTAATGAATATAAATCAGTAGTGCCAAAGAATTCAAACGTACATAGAAGGACAGTTCTTGTGGATTTTTTGTGCGGACTTTATTGGGGACATGTCCCCAGTTCGCACTCGCTCGCTCTCGTAGGCTCATACGCTGGGGACATCGCGGTGTCACTCTCGTCACGCCGCCAAGCGGACGTTTACATCGCAGAGTTTGTCCTTAAAGCACTCATAAGAACTGTCCTTGTATCATGTATGTACGACTGAATTCTTTGGTAGTGCATAGGCAAATAATGATATCTAAGAACATTCCAGTCGGTTGTGCTAATGTGTTAACTGCTTTTGTTATGTGCAGTATCTTCTAACATCGGGCCTCGACTCGTCCATAAAGCTGTGGGAGCTGGCGAGCAGTCGGTGTCTCATACAGTACACAGGAGCCGGGACCACTGGTGAGAATATCTCCTTTTCACCACCTTTTTTTTAATTAATTAATTTTTTGCTTCAGATCAAGACTTCAGATTAATTCAATAATAGAATAAGATAGTTTTAATACCCTGATCAGCTTAATCAGACAGCACATCAAAGGCAGACAAAACTCAAGTCACGCAAGCTACCTACATCACATAAGTTGTTTTGAGTCTTTCATTCGTTCTTAAATAATAAAATCCAAATAATAATTATTACAAAGCAATTAAAAAAAGAAGAATAACCTATTTTAATTTAACCAACCGAAGTAGCGACAATAATTATAAAAAGCGTGGGGTGCATCGCACTTTTTAATACTAGCAGCAACCGGGGCAACCATTATTCGGGGCCCTGCCTCTTTTCCACTGGCCTAGGATAATTTAAAAATCTAGCTGCTACTAAGGGACTCAAAATAATCCGGGTTCCCCTATAGATATCGGGTCCCTAAAATAGCGGGGGCCCAAGAAATAGCGGGGCCCTAATAAATAATGGCCCCCTATGTATATCGTGTGCAGGCAAGCAGGAGCACCACGCGCAGGCGGTGTTCAACCACACGGAGGACTACGTGATGTTCCCGGACGAGGCCACCACCTCGCTGTGCACGTGGAACTCGCGCACTGCCAGCCGCTGCCAGCTCATGTCGCTGGGGCACAACGGCGCCGTCAGGTGTGCAATCCATTCTTACATAATCAGTTGCCCTTTCTTTGTCACTCGTCTGAGGGCAACTGATGCTTACATCAGAATTATTATGTCGCTCTATTGGACTCGGTTTTTAACGAAAGCAGGCGATGTGGGTTGTGCTATAGTTCCATCTACTCCCTTGCTGGCGAGATGGTTGTATTCACACATCCTCAAAGACTTCATCTTAGCAGCTAAAGGGCTTTCTTCCCAATGTTTTCCTTCAACGGATAAAGCTGAAGAGTTTGTTTGAACGCGTTAATATTAGGAACCATTGGTCGGATTTGAAATATTATTTCAGTTTTAGGTGGCTCATTTATTGAAGGAGATTATAGGCTATTATCCCGCTAAAATGCCGTTGTGAATCTTAGGTAACACAGGCGAATCTGTGGGCTATCTCCATGCCTAGTACCCCTAAAACGTGTTCCCATGAACCATGGTGCCGGGTTAACATGGAGAGACGTGTGGTTAATGTTTGTTTATATATCGTGTAGATGTATCGTGCACTCGGGCACCGCGCCGGCGTTCCTCACGTGCAGCGACGACTACCGCGCGCGGTTCTGGTACCGCCGCAACACGCATTAGACTACCGGCTCATAGACAATACAGAACCCGGAGATGATGCACATCGTTCTTTAGAAAGAGACAATGGACTAATTTCGACTTCGTAGAAATCGTAGAGCGTTCTCCCTGTCGCACACTATATGTGACAGGCGTCACAAAAATCAAAAGTCATCATCTGCCTAGCCTTTTCCCAATTATATATTGGGGTCGGTTTCCAGTCTAACCGGATTAAGCTAAATACCAGTATTTTACATGGAGCGACTGCTGTCGGACCTCCACAACCCAGTAACTGGGTGATACGGTACCCCGCGCTTAGACTGGTTGTCAGATTGAAAGATCCATGAATGACAGCCGAGACCAACAGCTTAACGTGCTTACCGAGGCACGGAGTCTTGGTATGTAAGGATGGTCACCCATCCACGGACCAACCTCGGCAAGCGTTGCTTAACCTGGTGGATCGATCCGCGCGGCTGTTACCACTGCGCCACGAGCTCCTCTCACAAAAATCAGAACAGAGATAGCGTTCTACGAAGTCGAAATTAGCAGATCGTCTCTTTCCAAAGGTCGATGTGAAAAATTTATCGCCAGATACTGTACGTATATCATCGATATTCAGTATAGATATAAGGAGTCCGAACGATATGGGCTTTTCCATAGTATTCACATACACAATAATAAAACCAGATCTTAGTTCTCGATTCTGCCGCTGTCTGCGCTAGGATCGGGTGCGTACCGATGTTATTGTAGCGGATCCATCAGCGCCACAATATCTCCCGCGAGCAGACCAATCAGCGCCACAATACTTCCCGCGAGCGAACCAATCAGCGCCACAATACTTCCCGCGTAAAGATTTAAACGAGTTATTAAAGAAGGCGTGCTCTACCGGCTAAACTTCTGTCACCTAAATTGCGACCATTAGTTCAACATTACGTTCGGACTCCTTATATCTCCATACTTCGTGCTCGCTATAATATGATAGTATATATAATAGTGTTGTGTCGCTATCGATACGAATAGCATCGATATTATATCTGGCTGCAATTGGTGTTGTGTCTATCGATAATGGCTGAATGGGCGAAGCGGATGTCTCACGAATTTGTCTGAATATATTTTTAAATGTTCACTTTATAAAACTATTAGTGTATAAGGAATAAATAATTGTAAATGGAATTTGTGTTTTACGATTTATCACTTTGCATAACAATAATTTTAATGATAAAGCTATATATTAAAGCTACCTGCCAACCCACAGCTCCGATTTCGCTCAAAGGCCTTAAGGCCCAGCATAGGACAATCCGGAAAAAAAATATATACCTAATCCCTACTATGTGTTTGTTATTACTTAATACTTTTTTAATTTTATATTCTATAGATATATTTACAGATTATGAGCATCTATCTAGGTACACTACTATTATAAAGAGGAAAACTTTGTTTGTTTGGTTGTAATGAATAGGCTCAAAAACTACTGGACCGATTTCAAAAATTCTTTTACCGTTTGAAAGCTACATTATCCACGAGTAACATAGGCTAAATTTTATTCTGGAAAAAATAGGGTTCCGTAAGACATTTGGGTTTTTCGGACACAAGGTGTAAAAAATCAACCAGAAAAGTTACTTATTTTGCGTACTAAGATCCCGTTGTCAATCTTGGTTAACGCAGGCGACGCTGCGGGCAACAGCTAGTATAGAATATAGTGTTAATAGTTGGCCTTTACCGATATGGTCCTACCACAAACAACGCCACCTAAATGTCCAAAACTTTATCCCATAGACAACGGGGCCCCAATAAATAGCGGGGCCCTAATAAAAATGCCCTCCTAATAAATATCGAGTGCGCAAATCGAATGCGTAACTTTCATACTAGATCTATCTATATTTTTATACATTGCTTTTATTCTATTTCTAGAACAATCGGTGTACAATGCATTTTTGATATTAGCAATGTACTGGCGCGCCTGAGCCAAAAAATCTACTCGAATGTTGTGGTCATTGCAGGCGGCCTCGATTCCTTTATTTTAGCGTTTATTTAATTCCTTTTAGTTGTAGATTATGAATTAATTAATTAATTATTATTAACATATAATATTTAAAGGACCTGGGTGGCCGAGCATTTGCTCGGTTTTTTTGTTTTGTTTTGTTAACTCACAGATTTATAAATAAAGACAGACAGACAAGAGAGCATGGCGGACCCAAGTGACGTTTCAAAGCGAATACAAATTCAAAAGCGCTCTCAAGTGCTTGACAATATATCGTACTCTAAACGTCTATTAGATTGTGTTCGCTTTTGAATTTATATTCGCTTTGGTGGCGTCACTCACGTGTTCCGCGTGGTCCATCTGTCTTTATTTATAAATCTGTGAGTTTATACCTATTTCGTCGTAGCATGGTGCGGGTGACAGTTCCAGTAACGTTACGTTTTACTCTTGCAAGCCGTCGCAATTAAAAAAATATAATTATGTATTTTATTAATACCTCATTCGTAAAATAGTAGATCGCCAATTACTGTGGTAAATTAAATCAAACCCAACCAGAATGTGACAGTCTCCAAATAAAATCAAATGGAAAGAAAAATTAGGCAAAGTCCTATGCGCATAACGTAAAAACATAGACGTGCTTAGTGATGGGACGTACTATACTAGGATGGAAAGTCGATGTTCTTTATAATAAAAAATGTATATTGGGCGTAGTTCAATTATTATTGTAAAAAGTCTATCATTATATTAATGAAACAACAGAATATATCATTATCGTTAAAAAAGTCGTCACGAAAAAAATATAAACCTGATTTTGGTTATTTAATATAAGTTCAAAGCTACTATTATGTAGCCCCTAAATATATACATTGAAAAGTTTATACACCTAGATACACTGCACAACAGAATACACACACTACTATTAATAAGAACTATACTTACGCTGCGAGTATCGTTAGCGATAAAAATAAATAGCAAAACGTCACATCTCTAATCATGTATGTCAACGTCATATTGGCATGTGTCAGCCGCACCAAGCTACACCGCACTGAGTATAATTACTTAATTAGATCAGCCTGTCAGTTGACAGAGCCACTACAATGAAAAGCTGTCAAATTTGACGTTAGGATCGTATGTTAACTGCCATGTTAGTTGTCATACACTCTGACCAACGTTTCAGAAACCGGGCGTAAGATTAGCAAAATTCACCTGGCTGTAGAGCTCAACCGAGGACTCTCCCTTGAGCTGGTGTCCTGTGAGGTAGGTGTTGTGACTGCTGGCCACGTAGTACTGGCTCAGAGGACCAGACATCTCGCGCGCCAGGTCCCGCGCCTGGTACTCCGCCTCGGGGCTGGTGGACTTCCTGCAACCACACGCTGATTGGCATACGACGGTGGTGTTAATGATGGTATGAGAATGATTGAGAATTGAATAAAATGATGGAGAAAACGAGGTTTTGTTTAAAGGTCAAGACAGGGGCGTAGATATCGCTGTATCAACCATATCTATTTATGGCGCGGTGAAAAGTTATATAATATGTGCGAGATGATATGCGAAGTCACTGTAGCACTACACAGTAATGAAAGAAGCGAAAAGAAACCGCGACGTTGCGATGTGTCGTTGGAATCACACATAATTTTTTATGTTTTATAAATCACTACATATTATAAAACAAAGTCGCTTTTTCTGTCCCTATATCCCTTTGTACGCTTAAATCTTTAAAACTATGCAACGGATTTTGATGCGGTTTTTTTTAATAGATAGGACAATTCAAGAGGAAGGTTTATGTACACAATTTATTAAGTTTTTATATACATTGGCTAAGATATAACAATAATTGTTGAAGGTGTCGGGAAAAAATAGGCCGTCTGGGAGTTTTTAACGAAAACGCTGCCTAAACCCTTTGAGATATAACAAAATAATGTATGGTGGGATTGTGTATCTTAAATAGGTCTATAAAAAAGTCCGCAATGGCATATGTCTATCTCTTAGGGATATCATACTATATCCATTTAATACTTAAAAAAAATGGGCAATTATAACGTGATAATTTGAAAGTTATTTACACAAATACGGTATGAATCCTTATCATTTTAAATCAGTTAATTGGCATGTGCATTTTATGAAGATTATTTTTGCCCTTTACATCATGCAAATTAAATGAATACTTTAGGAGATATGGCAAAATTAAAATAATGCACAAGAAAATAAATCGTGTTGCTGTGATACGAACGGGCGCGGGCGGTTGTCTGGTGTCTAAGGCCGTAGTGTATCAACTCTGGTAGACGTAATAATATGATCAACGTATGGTGGAATATATAATAATCACTACATATTATAAAACAAAGTTGCTTTTTCTGTCCCTATATCCCTTTGTACGCTTAAATCTTTAAAACTACGCAACGGATTGTAATGCGGTTTTTTTTAATGGATAGGACAATTCAAGAGGAAGGTTTATGTACACAATTTATTAAATTTTTATATACATTAGCTAAGATATAACAATAATTGTTGGAGGTGTCGGAAAAAAATAGGCCGTCTGGGAGTTTTCAACGAAAACGCTGCCTAAACCATTTGAGATATAACAAAATAATGTATGGTGGAATTATGTATCTTAAATAGGTCTACAAAAAAGTCCGCGATGGCATATGTCTATCTCTTAGGGATATCATACTATATCCATTTAATACTTAAAAAAAATGGGCAATTATAACGCGATAGTTTAAAAGTTATTTACACAAATACGATATGAATACTTATCATTTTTAATCAATTAATTAGCTTGAGCATTTCATGAAGATTATTTTTGCCCTTTACATCATGCAAATTAAATGAATACTTTAGGAGATATGGCAAAATCAAAATAATGCACAAGAAAATAAATCGTGTTGGCGTGATTTGCAGGGGCGCGGCGGTTGTCTGGTGTCTAAGGCCGTAGTGTATTAACTCTGGTAAACGTAATAATATGATCAACATAATATTATGGTGGAATAATATTATAATAATAGTATCCTAAACAATACCGTCTTCACTATAAGGGCACACGGGGCCCGTGCCCGGGGCCCCCTGAGAACGGGGGCCCCGAGGACCTACAAATTCTTTCACACATTTACTCTCAAAACATTTTTGTCGGGCACATTACACTTTTTTTACAAATCAGTAGGTAATCTTATCAGAAGGTCTTTACAACTAAGAAGGTATTTTCTTTACCATAAGATATAAAGCAGAAAAGTTTGTTTGTTTGAACGCGCTAATCATAAAAATTATTGGTCAGGTTTAAATCTTAGTTAACGCAGGCGAACTTGCGGGCAAATGCTAGTCTATAATAAATGGTCATAGGTACCTTAGGTACTAATTAAATAATGTTATTATAATTAGTTTTTTTTATTTTCCAAAAGGGGCCCACAATCTAGTGTGCCCAAGGGCCCCAGCCTAGTTTAAGACGGCCTTGATCCTAAATATGCCTACAAAAATCTGCGAAGGGATATAAGTCTTTATTTTCAAGATAACATATTATATCCATTTTAATACCAAAAACTTAGTATGTAATTATTATAAAATAGAAAATGATCATCATCAGACATGATAAATCCGTAAATCTTAAATTCACGCGGGCGAAGCTGCGGGTAACAGCTAGTAGTATTATATATCCTAAATATGCCTACAGAAAATCTGCGAAGGGATATATGTCTTTATGTTCAAGATGACATATATTCATTTTAATACAAAAACTTAGTACCTAATTATTAAAATAGAAAATGATCATCATCAGACATGATAAATCCGTAAACCTAAGTTCACGCGGGCGAAGCTGCGGGTAACAGCTAGTATCTAATATAATCGATATACAAAAAACAGTTCCTCCTATTATTTTGTCTAACATCTCGATCCTACGGGCTGCATGCACGAAAAGATTACGGCATTGTCGCGTTCCGCAAGCGTGAGCGCGGCACGAACGGGAAAGAGCCATGATCGGCTCGGTTCGGTTCGTGCTGCATGTAATGTTTGACGTTGTCACGTCAAACTACCGTCGGTAAACCGACTTTACAGACAACTAATTTTTTATAATAAGTCTTGCGTTCATCAGCGGACGGATAGAGGTTGATGATGACGATGACCTTTTTACTATTTGATGATGATTCATAAAAAAGGCTTATGCTATGATAAAGATGACGATGTAAGATAAGTCTTGCATCGTCATCTTTATCATTGTCTTCATATTGAGAGTAAGGGTAAGCCCTTACTCTCAATATGAAATGTAAAAAGGTTCAATGATGATTGAATAAGAAGACTCACCCGAGTAAATTGCTAGCTCTCCGCTTCTCCGGTACGAAGGCGTAGTTGTCCTTGTCCGAGAGGAACCTGACGAAACCCTCGAAGGAGAGGCTGTTCTCCGCCCGGAGCGCGGGGTCGGGCTCATGCCTCTGTGAAGAACAGTTAGTTAAAGATTCCCTGTGGTGACGAGACATCGGTCGTCTGGGCGTTCATTGAGGGTGTCTTAGCCTTAGACTGATAAAGGTTGATGATGATGCGCTCAGTGGACCATGGCTTACCTATATTGCCTAAAATATTGGCATAAATAATTCATGTTGAACACAAAGTGGTCAAAAAAAAAGAACATAATTTTTGGGAACCCTTTGCTTGCTTGATGCTTTTTATATGACCAATTTTCTTTCTTTTTTCTGTTAAATGGCCGTTTGTAAAAGCTTCGAGAGATAAGCCGACTGGGAGACAATTGGGATAGGCTGCATTCACAAAGTTAGCCATATTAATTGGAAACTCTTCAACCAATGCGTTGTTCCCGTAATGACCCACGGAAACATTGCTTCTAAATATATATATACGTGATGCTATGGAGCGTGCTATGCTGGGTGTTTCTTTGCCAGATAGAATTTGAAACCAGCCAGTCACATGTACGGGCGACTTTGTCTCATCATTATCATCATCATCATCAGCCTTTATCCGTCCACTGCTGAACATAGGCCTCCCTCAATGAACGCCAAGACGACCGATGCCTTGCTACTCGCATCCAACGCGGACCTGCCACTGCACGGAGATCGTCTTCTCATCTGGTTAATGGCCGACCAACACTTCGTCTATCTAAGCGCGGCCTCCACTCTTGAACCTTAATGGCCCATCGGCCATCCGTTCTTCTGAGTGTGTGACCGGCCCATTGCCACTTCAACGTGCTTATTCTTCGCGTGATATCGTTAACTTTAGTTCTCTGGCGGAGGTCTTCGTTTCGAATCCTATCTGCCAAAGAAACACCCAGCATAGCACGCTCCATAGCACGTTCAGCTACGGCAAACTTACGGACCAGTCGTAAATTAAGAGGCCACGACTTTGTCTATTTGCTGTTAATTTTATCGGAACTGTATGAAAATAGATCAGCAATAATATTTAATAATGTGTATGAGCGCAACAAGTTACCATACAAGTACTCGGACTCAATTAAGGAAGCGTCATTGGAGGAGCCCTAGGTTGCTTCTGCGTCTGCTGCTGCTGCTGATACTTGATGCCCACCTGGATGATGTCCCGGAGCTCCTGCTCGGTGCGCGGCTCGCTCTGGCGTATTTCGCAGAACTTGCTCAGAGTCGACAGCGCCAGCACGCGCCCGCTCATGTCCCCATACGCGCCTGACCGAACATAATTTATTATTTTCTGAAGTGCTGGTTAATAATTAGGCTCTGAAATTTAAATGTTGGTAGGAGTAAAAAGAAAGAAATATTTTTATATAATGAGCCATCTCATTTACGGTAAGTGGCATTCAATCACTTACATAACCAACTCTCAACCAGGACTGGAGCTATGCAGAAGTATTATTATAATGCGTATTTTGCCTATGCAAAGACCTAAAGATGGTAAGTCTCGGTAAGCCTGTGCTGCCGTTATCGAAAAGCAGCACAGCTTTTGGCGGAACAAATACGCATGACGGTGTAGCGGACCAAACAGCGCCTGAATCCTGAATCGCGCTATCGGAATTTGACAGTTCGCTCGCTATATATACAAAAAACAGATAAGACATCATGACGTCTTCGATCTGGCCAAGCATATCACCTCGCTCGGTCGAATATCTCCCCCTACAGCCTTTGACCTATCTCCCACATTGGTGATCCCGACGTGATTTCACCATAACTCCCACAATGGCGTTACCCAAGCACAGACACATGGTACAGGCTTATAGCGCAGGACCCAACCGGATTCTTTTATTACCTGCCAGGACCAGCGGATTCTTTTATAGGTAACATAGCAAAGTCAACACTCACCAGGCAGCGCTGCGGCCGCGAGAACATCGAACGCCTTCTTCCGCCCCGCCTTGTCGCTGGGCGGCTCCAAGTCCAGAGATCCGTTTCTGGTTAGCAGACCTGGAAAAATGTGGGCTATTGTAATATTGTCAATATACAGGTAACGTTAGTGACGAAGACGTTGTGGAGGAAACCTGCACCTCTGTTCTGAATATGAAATAATCTTTGAGGGCGTGTGCAGGTCGTCAAACTGCCTGGCCAGTCCGTATTGGTGTACCACGTCACTAGGTTATTAAGGATGACGATAATCTCACTGCAGTGGACCACGAAACGCGACAGCTTCGCTGTCACTTTACGTCGATTTCATGTGAGCGATAGGTTTTTCCCCGGTCGTGTCGGCAAAACTTGGACACGATTGGTGGATAATCGATCGTAGACATGCAATAAGAGACTTAGCAATAGACAGAAGAAAGTTGAAAATGCTGATGTTGATAATAACAGCTTATAACGTATTCGCCGATTTCGAGGCAATAATAAGTGGAGTGTTCTGAGTACCCGATCGGAAGGCGGTTTTGGTGCGGAAGAGCTCGGGTGAGCTGCGGCTCTTCTCTGCCCCCAGCAGCGGCGACCGTGTGCGCGGCACCGCCAGCTGCTCGAACACGGCGCGCAGCTCCGACCGCATCACCAGGCTGGGGTAAAAACAATAAATTATTACATATTTTGATAACAGGTTATAGCCTACCATCGAGTAAAGAGCCGGAGAGAGTAGTAATGTGAGCCATAAATATCCGAAACGACTCTGTAATTTCTCACTGACCGAATAGCAATACAACCAACCAGTGATCTGTGTTACATGCCATCGTCCAATCATTCATCCATCCGCATCAGTCGACCAATCAGAGTGTAGATCCGGCGCAGCGTTGCAGCACAAATTTGGCGGACTTTCTTTTCACACAAAACAACATTAGCGCTCTATTTCGGTTACATGCTCGATGGTGGTGCGAGCAGTGGAGGGAGCTTATTGACGTTCATTAAAGGGGCCCGTGTCTAACGGGCGATGGTTTGTGATAACAGCTAGTTGTCTACCTTTTTTATGGACGCAGAGGAATGCATTTCGCATGTATCCAGGTAACCCAGACAGGCTCCTAGACCTAGCCTACCGGCAGTGGACTCAGCTTGTGGTGACAGCACAAAAATATTTAAGAGTTGTGTGCAATTGTTTACATTGTGATTATTTCTTCATAGTAGCATAACTACAGTCGAGGCGATTTTACAAAGTCACGCCAATCGTATTATTTCTAGATTTGACTTGTCTTGAAAATCTCAAGTGAAAAAGGATCCTAAATATCATTACATCCTGACAACAGATTTCCAAACTAACAACAAATTGAATTACAAAGCTATCGGGGACCCAGAGTTTGAAGTTCCCTGCCCCCAAACTCAAACAGGGTTAGCTCCGGTGTAAGTGGGTTTAAAGTTAAACTGATCTTGTTAAGTGAGAAAGTTAATTAGTAAATTTCTTCGAAGTTTAATTATTTAATAAAGGCGTATGATTATTACAAATACAATAGACCTGGTATTCTGCCGCGCCTACATCTGAATAGGTACTCTATTTATCTTATTATCTACAGTCTACACTAATATTATAAAGAGGAAAACTTTGTTTGTTTGTTTGTTTGTTTGTTTGTTTGTAACGAATAGGCTCAAAAAGTACTGGACCGATTTCAAAAATTATTTCACCATTCGAAAGCTACATTATCCACGAGTAACATAGGCTACATTTTATTCTGAAAAAAAATAGGGTTCCGTAAGATATTTGGGTTTTTCGGACACAAGGTGTAAAAAATCAACCAGAAAAGTTAATTATTTTGCGTACGCTGCCTAAACTATAAAAGATAGAACCATATAATGTTCTAATTAATTGTAGATATTATAATTATCTACAAAAAAGTCCACGATACACTATACCTATCTATGTCGAGTGAGGCACAACAACCATATTTTATTCAGAAATTTTGATTTTTTTGGACTACATTTAAACGAGTTTATTTTACTCATGTCTTAAATCCTTAAGATATGAAGCTAAGAAGTTTGTTTATTTGAACGCGCTAATATTAGTAACTATTGGTCGGATTTTAATGAAACATTTCAGTGTTCGATAGCCCATTTATCGGTAAAGATATATCATCCCGCTGAGATCCCGTTGTAAATCTTAGTTAACGCAGGCGAAGCTGCGGGCAACAGCTAGTAATAATTATTTCAGAATGAGGCTCCCTTTTTACGTGGGAAGACGATCTCTGTGCAGTGGCCGGTCAATGTTGAATGCGGGTGGCAAGGGATCGGTCGACTTGGCTTTGGCTTGAGGGAGGCCTATGTTTAGTAGTAGACTGTTAACGACGATGATGATTATGATGAGGTTTACGTTCCTTTGTAATGGTGTGGGAAATGCATAAAATGTTGGGCAATTTATAGGTGAGCTCTTTTTTTTTTTGGGTGGAGTGCACCATTTACTTACATATTATAGCTAATTCATTCATACATGGCTCGTCTAGTAGTTAGCCTATCGAAGTAACAACCTAAAATACACTGTACTAAAAAGTGCGTGCGTATAAAGTACTACGGCAGAATTGCTAATGCTACTTAATGCTACGTTCGCCCTTTCTCACTCTCTCACAATCGGTCGCAATCACTGTCTCCCTCTTTTTCGACAACGTTGTACTTCTTCGCGACGCGTTTCATCTGTAAAAATCTTACCCTCATGCGCGTAAAGTTTCACTTCAGAAACCTATAGGTATTCAAAAAATATACAAATACATGCAACAGACACATTTAGTGGTGAAACCTTTTTTAACGTCGTGGTGGAAGCTCATTCAAATCTAAATAAAATCAAAATATCTGGTTATGAGATATGTATATTAAGTCAAGTCGTTGCGTCTGACCTGAAACTCCTGAATAAAGCGACGAAGTCCATGAAGTCCAGTTGTGTCTCGTAGCCGATGGAGCCCGTGCGCAGGTGCTTCAGGTTCTCCCAAAACCTTTCGCTAGTTTCTAGTCTTCTGAGACTGAAATTCAATGTTTTATTACAACTAACATAAAAAAACTAACTTTTGTGGCTCCAACAAAGTGGGTCTTGGCCTACGAAATGAGAGATTACAACGGTCTCTATTCTACGTAAGCTCTGTCCAGTCCATCCATCATTATAAAATTTATGGAAATTCCCATGTGTTTGTGTCTGCCTCTCTGCTTGTTTTACATTGAAATAGCTTTTATGTGTTTTGGAGAGAAGCCCAGGACAGTGTTACTACTGTACAGAGACATGTCTTCGGAAAGGCAATACATAAATGAGTTACCTAAGTAGTTTAAAATTTTGACGTGACCACCTCTAATAACTCGATATTACGGGCAGCATGCACGAAAAAAATGACGTCATGTAGCGTTCCACCAGCGAGAGTGCGGCACGAACGAGAGAGCATGATCGGGAGCGATCGGCTCAGTTCGGTTCGTGCTGCATGTAATGTTTGACGTTGTCACGTCCGTAAACCGACTTTACAGACAACCAATTTTTTTATTCATGGTTTTGGGTAAACTTAATTTTTTACATCTTGTAGAATCGCGATGAATGGTACCCTTGACATTAGCATATCATATGTATAGCAGTGGACGGATAAAGGCCGATCATGATGATGATGATGATGAGAAGGTAAGCGAGCAGTCGAAGCCTTATGGTGACGGCCGACGCCCATACACATCCGCACGACCAAAGGTTACGCATCTGGGTTGCCCTCCTTCCCAATAAATGGACAACCGGAAACTCACAAACCCCTATCCCTTTGCGCCGGTGTTATGCGAGCGAGAGATACCAACCCGGTCGTGAAGGTTCAAGTTAGCTGCAAAGCAACATGACACCTACTAATAACATGAATAATTTCAATAGCGCGATGCAGAATATAAGAAGAAGAAGAAATAGAATTGGAATCTTTATGAAAAGTACATTGCGTACTGGTGTTACTCGAAGGGGTGGTGATGGTGAATTGAAGCTCACCTACTCCTATTGGGTGAGCCGCTGAACACGCTGGCGGTGGTGAGGCTGCTGTGTCGCGGGGCGCATGCGGCGTGGTGACTTGATGCCGCCGAGTACGAACTAGAAGACAAATCATTATGATACTCACTTTTCCAACGGGGAGATAACTTTCAACCATATTCACAAACAATTTAAGATGTCCCAGTACTTTGGAACGCATAGTCATTCAAACCTATTTGAAATCCGCAACTGTGCGTCTGTTAAGCCCATACGAAACCCGATTATTGACACTAGGAGCGCGTAGATAGAAGCGTTATAAGCGCATAGTATTGTTTTATTAGTTAGCCAAGTTCGCTTCTGAATACGGTTAGATTTCGTTGGTTTGTGGAAATATAATTGTCATTCCTTTACAGACGTTATTTATTATAATTCTTTATTCATACTTATATTGGTCTAGTAGTTAGTAGAGGACTGGTTGCTGAAAGGCATCCGAAAAGTCGGATACGCGATAAAATCCGTAAAAGTAATTATCAGAAAAATATTATTAAAAAACTTGCATGTCTGACAAAATTTTATGTTTAAGAAGTTTAGCACTCCGCATCATGTCAAGCAAAAGACACAGTGTGCACTGTGGCCTACCTTTTTAGAGGAAAATACTAGTACAGTAAATCCTATTGGGGTAGTTTATACCATAGCATTAAGCTGAAGCTGCTTGATAGAAGATAATACTTAAAATAACACCTTCTATCAAGTGTATAGTTAAGAGTTTATAAAATCTATGCTTCTCTACTATTGCGAAACCATGATTGGATTTTTGTTTGGTTTGGCAAGGACACTGGACACCCTTCTATATCAAGACTGACTTCAACGGCTCTTACCTATGTCTCGGAGAGCCGTGGAGCGTCTCATCCTCACTCCTCGTCCCTGACGTGTGGGACCCGAAGCTCTTCGGAGAACTCTTCAACTCCGAAGTGGATTTGTTCTTTTTGAACTTCAATCCGGAACTTCTGGTGGATTCGCTGTGTGACTCTGTGTGCTTGACTGGCGTGGAATGTGATGAGCTACCGTACGCTGATTCTCTTCCTCCGAACACCTAAAAGATAACACGAAGGTTATTTCACTTCAGATAATGCCAACTCTATGTAATTACTATGCGAGGCAGCCCTGGTCGTTTGCAGTGTAACGTTTCCCGCGCGAGACCGCTGTGGTCTGTACATTTCGTGCACGAGACTGACACGTGCGCTAATGCCATGGTGAGACTGAGACAGCATTGAGCCATAATTTTAACGTTATATCGAATAGGAACTTTTTCGTCCAACAGGCGAGGCAAAACACAACCGTTTTAGAGCGCGCGGCATACTTACCGAGGCGCTTTTGAGTATCGAAAAAAACCTTGTCGGGTTTGCTCAGGCCGCAGAACGTTCAATTTAGGCAGAGCATACGTTTGCCTTTAGGGAGGTATGTGCTGGTTGACCAGGGATTCGCGAGACTTGTTTCTCAGTCAGCATAGGGCTTAATAGCCGCACACTGACTTAGCGTCATTAGGCTATTACCGTTAATAATTAGTGTTAATGTTAACTTAGTGTTGCGGGCAATAACTATAGCCCCCTAGACAAGTGACACAAACGCTAAATAAATATAATAGAATACTTATTATTGTTTGGGAATGAAACTTATTTTATTGATTAGCGTTTGTGCCACTTGTATAGGGGAGCAGAATTGACTGATAGGTGACAAAGACTATTTGAATCTATTTTAGCACAGAAACTGTTTGTTATAAGAAAAAGACTATATTAAATTTAAATAGTTCAAAGTAATAAGGGCTTTTAATTCTGAAACTTGAAGACAATATTTTAGTACTAACTTAGAAGTATGTCAGAAGAGAAAACGTTAGAAGTGTGAAATCATAACATTTACCCTGATAGCATCGGAGACGAGAGGCTCGCAGCAGCAGCCGTCCTCGTAGTACAGCGCTGTGTACTTGTTCTTAAGCCAGGCCAGGCTCCTGTCCGCTAGTTTCGTTTGACTCAGCAGCGCCTTGATAACAGAATGCAGGCCAACGGCCCATACTCTAAAAATACCAAATAAAACTGGTTACTAACGTGATAGAACGGCAACTTATTTTAAAACAATCAGTATTAACTTATAATAATAATAATAATAATATCTATGGACGCTTTTACACCACGTCAATCTGGTCCCGTGGTAAGTACTCGAAGAGACAAGTTACGGGTACCAGACAACGGAAATACATATATTTAATACGTTTTATATTAATACTTATATTTAAGATTTTTATTATATAATACACGTCATATTTAATACACATCCATGACCCGGGAACACAGTTAGTTGCAGTAGTATGATGCTATACCTGTAAGAGAAAGGTGGAAAGACGAAGTGCACAGTCCTGTTGTCGCAAAGCGTCTTCCCGTAGACTAGTGAGATGACGTGCGGCCGCTGGGTGGGCGTGTCCAGCCCGTGCCGCCTTGCGTTCGCGCACAGCTCGGCGATCTCGCGCGGCTCCAGAAGTTTCCCGCCCAATCGCATGTCCTTCACGCATTGCAGGTCGATGAACCTGTAGATTTGGGACTGTTATGTGGTTTCATGCTACACATTGTCTGTTTGTCCTTGTTCTTATCTCCAAAATTCATTTTTTATCCTACTAGTAGATGTTGTAAGCATGGATGTTTGTTACTCTTTCACGTAAAAACTACTGAATGGATTTAAATGAAACTTTATAATAATATAGCTTATACATCAGAATAACACATGGGCTATAATTTATCACCGTACTCCCACGGGAACGGAAAGTACGCGGGTGAAACCGCGGGGCGCTACTAGTATTTGATATATGGAGCAGTTTGTTATACGTTCTGGTCATCTGGGCGTTGATGGTTTTGTGGGATAGGCTAGGCCTCAGCAAGAGGCATATATAATATAATGTCTTAGGACGTGTAACTACAAGTTAGCATCAAAATACTTAAACCGTAAACGACTATTATTTTTTGAATAACTCGTTTTTTAGAAAAGAGATTGGAATTTTAATAAAAATTAAGGACTCTTTTTAAACGACTCTCCATTCGGAGAAGAAATAATGAGTGACCATTTATACAAACTATCTCACCCTTCCTCTCCCACTACTCCGGCTTCGTTTTCGTGCACCAAATTGCCGGAGTACTTCAGGGGTATCACTTCTTCGGGGTTATACGATAAGTTCACTTCAGGTTGCTGTACGTTTTCTGATGGGGTTTCACCTAAAACAAAGGAAATATTTTTATTCTTACTCGCCATTCCTTCATCAAACTAACATTTTTAGTGAAACTTCATGAATTGATTAGGTACACGAAAAATTTGGGCCTAGGTTAGTAAAGCAGCCGACGAACTGAGGAACCTGTCAATGTCTACTAACTTGATCACTACTTTCCTCTCCAGATTCTAAGGTCGTTTTCGTATCAAGCCTTGCTAGTAAGACAGCAGAAGTGTTGATGCTGACTGTAGTTTAGTATATTTATGTATTTCTTTAAAATATAAGATTTCGAGTAGCGAGGGATCGGTCGTCTTGGCGTTCATTAAGGGGGGCCTATGTTCAGCAGTGGACGGATAAAGGCTGCTGATGGTGATGATTATGATAAGATTTGGCTTCTTATACTAGACTAGCTGTTGCCCGCAGCTTCGCCTGCGTTAACTAAGATTTACATCTTAGTACGCGAAATAACATTTTTTACACCTTGTGTCCGAAAAACCAAAATATCTTACGGAACCCTATTTTTATCAGAATAAAATTTAGCCTATGTTACTCGTGGATAATGTAGCTTTCGAATGGCGAAAGAATTTTTGAAATCGGTCCAGTACTTTTTGAGCCTATTCATTACAACCAAACAAACAAACAAAGTTTTCCTCTTTATAATATTAGTGTAGAAGAATGTTGAGTGTCACGTCGTCTGTGCGCGTCACCGTACCGTGGTGGTGGTGTGGGCGGTGCGCGGTGCGTGCCCACGTCAGCAGCGCGCACGCCCGCTCGAGCCGCACGTGAGCCAGGGCCCCGCCCCACTCCGCCTCGCCCACCACGCACGCCGTGCCGTGCTGCATTATCTGATATAATATATTAATTTATTTTATTATAACGAAATGACTGATCGACTGGACACTTCAGGTCGCGGGATATAAAATTCATCACCAAGTACAGATAATTTCCATACCTCAAAGGGTAATAAAAGGAATCCTTATAAGATAATTTTCTGGTCTGGCTACATGAGCCACGCGCAAGCACAATAAGACAAAACTGGAATGGAGTGCAGTCGCCCTGATTGAAATTTGACGAAGGTTTGTTTCAACGCGCTAACCTCCAAAATTACTATTTTTTAGTCTCATTTGAAAAAAAAATATTTTTAATTCTGAAGTCCAATTTTAAAGGAAGTTTTTTCTCAATTCGTGGATAAAACCACGATCTCTTACCTGTAATATATGCCTGTCCATCCGTTCCCCATTTTGCGGGGCGAGAGGGAACATGGTGACCCCGTGGTCGTGGGGGAGGGGCTGCACCGGGCAGTACCCTCCTCCCTCCAGCTCGTACAGCGCCTCGTTCTCAAAATCGGGCCCGGTACTCCTCTCCTTGGGCTGAGCAAACACCGGCTCCTCACACTTGGCTATGGCTGTTCTGAAAGAATATAGGGTACATGAGTTTTGGAATCACTTGGACATTGAAGAATCGAATTTTTGTTCAAATATTTCTAATAATTATTGAGTATATAAAAAAAAAATAGTGCAAATCTTAACTTAAAAAAATTATTTCTACTACTTGTTTTTTATAAAATATGTTTACTTCTTTTTTTGTTTATCAAAGTATGTATTATTATTAAGGGAATAAAAGGCTTATTATTATTAGTTTCGAATAAAATGAATATATAACGAATTTACTAGCCTACTCCTTATAATATTAGAATAGATATTCTGATGAAATCCAAAATAAAAGGCCAATCTGTGTGAATTTTACCCTTTTTATATCACATAGCTTTGCCTACGGTTTCACCCGCGTTAGCAAAAAATAAAAACTCCCTTATTTTAATAAAAAGTATCTTATGTTACTTCTAGTACCTCCCAGAATGTGTGTACAGTTTCATGATGATTCGTGGAGTAGTTTCTGCATGAAAGCGTAACAAACATCCACGCTTTCACATTTATAATATTAGTGAGGATAGTCGAGGCCCTATAATAAAACCTCTCCATCTATTCGTAACAACACAAATCCTCAAATACCCCTTAAGTACAGTTAAACATATCTCCCTAAATACCATGTAATTTTCGATATAACCTTGTGCGATGAACCTTTAACTTTTGAGCAGACCCTCAGTTACTGTATCTAAACTAAACGAGGTACACTCAAAGTCTCAAATAAACTTGTTAATAGCCCTGAAGCTTCATTGAAACTTATCACGTAGATTTGAGATGAGATCGATGTACAAAGATCGAACCTTCGAGCCCAACCAAATAATATTAACAATTTAGTACCTTTCGCTAGCTTTTCTCTTGTGTTGGCGACATTAAATATAATATCTCTGATATATGGTATATCATCAGTATGGTTTAAAATGTTCTTTAGTTATCAATCGTGAAGTAAAAACTTTTGCATTCCTTTTATTTGGAGGATTGCGTAAGCGGAGGAATATGAAATTCGACACAGTTAGGAATTAAGTGGAGAGGGAGTGCAGAAAGCTATTATTTTTGTGTAATAATATGCTTCATAATAACATTCAATAAATAAAATGAAATTTTAAACACTACAATACGCACATATTTAAAGTGTTATACATGTATGTTAAACAAAGAAGTGTTAAATACAAATTACAAAACTTTTAGTTTTCAGTTGTTTTTAATAGTTGCATATTTTGTAGTTTGTTGATTTTTATGGATTATTTATTAAGGATATATATGGATTGTTAAAATATATATATGGATTGTTAAAAGCACATAGTTATAAATAATATCTAGACACCTGTACGTATAAAAAAATACTAACATTAACTTAACATTTCTCCCAAAAATTGTATGTACAAGCGGATTATACATTTATAAAGAAATAAGTTTTTGGGCCTACTGCATACATGACACTTATCATTTCGAAGCCATGCAAAATAATAACAAGATGCCCGATTAGGGTACACAAACAATGTATCACTTAATCATGACTGAATGAATGAATTAAAACATGACTGGACTTTAATTTCATATGACCAACCATTGTATAATACTCATGTTTGCAAATAAAATATCTTTATCTTTATCTTTATAATCTGTATATAATTTTTAATAAAATGAAATCTAGTAAAGCGAAATGAACAGTACCACCTTAAATAATCCCCGAAGATCGGTATACTGGTCCTGGCGAGGGCATATCTGTGCTGGTGGAAGCTGGCTATGTGGTCCATCACAGCCTGCGTCCGGTATACTTTCTCCAAGTTCACCAGACCCTCGGGTCCCACCCTTCTAAACTGTTGACCTTCCTCATTAAACGATGCTATGTACTGGAAAATGAAAAACATTCTTTATTCAAATTCAAATTATTTATTTCAGACACGAGGTCCATAATGTGTTAGTACAATGATTATGTTTCTTATTCTATAGTGTTAGGGTCTGTTTCACAATATACTAGTAAAGTACCCTATAGCTATATGACACATAAATTAACTGACACATAAATCTTCTAGTTAGTCTTGATTGGGTTTCACCATCATCTTCCCTGTAAATTTATTTGGCAGATCCCTATTTGGCACTTACTGGTTAGTAGGCTTGGCAACCTCGCATTTTATAGTTCCATTTTACGATAAATATGTTTTAGAAAAACATTCCATGTTGTAAATATACATGAAAATATGTTTTTATAATTTAAATGTATGTATCATACCATCTTTATACCTTTTATTTACATAGACCTTGTATATAATGTTATCCCTTAATTATTAAACGATCAAAACACAATTTAAATTATTTTGTATATTACTGTTACCGGAACGTCAAATTGTCAAATGTCGTGAAGCTGTCAACCGCGTATATATCTGTCAACTAATTTATGTGGCAGATAAATTTGCTAATGGCCAGTTGATCCGACCTATAATTTACAGGGAACTTTATTAGCCAAATATTGCTATTTGTCAATTGTGAAACAAAAACGTTGTAGTTATGTGGTAAATATGTTGCAAATAGCTTAATTGGAACTTTATTAGGACATTGTGAAACAAACCCTTAGTATTTATTAGATTCAGCTACCTTCTGCCAAGCTCTTACTTGTTTAGTTCATAAATTAAGAAGTTTTTCTGGTTTCATAAATAAGCGTATATTTTGTAAAGGGTCACTGAAAGAACGTAAAAAGAAACGGATATCAGCTTACCACTTGTCTATTAGGCTCGCTAAGTCTTGGGTCCCTTTTACAGCTGTCCCTTAGGGGACTTGTGGTTGTGCTTTGGTCAATTCTTTTAGTGCTTTCTCTCCTTGTGTCCCTTTTGAGAGATCCTCTGAAAACAAAGGTGTGAAAGTTAGCTCCGTTCTATGTTCGAGGCACTGTTAAGGGTTATAGTATCAATCCAATGTTATACTGCAGGGAACGCGTCTTCTTCTCGAAATCTGACGAGGATGGCATTGGGCTAGTTTAACGATCCCCTGGTCTAATGCGAGTTGGTGAACTTCACACACCTTCAAATACTTTCAATCTCATCAGGTGTGCAGGTTTCCTCATGATGTTTTCCTTCACTGGTAAGCAATGGTCTCGTGTTTTAGATGCACTTAGTAATTTAGAGAAACCCATTTCAAGGCACCAAGGGTCAGGATCAAACCTGGACTCTTAGTCAAGAGCTCGACACTGGACCGTCGCTCGACGGTCGTAACTTTACTATTTCATCAACTCGTTTACATGTAACAGTGGAGTGGAAATGTTTTCGTAATGTCGAAACCGTTTGATTTTCCGCATCAAGTGCTCCAAGTTCCATGGCCTTAAGATAATACACTTTGTTATTTCAACTTGTGTTAGCACTGGGAGCATACAAGTGTTATAAATTGGCGTAATAGTTAGCGTTAATCCAAGATAATAGAAGAAAAGAAGAAATTTCTTCCAAGAAGATTTAAATGTCTAATTGTAGTTTCATATTTTTGTAAATATGTGTGCGAGTCACACACGGCAGAAGTGAAACTCCTAAAAAGTCCCAGAATAAAAATACTTATTGAAAAGTATTGGAAAAAATGATCAATTACAAGCGACACCTAACAAATCATACCTGAACTGTTACCGACAGTATTAGTGCACCAGCTTTAGCTTCTTGCCGCTTGATGGCTACATCTATATGACCTCCCCCTGTACCCCGAACGTCTAATGTGTTCTATCTCATTCTCTCGCCGCCTGAATCCTATACATTTACGTGTTTGTCTCTCTCTCTTAGACTTATTTTTTCGTTTCATCGAGTTTGAAATCATAACGATTCTAAAGAAGTTTCACTTAAAAAAAAATGCGGGTTGCTATTTCTTGTAGAATCTCTACCCTAATAGGAATCATTGACGCTATTGTAGCCCGGGAGCCAGTTACAGGTCTTCATGACCAACTTCCTCTCAAGCGATATTTAGTGAAATGCATTAGTACATAGTATTATAAAGCCTCGTGAACGTCAGCTAGCGCGCGGTGGGGGGGATGAGCGGTGGGAGCCCACCACGCATAAAGAAAAAAAAAATTCAGTCATTTCCTCTCAGCTCAAATATTTGTTAAATTGTAGTTTTAACCCAATATCTCAACGAAAAAAATAATCAGCTGGTTATGACATGGTACATTGTACGTCAGCTGGTCACTCGAACATAATTTTTTTTAATGAAATATTTGAGCTGAGAGGAGATGACTGAATTTTTTTTTCTTCATGCGTGGGGGGCTCCCACCGCTCATCCCCCCAACCGAGAGCCAGCTGACGTTCACGAGGCTTTATGATACTGTTCTCTGATACGTCTCACGAAGTATCTCGCGGGAGGAAATAATTAACCAAATTTTCACCAGGCTTCCGGACCATTTGATTTGCAGCATCCAAATGATAAATAATGTATGCAAAGTAATAACTCTTATGTAATACAAAACAAGATAAACTCACAATTATTGTGGCACTCAATCCGATTGGAATGGGTGATTTCTTTTCACGATTTTTGCAACTTAGCCTAAAAAGTTAGCATTGGTTACCTATCATCTCGAACTGAGTCTCTTTTGAAGTCTCTTCTATGTGTCGGAGTTGCTGCGGCGGAATGGCTGCTGGTCAGTGAAGGAGTGGCGACCAATATCTCCCTGGAAACAAGGAATTTGCTAGAGAACAGTTAGTTATATATTGCTTGTCGTCAGGGCCAAGGGGCACTTGAGGTGCGGTGTATCGCACGCTACTCTGGAGAGTAGGAGTTTGGCTATTTACTTGCATAGTTTATTTTATAATATGATTTATTTTATGTATACGCGTTTGTGTTAGTTCGTCACTTTTGTTTTTGCATGGAAGTAAATTAACTAACTCATCGAAACTGTATGAAATGGGCGGAGCGAAATTATTTTCGGGAGCTTCGTCTTAAGACAACACGCCTGGGGGCTTAGTCAAAAAGCCATTACGAAAACGACAGCGAAGTTCGTTCGTTCGTACGAAGTTGCGATTGGCTAAATCACGTCGTCGCTTGAGCGACCGAGCGATCGATACATTTTATTACTTTCGAACTTCGCTGTCGTTTTCGTAATGGCTTTTTGACTAAGCCCCCTGATCTCGCGCATCGAGAAGGATCGATATATAGCGAAAATGATAAACCCAAGTAAAAAAAAAAAAAAACACGCAGCTAATCGTGAAATCGTTGAAAACACTTTGCGTTGGTATTGACGGGTCACACTTGACTAATTATTCCTTGCTCTTAAGGTTAATTTGTACGGGGATGGTTAAAACGATAAGGGGGGGGGGGGGGGTAATTTAAAAATAACAATGGGTGTGCTCCACACGTTTTTTGATTAATATATATCTCGAGCGGTTAAAACGACTCTTGATGACTTTATATACTGTACAATATATTAAATAATAAAAATATCAATGTTATAAATATCTGCACTACTGGGCACGGGACTCCTCCTCGAAATCAGGCGAGTGTTGGGTGGTAGTCCACCGTTGCGCTGCAGCTCGGGTTGGTGAACTTCAAAAAATATTAAAATACTAACGCCCGGTTTCTGAAACGTAGGTCAAAGTGTATGTCAACTGACATGGCTGTTAATGGCGGTTACATACGATTCCAGAGTCTTTGACAGCTTTTCATTGTAGTGGCTATGTCAATTGACAGGCCGATCAAATTGAGTAACTTAACCATGCTTCTAGCAACTCATTTCACTCTTAACGAGAGACTTGACAGTGGATTTGTTAATTTTTACGCTACTTTTGGAAACTGGACGTTAATCTCATTAAGAATAGATGTTTCCTCACGATGTTTTCTTCCACCGGTGAGCAAGCGATAATACAACGATATATCAATAGATGTATTTCAATTTATAAACATCGATTAATATTATTATATTACTATTAATTAAACTAGCGAGGTACACTCCTTATTAAAGATGTCTCATCATCATCATCAGCCTCTATCCGTCCACTGCTGAACATCCCTCAATGAACGCCAAGACGACCGATCCCTTGCTACTCGCATCCAACGCGGACCTGCCACTGCACGGAGATCGTCTTCCCATCTGGTTAATGGCCGACCAACACTTCGTCTACCTAAACGCGGCCTCCACTCTTGAACCTTAATGGCCCATCGGCCATCCGTTCTTCTGAGTGCGTGACCAGCCCATTGCCATTTCAACGTGCTTATTCTTCGCGATGTCTATCAAGTTTCAATTCTTTGGTATTCATATGATATTATGAGTGTCATAAATTGAAACATTTTATTTACTTATAAAATACAAGCCCACTCTAAAAGTATACTGAACTCTGTGACAGTAAAATTTCTAGTATTTTTATATCTTATTGAAATATCTTTGGACGTTGTGCTATTCTTTGTTTTATGATTTTTTTTTATTATACTGCAACAGAGTACTGTTTCATTGCTTTATAATAAAACACATTTTGTTATTATGATGTAGCTAAAAATAGATTTATTGCGTATATTATAATGCAATTATAGATCACCGACAGACAGTGAAAGAAGAATTTAAATGAGTACAGTAAAAATCCGCATACTGCGACCACGCCTAATAAAATTTCCCGCCTAATACGCCATTTTTCGCCAATATCATCATCACTTACAGCACTGTGTACCATTGAATCAGTGATAGATGAGTGACGCGCAAAAAGATGTTGATACATGGATGGCAGCACTTTCCGTCAGACAACAAGATATCGACAAATGGATGGCAACACTGTCCGTCCGACAACACGATATCGATAAATGGATGGCAACACTCTTCGTCCCACAACACTTTTCGAATTGTTGCAAAAGTATGAACTACGAATCATTTCAAACGCCGTCTACGTTTATTTTTTAAGTTGCCAGATATATCCCTATATTTTTATGGGAAAATAAATATTTGAAAGTATATAAAAAGTAATTAAAGTAACAGCTCTATATGATTCCTAATAATCCATTACTCGCAGCTCGTATGACTGTATCGCGAACACAAATTATTTTTTGCTTGTTTTTTTCATTGTATCCATTGTTTTGTAAAATGTAGGACAAGTCTCATACACTTTACTGTATTTCATACTATAAGAGACGAGTATGTGAATTTCTGGTTTGTAAGTTACTGTTATTGGTATAATATTTTATTTTTATCACTAGGAATATAAAGTGAATTAAATGCGCTCATATATATATATATATATATATATATATATATATATATATATATATATATATATATATATTCAATAAGAGTTTAGTTGAAATAATTAAAATTAATATCTAGAGAATGTCTTTATTTTCGTTGTCTTATCTATTTGTTAAAAATTACTTTTTACAGATTTAATCGCGATATTAAAATATTATACCAGCAAACAGCGAATGCTTTTATAAACTAGAAAATGCTTCTAAAGTCTGTGTTTAAAAAGTAGTTTTAGCTCAGAAACTATTACAAAGCCAAAATTCCTACAATATGAGATTCTTGGCAAGTATTCATTAATATTAAGTGCAGCGTAGGCGTAACGCTTACACCCACGGTTTTTCGTACTTTACGTATGGTCGAATAATAATTTGTGGGTTTGTTACCGCTGTTGTTATTGGTATAATATTTTAAATAATAATACCACTATGAAATAAAAGGGAATTAAATACGATCCTATAATTAAAATTTGACGTGTTTAGTTGAAATATATAAAATCAATATTCTATAGAATGTCTTTATTTTTGTATCTGTTTGTTAAATTAATTTTTTTTAGATATTTAATAGCGATATTAAATTATGCGAGCAAACAGCGGATTTTGAAAGTATGTTACTTCCAAAATCTGTGTTCATAAAAAGTAGTTTTATGTCAGAACGTATTCCAAATATAAAATTAATATGAAATCCTACAATATGCCATTCTTGGCAAATATTCATTAATATTTAATGCAGCGTAGGCGTAACGCTTACACCCAGGGTTTCTTTACGTACAGTCAAATAATAATAATTTGTGGGTTTGTCCTCTTAAATTTACAATCATACGCACTCTATTGCGTTGAAAGAATGAAAAATTAGAGAAAGCTTTTTGGCTCACGGCTCTGGAGGATTAATGAGCTGAACTCCTCAACTGATTGTGGTTTGATGAGGAGGTTAATTAAGCAAATAGAACCCTCTCGCAATTTCATTAGCAACAAGTTAACCTTTGCACAAACAAAACTCTTAAGGACGCGTTTACGAATCAGACGAAATTATGCTGTTTTTCTGTACCGTTTGTAACAAAAGTACACAAAATCATATATAAAAATTATTTATTTCATATAGAATGGTTCTTTATCTACAAGGGTAACGCATATTTTTTTGATAAATGTTGCTTTTTTATATAGTAATCAACGTTCTTCCATTACCATTTTCCATGAAACGAACGAAATCGATTAGAATTACGGTACCCCTTTGGTCTAATATCCACATTTATTAAGGTTTTTAAAAAATAGTAGGAGCAGGGAAATATGTTCAATTTTAAATAAAGGACAAGAAAATAACCCAAAAATGCTAAAAATAGTCTTAAAAAAAATAAAGAAGATAACTAATTTTTTTACCAATTTTGCTACTAAAGATGAATGTTATTCCATTGCATTAAGGTTTATTTTATCGTTGTCTCTGTCTCAATTTCTTTTACATTTTTGAAATGAGAACTCAGTCCGCGCTCGGCCGCGGTTCTGGGTGGACACTGCGTCACCTGTCAGCAGCAATTCGACTCAAAAAACATCGCGATTTATTTTTGATATTGGATACTTTGGATTGGATTTGATACTTTACAATATTTTTTTACCACAATATATTTTTATGGAATTGGTTTATTTCATATACATAGGTAGACGAAATGTTGGTTGGTCATTATAACCAGGTGGGAAGACGTTCTCTCTCGACGTTTGCTCACTTATCATCATCATCATCATCATAATCATCATCATCATCATCATCGTCAGCCTAAATCAGTCCACTGCCGAACATAGGCCTCCCTCAATGAACGCCAAGATGACTCATCCCGTGCTATGCTAAGGCAGCAGTGCTGCCGATGCGACTTCATCATCATCAGCCTAAATCCGTCCACTGCCGAACATAGGCCTCCCCCAATGATCGCCAAGACGACCGATCCCGTGCTATGCTGAGGCAGCAGTGCTGCCGATGCGACTTCATCATCATCAGCCTAAATCGATCCATTGCCGAACATAGGCCTCCCTCAATGAAAGCCAAGACGACCGATCCCGTGCTATGCTGCGGCAGCAGTGCTGCCGATGCCACTTCATCATCATCAGCCTAAATCCGTCCACTGCCGAACATAGGCCTCCCTCAATGAACGCCAAGACGACCGATCCCGTGCTACTCTAATGAGGCAGCAGTGCTGCCGATGCGACTTCATCAGCCTAAATCCGTCCATTGCCGAACATAGGCCTCCCTCAATGAACGTCAAGACGACCGATCCCGTGATACTCTAATGAGGCAGCAGTGCTGCCGATGCGACTTCATCATCATCAGCCTAAATCCGTCCACTGCTGAACATAGGCCTCCCTCAATGAACGTCAAGACGACCGATCCCATGCTACTCTAATGAGGCAGCAGTGCTGCCGATGCGACTTCATCATCATCAGCCTAAATCCGTCCACTGCCGAAAATAGGCCTCCCTTAATGAACATCAAGACGACCGATCCCTTGTCACTCGCAAACAAATAGATATCATCATCATCATCATCATCATCATCATCATCAAACTTCATCCATCCACTGCTGAATAAAGGCCTCACTCAATGAACAACAAGACGACCGATCCCTTGCCACTCGCAAAAAAAATAGATATCATCATCATCATCATCAAACTTCATCCATCCACTGCTGAATATAGGCCTCCCTCAATGAACGTCAAGACGACCGATCCCGTGCTACTCTAATGAGGCAGCAGTGCTGCCGATGCGACTTCATCATCATCAGCCTAAATCCGTCCACTGCCGAAAATGGGTCTCCCTCAATGAACACCTAGACGACCGATCATTTGCCACTCGCAAACAAATAGATGTCACCATCATTATCATCATTAAACTTCATCCATCCACTGCTGAAAATAGGCCTCCCTCAATGAACACCAAGACGACCGATCCCTTGTCACTCGCAAACAAATAGATATTATCATCATCATGAAACTTTATCCGTTCACTGATGAATATAGGCCTCCCTCAATGAACACCAAGACGACCGATCATTTGCCACTCGCAAACAAATAGATATCATCATCGTCATCATCATCAAACTTCATCCATCCACTGCGGATATAGGCCTGCCTCAATGAACACCAAGACGACCGATCCCTTGCCACTCGCAAATAAATACATATCATCATCATCATCATCAAACTTCATCCATCCACTGCTGAATATAGGCCTCCCTAAATGAGAACACCAAGACGACCGATCCCTTACCACTCGCAAACAAATAGATATCATCATCGTCATCTTCATCAAACTTCATCCATCCACTGCTGAATATAGGCCTCCCTCAATGAACACCAAGACGACCGATCCCTTGCCACTTACAAACAAATAGATATCATCATCATCATCAAACTTCATCCATCCACTGCTGAATATAGGCCTCCCTCAATGAACACCAAGACGACCGATCCCTTGTCACTCGCAAACAAATAGATATCATCATCATCATCAAACTTCATCCATCCACTGCTGAATATAGGCCTCCCTCAATGAACACCAAGACGACCGATCCCTTGTCACTCGCAAACAAATAGATATCATCATCATCATCAAACTTCATCCATCCACTGCTGAATATAGGCCTCCCTCAATGTTGATTGATCAGGCAGCAGTGCCGATGCGACTTCATTATCATCTGCGATCGCCAATGCGCCTGCTCAGCGTGGCAATTATGAGCCCCCCCCCCCCCCTCCTTTCAAGATGAATTACAGATATCAGTTTACTTACATATTATAATATATAATTATTTATTATATATATAATTAATATACTAATTCTAAGTAAAAAGATAAATAGTAAAAACAAACAGAAATAAAATATAATTTTGTGTTATAAATAATCAAAATAACAAATATTTGTAAAGTATCAAATCCGTTTACTTGACTACTATTCCCGCACGCAAGCGTGCGTATTGCGCGGGTGCGCTTGTGTGCGTGACTTTTTCAATGTAGTTGTTCGATTCTGTACCTATCAAATTTGTAAACGCGTCCTTAAGCTCATATTATGAAGGTGTGAATCGCACAGGCTGTGTGCGACGAAGGTTAATTTGGTAATGAATCGGATTTTTATGAAAGAGAAATTTAATCATCATCTGCCTAGCCTTTTCCCAACTATATATTGGGGTCGGCTTCCAGTCTAACGGGATTCAGCTGAATACCAGTATATTACATGGAGCGACTAATGTCGGACCTCCACAACCCAGTAACTGCGTGATGCCGGTACCCTGCGGTTAGACTGGTTGTCAGATTCTCGGGCTTCTGACGACCCGTAACGACTGTCAAAGATCCACGAATGACAGCCGGGACCAACGGCTTAATGTGCTTTCCGAGGCACGGAGGAGTCTCGGTATGTAAAGATGGTCACCCATCCACGGACCAACCTCGGCAAGCGTTGCTTAATCTGGCGGATCGATCCGCGCGGCTGTTACCACTGCGCCACGAGCTCCTCGAAAAAGATATTTAATCTAGATATATAAATCTGGATCGACAATCGATAAAATTAGAAATTTCGTAAGTTGCGAGCTCCGCATGCTAAATTCGATTTAATAGTCAACGCTCAACATCAAAAATCCAATAGTGCTCGACAAAAAACGTCGCGCTTTTAAAACGCTTTCATGAGAAGAATGACAAGGGTATCCATTTGTCTCATCCTAAGGTTTTTTAATGTTAGGTATAACATCTCTCTATGAAGGGGAGATGATCAGATGTACTAGTTTCCTTACAAACATTTCAGTTGTGATGCACACCAAAGCAAACCAGATTTTGCATAAAATATCGTAAGTAGTGATGACCTACGGGGCCGAAAAATGGCCTCTTAATTAATAAAAATAATAATTTACGATTGGTCGGCAAGTTTGCTGTAGCTCAACGTGCTATGCTGTGTGTTTCTTTGGCAGATAAGAACCGAAACGAAGACCTGCGCCAGAGAACAAAGGATCGATATCACGCGAAGAATAACCTCGTTGAAGTAGCAGTGGGCAGTAGTAGTAGAAGAACAGATGGCCGATGGGCCAATAAGGTTCAAGGCCGCGTTTAGGTAGACGAAGTGTTGGTCGGCCATTAACCAGGTGGGAAGATGATCTCCGTGCAGTGGCAGGTCCGCGTTGGATGCGAGTGGCAAGGGATCGGTCGTCTTGGCGCTCATTGAGGGAGACCTATGTTCAGCAGTGGACGGAAAAAGGCGAAAGTTTGATTCTATTAACTAATAAATAATAAGTTACCGTACTAAACGAGCGGTTTTGGGAACTACAAATATTTGGTGTCATGTTATGGTGAGTCTGTGGCGTCGTTGTGGTGAGGAGGTGTTACCCCCAAATCACCCCCCCGCCCCCTAATGACTGACTCGTGCAATTACAAACTCTGTTGACGTATGGCAAACGAGTGAAAAGAGAATAGGATTTTATGAGTCGTATTTGATTCAGTGTTTCATTTTCATTTTTGAAGTAAAACTTCTGTACGAGCGACTGGAGGCTGACTCAGATTTTTATGAGCTTAATCATTGCGGCTAGAAGTAAAATATTATATCTTAAAACATAAATTTCATGAAGAATAAACAACATTTGTATGTCAGTCATTTGACCTATGAAGTTCCTATCAAGAGATGCTCAACTCGGCTAAAGAAGATTTCATTAAAAAAGGTAAGTGCATCTCATAAACGACCATGAGAGGTTAAATTAGGCAAAGCCTGTATTATGAGAACCAGAAAACGTATACATACTTTACACTATCCCATCCCAAGGGAGTAAAGGGATAAACTATAACCTATGTGTTATTCTGATATATAAAATATATTATTGTAAAGTTTCATTAAAATCCGTTCAGTAGTATTTACGTTTAAGAGTAACAAACATCCATACATACAAACTTTCACGTTTATAATATTAGGAAGATAGTAAGATTACACCCAGACACAGAGCAAATGATCATGCTTATCACAAACATTTGTTGGGTGGGAATCGAACCTACGACCTTCCGGCTGAGCAATCAGTAACCCCTAGACCAATAGGGCAGTCAATGTATTTATATGTATTATACACCAACCCGCACTGGGCCAGCGCGGTGAACTATTGACCCATTACCCTCCTCGCCTGATTTCGAGGAGGAGACCCGTGATCAGCAATGGGACATATAAGGGGACATATAACAATATAATTTACTTTTTTTTACTTTTTTTATACACGCAAAGCGAATCCTTTTTAAAGTAATCAACGTAAAGTGTTTGAAAGTGACATTTTGTTGAAAAGCCACACCGAACCTTCACGCGTCTGCGAGAGCTTCCGAGAGCTTCCGAGGGCTTTCGGAATACTGGGTCAAGACCACAACTTAGCTGAACAGCCTTGGGCTATATTTTTCGGTTACTCGTATTCATGTAATTTTAAAAGAGATTGCATGTTAAATGCACACACGAGATTTTTGCATGTCATATTTAGAGAGATTAAATAAAATTCCCATGAATATGTTATCTCAGTTTAGTTCCATAATAATCCTATTAATATAAAGAGGTTAAGTTTAGGACTTTGTTTGTATGATTGTACGGAGTAATCTTCTTATGTACTGATCCTTCATAATTTTCTTTCACTAACAGAAATATACACATTAGTGACAGGCATTTTATATGAGTATAAACCTGCATTTCCTATACAATACAACCCGAGGTATCAAAGTTTGCCGCTAAATGTAATTTGTTTAGCGTGCGCTGCGAATACTATTAAAAATTGATAAACCAGTGTTCTATATTATATCGACGACCTCTGTGGCTCAATGGTTAGCGCATTGGCGTCTAAGCCGGAGGTAGCGGGTTCAAATCGGTGTCCGGTTCGTTTCTGTGTTCCTGGGTCATGGATGTGTATTAAATATGTGTATCATATAATAAAAATCTTAAATATATGTATTAAATATATGTATGTATTTCCGTTGTCTGGTACTAGTAACACAAGTCTCTTCGAGAATTTACCACGGGACCAGATTAACGTGGTGTAAAAAACGTCCACAGATATTATTATAGTTTTTTTTAAATTTTTATATACTTATATTGTATTAATATGAAATGTATTAAACATAATATGTATGTATTTCCGTTGTCTGGTACTAGTAACACAAGTCTCTTCGAGAACTTACCACGGGACCAGATTGACGTGGTGTAAAAAACGTCCATAGATATTATTATTATTATTATTATTTACTTATATAAAAATCTCTCAGCTTGAAGCCGGATTCTTCTACGATCAAGGGCAATTATTATTATATTAGTATCCATTATTATTATATTAGTACTTATTATTAGTCGCAAATAAGTTGTGGATTGTATAGGTACCTACAACAGGCACTTGTTAAAATTAAGCCAAAATAAGAGTTTTTGTTGAATTTTTAAGTTTAAATATCTTTGGAATCTAGTAGTGCTGAAAACACTATCAGGATATTATTCCTCCATTTAAATTGTTTCATAAATAAGGTTGATTATCTACATCTACATCTACACTAATATTATAAAGAGGAAAACTTTGTTTGTTTGGTTGGTTGTAATAAATAGGCTCAAAAAGTACTGGACCGATTTCAAAAATTCTTTCACCGTTTGTGTAAGCAACCGTAGCGCCATCTGGCGGCTATAAGTCGGAAACGGGGAACAGGTTCCAGTTTACCTGCGCGTGGCGTGACGTAGTAGTTGTTAAAGTGTGGGTAGGACGGCCGAGCGTTATGAAGGTCATTAAGTTTGCCTTTAAATAGCGGGGTATAATTATTAGAGGGGTCTTTCGCGTCTGTGAGTTTGAGGAGGACGAAGCTCTGCCCGAATTGTATTGTAAGGTCACGTAAGCCATTGTTTATTTTAATGTGTAATGTGTAAAGTGTAATATGGCGATAGTGTGTGTAAATGTATGGGCAGTGTGAGTAAGAATGTATCTTAAAATATGTACCTGTGAACCTTAAATATTGTTATTTTATGGATAATATAATAAATGTTTATATTTAAAACGCATTTTCACTTCTGATGTTTAAATTTGAAAGCTACATTATCCACGAGTAACATAGGCTAAATTTTATTCTGAAAAAAATAGGGTTCCGTAAGATATTTGGGGCTTTCGGACACGAACTTATTTACTTACTTTGCGTACTAAGACCCCGTTGTAAATCTTAGTTAACGCAGGCGAATCTGCGGGCAACAGCTAGTCAACGTATAAATTTCATTTTTAACCCCCGACGCAAAAAGAGGGTGTTATAAGTTTGACGTCGATGTCTGTCTGTTTGTGTGTCTGCCAGTGGCATCGTTACTTTCATTTTACTTTTTTATAATACAGTTGCATTGAAAAATACATACAACCCGTAATTATCACATTTCTATCACCAACCTCTCTTTTTTGACAGCAATATTATCTTTGGCAGAACGAAGCCTGTCGAGGCAGCGGCTACTAGTAATAATATTAGCAATTAATAATATAATACAATATCATTATGGCAACTATAATAAAACTTATTTAATACTTTTTCCACTATTTATTATAGATATTATTACAGTTACAATTTAAACACGACCGGTTCCGACATTGTCGTTAAATAAGTTTCATTATAGTTGCTATAACATGAATTTCCATCAAGGACCGACAGTACATTCAATCAACTAAATATTATTTTTATTATTATATTATTAATGCCAAAAATACCAAGTAAAGGTATCACGTAATAATAGATTGAGTTTCCGTCTACAAAAACAGAATGAGTTTATAAATCTGTCTCCTTTTTGTTTTCCTACATTAGCGTGATTACAGCCGACTTTGGCCTCACGTGTCTATACGATCGGCCTCAATACCGGCCGTAAAACAGAGTAATTATCTACCACGTCTCGCACACGCCTTCATTAGCTAACTCCACAATCTATCATTATCACTGGAGCGGAGAAATCACGCGTACAATCGCGCGTGATTCTTACAAGATGTAGCGGGATATTATAGCCCGGGAGCCAGTAACAGGTCTTCATGACCAACTTCCTCCCGCGAGATAATTCGTGAGACGTATCAGAGAATAGTATTATAAAGCCTAGTGGACGTCAGCTGGCGCGCGGTTAGGGGGATGAGGGGTGGGAGCCTCCCAATCATGTAGAAAAAACAAATCATTCATTTCCTCTCAGCTGAAATATTTTATATATTAAGCTATCATCCATATAAACCACTCCACTGACAGTGAAAAAAAATTTCATGTTCGAGTGACCAGCTGACGTACATGGCATAACCAGCTGATTATTTTTTTTCGTTAAGATATTGGGCTAACTACAATTTAACAAATATTTGAGCTGAGAGGGAGTGACTGAATTGTTATTTTATTTTTCGTCATGCGTGGGGGGCTCCCACCGCTCATCCCCCAACCGAGAGCCAGCTGACGTTCACGAGGCTTCATGATACTGTTCTCTGATACGTCTCACGAAGTATCTCGCGGGAGGAAACGATTGACCAAATTTTCACCTGGCTCCCGGACCATTATGTATAGTCGAGCGCGATTCATAAGAGGCATGATGTTTTTTTTTCTTTCTAAAGGACTTAGGGCCTGTTTCACAATCTCCAGTTAAGTGTCCAATAGGCTATCGGCAACATATTTGACAGATAGAGTATGGAGTATCTGTCAAATATCTGTCAAATATGTTGCCGATAGCCTATTTGGCACTTAACTGGAGATTGTGAAACAGGCCCTTATGTTGTTGGCCTTAAGGCCTTTTAATGTAAAATCGCGCGCTATTCGTAACAGGAGTGACGTTATAAAGCAAGGCGGACCTCCTTCCTCCTTACCATAAGGAAAACCGTGTGCGCGTGCTTTCTATAAGGCCCCATTTGCACGAGCGCTTTAAAAGCATCGCGTTAAATCCTGACGTTGGCGCGAGTTGCGAGCTCCGCATGCTAAATCTGACTTAACGTCCAGCGCTCAACGTCGAAAATCTAATAATGCTCTATTAAAAAACGCCGCGCAACAGATACATGGGTATCCATTGGTCTCATTCAAACGCTTTTTTATGGCTCGGTAAAAAAAACGCTAGATTCCAAGACGTTATGGTTAAATGTACAATAACGTATTATTCCACGAGGTAAAGCATGAGGTTTTTCATATTATCGTAAAGTTTTGTTAAAATCCATTCAGTAGTTTTGCGTGAAAAAGTAACAAACATATAATCTTTCCGCAGAAGTCGTGCTACCTGCAGATCTGGGTCTCTAAGAAAGCAGCTGAAGAAGCAGAAGTGGTTCTGCTTTGGGTGGGGCTTATAGGTGCTAGGCCGGAAGTTGGTTCTGAGACTGACACCATGAAGAATTGGAAGGAAAGAAAGGAACCCGCGTTATCAAAAAAATCGGTGGTCTGTTAACGTGACAACGTCATAAGAAAATACTGATAAGCCGATTGTGCCTCTTTATCGCTCGTTCCGCGCTCTCGTTTGCACTTCAAGCCTTAAATGGAACGCCTCAGAGCGAGGTAACGCCGCATGAGTCGTGTTTTTTCGTGCGTGCAGGCGGATCCGTCGAATTATAAGACGTTGGCACGTCACAAAAAGGCACGGTTAATTGGAAAAACTAAAACCTTATACAATTACATCGTTGTACATGTTTTTGTTTGTCAGTATTTCTAACCAAAGCCTATGAGTAATTGCCACTGATATAAGAATCATGCGTGAGAAGCTAGATCTTATAATATACGCAAAGGAAAAATTCTAAAGCGGTTCATTGTTCTAATGTCAATAAAAACTCGTTTTTCGGAATCCTAAGCTCAGACTCGAGCTTGTTTTATTCTTATCAAATATACCTCAGTTCCCTCATGAAGGCCCCGAAGAAGGGTATTAGCCGGCACTCCGCCATCGCCAGTGCCCTGCCCAGGGCCCTCTCGTACTCCGCCGACAGCAGCGCCGCTGATAGGAAGTCCAGCGCCGGAAGAGGCTCTTCGGCTATACTCAGCAAGAACGAGCTGAGCTTCTGTGATCTGGAACAATAAATTCATTTAGCTTTATGGATTCTTTGTGGCGTGTCAGTCTTTTAAATTGTTCTTAATAATAGTAATAGCAATTCTGCAGAGCCCGAAACATGTGAAAATCTGAAGGTGCCAGAATCTTAGAAGAAGTTCAGAGGCGATGGTCCTGCCCGGCGGTAACAGATCATTTTCATAATAATGTTCATTTCAAAGTTTCATTATTTATTATGAGCTGTTACCCTTTCAATCCCAACATACATTATAATAAAAAAATTTACGGATTTTAATGCGGAATGTATGTCCTCCCGTGACCATGGTTGCTGTAAAGTATCCAAAACGTCAAACCGCGATAAAATCTGTAAATTTGTTTCATTATAATGAGTGAAATTCGCGTAAACATAAGAAAACAATACCCACCATACATGTTTTTCTTTTTTTTTTTATAAATTCGTAAATATCAGTAGCAACTGTTTGAAAATTGATTGATGAGGACAATAAACTCAATACAATTGTAATTAATTACAAAATACTGAAAAATATTGAAAGCTTTCCTGTGAAAAGTGATTTTATTACGCTTCTTTTGTTCTTCAGATGTGTTGTGAGTTGTGACACAATTTATCTGCACACATTTAATTTCAACGTACTCCGATATTGAACACTACGGAGCTACGGCTCGATGTTTGTAGCCGTTTATGGCTCCAATTGAGGTGCTGCTGGTGGTGAATAAGACGCGGGTATTCAAAATGGCCGCCACCACAAAATGGCGGATACACTAATTTTTTTCACAATTTCCTCATTATGAGTATCACAACGGCTTGACTAGCCGTGACGCAAAATCCGTCGCAGATTTTGGTTGCTTGCGATACGGCCCGATATGTGTTCGCACATTCAGCGAGCTGATAATATCTTTCAAAATGGCTGATAATAAAGGCGCCATTATCGGCAGAACGCTCCGTCTCCCTAATGGTATAATTATGGCTTCTCGCGTTGATATAAGTTTACAACGTATGAGAGCCTATAACGATTACTTTGATAGCTATCCAGTTTAGCCAGCTTTAGACAAGTTTCATCAAATTCGATCATTAGTCTTTTTTGAAATGATAACTTCTTCTGTCGCATTGAGCACTTTTTGTTAGGAAAAATCTTAAACGTTCGCGTCAGCGACATGCCAATGTCACCTTAATTCGAATTCGGGGTCATTGCGAAATTTTTAATCTGTAGACACGCGGTAGCGTGTCAAACAAAGTTCTATTATTATATAAATAACTCTAAATTATAAGTATCAGCAGTTCGAATTTAAAAACAGTCTTTTAATAAAATGACAAACGAATGGCAAGTGATTACCTGTAGACGTTCACAATTCCAATATCTGAGTGCTTTTTATCTTTTTTTTTGAAACTAAGAAAGGAGAAAAAACAATACATAGCATAACAGTTAGGCCATATTCTTAGGCAAAGAGGCTTTTAGTTAAGAATAGTTATAATATTATCATGGTCAGTAATATATTTTCTATTATTATTGAAGACCTGTGTCTCAGAGGATAGCGTATTGGCGTTGAAGGCGGGGTTAGCTGGTCGAATTCCATCAGGGAACACATAGTTTCTGTGTTCCCGGGTGAAATTTGTGTATAATATAATATTTTCTTTAAATATAATATGTATAAAAGCATAGATTTATAAATAAAGACGGAGCATGCCGAGCACCCGAGTAACGCCACCAAAACGAATACAAATTCAAAATCGCTCTCAAGTGCTTGACATAGTGTCGTACTCTAAACGTCTATTAGATTGTATCGCTTTTGAATTTGTATTCGCTTTGGTGGCGTCACTCGCGTGTTCGGCATGCTCAATCTGTATTTATTAATAAATCTGTGTATAAAAGTACTTATGAAATATATTTCCGTTGTCTTGGTACCCGTAACACAAGTACTTCGAGAACTTACGTTATTACTTACATACCATTGTATTAATATACTATCCATCTTTTTGCGACCACTAGGACATAGGTCAAGTCCGCTAAACGCCAAGTTGACTACTCCCCAACTAGGACCACATTCTCGCCCCATTCACTTGTAAGTCGACCCTTCATCGTCACGTTACCACCACTTCTATCTTATTGGGTTAAATGCCGTTAAAACTTTCAACATTAATCACAAATGCTTAGAATGCTTCACCACAGAACGATGTTACATACGAGCGTAAAGGAAAATCCATTTAAGTCCATATCACATTCCGAGCTTAGAATATTAATATGTCTAGATGGAGTGTCGCCCTACAATCCAACATTTTCAAACATGTGTTCGTGAATAGTGATACCAGCTACTACAGTTCTCCCATAATCATCCTTTTTAATCTCGTTACACTTCAACACAAACCTTCATTGTAAATAAAAACAATAATGCGTAACAATTCATGCGTATTCTATGACAGCGGGATGGATACTAACACGGAGAAAGCATTTAGAGGCCAACAGTTGGACGCTATTTTTTTGGACGTGTTTTCCGCGCGACACTCTATCTAGACACATTATTGATCTAAGATTCCGAGTAATATAATGTTTTCAAGATCGCTCGTTAACGGGCTCAGATAGGTAGGTAGTAATAACATTTGGTAAATGTTGATTTGGTTTTACCGGGTATGATCGATTAGGTACAATCGCAACCCCTAAGATTTTTCCTTCTTTTTCATGAGGAATCCTTCATCTCATTCGAGTTTTGTTAATTATAAACTTTTTATTGACAATCTTTTCGACATGATATTTCAAGTGAACAAGCTGTTATAAAGACATTTTGATTTTCACCGAACAATATTCCACTCACTCTGACATTGGCAAATCCTTTAGGAAGCTAATATTAAAGAAGAAGAAGAACAACAAAGAAGAAGAACAAGAAGACATTTTGATATTGTTTATGACAAATTTTTATCGTAAACGATACAGTATAATTTCTGGTAAGTTTTTTCGTTGGTGATCTACCTACCGAGCAGAGAGACACAGATGAAACCAAACTTTTATAGCTTCCGTACGTCCCTTTGAATTTTTTGTCTCGTGTTAATTTTTCATTATATAAATAACTAGCTCTTTCTCGCAACTTCGCCTGCGTCACTTAAGATTTACAACGGTTAATGAGATTAGCGCGTTCAAACAAACAAACTCTTCAGCTTTATAATAATATGTTTATTAGTATAAGATAATAATAATAAGTGCTTTATATGTAATCTCTTTAGTTACTTTAGTTATCGGTAACTTTAGTTCTCTAACGAACTAAGAACTAAAGTTACCGATATCACGCGAAGAATAAGCACGTTGAAGTGACAATGGGCTGGTCACGCACTCAGAAGAACGAATGACTGATGGGCTATTAAGGTTCAAGAGTGGAGGCCGCGTTTAGGTAGACGAAGTGTTGGTCGGCCATTAACCAGATGGGAAGACGATCTCCGTGCAGTGACAGGTCCGCGTTGGATGCGAGTAGCAAGGGATCGGTCGTCTTGGCGTTCATTGAGGCCTATGTTCAACAGTGGATAGATGCTGATGATGATGATGTAATCTCACTCTATATCTCTCTATTTTATAGAATTTTTCAAGGATATATAATATATACTGAAGGATTTCTATGATCATGATTTTTATCAGCCCAGATACTATTCATCTAAGTTAAGGAGGACGAGACTATATTTGGGGTCGGATAGAAGATGTAGGTGGCAAAAGGCAAGCGGTGGTAAGTGATCTTACATCCAAAGACACCCTATACATGGTAAAGAAGATAATAGAGAACGGAGTAGAGCATAGACTTACCTACGAGTACACAGAACAGAAAAACTCTTAAGCACTCTATTGAATGAAAACATTTTTAATAATTATATAATACGCATGACCTTTATTCCCTACAATATAAAAGTGCCAACCCTATCAGTCAACCCTAACCCCGTAACTTGTTGAAATTAACAAAGGACCTCGTTAAACAAACAAAAATGTTGGTTTGATCATCCCAACAATTCTCATTGAACAAAACGTATTAACACACAGAATTTACAAAACATATTTGTAGGAAATACAATAGGTACAAATTAAAAACGTTCACTTTTATTAATATATGGAAAAGTATCGCAAATTATGTTTTTTTATGGACAATCCACAGATTATCTTCAAAGAAAGTATATTAAGCCGTGTCATGTTAGGTAAAATAGAATACAAAAATATCACGTTTTTTTGTATGGGAGCCCCTCTTAATAATTATTATTATTTTGTTTTTAGTATTGTTGTTATGGCTAGACGACGTTCTATGACGCTCCAAACCTCTGAAGACGCAGAGTCATATAGGCGAATCAATAGGCAGATTTCAAAGTCCTTGTGACAGGATATTCGCTCCTTTAATACACAGCGTATTAAGAAGACGATTGACGCGTCTATTGGGCAATGCCAGTTGACGAAGCTGAAGACTGAGGATGGACACGTAACGTCTGAAAAGTCAGAGATACTACGGGAGATAGAGAGGTTTTATGGACAGTTGTATACCTCGGTCTCAGCTGAGCCTGCTCGCTCGGAGACAGACCCAAGAGCTAAGCTAACCCGACACTTCACCGAAGCCATCCCAGACATCAGCATGTACGAGATTAGGATAGCTCTCAAACAGCTTAAGAACAACAAGGCACCGGGCGGGGATGGAATCACCACAGAGCTTCTGAAAGCGGGCGGACTGCCGGTACTCAAAGTCCTTCAGAAACTTTTCAATTCCTCCCTGCTTGAGGGCAGAATGCCGGAGGCATGGAACAGAGGTGTTGCGGTCCTGTTCTTTAAGAAAGGTGACAAGACCTTGTTGAAGAACTACAGGCCCATAACACTGCTGAGCCAGGTCTATAAGTTGTTTTCGAAAGTTATCACGAATCGTCTAGAACGCAGGCTTGATGACTTCCAGCCTACCGAACAAGCCGGTTTCCGAAAAGGCTATAGCACCATAGACCACATTCATACGCTGCGGCAGGTTATACAGAAGATCGAAGCTTTGCTTGGCGTTTGTGGACTATGAGAAAGCCTTCGATTCCGTCGAGACGTGGGCGGTCCTTAGATCTCTCCAGCGGTGCCGTATTGACTATCGGTACATCGAAGTGTTGAAGTGTTTGTATAGTAATGCCACCATGTCAGTCCGAGTACAGGAGCACGAAGGAAATCCCTTTAAAAAGAGGAGTGAGACAGGGAGATGTTATATCTCCGAAACTGTTTACCGCTGCTCTGGAGGATACCTTCAAGCTCCTGGAATGGCAAGGACTTGGCATCAATATAAATGGTGAATACATCACTCACCTTCGTTTTGCCGACGATATCGTGGTCATGGCAGAATCGCTGGAAGAATTAAGGCAAATGCTCGGTGACCTCAATAAAGTTTCTCGACAAGTGGGTCTTAGAATGAACATGGACAAAACGAAGATCATGTTCAACGTCCATGTAACACCCACCGAAATCACTGTTGAGAACTCTGCTCTTGAAGTTGTAGACGAATATATTTACCTAGGACGAGGAGTGAAAGGTTAATAGGCGGATTCAACTCGGCTGGGCAGCGTTCGGTAAATTGCTCAACGTCTTCTCGTCCAATATACCTCAGTGCCTCAAGACGAAGGTGTACAACCAGTGTGTGTTGCCAGTGATGACTTACGGCTCTGAGACGTGGTGCTTCACAAAAGATCTTTTTCATAGGCTCAAAGTCGCTCAGCGAGCTATGGAGAGGGCTATGCTCGGTATTTCTCTACGGGATCGAGTCAGGAATGAGGAGATCCGTAGAAGAAGTTATCCCGTCCAGGCATCTCTTCTTCGGTCTTCCCCTTCCTTTATACCCTTCCACCCGCATGTCCATTAACCTACGTGTCACGTGATCAATTTCTTGTCTATAAACATCTCCAAAAAATGCCAGTCGGTGACTTCTTGATCAAAAATATAATATATAGTTCTAAAAAATTTCTACAACATATCTATATATTGAACATTAACTGGCAAATATCGTAATAACATCTGACAGCTCATACTGAGCGTAATAAAGTGCGGTTATTTATTGCTTTTAATAAAATGCTTCATACGGCCGGCCATGAAAGAAGTGACACTTGTGAATTCCACCCTGTCGCGGGTATACCCTGGTCTACTAAGGAGGAAATGAGACAACAGGGTACCGTGCTTGTAAAATAATTTATTAAAGTAAATTCGTTTCGTTAAATAGAACTAATGAAAGGGGGGGGGTCGAGCAATTAATCCACACAAGTTCCCTTTCCATGTTGACGGTCCAAGTAGGTACTCTCCTGCGTCACGCCGAGGGTTGATGATCCCGGGGAAGTCGCGTAAGCTGGTGACCGGTGACGGCAGGAACAGGTAACCAAACCCGGCAGAGAGTACCCTCGTCTTGATAGTGTCTTGATACTATTCAAATTAGTAATCCGAACGTTGAACCCTGGAACGCGCCATACAAACACTATTACAAGCGGTCCAGTTCAGCTTGCAACATCCACGGCACTGCGTTATATAGGAAAGTACCTAAACTATAGTAGTAGTAGTGCCGTGGAATCATCACAATCAGAAACGGAGATTCCCATTTAATAGAAATAAGCATTTTATTATGAAATTTACTATTATTTTACAAAATATTGAAAAATGAGGGTGAAATCGAAAGATGATGAAATCTTTTAACATGATTAGGCAAAATGAATTTAAAGGTTTAATCAACATTACTACTAACAGTTTTACTAATGAGCACAAACATTGGTTTTTATACTGATTACTTTCACTAATAACTACTTTAATTGACTGCGACATAAAAAATAGTATTACCACTTACCCAGTTTTGGGGCGATCAACACTCACTATCTATTTATTATTCTAGTTTAACGAGGAACGCTCAAGCGACGACCACGAAATATTATAATGATAATAAAATTACGGTTACGGCTTTTATTTGATTTTATTAAAATATTCTTTTCCGTATAAGAGACCGTTATTATTAGTGTGACGTGCGTTCACTTAAACTATGACAAGTAAAAAAGTGGCGCTGCGATCGGTACTGCAGTTTTAACTTCGCGAAAACAAAGGATCTACTTGGAGCGCTAAAATGTTGCATCGCTCATGTTAAAGCTATAATAAAATTGTGTTTTAAACTTTTAGATTTTAATGTGATGTAATGATTTAATTTAATAGTGATTTTTATTAGTTTTAGGTAATGTATATATTAGATTTAAGTGTATTTTAATGAAGTAAAATAAATTATGTACGTATAACGTTACAACCCAAAACGAAATAGAAGTGAGGCATACGTCAGAGTTTGTTATTTACATAGTAATTAATCGTATCACATGTTAAATTTAATTTTTTTTTTAATTTAAATTTATCTTACGAAATGTTATCTTATAGATGTAAAACAGCTGTTTCTTTTTTATAGCATACGAGGGCAAACGAACAGTCGAAGTTTTTTGGCGACTATCGACGCCCATAAACATCCCCATAACCAGAGGTTATGCAGATGCGTTGCTCTCCTTTTCTCTATCCCCACAATGGGCCACCGAAAATTCACTAACCACACGAAACGCGACAGCATAACTGTCACTTTACGCCGGTATGTGAGCGAGAGGTACCATCCCGGTCGTGCCGGCCCAATTTGGCTGCAAAGCAGCATGGCACTACCTCTTACTACTTGCTCTTCTGGTGGGTCTGACTCATCTACTCTTCTCTAGAAACGGATTTCAGAGAAAACTTTGCCACGTCTATCTTCTAGAATCTAGAAGATCCCTCATCTTCTTTTCACTCATCGCATTTAATCATTCGTAATGAAATCTGCTACGAATTTACGAACTAAACGCCGCAGCTGACGTCTATCGAGGCTTTCTATTATGCCAAAGCTTGCAAGGAGCTTTGTAAGAAGCTCGCAAGTTCGTCCCTTAAGTTAGGTTCTTTATTTCGCGAATTTACAATTTACCTAAAATGGGATACATTTTAAAACATTTAGGATTTGTTTCACAATGTCATAATAAAGTTCCAATTAAGCTATTTGCAACATATTTACCACATAACTACAACGTTTTTGTTTCACAATTGACAAATACCAATATTTGGCTAATAAAGTTCCCTGTAAACTATAGGTCGGATCAACTGGCCATTAGCAAATTCATCTGTCAGATAAATTAGTTGACAGATATATACGCGGTTGACAGCTTCACGACATTTGACAATTTGACGTTCCGGTAACAGTAATATATAAAATAATTTAAATTGTGTTTTGAACGTTTAATAATTAAGGGATAACATTATATACAATGTCTATGTAAATAAAAGGTATAAAGATGGTATGATACATACATTAAAATTATAAAAACATATTTTCATGTATATTTACAACATGGAATGTTTTTCTAAAACATATTTATCGTAAAATGGAACTATAAAATGCGAGGTTGCCAAGCCTACTAACCAGTAAGTGCCAAATAGGGATCTGCCAAATAAATTTACAGGGAAGATGATGGTGAAACCCAATCAAGACTAACTAGAAGATTTATGTGTCAGTTAATTTATGTGTCATATAGCTATAGGGTACTTTACTAGTATATTGTGAAACAGACCCTTACTATACAGTTTTAACATCTGGGCCGTTGGATTGAGAAGGCATTCTCAGTAACTTGGGTGAGGATATTAATAAGATTGTTTTTTGTTTTTATTCTTATATCCATTTGTTTAATTTTTTAACGATGTGGCAAAAAAAACACACACAATAATCAACTCTTCTACGATCAACTCCAACTTTTGACAGAACTGTGGGGGCAGCTAGTTTATCTATAATCTATAATATTATATGTATTAAGTAAACCGTTTAAGTATGTATGTGTTGTTGGTTGTATACAGGCTCTGCCTAATTTGGAAACAGAAGGGCGTGTGTGAGGTATAGGTATAAGTAATAATAATAATTATATGTAGAAACACTACATATTATTATTATTACCTATACTAACAGGAAAACTTATTAAAATGCCTCCTAAATTACAGAGCCCCATACCGTGCGTACCTATTATGTCACCTGGCTGATATTTATTACATTCAGAACCACGGGCATACCAGAGATACGTGAGAAGGTACACAGTTAATAATAATTATAATTAATATTTACGAGCCGTATTCGTAGGTACTTATTATATGGACATGACTTGAATATCTGACAGTCAGTTTTGTTAGTTTGGTAACCCAATATAATCAAATCAACATATCTTTATTTCGCAGGTTATAACGACTTGTACACTTGAAAAACGTCGAAATAAGTCCAAAAAAATGTTGGTAAGAATAAAGTGTAAAAAATGTGAATAATAATTTAAGAATACAGCGGTAAGGTTGTGTTTTGTATTAAAATGAATGCCGCCAAGTTTGTGCTGCGACGCTGCGTCGGTACTGCGCTCTGATTGGCTGATTAATGGTCTTTGATGTTGCCATTACGTCAGTGATAAACCACATACTAGTTTCGGGTTTTTATAGCTCATACACGGTTCACACTCGATGCCTAAGGTTAACTAGTATGTGGGCTCCTTTTGGGCTAGATTTTGGTAATATTCAACTCATTATTATGAAACAAAACTTAACGAATCGCGCTGTTTTTAACAAGTCTCTACAACCATGGGACCCATAGTTTCAAGGGCCTAGCCAAAGTGACATCGCATCGTAACGAAATTCGCTATCGCCTGTCAGTTATCGATACCAATTTCCTACGTACAATGACTGTAGCGATCGTTGTTTCGAAATGGTTATTCAATAACCAAAAACTATTGGCTGACAAGTGTCAAATCAAAATAACACCGACCATGTGATTAAGCGCGGCCTTATGTCATACATGTTATCATTTTCGAACTTCGCTAACGCTTTCTTAATGGCACTTTGGCTAGGCCCCCTGTATAGTATCCGAAACGTCGAGAGTGTAATAATTTACCCACCATAAAATCTGTATAAATTTGTTTCATGGTATAAGTTCTTGAATAATGTTAGTGAAATTCACGCGAACTGTTATTTAATTAGTTCATTGAAATATATTAGCAAATTAACTATCAGATGTAAACGCTTGCGATGTTTGACTTCAAAGAGGGCACAATTAATTGAAACTTTACACAAATACAAATGTAATAAAGCCGAAGACTTTGTTTTAGTGTTTGTGTAAATTGGATAATTTTAGAAACGAATTGGATTGGATTTTTTTTTAACTGATTTTGCTGGCCTATTGGTCTAGTGATCTTGACTGCTAAACCAGAAGATCGTGGGTTCGATTCCCACCCAGGACAAATGTTTGTGTGATGAGCATGATCGTTTGTTCTGTGTCTTGACGTAATTTATCTATAATATGTATATATTTAGAAATATATAGGTATTGTATCAGTTGTCTGGTTACCATAAGAACAGGCTTTGCCTAGTTTGGGATCAGATGACCGTGTGTGAGTTATCCCGACTTATTATTATTAAAAAAAATTTTTTTTGGATGAGATCAATAACTAAGATTTTTTTTAAGAGTATATTTTTTATTTTGGTGCGGGTGAATCTGCGGGCAAAGGCTAGTATAATATAACGTACGAGCGTTGTAACTTGTAAGTCAATTGTTAGTAAGTGTATTTGCTCGTTGGGGACGTTGGGACGTGATTGGAGAATAGGATTGGCTGGAGAATAACGTCACAATGCGAGGTCAATGAACTTGTAAGAAAACGTTATCGAAAAACCAATATTTGTTTTAGAAAAGGTAAACGAAAATAGGTACACCTGATGGCAAGTCTGAAAACTACACCCGGATTTGGGTGCATTGCCCTAGAAGGGCCGATTTCGTATCGATTCGGAAATATCATCATCATCAGCCTGTATCCGTCCACTGCTGAGTTTAGGCATCCCTCTATGAACGCCAAGACCGATGTCTTGACACTCGCATCCACGGACCGGCCACTGCCTTCCCACCTGGTTATTGGCCGACCAACATGTCAATTTAAACTCGGAAATATATTAATTATATTATGTATTTTATTAATAAGGATTCTAGATTATCACCAATTTACCATTTAGACCTTTGAGTCTTAGATCATTAATATTCTAGATAGAGTGTCGCCCTACAATCAAAACAAAAAAAAACAGGCCAACATTTTCAAAGATGTGTTCGTGAATAGTGATACCAGCTACTGCAGTTCTCCCATAATCATTCTTTTTAATCTCGTTACACTTCAACACAAACCTTCATTATAAATAAAAACAATAATGCGTAGCAATTCATGCGTATTCTATGACAGCAGGACGGATACTAAACACAGAGAAAGCATTTAGAGGCCAACAGTTGGACGCTATTTTTTTGGACGTGTTTTCCGCGTGACACTCTATCTAGACATTATTGATCTAAGCTTTAAGTTTGGAATTTGGGTATAACGAAATAAGGATGATTGTTTTATTTACATTTGCGACAAACAGCAATGAATAATGACTAATTTTAGCTAGGGTGAAGAAGTAGTATTATTGCTGCCACAGCTTGCTTTTTTCATCTTCTGGAAACTTCTATATCTTCTGTGACGATCGAAGCACCTCCAGCAAGTAGTTTCCGCCGGCCTACAGGTTCAGAACCGCTGAAGGCCGAAAGAAACCCCTGCTAAGGATGCTCATTCTTCCTCTTCATAATATTTCTTCTTATTTCTTTAGAGTTTATTTTAGAAAAAATCTACAGTCATAATAAAAATAATATTGTATTTCGAATGGCCTTTCGAAATTCAAACATTATTCATTGTTGATTTGCTTTAAATAACAAGTACTTACTTAATTCCAGCGGCGATCTCCATGGCCCCGTTGAAATTCCCAATATTCCAGCAGGAGAGAGCGACCCGTAGGAGGCAGGCGAGTATCACCTTCCTCTCCTCCACTGTACCCTGGGAGAGGATCAGCTCTGTCACCCACGCGGAAACCTGGGGACGAAGACATCTATTAATCTTACTTATTATAAACGCGAAAGTTTGTAAGTGGCTGGAAGTTTGTTGCTCTTACACGTAAAAATATAACATCAGAATAAGACTTTTTATCTAAGATAATCTTCAATCTGAAATTCTAAAAAAATCTAAAATTCAATCTTCTTAAGAAAACACCATATTTTATCCTTGTACTTTCACGGGAATGGGAAGTATGCGGGTGAAACCTCGGGGCGCTGCTAGTATTCTATAATGAAGGGTGTCAAATATCGCCAGGCAAATGTGAAACAATTAATAAAAAGCTATAATGAAAGATGGAATAAAATAAAGAATGTGTACATGCAGAGTCACACCATTTGCCGTAACGGCATCTAAGTTCATATGAGAGAGAAAAGTGAAAATAATTCTAAATGTATATGACGTGTTAGTATAATGCTAAAACAACGAGTGAGCGCGAGCTTGAAACCACCATTATACATTTATATTATATTGTAACACTACGCAAAAAAGTAAAATATCAATCATTATACCCCACGGTTTGGCACGGATCTCCTCCTCGAAATCTGACTAGAGAGTTAGGCCATTGTTCACCAATGGGTCGGCCTGATGCGGGTTATGAACTTCACATACTCGTACCTTCATAGAATTTAACCTCATCACGCATGCAGGTTGCTTCACGACTTTTTCCTTTACCGGTGAGCGAGCGATGGTCTCGTGTTTAGGGTGCGCTTAGAAATTTAGAAAAACCCATTTCAAGGCACACGGGGAGGTCAGGATCGAACCCAGACCCAAACACTAGACCATCGTCGCTCTATAAGAATACTTTGTTATAACCTATTCAATGAAATTTGAAAATTATTACCGCAGAGCACGGAGTGTACATATAAGGGGTCCGAACGATATGGGCTTTTCCGTAGTATTCACATACACAATAATAAACCCAGATCTTAGTTCCTTTTACTGCCGCTGTCTGCGCTAGGATCGGGTGCGTACCGATGCTATTTTAGCGGACCAATCAGCGCCACAATACTTCCCGCGTAAAGATTTAAATGAGTACTTATTAAAGAAGCTCTACCGGCAATTTGTCAAACTAAATTTTGTCCCCTAAATTACGACCATTATCCTTATATCTATAGTCTATACTCCGTGCCGCAGAGTTTGAAGACGAAAGTCTTCAACTAATGCGTTCTCCCCGTGATAACCTATGGAGTCATGTATGCTGTGTATGGAGTGTGACAGGATTCGAAATATAGACCGCCAGAGAACTAAAGTTGGCCGATGTAAAAAATTAAAAATAGCCGATGGACCATTAAGGTTCACGAGTATATACCGCTTTTAGATAGACGAAGTGTTGGTCGGCCATTAACCAGGTGTTTAATGTCCGATATGATGATGATGATTATTACGGGGACTTCATGCGTTCCCTTAACATCCTTTTATAAAGTCTTAAAATGCTTTACAAAGTACATGGTATATAAGCATTTTACAGATTTGCTTTACGCGAACTCTATATAAAGTGCGAGCGAGAATATTAAACAACTACCAACAAGTTTTCAAATAGCTTCCATCATATCAATTTTCATTAGCGCGTTTGAATACTTGCATTAGTTAAACAATATTTTTTACTTCAACCTTTTTTATAACGATTACTAGCGGACCCCACAGACGTTGTCCTTTAGATACGAATCGATAGTGGCAGTACAGATCAATAACCTAGATACCGACTGCAGCGCCATCTGCCGGTCTGATTTGTGAATCTAAACCATCCTCGAATCTACTTGAACACACACAAAGAAAATCACTCAAATCGGTCCAGTCGTTTAGGAGGAGTTCAGTCACATACACACGCACACAAGAAATATATATATTAAGATTAATAAGCTACAATAATTTATTATTAGTATGATGTAAGGAAAAATGATATTAAAAAAAAAACACCAAATTGTAAATATTATACATAAAAAAACAGCGACGATTGTCCAGTGGTGGATAGACTCGGCCTCTTATGCGAGAGGTCCGGGTTCGATCCTGAACACAACCCTTACATGTCCCACTGCTGGACACGGGTCTACTCCTCGAAATCAGACGAGAAGGGTAATGGGCCATAGTTCACCGATGCGCTGGCCCAGTGCGTGTTGGTGAATTTCACATAACTTCTAAGACTTTCAACCTTATCAGGTATGCAGGTTTCCTCACGGTGTTTTCCTTCACCGGTGAGCGAACGATGGTCTCGTGTTTGGGGTGCACTTAGAAATTTAGAAAAACCCATTTCAAGGCACACACGGGGGATCAGGATCGAACCCGGAACCTTTCGCATAAGAGGCCGAGATCGCTCATACATTTATAATCCTTTAACTTTTCCCCTTTCCTAAGTACCCTAATCAAAATGGAGGTGCTCCCCCTCTAAAGTTATGTAATTCTGCATATCATTCTGATATCCAAGCGATTCGATTTCTTCCAGCCATTCGATTATTAAATCGAATGTAAAACCGATTTATCTGAAAATTTTCAGTATTCTATATTGATATTGAAACTTTTTAATGTTTAAACTTTTTATGATTTTACATGTCCCTTGATGAGGTAAGAATACGAAACGGCTATACACTAGTTGCTGCTCGCGGATTCGTCCGGATATTAGGTTTCTTAGAAGGAATTTGAAACTGATGGCAAAATATTAAAAAGTTTAAAGAGGGAATTACTATGGACGTGCTTCTTCAGTTATAATTCGATATAATATTATGATATTCATGGCGTTTGTTTCTTATTTTAATCTTTATTCCTTGTAGCCCTATTTGAAACCATGAATACGAAAGTTTGTAAGCATGTATGGATATGTTTTTGTTACGTTTTCATGTAAAAACTACTGAATGGATGAAACTTTATGAAAATATGTGTTACACATTAAAATATCACATATCAAAAATACTTTTTCTGTGGTTGTTTATGAACACTAAAAGTAAAACATAGTTTTATTATTACTTGTAAGTAAGTATGGTATATCTTACAATTGATCCTGACGGGCAATCCCACTTCTCACTTTGGCCATTAGTAGTTGCCAATGGCCAAAGTGAGAAGTTTGCTCGAAGGTTTTCGAGCCATTGATATTGGATCAATGAATATGAAATCGACTTACATTAACAGCCCCCCCTAGACCAGTGGCAAACGCTCCGATTCTATGCAGTTGCGTTTTACGCTAACTCCATAGGGTTGCTGCAAAAATTTTGTAGAACGTTTATTCAGACACATAAAGTATATGGTTTTGTTTGTTAAAACGTTTATCTTAATAAACGTTCTTCAAAAATTTTGCAGCGACCCTACCGAGTTAACTAGAAAACGCAACTGCATAGAATGGGAGCAGTTGCTACTTGTCTAGAGGGCTGTTACGACAACTTTATAACGAACAAAAATGCATGTAAAGAATGCAACGTTTAATTTACCAAAGAAATTGTTTTCCCGCTATAAGCTATTGCAGACTGCTGTACTTTTACAGTTGAATGCATAAATTAAGTCGATTCGTTGCTCGGTTGAAATAAGCTGCGCATCAGTCTCTATGAGCTGTATATTCAAGTTTTTATAGAACGAACTAATGGACAGTTGGTTCAAGTAACAGAGACATCCATAAGCACCAGAGGATTAGCAGGCATATGGCAGGTCTTTCAAATAGAAGTCCTACAATCTAGGTTTATAATAGCACATGGATGAGTTCAGGCCAGTAGGGCTATTCTGTAAGGTTGTTTTCGAATCTCGAAAGCGAAATCCGCGGTAATATGACGAATTTGACGGATTTGTATTCTTTAAAACTCGACTCTCTACCTATATCAATAAAGATCATTTTCGAAGTGACGTAATGTGAACTCTATCACTCAGGTGAAGCTCGATATTGAAATAGTTTCTTACAGAATAGCCCTACTGGAATAAAATCGTTAGTCTCGGGTGAACACTTGGTTTTATGGTGGCTTTATTTAGATACTTATGGAGGTTTTTCTGACTATAATTAAATATTATAAGTACTTATTGTAAAAAAAACTATTCCACCATTACATAGGGTTAGTTACGATTAAATTGTTATTGTACTGTTAATCAGTATCAATCTGTCACCGTGTGTTTCTTTGAGTACAACAAATAATATCACCATCATCATCAGCTATTATCCGTCCACTACTAAACATAACGCATAGCAATGAACGCCAATAAGACCGATCCCTTGCCACTCGCATCCAACACGGACCGGTCACTGCACGGAGATCATCTTTCCACCTGGTTAATGGCTGACCAACAAACACTTCGCCTACCACCTACCACTGCCATTTCAACGTTGCTGGTATCTTTAGTTCTCTGGCGGAGGTATTCATTTGGAACCCTATATGTCAAATAACACTTACCATAGCACGCTCCATAGCACGTTGAGCTACGGCAAACTTACGGACCAGTCAAGTTAAGAGGCCAATTTCGGCCCCGTAGGTCATCACGGGGAGAACGTATTGGTTGAAGACTTTCGTCTTCAAACTCTGCGGTATAGACGACGTGACAATATGGCGAAGCTTCCTAATTGAATCCTTCTATCGGCTTTCCTCTCGAAGTAATGTCGATCTAGCTTTAGCTTACAAAAACTTTTCCTCAAACATTACCAATATTATTCCTCAATAGGCTATCAAGTGCAATAATGACTTATAAAATTCGATTATTAGTTTTGAAGTCCAGCACGAACAAAGAAAGAACTCTTCAGTATTACATTAGTATACACATTATATATTATCAATAGTAACCGTCGCCCAAGTCACGAACATAAGCAATTTCAAATCCAATAAGGTGGCAGTTTTACACGAGTGCCAGTCGTTAGCCGCTTCCAGCGTCTGCCAAAATGAATCTTGGCAAACTGCCAGGATTTTCAAGTCGCGGCGTCGTTTAGATGTTCGTAATAAATTTAAAATCGATTCTGAAGTGATAACATTAATGTAATGTAGAGATGACTTGAATCTTGAGTATTCTCCCCCAGATTTCGTATTTTTTTTTTTGCTAAAGAGATCCGTCGTCTTGGCGTCGCTGAGGGAAGAATATGTTTTGCAGTAGATGGATAGAGGGCGATGATGATGATAATGACCCAGATTTAATATTACTTGGATTAGACAAGAAATGAGTTTACCCAGGGTTAGACAGAGCTAGAATGTGGGGCTGATACTGAGACGCGAAATGCTGAAGTTGGTGCCATATCTGATTGCAAGTCTCTCCTTTTATTTCATGTATTATCTATCTAACTACGCGAAAATAAGCGAAGCTTGATATGCCTAGGAACTAGGCGCTCAAAATACCGCGCGAGCTTATATTGTACCTGTACGTACGCATACGCGTTAAGAATTGACGATAAAAAACGACCCTTGGCACATATATCTAAGTCCGGCGAGCAGCCGGTACATCCGTATGGAAGCTTCGTTTTAAGTTTGTTGGTTTTTAACCTAAGCCTAGCAGGGGCCCAGAATCATTGATACGACCGATATGGTGGTAACTCCCCTGCCTATGATACAGAATACGAAATACTTCATTATTACCAATTCGCAAATCCACAGAACCAAAGTCGAGATATATTTTTACTCCATAATATCAACCTTATGTCTCAGTAATGGGCACGATGCATTGACCCAATGCTTGGCGAACACATCTTCAAAAACTTTTAAGTTCATCAAGCATGCAGGTTTCCTCACGATGTTTTTCATCACAGGTGGGCAAGCAATGTTCTCATCCCCACGTGCATGTAGAATAAATACTTTGTTAATAGATAATAAAAATATTACATAACATAGTTCAATTGTGTTGAAATAGTGTTAATAGCTTCAGAACGTTTTGGTTATGATTGAAACTGTCTAGGCTTGTATGTGATGTGAAAGGGATCGGGGGAGAATAAGGATTTCTAAGCGTAACAATAACGAACTATATATGACGTAGGGTTGGCATTCACAATATTTAATTTGGAAGCAGTTACTAATGTGTTGATTCTTGTTTTATTTTAATTCTAATATGGATAGTCACAAAAAGATTATCTCATCGATAGGAGGAGAGAGCATCTTTTTTTTTTTTATTTTTTTTTTTTTCGGTTGGATCTATGCTAATGGTCCTAGTGACCGTTATGCGTTATCGGAAATGGGGTGATCCGGTTGGATCATCCTACGACGTTAAAAATTTGGGGGGTTGCCCCCCGCAATGTTCATGGCGTCGGGTTTGTACCTAACTTGGTCAGCTAAGGTCGACTGGTTTGGAACGGGTGACGTTAGAAACCTATCGTGAGGGCCGGCCCTCCCCTCCCCCGGTAGCGGGGGAGGCGGGTCAAGCGCGGGACCCGAGCAAGCTGCCGAGAGCAGAGTGCTATCGGTGATTACACGGTCTATATTGGTGTCGACTCGTAGCTGATCTGAGCCTATGCTGTCGCGGTTGATCCGGATCAACTGGTCAACGGAGTGTAGGGTTCGACGTCGCATACGACCCCGGGGCCCATGCGGTGTGAATGTGTGCCTAACACCGGCTGTGTTATGTCTGAGTGTGTGTTGTAGCTTACGTCGCGCTTCAGCGTCGCGCTTTAACAGTTCTGTGATTTTATCAACAGGATCGGTTATGACATTAAGCTAACCTAGACTTATTAGGTGCTAAGCTATCGGGGGTGGGAGAGAGCATCATACTGCTTAATACCGTATCAGCTTCGTTGTGTTTTAGAATTAACGCCAGGACAGTCAAGTGCAATTGAATGAAACTTATCAGCTTAGGTCATATCATGGCAAACGAACAGTTGAAGTCTTTTGACGCCTATCGGCACCCATAAACATTTACACCACCAGATATTACACAGATGCGTTCCCTACATTTTCCTTATTCCCCTAATGGGCCACCGGAAACTCTCAAACCGCACGAAACGCGACAGTCAAGCTCTCACTTTACCCCGGCATCATGTAAGACCACACTGATCGTGCTAGTCTAAATTGGCAGAACCTCGTACAATAGGTTATTTCAACGAGTTGCTGATTTACCAGGTCCATTGATCACATCAAAATAAACGTTATTAGTATTAATATTAGCTTGGCAAAGAGGATGATGAAAAAGAAATTACCACATTGTAATATTGTGCCAGTTTTATAACTTCAACAAAACTTGATTTAACACGAATTTCGACAGCTATATAGGATAATGTATGCTAATAAATACAACAAGTTCTTGTGAACAATTCTACAACTGAAACATGAAATTGTATGGGAGACGTTCATCATCATCATCAGCCTCTATCCATCCACTACTGAACATAGGCCTCCCTCAATGAACGCCAAGACGACCGATCCCTTGCTACTCGCATCCAACGCGGACCTGCCACTGCACGGAGATCGTCTTCCCATCTGGTTAATGGCCGACCAACACTTCGTCTACCTGAACGCGGCCTCCACTCTTGAACCTTAATGGGAGACGTTAATAACCATCAATAGCACGGAAGAGTTTGGAAAAATGAATTAAATCATAAGAGATGATGAGATACATCGACCACATAACCCCAATAACAGGGGAACGGGTTCTGGCGACACATCTGACTTATAGTTCCGATGTAAGCCGTAAACAATGTACTCAAACTATCGTGTCGTCTATTCTTTCCCGTTGCGAAATATATCCATTTTTTTTAACGTTCCGTGATTGGTAATGTATGACATTGAATTAGCTAATGACAGCATTGCAACCCCTTTCGTCTTACCTCAGCTAGTTGCCAGAATGCATTTAATACGAAAAATCAAACATTAGGAGTCTATAGGTTGTGTGGTCGATGATGAGATAGTAATAAGCTCCACGATTGCTAATCGTACCTACTTCCCCAGGATGCGAATGGTAATTGCGCGGATTCATGTATGATGATGGTAGTGCTGTAATCTGCATGGCTCGTGGAATTATTGCTAAGTTTAACTTGGCCTATATAACTATCTGAAAACTATTAAATTCGAAGCCAAGCTTTTTTGGACGGCCTCAATTCGTCAGGCAAGGGCCGGTGATTGTATTTCGGGATACTTTCCCCTCATCCTATCTTCTAAAACCTACATATAAATCTGTCGACACATAACAGAATGACGGAAACAAGGTCGTAGTTTCCCGTATCGCGTGTCGAAAGCCTTATTTATATTTATTGCGTACTTGTAGTACATACCAACACAGCTTATCTAAATCAGTTAATATAAATATTATGTATCTTAACTGGAGAGTTTCTATCTTTCTCTGTTTATTAAAACATACCTCTCTTAAAACATTCAAGCTTGAATATTTCTAACGCTGGCAACCTTAATTGAAACAAACGGTTTGAAAGGCGGGATCAGTTGAATTGAAATTTTAATATCTCATTCAACGCCACCCGACCGATACTTCTCACAATGAGTTAGTTAACTCGCGCGTTCTCTGCTCATTATACATATACTATTGCTTAATATATATTTATTTGAGATATTTATGATTTATGCATGGTTATTATTATAATTATTTAGTGTTATGGCTTATCTTGTGTCCGAAGTACTGGCAGAATACCACGTCATGCAGCTCTGAATGACATCATATCTTGCCACTGTCGGGTTACCAGCCGTGTTGGAACCCACGGGGCTGGCTCGTGACGATGGCAAGAGGCCGGACGGGATGTCGTTGGTGCCATGGAAGATGGGACGCCCTTTAGTATGGGATGCATCATGCGTAGATATTTTAGCGGCGTCAAATTAGCCAGAGACGTCGGTTTTGGCTGGTGCAGCGGCCGCAAGACAAGATGAAAACGCATTGGAAATGGGTATTTTCGGCGTTTGGAGTCGAGACTCTTGGACCATGGAGCCTAGAGGCTTTCGGGCTTTATCGAGACCTGTCAACTCGTTTGATAGAGGTCTCACGTGACCAAAAGGCTGGCCTGTATTTGGGGCAACGCATCAGCGTTGCAATTCAACGTGGCAATGTGGCCAGCGTTTTGAGAACGTTCCCAGCCGACAGCAATCTGGGACCCATATATTATTTGTAATACTTTTGTAGTTGTACATGTTTATTTTAGTTTTTATTTATTATAATTTTAGATTTAGTTTTGTTTCAATGTACAAAGTACATTTTATTGTTAACCATTTGAAATAAAAATTATATAATATATCTATTTCAAAAATTATTTAGTTTCCTAGAAAAAGTCTGAATGTCTTTACTGAGTTTATTTTTAATTTTATCGGCAGGTGTGTATCGTTAATGGTAAGGTAACGATATACAAATAGATTTATTTCGTATGTAAAATTTTTGTCGGTAGGTATTAAATAATATAAGTACCTATCTAATAATTATTAATACAAAGTACCTACGTATTAAATAGTTAAGTTTCAGTAATACCTCAAAGTATGAAGTATAACAAAAATTGAACAAACTTTATATCAGTACTTGGAAGATAAGCAGATTACTCCAGTGCCGCCTGTCACGGATCTGGATTTTATCTCGGATGTTCAAACCATGGTGACTAATTGCTCTTGATTTTCTCTAAAATACAGGCCTATTTTCATTGTTGCCTCTTGGTAACAGATTAATTATCTTTTGACTTAAAGTTATTTCTTTTTGTGTTAGTTACGGCGTCCTTCGTTGAGTTGCCTGGGACTGGCTCAGTTAGTTTTTTTGGCCCTTCCTACTAATATTATAAACGCGAAAGTTTGTAAGTATGGATGTGTTTTTCTTTCACGTACAAAACTACTGAATGGATTTTAATAAAACTTTACAATAATTTACCTCAGTCGTCGTGATACCGTGAAACCGTGGGGCGCTGCTAGTAAGATAGTAAATCTCGATGCCATAATTAAGGCCTGTTTCACAATCTCCAGTTAAGTTCGCAATAGGCTATCGGCAACATATTTGACAGATAGAGTATGGAGTATCTGTCAAATATGTTTATGGAGTATCTGTCAAATTCGACTGTAAGTATTATGTGAAATATTTTCTGGTTTGTTATATCGATGAAACTTAGATTTATCAATAGCTATTTAATTAAATAAATGGTATCCAATAGAGAAGGAGCTATATTTTTGAATATATAATGCGGTGAATATCATATTTCCGAATGCTGTAATATACAATAATTTTACATATACTGTAGCTAATTACGCCGTAAGAGGCTTTGAGGCGTATCAATAATTAATAGCCATTAAAGCCTTCTAATATATACTTAAGGCTTTGATAAACATGTTTACGTTCATGAAAAGGTTTACATCCTGAGGTTTATACGTTACTATATAATATTTCAATATCTGTGGTTTAGGCCTGTTGCGGTCTCCTCAATTAATAGGAGTGAGAGAATTGTGTGGATTCCTCACATTACATCACATTTCTAGTGGACAGAAGTTTCAGGGCCTGTTTCACAATCTCCAGATAAGTTCCGAATAGGCTATTCACAACATATTTGACAGATACTCTATGGAGTATCTGACAGATAGGGTATGCCCTATCTGTCAAATATCTGTCTCTCTTTCAGATAAATATTTTATCTGTAAAAATATTTTATGCTGATTGTAATGCCATCAAATGCTGTGCCATCTAGTATCAAAATCGTAAAAGTGGATAGCTAGATATCAATTTCCATATTCGTCGACTTTATCCTACTAATAATAAAATGTGTAAAAACGTATGGATGTAAATGTATGTTTGTTACTCTTTTACGCCTAAACTAATAAATAGATTTTGATGAAAGGAGACGGTCCATTTCTGGTCTAGTCTTGCACAGTATACTTTAAATAAATTAAAATACATAGATTTCATTAAAAAAAAAATATATTAGTTTATCGTTACGTGCAAAAAATTAAAGAAATTGTCAAGTTTTTCAAATATTAGCTATTCCACACAAAGATGGCGGCTATTACTTAAACGTCATTATTGAAAAATGGCGTCACTCATGGTACTTTCGTAACTTTTTGTATCTATTTCAAGCTTTGTTATGGAGTTGTTAGCTCGTGAATGTGTTTCTTGCATTTTTGTAGATATTTTGATGACTTGGGTTTTTTATTTGGACATAGATTTATAGCCATAAACGCCAAAGAAAATATTCATACGCCATTGTTATATCATGTAGTGTTGCATATCTTGGAAATATTAAATTATGCTTATGCTGAAATTGAATTTGATTATTTATTTTTCTTCATTTCATTACGTGTACAAAAGTAGACCAACGTCCCATACAATTTTGGACCGTCTTCTTTACAATAATACGTCTTATACATTAGAACAACTAGGCTATAATTTATCCCTATACTCCCACGGGAACGGAGAGTATGGGTGATACCACAGGACGCTGCTATATAATAAGCAAGAAGATTTGATCACTAGGAAGCCCACCTGCGAACCCATTTTAACATAAAGATGTTAAAGGCAAGTTAGCAGTGCCACAAATGTAATTTACTAAATCTTTTTCAATCTCCCCAAGATTATGGCCCTCATAAAGGGAGTTAAAATGTATTTATAGTGTGATAAAACATCTCCTTCTTTTTATAGTGACAATCATTTTCGCATTTTGCGGATTGAATGTGTTTTTTATGGCTAACGAGTGGGACGCGTAGGTCATGTTAAGAGAGGATAAAGAGTCGGTGAGATCAATTTCGATTGTCTATGAAAAGTTTATTTATAATAAAAAAAAATATGAAATATATGGTGCTTGTTGAATGTTCACGGTCAAGTGCCATCTCACTTTTTGATGTAAAGATGCTAACAGAACCAATGGGTCAGTCAGTTTTCCAAAATAACTCAGGGTAATTATTAAAACCCTTAAGATTCTTTCTGTTAATTTTAAGACATGCGGTTTGTACATACAGTAAAAATACAATTTAAGCGTTAAAGTTTAGATAGAATTCTTTTAAGGCTAAGTAAACCTAGTGAGTATAAAAAACACAAAATGCTTACTCACGTCTCAGGATATCTTATTTTAGGAGAAAACCAACAAAGAGGATCAAATACTAATATATCACCATCTAAATTGCCTTTATCTATTAGAATTAACCCCTTGAACCCTATCAGCAATATCTGAAGAACTATAAAGTTAAAATGGTGTAATAACATTAAAAAGTTGTCTAACTTTGCTTAATCGAATAAATTATTGAGCTTAATGCGTTTATGATATTTAAAAGCTCTGCGAGAATATAAAAGTTACTTGTAACTTCTTTTGAAATTCTCCTTCAACAGTAATTATTTCTAAAACGTCGATGATTTGACACATTTTGCGTCTTATATTGTGGAAAAAGTTGAAGAAATGGGAAATTTATTTTCGTAAGAAGACTTTCATTATGCGGCCAAAGTTCAGTTTGGAGAGCTTATTCCGAGTATAGCCAACAGCTGCTTCACGAACTTTCACATATGACGAAGATGCCAACTAACTATCCAAAATGAGTTTCTTTAATAAAGGAGGATAAAATAGGAGCTTTTCCTTGTTTTTATATTAAGTTTTAATAAAACTTAATATAAAAACAAGGAAAAGCTCCTATTTTTTTATGAAAATAATAAATAGAGTGACGATGGGTTTCGCCTCTTGAGTGAGAGATTCGATTCTGACCTCCTGTGGTGCCTTGAAATGGGTTTTTATAATTTTCTAATAGCATTTGAGCATCAGATCATCGCTCGCTCACCGGTCGTAAAGAAACCTGCGCAACTAATCAGATTTAAAGCCTTTGAAGGCTAATTATATGGAAATAATAAAAAAGTAGTGTATTCCAATCTAAAGTCACTTCATCACCATCATCATCATCAGCCTTTATCCGTGCACTGCTGAACATAGGCCTCCCTCAATGAACGCCAAGACGACCGATCCCTTGCTACTCGCATCCAACACGGACCTTATTAATACGAGGAATAAGCACGAATAAAAGTCACTTAAAGTCCCTTTATGTCCCACTGCTGGGCACGGGTCTTCTCCTCGAAATCAGGCGAGGAGGGTGATGGGCCATTATATAGTTCACCTATCCGCTGGCCCAGTGCGGGTTGGTGAACTCACATACCTTCAAAGACTGTCAATCTCATCAGGCATGCAGGTTTTCTCACGATGTTTTCCTTCACCGGTGAGCGAACGATGGTCTCGTCTTTGGAGTGCACTTAGAAATTTAGAAAAACCCATTTCAAGGCACACACGGCCGGGTCAGGATCGAACCCGGAACCTGTCGGATAAGAGGCCGAGTCCACCCACCACTGGGCCATCGTCGCTCACTAAAAGTCACTTATTCGTGCTTATTTCTCGCGTGATATCGACTACTTTCAATCTAATGTCGATGATCTTGTTTCTTTACCTCTAAAAACTACATAAGCTGTACACTGACCTACGCCAAATATATGTGGAATAGTATGATGATACGCTTTTTTGTAGTAATTCAGTTCTTTTTTAGGTATATTCAGAAATCCTAGTAATATTACAACCTATTTTACCATTAATAGGAAAACGTCATGAAGAAATAAGCATGCATATTAAGATTAAAAATCTTTGATGTGGATAGATAGAAGTGGCATACTTCATACGTCCTATTCTTCAAGTTAAGGGTGTAAATTATCCAAAAACTTTTTTCATCTGATTTCTAAAAGGAAATCTTTATCCATGAATGTAGAAGCTGTTTATGCCTGAAACCATTCGCTTTTAATACAATGAGATATTCAGATTTGTAATATTATATGTCCCATTATATTTGTATTTATGGCCACCCTATCATCTATTCACGGATAGGCCTATTTACGTAATCCGGTCATATAGGTCGCATGCAAATGCGGACTATTAGTGACCTATGGAATAAAGCTTGAATCGAATCCATCTGGAATAATGCTGCTGGCTGGAATCCGCCTGGAATAAAACTGAAAATCCAGGTCCATAGCAGTAGGTTTAGTGCTTAAACGATTTATGGCCCTAAAAATTTTTCATACCGAAAATTGGATGAAACGCATACTGTGTATTTGAGACACTTTTTCTGTTACTATACAATTTCGTCCAATAATAAGTGGCCATAGTTTTGTAAAATGAAATTAAATTATTGATAATCTATTGTCAAAACAATTGTGACCTTTTTATATATTTGCATTAATAATAGTAATTTAATACTTAGTTCTTACTTATATTATTAAAGTGAAAGTAGGGTTGTTTGTTACGCTTTCACGCAAAAAACTTAACCGATCATTATGAAACTTTGTACACATATTCTCGAAGGTACTATAAGTAACATAGGATGCATTGAAAAGAGGTTTGCTAACGCGGTTGAAGCCGTCGGCAATAGCAAGTAATTAAATAATACTAATTGTGTTTTTAGTCTCAGCTCAGAGGTTTTTATCAAATTCTTCAACTAATTCGCTTCGGGGTTTCAGCGCTAGCTTGATAGTGAAGAAGAACAGCGTCAAGAAGCATGCCTCTTAAAATTGAAAGTATTTGAAGGTTTGAAGTTCACCAATCTAGATGGGGCCACGCATAGGTGAACTATGGCACACCCTCCACGTCTGATTTCGAGGAGGAGACCCATACCCAGCAGTGGGACATAAGGGTTGATAATATTATTATGTCATTATTTTCAAACTCACTTCCCGATGAGATAGAGATTCGAAGCTTAGAGTTTTGAACTGATCGAATGCACGAAAATGAAAAAAGAAAACCTTAAGGCTGTTCAATTTAGATAAAGTAAGTTATTTAATTTTTTTTAGAAAACAATATTTACAATGTTTTAAACTTTCATTTTTCGAATATCAATATATTATTTTCTTTTTTTAAATTTAAATTCGTTCGAAAAACTTCTAGTTACTTTCTTAATACCATAGACTAACACCCGTATTCACAAACGATACTTTGAGGTGTCACCACAGCGTCACAGTACTCATGAACGCATAGGGTCATTCAAACCAGTTGATAGACAATACTTAAATGAAATCCGCTGTGCGTCTGTCAAACGCACATAAAACTCGACTATTGACACTAGCGCATTAATAGTAGCGTTCTTTGCATAGTACTGTTTCATTACTTAGCCAAGTACGCTTCTTGAATACGTGTGTTAGACATAAGCTGGTCGACAAAACCTTCTTAACGATACGACTCGCAGAACCCTTTCCTATTAGAGCTGGCTTACAATGAATTTACTGCAAAGCCCAGGTGATTGTGTTAAACACATGCGCCGGGCGGCCATATTGTTTGAAGGCGTTTTGGGAAACGTTTTTACAAAGGCTAGGCGGGATTGATACGTGAGCGGACTACGGTTTTATTTTGTTTAGGACTCTTTGGTGTCGAGTTAGGCCACTTTACTTTCACCCTTGCATGACCTTGACCTAAAATACGACTGTACGTCGGTGCGGAAATTCAGATTAGGTGCAACTATGTTTAGGAGGTATTGTTGATAAAATCTTGAGCAGAGATTGAGTAGGAATTCTGCACTTCCTCATTTCAATTTTAAAATTATATAGTAAAAGCAATGAGATTATTTTAAATAGCACGAATAATGTATTATTTGTTTATTATGTATACATTTTTGACTGATGCAAAATCCTACTATATCATAGGCGCGAAAGATATATGGATGGATAGATGGATGTTTGTTAATCTCTCACGTAAAAACTACAGAATAGATTTTCGTGAAACTTTACAATAATATAGCTTATACATCAGAATAACACATAGGCTATAATTTATCACCGTACTCCACCAAGGGTATGGGATATTCGCCGGTGAAATCGCTACTAGTATTAAGATATAAATTAAATACACTATTGTTTTAGAAATAAAGCAGAAACATGTCCGTGATCACAGAGGTCTTGGCATTCACTGAAGGCGGCCTGTGTTCAGCAGTTAACGGATAGACGCTGATGATGATGATGATGATGATGATGATGATGATGAAGATAATGATGAGTATATTTCGGCACGAGAATTAATTAGAAAACCCCGAAAAAATATAATACATACATAGAAGGTTCTGGATTTGACAGTCTTACCACGGGGTACCGTATCACCCAGTTACTGGGTTGTGGAGGTCAGATAAGCAGTCGCTCTACGTAAAGTACTGGTATTTTTAGATGAATCCGGCTTGGCAGATTATGAGAGAGTTCTGGGTTTGAATCCCGCCAAATATCACTATAGATACAATTAGGAATAAAACTTTATTTAGTACTAGCTGTTGCCCGCAGCTTCGCCTGCGTTAACTAAGATTTACAACGGCATCTTAGCGGGATGATATAGTCTACATTAACCCGTGTTTGCGTGGGAATACGGGAATGAATTAAAAAAATGCCTATGTGTTAATCTGATGTATAAACTATATAATTATGAAGTTTCATCAAAATCCATTCAGTAGTTTTGCGTGAAAGAGTAACAAACATCCTCACAAACTTTCGCATTTATAATATTAGTAGGATTTAAGAAAACCTAAAGAGCTAGGTAATTCTTAAGTTCTTTTTTGTTTTTATTATATATATTCTTTATATTATATTCTCTTTTTATGTTCCTTGGAAAGGCGTTTGGCAGACGTGGTCAACGTCACCCATGAACATGGCCTAGTTAACACGATTTTAAATTTGAATAGAACCTCTAGAAATTTGTATAGCGAATACATAAAAAAGTAGCAACTTCATAGACTTTTAATCTCATCAGGTATGCAGGTTTCCTCGCGAAGGTTTCCTTTACCGATGAGCAAGCGATGGTCAGGGTGTACAAGACTTAGATTTAGAAAGACCCATTTTAAGACACCACAGGCGGGGGTCAGGATCGAACCCGGACCCTTTCGCTCAAGAGTCCAACCCCTTAACCACTGGACCATCGTTGAAACATAAATGTAAATAAAAACTAAATTCTCGCCTCGTCGAAGTTACAATAATAAAATCAATATATAATAAAAGACGACCCATTTCAGCGTTCTATATTTTGTCATTTCTTTTCAATTTTCCCGCTGAAATAAGAACGCTCCCGGAAAAAACCGATCGGCGTTATAAATTTTCCGACTAGGTAAAAACCATCTCGGTTGCCTTACCCGTGTCAAGACGTAGAAACACAAAAACATTCACACATTTGTCTAACGAATGTTTATTTACCGAATAAATTACGTTACGCGAAAAACATGCTTTTTATCTCCCTTAGGGCCTGTTTCACAACCTCCAGATAATTCCCGATAGGCTATCCGCAACATATTTGACAGATACTCCATACTCTATCTGTCAAATATGTTGCGAATAGCCTATTCGGCACTTATCTGGAGGTTGTGAAACAGGCCCTTAGTGACGCCATAATTTGCAACGTTATTTATTAAATATATAAATGAGTTTTAAAATTAGATTTATTTCTGATTAAATTGTTTTTTAATTTCATTTAAATTGGATTTTGATGTGATGTCACAAAATTTAGGACCCCACACTTTAATGGCGATGCCTTAGAGTTCCGGAGTGGTGACCGCGTAATGGTAGGCTGACAAAGGTCGCAGGAATACGCAGTTCCTTGGGAAGGTATTTTTTATAGCATAGAAGGGCAAACGAACAGTCGAAGCCTTGCGACTATCGACGCCCATTAACATCCACATGACCAGAAGTTATGCGGATGCGTTGCCCTCCTTTTCCCTATCCCCCTCCGATAGGCCACCGGAAAATTTCACGTAATGGACTTGATATGACTGATGGACTGAATGCCATCTCTTGTCACCAGCAAAAGCTTGTCGGACTAGTTCTTTGACGGCAAATATGGCTTGATCACAAATCTAAAAGGCAAACAGGCTACAGAGGAAAAATATGTAACAACAAACTGTTTTCCGCTAGAATGTTCGAAAAGTTACATGAAATGCTTTATAACTCATAACAACGAATAATGTTTACCTTGAAAAAAATCTAGGCATCATTTTAGAGATATTTTAATAAGATCTTAAAAACGTGCGTGGGAATATATTTTTTCTTCATCTTAGAGAGAAAATATAATATTTTTATCTTATCTTTTCATGTAAAAAAAACTGATGTTTCTAAGTGTAACGTTATCAACATTTATTTACTACATTAATTTATTTATGTGGTTATTTATTAATAAAACTGACTAGGCAGCCTACAGCTTCCTTGATAATTCACCTTAAAAAAGAGCTATTTACTCATTGGTGAATTCGATTACAGAAAAGAGTAACATCACGTTTAAAAAAAGAATTTGCTAGCTTGCTCTTTGTTTTTTGTCTTTTAATTAAAACATTTCACAGACATTTATTTTTGGCAAGGACTTAAAATATAACTTAGGAACATATCAAAATTGGACAGTAAATCCAAGTTAATGTGAAGCGGGCACAGACACAGAACATAATTATTATGAAGGGACATAAAAATAAAGAACAATCAAACGAGCTATTCCCGTTAAACGTAGACGTAATTCGGTTTTACGAGCGGACTTTGTACTGCCGTAGGAACGACCCTAGCGACTGGCAGGTCTGTTTGAGACCCAGGACCTTTATAGGAACCGTTAGGACTCTCATTTTGACTGAAAGGGATTTATGGCATAAGGTGGCAAACGAAGTCGAAGCATTTTCTCGACTATCGACAATTATAGACATCCAAACAACCAACCTTTGATATCCATATGCGTTGCCCTTTTTTCCTTATCCTCCAAGACAGTCACCGGAGACACGCAAACCGCGACAGCAGTTTTTAGAAATTCAAAGTCGTTTGGTAGAAGTTTCAAGATGTTGATAATAAGGTTAGCGTACTAAAAAGCGGAGCGTCATATTTTTTTATATAAAGTGGATGAACGGTCACACTTAGAAGAACGGATGGTCGATGGGCCGATAAGGTTCAAGAGTGGAGGTCGCGTTTAGGCGAAAGGTGGGAAGACGATCTCCGTACAGTGGCCGGTCCGCGTTGGATGCGAGTGGCAAGGGATCGGTCGTCTTGGCGTTCATCGAGGCCTATGTTCAGCAGTGGACGGATAAAGGCTAAAGATAAGATGATGATGAAACGCCGTAGAGGCGGTAAAAAATGTATTTTTTTAACTATCACGAACAGTTTTTATTGAATTGCTCTACTTAGGGCGTTCAATGAATAAATCAATAAAAGGAGTCCCCTGAGCTTGGGCTAGGTATTGCAGCGCACGAAGGCTCAACCCCTTTTTATATGTAATGAAAATGTTTGCTCTGGAAACAAGAACATATTTCAACATTGATTTTTACAAGTGGTCATATGACCGCATGTCAAAAAAAAAAAAATTCAAAATATATATTTTATCATGTCCTTAAGCTTGGATATTATATCAATATAGCATTTATTAAATAAGTAAATTAGAACAGAATATTTTTTAATTCAACTTAGTAAGTACCAAAAAATATTGAACGTCAATCGACTATCAACCACCAAATCTAACAAACTGAGAAGAACAGGCGAAACAAACTTAAACATATTATTGATATCCTACTCAATTTTTGATACTGTACGAATGTTAAGCGAATAGCGAATGCTATAAACGTTTATGGATTGAGCGTCTTTAATAGCGTTACAAGCAGTGTCTCCAAGCACAGTTATATATTGACCTGGGATAGAACCATGTGGCGCTATAGACTACAGTACAGTGAGGACGCTAGTATTAGTTAGGGTGAGAGTCCCATATCCCACGGGGCTCAACCAGTCCCGGAGTATCTTTTGACCAGCGAAATATAAAAAAAAGATCTATCCCACGTACTTTAGTCATTTAATAAATGAACGTCAGTCTTGGGTACTTTTTTTTTCTATAACGCTGGAAAGTGCGTTAGGCTTCTCGCGAGGGAGTGGGTCTACCCAGGCGGGTATGTGGGACTCGCTACGTCCGAAAGCTGGTAAGTGGACGCAGCTCTACCTAATAAAGCCCTGCGAGTGCCGCTAATGTCGTCTTTGGTGAGGTGCCCGGACCTACAAGCGACAGGGCACCTCGACGGCTAGTCAGTCCCTCAAGGGACCGACGACACCTCCACAGAGGGGTTGGCCCGTACCACAGAACAACATCTCCCAACGTCGGAACAGTACAATGAAGCGAGGTTCACGTCCTCGCCCCTTGCCTCCTGCTCTTTTGCCCCCTCTTATAAAAGGGGTACAAAGAGCCCCCTCGGCTCAATTCGCTTCGCCCAAGGTGTTGGGGTCACCCTGGGCTACTGAGCCCCACCACCACGACAAGGCCTGAACCGTGGTGGGGAGTCTTGGGCACTAATGTAAGCGACACTAACCGATCATCGGTTTCTATTCGCCAATCGATTCTAATATAAAATTATGATAATCATTATCTTACAAAACATAAATAACTAAGAGCCTGAGGCAATTTGTGGAAAAGTAGATAAAAGAGCACAAAAAATGTTTGCGAGCGTAAAATGACTAACAAGTTATACGTGATGCGGTCACAGGGCGAGTGAAGCGGTATTCTAGGTTATATCAAATATTCTTCTCTTTCATATCAAAAATATTCCTTTTTATCTTTAATTTTTAACCGACTTCAAAAAAAGGAGGAGGTTATCAATTCGACTGTATGTTTTTTATTATAAGTGTTACCTCATAACTTTTGACTGGGTGAACCGATTTTGATGATTCTTTTTTTATTAGAAAGCTGATGCTCGCCATGTGGTCCCATTTTAATCTAGTCCAGTTCTGATGATGCTATCCATGAGAAAACCATATAAGTCTTAAATTAGTATTAGGTACGTGCGCGACAAATAGATGTATAACTGAATATCACGCCAACCGATTTCGATGATTATTAGTTGATTTGAAAGAATATAGTTCAAGGGTAGTATGGTGAAAATTTGGTTAGGTTCTGATCATGGGATCCATAACAAAGTGACGGAACTCTTCAATTCTTAGGAGTAAATTAACGATACTTGGCTGAATCTTTTATATGCCACCCGGATATTTGTGTAACGTAACGTCTTTATGGTCAAGTGGTCAAGTAAATATCGTAGCCCAATATGATGATCAATTCCTCAACAGCTAACAGTAACGATGCGCTCTGTGGCAGAAATTCTAACTGTCTGTAATTAGTGTATGCACTCTGTAAAATTGTGTATGCAATACTTAAATTATCATCATCATCAGGCTTTCTCCATTCACTGCTTACCATAGACCTCCCTCAATGAACGCCAAGACGGCCGATCTCTTGCCACTCTCATCCATCGTAACCCAAACCAGCCAAAGCAAAGATAACCTTAACAGACATATATTCAATACTTTGTGTACGTGTATGAATACAAAATCAATAATTGCAAAAAAATATATAATAGATGTGAGAGTATAATATGTATTCAAATGCTTTGAATTGTGATTAGACTATCCTTATTGGCTGGCACCGACTCCCAAAATAACTAATTTTAAAAAGTATAAGTAAGCCATATAAGTTTCATTATATTCATTGATTAATTATTTTTGTTAATTAACTTCACCTCGAAGTATTTAAATATTATTTAAATACTTCCTACAGCCAATAAGGACAGTCTGTCCTTATTGGCTGGCACCGACTACCAAAATAACTAATTTTAAAAAGTATAAGTAAGCCATATAAGTTTCATTATATTCATTGATTAATTATTTTTGTTAATTAACTTCACCTCGAAGTATTTAAATATTATTTAAAAAATTTTTAGTTGTACATAATTTTAAGGTATAGTTTTGAAGTCGGTTTTGGTTTTTTATTTAAAATTAACTTTATTCAAAGGGTTGTTTCCATACTATGTGCAAACTTATAGTAAGGTAGAAGGAATTTTACTCAATGGGTGGTTTTGTCTTTAAACAGGGAAGATGTTTGCCTGTCCAGTAAGATTTTACCTTAGTAATTGAATTAAAAACAGTATAAAAAGTTGAACACATACTTTCTAAACTACATATTATACTTTCATTTTCACAAAGAAATGTAAATGACACAGATCTAACGAGCATTTCTTTGACAACATGTAAAGTTTGCCAACCCGCATTGAGCCAGCGCTCTACTTACTTCCAAACAACAATTTAGCCCAACTACAAGCGAGTAACAGCTGGGCAGGTCTCATCATCATTATCAACCTGTTTTCATCCATTAGTCTAGCATTCCATCCTGGCTGAACACAGGCCCCTTTTTGGATGCCAAAGCAGTATTCTTGTTGGGCGCATATGCTTTATATCATTTTACTAGGTGCGCCCAATGGTTTACCTGCGTACTTTTCATTACCGTAGGAGTACGGAAAAAATTATATTCTATGTACTATTGTGATATAAAATAAGCAATATGTAAAGCTACATTAAAATCCATTTAGAAGTTTATGAGAAAAATAGTATCAAACACACATACAAACAAATCTTATTAAGAATGATTAATTATTAGTTATAGAATATTTAATAAAGCAGATGGATATCTGATAACTATATTATCATATTATTATATATAATTCCAGTATCACGATGTTTGTCTGGGATGAATTCCCAAACTACTGAACCAATTTTAATGTTTTTTCTTTCAAAATGTGTGCTTTTCTCCAACTTAAAAGATAGGATAATTTATTTCTCGAATTTGAGATAAAATAGGAAGGAACAAAAAAACGCTACATTATCAAATATTTCTGACAGAACGATGTCTGTTGGGTCCGCTAGTATATTATATAGACTCAGTAAAAAAGATCGTCTATTAACCAAATTCCATCAAAATGTGCTTTAGATTGTTTCTGATGTTTATTACTTGTGCAGTATTACTGATATATTTTAGCTATGACGATGAAAAATTATTTTTCCGTACGCTCAAAATTAATGTTTCTTTTATAGAGGCATTCTGCTATTATCCTTAAGCTGATAAGCTCCCCCGGGCCTACCTGTTATCAGCTCCACTTGATGTTAAGCTTGAAACTTTTTTTTGGTTAATGACTATTAACAGGTTCACCTGAGCTCATGTGTTGTGTGTCCTAAGATGTAATATGTTAAGTTTTGGTGCCACTGTCTGTCCTGCCTGCCAGTTGTTTCAGAGTTCAGACCTACTCGGAAGAATATCTCTTCCACTGGCAATAGATTTTAGGTTAGCCAGTATTTTGGAGATTAATTAAGATTAATAAAAATAATTAGTAAGATAGATTAATTAAGATAGTGTTTCTGTAACGAGGGTGTATTTAGTGAGGCGTGTCGGATAAAGATGGATTCGTTCTCGTGATACATCTTCAGGGATCATTAGAAATGATGTCTGATTGAAACGTGTACTTAGTTAGGTCTTTGGAACTCATTGCCAAATCGTATAAGCAAGCTAAGAGTCACAACATTTTTAAGGGACTCATAGAACATTATTTAGAAGCTTAAATTTATAATATTATATTTTGTTATTTAATTTTAATTATTTATCAATACAAATTAAAAGCAATCTTTGATTAATGCATGTTGTTTTTTCTTTTTTTTCTCTTCTTCTTCTCCTTCGTTTATTCATTGTATGATATTATTGTGCAATTTATTTTTATAATGTTTAGTTTTGGTGCTGCTTTTTGTGTTTTTTGTTTAAATTATAATTACATTTGATAACTTCTAGCGCACACCCTTTCTCCTTCTGTAGTTTATTCTTTCAATATATGGTTACCTGGAAGAAATCGCTATATAGCGATAAAGTCGCCTTATTGTAGGTACTACTCCTTCTCATTTTATGTATAAACAATTTTTTTTTTAAATTATGTGTGTGCAAGAAAGTTATATAATTATTATCAATATTTTTCTATGGCTGGCACAATGCAGCCAACGATAGAAACGCGTGGAATAAAAAGAGGTAGGCCTTTGCCCAGGGACACAATATAATAAAAAAATGGGAGCTAACCTCGTTGAACCTCCTGATGAGTGTCCTAGCACTGCTCCTGGCCTGGGGTGTATGCGTGGGCGGCGCCCGCCTTATCATGTGTCGCTCGCTCACCGTGCCCAGGACTCCCTCTCCGCCCAGGTCCAGCGTCACCTGCCTCAGGTAATCTATTGGGGGCACCTAGAAAGAAATAAAAACTATCGTCAAAATCTAAAATAAACTGATGATATCAAATACTAATTATAACATTTTAATTTTTTATTGCAATTATAACATAATATTTAGCAAAAAAACATCCATCGATCCATGTAAATGTATAAAAATATCAAATCTCATTTAACGTAAATTCTAATGTGAATTCTTATGAGAAAGATAAATTTTAATTACATTTTCCATCAATCAACGAATCAACAACAATTTCGAAAAAATCTTTTCAAATTTTTTATGGAACAATTCTTTCTTTCGACACAAATGTTTTTTTTATTTCGGTTGGAGCTATGCTAATGACCCTAGTGCTATTTGCTATTGCTTCATCTGGTATGAGGTGAGCCGGTTGGCTACCCTATGATGTGAAGACATAAGTGTCGTGCCAATAAACAAATGTATATATTTTCTTTTCACAAAGTAAATTGGTTTTACGATGGAAGTGAGCAGAAGTGTATTTAACCTTTATAAATTAACTATTGTATGAACAGCCTTATTTGTGCTATTCATAAGAGGAATCTTGTATCCTAATAAACACACGTTTATTGTATTAGTCGACGCTTCCGGGTGAGCTAACTAGTGTCGCAAATAAATGAAGGATATCAAGGAAACTTGATTATCTTGTGGAATTATGGAAACCGCTCAATTTTATGATGAAAGTGGAATAGTGATGTGCAATATTATTCAGAGAAAGTATCGATATAAATGCAGACACGTGTTCAATTAATTACGGTAATAAATTGCCAAGGTATACGGATTTTTTTCCACAAGGAAATATTCGGAGGTATATAAAAAACGATTAATACATATTGCTTTCTTATGTTTACGCGAATTTCACTCATTATAATGAAACATATTTACGGATTATCGCGGACGTCTGACACCTCAGTCCTCCCGTGACCATGTTTGCTGTAAAGTATCCGAAACGTCGGGCTTGTAAAAAACTTATTAAACCGCGATAAAATCCGTAAATTTGTTTCATTATAACGATTAATACATCTTTAATATTAAGTTTAATAATCGAATTTGTTTCATTATAAATTAAATTATTAATTAAGATTTATTTCAGCGCTTCCTCAATGTAATTAGAATTATATTAGATAAGTTAACATACATAATATTATCTTATAATATAATGATAACAACATGTATGCTTTAATGAAAATAATGAAAATAAATAGAGTAAAGTGCTTGCTTCTTGCATCGCTGGCTTCTACGTATAAACTATTTAGTCCCCTACGATGCAGCAAATTCGTATTGATGTCATTAATAGCTCGCTTCAGATGCGATGTTTCAATATCGATAACAATGAAAATAAATTAACGCTTGTAAGAGTTTTATTTCGTTTCATTAAAAATTCAGTGTTCGAAATAGAAAATTCGTATTCCGTTAAAATATTTACTGCAGAACAAAATACCCGTGGTGAATCTAATGGTTTAAGGTTTTTATTAATCTAACATATTTTGTAGGATCGATTTGAAATAAATATATAGGATAACTGAAAAGTAACCATTTATCAATTGATACACTCGAAATTGAAACATGGGCGATTGTACTACTTATGGGATAAAATATTCAGCATTATTTAAAAAAATCTAACGTATCATAAAATGTACCTAGTGGATCCGACTGATCTACTTTCCTAACAGAAATATTTTTTTAGCGCTTTATTATGCTTTTTCTACTTACCAATATTTTTAAAAAATAATGATGTCATAATTGACATCAATTATTGATTGTATATGACTGCATGTATATGCTTCTCATTTTCTACTCTTTTTAATTTAAAACAAAACATCGACAAATCCTTAGCTACAACCCTAAACCTTTTACGAGGTATTTTATACCAGGATACACGGAGATGGGTGTATGTGATGTTAAGAAAATGGACTATACGTGTAAGACAATAGGTACGTTGACACTAGCCTTGTACCGCGGTTTTACCTGCTTTCATTAAATTTTTAAATGTGGTATGATATACAGTCAAACCGATGAGACGAATTCATTCGATAAGAATGGCAGGACGCCGAGTATTCAATGACACCCTCCAACAATCGGAGAGAGGGATGAGCTGTGCCTCACAAGAAGGGTAAGACAGGCAACACAACGTTACTTTGCCAAATTCCTAAATAAGTTACTTTGCCAAATTCCTGAATAAGTTAATTTGCCAAATTCCTGAATAAGTTACTTTGCCAAATTCCTGAATAAATTATTTTTCCAAATTCCTGAAAGAGTTACTTTACACGTTAACATTATTTGATAAATTAATAATTTGACGGAGACCTGTTTTCAGCCGAGGACGGATTGAGATTGTGATGATGATGAAAAAACTATAAAGATGTGTACAGGTTAAGACAGCTGTCATAGTTTAACAGTGGTTATTCTAATCAATCTATACTTAGATAGCTGAGGATCGCGGACGAGTTACGGTCACTTCATCGTCACCCAATCAACGCGACGACCGTTTACTTATCCCCCGACTATCTGGAGACGATTTTATCAGCCGCAGATCAATGTATCAACAGAGCGAGCGCTTAAGCTGGATTGTAAACTTTGTAGCGGTATAAAGAAACAACTTTTTATGAATTTCATTGTGGCCTATTAAATTTTGACGTAAAAACGTCGATATTACGAGCAGCATGCACGAAAAAGATGACGTAATGTAGCGTTCCGAAAACAAGAGCGCGGCACGAACGAGAGAGAGGCATTATCGGCTCGAGCGATCGGCTCAGTTCGGTTCGTACTGCATATTGTAATGTTTGACGTTGTTACGTCAAACTACCGTCCGTAAACAGACGTTACAGACAACCATTTTTTATATAACCTGCTTTGGCTATTGTGTTGAAAGTTGTTTCCTTATTATTTCAGACATCCAGATAAAAATCAGATAAGAACATTATAATTTATTATAACTTTTTACGCAAATATAATTTATTTATAACTTTTTACGCAAATATGAGCAATATTTGCGTAAAAAGTATCAACTCTTCATGTCCCACTGTTGCGTATGGGTTTCCTGCTCGCATGATTTCGAGGTAATGGGCCATAGTTCACCGATGCGCTGGCCCAGTGCGGGTTGGTGAACTTCACATATCTTCAAAGACTTTCAATTTCATTAGGCATGCAGGTTTCCTAACGATGTTTTCCTTCACCGGTGAGCGAGCGATGGTCTGGTGTATGGGGTGCACTTACAAATTTTGAAAAACCCATTTCAAGGCACACTTCAGGATCGAACCTGGAACCTCTCGAATAAGAGGCCGAGTCCACCACTGGACCATCGTTGCTCACTGGACCATCGTTTCTATATTTGTGTTAATTTTGTTAATTTACAAGCAAAAAATATTTTAAAAAAAGTCGATAATATTGTTAAAGAAAACGAACATATTTTGTCAATTTAGAATATCGACATCTAGTAGCTTGGATTGGCGGGAAAATGTTTAAAATTCATGTCGCGATCTTCGGCCTTGACATCTCCTGGAAAGATTCTGGTAAGTTGAACATGTAATTCCGGTCGATAAATTCCTTTTTGAGTTCCGTAAGAATAAGCGTACCTACTTGCAAAAATATGATAGCACACACATTATTATTATTTCACGTTCAATGGACGGATAAAGGATGGTGATGATCATTATTATACATTCACTAATTTCTCTCCCATTCTCGAGAATTCGTTTTCGCTCGAAAAATTATTTATTTTATAAGATCAATTCATTTTGATAATATGATAGTAATAATGTCAAGTTTATTTTCAAATTGGAAGTAAGTACCTTGATTTGGTCGGTGAAAAAGTGTAACGCTCGAAATTTTCTTTTTCTTCTTCTTAATTCTAATACAAATCCTACATCTTATTTCTATAGGACTTGTGATTTTTATGACGTATCATAATAGTTCTCTGTCGTTAGCTGCTCTGTGTTTGCCGTGGAGAATCTTAATTGCTGTAAAGATCTCTCGAGCTGCTCCGAGACATTTAACGAGTTCTGTGGATTAACGAAGCTGATTTATCACATCACCTCATCGAGGGCACTCCAGCTCCAGAGCTTTGTTTTAGGCCTTTCATCGCGATCTAAATGATGTCTCCTGTTTACAGAAACTTGACTTGATTTAGGAGCTGGCAGCTGGCTGGCTGGCAAAAATCCGTAGTCCGTAACTCAACGTGCTATAGAGCGAGCTTTACTGGGTGTTTCTTTGGCAGATAACATTCGAAACGAAGAACTCTGCCAGAGAACTAAAGCTACCAATATCACGCAAAGAATAACCTCGAAGTAGCAATAATCTGGGCACACATTCAGAAGATCAGTTGGTTTAGGTAGACGAAGTGTTGGGCGGCCATTAACCATATAGAAAAACGATCATCGTACTGGTTCGTGTTGGATCGGCCGTCTTGGCGTTCATTGAGGGAGGCCTATGAAGCAGTGGAGGGATCCTTTAGTAGATGGACCTTGCGGAAAAGTTAGGAGCTGCAATTGCGGATAATAAAAGACAGACACACAAAGAACTGAAGGCTCTGATCACTAACAGTTGAAGAAACATTTGAAAAACATTAAACTATGGTTTTGCCTGCGGGTTAACTGATTGGATGTCAGGAGCGTTCATGTTGTATGTAGTCTGGTTATCCATAAAAAAGGGCATGTACCTCGTATTATTCCCAAAAGTTTGTACTTAATTTTAGATTTTTTCGAGTATATACAAAACTTTTATCAATATTAAGCTTCACATTTCAACACGTATTAAGCTGTATAACTTGAATTATTGAGCTCAAAGCTTTCCAACTAGCGAATAGTTTAAAAGCTTGCGGTGAGAGTTTATGAAGTTTTAGATTCGCTTTTAGCGGAGACATGTCAGAAACCTTACGGTCATCGGTCAATCAAACCGCACTAGAAAAAAACACGTTTTAATGAGCTTAATGAATGTAACTCTTCTCCCGGGGAGGTGAGGCGCTTACAATAAGCTAATGTCCTAACAAACGAACTGAAATTTTAAATAATAAAATAAGTGAAAAGTATATTTAAGAAGAGGGGTAAGGGGCTCGGTCTCTTGAGCAAAAGGGTCCGGGTTTAATCCTGACCCCCCCCCCTGTGGTGCCTAGAAATGGGTTTTTCTAAATTTCTAAGTACAACCTGACCATCGCTCGCTCATCGGTGAAAGATAACTTTGTAAGGAAATTTGTATGCCTGATGAAATTAAGCCTTTGAAGGTGTGTGAAGTTCACCAACCCGCATCGGGCCGGAGTCTCTGTGTATGGCCCGATACCCTCCTCGCCTGATTTCGAGGAGGAGACCTGTTAGCAGTGGAACATATAAGGGTTGATACTTGCTTAATTTTACAGTAAAGACGACTGACACTTCACCTGTGAGAATCCGGGATCGGCTCTTTTGGCAGTGGACGGATAAATGCTGATAATAATGATGATAAAATAAATTTCAGTTATTAATTGAAAACGTCCATATTAAATCGATTAAAAATAGCCTAATCTTTGAACATACAAAAGTTTAGAACACGGACAATACCTGATTATCAAGGCAGGGTTGTCATCAAGATACCTTTACATTATCCCATCTCTATTTTCCTCTCAATTTCCCTTCCCTTGAATAAAAGAGCGAGACGCTGAGCTTCTGCAGTCGGTTAACGCTTCAGTAATCTTACCAACTCAAGTTTTGAACTGCTTATGCATATGCAAAAGCCACGTCTTTATGTATTCATGAAAACCTTGCTTTCTACATACATCATCTAGCAAGCTATTAAATACTACAATGTTTTGAATTAGAAAATGCTTCTTTTTTTTCATTTATTGAAAGTGCTTTTTTCTGCCGGTTGAGGACAAAATCTCAAAAAAATGAGGACAAAAATTTTAGTGTTAGGAGTAAAAACTACTTTGGCCGCGTTGAGAACTTTTTGGTAGGAGAAATTTTATAGGTTCGCGTCACCGACATGCTGCTGTGATATTATGAGGTCATTACGAAATTCAAAATGATTAGTACTCAGATTTGAAATCTCTCATAAATTATCACTTCTATGACTCAATTATTACCTTCGGCCCCGTTCGCTCAAGCGCTATTACCGAGTGTTAAAAATTGGATAAGCGTTTGAAGGATTTAAAAGTATACCCATGTATGCATCTACACGAAAGCGTTTTCAAAGCGCAACGCTTTTTTATCATTTTCTTTTTTGGATATTCTAAGTTTAGTGTTTGACGCTAAACCGAATTTAGCGGATGTCGAACTCGAGCCAATGTCGGATTTTAACACGACGCCTATAAAGCGTTCTAGCGAACGGGACCTTGAAGCAATATAGTTTCTTAATGAATTTGTCTATCTAAATGACTGACTCTCTATTAATAATATAACGTGCATCAAATTGCCCATTTCACTAATTTAATGAAATAGGCAAATTCCTATCTGTAGGGAATAAGGCAGCCTCTCTCACTCTCACTTTCAACACAAAACCGCTCTATGTTTAGATTATTTCATTAAAACTTTAACGTAACATTATAGTAAATAGGATAACGTAGTGACCCGGGCTAAACATCGTGAATTATCAAAGTCCTTTGTGCGGGAGCCTCGGAGCTGGCTTTAACATAGATTCAACAAGCTATGCGGCTACATTTAACTAAGGACCGCACACCTGTGCATAATATGCGGTAATGATGCGGTTTCTGACACTCGTTATCCGCTTCGCATTCCTTCAATATGGTTTGAGTATGGCTTTCAATCAACCAATGTGGATGTGTGTCCGCATAATATTAGCTTGTGTTGATGTAGAGATAATGCGGCGAATTATAACTCTTGTTGGGGTTCGCGTTGAAAAGATTTAGTTTGATTACTTTTAATAAAATAAGGAGGATGTGTGCGTCCGCATATTATGTGGGGATGTACCGATATGCGGCAAATTGTAATTACGTTGGTATTTGCTTTGCTTTTGCGTAGTTTGGCTTTAATATTACTATGTTCAATGAATAATTAAAGTAGATTAAACCCGTTTTTATTAATACTTATGTGTTTGAATTCTTGTGACAATATGCATAAATTTGTACGCAACTCTAGTTAGTGTTCTAGGGTTATAGTTTTGACTTGGAAAATACTATTTTAGGGTTATAGTAAGCATTTGCTTTGAATAGCTTTCAGGGCTAGTTTCAACCAATTAAGGATAACGATATTCGAATAATTTCAACTCTAGTTCGATAAATTATTTAGCTTTAGTTTGATTATTTTCTTCCAACTAAGATTTATCCTGTTGTAAAGTTATGCAGCAAAAATACCGCTCTCTTTATGTCCAGTTTTTTTTTAAATACTTAATACAAACATTCATTGGTTTATTATTAAAGTTTGTAAACGCAGTAAAATTATTCCGTATGTGCATGCAAAATAAAAACTTTCAATATTCGCTCGCTTTGAGCTTTTGAGTCTTTTATCTAAAACCTAAAACCAAGTCTCAGGGGATTATGGCATAACCAAACATGATCTTTTGAATACTCCATGAAGACGAAAACACTATTTTGTTAAATAAACTGACCTCCAAACGAGTCTATACTGATAGTGAGATAAACTTAAAAATAAGTGTGTCAGCTCCGACGTACGGCAGGAGTTTACTCCTTACGAACGATTATGAAATCTTAGATCATTAATATGTCTAGATGGAGTGTCGTCCTACAATCAAAAAAAAAAAAACTGGCCAACATTTTCAAAGATGTGTTCGTGAATACCAGCTACTACAGTTCTCCCATAATCATCCTTTTTTAATCTCGTTACACTTCAACATAAACCTTCATTATAAATAAAAACAATAATGCGTAACAATTCATGCGTATTTTATGACAGCGAGACGGATACTAAACACGGAGAAAGCATTTAGAGGCCAACAGTTGGACGCTATTTTTTGGGCGTGTTTTCCGCGCGACACTCTATCTAGACATATTATTGATCTAAGGTATGAAATATTTCGTTTAATGTTTCGTGTGACATCGTGTGACATCGTAGTTTGATTTTACTCCCATAGACTTTCATACCCCGGTCATATATGAAAATCGATTACTCCTAAAGACATACTAGCAGTCAGACGAAGCCTACTCAACCCCCGTGGTAGGGAGTTTAGTGGTAGTAAGTTAACCAAGAAAAACAAAGGCTCACCGAAAGGTTGAGAATCATTGATGCAAAGTTATTTTCTAGTATATAAAATTCTCGTGTCACGGTGTTCGAACTTGATCTCCTCCGAAACGACTTGACCGATTCTCATGAAATTTTGTGAACATATTGAGTAGGTCTGAGAATCGGCCAACGTCTATTTTTCATACCCCTAAGTAATAAGGGTTGTTCACCCTTAAAAATTTATTTTTAAGTTTTGGACGAAATTTTTTGTTTTTATTTTTTTATAATGTGGCATTAAAAAATACACATTACTCTAAATTTTCACCTCTCTACGATCAACCCCTATTTTTTAAAATGCAATTTTAATTTTGGCAGAACGAAGTCTGTCGGCGAAGCTAGTATTTTCTACAATAAACTTAGCTGCCTAAGATGTTGGTTCTGCTAATATACAATAAATGCCCCTTGATCGTATTTATTTATGAGTAAAGTTTAAAACACTCGCAATATCTCACAATGCTTAAAAAATAAGCGGTAACAATGAAACCCTATTTTCTGGAAATGTAGCCGGGTACGTACAGACGTTGTTTGTCCAGCTGACAGATATTTACCGGAGTCATTAGCATAACCTTTGCGAGTAATGTACGGATAGTGAATAAATACAGAGATTAGACAATCTCCGGTGATGGATTTCACTCATGTTCATTCAACCAGTTTCTGATTTGAAACTAGCTATTATACTCAGCTTCACATGCTAACTACGATGAATATTACTTAGATATCGATCACATATACCCTAGAAACGAACGTTAAAAAGTGTCTCGATCCAATTGTGCTTAAAACTGTTCTAAGCACAATTGTATGGTCTCTGGTAATAATTATAAATTTACGAATTCCGCGATGCCCGATGACATTCGGTAATACCATAAGTGCGAAACACCGGTATTGCAAATAGAACGTTATTTTTAAGGAATAAGGACGTAAATAAAAGAAAAAGAATTTGACTTTTACCTTTTGACTTCCAACTTAGCAATGACGTTGCATGGGACACTTTTTCGACTTGGATTTGTAGGTAACAGTGTATCTACTAGGGTATATTTGATGAGCCTATGTAACTCAGATTTTAAAAGTAAAACTTCTTAAGGCGTGGTAGCTCAGATGCTTATTCTGACGGACGTAACGCTCAGTATTCCATATTCAAAAATAGTAACTTCGGTTTTCGTGAGTATAATATTATTTATACTCCAGGCGTCTCGACTTTTACGCCATCAAGGCAAAGAGAGTATGAATTAGAATTATTTATCTCTATTTTTATAAAGTCGGACTAAATCACACGTAACGATAACGTACACTTTATTTGATGGGTGGTTTCTAAGATTAACTCTTACATGAGAAATGTGTGAGTTTGACTCACACATTTCTCGATTGTATTAGTAGGGACTTAATACCTTAACTAGCACCTTAAAATGAGCCTTTGCTACAATATGAAGTGAATTTTCTTAGCGTGTAATTGACTTATTCATCTGGATCGAAACTTCTTTCTTCAATTGACGATCTTGTGATCACGTGATTCGTCGGCGAGTTTACCGATCCAACTAACGAATCGTATTTACAATCTGTGATTTGAATAGGCGAATGACGAAATTTTATTTGCTCTCTTTGTTTGTATTCCTTTCACATCACAAGTGATCAATCGATACAGATAAAGGCTGAAATGCAAGTTTATATTACTTTCATCCCAGAATAAATTATTACTTATATTTTTTGGGGTGGGAGGCGGTAGAGGTAATCAGTAATAAGCATCAATCATATAACCAAATAATGTAACATGAGCCATAAAAATATGTAGTGATCAGTGATTTTTCACTGATGTAATAGCAATTCAGCCAACCAGTGATCAGTCGGCTAATCAGCCCCTCTAGACAAGTGGCACAAACGCGAAATAAATAAAATAGAATAGAATACTTATTGTATGGGAGTTAACTATTCGTTTAGTTGATGAGATTAGCGCGCTCAAACAAACAAACCCTTCAGCTTTATATATTAGTACATTATAAGATTAACTATGATTAATTATTATGTTTATTTCTTCTTATCGTTTACGCCTTCTACTCAAAAAGGCACAAAACTCGGTCGATAATTATTTTCTAATATTTATTTTCTTTTATTATAATGAAACAACTTTTACAGAATTTGTCGTGATCAGGTCAGTCCTCCTGTGACCATGGTTTCTGTAAAGTATCCGAAACTATGGTCGGATATGTAACTAAATTAACCGCGATAAAATCCGTAAAAATTGTGTCATTATACTCAGTGGATAAGTAAGTATAGTAAACGTAACGTTCACCATAATATTATGGTTAAATCGCGTCTTATTTTGCTTCATTGCTTGCTTTGGCACTAATCTTAATTCACTTAAACCATATTATTTACCGATAATTCCGATTCTCAATCAGTTTTATTGTTTGTACTGATCGTTCGGAGCGGATTTACCGATGTAGGCCATGGGGCCAAGGCTGAACAGATTTTAGGGGCTTCGGGGTTCGAAAGGCGATAAATTGTAAAGCTGATAAAAACCGTCTGAATTATTAATCTGTGTAATCCGCCATGTTTGTTGTGATGTGGGTATTGTTGATTTTTCTTATTATTTCTACAGGTTGTGTGCGTTCAATGTTAAAAAAATATTTCGACAATATTATTGATATTTTATTTACCATAATAATAGAGCCATCTTTTTGCTATTAATTAGTAACATTGTGATTCTTAAATCTTAACCACAAAATATGAAGTATATGTTTGATCGTGAGCTACATTTTTCTGAAAAGAAAAGAGATTATAAATGATTAGTTTTTCAGGTTTCTAGTTAAAACTATAAAATCTTAAGAGCTATTTGTTCAATTAACGAAAACTCCAAAATCTACACGTCATGGATATGCGAATAAAATAATTGAAAATTCAAGTATATTTCGTGTACAAAAGAGTGTCACGTGGTATATAATATAGTTTATGTGAAAGAGTAAGGCAGAAAACTAAAAATTTAGAAAAATAATAAATTTTAAAGTTTGAAATTGGAAACATATTAAACATGTCAGTTCTCAGATACTTCTGAGAGGCAAGGTATGTTACTGGCATGCAATAATCCGCAACTGACAGCTGACAGCTGACAGTTGACGTTTATAGTATATATTGTTATAGTAGCGTCAGAAACTCTATTTGACGTGGAATGCGATGTTTGAGCTGAAATGCGAACTTTTGTCGCATGTCGGGAGTTCGGGATATCGGGAAGAAACCTATTTAACACGTCTTCTACTTATGGTATACTTTGTATAAGAGAGAGCCATGCTGTATTGCAACTGATTTGCGAAGACACGACTGACTCTCTTTCAAATAATAATAGCACGAAAAAAATACGCAATAGCAAGTGACAACTATACTGTCGCGATTTGTGCGGAAAAGGGGGACAACGCATAACTTTTGGTTGTGCGGATATTTGTTGACTTGGTGGACTGGTTGTTTATTCATGTCATAAAATACTTTTGATTTTTGACATCCTTTTTTACAACAAATACTTTTCCAAATTATTCCATATTTCTCATTAACCCATATGACATGTTCATCGACCTCCACAACTAGAGTATATTTCATAAATTTTTATTAGTCGACCAATCACAGCGCAGAACCGGCACAGCGCAGCAGCACAAATTTGGCGGAATTTGTTTTCACATAAAACACACAACATTAATAAAAATATAGAGTTCTTATTACTGAATTTGATAGATAACTTTACCGACGCGACGGTTAATTGACATCACCTACGTAGAGTCATCGCCACTTTAGAAGTCCGATAGACGCGGCGCTGCGGTCTCATAACTCAATGTTGCCAATTTATAGTGTAATGATTTTCCACCAAGTCTAGTACAATAAAAAAATTAAATAAATAAAGGGCCTATGGTCAGTAGTGGATTGATAAAGACTGAGTATGATAATAATGACAAAAATAATTATAGCAGCAAAATAAAAATCTCCCTGCCAGGTTTTAGTAAAATAAAACATTTTTTTTAGTCAATATTTCATTCGTATTTTTTACGTATAACCGATTAGTAGAATTCATCTAAAACAAGCTTCTTCGGATGTGTTCGGCTTTTGCCAGGAGTGACGATTTTCTCAGAAGTAATTGCTGCCATTGTTACTTCTTTTGTTATTCGACCTTTTTTACAGAAACACCTGAAAATATAATTCATCTGAGCAAGGATTTAATTCTTTTACCTTGTATTTATATTCATATAAAATATCATAAGATAAATCTAGGTATAAAGTTAATGATAATATTTTAACCATAAATTAAGCAAAAATAAGTGACTCTGGCATCTCTAAAATTTACCTGTCATGGCAGTGACATTTATAAACATTTTACTCAACAGGGTTAATTGTTGTTTATTTTTACTTTCTAATTCACAAAATTATTTTACTTTAATGATCATTTTACGGCCTTCACTTTTTACACCTCACTTTATATTATATGCTCCATATTTCACGTAAAACTATTTAAAATATCACAACTTCTTACTCCAGACAGACGTCAAGATGTCAATGTTGTCAAATTTAGTTCGGCCATTAGTCGCAGGACTTTAAAAGTGGCGACGACTATACCTCTGTTATTCTACTAATATCATACACGCGAAAGTTTCTATGTATGGAGTTTGTATATATTCAATATTTGATTATGCAGTTGGGAGACATTTTGAACTTTCAAATAAAAATTATAGGATTAATTAAGCATTAAAAATTCTATGCTTCATGAGAAATAATAATATGGCGAGTAGATTTTAAGTTTCGAGAAATTATAATATTATAATGAATAAATGAGAATTTATTTTTACTTATAACCTTTGTAAAGTATTTTTTATAATTTCCACGTAAAACTTTTTGGTTTGAAAAAATAATCATGACCCCATTTCTAATGTAATTAAATTTGGAAGATTTCACCGTATTTCGTGGAAACATTGGATCCGACAGCCATATTGACAGTTTGGACGATTTAGACTTTTTTCTTATAAATGGAGGAAAGTTTGAAATTGAACAAATGATTTGCTCGTGCGTAGGATGGGAGCCATAGAGCTAAGAAGGCAATAGAATAGGATATATACCTAGGTATAATTATTAATATTAAGTTATGAATTAAAAAAATTAAATAGGAAAATCAAATAGTATGTACATTATAAAACGGAGAACTAAAAAAATAATAATTCTAAAATCAACTATTCCAATGAGCGACGATGGTCCAGAGCGCACGGATACGTAGCGCCGCGCGTAAAGTTGAGTTAAACTATCTCTAATGATATTGATAACAATTATTATGATGATCATATTGTATTTCGTCAATCAATAGAACATATTTTTTTCCAAAAAATACCACCGATATCATTTTGAAAGTCTCCATTGGCTTTCTCCACTTAAAAATCAGTTGTCTGTGAATTCGGCTTACTGACGATAGTTGAACGTGACAACGTCATAAGAAAATACTGATGGGCCTTAAATGGAACTCGGAGCGAGGTAACGCCGCATGAGTCATGTTTTTTCGTGCGTGCAGCCGGCTCTATCGAATTATAAGACGTTGTCATGTCAAAAAAAAACAGGTGAAAGAAACTTATGTTTTTAAACATATCGTATCGCTATAGTCACCTGTGGACAGATAAATTGTCCTTGGGCTGCTGTGTCTGAAACTTCAGGAACGTGAAAATCCTCAAAATCTGCCTTAAAATCCATATTAGTTGTTTCAATACATGAGGAAAAGTGATCAAAATTCAATAAGTGGCCCGGAGCTAAGTGACGCGAGGTTGGTGAATCAAACGTGGTTCCATGGATGGTATTTATTATTAAATTAACGACCCCTGGGGGCCTAGCCAAAATGCCATTAAGAAAGCGTTAGCGAAGTTCGAAAATGATAAAATGTATGGGATTGACATAAGGCCGCGCGTAATCACGTGGTCCATCCTATACATTTTATCATTACAAACTTCGCTAACGCTTCCTTTGTGGCATTTTGGCTAGCCCTCTGTGTTCGCAGTTCGACAGTACAACCCTTGCAGCCTCCTCAGAACACATTTTAGAGTTCAAAAGTTCAAATGGATTGACGATGGATTTATTATCCATTTTTGGAATTTTACTGCCAATCGAATCTATGCATTAGGTACGGCTTCTATTGGGGCTTACTAAGTTTTTTACAATCCCGACGTTTTAGATACTTCACAGCAATCATGAGCATACTGAAGATAAATTCCGTAATACTCGTTTCGTTATAATGAGTCTATGAGTAATTATTGTAAACATTAACTGTATTATGAAATGTATTATTTCATAGCTGATAACTAATAGAATAGAATAAAAGAATAGAATATTTATTTGCATTTGAATATATAATTATTTTATTTTATTATAATAATAATTATTTTTAACTAGTTATTCCCCGGCTTTGCCAGCGTTAGCCAAAAAAAATCATTTTTAATGTGTGTCACTTATAGTAACTCCGACAATGTCTACAAAGTTTCATGATGATCAGTTGGGTGGTTTTCGAGTGTGTTAACAAACATCCCTACTTTCACATTTATAATTTTAAGTAAGGACTCTTACGCCCGGCTTCAGAAACGTTGGTCAAAGTGTATGTCAACTAACATGGCTGTTAATGGCGGCTTACAGACGATTCTAGAGTCTTTGGCAGCTTTTCATTGAAGTTATGTTAACTGACAGGCCGATGAAATTAAGTAATTTGACCATACTTCTAGCCACTCATTTGACTTTTAACAAGACACTTCACAGTTGATTAGTTAATTTTTGCGTTGATCAGCTTTTCGGAAACCGGGCTTTAAAGCTATAAATAGGGCACAAAAGTTTAAAAAGAAGGTTAAGCCTTAGTAGGAACTTTTGAGGAGAATTTCTTAAAAACAAAATCCATTTTCTAGTTTTTGAGACTTAAAAAATAAGTAGCTTTTAACTTTACTGTATAAGATACTAACAGAGCCCCAGGGTTTTCTCGCGTACCTCTCATTCCCGAGGGAGTACGGGGATAAATTATAGGCCGTATTCACGTTCATTAATACTGGCCTATTTACAGCAGTGGATGGAAAAATCTTGATAATGATGATGATAATGTGTGCATTTAAACAAAAAATGAACGCAGTTCAATTTTATTCATTAGTTGACTTTTTTATCTCAGACTACAAAACAATAGATTTCTATAGAATCCGATAGTAATATCCTTTAAAGTATCATTCAGGCAAGCAACCTACGCAGATAATGTTCCAAGTTATTATTGTTGTTTTGATTCATACAAAAGTCACAATCAAGTAGTAACTTAGTAGTTTCACAATTTTAAAATTACATCACATTGATTTCACTCGCGCCAAAGTAACAAAAAATACTTATTTTTGACCAAATTTGAATTAGGTGATAGTTTAAAGTGTTTCATTATCATCATCATCATCAGCCTTTATCCGTGCACTGCTGAACATAGGCCTCAATGAACGCCAAGACGACCGATCCCTTGCTACTCGCATCCAACGCGGACCTGTCACTGCACGGAGATCGTCTTCCCATCTGGTTATTGGCCGACAAACACTTTGTCTATTAAAGTGTTTATTTTTCCATAACATTATAAAATACTTGTTGCTCCGACAGACTTCGTTCTGCTAAAAGTAGTAATATTGCTATTAAAAATTAGGGGTTGATCATAGAGGGGTGAAAATTTAGGGTTGTATGTATTTTTGTATGATGTATCATAAAAATAGAAAAACAAAAAAAATGTCTAAAAAATAAAAATAAAAATTTAGGGGTGGACTACCCCTAACATTTAGGGGGATGAAAAATAGATGTTGGCTGATTCTCATAGATACCGGATAAGCACAAAAAATTTCATCAAAATCGGTCAAGCCGTTTCGGAGGAGTATGGCAACGAAAACTGTGACACGAGAATTTTATATATTAGATTAACAATACATAATATACATAATATACATAATGCATATTAACAAAATGTAGAAAAAAATACATTTACATCTATATAAATTCTAGGCACAAATATTTTTTATAATATTGTAATTTAATAGACAAATTATATTTTATGAGCATTCTCAAATATGTTCCCCTTCCCCTTGTTTTGCTACGTTCGTCAGGCTTCAGGGCTATTTCGGCGACACCCGAAATGGCGCAATGATTACAAAAATAACCGTTACGTTACGTTCACAAATAACCATTCGTAGCCGTTATGTCACGGTTAAATAACCATTTACGTTATCATTATACCGTTTGTATAAACGTTTATGAAACACTAGCTGATGCACGCAGCTTCGCTTGCGTTAAGTAAGACTTAAAACGGGTCCCTCACTTTTTGAAAATTTAATATAGCGTATGTTCACCGAGGATAGTGTAGCTTCCCAACAGAAAAAGAATTTTTCAAATCGGTCAATAGTTTCCGAGCTTATTCAATACAAACAAACAATCAAATCTTTTCTCTTTATAATATTCTATTCGTTACAAGATTTACGTGTGATTGTATTTAAGACTAGCTGTTGCCCGCAGCTTCGCCTGTGTTAACTAAGATTTACAACGGGGTCTTAGTACGCAAAAAGAGTAACTTTTCTGGTTGATTTTTACACCTTGTGTCCGAAAAAACCAAATATCTTACGGAACTCAATTTTTTTTTCGGAATAAAATTTAGCCCATGCTACTAGTGTATAATAATGTAGCTTTCGAATGGTGAAATAATTTTTGAAATCGGTCTAGGGGGCCTAGTCAAAATGCCATTACGAAAACGACAGCGACGATCGTTCGTCCGTTCGAAATTGTGATTGGCTAAATCACGTCGTCGATTAAACGATCGAACGATCGACGACGTAATTTAGCCAATCACAACTTCGAACGGACGAACGATCGTCGCTGTCGTTTTCGTAATGGCATTTTGGCTAGGCCCCCAGTACTTTTTGAGCCTATTCATTACAACCAAACAAATCTCCTTTTTTATTATTAGGGTAGATTTAAATAAACTTACTTTATTTAATGTTATTATTGTATTATTGTAGAGTTTCATGAAAATCCATTCAGCAGTTTTTACGTGAAAGAGTAACAAACATCCATACTTACAAAGTTTCACGTTTATAATATTAGTAGAACTATGTAACACTATAATAGATTATAGTTTGAAACAAATAAATCTAGAAAACTCGCTTATCGTATTCTCATCGGTTTTTGAAAAGTTTGCGAAGTTACAATTTAATCTGCCCTCTTAGAGCGGGAAAAATTGTTACGTTCAAAGTTTTCGTTACATAAGTCATAAGGTCTGAAGCTAATAAAAGCGCGAAAGAATTTAAATATGGAAGCCGGTGATGTAAACAATGCATAAATCTGTTGAACCCAGTCTCCTGCGAGAGGAGGCCGAGCCAAATATTGATTTTGTCTAATTTTAAACGAGACCGCTCAGTGTAGGACGTCGTTAGTGACCACATTGCACTTAAAGAGGGGACACAGCTGTGAAACGTGATTGGTTGTGGTAAGTCTTCAAATTACTGTCTAATCATTAAATAAACATAAAAATAATCATGAAATACTATAGCACAGGGAGCGACGATGGTCCAGTGGTGGATGGACTCGGCCTCTTATGCGAGAGGTTCCGGGTTCGATCCTGACCCGCCCGTGCGTTATTGAAATGGGTTTTCCTACATTTCTAAGTGCACCCCAAACACGAAAGCATCGTTCGCTCATCGGTGAAGGAAAACAACGTGAGGAAACCTGCATGCCTGATGAGATTGAAAGACTTTGAAGGTATGTGAAGTTCACCAACACTCATTGGGCCAGCGCATCGGTGAACTATGGCCCGTTAGCCTCCTCGCCTCCTCGATTACGAGGAGGAGACCCGTGCCCAGCAGTGGGACATATAAGGGCTGATACTTTACTTTACTTATAGCACAAAACTTCAGCCCTAAAATAACATGGCATTTTAAAGTTATATTTTATGAGTATGGCGTTTGGCAGAACTCGGAGCTATTTAACATTAATGTTTCTGGTTTTAATGAAAATCTTATGAAATGCTTTAAATGGCTGTCATAATTAACCAGTGGCAGCTTTTTCTTTCTACGTAGCCAATTAGAAATATAAAATATTTTCATGAAGCTTAGTTCAATACTACGAAATATATTTAGTAACTTTAATAACGTAATATTTGTCAATAAAAGTCTCTACAATAATTCTTTTCTTTTTTTTTCTTTTGTGGAAAAGCCGTACAAAAAGTCATGAAATCAGGAAACGAGATTTAATTTATTTATAATTAAATCAAATAAAACAACGTGACAAATCAGTCATCTTTATAAATTGTCAGCATTCTTTCACATTATGGTCACCTCACATGCTGCGTAGGAAGAAAGGGTTGTTATCTAAAAAACCCTTTTCCCTTTTATTTGGAGTCAAGCTGACCCCACAATTAGGGCACGAAATTGGACACCAAACAACTATCCGGTTACATTCTATTTACAGTCAAAATGAGGGTTAACGTATACAGGTTAAATCATGTTAACACTTCATAAAAATCCAATAAAATTCTTTAAATTTAATCATTAATAATAGCTAAATAATTTCTCGCAATTTGTATTAATAATAATGATAATAAATAAATTCTTTATTACACGAAATTACACGGGGAAATTTCATTATAATACTTATAATAATATTTAAAGAAATCTCGATCGGGTGCTCTCGGAACCGCCGAGTTTTACCGAGCGAGGAAGACACTCAGCAGATCTTTACCGCTGTGTTGCTATGTTTACTACAATAAAGAAGACGGTCCAAAATTGTATGGGACATTGGTGTACTTTTGTACACATTTAATGATATAAAGGAAAGTATTCAAACAGTTTTAATATGTTCATATCCATAAATTCTTTTCAATTTTAACGTAAATATAATTTAATGTTTCCAAGATATGCAACACTACATGATATAACAATGGCGTATGAATATTTTCTTTGGCGTTTATGGCTATAAATCTATGTCCAAATAAAAAGTCTACGTCGTCAAAATATCCACAAAAATGCAAAAAACACATTCACGAATTAACAACTCCATAACAAAGCTTGAAATAGAATAGTTACGAAAGTACCATGAGTGACGCCATTTTTCAATAATGACGTTTAAGTAATAGCCGCCATCTTTGTGCGGAATAGCTAATATTTGAAAAACTTGATAATTTTTAAATTTTCTTGCACGTAGCTTATTACGATAAACTAATTTATTTTATTTTTAATGAAATCTATGTATTTTTATTTATTCATAGTATACTGTACCTACAAGACTACACCAGGAATGGACCGTCTCCTTTATATATTTTATTTGTTTTCAATAGTTTTTAATATTTATTATTATTTTATCAATCATTTAGTTTGCATTTTTGGTTTTCACTTCAGCTGCCTTGCGGTCTTACACACATAATATTTTAATTCGATTCTATGCCGTAACCAATTCATCGCATCTTTGTTTAATAAGCTAGCTGGTAAATAGGCCACTGAATTCCACTTTCTACAAAAAGTCCACGTTGCTCATGAAAATAACGAGCTTTTCCCGATTAGCCTCAGCGACTCATTCAAGAGTTACTAATTATCCTGAGGATATGATGAGGTAAGATCCCAGTAGCCCAGGGTGAGTTAAGCCGACAGGGCTCTTTGTAACCTCACCAAAGGCGGCATTGATGGCACTCGCCGGATTTTAGTGGGTAGAGCTGCGTACACTTACCATCTTTCGCCGCAGCGAGTACCACATAACCGCCTGGGGAGACCCACTCCGCCGCGGGATGCCTGAGCGCATTTCCCGGCGTTAAAGAAAAAAAAGTATGAGGTCCTTTGCGAAAACAAACATCTGTACCACGATTTCATATTCCCCAATTGTATTTCAAATTAAATTTTACCCAAATTTTGAATTCCTGGACGTTTCAAGCTAGAACCCGAAAAAGGTGGCGACTTCAGGCGTACGAAAATTTACATTGCTGTCGAGATCCCTTACCGGCTCACCGTATTTTATAACTTCGTTATTCATAACCTCATTTGAATATTGGAATTTACAATAATATTGAAAGGTGTTTTTGCGTGCGGAAACATTTTCACATCGACAGAATTAATGAGAATATTAAGTCCATTTCATATTAGAAATCTAATGACGTTGCAATGATTTAGATATAATTCAACATGAAAATAATATAATAGTGGAGGCAGGCAATCGTATGACGCGCTCCCAGCAGCTGCATCTTTTACCACTAACGCGCGGCGCTCAAGCCGGAGGGTAGCGGGTTCGAATCTCGCCAGGGAACAAAAAAGTATGTGTATTATAAGATAAAAATCTTAAATAAAAGTATTAATATAAAGTGTATTAAATATAATATGTATTGCATAACCTAAAACGCAAGGTGATATCGTTCATCAAATCAGGTATCATCGCCACCATCATCATCATCATCATCATCTCTTAAGCATTCAATTCAATCTTTTAAATATTTGACATAAATACAATTCTTTTTTTTTGTTTGGCCCTAGTGGCCTTAATGCTTCATCAATCATCATGTATGGTGAACCGGTTGGCATCTGTGTTTGGGGCCAGCTGTGGAGTGTAGCTTCCACGACATGGCGTCGGATTTATTCCTCTGGGTCCATGCCTCACCACCACACATGAACAATTCAATGTACATAAACGCACATCTGACATATTCACGTGAATATTGATGTACAATTCGTGCTACGTTAAATGTTTTTAGACATCCATATCGAAATCCCAGTCACGGGTCACTCAAGCAAATTGAGTAAGTTTTGAAGCTATCTGAGTTATCCTCCTAATGCAAAATACGCTTAAGGATCTTGTTATTAAGGCCTGATAAATGCAAACTGTGTCGCCCAAGTTAGCCAACATGCAATTAAGAAGTTGTCGCCATAGAAAATTCCAGAAGATCGCGTAGCTATTGCTTAAGAGAACTTTTAGTCTAGGACCTACCTGGTAGAAGATTTTGTATTCTGTGTCTGTCAGCCTCAGAGCGACTTCTTCGGGGAAATGTAGGAGAGCCTTCAGTGAAGCCAACTCTTCATTGCTGCTGTCTTCTGATGATGTACCTGCGAATGTTATAATAAAGTTACGAGATATTTTAATAAAACATATTTCATGTTATTTATTAATGCAGCACTTTACGCTGCTAAGTATAACATTTTTAATGCTTACACGAATTTCACTCATTACAAAAAAAAAAGTTATATGTAATATGAAAGTTTTGATGGTGAGCCGCGATAAAATCCGTAAAATATGTTTCATAGACTTTATTTTTGACGTGACAACGTGTAATAACTCGATATTACGGGATAAATGCACGAAAAAGATGACGTCATGTCGCGTTCCGAAAGCGGTAGCGCGGCATGAGCGAGGGAGACGCATGATCGGGAGCGATCGGCTCAGTTCGGTTCGTGCTGCATGTAATGTTTGACGTTGTCACGTAACTACCGTCCATCAACCGACTTTACAGACAACCAACTTTTATTTTCGTCGTCATTATAAATCTTCTACCATCCGCCATTGAATATGTTCAGTCCTGCCCTGTATGTATCCTGGGCCTGTTTTCATGAATCTCAAAATAGCTCATGACCCATCCCACACTACTGTCATCCAATCTATCAACTAACGTTAGTTTTACATACTCTTTGCTATCAACCAGGAAGAAAAACCGATTTAATTATCATCGTCACCAACGGCCGCTATCCCTCCATTGCACAACATAGAGCTCCCTCAATGAATGACAAAACTTGTTTAATAATTTAACATTTCATATTTTTATTTAAACTATGGAATTTTAGTTTAAGAGTGGAGGCCGCGTTTAGGTTGACGAAGTGTTGGTCGGCTATTAAACAGGTGGGAAGACGATCTCCGTGCAGTAGCAGGTCCGCGTTGGCAAGAGATCGGTCATCTTGGCATTCATTGAAGGAGACCTATGTTCAGCAATGAAAAGGTAGTTGATGATGATGATGAAATAAAATACTATCCTTACTAATATTATAAATGTGAAAGCTTGGATGTTTGTTACGCTTTCACGCAAAACCTACTAGGCGCATAATCATGAAACTTTGTACACATATTCTGAGAGGTACTAGAAGTAATATAGGATACTTTTTATTAAAAAAGGCATTTTTTTTTGTTCACGCGGGCGAAGCCGAGGGCAACACCTAGTTTTATATAAAGCACATGAATTATTTATAGTAAACTAGCTGTTGCCCGCAGCTTCGCCTACGTTAACTAAGATTTACAACGGCATCTTAGCGGGATGATATATCTTTACCGATAAATGGGCTATCGAACACTGAAATGTTTCATTAAAATTCGACCAATAGTTCCTGAGATTAGCGCGTTCAAATAAATAAACTCTTTAGCTTCATATCTTAAGGATTAAAAGCATGAGTAAATTAAACTCTTTTAAATGCAGTCCAAAAAAATCAAAATTTCTGAATAAAATATGGTTGTTGTGCCTCACTCGACATAGATAGGTATAACGTGTCGCGGACTTTTTTGTAGATAATTATAAGATCTACAATTAATTAGAACATTCTATGGTTCTATCTCTTATAGTTTAGGCAGCGTACGCAAAATAAGTAACTTTTCTGGTTGATTTTTCACACCTTGTGTCCGAAAAACCCAAATATCTTACGGAACCCAATTTTTTTTTCAGAATAAAATGTAGCCTATGTTACTCGTGGATAATGTAGCTTTCGAATGGTGAAAGAATTTTTGAAATCGGTCCAGTACTTTTACAACCAAACAAACAAACAAACAAACAAAGTTTTCCTCTTTATAATATTAGTGTAGATTATAATATTAGTGTAGATGTAGATGTAGATATTAGTGTAGAAAAGTAGAAACATAATAATAAAATCTAGGTGCTAGTTCGGACTAACACATTTTTTCTAAATTCAAAACTCTAACGAGCTGTGAACGCTACAATGCCAGTAAATAAATAAGTAACTGTGAATAATTCTACCATTTCATAAAGTCAAATCGCGCGGGAGAAATTCGCGAAAATGCCTCGCTGGCAATTTGAAACTTAACAGAACGGTGTACGGATTAAATGAATACCCAGCTTCTGTGAATCTCTGATGAGTCCTCAATGCCATCAATTTCAAACTTCGAATTTCATTTTGATGAATTAAAAAGTTTGTTTGAACTTCCGCTAGATGGCGTTAAATGTGTTTGAAATACTTTTTTCTGTCCCTTTGTTTATTGAAGTTTAGACGGATGCCAAATACTACTGAGGCCCAGGATTTTTTATTAAATAGTAACTTTATAAAGCTTTTTTGCTGTTCGGTATCTGAAATTCTAGAGGAGCTCACGGCTCAGTGGTAATAGCCGCGCGGATCGATTCACCAGGTTACAAGCGTTACTGCTTGCCGTGCTTGGTCCGTGGATGGGTGACCATCTTTACATACCGAGGCTCCTCCTTACCTCGGAAAGCACGTGAAACCGTTGGCTTAACGTTGGCTGTCATTCGTGGATCTTTAACAGTCGTTTCCGGTTGTCAGAAGCCCGAGAATCTGACAGCCAGTCTTACCACGGCGTACCGTAACACCCAGTTACTGGGTAGCGGAGGTCAGATAAGCAGTCGCTCCATTTAAAATACTGGTGTTCAGCTGAATTCGGTTTGACTGGAAGCCGACACCAAAATATTATAGTTAATAAAATGCTTTTAGATGACGTCATCTGAAATTCTAATTTTACTCAATGCTTCGATTCCTTTCAGGTATTCGTTTCATGTTGAAAACAGAATATGAAATTTCCAAACTTAAATTTGAATATTAGTAAATATAAAATTTAAATGTAAAATTATATGTCTACCTTGGGCATACCTTGCAACTAGAGGGAATTTCGAGAGGGAAGCCGATAGGAGGATTCAATTAGGATGAGCAGCATTTCTTTGAGTCTTTCAGTCGTCTATACCGTAGAGTTTGAAGACGAAAATCTTCAACCAATGCGTTCTAACCGTGATGACCTACGGGGCCGAAACGTGGGATCTTAATTTACGACTGGTCCGTAAGTTTGCCGTAGCTCATCGTGCTATGGAGCGTGCTATGCTGGGTGTTTTTTTGGCAGATAGGATTCGAAAAGAAGACCTCCGCTAGAGAACTATGGTTACCGATGTCATGCGAATAATAACCTCGTTTAGTGGGCTCACACAATTAGAAGAACGGATAGCCGATGGGCCAATAAGGTTCAAGAGTGGAGGCCGCGTTTAGGTAGACAAAATGTTGGTCGGCCATTAACCAGGTGGGAAGACGATCTCGAGTGGCCTGTTGGATGCAAATTGCGTAGAATCCGTCGTTTTGATATATTTATTTCATCGTCATTAAGGAAGCCCAGTGTTCAGCAGTCGACGGATACAGGCTGATGATCATGACAAGGATTTAAAAAATGCTTTTATTAGTACTGCCAAAAACGTATGCTGACTAATACGAGCCAGGATTTTGGAGGCTCGGTTTCCAGAAGGGCCTTGTACTAAAGGGCCTTTGTTCAGTTAAGATTCAGACTGACATTATTGTAAATATATTTTGAAGCATGACGTGCCTACCGTGACGATCATAATACATGTCGCTCGCAAAACATGCACAAAACAAAACCTGCTAACTAGACACGCAATGGAACACTTAATTATATGTTTTTATTAATGTCAACAATAATTTCCAAGTTAAATACTTTATCTTGACAGGGCACGCGTGATTTAAAAGACATTTTGAAATGTTAGTCCAAGATCCGGAACGCAAGAATTGGTTTCATGTTTTCTACACTAATATTATAAAGAGGAAAACTTTGTTTGTTTGTTTGGTTGTAATGAATAGGCACATAAAGGACCGATTTCAAAGATTCTTTCACCATTTGAAAGCTACATTATACATGAGTAACATAGGCTAAATTTTATTCAGGAAAAAAATAGGGTTCCGTAAGATATTTGGGTTTTTCGGACACGAGGTGTAAAAAATCAATCAGAAAAGTTACATATTTTGCGTACTGATATCCCGTTGTAAATCTTAGTTAACGCAGGCGAAGCTGCGGGCAACAGCTAGTATTAAATAATGGAAGTATAATGTTCATGAAATCCTGGTGTATGTGAAATATCTTATGTTTTTTTTTAATATTAATGGAATGGAACATGGAACATTAGTTCCATGCATTGTCCGGTCCATTATTCGGTTGACTCAGGGCTAGCCTTTTCGTTTTTTTTCGAAAGGCTAGACATTTTAGGCCTGATGGCCCTTAAGCTCAATCAGTAGGTAGTAGCCTTTTCGATGCCTCATTCTATCAATGAAAATGTCAGGTAACCAAAAATAAAATTAACTTAAAACACGTTTTTCTAGATATCTTTCAGGATTTAAAAGTTAATTTATACTCTACAAGCTGCTGCCCCCGGGTTCGCGCGCGTTAGCAAAAATATCCCTTTTTTAATGTATCCTATGTTAATTCTAGTATCTCGAAGAATATGTGTATAAAGTTTCATGATGATGGGTTGAGTATTTTTTCTCGTAAAAAAGTAACTAACATCCCTACTTTCACATTTATAATATTATAGTATAGATAAATAAAATACAAAATTCACATTGTTTGTCTGATATACCTACAAGTCAAAAATATCAGTAGGGCTATTCTGTAAGAAACCATTTCGATATCGAGCTTCACCTGAGTGATAGAGCTCACTTTACCTCACTTCGAAAGCGAACTTTATTGATATAGATAGATAGTCGAGTTTTAAACAATACAAATTCGTCAAATTCTTCATATCACCGCGGATTCCGCGTTCGAGATTCGAAAACGACTTTACAGAATAGCCCTACTGATTCAATTTTAATATAACTTTGCCCACGGTGATTAGTTTTCCGATTTGAGAGATATTGTTCGAGGTTTTAAATAGAGATGGCGCTGTTTCAAATTACTTTGCTAAATGATAAAACTAATATGAAATACATACCTTCGAATTCCTTATCAAAAGCATGCTCAGCTGAGCCCCCGGCCGTGCTCGCCTTTGATCCCTCTCGCATCTCACAAAATTCACTTCACATTAACTAAATTTGCACATAAAACACCAAAACCACTATTTCATAAATATGTAAAGCGCCACCTATCGGACACTGCACTAATAACTTTCACTTATAACTATTGATTTACCTGAAACAAAGAAATATATATTAATTTTAGATTTTTTATAAACATTCCTTTTTATTTGTATCACCGAGCGACGATGGTCCAGTGGGTAAGAGGCTTGAGCGAGTGGGTCCGGGTTCGAGCCTGACCCTCCTGTGGAGCCTTGAAATGGATTTTTCTTAATTTCTAAGTGCACCCTAAGCACAAGACCATCGCGACATCGGTGAAGGAAAACATCGTGAGGAAACCTGCCTGATGAGATTAAGAATCCTTGAATGTGTGTGAAGTTCATCAACCCGCATTGGGCCTGCACTTCGGGATACTATGGCCCGATACCCTCCTCGCCTGATTTCGAGGAGGAGACCCGTTGGGCCGTACCCAGCAGTGGAACTTAATATATGAGTTGCTACTTTACTTTACTTTTTTACCTTAAGCGTCCTCATGATTATCAACACTTATAGATTGTAGTTAAGCCTCTTTCGATGAACGCCAGAATGGCAGATTAAGAATACCAAAGTACTTCTTTTTAGGTTATCAAATTCGCAGGATTTGAATCTACGAAAGGGGTCGTTTTGGACTTGCTGATCAAACTTTAATATTAATATAGTAATTTAGTACATCTAAAATGAACGTTTTAAGTTAAAAGCTATCACTGCAACGTGGCTCCTATGTAAATGTATTTCCGAAAATATGGCTGTCTAGAGATGTGCCATTGTTACTAATATACAATATTTATATCGATAGAAATAATAATCCTGAATATTTTAGAAGGTCGTCAATTGTTCAAGTAGTCTTTAAGTTCGGATCCATATCTTACATAATATGTTAACCTAATAGGCTAGTGTAATTTAAATTCAATATCTGATTCTATAAATAAACCAGCATCTGTGCTACGACAAGAAGTCAGTGTTTCCCTTAAATCATGTACATTTCTTACACATCAATAACACATTTATGTAAATTCAAGTAAATTATTTCTATCTGAAGAGGAAAGGATATCGGCCTGCTCTCCATACAGACGTAGTCGACTTTATCCTCCCTGGATAATGACATTAGATCAAATGTTTTATGGACCAATAAACCTTTGACTGCCTTATACATGCCTCTATGTCTTGTTTTCATTTCTTATTGTCATAAGGAGCCTTCAAAAACTTGCCTTTTCGAAAACTCATTACAAAAAAATAACTCAACTTTAGAAATCAACGAGTACATAGCTCAAGATATTTTGTATTATAAAAAAAACAATAACTGAGCATGTTTTAGGGAGTCTGGGGATTGAAGTGTCCACTACGAAAGGCTGTTTTGGTTAATAATAAGGACAAATATCCACTTAAAACGCAGTTTTTCTTTTCTTGCTTCAAAGCGCGGCGGTTGAGTACAACGAGACAAAAACATTTTATTAAACTACTCATTTTCTAAATCTATCGTTTCATTCAAAATAATATTAACAAAATTATCGACATTCACAACACTAGTGTAGTTTTCATCTCTACGAGGTTTTCGTTTCGCTGAAATACTTTAACTCTTGCTCGACACCTGCCTGTTGGCGTGTGGGTTATATTAAAATGGCCGTTTCGAAACATCCCCAATAAATACCAAATTAAAATTTAAACGGGAAAATAATTGACGGTTTATTTTGACATTTATATGACTTCCATGATCTTCCAAGATTGAATGGAAATATGAAGTAAAAAGGTTTTAATACAATGCAATGGTTAAAGGCGGATCCAGATTTTGGCGACAGGAGGGGGTCACATATTCGTGGTCAAGTCAATAACTTATGATTTTGATAACAATAGATACAAGTAAAAAGTAGGTATTTTATTTATGTACGTAAGTACTGTACTTAAAAATATTTATTCTTTATTGTACACTTGAAAAACTTATTTAGTGGTCCACCTAAGTAAGGGGGTCATGGCCACCATAACCCCCCCTGGATCCACCGTTGGGCCAACGGATAAGCAAGCGTATCAGCTATACTCAGTGATCACTTCCCAGCAAATGAAATGGCTGTCAGTTTCCCTAAATATTTTACTTATTACTAATAATATTATAAACGTGAAAGTTTGTAAGTATGGATGTTTGTTACCCTTTCAGGTAAAAACTACTGAATGGATTTTAATGAAACTTTACAATAATATAGCTAATACATCAAAATAACACATAGGCTATCATTTATCCCCGTACTCCCACGAGAATGGAAAGTACGCGGATGAAACCGCGGGGCGCTGCCAGTTTGGTATAAATCTTCTATTTAATATAATATTTAGTCTAAGGGCCTGTTTCACAATCTCCAGATAAGTTCCGAATAGGCTATTCACAACATATATGACAGATAGAGTATGGAGTATCTGTCAAATATATGTTGTGAATAGCCTATTCGGAACTTATTTGGAGATTGTGAAACAGGCCCTTAAGTAATTAAAATATATATTTATTATGAGCTCAAAAAACGTGTTGGATGCGAGTGACAAGGGATCGGTCGTCTTGGCGTTCATTCAGGGAGGCCTATGTTCAGCAGTGGATGGATAAAGGCTGATGATGATGATATTACTTACGATCTATTCTGTTATTTTAATTGTTAATTAAATGTTGTCGTAAACATATCTATTGCCGGCACTCGAATCCAGGACCTTGCGTCCAATATTCTGACCAACAAAGACAAGACGATGTCACTCTTTCTCCCTCGAACGTTTTATTTGAACAACCCAAATAAAATACTCAATCACAAACGCAATTATAAGTTTACCGCGGGAGTTGAAAAGTTGGCCGAAGTTAATTTTAACAAAGAAGTTGGGCGCAATCGGCGTAACGAGTCCCGGGGGGCGAGCTATGTATGTACCAACGAACCCGGAGAACAATTTACGAATTAGTTGCTGCTGATGACTACTCTGATATCCTGGGATATAATCAGCGAGCAGCGACCCGCGTATTCATGGCCGGATTTAAAGTAGCCACCACCCTTTTTTATTACGTTCGGTGGCTAGTTTTTACTGGCAAGCCAAATTATTGGAATAATAAAATAAAAACCGACTAGTAATAGGCTTAGAACTTGCGAAGGCTATAAATATAATTAGTTCTTTTACTTGAACTTGGCTTACCACACTACCGCGTATCTAAATTAGTAATCTCTTTTAAATGCATTCATCTGTGTGTACTTAAAAGAGGGAAGAATGTATCAGGATAAGGTAAAAATACATTCGAAGTTAATTTGATTTTATAATAAAGGAAGCATCACGTCGGGGTCACCAATGTGGGTATTATGGTGATAGGCCCCAAAGGGGAGATCTCCGACCGAGCGAGGTGCAATGCTCGGCCAGGCCGAATCCCACTAGATATTGTGTCAGAGGTTGTATATATAGCGACCGGGCGCTGGAATTCTGATAGCGAGATTCAGGATTGTGGCGCTGTGATTGGTCCGCCACATACTAAATATTATAAATAACTAAAGTATGTATGTAGGAGCTAATCTTCGTAACTAATTATGCGATTTAAACTTGTGTCATCCTTAATCTATTCTATCCGTACTAATATTATAAATATGATAGTAGGGATATTTGTTACACTTTCACGTGAAAACTACTCAACCGATCATCATGAAACTTTGTAGACATATTGTCGAAGGTACTAGAAGTACCATTGGATACATTATGAAAAAAAAAGAAAATTTAAAATATATTTCATACATATAGATAAATACGTATGTATTTATGTTATGATATCTTATTATGAAGTATATTATCGTGACTTGTATTGTGGAATTACTCCCGATAGTCAGAAATGTGTCAACCCGCGCCCGGAATACTAATAGCCTCCCCCGGCATCGCTTGCCAAAAGTATTATCTTGTTCATCTTTAATATTAGCATTTCGATTTCGCTTATTATGATTAGGGTTATTCTTAGACTAGATTTCGCCGCGATTGTGTTTAAGGAATGTAAAAAAATAGTACATTATTATGATTCATATTTTTAAAGAAATTATTATTTCTTTTATTATTTTTATAACTAATTTATGGTTATTTTTCAACTTATTCATATTTAATTTTTGATGATCGTAAATTTTATAAAAATACTAACTGTTGCTCGCGGCTTCGCCCGTCCACTTTGATTTACGGACGTATCCGGTTTGATGATGATTATTTTTATAGCCTAAGGTCCTCCTTATTATAACAGCAGTCAAAATCGGTCCAGTAATTTCAAAGATTAGCAAGAACAAACAGACAGACAGACAAAAATTGAAAAAAAAATGTTATTTTGGTAGATACGTACACCTTCGGTTTAGGTATCTACCAAAATCTACCATCTGGCGAGTCAAATATATAATCTTATGCTACATGCATAAAGCGGTTATTTTATCAATACAAAATATAGACACTCCAATTTTATTTATACTTATGTATAGATTGGCTTTCGTTCAATATAAGGTCAAGTGCTTTTAACTGTTCGACCGGAGTGGACGAATAGGGTGATGATGATGATGATGATGATGATGATGATGATGATGATGATGATGATGATGATGATGATGATGATGATGATGATGATGATGGTGATGGTGATGATGATGATGATGATGATGATGATGATGATGGTGATGGTGATGATGATGATGATGATGATGATGATGATGATGATGATGATGATGATGATGATGATGATGATGATGATGATGATGATGATGATGATGATGATGATGATGATGATGATGATGATGATGATGATGATGATGGTGATGGTGATGATGATGATGATGATGATGATGATGATGGTGATGATGATGATGATGATGATGGTGATAATGATGATGATGGTGATGATGATGATGATGATCATAGATATAGGTATAAGACACCAAGTTAAACTAGTCCCGTAGTAGGACGACTAGAGTATTAAGACCTAAATGTACTGAAATTCGTTTATTAGCTTTCAAAAGACCTCAGCCCTTTTTCCCTTGGAGGCTAGACGAATTGGACTAGATCATAATCTAGATTCCAGACTATATAAGATAGTATAATCTATATTTTATTAATATTCCAGTCTTGTGAGAGATTTATGAATAAAATCAGCTTGGAATTTGCAGAGTCACCCGCGGAGTATTTCTTCGATGAGTCGGCAAACGTCCCGTTTTGTTTCGATAAAAGCCCGTTCAAAGGATTTTTGTTTGAATATCTGAGGATTAATACTTGATTGAAGAACTGGCCGCTTTTCTTTTTCAAGGTTGAACGTCGGGAAAAGCCTTTGTACAAATTGTGACGCGCAAAAGAATGTACAGTCGCTATGAAGGAGTTGTATTTCTATTTTTGAAACAGTATTTAAATTCTGTTTATTCCCCTATAATAAAACAGTAATATAATACATATTGTTACTGTTTTATCATACTTTTTATTACTTTAGTTCCATATTTGTTCGTTTATATGTATTTATGCTGTGTATATCATTTATTTATTTCATAGTTATATACTTTTGTATATTATATATACTTTTATCATAATATCATAATATCTCGACAGTTTATTAATATTTATTTATAAAATAAGCATAATAATAATGGGAAGTAATTAAATGAACGGCATTATAAATTTTGGAGGGGCAAAAAAAAATCGGCATTTAAATAATTTGGCTGACATACAAAGATTTTGTACGCAATAAAATAAAGCTGGTAGCAATTCTTGTTCCGCAAATAATTTTGATAATGGTCAAAATTAAATCATAAATAAGCAGCTTACAATATTATGACCTCGCATAATAAATATTCGCCTGACAAAATAACTGCTTCAACGGCAAGATTTAAATATTGCGCGGTAGAAAAACATGTCTACAAGCAGAATATTTGATTGGTATACCTATTAAAAACATAACGAGCAAAATAACCAATTAGATTGCGTTTGTGTTTAAAAATAAGCAACATACGTTAAAAGTGGGCGGAGTAAAAGCAGGCGCGTGACACGAGGAGCCAATCACGTGCGAATATTATCATTTGATGTTTATGTTTGTGTTATTAACAAATAACAGTCAAATAATTGCAGTGATAACAGGTTTTAAATTAGTTTCTGTGTTTTACGAGTAAAATGATTAATTATCAATATAATGAAGAAGGAATAAAAGTGGTTCCCGACTACGAATCGGATGGTGAATGCTGCATTGACTATGAAATATCGGTGCCGGTTACGAAGAAGAAACCAAAACTGTCTTTGGACTGGAATTTAGTTCAAAAGTTTGATAACTTCAAACAAGCCAAAATATCCATGAATACTGAAGGTACTTGGTCACGAGATTATTGTCATCAAACAGAAGAAGGGAAAAAGATATATTATAGGTGTAATAAGTTGCAACGTCGTGGTCCGTATTGCTCCTCAAGAATGTATTTGTTATTCGAAAGCACCTCAGATTCAGTGTTGATGTTCAAAACGAATGCTTATCATGACCATGATGACAAGAAGAAGTATGCCTCGTCGTACGGAATAAGTGACACCGTGAAGAATGAAATTAATCATTATAAATTTCAAAAACCTTCTTTAACGTTTGATAACTTATTGATTGTATCATTTTTATAAGAATAAAACATTTTGTTTATATTTAATTTTAAAACTCATTATTTAAGAAGTTGTTTTTTTAACTTTGATTATAATTTTATTAGAAAGATAGGTAAGTATAGCTTAAACACTAATGTGCTTACTACATTGTTTTATTATGTTTTGATTTATATCAATTATATTTTATAAGAATATAAAACATCTTTTATTAATTTACACTCCTATATTACTTACATCAAAAGTTACCAATATCACTTTTCAAAACTTGTAATATTCAATTCAATCATTACCTACAATAACCTCCTCCTTTTTGAAGTCGGTTAAAAATTAAATTAAAACGTTCAATTTTAACGGTTCAAAATTAAGCAACAATGGATCCACAATTTTATATCATAACTAATAAGACACGCAGCTCCATGGTTAACACTATCCGCTCGGCTCAAGCCCTACGCTATCGTTCCTAAGTTCAAATCCTCAATACACCGTTAGCAGCAGACAACTTTTTTCTTATGTTTGTTTATTTATATACATTTTTAAATAATATTTTTTTGGTATTACAATTACAAATACGATTTACAAACTAAAATATTGTATAAAAAAATTTGAGGATCTACTCTTTCCTATTTGTTGAGGACAAATTTATAACGAATCGACTTTACAAAAAAAAATATGACTTTTAACGTAAAACGAACTAGAAGCGAGTGAAGTTACCCATATGCAACATCACACCCTTATAGGTTTGCGTCATTTGCCGCTAGATGGTGTTGTAAGTATGTTATTGAACAAAATTATAAAAATTGAAAAATAAATTTTTTAATAAATTATATTATCATTCTTAATAAAAGACTAGTGAATTAATTCAGGTCATGACATCGACAAATCCTGTGTTCATCAGCGGTCCGTCCACTAAACGCTGATATGATGATGATTTTTTTTTCTTAAGATTTTATTTTCTTTCAGATTCGTAGATTTATGTAGATAGTAGATAGATTATGCAGGTAATAAAAAAATGTAGGTGGTGTGTACAATAAACAAGCAGTTCAAAACTTGCAATATTAATTAATAAATAATAAATTAATAAAGTTATGTATATGATAAACGTCGGTTTACTGTCACTGCGTTTCAGCAATGAAGCGTTCAATAACTATCAAACCGATAAGCAGTTCCATAATCTGCCATTAGATGGGTCTGCTTAAGAGATCAAGTTTATGATTTGACGTCTGTCATCGGAGGGGACTTGTCTTTGTCGAGCGTCATCACCGCGATGCTTGGCTCTGACGAGTCCTGGACGGCAATGGCCTCTTTCTGCGAGACAGTGATGTCCCAGAAGGAGGCCGACGAACGGGTGAGAGAGGAGGCCGCTGACGTAGCCTCCCCCCGTAGACGACGAACGGGGGTGCGTCGGAGGCGCTATTTAATGCGCCTTCAATAAAGCCCCTGTGCTCGTGTCGGGCTCGGGATGGGAACCCGGGCCCAGCTTAAGACACGACGTCGTGGGGACTGCCAAGTCGTAGCCGGGCAGTCCCCCTATTGTGGAGAATCTGGTCTTTGCCGGGACCAGTCTGTCGCTGAGGGTATCCCGTCGCCTGCACAGATCCGGGTCCCTCAAATATAGCGGCTGAAGGCTCACGCAGCGGTTTTAGTGGGGTAGGGCACCCAAATGCGAGTCCCCACACACGCCAGCGAGCCTACCCAGGCCCTGGTATGGTCGTAAATGATTTCCGCTGCGTCATCAAAAAAAAAAAAAAAAAAAAAAAAAAAAAAAAAAAAAAAAAAAAAAAGAGATCAAGTTTAAAATTTTTACTAGTTAAAACTAGTAATAATCCTTTTACTTTACGAGAATATTTTATTCAAGGGTAAATAAGCATTGTTTTAGTTATAAATTATTAAAATTCGCTATTTATCAGCGAATGAATGAACGACATCGTAGTCATTTTTTTTTAAATAAACGTTAAAGTCACTGATGTAAGGTTTATGTAATTTTCTTGAAGCAAAACGCCAAATAAAGTTATGAAATCGATAAATGGCACACATTGGTCAGTTAAGTTAAGGCAAGTTTAAATGGAGTTTATCTTTTATTGCGATGTTCAGAAACGCAGTTTCTTAGGTTATAGAACCAATAGCGCTAATGAATAGATAAACTGCCGTTAAAAATTCCTCAGAAACCGGGCATTAATCATTACGTACAAAAATTAAATCAAAACATTTTAACGGTTCAAAATTACCCAAGAATGTATCCACAATTTTAAATTAAATAGCAACTAGTTGCGTAGCTCAATGGTTATTACTCTCCGCTCGGTTCAAGCCGTATGCTATCGTTCATAAGTTCAAATCCTCCATATAACGTTAGCTGCAAGCGACTTTTTTCTTTTGTTTGTTTATACATTTTTAAATAATATTTTTTGGTATTACAATTACAAATAAGATTTTCAAACTAAAATATTGTGAACAAATTATAAAAATTAAAGAAGAAATTAATAAATTATATTATCATTCTTAATAAAAGACTAGGGAATTAATTCAAATCATGACGCTAAATCATGTACACTGGGATTACTGTAACGCAGAATTGAATGAAAAAGAAAGTTGCTTGAAGTTATATTCATGCTACTTATATATATATGCAGCACAAAATGATTTTTTTTGCTTACCCTTTAAGTGCTTACCAAAATTTTATTAAACGGGGACAGCACATTGCCCCTCATTCAATTAATATGCCATCCGAAAATAATTACAGGGATCCAGAATGACACAAGCTTGCTGTTTGATTTTAAAATGTTTGCTGCACATAAGTTGCCGCTCAATTAGTTATTTCTGCTACCAGATTATATTTTTCTGCTCACAAAAATATGAATATTATGCTAGTCGTTTAAATAACACCCAATAATAATTAGTCTGGCTTTAAATACTGTTACATAAAACTTTTCTTTTTTTTCAACATTTTTGAAGATTTGAATTTGGAACACGTATATTATTTTAAAAACTTCCTTCGATTTTGCGCGATTTCACATATTTTATTGTGTTCACTAAGTGTTTACTACTAAACTACAATATAGAATGGGGTGTTTAATGGAAAATAGGATTGCAGTGATCGCCTCGCACAAAGTGGGTATAGAGCCGTCGGTCATATTCGTATGGGTCGTATGATCGTATATCGTACTATCCACAACATCTCGTCTGTCGAAGACCAGTCGGGGCGGCGGTGAACTGTTAAAACTACAAAGGCTGTTAATGCTGTCAAAGCCAAAATTCGTTTAAACTCCTATTTTTTCGCTTCTTAATGGAATCTATAAATCTTATCGAGAAATGACATTCCAATGGACCCCCATTTTATGTTGCGCTTATCGTGGACCCCCTTCGAGTCTTCCGTGTACCCCTGAGGGTCCACCTGGACCACTTTGGGAATGCGCTAGACTCTTGCGTATTATAAAACAACACCTGAATCTTTACAATTAAAGAGAGTGGATCGATCAAAACGCCTATGTCGCGATACGCAGGTGAAAGACACAGAAATATCCACTTTACCGATGAAAAAAAAGGTTCACAATTGAAGAACACTAGTTCCGGACTTTATAAGACCTGAAGACTGGCACTCGTGCCTGGCCAATGTACTAAATCAAATACTGTGGTCAACCATTTCAATATGTGTGAATGTAATATATTGTAGCAGGCTGGTGTACTTGTCAAGAGAAAACAAATGTATGCTATAACATGGCTTAGTTTGGCTTATGTTTTAGGCTTATCGATAGTAAGGCCCCGTTCGCACGAACGATTTTTTAACGAGCGTTTAAATAGTCTAATCTATTGTTTCAAAGTGTCAGGCTAACTTATGGTTATGACGTTCATTACTCATCAAAGGAATTCTATTCTTTTGTTTGGCTAATAATAAGGCCTTCATTGGCGGCCATTTTATCGCGGCAAAATGTGCTGGTCAAAAGAACACATTCTGTGAATCCCTTATATAATATAGGTTTATAATCGTAGACAGAAAACGTTATAACGTAAAGTGTACTAATAAGTGCGCGAATTATTGTGTTTTTTTAATGTAGTTATTTTCAAAACTACTCATCAACTAAAAAACGTAATGTCTATATTAAGTAAATAAGAGAGTAAAAAGTAATTGAGTAATCTACACTAATATTATAAAGAGGAAAACTTTGTTTATTTGGAACTATCGGTCGGATTTTAATGAAACATTTCAGTGTTCGATAGGTCATTTATCGGTAAAGATATATCATCCCGCTACGATCCCATTGTAAATCTTAGTTAACGCAGGCGAAGCTGCGGGCAACAGCTAGTAGTTTATATTGAGATTTGAGCTATGTTAACTCTGTGGCTAGTAAAACATAGGCTAAGATTATTCACCAGTCCGGATTCGATTCTACCGATTGAACTTAAAGACCATCAGGCCTAAAAGTCTAGACCTTTCGAAAAAAAAGACAGTCCGGATCTGAAGTTGTCATTGTGTGATATAAGCTAAAAAAATATTCGTTATACCGTATCCGAAATTGACATTATGTGCTATACGCTAAGAAAATATAAAATCTGATATTGGCATTGTATGATATGTGCCATTGAAATAACCATCACGTATCTTTTGGATAGGCAAGTAATTACAGACATATTTGTTTATACAAAATATTTGAAAAAAATTATTACGTCTTATCTGGTTATCAGATCGGTGAAGGACAATCTTCCACGGCTCTCAGACCATAAAATCATTCATCAGTCTTGATTCAGCTGTAAATAAACCACGCAAAGCAGCGGACATCAGCTAGTATAGTTATAATGATTGTCCCAGTTACAATTGACGAAACGTCAAAGCCCTAATGAAAACAAAATGAAAAGTCTCTTACATTTATTCCCTCAAACCCGCCATTCAAACCGCGAACGCCCCTCTCATTTTCAAACTGTCGTCGCTTTAATAAGAATTTCTCTTTTTTATACGAATATACTTTTATGGGAATTGTTTGTTAACGTTTAGAGATAATTTGTTTTTGTACCGTTGACGTTTCAAGCGAGACACCGCGTGTTGACATTTAGACATTTGTATTGATTCAGCCCCCGTTTGCACGAGCGTTTAAAAGCGTCAGGTTAAAACCCGCAGACTTTCGAGTTTGGCATTCTCAATTCGAATTCGATTCTATTCGATAGAATTGGAATTCGTAGAACTATGAAATTTGTATCAGTAGCCTACCAGTTCACGGTATAATGTCATAGTTAATTAACTATGGCACCAAACGTTATTCTAAATACGAGTAACTCATTATGATTCTTAACGTACTTAGTGTTTTTTTAATTGGGAAAAGAGCATTTGCATCATGGCAATTTGAAATAAGAATATATTGAAACAATTTCAGATCAGCCCCCCGGCCCCCTAGACAAATGGTAAAGGCTCCGATTCTATTCAGTTACGATAAACGATTACTCCATAGGGTTGTTACCAGGTTAAAGGAACGTTTATATAGACACATTAAGATTTTGTGTTGTTTGTAAAAACGTCTAAAAATCTATGTGCTACGTTTAACACGAATATTATTATCACATATTCCTTGAGTCAAGTCACAAGTTTACAAGTCGTAAGCTAGTTTCATTCCCTTACAATAAGTATTTCTATTCGTTTAGCGTTTCTAACATCATAGGATGATCCAACCGGATCACCCCATTTCCGATGACGCATAACGGTCACTAGGACCATTAGCATAGATCCAACCGAAAAAAAAAATCATTTAGCGTTTGTGCCTCTTGTCTAGGGGGCAGCTCCTTGCTTAGGATTTAAAATGATAAAACCTTAGATTAATAATATGTCTAGATATAGTGTCGCGCGGAAAACACGCCCAAAAAAATAGAGTCTAACTGTTGGCCTCTAAATGCTTTCTCCGTGTTTAGTATCCGTCCTGCTGTCATAGAATACGCATGAATTGTTACGCATTATTGTTTTTATTTATAATGAAGGTTTGTGTTGAAGTGTAACGAGATTAAAAAGGATGATTATGGGAGAACTGTAGAAGCTGGTATCACTATTCACGAACACATCTTTGAAAATGTTGGCCTGTTTTTTTTGTTTTGATTGTAGGGCGACACTCCATCTAGACATATTAATGATGTAAGGGTAAAACCTACCCGAACCCTATTAACTAAGCACACAGGCTAACAGGCTACATACCTATCCACAAATGCAAAACTTACGGACATAATATTTTTGATACATCAAGTATTCTAAAAAACCACATTACCAGAATAACCCAGAAGATTCCGTGACATATTTATGAAAGATAAGTTCGTCCCGCAGTTCGGTCCCACAAACGGGGCCTTATTAAAAATGAATCTCAAAAGCTTTGTATCCGAGCCCTTAGGACTTGTTTATAATACGTGTTTTTGGCCGCTTTTGTATTTTAATATTATATTCGTTTATTTTTTGACACTGGACTTTTTTTTGTTTGCAAATAAAACAATTATTGTCTGTTTTGAAGTGTTTGTGGAGAACGCAAGCGAGAGACTCGTTAGTCCAATATTGTGATGTTATGTTTTCCAAGTTATGATAAAAAAAGGAAATACTTTTCTTTAATCGATGGTCAAGTACCTAATCATAGATTCTAATCACTATTATATATAAAAAAATCACATTTTAATTCAGCCTTTATTTACGTATAGAAATTGTCTTTGCTGTCTTCTTTGGCCGGTCCGTGTTTGATGTGAGTGGCATGGGGCTGTGTGATCTTGGCGTTCATTGAGAGGTATACATTCAGCAGTAGACGGATAAAGTGATGATGATGATGATATAAATTATATAATCAATGGGACTAATAACTAGATCTAAATATATTAAATAGTACAAGGCATATCAAATCTAGGTTGCCTGGAAGAAATCACTATTTAAGTGCTAAGGCCGCCTTTGTGCCCTACTTATTTTTATTTTTTTTATTATATATAAAGTTTTTTTTTTCTCTGTATTATCTCGTAGTGCACAATAGAATATTTCATTCATTCATTCATATATAAGCCTAACATAGCCGTCCCGGTAGGTATAGTAATCGCAGTAGGACAATTCACGATTTAATTTTATGCTTATTCTCGCAAGGTTAAAATAAGCGAAAAGTAATCAGCATATTTTCAAATCAAGAATACGTTTGTAACTTATTCGTAAATGATGTCGCAGATGAGTTCGACGTTCCAACTGATATCAGAAATACCTCATCAAATGTCGCCACTTTACTCGTACATTTCGAGGAGAGAGCGCTAGAGTCTCGAATCACTAGCATAGAATGCCAATTAGGGAAATTGCAGGTTCAGATTTTACGTTTTTTTTTTACGAAATCCACGGCGAGAATTTGGGACAGCGTAATTTAGAACTTTCAATTTGTTTTACTCAAAATTCGTAAAACAACTCTAAATCAATAATATTTTCATCAAAGTGGCTTGTTTTTTTAATTTCATCACCATTGGCACCTTTTACCTTATGACATGGTCCTTTTAAATGAACGCTAAGACGGCCGTTCGCTCGTATCTAGCTAGGACGGGAGTCATGGTACGATGATTATGATTAGTTTTAATACTGTAAATATATAGAAGAATACAAGTCGGATCTAGGTGAATACATGCAAAATATTTTTTTAACCCCCGACGCAAAAAGAGGGGTTTTATAAGTTTGACGTCGATGTCTGTCTGTGGCATTAACTCTTAAACGAATGGACCGATTTCCTTGCGGTTTTTGTCGGTAGGATAAAAGTGTAGAATTATTTTCGCAATTACCAGAGGGAGGGATGCGCCGCGCTCCCGGTTGTATGGACACCATCTTGTTTTATTTTGAAACAGCTTTGCTGTATAGAGAGAAGACAGGCAGTGTACTGGCGCCAAGACATAACATCATATTCTGACTCAGAATAAATGAGAATTAGCTGGGCTCATCGACCACATAACCCATAGACTCCTAATAACAGGGGAACGGGTTCTGGCGACACATCTGACTTGTAGTTCCGATGGAAGCCGTAAGCAATGTACACAAACTATCGTGTCGTCTCATTCTTTCCCGTTGCGAAATAAATCCATTTCTTTTTAACGTTCCGTGATTGGTAATATATTATGACATTGAATTAGCTAATCACAGCATTGCAACCCCTTTCGTCTCACCTCAGCTAGTTGCCAGAATGCATTTAATACGAAAAATCAAACATTAGGAGTATAGGCTGTGTGGTCGATGGCTGGGCTACTTCTAGGTAAAAGGTTTATCCGTGTTCTAACTAAATAATATAAAAATATATTATATTACATTATAATATATAAATTAGCAATATATCCTGCGAACCATGCAGTCTTTACAGAAAGTGTGTGAGTGCACGCATCATCATCTGCCTAGCCTTTTCCCATATTGGGGTCGGCTTCCAGTCTAACCGGATTAAGCTAAATACCAGTATTTTACATGGAGCGACTGCTGTCGGACCTCCACAACCCAGTAACTGTAACTCACTGTGTGAGTGCACGCATATGCATGCATATAGCACCGCCCACCTTTCCCACACTGCATATGCGTACACTTACAATCTTGCGACACTTTCTGTAAATACTACATGATTCGCGGAATTGCTAGGTAATATATAATGTAATATATTTTGATAAACGCATTTCCGCAAAGTAACACCTGATTGTATTTACTATCTTCAAATAATATACAATTTGGTTTGTGTTGTAGAAGAATATAAGACGGAGTCTCCCGTGACCATGGTTGCTGTAAAGTATCCGAAACGTCGGGCTTGTAAAAAACTAAATAAACCGCGATAAAATCCGTAAAAGTTGTTTCATTATAATGAGTGAAATTCGCGTAAACATAAGAAAACAATATAAGACGGGTTATCGCAATTTCGACTTTGGTATGTTTTGTAATTATTTTTATGTGTACATTAAATCGAATAATAAAATTAAATAACACAAACGACAATCTGTGTTGCCATTTCACGTGAGATTCAGAATAATTAATTTCAATAAATTTGTCGTTGGCCTATCTAGCAATCTAGGTATTGTTTAATAAGCTAAAGATTTTTTTTTGTTTGAACGCGCTGATCTCGGGCACTACTGGCCGGATTTGAAAGATTATTTCAGTGTTAGATAAAATAAAGACTATAGGCTATATATCATAACGGTAAGATACCGTTGTAAATCTTAGTTAGCGCAGACGAAGCTGCAGGCTACAGCTAGTTAAAATATATAAGTTTTATTAAAAATAAATATTTTTCTTTAATTATAATATAGTGCAATAATGTCTAATATTAGAAAACGTAAGATCCATTTAGTACCAACAAAAGTAATGTGGTGTCGTGGGACACCAGGTAGGAACGAAGTTCCTTCGGCTAAAAAGAAAAGTATTATACACTACTCGCTTGTGTATGCGACTGTCGCGCATGCGCACGTCTCATTTAACGCTTTTATTCCACGCACTTGTTCTTACGGTTTTACTATCACATTTTTTTCAGTTCGGCAGCAAAATACCTATCCCCTCCAAGCCTGCCCTAAGGAACTTCGTTCCAAAAATAAGCTTGAGTAATAAAGAGGTTACTTCATGTGTATATATTTAATATATTTTTTTTACCCTAGTAAATCAACTTGAAACATTTGTTTTTAGTTGAAACTGTACGAGACATCACTAAATTGAGGAATTTTACAGTGGCAGCTGTTTTGCGGCGAATGTTAGACATAAAACCGTGCAATTGCTGCACGGCCGTAAAACTAAAACTATTTATTGCTATTGTGAATCAAATGCAAGCGAAACGTAAATATTTCAATTATAAACACGATTATTTAAAATTAATATGAAATTAACAAATCGCAATCGCTTATTTAAATAAATTCACTACATTCACACGAAATTTGCCTTTGTTTATTTTACGGCAATGTTTTAACTTAAAAGGGACTGGGAGCTTAGACAAAGTAATATTACAAAAACAATAACGAAATTCGTAAAGAATAAAACGTATTATACAAGTCGTTATATTGACACAAGTTGCGCTAAATCACGTGGTCAATCGTTACCGTTACACAATCACATACTGTCTTTGGTTATCGATCGTTATTGTCAATATATTATTGGCTAAGAAATCGAAATTGATAACTCAGAGACGACGACGAATTTCGGTATTTTTCCGCTACGAAACAATGTTACTTTCATACTGAAAACGTCGGTAACGTTAAATTCTTCACGTGCAGATAATTTTTGTCTCTCTTTTCTAGGCAATTGATTAGAGTTTGGCAAAACCCTGAGCAAGAATGGTCTAGCGGGTACGGGCTCGGCATCTTGAGGGATCTGGGTTCGATCCTGACCCCTGTGGTATCTTGAAATGGGTTTTTCAAATTTTTTACATAAGATTGTTCACTTAACGGTGAAGGAAAATAACGTAAGGAAACCTACATGCCTGAGATTAAAAGTCCTTGAATGTGTCCAATCGGCCCTCAAGACTATCGACATATTTTTTGATGAATTCCACTTTATGTATACTTTACTCTGACTTTTTGTTGCATTGTTATTATTAAATCGCGCTTTTGTAAAGATACTGGAAGGTGTTTGGTATAGCTGGGAAGTTCGATGGCCCAACATCCTCCTCGCTTGATTTCGAGGAGATCCGTGCCCCGTACTGTGACATATAATGACTGATATTATTTATTATTAAACCATAAGCATTTTTTAAGAAATTTGTAAAAATTCTAACAAAAAAATAAAATATAAGTGTTCTATATGAAGGTGCCCTAATATATTTTATATGTGAGATGTCGCTCACATCAACAAAGGGCTTTTTTAATTGGATCGAGCGACGCACATGAGCTTATCGAATTTGACCCAGCCAATGGCTATTTAGACCTTAGTTTCTTGTTTTTTAGGCAGAGAAATGTCTACTAACCCCTGTATGTGCTTTGCAGTCGGTCATCTTGACGTTCATTATGGAAGACATGACGATGGTGATGGTTATAATGATGATAATGATACCATCATTATCATCATCATGATGATGATGATGTTCTTACTGGTCATAGTTCCCTTGGCATAAGAGAAGGAGCGACCTCGAGAAGAACGGAGGCAATGAAGCGGAAAACCAAAGAAGGTAAAGAAGACCATCGCAGATAGCAGAACGCACTATCGGCAGACACCGAAGGCGCATCTGTACCGTCCGCCCCAGAAAGGGGAGAAGGACTAAGGGACAAGTGGAAAAAGAATTAAATAACTTGTAGGGAACGAAGCGTGCGCACCTGAAGGGCAGAGAACCCAAGACATTAGGATGCGCACTCCCGAGATAAGACCCGTATAACCACGACAGGTTGATAGGGCCATGGGTTAGTGGTGGGACTTGGTCATAGATCCTTATCAACACCTGTTACTTTTGGCGATTGAAACGTGTCGTTAAAAACCTACTGGTGTGATCAAATTGAAAATCTGAGGTGTGTAAGCTCACCAATATGTACATAGAGGCAGTACTTGGTTAGACTATACACACTTAAGCGACTACTTACGTTACTTTGCTGAAATTCATTCTAAAAAAAAGATATTAAAATATATATTAATTAGCAATATCCTATATTCTATCAGATACCACATATACCAAAGTGCACGAGCGAAATGATTTTACATCGAATTACGAATTGGGAGCCGTGTAACCCTATACAAAGTTAATTAAAACTTCAAAGGGGAATCGATAAAATAATTTGGCGCGAAATCATCTCTGAGAGGCGAGGCGTGAAGTAACATGATTTAGTAATATCCTATCGAATGTCGAATACAAATCTTATTTGAGTTCGTTTCGGCCATTGTCGGAGACGTGAGACAAGCGTTGATCAGGATCCATTATCCATCCAGGTTGGCTTATGAAAAAGTTTCAGTATTGAGTTCCTTCCTTACTTTCAATATTTGGGTATTGACTGTTACTTGGAGTATTTGATTGATTTTTTGATTTGATCTGTCCAAACGATTTCAGCCATGCAACCACTTACGACTTCTGGCAGAATTCAGCGCTGATGCGATCGGAGACGTATGTAGCCTACTTTTTGCGGTGAAACTCGGTGCACACTGAGGGCACGTGAGTACCCCGTTAACAAAGTACGTTAAGGCAGCAGACGTACCTTTAACCGGTCATTTTTGGTATCAAAGGATTATTTAGAACATTACTGAATACTGGAGCTTGTGGCTCAGTGGTAATAGACGCGCGGATCCGTTCACCAGGCTAAGCAATGGTTGTCGAGGGTCGCCCGTGGATAACTCTCCTCCTCCCTTCCATAAAGATTGTCCACAGATTATTGATTATTAGATTTATTATTATTATTATTATTTATTATTTTATTATTCCTTTTCAAAATCCACTGAAAACTCACAAGCCGCACGAAACGCGACAACACAGCTGTCACTTTACGTTGGTATCATGTGAACAAGGAATAGCACCCCGGTCCAATGCGGTGTTTGTTACTAAACTCCACCGACCGAGAAGAGACCGAGAGATAGTGTTGGACCGATTTTCATAAAATTTTGTGTGCACGTCGGCTAGATTGGAGAATCGGCCAACATCTATTATACATCCCTCTAAATGATGGGTGGTCCCCTAATTTTATTTTTATTATTTTTTGGACAATTTTTTTGATTTTATTTTTTTATGATGTGCCATTAAAAATACATACAACCATAAATTTTCGCCCTTTTGTAGCAGCTAGTATTCGTCACAAAAATAGCTTACTCATTGCGGGATTCAAGTCAAATAGCTATGAGAACTACAAGTCACGAATGAACTACAAAAGAGGCACAGTCACTAAAAATACCAGCGCAATAAACATATTTGTAAGGCATTAGAATTGCATGGCAGAACTTCAAACGCTGCCACTGCATATTTTATCAAATCTGCATGCAAAATCCAAGAATGACGTGAAATATATGTTACTATTTTGTATAATAACTCAAGTATTGAGCGATTCAAAGTTTGTAGGTCAGGCTATTTTTGCAAAATTCCCGTCACGTTTCGCCCGTGCCAAATTTTATCGGGACCTGGGAACATAATTTACAAATTAGATACCATAAATTCTTTGTTATATTTTATTTATATGCAAACGTTGCCCTCTGTGATTTATTAGTACATTTGCCATGTTTTTTTTTTCTGGGTTAAATCAAACACCAAAACCTGGCATTTTAATTATTGCCCCAATCATTATTAGCCATTCCGTGACACACAAATTGTCAAAAAATATGGATTAGAAAATTACGTTAAAAAAAGAAAAAAAATCGCTACAGCTTCTGTGATTGGTCGACTACAATTGCATGACGTCATAAATAGTATATTTTACCAACGGATAATGTTTTTAATATCTTTAGGCCTCAATTGCTGATGTGATGCTTTCAGCCTTCACTCTTATACTTATAAGAGAGCGGCGTACGGCATATTTCCTTATTTTGTTCCATCTTTTCTTATTGATTTCTTATTATTAAGAAGGGCGATATTTATATAGTTGTTTCTCATCTGCCGGGCGTCCCGAGAATACAAAGTTTAATATTTTTAATCTTTAATCAAGGCAGCCCAGGTAACTCTAAAAAGCTTTATCGATATGATGAACACACAAACTGAGCGGACCCAGGCTTCATATAAGTTAATCTTTACGCAGGTTTAAAAAACTGGCGATGTAAAATTAGCGGAATCAAAAATGAAAAACACCGAAAGTCGTTGCTTTTTTGTTGCTAATTTTATATCGCCAGTTTTTTAGACCTTTACGAGTATTGATACTTATGAAATTACTAGCAGCGCCCTCAGTTTCACCCGCGTACCTCACATTCCCCCGGGAGTACGGGAATAAGACATAGCCTATGTCACTCGCAAATGACGTAAAATTGGTAAAAGAATTTTCAAGATCGCTTCAGTAAATCCAGAGATTTGTAAGGTTGTAAAGCTTCATTCAAGTTCATTATTATGTTACATTAAAAATGTAGCGGACCAATCAGCGCTACAAATCCTAAATCGCGCTATCGGAATTCTACAGTCCGACTGCTATATATACGACACCGGACACGATAGCAAGTGGGCTTATTATTTATAGACTTAACAAAATCAACATAGGTGTTGTGTTAAAGAGAAACAAACATCCTTACATACATTCGCGTTCTCAATAGTAGCTAGTGAAGCAACCCATATAATATGTCCCATTGTTGGTCAATTATTCTCCTCGAAATCAGGCGAGAAGGCATCCACATTCCACAATATAAGGAGGAAAATGATAATAAATAAAATGTTACTCATATTAATAACTGACAAGGAAGTACATTATATCTCACATTATATCAAATGTTTACGGAAGAAATCGCTGTCAATTACTAGTATATTCAAAGAGGATTTATTCTAACGAAAAACATCGTTAAAAATATCCTTTGAAGGCTGAAATTATCTGTCATTAGGTAAATCATATTTGAAAAGATTGCGAAAATAACCGCGCTATTTGACTAGTAACAGGTCACAGGTTGACAGTTCTCATACATGCTGTGACGACGAGTGCCAATCCTACGATGTAATAATATTATAAACGCGAAAGTTTGTAAGTATGGATGTTTGTTACTCTTTCACGTAAAAACTACTGAATGGATTTTAATGAAACTTTACAATAATATGGCTTATACATCAGAATAACACAGGCTATTATTTATTGCCGTACTCACTATGGGTGAAACCGCGGAGCGCTCCTAGTGATAAATAAATGCATATTGTCATCAAATTCTTTTTTAATCTTACTAAATAGTTCCATGCCATTATAAAGGCTGAACTAATTTATCTTGCACCGGAAGTGAGTGTCAGCAGGAAGCAAGCCTTATTGGCCAGCCGAACACTTCCGGTATCCGTTTTACTCAAATCTGTGACGTTAATGATATTATCTTCTGGTCTTGATTGAGCTTTGATCTAGAAGGTTCTATAGGAATTCTCTTGATGTTATTTGATGCAAAATATCTTCTACTAAAATAGCCTTTGGCCGTTCAACTCCGTTTTTCATATGTTAGATGGATAGGTTATAATAATAATAATATCTATGGACGCTTTTACACCACGTCAATCTGGTTCCTTGGTACGTAGGTACTCGAAGAGACTTATGTTACGGGTACCAGTACAACGGAAATACATATATTTAATACTTTTTATATAAATACTTATATTTAATATTTTTTTATATAATACACATTTTTAATACACATCCATGACACAGGAACACAGAAACTTTTTTGTTCCCTGACGGGATTCGAACCCGCTACCTCCGGCTTGAGCGCCAACGCACTAACCACTGAGCCACAGAGGTCGTCAATAGGTAAACTGGCAGGTGTGCCACCTGATTGTAAGTGATCAACGTCACCCATTAACATATCCCAGTACCCATGCCGGGAGCACGTCACATACACAGCGTATCCCTCCCACTAGTGACACGATAAACTCGAAAACAACTCAACCGATTTGTTAATTCCTTCACCATTAAATGTTATGTTAACACTGAGTGACAGAGGTTTTGTGCTATTTTCTGTTGGAAATTCTGGCCGTGACTCGGATAGGAGGTATCTATGCTTGAGCCTGGAGGGGTCCTACGGGTTCACCAACTAGTGATGGAGGCACTAATTTGGAGATAGGGGGAGGATCTGTTGCGTTAGGGAATCCTTTGTAGCGGTCGGGCAGTCCCTGGCGGCTGAAGGCGATCGCAGGGATTTTAGTGGGATATTCCTCCCCAATATGAGTCTCCATACACGTCATTGTACCCACCCAAGACCCTGGTAGGTGCGAAAACATTTCCCCTGCGTCAACAAAAAAAAAAAAGAAAAAAGGTTTTATGTCATTTCACCGCGTTCTAGTCTAAATCTGTATGCCTACTGTCTCTTTCCAAGGCGTATGGATGTCTTCAAAAACCGTTCAAACTATCTACTCTATCGTTTCCTTGAGTTATTTAAGACAGAACATTCGCTATGATTTTGACTATTTCGGAGGAATTATTTAACATTATCAACGATGTAAAAAAAAAGTATCAACCCTTTATGTCCCACTGCTGGGCACGGGTCTCCTCCTCGAAATCAGGCGAGAAGGGTAATGGGCCAATAGTTCACCGCGCTGGCCCAGTGCGGGTTGGTGAACTTCACATACATTCAAAGACTTTCAATCTCATCAGGCATGCAGGTTTCCTCACGATGTTTGGATGAAGGAAAACCTTCATCGGTGAGCGAGCGATGGTCTCGTGTTTGGGCTGCACTTAGAAATTAGAAGACCGATTTCAAGGCACACACGGGGGGGTCAGGATCGAACCCGGAACCTCCCGCAATAGGCCGAGTCCATCCACCACTGGACCATCGTCGCTCTGTCATGTACATCAACGACGTAGTTCACAAGATTTGAAATAAGAAAATATGCCACGTGTATTTGGCAAGTCCGCAAATACCTTGTAATTCAGCAACAGCTGTAAGTAAATTAACTACAATACTTTTGCGACCAACTCAAACTACTTATGCAAACTCTAATTCGCTAAGTTTGGCCAAGTTTTGCTATTCGTATTCAAAATTAAAGGAATCAATTTGAATTTTGTTCATTAACAAATTCGACTTAGATTTGTTTTACTGTTATTTTTTCTGCTCCTGCAACAATAGTATAAGGTAGTGTTTGTGTATTTCATTGGAGGAGGAAGGAAACACTTTCGTTAGTATAACAGATTGACATTGAGTCATCCATCTGTTATTAGTTGTTGCAAACGACTGTAATCTGTGTACAGCTATTATTAATTGTTGCAGGCAACCGCAGGTAGTAGCTTTTAAAAGTTATCGCAGTAAAGTAGGTGGTCATTAGATTACATTTACGGGTCACTAACCTAGCCTCTATAGTCCTCGCCACTTTTAAAGTCCTGCAACTAATGCCTGAACTAAATTTGACAAGATTGACATCTTGACATCTGTCTGGAGTAAGAAGTTGTGACATTTTAAATTGTTTTACGTGAAATATGGAGCATATAATATAAAGTGAGGTGTAAAAAGTGAAGGCCGTAAAATGATCATTAAAGTGAAATAATTTTGTGAATTAGAAAGTAAAAATAAACAACAATTAACCCCGTTGAATAATATATATTGAATAATAATATAATATAAATATAAGTGACTCTGGCAGAGTCACTTATTTTTGCCTAATCTATGGTTAAAATATTATCATTAACTCTATGCCTACTTTTATCTTATGATATTTTATATGAATATAAATACAAAGTAAAAGAATTAAATCCTTGCTCAGATGAATTATATTTTCAGGTGTTTCTGTAAAAAAGGTCGAATAACAAAAGAAGTAACAATGGCAGCAATAACTTCTGAGAAAATCGTCACTCCTGGCAAAAGCCGAACACATCCGAAGAAGCTTGTTTTAGATGAGTTCTACTAATCGGTTATACGTAAAAAATACGAATGAAATATTTACTAAAAAAAATGTTTTATTTTACTAAAACCTGGCAGGGAGATTTTTATTTTGCTGCTATAATTATTTTTGTCATTATTATCATACTCAGTCTTTATCAATCTGACTAATACTAACCATAGGCCCTACAATTATTTAAATTTTTTATTGTACTAGACTTGGTGGAAAATCATTGCACTATAAATTCTATCGGACTTCTAAAGTGGCGATGACTCTATTTCCATTTCTTTATTTTCTCGATGATAGATCCTGACTGAAACTTGAACGAGCGTCTTTTTTACATAATGTATGCATTATTTTATAAAAATATGACGTTTTCACACATACAAGGTTATACCAGAGTCGGAGAAACTTATAGGGATAGAGCTATATCGATAAATGTAACACGATAACAGACCCGATATTTGTTTACAAGATGTAAGAAACTAAACTACTGCCGGATACTTTTGTACAAATTTATTAACTAATATTATAATACAATACAACATGTTATACGTATTAAGTTTTGCTTGATAATGCCAATGTCTTTAAAATTTTCGAAGCTCTTGTAAAACGGTGACTCTCATCACTCGACAATGAAACGAAATAAACGAAACGAAAAAATATATTTGTATGTTTTTGTTGTATTTATCTATGTTCAAAATGTAATAAATTTATGCTATCGATATCATTAGGGATCGGTCGTCTTGGCGTTCATTGAGGGAGGCCTATGTTCAGCAGTGGGAGGATAAAGGCTGATGATGATGATGATGGTGATATTATTACTTATTTGGTCACAACACTAAAATTATCAAATTAGAACTGTCATCGAGAAAATAAAGAAATGGAAATAGTATAGGAACAGAAATAAATTTAAGATATTCATATAAATACATACATACACCTGCATGACCTGGTTTGACATCTATATTTATCATATTACGCTTGTCGCGATTGGATCCTGCAATACCTGCGTAAAGTGGAGCCTACTACTCGACCAGCCGCTGTCTTCTATACTAATATTATAAAGAGGAAAGATTTGATTGTTTGTTTGTGTTGAATAGGCTCCGAAACTACTTGACCGATTTGAAAAATTCTTTCACTGTTGGGAAGCTACACTATCCCTGGTGAACATAGGCTATATTACATTTTCAAAAGTTAGGGTTTTAAATCTTAGTTGGCGCAGGCGAAGCTGCGTGTAACAGCTAGTGTCAAATAAAATCACACCTTTTAGGTGTTGTTAAAAGTTTTTTAACATAATCATTCAGAACAGGTTTTGTAATTACTGGGCTAGTCCAAATTCGAACTCAAAGCCGATCTACGTTGGTATTTTTGAACTCAAGCCCGATCTTAGTATTTTTGAGCTCAAGCCATAATCTTAATATTTTTGAGCTCAAGCCCTATCTTAATATTTTTGAGCTCAAGCTATATCTTAATATTTTTGAGCTCAAGCCCAACATAACCTCACTTATTTGAGCTCGAGCTCGATCAATTTCATCCTTTAAGATCGTTTTCTATCCGACGGGACAATAATGTAACGTGGAGCTTCTAAATTTTCCACCCTGTCGATCACGGGTTGGTAAAGTTGTCAGTTGAATGGATACGAAGGGTTGCGGGTTCAAATTCCATCATGTGAAATTAATTTATTTGATGTATGCATAGTTGCTTATAATACATGATAATATCTATGGACGCTTTTACACCATGTCAATCTGGTCTCGGTGTAAGTTTCCGAAGAACTTGTGTTATGGGTACCAGACAACGGAAATATATTTAATACTTTATTAATACATATATTTAAGATTTTTATTATATAAAACACAAATTTAATACACATCCATGACCTAGAAACACAGAAAACTTTTTGTTCACTGGCGAGATTCGAACTCGCTACCTCTTGAGCGCCAACGCGCTAACCGCTGGGTCACAGAGGTCGTCACATATAAATATACATTTATCAATTTATATGCCTATTGCCCGAAGACCTTATTATCTCACGAGATTATTACATGAGTATTTCTAATTTTTGTACACATACACAATAACAAGTAAGATAATATCGAAAGCTCTAGAATGTACTACTCGCGAGCAAAGTTGAGGGCGAAAGTTAGTACTTTAATGAAAGCACGAAAGCGTGACAAACTCCATCCACTTAATAACAAATTCGTCTAAGACTTAGAGAGGAAAACTGACACTACCACAACCGCTAAAACAAAGAGATAGACATTTTGATTTTTGAAGTGAAACTTCTTTAGAATCGTTGTGATTTCAAAACGGAAAAAAACGTCAGATAAGAGACACAAATACAAAAGAGCGAGAGAGCAAATGTCGGTGTGTATGTATTGATAAACCTTTTTCAAAAAATTTGCAGCAACCCTATAGAGTTAGCGAGTAAACGCAAAGGAACAGGATCGAGCGTTTGCCACTTGTCTAGACGGGCTGATGAGATTGAAAGTTTTTGAAAGTATGTGTAGTTGACCAACCCGCATTGGGCCGGCGCATCGGTGAACTATGGCCCATTACCCTCCTCGTCTGATTTCGAGTAGGAGACCCGTGCCCAGCAATGAGACATATAAGGGTTGATACTTTACTTTTTTACTTTTACAGAAACTACGTTTAGAGCACTACACTCACACAACCATGCGCATCGACGACACCTCTAAGCGAACCTGGCGGTGCTGTCAGTAAAAAATGCTATATGTGTGGGTTTGTAGTTTTCACTCTGATTGATACTTATACTATGGAAATACTGACGATTTATTTACTAAAGCTTACTCCTCGATAAGAATAAAGTTAATTAAAACGTTGTTTGTCAGCTTCTACTGTCATTGAACGAGTTTATCTTTTTGAAGCTTTTTGCATAAATCTAGCGAACTTTAAACTCGCTGGGGTATTGCGCTTTGAGTGTTTGATCTGCTGCGATATTTATATCTTAGATTTCGGATAAGTAGTGTCAATACCAGCGAGGTGATACTATCCTACATTTTTTTTTATATTTTGAAATTAGAATTAGAATCGATTTTCATAATATATAAGGCCGGGTATGAAAATCAATGGGAGTAAAATCAAACTACGATGTTACACGATGTTACACGAAGATGTCACATGAAGTGTTAAACGAAAAAGGAAGCCTGAGAAACGGCTACCACATCCAAGGAAGGCAGCAGGCGAGTTACAAACTGTATTGTAACAAATTCATTATACATTTAATAAAAATAAATGTATTACGCATGCTTTGAGTATTAAAAAAAATATTTATTTACCCTTATTCATTCATCAGTTTGTTTTATAATCGTTCGTAGGTAGAAAACTCCTGTCGTGCGTCGGAGCTGATACACACACTTTTATTACGTGACAACGTTTTATAATACGATGGAGCCGGCTGCACGAAAAAACATGACTCATGCGGCGTTGCCTCGCTCTGAGGCGTTCCATTTAAGGTTTGAAGTGCAATCAAGAGCGCGGAACGTGCGACAAAGAGGCACAATCGGCCCATCAGTATTTTCTTATGACGTTGTCACGTTCAACTATCGTCAGTAAACCGACATTACAGACAACCGTTTTTTTATTCATATAAGAGGGACAAACTAATATTCAGTTCATGAAATGATAAATGATCGGTTACATCTACAAACACCCGCTACATCAGAAGAGTACCAGGTGTGTTGCCCGCCTTTCAAATATGAACATGCTATCTTCAAGGTCCCTAAGTGGTATTGAGTCGGAGATATCGTAGATGGAAGTTGGTTCCATATAGTGGTCGTACGAGGCAGGAAATGACGCAAAAATCGAGTTAGATTTACTCACATATTTGTATGCCTCAAAAACTTTAATATCAAAAAAACACGACAAATATGATTCTAGATTTAAAAAGCACCGCTATTTTACTAAATTATGCCACTGAAAATATTAACAGTATTCTGGTTAGTTAGCTTAAGATGATTTAGTAATGACAGTACTGGGCCAACACTAGTGGTTGACCTTAATTCTGCGACCAAATATTTTTGCTTAAAAGATAAATAATAAAGCAGAAACACTTCTTGATTAGAAAGGGTCAGTTTCCAAAATTAGTGACTAGCAACGATTTAAAAAAATGAATTTAAGCGATTGATGGGTAAATTAAAAAGGATGGTTATATTTTTTTTTGTATGGTTCTTTATACAAAAGCTTTTTACTTCACGCTAGTTTTTTTCCATCCTGACTTTTTGTCCGTAACCATACATTTCCTAAACATTTTTAAGTGTTGGTAAATTTAAAAAAAGGGACGAGATCAGTCTAATCTAGATTAGACACAAATTATAATGAAACAACTTTTACGAATTTAATCGCGGTTCATTGAGATTTTTTTAAATACCCTGACATTTTGGTCACGGGAAGACTTCGGGATTCACGAGAACATAAGCAAACAATACACCAAATTGATAGTTCAGTCTTGACATATTTTATCTAAAAGTTTTTTAATCATTTGCCCAGCATCCATGGATGGAATTGCAGGCAACGGTACCATAAATAATAGAGCGAATCAAACAGTACACATTTTATCCCAAGTCGAACAAATAGTAATAAAATAGCACAATACGACACCTTACAATATGATTAACTAAATATTGAAAACGTATTTGAACCTGCAGTAGGCGGTGTCGCTACTGTGAGCGTCAAATCCGCTTATGTAAAGCTGATAGGCGGGGCGTGAAAATTTGTCCCATGTATAATAAAAGAATTATTCATTTTTGGGTCCCTTCCAGGGACCCTTGGGTGTCCTTTCCTACAATATATGTCAGTCCCGAATAATATTTAAATTGACTAAGCCATTCCTTCAGGGAGCGGAACATAAGCATACGAATGAGGAGTTTCAAGTTATTTTTGCAAGATTAGCTTACAGGAAGTATGCTACAATTACATTATTAACTCAGCCTTTTACTGCTGAGTTTGAATCTGAACAATTACATAATAATGCCAGGCAGACTAGATTTATTTTTTATTTTTTGTTTGGAGGACATTTTTATTATAGTGTGTGGCTAGTGCATATGCGTACACTTACACATTTTCTGTATAGATTAAGTATTATTGCTAAAAATATCTCTTATTTTTAAGAAAGATTACTGGGAAAAAAATCTATTTATATTATTATTATATAATGTACAGTATTATTTTTTTATACATTGTAATAATGTTTAACGAACCAAATGCTAATAATGCAAATAATTTATTTTAAGTGTGTAGTGATAAGCTAAGGACGTTACAAATAAAATAAAAATGGTGGTTTTTCTAAAACAACGGTGTTCTTGTACTTCCATTACAACAAAGCTATCACTGCCACCACACATACGACTGTATCTCAGTATATTTGTTCCGACATTCAATTTGAGAGAATAGAGATATGTGGGTTTATTGAATGTGAAACCACAAAATGGCCCAAACCAATATTATATTTTAGCGCGAAAATATTATATTTTCCATGAAAAACGTTTAACGTAAAAGCTTAAATTTGTGGATAGTAGGTAAGTAGGTCACGTTTTACTCACAGAGAACCGAGCACGAAAAGTTAAGAAGCTAATGAACGAAGAAGTTCGCACATAAAGGGACTTCGATAATATGATTCTATGCTGAAGAAATACGTAATGGCCGTAGCCTTAAATATGATAGAATATTATCATCATCAGCAGCAGTGATTCGTGCACTGCTGAACATAGGCCTCCCTCAATGAACGCGAAGACGACCCATCCCTTGCCACTCGCATCCAACACTGACATGATATTGCTCGCGGGCACTGTATAGCATTTATTTACCCTCATTCACTAATCCCTTTAATCGTTCGCAAGGAGTAAACTCATGTCATGCGTCGGAGCTGACACACACACACACACACACTTTTTATTTTATTTGATTTCGTGTGTGTGGACATTCGAAGACTATGCAAAAATAGCTCCGGTATCTGAAGATGATTTATTTTTAATCTTTTTGCCATATTTAGGCCTACATGGGTTTTTTCGGTTGGACCTTTAATAGCTTTAGTGACCATAATGTTTCATCGGACGTAAAGCGAGCCGGCTGACTTCACCATTGGATGAAGATGGATGGGGAGTTGCCTATTGCCCCCGCCAGCCGTGGAGAGTGACTTCGACGGCTTCATGCCGTCGGGTTGATTCCTGTGGCGGGTCCATGCCGTACCACCGTCGGATAAATGCCCTACACGGATAGAAAATTCCAATTGAAACCTACGCTATAGTAATATTGTAAAGGTGAATGTACTTTTGCTGATCGATGTTTTCATAGCTAGTATTTCGATCAAAGCTAGACGATTATATTCTAAAGTCTTATAACTAACAATAAGCTATCATACCCAGCAACATGCCAGTGTTTGTAAATTGTAGTGTAATCTAAGCCGAAGTTAGCCGACTTCATTTTTGACAGACAAATCAATATGGTTTTTGTCGTGGACTCGCCACCATGAGAACTTTTTGGCTACATGGTCGAAGCCTTTTGGCGACTATCAACGAAGCTTTTTGGCGACTATCGACGAAACCTTTTGGCGACTATCGACGCTCATAAATATACTAATAAATATTTATTGGTTGCCCCTTATGCCGATGCGTTGCCCTTCTTTTCCCTATCTTCCCAATGGGCCCCTGAAAATTCTAAAACCGCATAAAACGCGACAGCATAACTGTCACGTTACGCCAGTTTAATGTAAACGAGAGTCAAGTCGTGCCGACCTGATTCGGCTGGAAAGCAGCATGACAACCTCTTTATAAATCCTAGTTATTTTTACATAAATAAGGAATACAATTTAGTGTAACTAAGAAAATATCTCTTGATGAGGAGTTCCGGGAGAGGAGGCCAAGCGAGGACAGCGTTCGATATTCAAACCGCTGCAACCGGAACTACGGTGGATGATAAATAAAAATGGCTGCCGGATATTGTGATAAGCCTGACTTATTTTATATTTTGTAAAACCGTCGCCCGCTTGACGTTATCTATGATGTAAGTAAATATTTTTCTAAATGGTAAGTAAATATTTTACATCCAATCAGTTATTTTGCTCACTGTGTTTTAGACTTGCAAACCATAGATTGATACTCTGCTTATAGACATGTTTTTTTTTTCTGCTGACCAATCATGGTGATCAAGTAGTTATTTTGCGGGCCGAATGTTTATTATGTGACCTCATTTTATTGTAAGCTGCCTATTTATGATTTAATTTTTGACTATTAACAAAATTATTTGTGGAAGAAGGATTGCTGCCTGATTTTTATTATTGCAAACAAATCTTTGTATGCCGACCAAATTATTTAAATGCTGTTTCTTTGTTTAAACATTTAATTACTTCTCATATTTTATGTAACTATACGAAAATTACTTATCTTCTAAAATATAATAAAATAAAATTAACTATACTGAAAGATTTGATAAACAAATAAAACAATTGATAAATAATAATTATAGAAAAAACTTACCTAGAAATTGAATAAATTATGTCTTCTATGAGAAAATGTTTGTATATAAATATGTTATCTGAAACAAGAGAAACACAAATTATTGTTTATTATACAACAGAATAATATTTTATTTTTTCAATTTTTTGAAATATTTTATACATGTAAATTTGAAGTATTTAAAGCTAAAGAATTTGTTACTATGCTTACGCTGATCTTTTGAATGTAATACCAGCCGAAACAAATTTTCCTTTGACAATCAATTATTTTTATTTATCTTTTTATGGCAAGACATGTGTATTTTATAATAATAATAATATCTATGGTCGCTTTTACACCACGACAATTTGGTCCCATGCTAAGTTTCCGAAGAACTTATATAAAACACATAATATTACATATTACACATCCATGACCCAGGAACACAGAAAAATTTTGTTCCCTGGCGGGATTCGAACTCTCTACCTCCGGGCTTGAGCGCCAACGCGCTAACCATTAAGCCACAGAGGTCGTCATTTTGTTCTTGAATAATTTTTATATCGCTATAATATCCCGTTAGATTATAGTAAAATATCCAGATTTATTAAAAGTAAAATTTTAAATGTTATAAGATTCAACAGTGAAAGCCACATAAAGGTAGACAAAGTGTGCAGCTTTCGGTAGGTACTTGATTGCTAGACAAGAGATCGATCATTTTGACCACGGAGTATAGATATAAGGAGTCCTAACGATATGGGCTTTTTCGTAGTATTCACATACACAATAATAGACCCAGATCTTAGTTCTTTTTTCTGTTGCTGTCTGCGCTAAGATCGGTTGATTACCGATGCTAGGGTACGCTAATTGTCAGACCAGTCACAGTGTTTCCCTCGAGCAGACCAATCAGCACTACAATACTTCCCGCGTAAAGATTTAAACGAGTACTTATTAAAGAAGGCGTGCTCTACCGACAAAACTTGTGTCATTTAAATGACGACCATTCGTTTAAAATTACGTTCAAACTCCTTATATCTATACTCCGTGATTTTGATATTCAGAAGGGCTCTGCTTATCAGTGGACGGATAAAGGATGATGATGAAATAAATATTGTATAAATGCCGTCCTATCCCCAAGTTACAGAGCTTTGAAAGTGGAGACTTTGACCTCTAGCTGAGGCAGACACGTGCCTGTTACAGCTTTCACTCTTATATTCCACGTCGCCCACGAACAAATCACATTTCTACACGAGATTAGATTCGCGTATTTTACTTGTTGTGTCCAGTTTTTGCCGGACAAGTGAAAGAAAGTTTTTGATCGTTTTACGATAGCACAGATACTACTTATTGTATTTTGTTGACGCAAAACTTTTGTTCCACATTTTGGCCATAATTTCGGCAGGATGTCTTTTGTCTCACTAAACAGGTTTTCTGTTTGTTTTCCGTACAAAAGGATTAAACTCAGGAAACCGTGGCGTGAGAACCCGGTTGTCTTGGGAAAAACTGGTCGAAGATAGTCGCAGCCGATCGAAAGAAATGGAAAGCTGTAGTTGAAGCCCTATGCTTAAGGAGTTAAGAGTCCAAAAAGAAGAAAATACCTTTCGAAAACTTGTAAGTATAATTCTTCGCGTTTTATATTTATTATTGCCTCCTTCTAAGGGGGCGACGACATTGTTTCTAGCAGGAGGTATTCGTTTTCAGTAATAAATATTATTTATAGAAAGTCTAGCCTATTATAAGACCTATATGGTAGGGCTTATATTACTCTAAGCTTAAAACAGTTTTATTAATAAAGTTTTTTTTTTTTAAATTCCTTATTGAAATGGGTTTTTCTAAATTTCTAAGTGCACACACGCGACCATCCTTTGCTCGCTTAAGAAGAAAAACATCGCGAGGAACCTGCATGCCTGATGAGATTGAAAGTCTTTGAAGGTGTGTAAAGTTCACCAACCCGCACTGGGCCAGCGCCTCAGTGAACTATGGCCCATTTCCCTGCTCGTCTGAATAAAAACAATATTATAATGTTATTTACACCAGCGATAAAACATAATATATTATGGTGCCTTATGAAATTTGTTGTTCTCGATTCCTAATCGAGTCGACTCGGCCATGTGTTACCAAACTTCAAAGTTTCCGAGTAATTTATCATTCGGTTTGTTCCGCTTTAATATCGATTACCTTTTGTTAAGGAATTGATATTGATTATATTAGGAACGTATTATGTAAGTTACCATTTCTGGCTTTAAAATAGACCGATGAAAAATGTGTACTATTTTTGAGTTCGTCGTGTAGGTAGCTGTTAATAGCTTAATTTATTAAAAATATTTACAGCCACCAGTGCAGTGTTGGTTAGCGTGGCGTTGCTTATAACCCTTACTTATATTATTAATGCGAAAGTAACTCTGTCTGTCTGTCTGTCTGTCTGTCTGTCTGTGTGTTACGCTTTCACGCCTAAACCACTGAACCGAATTTGATTAAACTTGGAACAGCGACAGACTAGAGCTTGGGAAAGGACATAGACTACTTTTTGTTGCGAAAAAAAGCTTAGGGGGGCTTAAATAGGGGATGAAAGTTTGTATGGAAGTTCGTCATTATATATAGAAGATGACGCCTTGAAACTTTGCATTTAGGCACTTGTATCAACTCTTATATTATGTCCCACTGCTGGGCACGGTTTTCCTTCCTCGAAATCAGGCGAGGAGGGTAATGGGCCAATAGTCCACCGCGCCGGCCCAGTGCGGATTGGTGAACTTCACATACCTTCAAAGACTTTCAACCTCATCAGGCATGCAGGTTTCCTCACGATGTTTTCCTTCACCGATGAGCGAACGATGGTCTCGTGTGCACTTAGAAATTTAGAAAAACCCATATCAAGGCACACACGGACGGGTCAGGATCGAACCCGGAACCGCTCGCGTAAGAGGCCGAGTCCGTCCACCACTGGACCACCGTCGCTCTAGGCTTAGGCACTTGATAAGAATTAAATAACCATTAATAGTAGTTCCACCGTTTTTAAGATTTTTACCTATATGGGCATGAAATAGGTGATGAAAGTTCGCAGGGTAGTTCAAAAAAAATCTGTCTGTGTTTACTATACGTACGTACGGAACTGCGCTACTCCGAATTTAACGCGAGCAAAGCCGCGGGCAACAGCTAGTAATATATATTTAGATTAAATTAAGTAAAAACGTAAAGATTAAATTAAGTAAAAAAGTATATTACTTTATAGTATGATAAAATTAATATCAGCTACTAACGAGAATTTCAATTTTTATAGTGAATCGAATTGTGATTTTATCGCGGCTTATTCAAGCACTGTGAAAATAGGCTTAAATAATAAACAGTTTTCAATCAAAAAGAAAAGTTAATCTTGATTATATGGACTGTTTTTATTTTCAAAATACATAATATACGAAAAATATAACAAAAACTCACAACGTAACCATTAAAATGTACACTTTAACAATTGGTGTTATTTGTAAACAAATCTTAATCAAATTAATAATAGTGATAAAATATATGATACTTAAGGGAACTATTGTTTTTATTTATATATAAATAATAAATAATATTTGGTAACTCGAGCGATTGAAACGAAATATCGCATAAATGCGGCGTCTTTTTGCATCTCTCTCATTTCTATGTAGCGGGACAGGGACTACCGAGAGGCATCGTCCCGCACTTTATTTGCCCTTTCAAATACATTTCAAATACATTTATCCCTTTCGAATAGGTACATTTTGAATTTATCTATTTACAGCGCCTTAAGGTAACGTTCTTATCGTTTTGGATATAAGTTTACACTTTACAGTGATCGTTGTCCCTGTCATTTTGTAACCGACCTTTGAAGTGAAACTTCTTTAGAATCGTTGTGATTTCAAACCGGATGCAACGGAAAAAACGACAGGTAAGAGACACAAATACAAATAGCGAGAAAGCAAATGTCGGTGTGTATGTATATTGCACACTGTTTAATACTTGCTTGTATTTGAGCATTTAACATGTGTTTCACTTCTATCGTGTGTGAATCGCACACACCTTTTTTTTCCTAACAGAGCATTAATTGAACATAAAACCAAAGACTCACTCTAACATTGGCAAATCCACACGGGAACCATTATACAAGAAGAAGAAGAACTTTTTGTTATTTCATTCAACCCTGAAGCAGGTGAGTGTTCTGAATACATAGCATCACATACGTGGTCGAGCGAGCCCCCGGTATCGATCGCTCATGAAACATGCAAGGAAATTGGGCACACACTAAACTCAATATAAACGATTAATTATTTTGTATAATAATACCATTGGATACATTCCAACTTTTACGTAAAAAATGGCGCTTGCTTTTGTAGCTGGGACAATCATCATCATCATCATCATCATCACCACCACCACCACCACCACCATCATCATCATCATCATCATCATCATTATTTTAAACCATACCTGTCTACTGAAGACTCTTTCAATAAACGCCAAGATAATTTTTATCGCTTGTGAGTTGTGACACAAGGAAACTATGGGCCAAACGTTCGCCAATTCTTGGATATCATCAAAAATAAGTAACTATAACCGAAAATCTTATAATCTCTAATTTTATATAGAATCATGCTTGAACACCCCTTGGAACAGCCTTGGTGTGTTTCGAAAGGGCAAGACAAGCTCAGGATAAGGATGAAGATGTCGCAGTGGAAATCCTTTTCGTACCTACCAGGGCCTCCTGTAGGCACACTGGCGTATGTTGGAACTTGGGACTCTCATTGGGGTGCACTACCCCACTAAAGCCACTGGGAGCGCCTTCAGCCGCCATCTCAGGGACAGCTAGTTCACCTGATGATAAGTGGTTATTGACAGCTATAGATTACCGATTATAGACCCGCTACGCCAGAGGATTACAAATGCGTTACCGGCCTTTCAGATAGGAGTATGCTTTTCTTGAAGGTCCCTAAGTCGTATCGGTTCGGAAGCAGCTGATTCCATATAACGGTCGTACGAGGTAAGAAATGCCGTAAAAATTGACATGTTTTGGATTTCCGGACTTCGAGGTGGCGTGGGTTAAATTTGAAAGATTTACGTGATGTCCGGTGATGGAATTTTGCTGCATGTATTAGTCCGAACAGTGGAACACTCTCCAGTAGATACGGTAGATGCGGTAGAAAATGTCCAAACTTCTTATCCAATCTAGATAAATCTGTCCTTATAAGATTAAACTTTAGATTACATCTCAGTATTAAAGAAATAACAAACAGATCTTCAACCTTTTGGTTGTGGTCGTGTAATAAAATGCAATGGCCCTTACAAGCCGTTGAAACTTCTAACAATTCTGTTGCCTGGTGAATCGATTTCGTCTACCTTACTGCACCGAATCCAACTCTACGTTTAGGGTTAAAATCCCTTATAGTCTAAGATACGGAATATAAAACGACCTTCATCGAGATAGTTATTTCATATATAAACGAAACTTGTTTCATATTCAATTTAATATGTCGATAAGCATTTTGCATATGGGTTGCCTAAAAAAATTCAGTCCGGGATATGATTTTCAAAATTCGTCAACCGGAATTCGGAACTGATTTTTCGCAGACAACCTTTTTCCACCGTATTCATGATGAAATAATATTTAATATAATTTAATTTCAATTCAATAATCATACCGGTGCAAAATGCTCTAGTATCGATAAATTTACCTGTTTACACGTGGCAACTCGAGAGTTGTGACCAGAAAATAATAGGCAACCCAATATCTGCAGATCCGGGTCCCTGAGATAGCGGCTGAAGGCTCACGCAGCGGCTTAGTGAGGCCCTGGTCTGGTCCGAAAAGGATTTCTACTGCGTCATAAAAAAGCCGATAGCTTACGGGATTCGAACCTGATACCTCCAGTTTGAACGCCAACGTGCTAACCACTGTGCCATAGAGGTCGTCAAAGTAACCGTAAAAAGTAAATACTTCTAAAAGAGTCCGCATTTTTCTTTTCTGTCGCATAAACTGTAAACTGTTATTATATATTTTATGTTCCTTGCGATGTACAAACTGACAGTAAACCCACCTGCTAGTAATTACTCATTCTAATAGGATCAACATCTACTCTGAACTATTTGTTATGGACGGACAGACATTTTAATACTACTATAGATAGATGCTTCTATATCTCCAAGGCTCTCCAAGCTTACTAAAGTTTTAAATACTTAGAAGATTTGACGACTTTAACCTAGCCCCGTGGTCAGTTCGAAGAAAAGTGTTACGGGTAGGTGTCAAGAATTAATTTATATGATAATAATATAATATTATGAATGAATGAATATACTTTATTGTGCACACATTACTACCACATAAATGAATGACATAATAACAAAACAAAAATAAGCATGCGAACACAAAGGCGACTTTATCGCTAACAAGCGATTTCTTCCAAGTAACCTTTGGGTAATGGAAATTATTATATAGGAAAATATAAGGCAGGTGCAACTATAAATAAGAGAAATTATTTTATATAACTTAAAAAATATTTATGCATAGTGTAAAATATAATATATATTATGTTACCCGCGGCTTTGCAGCGTTAGTAAAAAAATAAATTCATTTTTTATTAATGTGTCCTATGTTACTTCTAGGTCCTCCGAGAATATGTATACAAAGTTTCATGATGATCGGTTGAGTAGTTTTCGCGTGAAAGCGTAATAAACATACCTTTCACATTTATAATAATAGTAAGGATATAAGTATACATAACACAGTACCAGACATCTGTATTCATCATACAAATCATCGGATTGGCGGAATCGAACCCATCACCAATGCTCTGTGTCTACCAGCCTGACAATTCTATCAGCATGGATATTCATTCATTATTCTATCAACAGCCTTTAATAAGTTTTGTTTAAACACCAATACTATTTCCCTGCCTCTCCTTTACCACCATCAGCCTTACCCTTCACTGCTGAACATAGGCCTCCCTCAATGAACGCCAAGACGACCGATCCCTTGTTACTCGCATCCAACACTGACCGGCCACTGCACGGATATCGTCTTACATTATGTTTAATGGCGGACTAACACTTCGTTTACCTAACCGCGGCTTTATATCCAACTCGAAATTTACACTATTGTCGCGGCTTATAATATAATAAAATTAACAATAATACAAACATAGACATTAGCCAATTATAATAAAAAAAAGAAAATATAAATTCATTATTTGAAAATATTCGAATACTCGCTCTTAATTCGAATTTCGAACACACGCTCCGATTATTTTTTGCAAAATGCAAAATTAATATTGTAAAACGAAGTAATTAAACGTAATTCGAAATAGTGTACGTTATTATTTGAAGACTTCTGTAATTTGGCTGATCGTTGCTGTCTCAACTATGGTATATAATATAATATTATACTAACTACATAATTTATAATCGATTGGGTATTGTCAAACAAAGACGTCGACTACACAAGGCGTATAAAGTAAATGACATGGCAATAATATGATCGCAATTGATCTAGATTGCATGTTACGTCACAAATCAATATAGCCTTAATTGAATTCCTGAAGTTTTTAACCTACAATTAAGCTTATTTCTCAGGAGTTACGTCTCCTTTTTGGGCAGCATAGAAGAGTTGTTATGGAGAGTTACAGGCATTAGTATGAAAATTGTAGTAAGTAATGTTTTTCTATAAATATTTAGATTCATAATTGGTGGTGAAAATCGGGTGGTTTTTGAGTAAAGAGTTTTGCAATGACTTGAAACCTTGATTTTGAATGTTTGTGTTGTGCCTTGTGCGGTGTGCCTAATCAAATTTGGAATAATGTTATAGACCAATGTAGTATTTTGTTTAAAGATCATGAACAGTAATTAGCGGGAATTATTTTTTATTCTAGTGCAGTTTTTATTAATAGGTAGAATTACTGAAGAAGAAGGTTTGTGATACACTGGCTGTTGCCCGCAGCTTCGCCGGCGTTAAAAATTTAAAATTAAACTAAGAATTAATAAAATTATTTATTAGACTCAAATTTACAAAGTCATCTTAGCGGGATGATACAAATAAGCCTTCCTCGAAAAATGGGCTATTTAAAATTAAAAGAATCTTTCAAATTCGACTAGTAGTTGTTCAGATTACCGCGTTCAAAAAACCAACTCTGCAGCTTTATATATGAGATCCCTTGCCACTCGCATCCAACACGGACCGGCCACTGCACGGAGGTCGTCTTCCCACTTGGTTACTCACCGACCAACTCTTCGTCTACCTAAACGCGGCCTCCACTCTTAAACCTTATTGGCCCATCGGCCATCATAAGATAAATAATATTATTAATGCCGTCACACCGCCCTGTATATTAATTTCACCAGTGCCAAGTAGGGACGAGTCACTATATATGAATTTTCATAATACTATGCTTTTGATTTAAAACATGTCGTCAACTTGAATGTCGTGACGGTTCACGGCATGACGCCTTCATGTCGTGATGCTCCGCCACTCTGCCGCGACTGTCGACGCTTTGTACGTGCGCGCGTTTATTTTTCTTTCATTTTCCATCTATCGTTATTGTTTTTTTTAATTAGGAACTCTACTACATACACTAAATATATGATTGTTTTTTAATCTATTATATATAATTTACTAAAATTATATATAATGAGTTCATACCATATATATATATATAAGGAGTTCATCTGTCACTGGTCACGATGTTTGTCTGGGATGAACTCCGAAACTACTGAACCGATTTTAATGTTTTTTGTTTTAAAATGTGTGCTTTTCTCCAACTTAAAAGATAGGATAGTTTGTTCTTAGAATTTGAGATAAAATAGGTAGGAACAAAAACTGCTACATTACCAAATCTTTTTGACAGAACGAAGTCTGTCGGGTCTGCAAGTTCTCTATAAATCTAAATATAGAATTTATCTTGCCAATAACTAGTGGTCCAGTAATGTATTGGTTTACAAAGCTCGCCTGTGAGATTTACGGTCTATGCTAGTGCGGTTAAGTGATTTAAGCCCTAACCTGGAATCCGCTCTATACTAATTAGACACGCGATAGTGCAGTAGCGCCTGAGATCCTACGGAGGTCACAGGTTTAATTCCCGGCTGACATTTTGTAATAGATACGTATTGTGTATTTTAAAATTATTTGAAAGATGTTTCTTGTGTTTACGCGAATTTATTCAGAATAATGAAACAACTTTTTGGAATTTCAATGAGCTTCATTAGTGATTTCATTGCTCACGTTTTGGATACCTACTATATACTTTATAGTAACAACATTGGTGAAACAGTGTGTAAGATATCGGTAGTCTTGGCGTTTCCTATCCTTTAAAAAAATGTTTGTTACAAAAAACCCTATAAATTGACGATATTTATATTTAATACTACCTGTTAGCAGTAGCAACCGATGTATGTCCCACTACTGGGCACGGGTTTCCTCGAAATCAGGCGAGGAGGATATAGTTCAACGATGCGCTGGCCCAATGTGAGTTGGTGAACTTTACATACCTTTAAAGACATTCATTCTCATCGGGATTTCCTCACGCTGTTTTCCTTAACTGGTGAGCGAGCGATGGTCTTCGAGAAATTTAGAAAAACCCATTGCTAGGCACGGAGTGGGTCATGATCGAACCCGGAACCTATCGTATAAGAGACAGAGTCCATGCGTACTGGACCTTCGTCGCTCAATAATAATTGTAAACGCTACTAAAAACAAAAAGCAACAGAAATATAATATATTGGACAGTTTTGTTCGTCTATTTATATTGTTATCTCGCGTCTGGATCACTTGCAGATGTAAAAATAGATTATATCAGCGCGTTTAATTTTAAAAATAAAAGCGTATCCGACGCCATTTTATCCGATTTCAAATAAAAATGCCTTTTCCATATCCCTAGCTTATCTTATCTGACTATTAAAAAATCGATACACGGTTTGCCAAGGAAATAGCACCTCTAAACGTATGCGATAGGAGTTCGTTTCGCGTGTGTCGAGCACCATGTTCGACATATACATTAACTTTATCATAAGTATTGATACTTTTATTTATAAGCCTTATTGAAATTGAAATATGGTAGTGAAATTCACGCTGTGTAAGCTAGTTGTTGTCTGCATCTTCATCTGTTTTCCATAAATAAATAAAACACGTTTATTTTAAATCCGCTGCTTCGGGCATACTGCACACTCAACAAAGCAATATGGCCGAATACTTTTTAAAAAACGAATTTACATTCGAAGATATTACATACATTAGAACCTTAGATCAATAAAATGTCTAGATAGAGTGTCGCGCGGAAAACACGTCCAAATAAATAGCGTCCAACTGTTGGACTCTAACTCTAAATGCTTTCTCCGTGCTTAGTATCCGTCCCGCTGCCATAGAATATGCATGAATGGTTACGCATTATTGTTTTTATTTATAATGAAGGTTTGTGTTGAAGTGTAACGAGATTAAAAAGGATGATTATGGGAGAACTATAGTAGCTGGTATCACTATTCACGAACACATCTTTGAAAATGTTGGCGTGTTCTTTTTGTTTTGATTGTAGGGCGAAACTCCATCTAGACATATTAATGATCTAAGATTAGAACGTACAAACATCACCAGAGGTTATATCTTCTTACAATATTAGTAGGAAACTGTTTAGTTCACTATTTTGTTTACTTTTCCAATACTATAAACGAAACGTAACGAAACTTTCTACGCTTGTCACTATTTTTCACGAAATCTACTGATTTGATTTGAAATTTTAATGAAACTTTACAATAACCTTATAAATCAGAATACACATAATCAGTTACAAAGATAAAGTTCGTTTTTGAGAGTGAAGTTTTTATTGTACCTCAGATAATTTTGGTAACCAATCAGCCTGATAGCCTATCAGGATTTTGACTTAGTTGGGATTATTAGATTATCGCTATAATGTACGTGTGGCGGTTAAGCAATAAATAATTTTGCTCTAAAATTTTTAGAATCAAATTATTTTGATTTTTTCCTCGTGATAGAGAGGATAAGTCGGGCAGAAATGGAGTCGATTGCAAAAGTTTTGAAAAGAGTAAAAGAAGAAAAAGACTATTAAATTCAAAGAGAACCGAAAAGGAAACATGAAAAATGGTTACTTATTTGAAATGTAAGTCTATGGCTAATAATTATCTTTTAATAATATACTTTACTAATCGTGTTTTTTTCCCAGTTCATTCGAAAGGTTATTCTGCCAAAAATTCAAATGACTCGTCTTAAGACAGTTTTCTTATCTTTTACATAAAACTTTATTTTTCTTTCCCTAATGAGGTTTTTTAACATAGAACTAGTAAGTAAAAGGCCGGAAGGTCTGTCAGTTTCGGTTTATGTTAAAATAAAATAAGTTGTTAAAACAACATGCTAAATTATATAGCATATTGTAGGAAGTGAAGGAGGAAACGACCATCTTGGCGTTCATCAAAAGAGACCTGACGAGCAGTGGACGGTAACTAAGTATTTTTTGTATTAAAATCACTTTCCACGTCCTAAGATATTAAATATGTATAAGCTGATGTATTAAAAAGAATCGGAAATCGATTTATAAGAGTTTTTAGCAATCGATCAAAGATCCTTGGGGATGTTTGCCCCGGATCCTGAGGGATCTTGTGCAATACAATTTTAATTGGAATTCTTCCCGGTTGGGGAGTACAAATATTTGAAGTAGATCACATTAACTCTCACGTTTAATGTTGACGACTGAGATTATTTCATCAATTTGAGATTTCATCATCATCATCATCGTCATCATCCTTTATCCATCCTCTGCTGAACATAGGCTTCTCTCAATGGACATAAAGACGACCGATCTGTCCGGCTAGTACGGAGATTGTCTTCCCACCTGGTTAATGGCCGACCAAAACTTCGTCTACCTAAACGCGGCCTCTTCTCTTGAACCTTAATGGCCCATCGGCCATCCGTTCTTCTAAGCGTGAAACCACTGCCACTTCGACGTGCTTATATTCTTCGTGTGATATCGGTAACGATAATTCTGTTAGGTAATTTATTATTTTCTCATATTTAAGCGAATTTCATACAGTGAAACAACTTTTACGTATTTTATCGCGTTCATTAAGATTTCTAGATTACTGGCGTATCAGATACTTTACAACAATTACGAGCATGGCTACGGTAAATATTTTTTATAATATTTTCGATCGAAAAATCTTGCAAATAAGTAATATTTAGTGGTTTACAAAATTTGGGCTTTTTAAAACTGAGAGCTTAGACAAAGTGGCATCGTTTTTCGAAAAGACATCGAAATTCGTCATCGTCTCAATCATCAATGAAAATTTCCTAGCCAATAAGATATTGACAATAACGATCGATAACCAATAGGCAGTTTGGAGGTTTTTTTACGATAATGATTGACCACGTGATTTAGGGCGACTTATGTCAATACTATACATTTTTTACTTTTATATTTTGAACTTCGTTATCGTTTTATCAAGAAGTGCTATTCCTGTGTGCCACGCTCGCTAACAGCTTTGCTGTCTAATTACGAGCACCAAGAGGAAGGAGCTTCCGAGGTTAACAATAGGAGCTACTTTTTATATTTATTAATATGCGTTGTCTACTTACGACTTGTTCGTTTGTCTATCCACATAAAATATACAGCGAAAAACAGACATTTAAGTTTGTCTCCATATTTCTCGACCATACCACCCATAAGGCGAAAAATCTGCGTCGTAAATCTGTTTTATGACACTCCAGTAACATGGTTTGTACAGAAAAGGGTTAGGCCCTAACCGTTAGGGTCTTATAGCTTACAGTACATCAAGCTATCGAGCCTTCTTATAAGAAGATATCGGTAATTGATTATACCCTTAAATTAATATTTGATACTGTGACTTATTTGTAACAGTTAAAATATAACTTTTAAACAGTAAATAGGCAAACAAACAAATAGTCAACGTGGCCCTTGGATGACTTAAAATAGGTTTTATTGAGCACAAATTAAAGATATGACGAAATTTAAAAATTACTGATTTTCTGAATAACAAGGTGGGAAGACGATCTCCTAGCAGTGGCAGGTCCGTGTTGGATGCGAGTTGCAAGAGATCGGTAATCTTGGCGTTTAAAAAAATACTAAATCGAATTGAGCTGAAATTGACGGACATGAAATTTCAAATGTGATGATGATGTTCCTGTCGTTGTTAAACGCCCACAAATGAATACAGCCAAGACCGCTACGCTACTTCTGATGTTTAAGTTAACTATTTTATTTTCCTACACAGTCTAGTATATTAAAATGAAATTTACATATTATAGTTTCTTGTATTATCATCATCCTTTTTAAAGCCAGGGCGACCGATCCCTTGCCACTCGCATCCAACGCGGACTGGCCACTGCACGGATATCATATTCTCATCTGGTTAATAGCAGACTATTCCCTGTCTACTTAAAAGAAAAACCAAAACAAAAACGTGTATTGGTATACGTACTTATTATATAGTATTCTGAGAGGGTTCAGTTTACTGTTGACACTTCAATACAACTCGAAGGCTCTCCCTAAAAGCCCTCAGCCGTGTCTCTGACAGCCGCGTATCTACACTAGCTGGGTAGTATAGTTATAAGGGTTTTGGTAGTAACAGCGGTTGCAGGTTCAAATACAGCCAAATGTAGATATTTTTTATGATGTCCACAAATTCAGGTCTCAGATATACTATTACATAGAAATCTAAATAAGGTAATAAAAATGGTATATAGCGCGGTGATCCGTCGATACGCGTCTCGACAGGCGACATTATAATTTCTACATTGGGAAATGCTGCTCACTTCCTACGACAAAGTTCTGTTAGCGACTAATCGTAACACGCGTTGGTGTCATCCGAGTCACCAGTGTAGCAACAAGGTCACGCGCACTTAGGATTTCTATTACCTTATTGTTTAGATTTCTATGTACTATAAGTTCTTCAAATTATACCAAAAATACTTCTACTCATATAATGTACACTATAAAATCTGACTAATATTATAAATGCGTATGAAGTTTGTCTGTAACGATTTAACGCCTTAACTAATAAACCGATATCATCCAATAGAAAGCTATAATATCAGAGTTACATAATCTATTACTATTCTCGTATTTGTTCGAGAACGGTAACTACGCGAGTGAAACAACGGTGCACTTTAGTAAACAATAAACCCAGATAATAAGCCGTTAAAATCTCCGCAAAATCCGCTAATGTGCGGAAAACGAGACAGTTGTGCGGAAAATGGGACAGTTGTGCGGAAAATGAGACAGTAGTGCGGATATGTGCGCTCCCCCTTAATTAATTTACAGCGCGCCGCTGACGCAACAAGCCAATTTGCAATGCTAATACATGGACGATATTGCAATGTTGCGTTCAGCCCTAACAATAAAACACAAGCTTTAGTACAGTGGTCGGTACCGGGCGCTAGGGTTGCCACTTTTTGACAAATAATTATGAAACAGAGTTAACACTTCACCGAGTTTTTCTATTATGTTTCCTGTTCCATATGAGGAAAAGACTCATAGGCCGCAACCCATGCTAATTTCTGGTTATCAAAAGGCTTCGACTGTTCGTTTGCCCTTTTATAATAATAAAAAAAATGGCCAGTTCTACCGCCAATGTGAAAATTTTTACTTTTTTTTTTTTACGTTTAGTATAAAATTTAAAATATTAGTACCAATAATTTGATTAAAAACACATTGGCATATCGGTGTCGTGAACCTATAATTATGGTTTCTACTATAAAAAGTGGCTAAAGAAGCTTTAACTTCAAAAAGCTTTTCCCCTTTTCACTCGTCCTTTACAAAAATAACAGTCTCCAATAATAAATAGCCGTATAGACCTTCGTTAATAATAAAGCTATGAAATAAAATAGCTTTTCAGCTAAAGCTAGCTAGTTACATGAGAAGTGTAGATTCAAAGCTGTCGACACTAATTCAACTGTACTCCTTAGCATGTTAACACCGCTTGTTCACTGGTTATGGAAAACATCGTAAGGAAACCTGCGTGCTGGAGAAGATTCACTTTACAAAGTGCATGCCAGAGAAGATTAACTTCACTCAACATTAGTGTGACGGAGTAGATTAACTTCACATACCCTGTATATAAAGCTTACTATCTCGAATTGGGCTAGCGCATTGGTGAACTATAACGCACTTCCTCGCTTGATTTCGAGAAGATGTGTATACCAGGGTTGTTGTAAGAAAATTATGGCTAACTGTCAGATAGCTACCAAAAAATAGCTATATTATAATCGCACATTCCCGCGTCATATTTAAGGCAATTTTCGTTAAGGACAGCTTGCTTTTATTACATGAGGGATTACATTAATAATTCAGGAACGTCGGGACGTCATGAAATATTCTAAAAAGAAAACTCATTTGGACACATTTGTACATTATCCGTGTAATGTGGCTTACACTCGACGTAGTGAAAATTACTCATATCCACAATCCGTCGTCATTTTTAGGGTACCGTACCCGAGGGTAGTAACTAATAGTAAAAAAAAAAACAACTAAAAATAACACTTTTGCATTTGCAATTTGAAAAATGGAATAATCTTATCGAATTAGTGTAATGTCGTATCCGCCATAGATCTATATATATAGATAGTTTGGACGAAATCAGACCGTTAAAAGTGGGTCAAAATCGTGCCCAAAGGAGTTGCTTACAAACATTTTACATACCATAGGTGAAGCTGATAAAATCGCTCAAATCAGGACCCTATTACTAAGACTTCGCTGCCTGTCTGTATGTCACCAGACTGTATCTCAAGAACTGCGACACCTAGACAATTTTAATTATCACAAATGATTTATTTATGTTGCCGCTTCAACAACAAAATATATTAAACGAAATCAAATAAACATTTAAGGAGTACATAAAAATACCATGATTTTATTTTCAGTCTTTTTTGCTCGATATCAATAACGACAACGGGAAGGCATTTTATTAAAAAATACTTACTTTTTTATTTTCTTTAATAATAAATAATACAATTAAAATAAAATTAATATTAAGGGGGAGCTCTCATAATATAATAAAAATTACTTTATTTACCACCATGGACCGCTTCTTTTAATGCAAACTTCAGTATCTTGGTTAGCCACTTTCTGAGGAGCCCGGATCCCGAATCGTCAGCAATATTCTGGCTTAGCAAAGCCCGACTTCTCCTCATTGGGTGGACTGCACGACATCGTATCTAGCAGGACCCAGGGTCCTAAACTAATTACTGGCTACTACTAACTAACCTCCCCTCGCCTGATTTCGAGGAGGAGACCCGTGCCCAGCAGTGGGACGTAAAGGGATGATACTTTACTTTTTTTTTTTTTTACTAACTAACTGGAATTATGTAGTGCCTCCTACGCATCCCCATTCACCGTCCGACGGAAGGTCTCTCGACGACCTCTCTAACCCGCTCGTTGGCCTCTTCCTGGGAAATTACAGAACGAGACCATCGCCGTCCCTGAGCCACGGATCGTGCCATCACCACGTCAAGTGGTGCCAACTCCATTTCGAACCCACTACCCTATCTCCGATGACTTAGATAGCGACAACCCTAGCTCTGTTTGAATATATTCTATTAAAAAAATATATTCAATATAAACTTTTCAGCTGAAGCGCCGGTCGACGATCGCTATTTGAAAATTCTTTTATAAATTATTTACGCTACACTGGCTCGATTTTCACAAGCTATTATATGTTCTATTTCCAAAAAATAGCAACAGCTGAGTGGTTGCCAACGCGAATCACGAAATGTATTGAGTTCAAAATGTTTGTAAAAAATTGGAGAAAAATAATTAGAAATATAAGTTAGAGACAAATTAGCTTATTAAATTTATTTTAAAGTTTAAACCCAATGCTAACTTACTACAAACCGCGTTAACTTAGACTTACGGATGTATCTTGGTGATGATTATTTTTTATTACATCAGCTGTCAGTGATATCCTCGTAAAAGTCGGCCAAGCCGTTTCTGAGATCAGGCAAAACAGACAGACAAATTAAAAAAGTATATTTGGGTAATTACAAACAAACACTCCAATTTTATTTATCTTTATAGAAATGTCAATAAAAAATCGTTAACTAAGATTTACAACGGGTCTGATATGGATATATAGCCTAAGGCATTCCTTTATTCATGGACTTTCTAAAACTAAAAGAATCATTGAAATCCGATCAATAGTTCCTGAGATTAGCGAGTCTAAGAGCCTGTTTCACAATCTCCAGTTAAGTTCCCAATAGGCTATTGGCAACATATTTGACAGATATTTGACAGATACTCCATACTCTATCTGTCAAATATGTTGCCGATAGCCTATTGGAAACTTAACTGGAGATTGTGAAACAGGCCCTAAACAAACAAACTCTTTTGCTTTATATGATATGATTAACACACAATAAAAATGTATATTTGATTTCTTTCAAAGTCACTTTTTTCTAAAAAAAACGGGTCCCGACTAACAACTGAGTTTCTATAAAGGTTCGTTTTTAACCCTTTAATTGGTACCCTAAAATTCTTTTTTAATTATAATTTGCGAAGCCTTTTATAACCTTCAGTCTGAACATTAATGTGTTTGAATTAATTAAATTTGGGTCCCTCTCAATTCCGCTTAAAGTTAATTTTATACAAATTATCTTATTGTTAATTTTTTAACTGCTTCAGTTATAATAATGATAATTGATTACCCCCTATACTTTGACAATCACTTTAAGTTCATTTTTATTCAGCTACAAAGTTAAAGACAATTTTGGCAATGTATGTATGTTTCATCGTAACCGACATAGCCCTAAAGATTTCCCTGATTAAGTGGAAATGAGCAGCGCACGTTGCTCCTAGAACCGGTTCGAAGAGCTCTGGAGTGGTGACCACGTATCGGAGAGCGCAGAGCTGGTAGGCCTTCCACTTTACTTTTATTTATTTTATTATATATATTTTTTTTCGACTCTACAAATGTCTTGTTATATTTTAATATTCCTTATATTGCACTTTTTTAAATGTTTGAAACGAGATATTTACCATTCTTCGGAGACGCAGTCTTATAAGCGAGGCATTTGTAGACAATATCGAACACAGATATTTGAAATAAGTTCTGTTCTTAATATTTCTATGATATCGAAATATCGAGTCCAGTAAATAGAAGCTAAAAACATGCTGGGCAAAACGTTCAGGAGACACAATAAATGGGCTCATATATTTACTTTACTTTAAGTAATATAAAGTATGTATTTTCATACCTATGCATTAACTTAAAAGCTGTTAATTTAAATTGCAAACTAAGCGTTCAATTCCTTCTACCAATAGCTATCTTGGACTAAACAGCAGATAATGGACGAAAATACATTCATTAATTTTTTATTATTAACCTTTGACAGCACTAAGTCTGTCCGTGCAGCTTGTTATGTATGTATAATATTACTGGGCTGTGTTTAATAGATAACTGTGTCTAGATAAATCTCTTAAGTCATATGTTAGCCGCTATCAACAGCCATGTTAGTTTATATGTCGCAGTAAGATAAATAACGTTTCAGAAACTGGACGTAAGCGTAGCAGATGTTTAGGGATTATGATACCAAAAAAACGGGCTATCCGTTTGCCCTGTTCCACGAAAAACATCTACCAAACTGACAAACATAGATGTTATACCTACTGAACTAAAACACGGCATGGCTCAGCCTCATAAAGATGGCCTCCGGGGCCACATACACTCTCGTAATGGGCCCCACCCGGCCAAAGGAGTTATGTCAATAAGGTCACGCATTAGTACTTCCGAGAAAAATACTAATTTTATAAATACAAATAAATAAAATTCAAGTAAATATCACTTCAAAACAGCTTTTTACTAATTTCATATTAAGATGAAAGTATAAACGCTTCTTACATTTTTGTTCTGTGTATCTGTTTGTTCCGGCCATACTCTGAAGTGGCTCGACAGTTTTGACGGGACTTTTACTGGCAGATAGCTGACGATATAAGGAGTAATCTAAGCTACCAAAATAATCATCATCAATTCGTGTACGGCTGTAAAAAATCTAAGTAAAAATATAACAATAATATATTTATAAAAGTTATATCTCTAATATATGAAATTCTCGTGTCACAATGTTCGTTTCCATACTCCTTCGAAACGGCTCGACCGATTTTTATGAAGTTTTGTGTGCATATCGGGTGGGTCTGAGAATCCACTAAATCTGGTATCAAATAAAATTAAAATGCATCCAAATTTGTTCAAGAGTTCCAAGCTGTCATGGACAGACACGCAGCGACCATACTTGTATCACGTGTATTTTTGCGTCGTTGGTCAAAAACAGAAATACTAATGATTCGAACTCCCGAACTTTAGTCAGCAGTCTTTAAGTTACTCTCAAGTCACTTTGTCAGAATTTAAGTTAATATGAACAAACGATCTTCACGTGCCTTCTCACTTAAGCGAGATTTATTTTCGTTTCCTAAATATTACTTAGGTGTTTCGGTTTTTGTGCCAAGGAGTAAGTTTATGAAGAAAAAATAACATATAGGTTAATAATTCTTATATGTTAGTAGATAGGTAAACTTTCAGACGTAACCCTGATGATAAGGATATAGATAGGTAGGTCTCCTCAGGCGGGTATGTGGGACTCGCTGGTAAGCTGGTAAGTGGTCGCAGCTCTACCCAATATAACCCGACGAGTGCCACCAATGCCGCCTTTGGTGAGGTGCCCCGGATCTATTAGCAAACACAGCACCACGTAGCCACCTCCACGTAGGGGTTGTTCCGCATCACAAAACAACCTCTCCCAACTTCAAGACAGTACAATGAGGCGAGGTTCCTGTCCTCTCCCCTTACCATCCATCACCATTGCCATCTCTTCTTGTAAGAGGGGTGCAAAGAGCCTCCTTGGCTCAATTCGCTTCGGTGTTGGGGTCACCCTGGGCTACTGCACCCTGCCGCCACGACAAGGCCTGAACCGTTGTGGGGACCACGACATGGAACCATGGAGGAGCAATGAACATTACCCAGTTTACCTAGAGTTAGGTATGTGTGGCCTATATTGGGCACGCTGGGCAACTGCCCAGGGCCCCGCGATACATGGGGCACCAATATTTCTATCAGAATATCCGCCGGAGAGATCCGCTTTACAATTTCGAGAAGAGAACGAGAGAAATCGGCAGTAGAATACGTCGTATATTACCAACATCGCCATATTTAAAGTTCAAAATAAGAATGCAACACGGGGAAGCCCCAGCAAAAAAAAAGTTAAAACTAGGACTTAAAAGTGAACAAGTGTTGTCTCAGGAATGGGAGTAGATTTAAATGTAGATCGCCGATGTAGGTCGCCTATTGTCGAGGAAGCTGTCTCTTATTCAGATGCATATCATTTCAAACGTTTTTAAATATCGCTACGTACCGTCACTTTATAACGTAGAATTAAAACTGTGCTTATGTGTTGAAGAAAAATCTTTATAAAACGACTAGCGGATCCGACAGACTTCGTTCTGTCAAAAGATTTGGTATTTAGCAGTTTTTGTTTCTACCTGTTTTATCTCAAATTCGAGAAATAAACTACCCTGCCTTTTAAATAGAAGAAAAGCACACATTTTGAAAGAAAAAACATTAAAATCGGTTCAGTAGTTTCGGAGTTCATCCCGGGCAAACATCGTGACACTAGAATTAAATATAATAGATAAGAAAAATTTAATTAGGAGTTTCAAAAATATGTTTTTGGTGGATTTCATTCGAGGAATAATTTCCGGAAAAAAACGTTGTCAGGCTAAATTACAATTTACCCGAGATTCATTAATTATTATTTTCCGGTAAAAAAAGTACGATTTTTTTTTACTTCATTTTTAATTAAATTTAATTAATGCATAATATTAGTTAAGCATAATTAGTTTTTGAAATCAATATATTATGTTCTGACAGACTACTTTTTGTGGTCAACGTCGCACATTGACTAAAACTAGTTAATGGCATATAAGAGACTAAAGACGTTTAAGGCACGTCACGGTATTACCGTACCGTAACTTAATTTTCTCATGCAAGTGAATGATAGTACAAGTATACTTATCCTTACTAATATTATAAATGTAAAAGTAGGGATGTTACGCTTTCACACGAAAACTAATTAACCCATCATTATGAAACTTTGTACACATCTTCTCGGAGGTGCTAGAAGTAACATAGGATACATTTAAAAAGGTCTTTTTTTTTCCTAACGCGGGCGAAGCCCTTAACAGCTAGTAAGAAAAAATATCATAAACCAAAATATTGACTAAAAGTTTTAACATAAAAAAATGTTGTTTCTCTAACTTTTTATAACCATAGTTTATTTGTTTGTTCATATTGTTATCTTAGTATTAACCGCAAATACAGACTAAACGGTTGTGTAACATTATTTTGTTTGCACAAAGCTTTTGAACACGCGAAAGTTGCTGAAAGCTCCGCTCTTTGTCAGGGAGCTTTGCCCCCGGCGGTCTTGACCTGTGAATACGCTATTTTATGTAAACGCTCGTGCGATTCTCGCTAGCGGCGGTTTTTACTTACGAAATATTCATTATATTACATTTGAATATTGTAAACTTAAAATCCCCACCATGGCTCAGGCCTTGTCGTGGCGGCGGGGCTCAGTAGCCCAGGGTGACCCCACACCTTGGGCGAAGCAAATTGAGCCGAGGGGGCTCTTTGTGTCCCTCTTATAAGAAGAGGGGACAAAAGAGCAGGGGGCAAGGGGTGAGGATGGGAACCTCACCTCATCGTACTGTCCCGACGTTGGGAGTGGTTGTTCTTCTGTGTTGCGGAACAACCACTCTGTGAAGGTGGCGTCGGTCCCCTGAGGCTCGAGCTCGACGGCTAGTCAGCCGACTAGCTGTCGAGGTGCCCTGTTGCTGGTAGATCCGGGACACCTCACCAAAGGCGGCAGTGGTGGCTCTCACCGGGTTTTAGTGGGTAGAGCTGCGTCCACTTACCAGCTTTCGGGCGCAGCGAGTCCCACATACCTGCCTGGGGATACCCACTCCCCTGCGGGATGCGTCAGTGCATTTCCCGGCGTAAAAGAAAAAAAAACTTATAATATTTGTATTGCTTTAGGGTTTTAAATAGTTAAAAAAAGTAAAATGTTATTTTGTTAAATTCTAATAAGATGGTACGACAAGAGCCTCTCAGGGACAGTCTTATTTGTGGGTGTCAGCCTTCTTGGCTTTCATTGAATAAGGCCTACGTAGTGGATGGTTACAAACTGATACTACTACTAAATTATACTAATACTAAATGGAATTTATACAGCTATGGATGTATAAATTCCAGTAATATTACATTTATGTGTAGTTAATCTAAATCTTATTAATATTATTATAAAGGTGAAAGTTTGTTAACTTTAGATGTTTGTTACCGTTACACGCAAAAACTAAAGAATGGATTTGATGAAACTATAAAATAATATAGCTTACACACCAGAATAGTACATGTTTACAGAGTATAAAACAAAGTCGCTTCCTTTGTATGTATGCTTAAGTCTTTAAAAGAACGCAACATATTTTGATGCGGTTTTTTTAATAGATAGAACATTTCAAGAGGAAGGTTTATATGCATAATACATGCACAATATATTATCCCGCTCAGATCCCGTTCTATGCCTTAGCTAGCGCAGGCGAAGCTGCGGGTAACAGCTAGTAAGCTATACTTTATCCTCATACTCCCACGGGAATGGGGCGTACGCGGGTGAAGCCGACGCTGCTAGTATATTTATACATTCAGAATTCGGTCAGTAAATTTAACTAAATCAATTCGAAAGGTACTTGTTAAGTTAATCGATGTTTTTTTCTTTGAGTTTTATTAAGGCATGCAAACTTATGTCGATTGTATATTTATTAAGTCTACAGCGAATATGTTGTTGATTATTGTAATCACAGAGGGCTAGCGCTGATGATGATGATGTAGAAACTTTAGGCATTACCACGTGATCGCCCGGGGCGAACATCCACCCAAAGTATCAATATCTTCAATAAAGTTACGTCTAATAACTTAAAGGTCAACGCACACTAACGAATAAGAATAAATAAACTTGTATAAGCCACGTTACACTTCATGTGACACAGTATCACATTTTTGTCAGCTATCATTCGAATTCCGAAAAAATAGACATATATAGGTGGCCCTTATATGTCCCACTACAGGTCTCCTAGAAATCAAACTGAGTTGTCTGTTCTCCGAAAGTCTGTTCGTGAAATCAAACACTGAGTTCCGTCCTTTGAAAGTGGTTCACACGAAAACTCGCCAATATAGGCTTATTGGCGAGTTTTCGTGTGAAATTTTCGTCCAGACCTCTAACTTCCAAAAACCAAATATTTACCAATTTATATATTGTGGATCAAGCAATAAAAATAACGACCAAGAAATGAATTTGATAATTTATTCCACTGTTGGGGGCAGCCTCATGGAAATTTATTTATATCACGATACTTTGATGACCTCCGCGGCTCAACGGCTAGCGCGATGGCGCTCAAGCTGGGAGGTAGTGGGTTCGAATCCCGCCATTCTATTCTATTCGTTTAGCGTTTGTGCCACTTGTCTAGGCAGGTGTGATACTCTCAACTAAGTTATTACTTGGTTATAATTTATTAAATCTTTCTATACACATTCAGTTGAAATGACTTAGCAGTCTGTAAGTATGTTATAAAAAATCGTAGATTCATTCGGCAAGTAGGTGTGCTGGTGTTCTTTTTCCAAGTGACTTCTATGTGCGATGGCCCTATCCTGTAGCCGTTCTCCAAGAGATTTTACATTTATTACTAAAATGCGTATATTTCTCGATTCGTATCGGAAAATATCGATTAGCTATAACGTATACCTACATATTTAATTCGTGAAGAGAAATTGAAAATTTTACGTCTTATACTCTTATTTCGGCACGACCGACGACAGCTATGCTGTCACTTTTCTCCAATAACCAGGTGGGAAGACGATCACCGGAGAGTGGCCAGTCCGCGTTTGATACGAGTGGCAAAGTATCGGTCGTCTTGGCGTTCATTGAGGGTGGCCCATGTGAAACAGTGGATAAATGCTGCTAATAATGATGATGATTATAAAAATTGCGAAGAGTTCGTTCCCATACTCCTCCGAAACGGCTCGACCGATTTTTATAAAATTTTGTGTGCATATCGGGTAGGTCTGAGAATCGGCCAACATCTATTTTTCATCCCCCTAAATGATAAGGGTTGCCCACTCCAAAATATTTTATTTTTTATTTTTTTGACAAAATTTACCACTTTTATTTTTTTATGTGGTATAGAAATACACACTGCCTTAAATTTTCACCCTTCTACGATCAACCTGTTTTTTAACAGCGGTATTAGTAAAAGTACTAATATCGCTGAACTAAGATAGAACAAAGTCAGTCGGGGCAGCTAGTTAGACTATAAATGTTGTCTTTTTTAATTTATTATATCCCAAAGGACTAAAAATAATTAACAGAATATACTCGAAATAAAAAAACCTTGAAGGTTTCATTTCCTTTTATAAATATACCATCTAAAATATCTACTAAAGACGCTCTGTACTTTCAACCACCTTGAACTTCGTTTAAGTAACCAATAAAAAGCTCTCTGTCAAAACTCTTAAAAGCTTTTACGATTTTAAAACTTTACGTGCGTTAGCTTAAAGCTGAGCACACACTATTAACGAAGGTAATAAAAATCTTTATTAAGTATTATAAATGAAGTGATCTAATGATGTTATACGCATGTACTTTATTATATTCGATCAATTGTAACATAATAATAAATAATAATATCTAAGGAAATACATATATTTAATACTCTTTATATTAATACTTATATTTAAGATTTTCATTATATAATACACATATTTAATACACATCCATGACCTAGGAACACAGAAACTTTTTTGTTCCTTGGCGATTACCCGCTACCTCCGACTTGTGCGCCAACGCGCTAACCATTGAGCCACAGAGGTCGTCAATACATAAATGACCGTTTTGCTCCCGTAAGCTTTATCTTTATTTCTCATAGATAATCATTAATCATAATCATTAATCAATATGATTAGTTAAATATGATGAAAGGAAAACGAACAGTCGAAACCTTGGCTATCGTCGTCCATTAAGATCCACGCAACAAGAGGTTATGAAGATGCATTGCCCTTCTTTTCCCTATCCTTCCAGTGGGCCATTGGTACTAGCAGCGCCCCGCGGTTTCACCCGAGTATTTCCCGTTCCCGTGGGAGTACCATGATAAATTATAGCCTGCGTTTAATTCTGGTGTAAAAGCTATACTATTGTAAGGTCTCGTTAAAATCCATTCAGTAGTTTTTACGTGGAATAGTAACAAACATCCATACTTATAAAACTTTCGCGCTTATAGTATTAGTAGGATTGGGAGCAAGTTCCACCCCGATCATGCCGGCAGAATTTGGCTGTCGTGAAGCATGGGGCAGGGGATCGGCCGTCTTGGCGTTGACTGAGGGAGGCCAATGTTCAGCAGTGGATGGATAAAGACTATGATGATGATGATGATAATGATGAAGCATGGCATCTCTTTTCATGGTAGTCTCAAAGTAACTATACAAGATGAGTAGCCTATCGGATGATGGTGAGACATCCCTTCGTGCATCACTAATGTCACTCATATAAAACTAAAAATGGCACGCGGAAATGATATCACGAACGCATTACCATCTCCCTCTGATATATGACGGGGAACAGAGAACAGAGTACGCCGAATGAATTCAAATAAGACAGGTTTTCTAGACTAAATTTGTTTCACTTTTTCCAAGTCAGGGTTATGCATGCAGCAGCGCTAAAGCGTTTGATATGCGACACAGCGGTTGCGCCGCAATGTCAATATATCATATATGGATGCCGATTGGTCATAAAACGTCTTCAACATGAACTGTATCTGTCTTAGACCATAACTTTTTAATGAATTTCATGGTTAATATAATTAAAAAAAGAAATGTAAGAATCTTAGATCAATAATATGTCTAGATAGAGTGTCACGCGGAAAACACGCCCAAAAAATAGCGTCCAACTGTTGGCCTCTAAATGCTTTCTCCGTGTTTAGTATCCGTCCCGCTGTCATAGAATACGCATGAATTGTTACACATTATTGTTTTTATTTACAATGAAGGTTTGTGTTCAAGTGTAACGAGATTAAAAAGGATGATTATGGGAGAACTGTAGAAGCTGGTGTAACTATTCACGAACACATCTTTGAAAATGTTGGTCTGTTCTTTTTGTTTTGATTGTAGGGCGACACTCCATCTAGACATATTAATGATCTATGGTAAGAATAATATAATATAATGATATCAATCAAACTGACATTCGAGCTCAGAGCTAAACGGTCTTCCTTCGTAACGGAGGAAGGAGGTCCGCGTTTCTCTAAGCATTGGAGGGAAGACAATAACGTTCTGTCTAACACATTTGCTTGTCAGAAAAATAGCCTGTTGCGAAAGAATCGCTGCGGCGGAATATGTGGACTGTGGCATAACATTTACTTTAAATATAATATTATCTAAAATCTAAACAATAGTTATTAACGAAGTATTTTTTTTTATTAATTTCAGCTCAAGTTAAATATTGATACCCATTTTAATTGCTATGCCATATTGAAGTGAAACTTCTTTAGAATCGTTGTGATTTCAAACCAGATGCAACCGAAAAAACGACAGTTAAGAGACATAAAATACAAAAGAGCGAGAGAGCAAATGTCGGTGTGTATGTATATTTCACACTATTTAATATTGTACATATTTGAGCATTTAACGTGTGTTTCACTTCTATCGTGTGTGAATCGCACACATACCTTTTTTTTAAATGATGATCATTAGTTCTCGTGGCCTTAAGGCGCGTTTCCATTGCAGCTCACGAAGGGGACAATAATTATGTGAGTCCACTGCGACACACAGACATGCTACGCACTCAATTGACATGTTCTTGTTAAGCGAGCGTGTGTGTAGCACGTACGCCGTACGTACGTTTTAATGAACGCGAGTGTCTTTATCACAATACTTGCAAAATTGTTTCAGCTCCATGGACATCTTGTTTTGGAGAATATGATCGATATTATTCTACTAATATTGTAAATGTGAATGTAAGTTTGTTTGTTACGCTTTCACGCGATAACTACTCAATCGATTGTCACGAAACTTTGTACTCATATTCTTGGAGGCAATAATTTTTTTTAAGGTACACTTACCTGTGGCCTTAAGCCAATTGGTAATGGAGGCATTAGAAGTAACATTGAACATTTATAAAAAAAAAAATTACGTCCATATTTTTACATTAATTATATTATTTATAAGCTAGTATAATAGGATAGAACCTCCCATAGCACGCTGAGCTACGGTAAAATTGTGGACAGGTCAAATAAAATTCTATTTTTTTTATAATAAATATTATATTGATATTATAATACATGATTTCAATATTACATTTCATCGTCAAAGAAAAAATTGTAAGCAAAACATTTATTAAATTTATTGACAAAATCTATAGCACTTTAATAACAAAACACTTTGCGGTAGACTATAAGTTGATAAAACAACATCAAAGTTATTGGTACTTTGGTCTCGTGTTTGTGGCAACCCTAGCTAAGTCGGGGGCGCGAGCGGCGTGCGGTGCGGGAGGGGGTGTATTTAATTTATCAGGTTCGTGCGACCTCAAATGAGTTTCCCCGTGTTAAAGTATTCTTTAATTATTACGTCATCATCATCATCATCATAATCAGCCTTTATCCGTCCACTGCTGAACATAGGCCTCAATCAATGAACGCCGAGACCGATCCCTTGCTACTCGCATCCAACGCGGACCTGCCACTGCACGGAGATCGTCTTCCTATCTGGTTAGTGGCCGACCAACACTTCGTCTACCTAAACGCGGCTTCCACTCTTGAACCTTAATGGCCCATCGGCCATCCGTTCTTCTGAGTGCGTGACCAGTGCATTGCCACTTCAACGTGCTTATTCTTTACGTAGTTAATAATTATTACGTAGTTACCCGATAATTATGATAATGTTTCCTAGAAATAGTGGCGTTCTAGCTCTGGAGTTCGTTAGCCCAAGGATTTAGGAAAGTTTTAATGTATTTAATCACCCATAAATAGAATTAATAAATTACTTACTAAATTAAATTAACTAAACTGAGTTAAACCGTGTTTTATATTTCTTTATCCTTGTGAAAAGAAAACCGTACAATTTAGACAGAGGGTTCCCTCCGTCCCTTGTTTATTCCGTGCGGAACCCTAAAAACTAAATCAGCTAAGCCCCCACGCGACATGTCCCCTTAGTCCCCTTATTAAGAGACCCTAGTACAGCGTAAAAGCCTTCACCAACTAACCCCCCGAGGTCGGACCCACGAGCGATAGTCACTCAATATCAGGTGACCCAGGTAGAGTGACCTATTTCTAAAAAGCCAATGAGTTCGTTTTTACTTACATTAAAAAAGACAATATTTAATGTTAGTTCCATAATGTTGGTGAACCAAGCTCACGACATTAGTTTGTTGGTAAGAGCGGTATGGTTTCCGAAATGAGCCGGCACAAACAAACAGAAGTTTTTAAATTAAAAATTAAACAACCATCAGCGAGCAGTGGCCGATATTCTTACAAATTATGAATGTGAAAGCGTGGATGTTTGTTACGCTTTCACGCAAAAACCACTCGACGAATCATCGTGAAAGTTTATACACATATTTTGGGAGCTACTAGAAGTAACAGAAGATACTTTTCCGCAAACATTTTTTACCGAAATTTTTGTATAGCACTGTGACATTATGTCAATTTTATGAGACGGACAGACTATTCACACTTGGTAGTAAAAATGTATTAGGCATAGAGTAATTTGATACTACTATTAGGAGTAGTCGAGGTAATTAGCATGGCAACAGAATTCCCCCTAACTTAAGTGATTATTCTAATTTACACTCGGAAAGTCGTCGTACGGAAAAAGTTGGTTCTTAATGACATGAATTACGTTTGTCACTTATTTGGAAGTTTTTTGTTTTGTTTTATATACTCTTAGTGATAATATAATAAAGTTTTTCTTAAAAAAAAAATAACTTGAAAGAAAAGACAAAAAAATAATCGCACTATCGCATTCGAGATACGAACAAGGCTCTTTTTGATTCATAACTAATCCTAAAATCTCCATTAAGGCCAGTATATCCCAAAGCGCCTGTTTTTGTTTAAGTCGTAAACATAGTAATGTTGGTTTTTTTGATCCGTTAAAAATATATGTTGTAGCTTAGTATACATTCTTTTTTATTAACCTATTCAAAACACGATCATTGTAACTTGCCTCGATAAAAAAAAATCACAAACACAAGATGTTTTTGATTATTTTTCTAGTTGTAATTGAAGAAAGTGAGATTTTAAGTTACAAAATTTATATGAAAAAATAGGTAATAACATTTAGAATTTTATTCTGATCTTACTTTTTTAAATAAATGTTTTTATTTTTCTCAATATCAAATAATGTGAAAAACTCGACTAGTCCCCAGCGCGGCCTCAATTTAGTTGCCTGCGAGGCGTTAACAAAGTAGGACCTATGTTTCGCTGCTGCCTGGCGGCTCTCCCCCGCTATAGATCGTTAAAACAACGTGTGGAATATATAAGCCGGTGCCTGATATGATAGTGTACATAGGAAATAAAAATAAAAATTTGAACAATATTTAGTTTTAATATTTTTTTCTCATTTTTGTCGTAATCATGATCATCAGCGTGTTTTTTTCCTCAATTTTATTTTAATATCGATTTAATGTTACTAATTCACCATCATCATCATCAGCCTTTATCCATCAACTGCTGAACATAGGCCTCCCTCAATGAACGCCAAGACGGCCGATCCCTTGCTACTCGCATCTTTATTATAAAAATATTAATTTTAAATTCTAAATGGTGGTGATGATGATGATCGCGGTGATTGTGGTGGTGGTGATGATGATGATGGTGGTGGTGGTGGTGGGGAAGGGGGGTGTAAATTGTAATAGTGATGATGATGAAGTTGATGATTACAATGATGGTGGTGATGACGCTGACGAGAATAATGATGGTGGTGGTGGTGGTGGTGTTGGGGGAAGGGGGTGTAAATTGTAATAGTGATGATGATGAAGTTGATGATTACAATGATGGTGGTGATGACGCTGACGAGAATAATAATGATGGTGGTGGTGGTGGTGGTGGTGGTGGTGAGGTAGGGGGGTGTAAATTATAATAGTGATGATGATGAAGTTGATGATTATAATGATGGTGGTGATGACGCTGACGAGAATAATGATGGTGGTGGTGGTGGTGATGAATGGTGATGGAGGTGATAATTAACACTTATTTCGTTTACAATGATTTGTGTGTCTGTTTGTAATATGACCTCTGTGGCTCAATGGTTAGCGCGTTGGCGTTCAAGCCGGAGGTCGCGGGTTCGAATCCCGCCAGGGAACAAATAAGTTTCTGTGTTCCTGGGTCATGGTTGTATATTAAATATGTGTATTATATAATAAAAATCTTAAATAGGTATAAGTATTAATATAAAACGTATTAAATATATTGTATTTCCGTTGTCTGGTACCCGTAACACAAGTCTCTTCGAGTACTTACCACGGGACTAGATTGACGTGGTGTAAAAAACGTCCATAGATATTATTATTATTAATAATAATGCACAGAAGAATATCCCGGGTACGCATGTTAGCTACTACTACTACTATAAAACAAAGTCGTTTTCTCCGTCCCTGTAACCGTTTGTACGCTTAAATCTTTAAAACTACGCAACGGATTTAGATGCGGTTTTTTTAAAAAAGATAGGACAATTTAGGGGGAAGGTTTTTGTGTATAATTTATTAAGTTTTTATATATATATTGGCTAAGATATAACAATAATTGTTGGACGTATCGGAAAAAAATAGGCCGCCTGGGAGTTTTCAACGAAAACGCTGCCTAAACCCTTTGAGATACAACAAAAAAATGTATGGTAGAATTGTGCAGCTTAAATAGGTCTACAAAAAAGTCCACGATGGCATATGTCTATCTCTTAGCGATATCATGCTATATCCATTTAAACATATTACGAAACAAAGTCGCTTTCTCCGTCCCTGTATCCGTTTGTACGCTTAAATCTTCAAAACTACGCAACGGATTTTGATGCGGTTTTTTTAATAGATAGAACAATTCAAGAGTAAGGTTTTTGTATATAATTTATTAAAATGTCAGAAGCCTTGGCTAAAATATAACAATAATTGTTGGACGTGTCGGAAAAAAATAGGCCGCCTGGGAGTTTTCAACGAAAACGCTGCCTAAACCATTTGAGATACAACAAAAAAATGTATGGTGGAATTGTGTAGCTTAAATAGGTCTACAAAAAAGTCCACGATGGCATATGTCTATCTCTTAGCGATATCATGCTATATCCATTTAAACATTACGGAACAAAGTCGCTTTCTCCGTCCCTGTATCCGTTTGTACGCTTAAATCTTCAAAACTACGCAACGGATTTTGATGCGGTTTTTTTAATAGATAGAACAATTCAAGAGTAAGGTTTTTGTATATAATTTATTAAAATGTCATAAGCCTTGGCTAAAATATAACAATAATTGTTGGACGTGTCGGAAAAAAATAGGCCGCCTGGGAGTTTTCAACGAAAACGCTGCCTAAACCATTTGAGATACAACAAAAAAATGTATGGTGGAATTGTGTAGCTTAAATAGGTCTACAAAAAAGTCCACGATGGCATATGTCTATCTCTTAGCGATATCATGCTATATCCATTTAAACATTACGGAACAAAGTCGCTTTCTCCGTCCCTGTATCCGTTTGTACGCTTAAATCTTCAAAACTACGCAACGGATTTTGATGCGGTTTTTTTAATAGATAGAACAATTCAAGAGTAAGGTTTTTGTATATAATTTATTAAAATGTCTTAAGCCTTGGCTAAAATATAACAATAATTGTTGGACGTGTCGGAAAAAAATAGGCCGCCTGGGAGTTTTCAACGAAAACGCTGCCTAAACCATTTGAGATACAACAAAAAAATGTATGGTGGAATTGTGTAGCTTAAATAGGTCTACAAAAAAGTCCACGATGGCATATGTCTATCTCTTAGCGATATCATGCTATATCCATTTAAACATTACGGAACAAAGTCGCTTTCTCCGTCCCTGTATCCGTTTGTACACTTAAATCTTCAAAACTACGCAACGGATTTTGATGTGGTTTTTTTAATAGATAGAACAATTCAAGAGTAAGGTTTTTGTATATAATTTATTAAAATTTTATAAGCCTTGGCTAAAATATAACAATAATTGTTGGACGTGTCGGAAAAAAATAGGCCGCCTGGGAGTTTTCAACGAAAACGCTGCCTAAACCCTTTGAGATACAACAAAAAAATGTATGGTGGAATTGTGAAGCTTAAATAGGTCTACAAAAAAGTCCACGATGGCATATGTCTATCTCTTAGCAATATCATGCTATATCCATTTAAACATATTATGAAACAAAGTCGCTTTCTCCGTCCCTGTATCCGTTTGTACGTTAAATCTTCAAAACTACGCAACGGATTTTAATGCGGGTTTTTTAATAGATAGGACAATTCAAGAGGAAGGTTTTTGTATATAATTTATTAAAATTTTATTTAAGCCTTGGCTAAAATATAACAATAATTGTTGGACGTGTCGGAAAAAAATAGGCCGCCTGGGAGTTTTCAACGAAAACGCTGCCTAAACCCTTTAAGATATAACAAAATAATGTATGGGGGAAATGTGTATCTTAAAAAGGTCTCCAAAAAAGTCCGCGATGGCATATATATATACTATATCAATTTAATACTTTAAAAATTGGCAATTATAATGCAATAATTTGTAAGTTATTGACACAAATACGGTATGAATATGAAAATGAAAATATGAAAGCAATAATAGTATCCTAAATATGCCTTCAGAAAGTCTGCGAAGGGAAATATGTATTTATGTTCAAGATTAAATACTCACGTAACGTATCCATTTTAATACAAAAACTTAGTAAGTAATTATTAAAATAGAAAATGATTATGTGTGTTCAGGATCGATAACAAAACCATAAAACGCTCTTTATATAATGTAATTCTTATAAAATAAACTAAAGTAAAAAAAAAAACCTAGTAAGTTGCCATACGTTTAAAATTATACTAGGACGGACAATAAGTTCACGCCGGGTTCAAGAAAGTTCATTTGTTTGAAGACTACGCGTGCCTCGTCGTGCGGGAAGGGCGACAGCGCTCAATGCATAAAACGCCCGAATATACTGGCCTTAAGCTATCATGACATATTGCTTGACAGCGAAATTTACGTTCGTATTCTAATCATATTTTATCGTTGCCTCAAAACACGGATAAAAAAGTTTTCTAAAAATGTATCCTAGCTAGATCGATTTATCGCCGTTTTTAACCCGTGTATACAAAATTTCATGAAAATAGTAGGAACCTTGTGAACATGACATTCGAAGACAATGTCGAAATATCGAGTTATAGTCGTCGCCACTTTTAAAGTCCTGCGACTAATGGCCGAACTAAATTTGACAACATTGACATCTTGACGTCTGTCTGGAGTAAGAAGTTGTGATATTTTAAATCGTTTTACGTGAAATATGGAGCATATAATATAAAGTGAGGTGTAAAAAGTGAAGGCCGTATAATGATAATTAAAGTGAAATAATTTTGTGAATTTGAAAGTAAAAATAAACAACAATTAACCCCGTTGAATAATATGTTTATAAATGTCACAGCCATGACAGGTAAATTTTAGAGATGCCAGAGTCACTTATTTTTGCCTAATTTATGGTTAAAATATTATCATTAACTCTATACCTACATTTATCTTATGATATTTTATATGAATATAAATACAAGGTAAAAGAATTAAATCCTTGCTCAGATGAATTATATTTTCAGATGTTTCTGTAGAAAAGGTCGAATAACAAAAGAAGTAACAATGGCAGCAATTACTCCTGAGAAAATCGTCACTCCTGGCAAAAGCCGAACACATCCGAAGAAGCTTGTTTTAGATGAATTCTACTAATCGGTTATACGTAAAAAATACGAATGAAATATTTACAAAAAAAATGTTTTATTTTACTAAAACCTGGCAGGGAGATTTTCATTTTGCTGCTATAATTATTTTTGTCAATATTATCATACTCAGTCTTTATCAATCCACTACTGAACATAGGCCCTATAATTATTTAATTTTTTTATTGTACTAGACTTGGTGGAAAATCATTACACTATAAATTGGCAACATTGAGTTATGAGACCGCAGCGCCGCGTCTATCGGACTTCTAAAGTGGCGATGACTCTAATTTAAAACCTAAAAGGAAACTTCTTTTCAATTAAATTTTACCACAAATTTCTTACGGGTCACAATTTTTTTTTAAAATATAGAACCTTCTAATTGCGCTTCAAACTGCAACGTCACTTTACACCGCTCCGTTTTACGTAAATTAGTCCGAGCGTGTTTACGTTGTAACACCAGCAACGTTAGCTGTCGCGTGTCTATTACCCCTCACTATGCCTTCGAAGAGCCTATTTCAAAATGAGGATTTACAACTAAAACAGGTTGTTGTTAGAAGGAACATTTTTGTGAGCGTAGATTAACAGACGTTGGCATGTATTAGCGAAGTTACAGGTAAGACTTGGTAATAAACAGTTCACTGACCTTTTATCTAATACTGCTCCACAATTCTTAACAAGTGCAGTGGCAAGGCGAGGTACCCGAAGGCTAATGAGTAATTCCTATCCTCGTTCCCCACATTTCACATAATTTCGATGAGATGAGCTTATTTTGCTTCCGTGACAACAAAAGAGGCGAAAGACAGTGGCGCTGCTAATGAATGCAAAAGGTTGTCATAGTTACGAAAGTAGTTAAACGACACAAGTAAATAACATGATAAGTAACTTTACTATCGTTTCTAAAAAAATCGTAGTATGAAAATATAATTCCGAAATAATTGTAAATAAATGTACAGTCTCTTAATATCCCAGGTTGTCGAAAAATATATTAAACTAGCTGACCTGACAAACTTCGTTCTGTTAAGGGGATTTGATATATGTAGCAGTTTTTGGAACGAAGTTCCTTACGGCAGGCTTGGAGGGGATAGGGATTTTGCTGCGCGACCGAACTGAAAAAAATGTGATAGTAAAACCGTAAGAAAAAATGCGTGGAATAAAACCGTTAAATAAGACGTGCGCAGGCGCGACAGTCGCATACACAAGCGATTAGTGTATAAACCTTTCTTTTTAGCCGAAGAAACTTCGTTCCTACCTGGTGTCCCACGACACCACATCGTTTTTTTTGTTGAGTAATAAACTATCCTAACTTGTAAGTTGGAGAAAAGCACACGTTTTAAAAGAAAAAAACATTAAAATCCGTTCAGTTTCGGAGTCCATCCCTTTGTAAGTATGGATGTGTGTTACTCTTTCACGTAAAAACTACTGGATGGGTTTCAATGAAACTTTACAATAATATAGCTTATATATCAGAATAACACAAAGGCTATAATTTACCCCTGTACTCCCACGGGAATAGGAAGGACGCGGGTGTTACCGCGGGGCGGTGCTAGTTATATATATATTGATACTAACATACTAAAATTTAATTCACGTAGCTAACATAATTGGCTGACGTGTTGGTGATGATGATGAAGTTTTATTATACACGATCGCCTTCCGACATGAGCGTCGAATATTGAATAATTCATTTTGATTTTCCTTCAAACCTTAACATATTTATATATTTATATTAAATACATATAAATTAGTACCCTTCATGTCCTACTCATCTTACGTATTCTACTTATCGTGCGTTTTAAATACGACTAATATTATGAAATTAAAATTTTAAAGTTTGACATTAGATCAACTTAAATTTTTGTTTTCTTATATTTACGCTAATTTCACCCGTCATAATGAAACTTTACGGATTTTATCGCGGTCTATTAAGTACTGCAAAGTATTCGAAACGTCGGGCTTGTAAACTTAATGAGCCGCGATAAAATCCGTAGATTTGTTTCATTATAACTTTTTTGTTTCAAAAGTCAAAGTCAGTCAGTCTGACTGATTATAATATACAAGACAAGTAACAAAACGTTAATCGGTATTAGCGTTATAAATTATTAATAACGTTTTAATAGTATATTAATTTATAATCTCAACGTTACTCTAAGGAATAGCGATAGACTTTATACTAATAGCGTTACTATATAAGAAATAGATATCAGTATCTTTTAAATATCTTATATCAGTAATATCAGTATTTTATATCTTCGCTGCCAGTATCTTCGGAACTTTGCCTAAAAGGACGCCTTTTAATAATATATTTTAGTTACACTTAATATATTATTTTAGTTACAATAAATTTATATGAATTATCGTAAGAAACAAAAAAAATACAAGAAATATCACATCTCAGTTAATGTTGGAGCGACGGTGGTCCAGTCGCCATGAGCTCGGCCTCGTAAGTGGGCGAAGGTTCCGTTTTAGGGTGCATATAAAAATTAAAAAAAATTTCAAGGCACCATAGGGGAGTCAGAATCGAACCCACCACCTAGCCCATAGCCACTAGAGCATCCTCGCTCAGGAATATCAAAAGCCACCAGAAAAAGTTCTAGAATATTTTTGCTATAAGAAATAATAAATAAAGTTCTGGTATTGCTGTAACAAATGCACGGTTTTCAGATATTTTTCTTTTACTTTATATTGTGAGACCTAGTTTGTGACTTCGTGAATCTATGTCAACAGGAAGATTATAGTTTATGGTTTCACAGGGTTTCATTTCATCAGACGGTGGTTCGGCATGGACCCGTCACAGGAAGAAACCCGACGCCATGAAGCCGTGGAAGTCGCACTCCATGGCTGGCGGGAGGCAACCCCCATCTTCATCCAATGGTGAAGCTAACCTTCTCGCCCGCTTCCGATGAAGCCTTAAGGCCACTAGGGCCATTAGTAAAGCTTCAAATGAAAAAAAAATTGGTTGTCTGTAAAGTCGGCTTACGGACTGTAGTTTGACGTGACGTCAAACATAACATGCAACACGAACCGAACTGAGCCGATCGCTCCCGATCATGCCTCTCTCTCTCGTTCGTGCCGCACTCTCGATTTCGGAACGCTACATGACGTCATCTTTTTTGTGCATGCTGCCCGTAATATAAAGTAATAAGACGTTGTGTATAAAAAAAAGTCCCAGTCAGAAGCAAAGGGAATGTTTCTCATTTCGGGAACCCTAAAAATACGTAGAAGAAATAAGATATGATGGACACAAAACGCTTCCCACCGGTCCTATTACATTACGGATACCTTACTCAGACTTACGCTAACCGCCTCACGTCCTATCCCGTAATTGTAAAGACCCTTTCACCAAAGCTTGTACAATAACGTCACGGGACGGTCCGACATATTGCTTAATATTGTTCAGAAACAGTTTTACGGATAACTTTATTCACGAGTATTTTATACGTATATTGTCTCTGAGGGTCGCTTATAGCCGGAATAGTTTTATGTTTTGTATGAAAACAAACCCCCAAATGTATGCTGCGACGCTGCATTTCTTTGCACTGATTGGCCGACTGATGGCAATTGAAATGTGATTGGCTGGCACATAAATACATAAATCAGTGAAATTTTATTACGTCAGTGATAAATCACTGACCAATTTCGGTCGGATTTTTATAGCTTACATTCCTACTCAACCCGGTTGGAATATGCGAATTTAAACGATAGTTAAAAATCGGTTGTCTGGTCGGATTACTGACGATAGTTGAACGTGACAACGTCATACGAAAATACTGATGGGCCGATTGTGCCTCTTTGTCGCTCGTTCCGCGCTCTCGCTTGCATTTCAAGCCGAAAATGGAACGCCTCATAGCGAGGTAACGCCGCATGAATCATGTTTTGTTGCGTGCAGCCGGCTTCATCGAATTATAAGACATTATTGTACTCTATGTATAAGACGTTGTCACGTCAAAAATTATGAGTATTAAATATTATGTTTCTAAATATTGTATATGAAAGTTTTTTGTACTTTATATATTACAATTCATCATCATCATCGTTATTTTCAAACAAAAACCTCGTCCTCACAATAACAAACAAAAAAGAATTTAATAATTAAATGCATTTTTAACATTATGGGTGTACACATAATTCTTCAATCCATTTTTATTTACATAAGATATATGCTGTAGCAAATTATTCCAAATACTAACAAAATTGCCTTGTCTAGAAATTCTAGATAACCTAGTCAATTCTAGACTAGAGTAGCCATTAGTTGTAAGGTCGTTAGGCAAACGCTACTTAAGCCAAGTTAGCTCCAATTTCCATGACTAGTTAAGTGAGTTATCCCGAAGTTTAGCGCCTTGCTATTGCCTTGCCTTGTCATGGACACCCCACAGCCCCACTATCCCACTCCTTGAATAAAAACGCTCTAACACCACGTCAATCTGGTCCCGTGGTAAATTCTCGAGGAACTTGTGTGACCCGTAACGGAATTAACGTAAACTTATTATATAATACACATCATACTAATTAATCTTATATTAAGTATGGATGTTTGTTACTCTTTCACGTAAAAACTACTGAAAGGATTTTAATGAAACTTTACAATAATATAGCTTATACATTGGAATAACACATAAGCTATAATTAATCCCTGTACTCCCATGGGAATGGGAAGTACGCGGGTGAAACCGCGGGGCGCTGCTAGTAATATATTAGTAGCCCAGATGACCGAGCTTTGCCCGGTAAAGTTGATTATTGAAATACGAATAAAACGACATTTTCTAAAACCGAATCCTTTTTTTTTTTTTTGGATGACGCAGCGAAAATCCTTTTCGGACCCTACCAGGGCCTTGGGTAGGCGCGCTAGCGTGTGTGGGGACTCGCATTGGGTGCACTACCCCACTAAAACCGCTGCGTGAGCCTTCAGCCGCTATTTGCGGGACCCGGATCGCAGGCAACGGGAAACCCTCAGCGACAGACTAGTCCCGGCAAGACCAGATTCTCCACAATAGGGTTCTAAAACCGAATGCTAGCTACATCGATTTATATGAAAATCATTGGAGCCGTTTCCGAAATTTAGATTATATATATTATGTACACAAGTATTGCTTGTTTAAAGATATAGGATAAAAAAAAAAATATACAGACGAATTGAGAACCTCCTATTTTTTGAAATCGGTTAAAAACTAAATTCGTTTGTTTATTTTTTCACGTTTAAACGCTAATCGGATTCCCCTGAGGAAGGACGTGGCTGAAGCTTAAAAAAGCTTATAAATACGAAATACTGAAAGCTTGTGTTATTGTAAAAGCTTTTGAGTTTTTGACAAACCCGGCAATTTTACCACGGATCTGGTTATTTAGTCGGCCATATTATGGTCAGGTAAGGTTTAGAATTTTAGATGGATGGTCATCTAATTCTTCTTAATATATTCTATACTATACTACTATAGTAGTATGTATTGTTTGTATTTATTTTTTAATAGAATATTTGAAAAGACTAGTTCCACTGAGTTTGTTTCGCCGGTTCTTCTCAGTGGACTACTTTGGAACCGGTGGTAGACTCAATCGACGTTCTAAAAGATACTTTGATGGTACTATTTTGAACAAAAAAAATTGGCTTTGATTTTGAAATAGTCAGACTACTGGATACTAGATGCAGGGAAGCGGGTTCGAATCCCGCCATGTTCTTACGAACTTAAGACCGGGCTTAACGTAATTGAGTATTTATTCATTTATTATTTTTATTTAGAAGTTATTATTTTAATAATAGCTTCAATTTTACTGTGGTTCTTGTATAGTATAATATGTCATAATATACTTACCGCTTCTTTAAATACATGCCAATGACAGAGACAATGATCATAATAACCTAGAAATATTTATTATGAAGTCTCACTTCAATTGCGCGTAAAGAATATAATCTGACATTTATTTTACCGAGCGATTTCGTCAATTGGCCCTGTCTTTTGGTTAATACTTTTATTTGATTACAAGCAACAAAGTTATTATCAAGCGACGATTTGTCGCGTAATTTTAAGTAAATTGCATAAATGCTAATTAATAATTAAAGTAGAAGCAACAAAAAATATTTGCATTCATATTATGAAAAAATTAATGTCCATAAAAATCCCTCATAACAGTCAAACAGTTAAGACTCCCAACTGCTGGGCCATTTTCTCGTTAACAGTCTTGCCAGACGGAATTCCCCGCCATTAAATCGTGCACTGCTAATTGCTCTTTCGCAGAAACCCGGGCGTGGCTGAGATGACCCTTACTGTCAACATATCTAATGGCATTATATTTTACGAGCATTGGTATGTGAAAAATAGTCGGTTGTCTGTAAAGTCGCTTTACTGACGATAGTTGAACGTGACAACGTCATAAGAAAATACTGATGGGCCGATTGTGCATCTTTGTCGTTCGTTCCGCGCTCTCGCTTGCACTTCAAGCCTTAAATGGCACGCCTCAGAGCGAGGTAACGCCGCATGAGTCACGTTTTTTCGTACATGCAGCCGGCTCCATCGAATTATAAGACGTCACGTCAAAACCTATGTAGCTTTATTGCGTTTACATATTGTTATCTTATGTGTATGCGAATTTCACTCACTATAATATTAACGACTTTCTCAAAAGACTGCGACCATGGTTTCTGTAAAGTATCCGAAACGTCGGTATGTCAAAAAATTAACCGCGATAAAATCCAGAGTTGTTTTGTGATAATGAGTGCAATACGCGTAAACGGCAAAATAGATTTTTTAATCCGTACCCGTAATTTCAATAAAATTTATTGAATTTAATTTAAAAATAATGAATCATATTAATCAAGTTAATGACAGTTGGATCACCTGATGATATTATTATTATTCCAAGAATGGCAGTTCCAGGCAAGGCCTGCCATCGTATCACTGCGACCAGGGTTGATCTATTGTGATCGCCACTATTTACAGCTCCGGTCCAAGTCCTTTTCTATGAACTCTAGAACTTTTTTGGCACCAAGAGATTTGATCTCTTCTGGGTGCAATACATGCTTCCCTAGAATAGAGCTACGACTATGCATTAGGTTAGGGCATGCAGTGAGAATGTGCATAGGCGTTTCCTCTGCTGAGTAGCAGAGTCTGCATTGCCTTGTGTCACTCTTCCCGACTATTTGCATATGCTTATTGAGACGACAGTGTCCCGTAAGCAACCTGACCAAAATACGAAGATTGTTCCGATTCAGGCTGATGGTATGCGATAGCTACATCCACAGACACCAGCTACGCTAGAGGAGGCCGGCCATTATAATGTTCTTCTTTTAAAAATATATATAAACTTCCAAATGAAAATCGAGCTGGTCGATGTACACATCTCACGGATTTTTTTTATAGCATAGGGGGGCAAACGAACAGTCGAAGCCTTTCGGCGACTATCGACGCCCATTAACATCCACATAACCAGAGGTTATGCAAATGCGTAGCCCTCCTTTTCCCTATCCCCCCAATACCGGAAACACACAAACCGCACCAAACGCGACAGCATAACTGCCACTTTACGCCGGTATTGTGTGAGTGAGAGGTACCACGTTCGTGCCGGCCCAATCCGGCTGCGAAGCTGCCACTACCTCTTCCTAAATACCACCATACTGCTTTTTCCTTCATCAAACAGCGTAAGTATTTTTCGGAAGACGGCAGACAGTTAACCGATCATGATCTATCTTATGAAAGAAAACAGATTAAGTTGCCTGGGCAAGTCCCGGGAACTTTTTGACATGGGCGATGTTGACCACTTACCAACAGCTCGTCCGGTCGTTTGTCTATTTATTTATTTATTTTATTTAATCTATCCAAGTAATATAGAATTATCAAAAAATCCATAAGTCATATTTAACAGTTAAATAAATTAAAACGTATCACCAAAGCAATTTATAGTGGGCGGAATTGTGAACATAAACCATTTATTTATATACAAAAATTTCATCAAAATCGGCCCAGCCATATAGAAGGAATTCAGGTATGAACACACTGCATGTTGTATCTGACCCTAAAGCTATATGATCACATGACTATACTAAATATTGAGAGTATCAAAAATTTAAATTCCAGATTCTACGTGTTTCGTAGCTAAATACATTTACTTACCATCTGTAATAGTTTACTGCATTAATGTTATTAACTCGGAAAACATGCCTTAAATTAGGCTACAACATTAGTGTTTGCGCGCTTTGGCAAATTAAAAAAAACACTTCTGGCATAAACCTTGCCTGTTTCATCAGTTGTAGATAATATCTTTGGCATAAGTGATGACCGCTAAAAAACTTTTATGATAACGCTTTTAAATAAAGGTAGTCGAAAAATTATAATAAATCAACTTGTCTTTTTTTGTTAGATTTGTTTATATTTTAGAAAGATTATGCATCTTGAAGAAATATTATATTTTTTATGCATATTTTAGCACTTTATTTAATTAAGAATTTTAATTTTCATTAAAAATGTTCAGTGGAAATTCTCGCGGGAAATCATTTAACGAAAAACATTTCAAACAGTCAAACTGTCAATCATCTTGGTATACGCAATAACCGCGGTATATTTAAATAAGTTTATAATTAGTTTTTATAGGTCATGGAAAAAATAATATTATTTTCATAATAAAGACCAAACTAAATACAATTTCTCGTTACTATTGATTAATTGTAACAAACAATACAAAATTGAAGTTTATCATAAGAACACTTAAAAAAAAACATTTTTATGTTAAAACTTCTAAATGTATAACTTTTCGTTTAAAAACTTCATTTTATGTACTCAAGAATACGTTAACCGTTAAAATCTTAAACCGCTTTAAAGATACATAATAATTACTGATGTCTAAAACTCGATATTTTACTCGATGTTATTCGATCACATCTCACAACTAAAACCTTCGTGGAACATATCCCAACACTAGCACATGACATTACATAGAGAACACACAACTCACCCTATTCTAACACTGGGCGGTCCGCCCGGCGCGGCTCTCTCGCATCGACTGAAGGCTGGCGCTCGACGGCCGCTTTTATATTAGTATGGTAAGGCCATGCGCACATTTGGATATTAAGCTGTGCTGTTTTGTTAGCTATTGAACTTGGCTTTACAGATGTTACAACTTTAACCTGTCTTCACAATTTTAATTAGATGGTGTTTAGGCTTTGGACACTTTACGCAGAGGTCGTCGGTTCGAATCCCGCCGAGTCCAGAATTTGTATGATGAATATATGTTTGCACTGGATCATTTACGTGTATTATAATTATGTTAATCTATTGAATTTATCTCCGTTCCTATTTCCAGTAAGATAAGTTCTTAAGAGCCTACCGTAAACGTAGAGCGTAATGTTTATTATTAATTTATTTAATTTTTTGGTCTAACTGTAATTTTAATTATCTTAAAATAACACCTATAAAAACATGTTCCCAGATGACAGTATTTCCAGAGACTAAAAGGCTTACACATATTTAAAAGGTAAGCAACACACTTGCAAGTTCGCCTCCGACATACGTAAATTTACAACTGTATCCCGATTGATAATTAATTATTTAATCAGTTTAATAGTTTTTGAGTTAATTCATAACTAACAAACAAATGTTTCTTATATTTCTATGATAAATATCATTACACAAAAACGATGAATTCAAAACACCCCCTAGTTCATAGCAAAGCCAACAGCGAAAACCGTATCAAAATTCGTTGAGTATATTACGAGTATAAAATATCGATGTACAAACAGACGTATAAAGCGACTATAATTAATACTAGTAAAGATAAAGATAAGGAACAGTAAATGTACAGGATACAAGCAACTGTAACAACAAACCTCTGCAAATGAAAGAAGTGGAAATTGAAACTGTAGCAGCTTCGTAGCACAAGTGCTACGACGTAGCGATGCTTCGAGTATACATGAATAGTTACGAACGCGTAGCATCATGAGTTCGTAGGTAACTTACTAGGCGGAGCCTGTATTTTGTCAAACACACAACTGAAAAATTAAACATTGATATTTTAAATATAAACGTCATCATCATCATCAGCCTTTATCCGTCCACTGCTGAACATATACATAGGCCGCCCTCAATGAACGCCAAGACAACCCATCCTTTGCCACTAGCACCCAACACGGACCTGCTCCTGCACGATCGACTTCCCACCTGGTTAATGCCCGATCAACACTTCGTCTACCGAAACACGGCCTCCACCAAGAACCTTATTGGCCCATCTGCTTGCATACTAACATATTATTGATAAATTACATCCAAACTTAGAATAAATAATCATATTCATCACACAAACATTTGTCCTGAATGAGAATCGAACCCGGGACCTTCTGGATTAGGAATCAGTGTCAGATACTATTATACCAACAAGTCAGGTCTAAGAAACTATTTTAGTGGTAATTTATGTTAAATAATTAATAATTTTAACTGGCTGTTTATATTGATATAAATAAGTAGTGGACCCGATAGATATATTAATCACTTACTGAAAAATTTAAATGATAGTCTTCCGAGTCCCAAACGACTGGTCCGATAATTAATAGTAGCTCAATGCGCAACCTGCCAGATAGGATAAGAAACGAAGAACCAGAGAGCGAAAGCAAGTGAAATCACACGAAGAATAAGCTCGTTGAAGTAGCAGTGGGCTAGTCACTCGCTTCAAGAGAACGGATGGCCGATGGGCCATTACGGTTCAAGTGTGGAGGCCGCGTTTAGGTAGACGAAGTGTTAGTCGACTATTAACCAGAAAGCAAGACAATTTCCGAGCAGTGATCGTGTTGAATGCGAGTGGTCAATGTAAAGATGATGATGATGTTGAACCGTCAAGTGGCTTAAACCCTAATGAGCCATTACCACATTGTACACGGGCGACTTTGTCTATTTAATAATAATAATAATATCGATGGACACTTTAATACCACGTCAATCTGATCCCGTGGTAAGTTTCCGAAGAGGCTTCTCGCATTCGGAAATACATATATTTAATACTTTTTATATTAAAACTTATATTTAAGATTTTTATTACACAATACTAATTACATAATAATATATTTAATACACATTCATGACCCAGGAACAAAGAAACTTTTTTTATCCCCTAGCGGGATTCGAACCCGCTACCTCCGGCTTGAGCGCCATCGCGCTAACCACTGAGCCACAGAGGTCGTCAAATTGTTATTGATTTTCATTACAATTACTACAATTAATTTTCTCGGAAATATCTAAAAATAGATCAACAATAATGAGCGCATCTACAAATTACCATCCAAGTAATCACTCAATTGGCACAATAAAGTCCTATTCTATCATGGGCGACGTTGGCCACAAACTAGATTAAGGTACTCTATGAAGGAAAAACCTTTTCACGTACCGGCTGTCATTCACTTCCCAGTCTGGAAATACTTTTAGACAAATAACTCCTAAACTAGGCTACACTCACCTATAACCTAAATGCCTCACTTGCTACGGCGTAGAGCGTGTAGAGAATTCGTAGCAGTTACGAAATTTAAGGCCCGTTACACGTTTTGGAATATATTTTTATCATAATATATTTGGGGATTGTATTATAATAAATAAGGAATAGCTATTATAATAAAATATCTTTTTACGTATATAAGACTATCGCTTTTTTGGCACGCTTTTTTGTAATGTAGAGTCAAAAAGTAAACTTTTTTATTCGATTCTAACTTTTTAACTAAAATTCATTATCAACAACATATTTTTCATCACTGAGCTCGGCTTTGGCCTCATATATACTTTTTGCTTATTAAGTTTATTTTAAGTTTCCTTAATGAACACCGTAAAGCTTTTTTTGTTACTTTTTTCCCCTGAATCAAATATGCAATTATCAAATTTGACAGTGTTTATTATTATGAGTATATTATCTCAAGCCTACGAGTTCAAACATAATCTGAATAATAAATTTGTGTGTACCGGGAAGAATGTTATGAAATCATGGTAGAGGCATCCAAGCACGAGAACGCAGCAAAGTACGGTTGCACTAGTAGCTATGTGTCAAGTCCATTGAGCATATAACCCAAATAGAGTGGTAGCTTTATGTGTTTTTTCTAAAAACAATTTCCGCCAAATTTGTGAAGCAACACTGCGCCAGTTCTATGCTCTGATTGGCCGACTGATGGCCATTTATGGATGAATGGCTAATGGGACGTACATACAGGTCGTATTGCTATTACATCAGTGACAAATCAAACCAGTTCCGATTGTATGGCTTACGTTTATAGTAAAGTAAAATAAATAATCAAACCTTACTTCGAAATCAGGCGAGGAGGGTAATAGGCCATAGTTCACCGACGCGCTGGCCCAGTGCGGGTTGTTGAACTTCACATACCATCAGAGACTTTCAATCTCATCAGGCATGCAGGTTTCCTCACGATATTTTCCTTCACCGGTGAGCGAACGATGGTCTCGTGTTTTGGGGTGTACTTAGAAATTTAGAAAAATCTATTTCAAGGCACACATGGGGTTCAGGATCGAACCGTCCGCATCGAAAGGTTCCGCCTTTCGCATAAGAGGCCAAGTCTATCCACCACTGGACCATCGTCGCTCACGTTTACTCTATCGTGTTTTATGCTCGATGGTCAAGTCTTTGAACGTCTTTTTCTTTAATCTCTTGATATTAAAGGCACGATGACAGCTTTTTAAGCTGTGGGCGTCTGGTGGGTGGGTGATCACTTGAAATATCGTGAGCCTTGCTCGTTCGTCTTTATGCATCGAAAATAAGTACGTTTATCATCATCATCATCGTCAACGTCTCCTTTTTTTGTCTCACTTCCAAGCACGGGTCTTCACGATTTCAAGCGAGAAGGGCCATAGAACACCTATCTATCACAATTCGGGGTGGAGAACTGTAAACCTATAAAGGCTCTGACGACCACTGTGGCTTAATGGTCACCGCGTTGGCATTCAAGCCGGGAGGTAACGAGTTCAAGTCCCGCTAAGGGAACAAAAAGCTGTTTGTGTTCCTAGGTCTTAGATGTGTATTATGTAATATTATGTGTATCCTACTAATACTATAAAGGAAAGTTTGTAAGTATGGATGTTTGTTAATCTTTCACGTGAAAACTACTAAATGGATTTTAATGAAACTTTACAATAATATAGCTTAAACATCAGAATAACACATAAGAAATAATGTATCCCCGTACTCCCACGGGATCGGAAATTATGAGGGTAAAACCGCGGGGCGTTGCTAGTTAAACATAATATATTAAGAATCTTATATATGTAATAACGTACATGTATTAAATATATTTTCAATATCTGGTACTGGCCAAATTCATCGAACTTACCACGGGACAAGATTGACGTGGTGTAAAAACGTCTATAAATATTATTATCATAAAAGGACTATCAATCTTATCATGTTTCTTCACAATGTTTTCCTTCACGAGCGAAGATTTCATTTCCCCAAAATATTCCCAATAAATATAATATATATTTCGATCCGTGAGAAACAGTTTTGTGGATACAAAACAAAGTATTTCTTTTTGCAATTTGCAAAGTTGAGCTTAAAAAAGGATTCAAAACGGCAATGTTCGAATGGGTTCGGGCTCGGTCTTTTGAGTGGGAGGATCCGGGTTCAATCCTGACCTCTGAGGTGCAATGAAATGAGGTTTCCTAAACTACGTGCACCTCAACATAAGACCATCGCCAGCTCATCGTAAGGAAATAAAAGAAAAGGAACGGAGAAACGTATCTGAAGCTAACCAACCCGCATCGCTGAACTATGCCCTAACACACCCTCCTCTCTGATCGAGGAGGACACCCATGCGTGGCAGTGGGACATGTAAGGGCTAACATTATTATTATTGAATAGATCCATAGCAGCTCCTGGGTTGTGGGCAATAGCAGCGATAGTGACGATGATGATAATAATGATGATGATGATGATGATGATGGTGGTGGTGGTGGTGGTGATGATGATGATGATGCTGATGATGATGATAATGGTGATGATGATGATGATGCTGATGATGATGATAATGATGATGATGATGATGATGATGATGATGATAATGATGATGATGATGATGATAATGATGATGATGATGATGATGATGATGCTGATGATGATGATGATGATGATGATGCTGATGATGACGATGATGATGATGATGATGACGATGGTGGTGATGACGGTAGTCATTAATACTACTTCTAAATGGCTCTCCATCAGATGTCTAACCGATAATATAACCTCAATGTTAGGAATCGCTCGGGTCCCGCGCTTGACCCGCCTCCCCCGCTACCGGGGGAGGGGAGGGCCGGCCCTCACGATAGGTTTCTAACGTCACCCGTTCCAAACCAGTCGACCGTAGCTGACCAAGTTAGGTACAAACCCGACGCCATGAACATGGCGGGGGGCAACCCCCCAAATTTTTAACGTCATAGGATGATCCAACCGGATCACCCCATTTCCGATGACGCATAACGGTCACTAGGACCATTAGCATAGATCCAACCGAAAAAAAAAAAAAATGTTAGGGATCAGTATTCAATTCTGATTAGTGCAAATAACGTGTTTCCCTGAGTACTTGACCACGTCAACATCGCTTGCTCACCAAGGAAGACATCGTGAGGAAGCCTGCCTGCCCAGAACCTAATCGATCCTCACCAGATAATGAAGATGAGACCATTTATGGCAGTAGGATAAGAATCCTACTAAAATTATAAATACGAAAGTTTGTAAGTATGGATGTTTGTTACTCTTTCACGTCAAAACTACTGAATGGATTTTAATGAAATTTTACAATAATATAGCTTATACATCAGGATAACACATAGGCTATAATTGATTGCCGTAGTCCCACGCTTGTAAGGTAATAAATTAAAATAATAAAGAAAAAAATATCTTTATATCTCTCCAAATAAAAGATACTAAATATTGTTCGTCTTGGCGTTCATTGGATAAAACCTATGTTCAGCAGTTGACGGATAATAGCTGATGCATCGTCATCAGCTATTATGTCTATGTTATTAGTATGTCTATCATGCTATCAAAATTTCATATAAATAGTTTCAATCAATAAACGCTGTGTGGAATGGTATGAAGTTTTGATTCAGATAAAAAATTCAATAAAATACGTTGAGAGTTTAAAGGGAATGTAGCGAAGGCTCGTTTAGAGGAGCTAGTTGAAAAATAATCTAAACTAAATAATAATTATTAATTTTAATACAATTCTAATGTAAAGGTTTTTTTAAAAAAATACTTTAATATAATTTTGGAAACTACTTTAAAATATTTCCACATTTTTCGTTCGTTAAGGCGCTGTGCATAGACAATATGAATATAATTAAATAGTTTTTAATGGAAAACAATGTCTAGTCATCGCACCTTAAGTTAAACTGTGGTACCTATACTATAAAATAAATGCAAAATACGTTTTTTTTTTTCAAATAAATTTTTTGAAAAACACAAAATAATTATGTTTCTTTTCAAGTTAGCTTTTTTTTAACGACTCATGCAAATTTGTATTTCAATGTACAATGTAAAGTTTTGGCGTATATTTATAAAGGATTACACGGTGGGCAGCTCTGTCCGCCCACCGTTACGTGTGACCGTGACCTGTCGTTGATGATGATAATGGTGGTGGTTGTGGTGATGATAGGTGTAAAGTTGATTTATTGCAAACTCCTAAGAGGGATGAAACCCTGGCGATCCACTTACCCTGGGATCTCCGGAGGAAATATCCTGTAATTGCCAAATCTGAAGAGACACATAGCCTATAGATCAACCGCTTAATATGTCTTCGTAACACACATCTCTAATAAACCGGGATAAACGTAATATGAAAGGGTAAAATATTTATGACAAAAATACGTCATAGAATTGGCGCCGGCTTGGAATACCTTTTCGGAAATGATGTACTAAATTATACCATGTGTACAAATGTAAAATCAATAGACCCTTTTTAAGGTCCCAAGTCCTACGGGTCCTACAGGTGTGAGTTTATAGGCCCTTACGTAGAGTTACCATCTAAATTATCTCAGTGTACAACTATTAGCAGTTACAGTAAAAAAGTGTTAATTGGGGCTAAAGAAGTCACTTCAAAAACACGACTACAAATAACTTATAAATCTACCTTTTTTTTCTCTAACGCCGGGAAATGCGCTTAGGCATCCCGCAGAAGAGTGGGTCTCCCCCGGCAGGTAAGTATCTTTGTGCCTCTCTTCTTATAAGAGGAGTACAAAGAGCCCCCTTTGCTTAATTCGCTTCGCCCTAGGTGCTTTGTTCACCCTAAACCCCATGAGTGAGATGAGATGAGCCCCACCGCCACAACAAGGCCTGAACCATGGTGGGGTTCTCATAATCCACCTGACTTTATCAAATATAGAGATATATTCTATGATACATCGAGCCCGGCGGAAAAACTAGCGCGTCTAAGCCCAGTTCGCACGTACACTTTTTTACTGAGCGTTAAAAAGCATTTGAAGGAGACAAATGGATGCCCATGTACTAGTCAGGAAAGCGTTTTGAAAAGGCGGCGCTTTTTTATCGAGCACTGTATATTCAACGTTGAGCGTTGGACGTTAAATCGAATTTAGCAGGTGGAGCTCGCAACTCGAGCCAACGTCGGGTTTTACGCAACGCTTTTTAAGCGCTGGTGCAAACGGGGCCTAATAGAAACAAACAAATTCGTCATCACAAATGTAAGCCGATAGAACATGCCGATCTTCTGATCTTATTCTCTTTTTAAGAACATTTCTGTTGTCTATTCTTCACTCTCTCCACCAATATTTTCACGTCTTAAAACGATACGTGATCCATGAAGTTTTTTATCTGTCCCTTAAATACTCTTTTTAGTCTACCTCTTCCTCTATTTCCCTCAAAACTTCCTTCTATAATATTTTTTAAGTCGAGTCATGTCGTATCAAATTATCAATGATATTTCCCCTTCGGCCCTCTTTGGTTCTGATTAAGAGAATCTTATTCAAAGCAAATCAATATCGCATTCTATTCACCATTCGAGTGTCTCATGTAAGTGATGCCGTTGTTTCTAGGTCAGATATTTTCCGACGAGCTAAAAGTGCTTGTATTTTTAATTACTCCCCCAACTTCAGTCATACAGACAGTCCGTAGTATTAAATTTTGTATGAAAGTCTTCCAAGTCCGACTCCCACGTGTCACGTTTTTAATTTGTTAGCATTAACGGATCAAAAGGTTCCATAGACGTAACGACAGCACTTGCCGAAGGACGCCTTGTAATTAAATGTTCTATAAGTTAAAGAAGAACGCCCCTTCAGTCTCTTGTTTCGTCTTTTAACTATACAAATAAATAAAATTATAGTGTCTGTTTGTAATACTAAAATAACTACTTTTTTACATAATATACTAAAATTTTCTGTTTGTTTTGGCTAATCTCTGAAATGGCTAGATCGACTTTGACGCAACTTTTACTTGCAGATAGTTGTAATCAAGAAACAACAGAGGCTAAAAAATGATCATTATCAAGCCGGATATGTCCGTAAATCTAATTTATCGCAAAGCCGCTAGAAAAAGCTAGTTAATCTATAAAATACAGCTTCTAGACAGAATTTATTTTAATTGAAGTTTTTATTGAATAAACAGTTTATTATCAGCATGTTTTCGTGTCTATAATTAGAGTTTTAAGAACGATCGTGACAGTAAGGTCTATGCTACATAGATAAATAGCGTTAAGGTAGACGAATAATTAGTGTTAGTCGGCCGTTAATGGTGGGCATACGATCTCCGAGAACATTTTGCATGCGAGTGTTAAAGAATCGGTCGTCTTGGCGTTCATTGAGGGAGGCCTATGTCCAGCAGTGGACGGATAAAGGCTGATGATGATGGGATAAATAATCATGAACATTATACCTTTAAAAAACTAGAGGTCCCGCTACTGAGCGGTGTCGTGAGCCACACATTATCAAACACTTTTAATATCATTCAAACAGGTCCCTCACTATATATACTATAGCTTCGACAGTGAGCGATGTAATTTGTTCTCTCAATAGTCCGCATGGTTCAAGATGGGACAGCGATCTCGACGTTTGTAAGAGTAGTCTCATCACGTGTCCAGTAGGGCTATTCTGTAAAAACAATTTCGAAATCGAGCTTCACCTGATTGATAGAGCTCAATTTACGCTCACTTCGAAAGCGAACTTTATTAGTATACTTAGATAGATAGTCGAATTTTAAAGAATACAAATTCGTCAAATTTGTTATATCACCGCGGATTCCGCTTTCGAGATTCGAAAACGACCTTACAGAATAGCCCTACAGTAATGAAATCGAATTGGGAATTTTATATATCTGCCTTAAATACCCGAACTTTGGATATTTTACAATCAAGATGATGATAATAATGACAATGGTGATGATAATGCTGATGATGATGTTGATGATGATGGTGATGATAATGCTGATGATGATGTTGATGATGATGATGATGATAATGATGATGTTCTCATAGTTCACTGCAAAAGGCCGGGATATCTACGTGATTATTATAATGGTGCATCGCTGGTACCACGCATCGCTTAGCCTGCCTCCCCCCTCTACCCCCCTCCTCACGATACACCAGGCACACTCCCATCTAGTGAGGCTTGCATAATTTAAAACTATTAATACCGGCGGCAGCTCATGCGTGTTGCGTGGGTCCGTGGAGCCGATCAAAGCGCTAGGATCAAAAGGTACATTGGAGCGTTCATATGAACCGGATTATGGTTAATTTAGTATGTGCTAACGTTCACCGCGACACCGGGTACGGCTTCACCCGTTACACTGGTGAAGATGATGATGATCATGATGATGATGGTGATGATGATGATGATGATGATGATGATGATGATGATGATGATGATGATGATGAAAGACTACAACTGAAATGATCACGCTGGCTCTTATTATATGCTGAAGAGTTTGTTTGTTTAAACGCGTCAATCTCAGAAACTATTCGAGGATTTGAATGATTGTTTAGTGTTAGATAGACCACATTTTATTAAAGAAGGCTATAGGCTATGTATTACCTTATCCGATACTTGTATAGCTGAAAAGTTTATTTGTTTGAGCGCGCCAATTTCATTTTTTCCTAATAGATGTTTGACGGACAGATAACTGTATTAATAGCGGGTTGTTATTGAAAATTCCATAAGTTTTGTTTACATACAGGTCATTAACCTTAACAACAAAACGGTACGAAAAAACACACCTCAAAACAATGCCCTTATGTGTACACACCCTTATTTATTTTTGCTTCATAAACATCAAACAAATATGCTCAAAATATTTTAACACAATTACAAGGAATACGATGCTAATTGCGCTAATTATGAGTAAGAACATCTCCGCCATTTTGGAATACTTTTAAAACCAATTATACTAATTTCAAAAAACACTCACATTTTCTCCCTCGCCACATTAAAATGCTCAAATTTTAACCAAAATTATTTGGGTCACACACTACCCCACATGTCTTGATAAAACTTTACAAGAATATTTTCACAATATTGAACCAAGCCCTTTGTAAATTTGCCAAGCCAAGTGTAAGAGCGATCAAAGAGGATGTGCTTGGTGAAACTAAATTTATTATCTATGGTCACATCCCTGACCAATCATTAGGCGTGCTCGCCGCGTTCCTTATTTAAAATGACGTCAAAACGGTCATTCGAGCATTACACGTGGAGCGGGTAACACGTCTTTTGATCAGTGAAGGGTGGTTAAAAATGAAAGGCAATATAAATAACCCTTTGTTGGGGTAATGAGGGAAAGTTTCCAACCTGATTATTTTTTGCCACGGGTTGGTGGGTAATTAAAACGGTCTATCCTGTTGTGGATAGAACGAGGTTAGTTAAGTAGTGTTTGTCTATGGTTTATGAATCATCATCAGCCTCTATCTTTACACTACTGAACATAGGTCTCTCTCAATGAACGCCGAGAAGACCAATCCCTTGCAGCTTGTGAATATTTGGCATTTCTTTTAGAGGGCATAGATTCAAAAGGAATACTTTTACTGTCGTACCAAATAAATACCTATATATTTTTAACGATTATACTAATGTTATAAGCGTGAAAGTTTGTTTGTATGTTTGTTACACTTCGCTTAGCTTATTCATAGAATTAATAGATAGGCTATATTTATCGTCGTACTCTTAGGCAATAGGAGGTACGCTGTTGAAACCGCGAGCCGCTGCTTCTATACATCTATTTATAATTCAGATTTAATTATTTATACCACTTATGATGTCTTTATGCTTTCATCGCTATCACCATCATCATCATCAGCCTTTATCCGTCCACAGCTAAACATAGAACTCCCAGACCAGACTCCCTCAATGAACGCCAAGACGACCAATCCCTACAGCTCAAACACCATCCGTTCTCAGTGTGTGGACAGCCCACTACCACTTCTACGAGTTTATTCTTCGTGTGATATCGGTAACTTCAGTTCTTTGCGCACACTTTCATTTTTTTTCATAATTTAATTCCAAATTTAAAAAAAATCTTTTAACGGAGATAAGTTGTCCGTATTTATGCAAAAAGGAACCAACGTTTTTTTGAAGAATATCCATCTAAAAGGGGTGTTTTTCCTTATACAAAATAGATTTTCACGATTTTCCCCTCGACAACCAGGTTTACAAAAAGCAGAAAGGAACCACCAGCAATAATAAGCACTTCCTAAGAAGCAAAATGGAACCACGGCACCACTGGACCCTCTTAATCAAACAAATGAACGATATTACTATCATGTTATTATATGCAAAACAGATCCACAGATACTTGGTACCATTATATATTACACACAGTTTCTATTAATAACGATTATTTTTAATATGCTAAATGGAACCAAGTGCCTGTGGTACGGTTAGCGTAAATTAAATACATAATTTAATCGAAATTATTATTTTTGCAAAATGAGACCACAAGCCTTTGGTTCTATTATGTATAAATAAATATTGTAAAACAGTAGAACCACTAGTATGTGATTCTACTTTGCATATAACCTTTTAGAACCATTCGTCGATCGAACGTACTGTTACACGGCCGACCCCGATTGTCTTTTTAAAAAAAAACTACTTTTCACCACTGAACTACTTTATTGAAATATTAGGGATACACTTGAACTTTACACTTCCCAAATATTAAACTTAGTACTCGAGCAGAGTACTCTTCGCGGCGGGTTCCAGAATCTAACTGATTTATAAAACATAATTAATTGAAAAGGAATAAACAAAATGCTTGATTAGCAAAACTTAGCTTGACACGTGTAAGGAGTGCTGATGATGGCTTTATAGCCTTGTAATAAGGGTTGTAACAGCTCCCCCTTTTTGACGAAGCTTTATCTTCTTAAGATGAAGCGAAGTATTAGAAAGATTCAGCGATAATAATTAATATTTAGGAAGTTCACATAATTTGACTTATTTTAAAATATGAGACATGAAACAGCTCTTACTGTTTTTATAATGAACATAAGTCAAAACATTAGCATTTATAAAATAGAAATAGAAAATAAAAATAATAAAATGTTATAGAGAACAAAACTTTAACATTGTAAAGTAAATGAATATAGAACATTAGTAAAATATAGAATTGAAATAATCATTTAAACTTATTGCATTACATTAAAATTAAGCACATAAAATTACATGATTAAAAATTTAAGTTTCTATCTGAAGAAAATTGAACATCAGATTTATAATTTTGTCGACGAATTGGCAAAGAATGTACTGATATTTTATCGTCATCAGACGTAGATATATTCGTCAATTCTATAGAATTAGAAAACTTAGGTTCATTTTTAATTGACTTTTTATTATGACATTGATTGAATATTTGGACACAACATCCAGAGTTAGTAGAATTCTTACTCCTTAGACATTTGTATACCTTATACACAAAATATAGAAATAAACACACAATCAAAATATATGTAAATGTTGAATAATATTGACCATACTTAATAAAATGAGATTGGTTTTCTAAATTATTTAATTCACGCTCTAAATTATCCATTTGATGCGTGGCGTATTTTAAGGAATCTAAATTGATTTTACTTAAAGATATCGGCGATAAATGTGGCAAACTTTTATTAAGTATGTCCTTTTTACAGCAATCATCAGCTGTAATGTCAAAACTAATGTCTAGAGAAGATTTAATCTTAAAAGAATAAAAATTAGTCGGCAACAGTTGGAAGGTTTTAGAATAGCCAATACAATTAGCTGTTAATTTTACAATTCCTGTGCCTTCAATAGAATAATCGTTAATATGGTCATCACAGCGAATAGTTAATTTATTTATTTTTGATTGCACAAAAATCCATCTGTTATTTTGTAACTTTTGCCAGATATCAATCTCGCCATATAAAATTCTGGCATTACATTCAGAGGGCAATGAAAGTGTGACCTCGGTTAATATTTTAGACTCACAATTCGGGTTGCTTATACATGAATATATATTTGTTAACTCACATATCGAATAGTTAGTACTTATTATCTTACACTTATCAAGAGTGTTCAGCATAGCATAATGTAATCTATCGTCGCTTAAAGCGATATACGAATTAGAAGGTTGAATCAGAGCGAAAGTATTGTGTGAGTCATCGTGAGGTGTAGGTAAAGGTATATTTTTATAGACCGTGAACTTGTCAGGTGTAATTAAAGGAATTTGCAATACAAATATGACCTTATTGTTATAGTAATAAGAACTAAGCTTAGAAATATCAATTAGCGAATGAATTGTTTCTATGTTTAGCGCGACTGGAAAGTCCAATCCTTTACTTATTTGATTACTATGCTTAAACAATTCATTATAAAGACTTATGGGACTAATTACGCTAGGATGTAGTATATTGACCTTAGAAAATAAGATAGAATTTAACGTAGTATCTAGTAAATTAGAAATGGTCAATAATGAACCTTCGATAATATTAAGTAAATTATTTAACTTAGAAGAATATAGCAATAGATTATTAGTATTAGTAATCTGAGATAATATGTCATTCATATTATTTATTTGCGTATTGAGCTTTATTTCATTTTGATTAAGCTTGTAAATAGTAGTGTTAAAATTATTTATGGTTGACTTAATTATGTGTATATTATCTCTCATTAAGTGAAATATTTCTGTCTCACTCTTTTTACATGATTCAATTGCTGCGTCATACTTTCTCGCATCATCGGCATCTAAAGTGCCGAAGAAAAACTTCAGGATCTCGCCTCCGAATTCTAAAGATCGTTTAACTTTGTTTGTTTGGCGATCCGAAATAATAATATGAGACAGAGATTGTAATTTAATATAATTAGATTGAATTAACACCTCAATAGGATTAGAAATATCTTTGCATGAGTTTAAATCTTGCGATTGAATTTTGTTACAAAGATTGAGAGTGTCATGCAATAGATTTGATATTTTATTAAGATAAGGTTCTAGAGATAATACATCAATGTGTGTTACAATTTTCCAATAATCATTATAAAAATGTAAGTATGTAGTAGGTTCAAAATAAATTCCAGGGCTATGAGAGATAGGTATAATGTTTGATTCAGCGCGGCTGTGGCATATGCCATGACAGCATAATATCCTGAAAAGAGACATATAAAAATAGTTATGAATTGGCAGGCTTTATCTCGTTAATATGATGTTTAATATTCTTGCGACCTATTTGTAGAGTCACGTTATGTTTATTATGTATTTTTATAATTTTGTAAGGCCCTTTCCATATGGGCGATAAAGCTTTACGAAGTCTATGATGATGTTTTAAATACACCATGTCACCTGCTTTATATGTAGTTTCGCGAGAGTTAGCATCATAATATTGTTTTGATCTTTCTTTACTATTAATAAGATTTTGAATAGCCTTTTCGCGACTAAAACGCATTCTATACTGTAATGCGCGTATATATTCATTATAAGTAGTATTATTGGTACTCTCATATAAGGAACTTGGAATTGAAGGTTTATAACCAAATAATAATTCGTGTGGCGTATAATTAGTAGAACAATGAGGAGTGGTATTATAAGCTAGTATAGCTGTAAATAAATAACAGTGCCAATCGTTTTGGTTTTCATTTACAAAAGATTTTAGGTATTCTTTTAAAGTGGCATGTGATCGTTCTAGAGCCCCGTTTGTTTGAGGATGATAAGGCGTAGTGAATAGGGCTTTGACTTTTAGGATATCTGTCAACTGTTTAAATAAGTCGGACGTAAATGATGTACCTAAGTCGGTTAATATAGTTTTAGGAAAACCAAAAAGTGACATAAAATGTACGAGATTTCGGGCTATCTCGTCACTGGTCGATGTGACCATCGGATAAGCACTTGTGAATTTAGTAAGATCATCTTGTAGTGTTAAGATGAATTTAAAATTTTGGAAACCCGCATCGGGCAAAGGACCAACGATGTCGAGAGCTAATCTCTCAAACGGCCTAGTAGATGTAGAAGTTATCTCCATTGGAGCTTTGTTAGATTTTCTTAGTGGTTTATTGATTTGGCAAAGCTTGCATTTTTTGACATACTGCTCGATATCAGAGCGCATTCCCTTCCAGTAATAACTGGCTTTAATTCTTTTGTACATGCGCTGTGATCCTGGGTGACCAGCGATTGGTGAATCGTGGTTTTCTTTTAGTATTTTAGGGACTTCCACAGGAGTAGGATAAATTAATTGATTTTTATATATGTATATTTTAATATTTGTATTGTGGAAGATATATGAAATCATGTTGTAGATTTTAGTATAGGCTAATTTAGAAAATGGATCAGAAAAGTCTGATATAGCAAGGTCGGTTATATTTTGGCAGTCGATTAGGATATTCCTAAGTTTAATTAATAAATTATAAACATCTCTAAAATGCGTTTCTTCATAATGATGTACCTTTGTGAATAAGAAATAGTAATTTTTGTTTTTATAATTAATATGTTTAATTGAAAAAGGCTCGCGTTCGGAGTTAAATATAGTATTATCAACATCTTCAAGCTGAGATAATATCTCTTCACAGTGAGGAATAGAATAATCGAAGTCTAAAGAAACTGGGCATGCAATTGTATTTAATTTAGTTAAATGTAAACCTTGTATACATTCTTCGATTATAGTATTTGAAATAGGAAGTTGATTTGTGAACTGATATTTAAAATATTTTTCATAAGAAATATTATTTAGATTCTCAATATTAATCGCGTTGACTGGACATCGAGATAACGCGTCGGCGTTAGAATTAAGGCGACCTTGTTTATAAACAATTTCATAATCATACTCTTCGAGTTTTAAGCGCCAGCGAATGAGTCTGCTACCCGGATCTTTTACATTAAATAACCATACGAGTGGTCGGTGATCCGTTATAATTTTAAATTTATTACCATATAAATATGGCCTAAAGGTTTTTACCGCAAATAGAATGGCTAGAAGCTCTTTTTCTGTTGTAGAATAATTTCCCTCGGGTTTATTTAGAGTTCGCGATGCATACGCTATTGGTAGGTCCTTACCTATGGGACCTTGAGATAAGATGGCGCCTACGGCATAATTACTAGCATCAGTTGTGACATTGAATGGTTGTGAAAAATCGGGATATTGGAGAAGAGGGGCGGTAATTAATTTTTCTTTCAGAAAATCGAAGGCGTGTTGCTGTTCTGTGTTCCAGTGAAAAACAGCATCCTTCTTTAAGAGACAGGTAAGTGGCTTAGTTAATTTAGCAAAATTTTCAATGAATCGGCGATAATAGCCTATTAGACCTAGAAATGATTTTATTTCTTTAGGATTTTTAGGAATTGGAAAATGTGAGACGGCCTTGACTTTTTCAGGATTCGGTGAGACACCTTTATCGGTGATAATATGGCCTAGGTAAGTGACTTCGTGTCGTAGGAACTCACACTTGTCAGGTTGAAGTTTTAAATTAAATTGGCGAAATTTGTCGAATACTAGTTGTAATTTGACCATGTGATCTTGTAGATTTTGGCTATAAATTATACAATCATCGAGGTAGATATAGCAATGTAGACCTTGTAACCCTGATAATACGGTATTCATAAGTCTTTGGAATGTGGCAGGGGCATTTTCCAGCCCAAAAGGCATTCTGGTGAACTCATAGTGTCCAGACATGCTTGAATTCGTGCTAATTGTGAATCCTGTTTTTGGCGCGTCCTTGGGACTTGTGCGAAGTTGATGGAAACCACTTGTGAGGTCCAGCGTACTGAAATATTTACAGTGACCTAGTTGGTCAAGAATGTCAGTGATAAGAGGCAGTGGATAAGTTTCGGAGACAGTGACATCATTAAGGCGACGATAATCGATTACTATCCTCCACTTTTGTTTGCCAGAGGCGTCTATCTTTTTCGGGACAACCCAAACTGGGGCGCTCCACGGCGAAATAGAAGGTCTGATGATATCTTGGTCTAACATCTTTCGAATTTGAGAATCGACTTCCTCTTTGTGGCACTCGGGAAACCGATAGGATTTGACATGGATAGGAGGTGCGTCACCTGTGTTTATAGTGTGCTCGATAGCACTCGTGAAAGTTAGAGGCTCACCGTCTAAATGAAAAATATCTGTATATAAAGAACAACATTCTAAAAGAGCTTTTCGCTCTTCATCATTTAGATGAGAACAGCGGATAAGGCTCAAAACCTTATTTACACGATCAGATTTAGTAGTCGAAATAGAATTAATATTAAAACAAGATTTAGAATTAGAACAAATAGAATCGAACGTGAGTGGTTCGAGTGGCGTTAACTTTACGTGATAATTTTTTACTTCGATATTATTTTCAGTAGTATTTAAAATAGAAAGATTTATTTTTTTGTTAGGTTTAATCTTTACTATACAATTAGCGACATAAACACCTTCGCTTAAGGTATGATTTAATACGAGAGCTTCATTGTTATGATATAAGTCGGGCGAGTAATTTGATACGGTACACTCGATAACGGCTTCAGCACGAGCCGGAATGATATAAGTTGGTTGTGTATAAACAATAGGAATGGAATGGTTCATTATAGTTATAGATTTAGAAGAATAATTAATATTTGATTCAAAATAATTGAAAAAATCACTACCAATAATTCCGTCATAATTATTTAAATTTATATCGTCCTTTGTTACGTGAAATTTATATTTTAATATTTCATTAGATATATTGAACTCCATTTGGAAAGTACCTAATGTTTCAACAGGATTTTCAGAACTATTTATACCTTTCAACTTAACGGTTTCATTAGATAAATTTGGCATTTGTGAAAGACATGACCTTTTTATAATACTGATAGTTGATCCTGTATCGATAAGAAAACACAACTTATCTAAGGCATGTTTAGAATGATAAGTAAATATGAGGTAAAGACACCTTTTTGCTATAGTCGTTAATTTCGTATATAAGTTTAGACTTAAAATTAGTATTTAAGTTATTTGTATGTAATTTAGTTTTAATATTAGAATTAGTACTTTGTGTATTATTTCGACAATTTATCGTGCCATTAGAAATAGTAGAATTTAGTTTATTTAATTGAGACATAGATTTAGAAAGATTTGAGTTAGCAACATTTTGAGATTTATGGCAATTAGTTTCGCCATTAAAAATTGAAGGACTCGGCTCTTTTGGCTGAGATATAGACTGAGACAGTAAAGTAGGACTCAACAATTTTTGTTGAGATTTAGAAAAAGATTTTTGGCATTTAGTTTTGCCATTAAAAATTGTAGGACTCAACTCTTTAGGCTGAGATTTAGATAGAGACGAATTATTATGACTCAACATTTTCCGTTGAGATTTAAATTGAGACGAGTTAGTAGGACTCAACATTTTCCGTTGAGATTTAGATTGAGACGAGTTAGTAGGACTCAACGATTTTAGTTGAGATTTAGATTGAGACGAGTTAGCAGGATTAGTATAAGACTTAGAATTTGGCGTGTCCTTATAATTTATGTCGGATTTTGGCAGACACGGAACCAAAATCCTTTTTAATTTAAATTGTCATGATGATGATGACTGGATTCGGTTTCTTTTATTGAATTATTGTATTCATTTTCACATGCATGTACAGCGGCATTATGTGAATTATAGGAATTAGAGTCACGTTGCGCATTGCCAGCATTTATGCGGCGTTTCATATTGAATTCACGCTTGCGACATTCTAGAATGGTGTGACCAACGTGTTTGCAATAATTACAGATCTTTTTATCAAAAGAATTAGAATTAGAATTAGAATTTACGTGAAATAACTTTTGTGTATGACTATGCTTTTTATTTTTATAGCATTCTGAGGAACTATGTCCTACTCTTTTACATATAGAGCATTGTTTTTCGGATTTTGTATTTAATTTTTGATAATTGAATAACTTTTCCTCATCAGTGGCAAATTGGATTGCGTCACTGAGGGTTAGTGGGTTTCTACATCTGACAATATTAGAAATCGAAGGATTGAGACCTAATAAATATGAATTTAAGGCGAGGTCTTCCATGGCGGCTATGCGACCAGGGAGTTCACTCTCGTCCTTGCAGCTATAGTGAATATCTGAATGTATACGCGTTAAAATTTGCTCTATCCTAAGTGAATATTTTACTACATCTTCATTTGGTAATTGTTTGGAATGCTGTAAATCTGATAATAAATGTGTTGCATGTTTTTTTTCTCCGAAAGTGGATCTAAGAAAAGTTTTTAGGTCAGACCAACTTGTGAATCTTTTTAAACTACAAGCAACTTGGGCTTTGCCTTCTAATTGCGAAATAATAAATTTATTTAAAATTAGTTGTTGGTCTGGGCTAGCTAACGACATAGCATTCTCACAATTGGTGAGAAATGCGGGAAGTGATTCCCTGTCCCCACTATAAGGCTTAATAAATTTTGATAAAAATGATAGAGTAATTTTATCAGACATTTCTATTTTCTTTGATTCTCCCTTTAGAGACATTTTGAATATAGTACTATTATGTTATGCTGAACGACAAAATATAATTATTAAAATATTATCTAGGAAACAGTGAAAAAATTTAGAAATAGTATAATAAAATTATTTTAAGCACTGATTAAGAAATGTTCTTAATTTAAATCGAATTCAGAGTTATTATAACTTGGAGCACTGATTTTGAAACTGCACTATTTTAGCACTTAGAGATCTTTTGTTTAAATATTTTAGGAAAAGCACAAAACACTTACAGCAAAACTGCTATCGAAGCTCGCATGTGGAAATCGGCGGAGTGGTCTCTCGGAAACAGCGGACGGAATTTTCCGTTTGAAGGGTGAGTTAGACCCGGAGACCCTGTCGCTCTGGAGCGGGCTCAGACAGTTATATGTCGAGGCTGATCGTCGTCCCGGATGCAGTAGCTCGAACGGCTCACGCTTAAGAGCGGAGGCTGATCGTCGTTTTCAGCGGCTGGAGCGGGCTCACGCTTAAGAGCGGAGGCTGATCGTCGTCCTCGTAGCTGACACAAGCTTAACCTTGGGTCAAGTCTTACTGCTCGTCAGAGACAAGGGGTGGCTTGGATTCGGATACCAGCGTCTGCTCTTTGACTCTACGTCGTCAGACTTCTCTGGTATCCCACTTCTGACACCAATTGTTACACGGCCGACCCCGATTGTCTTTTTAAAAAAAAACTACTTTTCACCACTGAACTACTTTATTGAAATATTAGGGATACACTTGAACTTTACACTTCCCAAATATTAAACTTAGTACTCGAGCAGAGTACTCTTCGCGGCGGGTTCCAGAATCTAACTGATTTATAAAACATAATTAATTGAAAAGGAATAAACAAAATGCTTGATTAGCAAAACTTAGCTTGACACGTGTAAGGAGTGCTGATGATGGCTTTATAGCCTTGTAATAAGGGTTGTAACAGTACGAAATGACATATGCTACTTATCTTTTACCAACGAAATATTGACTTTATTACTTTATTAATTTGGCTCAAAGTTCAAAACTAGTTAGTTTCAAAGTAAACCGGTAAACATCTGTCAATATAGGTGATATTCAACGAAAGAGTTTGTAGCGTGTGACGATTACTTTTTCTCCGCGATGAATGTATTATTGTTTTTAACAACTTTATTTAAAATTAAGTGTGAAAATGTTAAGTCGAGCCAAACAAGTGGTAAGAAACGCATTGAAGGCGAACACCGAAGATAATAATGAAGATGCAACGGGTGAGTAGATTTTGGATTTAAGCATTTTATCAATCTGATATATCTATAGGTTACTTTATTATATTAATTCCCGGTTGTGTATTAATAACATTTTACTATTGCTGTATAAACTTACAAAACAATGCGACTTTTTTTACAGAACATAAGGAAGAACTTGATAGGTCGACGCTTCGGGGGAATCTGTCTTCACTTTGAATTAATATTTTTTACTTTAATTGACTTAAAAATTACTTAGAAAAATATCGCTCGCTAAAATAATATGTATACAGATTCATCACAAGATACAACTATAATAATTGCTGGCGGAAAGAAAATGAGGTAACATACTAGAAAATCGAGGTGTACTATTGTATAGGAGTCTGCTTCCGAGGGTGAAAGTATAGCCAAATCACCAGTGTTCATACAATGTTTTAAGGATGATACAGCAAGTATTAATGAAGAAGAAGATGGCAAAAGATGACCAAAGAAAGGCCGAAAGTATGTGTACGGTGGTCTATCTAGGATCTAAAGAAAAATATATTCCAATAAGCCTTTTCACAAGAACAAAAAATCATCGAAGTCGAAACGAAACTGATCCGAACCTTTTGTTGATTTTAAATATATTGGGAAGTATAGATTCTAATCCTTGACAAAGACTTTGAGAGTTTTTACTAACCAGAAACTACTTTAAAAAAAAAACTTTTACACTACCTAAAATTTATTTCCCCTGTGGCCGTTGACCAGTGAAACTAGCTGCTAGAAAGTCCATATTACATCTCAGATGTTGATGATCAGATGCACAGAGTTTTTAAAATAGTCGCATTAGTGATTATGCTGCAGAATGTGACATAGGTGGACTAGACACGATGGATTTCGAAATGTAATCGGATGATAACGTCGAATTAACGCTCTCTTTATGTATTATTTTACATTTTTTGTGAATTAAAGCGATAACTTTATTACAACTAACTATGTATTAATAAAAAAGTAACATATTACGACATTTTTAATTTCATTTTTAGCATAGTTTCATTTTTACCATTGAATCCATGCGGTGTGGTTCCCTTTTGCATATAAGAAAACCTATCAATTAGTAAATGCTAAAAGGAACCACATGCACATTTTCTTTATTATCTAGAAACTTTAAAAGTATTGAAAATAAATTTATATGCACATAGTTAAATTGATAATTTGCCAGTGTATTCCAATAAAAAAAATATTAATTTTACTTCATCTAACCCAACCTGCACATGTTTTTGTAAAACCTTTGATATCTCAGAAGTTCGTGTTTGTTGGTTGGTTCCTTTTTGCATAAATACGGACAGTTATTCCCGAGTATATTTGTGGTTTGATCATTATTAGTACGAATGCGACCATATTATTTTATGCCAGCTCGATAAGCAAACTGGCAGGCGTACCTCATGGTAACTGGTCAACATCATCCATTAACTTAAACTAACTTACTTACTTTACTTCTAACTAAGTAAAGTAAGTCGTTATGCCAGTAATAATAATTCCACTGCATGTCTTTCTCTTCAATCTAAAACATAGAGCTGTTTTACGGCGGTTTTCATTATCCTATTAATCTTAATATTTTCTTATCTATCTTGAAACTTTGACACATTTTCTTACAAAATCTGTCAAAATTTTAAGATCGATAAGAAAATTTTAAGATAATAGATAGTACATTGAAAGCCGTTAATCACACACGTAGTCATGTGAACAGTAAATACAGGTACTAGCAGAATCTCATTTATAGCCATTTAAAATAATAGCAAAAATACACACAATTCTTTCAGTCTTAAACGTAATGTGTTTCGTTTTCTTCGCCGTAAAAACGTACTACGCTGGTCCCTACAGAATTGTAAAGTCCAATAACAGTCATATAAAAAGTATAATAATTATATTCAAGTAAAAAGTATTTGTCGTGAAATGTAACAGAATAAAGGTATAAAAAGTATAATATATAGAAGGTAGTGCCAAGCTACTTTGTCATAATACCGTCGTAAAGTGACAGCTAAGCTGTCGTGTTTTCTATATTACCTCTAGTTGTGCGTATGTTTATGTGTATGTCACTATGTGCGTCGGTAGTCACCTCCTCATTTGCCTCGATTTCAAATGGTTGTTTTCAACTTTTAAAATATTTAATCAAAATGTGGATCATATTTATTTATTTATTTATTAGTGTATCATTTTTTTATTTACCGGTGAGCGAGCGATGGTCTCGTATATAGGGTGCACTTAGAAATTTTTGAAATACCTATTTCAAGACATCCGAGGGTCAGAATCGAACCCCAATCCTCTCGATCAAAAGGCCAATACCCACCATCGTCGCTCATATACCACAAATGAAACACCCCAGTTACTTATTATAACAGTATTTATTGTTGTTGACGCACTCCCCGCAGACCCGCGGCATGTAGGGCGACGGCAGCAGCACCACCGTCTCGTTGGCCATCCGGTAGATGATGATGCCCGACGCCGAGGACAGGATCCTCGGGCCTTGGGGGATCACGTGCAAGTTGCTGTAACTGAAGAATACAATGTCATGATCAACAGATTTACGTTGAATAAGATAAATGGCAAATGCTTTGCGTTCTTTCTGTGAATAGTTTTAGTAATACGATAGTTAACAATATCTGTAAAGTAATTTTAAAATATTCCTTCGGTCTTAATTCGGCCAGAATGTGAATACTTCATTGTAAAAACCAGCGTTCTATATTATATTTACATTATTTTAACATTTTGACATTTCCGCTCTAAAACGCGGTCATCTATCATGGCGTCGCGCGTGACGTCAGAAGATGCACAACAAACATTGTTTGGTTGAGTTGATTTTTAAAATTAATAGTTTTGTGAAAAAATTGTATAATAGGTTCTCAAAATTACAAACACTGTATAGTATTGCAATATTGAACCACCACTGTTAAAACAAAAGTGACAAGTGAAAAGCTTTGCATTACAGACTATGACGTCACGTCCTCTGACTCGCGTTTATTGTCACGTGATCAATGGATCTATTTTCGTAAATTTAGTTCTCAAAAATATTAATTAATTTATGTATTTTGGACAGAATACTTGGTATTTTGCAATCCTGTGTCTTTAATTATTACATTAATAAATAAAAATATTTCTCTATTTTTGTTACTGTCAACTGCCATATTCTCCTGATAGCAAAGCTGTTCCACGGGAGACATGAGCAGAGTCGTGATATCGATATAGACTTATAACATTACGTGTACAGCGTTTAATCAAGCGTACGTGATATTGTTTGCTCAAGATCAGCCCCTTAATAATTTAATCGTTTTACGCGTATTAGGAACGAAAACTTAAAAATAACAGTGCCGTCTAAGCCAAAATAGCGCCCGCCAAATAAGTGAAGCTTTATAGTATAAAACCTAGCTAAGCGTCAAAAATGCCGCGCGTGCCTGAAGGTAAGTGAAGCAGTAAAATCCGACGCATAGTACACGGATAGGTTAGTCGCGCGCCAAACGCCTTTATGCGAGCGCCCCGAACGCTCGCATAGAAGATTCGCTTCTATATCTATTAATAATAGAGTACAAATCCCTTTACCCGTTAAAGCTTACTGCATGAAGTTAGGAATTTATGCCTGCTTGTTACGAGCGTAAGGTATTTTTTAAAGTTTATAATATATTAAAAAATATAATTAGATTAAAACTTACGGATCATCATGATCTCCTCCGGCGGTCTGTAGTAAGTAACTACCGTTCTGGTCGCGCACGATCGCAAAACTGAAAACAAAATGCAATAGTTTTATAAAAATTAAAGTAATGGAGAGCAGCGGGTAGTGACGGCGGGCGGTTGCGTTTTTTTCTGTTTACCGATAATTAATTATCATTTTGCATTTTATTCATTCAGAGTGGTTGTGGTGGTTTAGTGCTTGTTTTAAAAGCTCAATTATATATTGTGATTGGTAGACGAATACAGCGACGCTGTTGTAGAGCAGTTTTATTTAGACTATTCTGGCGGTTTTCTGTAGCGTTTATTTTAAAAACGCGATTGATAGCGAATATTGTCATGGACTATTCTAGATGGGTGGAGCTGGAAGTGATTTGATAGGGAATTGATGGTGACGTGAAGGGCGAAACCGCTCCCCTTGGCGTTTCCCGCCGTTTCTCCAAAGACAGTGTAAAGATTAAAGATTACAGACTAAAGATATTTTCTTATTCTTCTTTAAATGGAATTCACGACAGACTTGTCAATACTCGACATTGGCAAGTGGAGTCCAATAAAAAAAACTAAAGTAATAAAAAACCAGACATCGTCAAGGTATTATTTATCGTCAGTATACTTAATTGTGTTGTGTTGTATAACGTCAGGTAGGAGGTAGATGTATTTCCCCACCATGGTTCAGGCCTTGTTGTGGTGGTGGGGCTCAGAAGCTTAGGGTGACCCCAACACCTTGGGCGAAGCGAATTGAGCCAACGCGAGGGGGCTCTTTGTACCCCTCTTATTAGAAGAGGAGACAAAAGAGCAAGAGCAAGGGGTGAAGATGGGAACTTCACTTCATCGTACTGTCCAGACGTTGGGAGTGGTTGTTCTGTGGTTCAGGGCAACCGCTCTGTGTAGGTGGTGTCGGTCCCCTGAGGGACTGACTATAGCCGTTGAGGTGCCCTGTTGCTTGCATATCCGAGGCACCTCACCAAAGGCGGCATTGGTGGCACTCGCCGGGTTTCAGTGGGTAGAGCTGCGTCCACTTACCATGTTTTGGGCGCAGCGAGTCCCACATACCCGCCTGGGGAGACCCACTCCCTAGAGGGATGCTTCAGTGCATTTCCCGGCGTAAAAGAAAAAAAAGGTAAGAAAAGGTAGATGTGCAGTTGCATTACGTTGTTTCGGGTTGCGTAGCTACCGACGCGTTGCGTGGCGTAGCGACCCGTATGCCTGGCGTAGAATAGCGTTGCATATCATCGTAAAGTTGCATTACGTTGCCTAGCATTGCTTACAATTACTTTGCATTGCATTGCGTTCTCCAAGCTTGTTGCGTTGCATTTATTGAAACCAAATCCTTATAAACCATACCTAGGTGTGTCTGAGCAGTCTCCGAGCACCAGTGTCCTTGAGCAGTCTTGAGGCTGCAACTGCTCCACGTTCCCCGACAGCGTCTGTATAGTTGACTTCTGTAGACGACATTCACCTGCAAACAATAATTTTATCTATCATCATCATCATCATCATCATAATTAATACCACCATCATCATCATCATCACTATCGTCAGCCCTTATTCGTCACGAACACAACTTGATAAAATACAGAAAACACGATAACATTCTTAGACATTGGACTAGTAGGACTTAAGAGACCAGAAGACTGAGCTTTCAGCGCATACACTCCTTTTTCCATAACTAAACCACTACTCACGGTAGATGCCGAATCTCTTCATCAGCTGCATGGAGGTCAGACTGTCCATCAGCCACCCGAAGTTCTCCACCTCGAACTGGATTTCAGCCCCCTTATTCACGCTTATAGATGCCATGCCTTGCTTCTCCTGAAACAATTCACACGGTATAGTTGTAGCGTACATTATTAGCGATATACAGACAAGTCCACACCTTTTTAATATATGTGTATTTCGCTGTCTTAGAGTGCATTGTCAGCCTAGTAGATTGTAAATTGTAATACACATGTACGAGGACAGACGACCCTCCTGCGCGAGCAGTTGTCTGCCTACCATCACCTAGCAAGGTTGCCTGAATAAACTATGAAGCTGTAACAAGTATTTTATTGAAGAACCAACTAATGCATGATTAAAGTAAAAAGTATAGTAGCGACCCATATATGTCCCACTGCTGGGCACGGGTCTCCTCCTAGATATCAGACGAGGAGGGGAATTTCATATTCCTACAAAGACTTTTAATCTCATCAGGCATCTAGGTTTCCTTACAATATTTTTCTTCAGCGCTGAGCTAGCGATGGTCTCGTGTTTAGGGTGCACTTAGAAATTTAATGAAACCATTTCAAGGCAGACCCCAGGGGGTCAGAATTGAACCCGGACCTTCTCGCTCAAGAGACAGAGCCCACTGGGTCATCGTCGCTATTCATTTTTTTTTTTTATAATAAGCAGAAAAAATAAAAATGATAATCAACAAAAGAATTGTTGTTTTCATTTTGCAAATATTTCGATAAAGTTATTGCGTTAGTATTTTTTATTGGAGACATCTGGGGAATGCGGCGACCCCGGCTGCGTTGAGGTCAACGCACTGAAATATGTTTCTGAAATATTGTGTCCATACCTATGGACTTATTATTTTTTATGTTATATTGGAAATTTCGTTTGGAACCTATTCCCCCAAATTTTTAATATGACAAAAAATACTAAAAATATTTTGAATATAATTAAGAATACTTGAATATACAATTGCATATAAAATTATAAATGACATGGTTACAAAAAATATTTTTTGCTTGAATTTTTGCTTATTAAAGTAATTAACAGGCAAGATATAAAGTTGTAAATATTCTTTGGGCAAAGGATTTGTATCCAGCTCTTAATAAATTGAAAAAAATCTTTTAAATGTATAGTATTGAATAAAGCTTTTATTATTGTTGAAAATTTGACAGCGGTACCTATCATTTGGTACGGGATTAACCGTCAGATACGAAGGAAAACGAATTTAAACATAGCCGCCGTTTGCACGAGCGCTTTATAAGCGTCGCGTTAAGATACGACGTTGGCTCGAATTCGACCTTCTTATGCTTAATTATAATTAAACTAATTATAACTAAACTAACCTGACGTCGAATATTCAACAGTACACGATAAAAAAGCTCCTTCAGCCGCTCCACAAAAGCTCTCCCGTGTGATGCCTATTTATCTCTCATTTAAACGCTTTTTTATCGTCAACAAACACTAATAAGAACGGGGCCTTTGGAAATTGGTGGACACAACGACAAGCGGTACAATGAACGCCGTGCAAAGACCGGCCACTGCGCGGATATCATTGACCCATCAGAGGTCTCCACTCCTAGACTGATTACCCAAACGGCTTATTGAATGAGACCTAGAAGAGACCTCCAGCAGTGAATGGGGATAGGATGATGATGATAAATCGATTCAAAATGAATATTTGTTTGTCAAGTGGTCAGATTCGAATTCCACTAAATACCTACAGATAACATGATTTCTATGGTGAATATAGTCATCTATATCTATCATCATCATCATCATCATCATCACCATCAGCCATTATCCTAGTCCGCTGTGCATATGCCTCCCTCAATGAATCCCAAAACGAGTGATCTCTTGTCACTCGCATGAAACACGGTCCGGCCACTGTACGTTTCTTTATTGGATAATATTTTTCCTCCTCCTCCTGAATTCTTAAATTATCTCCTTAAATTGTAATGAGCAGTGTTACCTTTATGACCGCGGTGGTGTTGATGGTGTCCTTGTCGAAGCTGCCCAGCAGCTGTGAGACGGGTGTGTCCCCCAGGTCCACGTGGGACAGCACGCCGAACCTATGCAGCTGAAAGGCACATGGCACAGATGCATCTTAAGACATCAGAAATTAAATGGGTAAAAAATGGCTGACATGAATGTCAATAAAAGTGAAATCTTATAACTCAAACATACCGTTACCCCCGCGGTAACAAAAAATAATATTTCCTATTTTAATGCATCCTATGTTAATTCTAGTACCTACCTCCGCGAATATGACGTGTACAAAGTTTCGTGATGAACGGTCGAGTAGTTTTCGCGTGAAAGCGTAACAAACATCAATACTTTCACGTTTATAATACTAGTAAAGGATTAATACAAAAAATCAAATAATATTTATAATAATAACTGTGGATGCTTTTCTACACCACGTCAAACTGGTCCCGTGGTAAGTTTCCGAAGAATTTTTGTTACGGGTATCAGAAAACAGAAATACATAGAATACGTAAAGTAGCAACCAATATAATATGTTCCACTGCTGGGCACGGGTCTCCTCCTCGAAATTAGGCGAGGAGGGTATCGGGCCATAGTTCATGGAGGCGCTGGCCAAATGCGGCTTGGTAAACTTCACATACCTTCAAAGACTTTAAATCTTATCAGGCTTGCAGGTTTCCTCACGATGTTTTCCTTCACCGGTGAGCAAGCGATGGTCAGGGTGCACAAGTTATAAATTTATAAAATCCATTTCAAGGCACCACTGGCGGGGGTCAGGATCGAACCCAGCCTCTTTCGCTCCAGAGGCCAAGCCCCGTACCTACTTACTGGACCATCGTCGCTATTATATTTAATAATATTAGTAAAAGGTTAAAGTAAGTCAAACAAATCTTCTTATATATTTCTGTATGTGTATTGACAGTGAACTCCTAAACGACTGGACCGATTTTAATGAAATATTCTGTGTACCTTCAAGTGGATTCGAGAATAGTTTAGATTAACAAATTAGTCCGGTAGATGGCGCTGCAGTCATTATCTAGATTATTTATTAATACTGTAACTAAACTGGATCAAAGAATTCAGACGTATATAGAAGAACAGTTCTTATGGGCGCTTTGAGGACAAACTTTCTGTGACGCAAACGTCCGCTTGGCGGCGTGACGAGAGGAACACCGCGATGTCCCCAGCGTATGAGCCTACGAGAGCGAGCGAGTGCGAACTGGGGACTAGTCCCCAATAAAGTCGGCACAAAAAATCCTTAAGAACTGTTCTTCTATATACTGGATCGATTTGTATCTAATCTAAAACCCAACAGACATTGTCCATGTCTGTTGGGTTTGCTAGTAATAATATGAATATAATTACAAGCTTCATAACAAATATTGTATTCAAAACTTTGTCTATTTATTAGTCGATTCTTCTGACTTTCGTTTTAATTGGGACTTTTGTTAATTAGTTAGAGAGAACAAACAGAAAAGTTTTAAATTAAAATCAACGCCTAACTTGTTCGAAACTTATAAATAGTTTAACAGACATACAAATCAATTTAATTGTATATATCATTAATTATCTGTAATGCCCGCAGCTTCGCCTGCGTTAACTAAGATTTACAACGGGATCTTAGTACGCAAAATAAGTAACTTTTCTGGTTGATTTTTAACACCTTGTGTCCGAAAAACCCAAATATCTTACGCAACCCTATTTTTTTTCAGCATAAAATTTAGCCTATGTTACTCGTGGATAATGTAGTTTTCGAATGGTGAAAGAATTTTTGAAATCGGTCCAGTACTTTTTGAGCCTATTCATTACAACCAAACAAAGAAACAGACAAAGTTTTCCTCTTTATAATATTAGTATAGATAAAAGTACTGTTTTAGTTTATTTAAATATTATATTCTGTATCTTTTCAAATAATAATATAAACCAATGCCAAAATAGAGAGTTGAAGAGTTTGTTTGTTTAAACGCGCTAATCTCAAGAACCAGTGGTCGGATGATTCTTTCACTGTTAGATGGCCCATTTGTAGGCTTTAGGCTATCATCCCGCATGGCATTGTAAATCTTAGTTAACGCAAGCGAAGCTGCGGGCAACAGCTAATTATTAATATGTCCTTACAGCAAATTTAAACATGGGCATTTTGTTATAGTATGCATGCATATATCTCTCCTTTCCAACACTGCATATGCGTGAACTTGCATCTTATTCGCATGTAACACCGCAAATTATCACAATAAAAGCCACACAATTAACATACGTCTGTACTGACACCGAGGCATCCTCAGAATAAGCAATTGTTAAATATTTTATTGAGATTTCTGAGTTCTTAATTCTATCGAGCATAATAGACTTGCCCTTAACTCTCCATTGTTATTATATCATCATCATTATCATCAGCTATTATCCGTCCACTGCTGAACATAGGCCTCCCTCAATGAACGCCAAGACGACCGATCCCTTGCCACTCGCATCCAACACGGACCGACCACTGCACAGAGATCGTCTTTTCATATACTGTTCTATATTATCAAGCTGTTTTAGCAAAACAGCTACATACTAACAGATGTTGAACTTTTAATCCTTTTGGTACAGCAATGCTGTTTTAGAAATAAGAAAGACATCTCTTCAATGGATAAAATAAATAATAGCATGGTTCGTCTCATTTCCAACGGAACATAAATTATGGCAACCATTTATTCGGGCTAATCGCGTTTGACCTCAGCAGAGGTAATGGCCAATCAATCTCACAGAGTCTCACCACGAGCGGGAGCTTCAGGTTCTTTGTAAAAAATAAAAATATTCATTAAAATAACTATAATATATAACTCATAGCAGATAAGAAATACATTACACCGTTAACAAAATATATGCTACTAGCTGTTGCCCGCAGCTTCGCCTAACTAAGATTTACAAAGGGATCTTAGTACGCGAAATAACATTTTTTTACACCTTGTGTCCGAAAAACCAAAATATTACCCTATTTTTATCAGAATAAAATTTAGCCTATGTTACTCGTGGATAATGTAGCTTCCGAATGGTAAAAGAATTTTTGAAATCGGTCCAGTACTTTTTGAGCCTATTCATTACAAACATACAAACATACAAAAATAGGTACAAATCTTTCCTCTTTATAATATTAGTGTAGATGTAGATATAATGCTGAATAATAATATAATGCTGTGCATTTTTTGGAAATAAACACATTAATTGTAATTTGTATTTGTAAACACAAACCGCGCTACCAAAAGTGTTTTATTATTTTTATATCCCTATCTGCGAAAAAAAATTAAATACCTACTAATATTATTATGCAATTGAGATGAACCACGAATTAAATAATAAATAAAGGAAAATGAAAATTAAATATAGGAAATATTATAACAACAGCGCCCCGCGGTTCTGTTCACGTTCGTCCCATTTTCGTGGGAGCCTAAATAGCATAGTAAATAGCATCCTTTTTAGTAAAAAAGGATATTATAAGATTAATGAATATTTCGATGACGCAAATCCTTGGGATTGAACTGCTCTTCTATCAAGCTGTATTTATTTAGAATGTATATAAATTTTGAGCCTGCAGTATGATAAATTAAACTTGTACTAAGGTGAAACGTATGACATGTCATGCTCGCTTATGCCATTGCAGTGGTGGCGTTGTGTGATGGGTCTTCCACTTCCCTCTAATATGTGGAAGAGGTTGACGCTGGCACACGCGGCCTGGCCTATGTGAAGGTGCCGCTGTGGTGGCTGGTCGTGTTATGCAGTTTCTACCTCGCTTGGTTTTTTGTTTTCTTTTTATTAACATCCTCTTGTTTGTTTTGATATTGCGGGGTCCAAATTTATTTACTTATTTATTTTAGGCAAATGTGAATTAATTTATGTAACTAGCATGTTGTTATTATTTATATGTATATTAGTATATTGTTATTTAGATGTATTTACAAAAATTGTAAAACTATATTTTAAAAAGAGCAATCCTACAGAGTTTCTTGCTAGATTCTTCTCTGAGGAAAACTGCTACTTTGCGAATCTAGCATTAGCTTATAAAAAAAAATTGACATGTTTCAAGTGCTATGTAATTTGCCTACGAAATAAATATTATTTGATTTGATTCATATGTGTTATTATGTCTAAACTATATCATTGTAGAGTTTCATCAATATCCATTCAGCAGTTTTTCTCGTAAAAGAGCAACAAACATATAAACATCCAAACTTACAAACTATCGCCTTTATATTAATATTACTTCGATTTAGATTTCGTTATATAATATGTAATATTATAATATTTGGGTTTCCTTATTACATAGCGACGATGGTCCAGTGGTGGATGGACTCGCCCACTTATGCGAGAGTTCCGGGTTCGATCCTGACCCCTCCGATTGTGCCTTGAAATGGGTTTTTCTAAATTTCTAAGTGCACCCCAAAATACGAGACCATCGCTCGCTCACCGGTGAAGGAAAACATTGTGAGGAAACCTGCATACCTGATGAGATTAAAAGTCTTTGAAGGTATGTGAAGTTCACCAACCCGCACTGGGCCAGCGCGGTGAACTATTGGCCAATTACCCTCCTCCTTGCCTGATTTCGAGGAGGAGACCCGTGCCCAGCAGTGGGACATAAAGGGTTGATACTTTTTCCTTATTACCGATCATCATGAAACTTTGTACACATATTCTCGAAGGTACCACTACCAGTTATTTTATAAATAAAAATATCAACTCACCTTTTCTCCCAAAATATTAACTTTCACGTATCTCTCTATGTCTCCGTTCACATTTTCTGGAGTTCCAGTATATATCATGGTCAGCTTGCTCGTGCCGTCCAGTTTCGTGCAATCCTGGTATTCAGGCGAGGTGCTGAAGGCTATGGTGGTGCGGCCCTCGTAGGACGCGGGGTGCGCGGTGATATCTTGAGATTCAGACGCGTGGCTTATATCTTGCAGGGATAGGCAAAGCTAAAAACATATTTTTGAAAAAGCTAAATTATAAAGACCATTTTGCTTTTTATCATTATGAAGTTTATCATTTCAGCCCCTGGCTTTACATTTCAGAATCTGGCTTTTATTATGTTTTTAATTAGAACTTGCAACTATTATTATTATTATTATTTCAAAAGTGGCTGTTCCAGGCAAGGCCTGCCTTCGTATCACCGCGACTAGGGTGTGGGATCGCCACTATGGCGATCACAATAGAACTTGGACCGGAGCTGTAAATAGTTACAGCTCCGGTCCAAGTTCTGTTGTTTCTATGATCTAGGGACTTTTTTGGCACCAAGAGATTTGATCTCTTTTGGGTGCGATACGTGGGTAACTAGGGGGTAAATCAGACAATTATTCTAACGGAAGTAACGCTCACTATATTTGAAAAATCGTAACTTTCGTTGGTCTTGAGTATTGACTACACGCTTCTGGTTTGGCTTAAGGCTAATTTTTTTTTTCGAACGGAAAGACCTTAAGATCTGATGGCTTTTAAGTTTAATCTGTAGGTAGGTGAGCAAATGGCTCACCTAGAAATTATTCAAAAGGGGGGCGTCACGCCCCCCTCTGAGCCCCGCAGCGCACGCTACTCAGAAGAGTAAGAGAGTTTGTCTTGTGAAAGGTCATTATAAATTAGGACTATAATATATTATATGTTTTGAATAAGGCTTATCTCTTGAGCGAAAGGGTCCGGGTTCGATCCTGACCCCCTGTGGTAGCACGAGACTATCGCTTGCTCACCGGTGAAGAAAATCATTTTTAGCAAACCTTCACGCGCGATAACATTGAAAGTCTTTAAAAGTGAAGTTCACGAACCCGCATTGGGCCTCCTCGCCTGATTTCGAGGACCCGGTGCCCAACAATGGGACAACAGGGTTGATACTTTACTCAAACAACTCATAGCGTTGCTTATTCTAGGATATAAAGCGCTTCCAACCATCTATACTAATTAAACATAGGTAAAATAAAGCCCTGTCTATCTTATAGAAGGCTGTACCTTAAGGTATTTGTGCTCGGGGCTGTTGAGGTAGGGCTGTTCCACATACAAGTTCCAATCGACAGTTACGTTTCGTCCGGCGCTCTTCATCATAGTCCGAGAGTCCATCTTCAAGAACACCCCTTCTTTCTTATTGACCAAGCTGCAACACGAAAATTAACTTTAAATATTTAATCGAGCGACAAAATCTTTGATCGACCCTTTTCTAACTTTCTTCGATTATCAAAGCATAAAAACTTCCTAAACGTTAAAAGCTTAATTTTCTTTAAGATATTTTGTGTAATATTTAATACATTTTTATGTAACACAAGAATGTATTATTTAGGTTACCCTTGTAGTCTTAACACTATGTAAGACTAGCGCTAGTGAGTGCACTACCCTAACTAAAATAGTATCAACGATATGGCCCACTGCTGGATACGGGCCTTCCTCGAAGTCAGGCAAGGGTGGCGGATCACAGTCCACCGATGCGCTGGCCCAACGAGGTTGATGATCTTCGCACACCTTCAAAGCCTTTCAATCCCATTAGGCATGCAGATTTCCTTGCGATTTTTTCACCGATGAGTGAGCAGTGGTCAGGTGCTTGGAATACACTTAGAAACTAAGAAACCCATTTAAAGATACCGCAATTCTGACCGAATTGAACCCGGAACCCCAGCGGGATGCGTGCATTCCTGACGTAAAAGAAAAAAAAGTGGTCTGGTGCTTGAGTGCACTGAGAAAATAAAAAAAAAACTTATTTCAAAGTACTGCAAAGGGTCAGAATTGAACCCGGAACCTTTACCCAAGAGGCCGAGCTCATACTGGGCCTTCACCGCTCAAACACTCTAACTAAAACTCTTACGCTATACGCACTGAGACTTTTCATTTTCCGAAAAAATAATTTTGGTGCCCAAAACTTGGAATGGCAAGATTTAATACTTACCCAAAATTTAATCTCCACGCCGTATTAATATGTAATTAAGATGACAGCCAAGGCTTTGTTCTGGCATTTATTAATTACTAAGATGAGGCCAAATTTAATATCACATACCTTCGTTACAACACTGACGGATGGAGAGTGTAGAAACCATCTTATATATAATAAAAGATATGCTTAAGAAAACACACAAGGGAAGAAAAGTATTGTAAGGATTTTACATATCCGATAAGATTAAGTCCGGCCATAAAATCGTGGCCGACCTTAATCTTATCATATATCGGCCTATGTTCAGCAGTAGACGGATAAAGGCTGATGATGATGATGATAACATCGTCCCATACCTTTGAAATCCGTACCATCCGCGTTTGCTATTGTAAAATTAATTCAGTACGAAAATTATAACGATTTTGCCAACAAACAAATGTGATGCATTCTGGACTCGATATTTGAAAAATGAATTCGAAAATCGAATACGGATCTCGAAAACGGTAAGAAGACGAAGATAAAGTATTACATATAGACCTTACCTCCCTCGCCTTGACTAATTTCAAGGATACCCCATGACCAACAGTGAGACAAATAAAACGCCGGTAAGTGCACCCCAAACACAAGACCATTGCTCGCTCACCCGTGAAGGAAAACATCGTGAGGAAACCTGCATGCCTGATGAGATTGAATCTTTGAAGGTATGTGAAGTTCACCTACCCGCATTGGGCCAGCACCTCGGTGAACTATTGGCCTGTTACCCTCCTCGCCTGATTTCGAGGAGGAGACCCGTGCCCAGCAGTGAGACATGAAGGGTAGATTTGTTTGTTTGTGTCAATAGTAAGTTAATGACACTTATTGAACTCACCTGTAATAGCTTAAAAGGAATGCAAAATTCAATTCTATCCTGTCCACTCTCGTCCAGGAGATGTTGCCCAGGCTGAACTTGACCTTGATCACCTCGTCATCACCTAGGGTGGGCCTGGACGGGGGGATGATCACCCCACACGCCGGTGATGAGATGAAGCGCTCGATGTTGTTGAGGATCGACTGGTGTGTTGGGAGGATACTGGGAAATGAAAGAAAGAAAAGAAAGTAAGAAATTATGACGTCTTAATTGTCTTCTGCATATTATGTTATGGGTGATACCAAGATGAAAGCCTATGCTTAAACGGGTGTATCGGGCTGACCGAGTTACTGAAGTGAAACTTTTATTACATCGTTTCAAACTTATTCGTCTGTGTACTGCATGTCGCGTGACAGTCGTGCCAGTTCTCCATATTTTAGATTTTTATATCCTTGATTATTATACCCTTATTTCGAAAATATTTAGTTAAATGTTAAATGAGAAAAAATAGTTTCTTTTTTACCGTGCTTTTATAAAACCACCAGTCTTTTTTTAAGTCAAAGGAGGCAAGTGAGCAGTCGGAGGGCAACGCATGTGCACAAATAGAGGTTATACGGGCCCCCATAGGCCACCAAATACTCACAAATCGCACGATATACGACAGCATAGCTGTCACTTTATGCCGGTATTATATAAGCGAGATGTACACTCTACAGATCATTAAATTAGAGGTTTCTAAATGAGTTTTAGATCAGATCAAAACTATAAATATCATACTAAAAATACTTATGCCTAAAGCATAAAAATAACGCGATATTGTATGAATTACAATATTTTAGTTGTCGTTTGTGAGTTGACAATTTTTGCTGTAATTGATAAAATGTATTGTCGGTCCTTGATGGAAATTCATGTTATAGCCACTATAATGAAACTTTATATACCTACACTTTTTCCACTATTTATTTTATATATCCAGTCACAATTTAAACACGACCGGTTTCGAAAAACTCTGACCTGATGATGAGTTTTTCGAAACCTTCACGTGTTTAAATTGTAAGTGTTATAATATATAAAATAAATAGTGGAAAAAGTGTATATAAAGTTTCATTATAGTAGCTATGACAATTTTTGCCCCTGTATGATTTGTTCATTATCTAACACCCGTATTCACAAACAATACTTTGAGATATCACAGTACTTCCGAACGCATAGGGTCATTCAAACCAATTCATAGAGAATACATGAGTGAAATCTGCCACTGTGCGTCTGTCAAAGGCGACTATTGACACGATAAGCGCACAGATAGTAGCGTTATTTGCATAGACCTGTTTCATTACTTAACCAAGTACGCTTCTGGAATACGGGTATTGTAATACAGTAACTCACTCGTAGCTCACGAACTTGGAGAGGAGATACTTCTCCAGCACCTCCCCACCGGATATCTTCCGCTCGCAGTCAAAGAATATACCATTGTCTTCCACCTGAAAGCGATAGAACTGTGATAGAACATTTATTTCAATCTTCCTGAATAGTTCAAAAGACACCTGATGCACGGTCATCACCCATTCACAAACAAGCTTAGTGCTTAGTCTGGAAATAACACCTAAATGAATACGGTATACTGAATAGTTGACAATATCTGGAAAATAATTTTAAAATACTCCTTAGGTCTCAATTTAGAAAAAATATAAATATTTCTACAATTTTATATAAAAAATCAGCGTCCTTTGTTTTTTTTTATAGTCAAACATTGCCGGTCTAAAACGCGGTCTCTGTCATGGCGTCGCACGTGACATCAGAGGGTGCACAACAAACATTGTTTTATGAGTTAATTTTCTGAATTTTATAGTTTTGTGAAACTTTAGTTAATATACAATATTCCAGAGTTCTAAATATTACAAACACTGTATAGCACCGCAATGTTGAATCACCACTGTTAAAACAAAAGTGATAATTGACTAACTTTGCAATGCAAACTATGACGTCACGAGCTGTGACTTGCGTTTACTTTCACGTGATCAATGTGTATATTTTCGTAAATAAATTTTTCAAAAAATATTAATTAATCTTATATATTTTGGTCAGAGTGCTTGATATTTTGCAATCCTGTGTCTATAATTACCATAATAAATAAAAATCTTTAATTATTTTTATTACTGTCAACCACCGTCAAACTTCTTCCAATTAACTAAGTTTTACCTTACTTTAAGCACAACTTGGTCATACTTACATCACCGTTGTGTTTGGAGATTGTGTACACGTCACGTCCTTTGAGGGTGTTGACTTCAATCTGTACCCTGGAGTGCAAGGCCATGCCAGCCCGCTGGGCAAATGGGTTCAACCATGTCAGGCTGAAAATGGTAACTTTTAAAATATTCTAACCATATCCTGGTTAGAATACAACAGACAGGAAGACAGGACTCTTTAAAACCTTCCTCTATATCTATCAAAAGCAAGAACGTATTTTTTAATGCTAGTCATAATGTAAAGCTAGTTTTGGCGATTCAAAATACAACGAACTCCTCAGCTACAGTTTCAGTTCAAGCTTCAGGCTTCAGCTCAAGCCTCAGCTTAGCTTTCTTCTATCAGTAGGTATACATGTAAAAAGGTTTACTGAATTTTAGTCAGATGAAGTTATTCCTAGCATCATGCATGAGAGAGCAGTAAGTGAACCGTAAGAACTAAACTTGACTTATTAACAAATGGTCCGGGAGCCAGGTGAAAATTTGGTCAATCATTTCCTCCCGCGAGATACTTCGTGAGACGTATCAGAGAACAGTATCATAAAGCCTCGTGAACGTCAGCTGGCTCTCGGTTGGGGGGATGAGCGGTGGGAGCCCCCCTCGCATGAAGAAAAATAAAATAACAATTCAGTCACTTCCTCTCAGCTCAAATATTTGTTAAATTGTAGTTAACCCAATATCTCAACGAAAAAAAAAAAATCAGCTGGTTATGACATGGTAATTGAACGTCAGCTGGTGACTAGAACATGATTTTTTTTTTCACTTTCAGTGGAGTGGTTTATATGGATGATAGCTTAATATATAAAGATATCATCCATATAAACCACTCCACTGAAAATGAAAAAAAAAAATCATGTTCGAGTCACCAGCTGACGTACGAGGTACCATGTCATGACCATTTGATTATTATTTTTTTTTCGTTGAGATATTGGGCTAACTACAATTTAACAAATATTTCAGCTGAGAGGAAGTGACTGATTTGTTTTTCCTACACGATTGGGAGGCTCCCACCCCTCATCCCCCCAACCGCGCGCCAGCTGACGTCCACTAGGCTTTATAATACTATTCTCTGATACGTCTCACGAATTATCTCGCGGGAGGAAGTTGGTCATGAAGACCTGTTACTGGCTCCCGGGCTAAAAGTTACATATTATATTGTAAGCAACTCTAGTAGAACAAAGTAGTTTTTGGCAGCCCTATTAGTTTGACGGCATATCAAGAACATGCAGAGGCTGGGCCTTCAAATGCCGCCAATTTCATTTGTATGCCTGATATCCTAGTCAATACGGATAGGTCCTTACGCCATAGACTTGGTGGACTGCTGCATGGTGACGTTGAACTTGATTGGCAGGTGGGCCACGAACGACCGCTGTAGACGCACCACATGCTCCGACTCCAAGAGCGGCGCCAGCGTCGACAGTGACGTCACGGTGGTACCCTGGTACCTAAAAAGGTTCATTCGGTATTATTGGCTGAAGTCCGTGTTGGATGCGAGTGGCAAGGCATCGGTCGTCTTGGCGTTCATTGAAGAAGGCCCGTATTGAGCAGTAGACGGCAGCAGACTGATGATAATGATAATGATGGTGGTGGTGGTGGTGGTGGTGGTGGTGATGATGATCATAATGGTGATGATGATGGTTTTTGTGGTGATGATAGTGATGAAGATGTTTAGATATACCAGAAATACTTTCAGTCTTCGTTTTATTCTTTTGCATTGGCTGCAGATTACTGCTTTAACGAAACGATCTTAAGCTTGATTAGACTGTTTCCGCTCATCACTTTTATAAATCTCACCTTATATGCAAGTCGTTCTCCCAATCCAGATCCTGCTTGGGGTCGGGGGTGGATGTCAGGTTTCCTCTCACCGAGGAGAAAGCCACCACACACGACTGGAAGCGGATCGGAGTTCCTGCAAATAAGCGTATACAAATTATTTTAAATGGAATAAACGAAGTGGCTGTGAACAAGGAAATGTCGAGCCCCGCGAAACAAAATTATATATTAATCAAATTATCTTAATTTAATAAATACAACAAAAAAATATGGCCGCAGAGGAATAAATTAAAAATTAAATTATAAAAAGTTCTTGGTTTTCGTTGGTAAAACAATTTCTACGTATCTTGACAAACATTCTCGAAAAAATTTCCAATAGGAGGGATGCGCTGTGCCGCACTCCCGTTTACATGGTATTTCTCCCGTCAAACAGCATTGCTGTGTTGAGAGTAGGCAGGACAGGCAGTATACTGGTGTGGAGACTTACCATCTTCTCTATCACTCAAGATACACACATAAATTAGTTGCCTTGGATAGTTCCAGGTAAAGTAGTTATCCCCACCATGGTTCAAGCCTTGTCGTGGCGGTGGGGCTCAGTAGCCTAGGGTGAGCCAGCACCTTGGGCGAAGCGAATTGAGCCGAGGGGGTTCTTTGTACCAAGTAAGGGGTGAAGACGGGAACCTCGCCTCATTGTAGTGTCCCGACGTTGGGAGGGGTTGTTCTGTGGTGTGGGGCCACCGCTCTGTGGAGGTGGCGTCGGTCCCCAGAGGGACTGCCTAGCCGTCGAGGTGCCCTGTTGTTTGCAGATCCGGGGCACCTCACCAAAGGCGGCATTGGTGGCACTTGCCGGGTTTTAGTGGGTAGAGCTGCGTCCACTTACCAGCTAACGGGCGCTGCGAGTCCCACATACCCGCGTGGGGAGAACCACCCCGCCGCGGGATTTCCCGGAGTTAAATAAAATATGTTTATAGGTGACGTCGTCCACTTACCATCAGGTGCCACATCTGCCAGTTCACCCATCCAAGTCATATTAAAAACCCTTTGATTTGGATGAAGGTCTGATTTATACTCCTCACAATACTACACCCTATGACCATGGACTAAGGACCAGATGCTATCCCGGTTACATTCCATACTTACCCAGAGCTGTGTGCTCGTGCACGTCCAGCTGTACCGGATAGTACACTATTTGCTGGTTGATGTGACTTCCGAAGCGGAGGAACTCCATTATTGACTTCGTCACTGGAAGGAGAGGTAAAAGAGGATATTATCAAGCAAGTACTGTTTATTATTGTCTCTTTGCACGAGCGCTTAATAAGCGTCGAGTTGAATCTCGATCTTGGCGCGAGATGCGAGCTTCCCCTGCTAAAATCGATTTAATGTCCAACGCTCAATGTTGAAATTCCAACAGTGCTTGATAAAAAATCGCCGCGCTTTAAAACCGCAATCGTGCGAACAGATACATAGGTATCCATTTGTCTCCTTAAAACGCTTTTTTATCGCTCGTTCGCTTCGTGCTGCTGATGATGATGATGATGATGATGATGATGATGATTATGATTATGATGATGGTGATGATGATGGTGATAATGATGATGGTGATGATGATGAGGATGATGAAAACCATGTGCCTTGGCTAGTATATTTACCGTCGTGTCCATTCCAGGTCTCGAACGTGGACTGGTTCACGTGAGTCGCGAACACGGTCTTGTCGTTGATCTTCATAACAATGTCTATGTGGACCGCCTCCTGTCTCTTCAGCGTGACCTTGAGCTGGTCCATGAGGCGGGCGATGGTCCCATCGTGGGACTTGGGGTTGTGCTTGAACAGCTTGCTGAATAAGTTCGACGACACCCCCTCGGCTATCATGTAAATCTACACAAATATTATTAAAATTATTAATAGTTCAAAAAAACTAAAAAGCACGCCTTTACGTATTGTCATCATCCGCGAAGGATCTCGAAAGTTTGAACGAAATCTGGCCGTTAAAAGAGGGTCAAAATCGCGCCCAAAAGAGAAACTAGTGATTACAAAGTTATTTTGAATAAGAGAAAGTGCTTTTTCAATTTCTTAGAAATAAACAATTTTTCATTTGGTCGAACAAGGAGTACCTTATGTTCACTGATACAGTAACGAATTATGAAAGTAAATTAAAAACGACTCGCTTTATTTCGAGGAGACCCAACTGTGTTTTAAGCACAGTTGGGTCTCCTCGAAATAAAGCGAGGTGTTGGGTCATTATTCCGCTAGCCCAACGCAGGCTCATCGACTTTACACACCTTCAAAGATTTTTAATCTCATCTAACATGCATTTCCTAACGATGTTTCCCTCACCGGTTAGCAAGCGTCTTATCTCCAGGTGCAAAGAGAAATTTAGAAAAACCCATTTCATTGTACCAGTCAGGATCGAACCCAAAAGTCAAAAACCCGTCTGGACCATCGGCCCTCTTCACTATTGTAAGAACGTATTGAAGTTTAAAAAACTCGATCCGCTGGTACTAGTAGCCAAAAGTTGAACTTGTGCTGGCGTTTATTAAGAATAGCAACGATCTAAAGCCTATCAAAATGTGATCAATATAATAGAACTCACAGCCGCCTGATACGGTCTCCTGCCGGGTGTGGTCACCCTGACGCCAGCAAAGGTGGGGATGGGTTCCCCACCAACGCTCATCATCTGTACCCACGCCCCCAGGGCTTCCTCGCTGGACACTATGTAGTTGTTGGTGGCCCAGTACGTGCTGTCTGGATTCTTCACATGCTTCGACACGAATGGAACGTAATATGATCTGAAAGTAATAAGATATTTTGTGATTCGTCCTTCCTCGTCCGTCGTTCCTCGAAATTAGGCGAGGATGGTAATAAGGGTAGGTCACCGATGCGCTGGCCCCATACGGGTTGGTAAACTTCACATATCTCCAAAGACTTTCAATCTTGAAGGCATGCAGGTTTCCTCACGATGTTTTCCTTCACCGGTGAGCGAGCGATAGTCTTGTGCTTAGAGTACCTACGCTTAGAAATTTAGGAAAAACCATTTCAAGGCACACACGGGGGGTCAGGATCGAACCCGAAACCTCTCGCATAAAAGGCCGAATCCACCCAGCACTGGACCATCGTCGCACTACCTCTTACTAGATAATATTAATAATCAAGCTTGAAAACTCATTACATTCATTACAACTATGGAATCTTATCATATTCTCTATTATTTGCCAAGTCAATACTCACGCGGACTTATATTCACTAAAATACTTATTGCTCTCCAAACTCTTGACGGTGGAATACCAGAACCGTTTGAGGTTGTTGCAGTTGGAGGCGCTGATGAAGTTGTGGATGAAGAGGAAGTCGCTGGCGCCGATGTCCGCGCTCAGGATCGAGTGCAGGGCGGCTATCCTCAACTGGATGTGCTCTGATTCGTCCGTGAGGATGGGCAAATATGATTGGAGGACCTGGAATCGATAAGTCATCAGTTTTAGCGGTTGCCTTAGGAGATCATTGAAGGATACCGATGGTTTCATTATTCGAGCCAGTGATGTCTCAAAAAGAGGCCAATAAGTGGGCAAAAAAGAGTCAGCTGACAAGGCTTCCCTTCGCAGGCGACCTGATGCGCCTCCAATAACTTCCCTGTTTGTGTCGAGTTCAGGAGGGGAACCTATGATATAGTCAGTACGACACAACGCCGTGGGGACTGTTTAGTGGCCGCCGCACAGTCACTTCCTACGAGGAGTATTCTTGCGTTCGCCAGGGCCAGCCTGACGCTGAGGTGATCCTGTTGCCTGCAGATCCACTACCCTCAATAAGTGGGTAAGTACTTTTAGTTGGGCCAGGTGCCAGTCCCACAAAAGGTCAGGATTTATCCGAAGATCCTGAATACAATCAATAAAGGAATTCCCAGCGTTTTCAAAAATAAAAGAAGACCATTGAAGTAGTTGATGAAGGTAGACATCGCCTGCATGTCTAGTCTAAATCTGGACTAAAATCTTCGTCGGAAATTTATTCACGATAGCGTCATGCCATTTATCGTCACGTCATAGGCTAAGGCACGCCATATATGTTGCCTAATATAAACAAGTTATACCTAATTTATGAAATCCAGGTAAACCATACTATGGTTATTAAATATAATGAGTACAGTTCCCACAAAAAACAATAAACTAATTATTATAAATATATCCACCACTATATTATTATAGCCTATTAAGAACTATAATTATTGGGAATGAAACGAAATTTAGGGGTTATCCTTATTTCTATATATATATATATATTGGGTTTGGGTTCCTTATATAAATGGACAGCAGACTTCGAATACCACACCTCCACGTATTGTGGCCATGCCCTTTAAGAAAAGGGCACAGCCGCAAAAGCGTGATATATTCTATTATATTATATAATAATAGCTGCCCCGACAGACTTTGTTCTGCCAAAATTAAAATTACGATTTAAAAATAAGGGTTGATCGTAGAGGGGTGAAAATTTTGAGTTGTATATATTTGTGTATGCTGTATCATCTATACTCTATACTAATATTATAAAGAGGAAAGATTTGTACCTATTTTTGTATGTTTGTATGTTTGTAATGAATAGGCTCAAAAAGTACTGGACCGATTTCAAAAATTCTTTCACCATTCGAAAGCTACATTATCCACGAGTAACATAGGCTAAATTTTATTCTGAAAAAAATAGGGTTCCGTAAGATATTTTGGTTTTTCCCGTTGTAAATCTTAGTTAAAGCAGGCGAAGCTGCGGGCAACAGCTAGTAAGAAATAAAAACAAAAAAAGGGGGGTGAAAAATAGATGTTGTCCGATTCCCAGACCTACCTGATAAGCACACAAAATTTAATCAAAATCGGTTAAGCCGTTTCGGAGGATTTTAATAAGATACACCGTGACACGAGATTTTTATATGAGATTATATAAATCAGAGCTAGCTAGTAAATCAAATTGGTAAGACGTTATTTACCAACCTACCATGTAAGCTATCGAGTTACAGAGGCACACACAAAATGATATACAGTTGAGCACTTAACATTTCAAAGGTCAACTTCTAAGGTCAAAAAAACTTTACACGTCGCCCTTGACAAGGGTCAAAGGTTTAGTTTATTTGTCCCCAGGGCTAGAGATATAAACCAAAATGAACGTTCTGTTTAGAGCCATATCTTTGGCACAATAAAAACATAGTTTTAATAGATGTTTTGGGTGATTTATTATTTGAAACAAATTTAACAGAATCGTGGGGATTGATTTATATGAAACTGTCCGCGCGTTTTCACATTTTCGTTGAAGGGGGTAAATTATAGCCTACTAGCTGTTGCCCGTGGCCTCGCCTGCGTTAGCAAAAAGATTCCTTTTTTAATATGTCCTATGTTACTTCTTGTACCTCCGAGAATGTGTACAAAGTTTCATGATGATCAGTTGAGTAGTTTTCGAGTGTGTTAACAAACATCCTTACTTTCGTATTTATAATATGTTTTATCCCGATGTAAAAAGCTATATAATTGTAAAGTTTCAATCAAATTTATTCAGTGGTTTTTGTGTGAAAGAGGAACAAGCACCCATATAAGTGTAGCTTTCGTGTTTATCATATTAACAGGACTGTTTTCTGACGATAAGTTTTATATCTAAGTAAAGAATTTCGTCAAAAATACCGATACCTATTTCCATACAAAGTTTTAATCGTATTTCATTTGGAAGATAATAATATTATATGTATACTAGCTTTTTTCCCGCGGCTTCACCCACGTAAACTTAGATTTACGAATGTAAATTTATATTTAAATATAATCTTTCTGTACGTATGTCACTGAATTCCTAAGCCGCTGGACCGATATGAATTAACTTTTTTATATACGTTCTTTTGACACATTGGATGGTTTAGATTCACAAATTAGCCTGCCCGATTGTGCTGCAGTCTTTATCTAAGTTATTTATCTATACTGCAACTAAACTGGATCGATTTGTATTTAGAACAACGTCTGTCAGATTTACATCACAGATAACAATATACATACGGACAGGCTCCTTGTGTCCTGCGCGCACGCAAGCGAAGCCCAGAGCCGCTCGTGTCTGTTCCTGGTCTTATCTGCATATATGGTGCGGATGTAAGACTCCGCGGTGTAGCCCAGGCTGCACAGGCCCTGCAGCCAGATCATGCGGTCCAGGTATTGGGGACAATCTGGAAATGGAAAACCAGAACCAGAACTGAAGCTTTCGTACTAGTTGATTTAAGGGGGCTGTTTTATCATTATCATCATCATCACCATCAGCCTTTATCCTTCCACTGATGAACATAGGCCTCCCTTAATGAACGCCAAGACGACCGAGCCCTTACCACTCGCATCCAACACGGACCGGCCACTGCACGAAGATCGCCTTCCCACCTGAAAGAGGTAGTGCCATCCTGATTTGCAGCCGAATTTGGGCCGGCACGATCGTAAAGTATAGTATAGGCGTAAAGTGGCAGTTATGCTGTCGCGTTTCTTGCGGTTTGTGAGTTTCCAGTGGCCCATTGGGGGGATTGAGAAAAGGAGGGCAACGCATCTGCATAACCTCTGGTTATGTGGATGTTTATGAGCGTCGATAGTCGCCAAAAGGCTTCGACTGTTCTTTTGCCAACCTATGCTATAAAAAAAACCTGGGGGCTTAGTCAAAACGCTATTACGAAAACGACAGCGAAGTTCGTGCGTTCGTTCGAAGTTGCGATTGGCTAAATCACGTCGTCGATCACTCGATCGTTCAATCGTTTTCGTAATGGCGTTTTGACTAAGCCCCCTAGTTAATGACCGATCAACACTTCGTCTACCTAAACTTACCATTATACATCCTGAAATACTTGACGACGATGTTATCGAAGTAGTCCTGTTTAGTCCTGTCTGCCTCAGCGGTCTTGGAAGCCAGGACAGCGAACGACAGGATCCCGGCATGGCGGATGGGTTGAGAGTAGTCCAGACTCAGCTTGGTGAACGTCTCCAACTCCTCGAGCAGGTTTTGGCTCAGGTTCGCGACGTTGAACGGTAGTTTTCTAATCATGGATATGATTGTTGCATCCTCCAGCTTTCTCTGGAAATAAATGATGAGTTATTATATTCTACTTCAGGGTTTTCTATCCTTTTGAAGTGAAAACCTCTTTAGCAGCGTTGTGCACTTTTTGTCATCGGTAAAAAAAGTTAAACTCTCGTCAGGGCACGTGACGTGAACTTCGTAAGACTGATCGAAATTTCGTAAGACTACGATAATGTAACTATTGATTTTTAGGAGGGTTAACTTTTTAATGTAATAATATAAATTGTCACGTTTGTGTAGGGTAGTGCAATAAAGAAATATTGTATTCTACCAAATAAGGCTATGCGCACGGGTTACTTTTGTCACTGTGACTATTTCGTCACTCTTATCAAGTCCATGGATATGTATGGAGATGCGCGCATGTTATGACGTGACAAGTGGGTGACATTTATGTACGCCGGCCGACTGGCGAACACGCCCGTGACGAAAGTGTCACCGCGCCATTAGGTTTTTATGACAGACATATCGGCAAATGACGCTTCGATATCAAAAAAGTGTTGTCACTGTCACCCTTCGTGAGCGCACCACTTTGGAAACGTGACGTGACAATGACAAAAACTTTAATGTCACGGTGACAAAAGTAACCCGTGCGCGCATAGCCTAAATGATAGTACTTTTATACTGATAATTAAAGCAATTCGTGCAAAATTATTCCCTAACCATTCCAAAATATAAAAAATGCACAACGGTAATATTCAAGATTTCTACCAGCACTCCCGTAGTGCAACCCATCGTTTCTTTTAATCGAGCCTACCCCGTCACGAATAAAATTTTCTTTAAAGTTGCTATAAATGGGTTCGGACAACTCACACACGGCATTGGTTGCAAACTAATGGTCCGTGAGCCAGGTGAAAATTTGGTTAATTATTTCCTCCCGCGAGATAATTTGTAAGACGCATCAGAGAATAGCATCATAAAGCCTAGTGGACGTCAGCTCGCGCGCGGTTGGGGGGATGAGGGAGCCTCCCAATCATGTAGAAAAAACAAATCAGTCATTTACTCTCAGCTGAAATATTTGTTAAATTGTAGTTAACCCAATATCTCAACGGAAAAAAAAATCAGCTGGTTATGACATAGTACCTTGTATGCATCAGATAACTTGGTCTAAATCTTTCAACTTTCGATATTAGCTATTTTGTAAATGTTACCTCTTCTTCAAGAACTAGATGTTTGATGAATCGTGCGCACGCGTCGCTCTTCGCATGCGGCAACACCTCCAGGAATATATTCCTCGCTGTCTCCAGGTCGTAGCTCGTGCCCAGGACGAGATCTTCGAAGAGTTGCATGAGCGTATCATAGGATAATCTCGATACTGTGCTAAAATTATTAACTTTATATTAATCGTTTTTAAAAAAAGAAAAATAGGGTATTTTAAAAATATTATCCAATTTTTTTATAATATGTATACAGTCAATGATGATAAAGATTCGTAACGCCAAATAATTCAGACGTACATAGAAGGACAGTTCTTATGAGCGCTTTGAGGACAAACTCCGCGATGTAAACGTTCACTTGGCGGCGTGACGAGAGGGACACCGCGATGTCCTTAGCATATGAGCCTACGAGGGCGAACGAGTTCGAACTGGGGACATGTCCCCATTAAAGTCGGCACAAAAAATCCCTAAGAATTGTGCTTCTATATACGTCTGAATTCTTCGGTAATGCTTAGCCCCTGTTCGCACGAGTGTTTGCCAAACGCAACGCTTTTTTATCGAGCGCTGGCGGTTTTTTGACGTTATGTTTGACATTGAATCGAATTAAGCTTGCCAAACTCGAGACAAGTCGGGTTTTACCGCGACGTTTTTAAACGCTCGAGCGAACGAGGGCTAAGTAATAATACAGTATCACGATGAAGCTCTTAAAAAATCAAAAGAAAATATGGAAAACTAACATAAAACATAAATGAAGAAATAATTATTGTAAAATGGAGACAATATTTTTAAAAATTTTTATGGGATCTAATGCTAATTTTTATTAAGGTTGAGTATCGTTTTATTTTATTTTTATTTCCTATTTTAATGAATTAACAATAAGATTATTATACATTACAAACACACTACACATATTTTGTATTCTAGTCAAAATCATAATATTTAATTTCGTAAAATCTTTGGGTTGCAAGGAGTAAGGCGGTCAGAACTCAGAATAAAAATTTAAAAAACTTGTACAGTACTCACTCTAACAGCTCGACAAAATGCAGGCTGTGTATGTAAGAACCGTTTCGCACGATGTTGTCCGCGTCAATACCTTTAGTGGCAATTTTTAGAAGAATCTAGAAAATTTAATGTCTTATTACTATCAATCCATAGTCCTAGCAATTATAAATGTCATATTCTTCTTTGAAATACAGGCTTTACATAGTGAGAGATGCAAGCATGTACCTAAATACTATCTGCCCCACTAACTCCATTCTGCCAAAAGGCACTGTTAAATACAGAGATTTGTTTGTTGAGAAGGGTCAAAATTAACGAATGAACGTATTTTTAATGCAACATCATAAAAATATAACACAAAAAAATTGTTTAAAAAATTACATCTCTCTCTTCTTAGACCCACTGAATATGCAATTTTAACAAAATCTGTCAAGTCGTTTTTGAGGAGTATCATGAAAACTTTGACACAAGATTTTTATATTTAGGTGGTGGTTAGTCCACGTGCGTGTTTAGCGTAGACCATCAACCTGCTTCGTTATTCCATGAACCAAATGTACAAGCCCCCCTAGACAAGTGGCATGGTCCAGTTAGTAAGGACTCGGCCTCTTATGCGAGAGGTTCCGAGTTCGATCCTAATCCCCCCGTGTGTCTTGAATAGGGTTTTTCGAAATTTCAAATCCTAAAACAACGAAACCATCGCTCGTTCACCGGTGAAGGAAAACATCGCGAGGAAACCCGCATGCCTGATGAGATTGAAAGTCTTTCTTATGAGGAGTTCACCAGCGCACAGTGCTGGATTTACGTATAGGCCCGTGAGGCCCGGGCCTAGGGCGGCATGATTTGAGGGGCGCCAAAATTTCATAGACGAAAAAAGTAAAGAAGACTGCCTTTGAAAATGAGTTTGGATTAATTATTGTAAAAAATTCTCTATAGAATATACCTATAACAATTCACTTTTTTTGTTTACTTTTCAGTCTATGAATAAGATTGTTTTTTTAAAGATTAATTATAGTCTTTACCGAATGATGTTCTTTACTTTTTGTTTCATTACTGAATATCACATGCATATAAAGCTTTTAAAAATGACTAAGTAAATCTTAATAATTTCGCCCTGGCCCAGCAGTGGGACATAATATAAGGGTTGATACTTTACTTTTTTCTAGCATTAAGGGCGGCAAAATAAACAGGGTCTAGGGCGGCATCAAGCCTAAATCGGTCACTGAGCGCATCAGTGAACTATGGCCGGTTGCCCTCCTCACATGATTTCGAGGAGGAGACCCGTGCCCAGCAGTGGGACATATAAGTGTTGATACTTTACTTTTTTACTTTTATGGGAATGACGCTAGCTTATGACAATTTGACTTATTATTAGTATTCTATTCTATTCGTTTAGCATTTGTGCCACTTGTCTAGGGGACAGGACAGATAGAATTATTGTAAAGAAAAGAGTTTTGTTCTGTGTTCCACAAAATTAGACAGATTGGACGATGTTGTAAAGTCAGATAATTTTAAGGATTGGAGATAAGAAAATTATCGAGGATTTACAAATACGTGTGTGTACAAGTGCATACCTCATAAGTTCTGTTTCTTAATTCAGCCTGTGAGATGGGCTTTATGCCGTTGGAATGGTCTTTGAAATCCTTGGAATACTGCAGGGTGGTTCTGGAGACGTTCAGCTTGTCCAGCGACTCGCCAGGTTTGTCTGAGTCGTAGTACATCGATAATCTACAAAATATTAAACAAAGACGATTAATAAGCCTTGACTATTTATTTTAGTTTTGGTTTTTAATGACCTTTTAGCAGCGCATGTTACGGCTAATGAGTGTATAATAAATTAACTTACTCTGATGTTACAGTGAGGATGTGGCTGTCGACTTTGTACTGCAGGCTAGAGGTCATCACCAAGCTGTTGAGACCATTGGGACCCAGGTCGTAGGTCCTCTCTTCCGTCTCTGTGTTGTCCACCTGGGAATATACAGGGTGATTTTAACTTTTATTTAATAAGTTGAAAATAGAGCGAAGGTGGCCGAGTCGTTAATGGGCTCTGCATCTTATGCGAGAGGTTCCGGGTTCGATTCTGAACTCCCCGAGTGCTTTGAAATGGGTTTTTCTAAATTTCTAAGATCACCCTAAGCACTAAAGTCTAAACCATCGCTCGCTCACGGGTGAAGGAAAACATCGTGAGGAAATCTGCATGCTATGCATATATGCTGCATGATGAGATGAAAGTCTTAGAAGGTACGTGAAGTTTACCCGCATTAAGCCACCGGTGAACCCTATTACCCTCGAGAAGACCCGTGCCCAGCAGCGAGACATATAAAGGTTGATACTAAGTTGAAAATAAGAGATTTAGAAGCGTCAAGGGTATCCAAAGGACAGTACTTGTAATACATTCGCATACAGAGGAGTCTTGCTGAGCGTGATAAGATGTGTTAGAGGGGCAATTTTTCATCAACGACAACTTTTTAAAGTGAAAACTTCTTTCGGTGAACCGCACTCAGATTTATTTGTAGTGAGTGCGACTGATACATCACGCTCTGAGGTGAAATATCGTGACAGATGTCAACTCCACAGTGAAGGACCTTTTTGTTTTTTTATAACATAGGAGGGCTAACGAACAGTTTAAGCCTTGTGACTATCGCCTAATAACATCCACATAAACAGAGGTTATACAGATGCGTTACCCTCCTTTTCCCTATCCCCCCAATGGGCCAACGGAAACTCACAAACCGCACGGAACGCGACAGCATAGCTGTCATTTTACGCCGATCTTATGTGAGCGAGAGGTTCCTCCCCGGTCGTGCCGTCCTAATTTGGCTGCAAAGCAGCATGGCACTACCACTTACTAAATGAAATACATGATAGAATTTAAAGTTTTGAAGGCCTGTGATTATAGTCAGTAGAAGACAAGGGAGCGGCACAAATGTTGAGATTGGGGTCGCAAAACTCGTAAAACACCTGTTTAATAGACACTTTTTTCTCGTTTTTTCTTAGGAGATCCTGCATCTCAAACGAGTTTTTTTTTGACGTGACAACGTCTTATAAATTGGTTTGCCGGGTGACACTTCAAGAAACTGCGTTACGATCCGCTCACGTTATGCGCTCACAATGAGAGCGAGTGAGAGGCACGCGTCCCTTTCACTCAGGCATGGTTAGCCCGCCTAAGAGCGAGAGAGACAGACATAAAAAGTGAATGAATATTCACATTAAAATTATTTTACCACTCAAAGTCGTTGTCACGTAAAACTTTCTCCCGTATACCGACTTTACAGGCAACCAATTTTTTTATTACTTCTTATTGACTACTTTTTTTTACTTATTTCAAGTGTGCAAGTTGTACCTACGTAATAAAGATATTCTTGATTTTGATTTTGACTTACCACATAACCATTGTAGTCGGTAGACCACGGCACAGAGCTCCAGGTCACGCCACCCATTTTTGACTTCTTCGTGAGGGTGGTATACTTCTTGACCACCCCATCCTTGTAGGTGTATACCATTTTACACGATTCGTAGAGGCACGGCTGGAAAATAAAGTAGCTTCAATTCTACTAATCGCTTAGTTCTAATAAGTAGATTACTTTGAATTTCAGTCTAAAATTTTACCCGACGACGGTGAATTCAAAAGGAAGGGTTCTGATAATAGCAGTCTAAGTATGTCTATTGTTTATATTTATGTACGTTTTAAAGGGATAAACAACTTATGAGTCGAATTTAAGGCCAGTATATCCCAAAGCGCCTGTTTTTGTTTAAGTCGTAAACATAGTAATGTTGGTTTTTTTGATCCGTTAAAAATATATGTTGTAGTTTAGTATACATTCTTTTTTATTAACCTATTCAAAACACGATCATTGTAACTTGCCTCGATAAAAAAAAATCACAAACACAAGATGTTTTTGATTATTTTTCTAGTTGTAATTAAAGAATGTGAGATTTTAAGTTACAAAATTTATATGAAAAAATAGGTAATAACATTTAGAATTTTATTCTGATCTTACTTCTTTAAATAAATGTTTTTATTTTTCTCAATATCAAATAATGTGAAAAACTCGACTAGTCTCCAGCGCGGCCTCAATTTAGTTGCCTGCGAGGCGTTAACAAAGTAGGACCTATGTTTCGCTGCTGCCTGGCGGCTCTCCCCCGCTATAGATCGTTAAAACAACGTGTGGAATATATAAGCCGGTGCCTGATATGATAGTGTACATAGGAAATAAAAATAAAAATTTGAACAATATTTAGTTTTAATATTTTTTTCTCATTTTTGTCGTAATCATGATCATCAGCGTGTTTTTTCCTCAATTTTATTTTAATATCGATTTAATGTTACTAATTCATCATCATCATCAGCCTTTATCCATCAACTGCTGAACATAGGCCTCCCTCAATGAACGCCAAGACGGCCGATCCCTTGCTACTGGCATCTTTATTATAAAAATATTAATTTTAAATTCTAAATGGTGGTGATGATGATGATCGCGGTGATTGTGGTGGTGGTGATGATGATGATGGTGGTGGTGGTGGTGGGGAAGGGGGGTGTAAATTGTAATAGTGATGATGATGAAGTTGATGATTACAATGATGGTGGTGATGACGCTGACGAGAATAATGGTGGTGGTGGTGGTGGTGAGGGAGGGGGGTGTAAATTGTAATAGTGATGATGATGAAGTTGATGATTATAATGATGGTGGTGATGACGCTGACGAGAATAAAGATGGTGGTGGTGGTGGTGGTGTTGGGGGAAGGGGGTGTAAATTGTAATAGTGATGATGATGAAGTTGATGATTACAATGATGGTGGTGATGACGCTGACGAGAATAATGGTGGTGGTGGTGGTGGTGAGGGAGGGGGGTGTAAATTGTAATAGTGATGATGATGAAGTTGATGATTATAATGATGGTGGTGATGACGCTGACGAGAATAAAGATGGTGGTGGTGGTGGTGGTGTTGGGGGAGGGGGGTGTAAATTGTAATAGTGATGATGATGAAGTTGAATATTACAATGATGGTGGTGATGACGCTGACGAGAATAATGATGGTGGTGGTGGTGGTGGTGAGGGAGGGGGGTGTAAATTGTAATAGTGATGATGATGAAGTTGATGATTATAATGATGGTGGTGATGACGCTGACGAGAATAAAGATGGTGGTGGTGGTGGTGGTGTTGGGGGAAGGGGGTGTAAATTGTAATAGTGATGATGATGAAGTTGATGATTACAATGATGGTGGTGATGACGCTGACGAGAATAATGGTGGTGGTGGTGGTGGTGAGGGAGGGGGGTGTAAATTGTAATAGTGATGATGATGAAGTTGATGATTATAATGATGGTGGTGATGACGCTGACGAGAATAAAGATGGTGGTGGTGGTGGTGGTGTTGGGGGAGGGGGGTGTAAATTGTAATAGTGATGATGATGAAGTTGATGATTACAATGATGGTGGTGATGACGCTGACGAGAATAATGATGGTGGTGGTGGTGGTGGTGAGGGAGGGGGGTGTAAATTGTAATAGTGATGATGATGAAGTTGATGATTATAATGATGGTGGTGATGTCTCTGACGAGAATAATGATGGTGGTGGTGGTGGTGGTGAGGGAGGGGGGTGTAAATTGTAATAGTGATGATGATGAAGTTGATGATTATAATGATGGTGGTGATGACGCTGACGAGAATAATGATGGTGGTGATGTCTCTGACGAGAATAATGATGGTGGTGATGTCTCTGACGAGAATAATGATGGTGGTGGTGGTGGTGGTGAGGGAGGGGGGTGTAAATTGTAATAGTGATGATGATGAAGTTGATGATTATAATGATGGTGGTGATGACGCTGACGAGAATAATGATGGTGGTGGTGGTGGTGATGAATGGTGATGGAGGTGATAATTAACACTTATTTCATTTACAATGATTTGTGTGTCTGATGGTAATATGACCTCTGTGGCTCAATGGTTAGCGCGTTGGCGTTCAAGCCGGAGGTCGCGGGTTCGAATCCCGCCAGGGAACAAAAAAGTTTCTGTGTTCCTGGGTCATGGTTGTGTATTAAATATGTGTATTATATAATCAAAATCTTAAATAGGTATAAGTATTAATATAAAACGTATTAAATATATTGTATTTCCGTTGTCTGGTACCCGTAACACAAGTCTCTTCGAGTACTTACCACGGGACTAGATTGACGTGGTGTAAAAAGCGTCCATAGATATTATTATTATTATTAATAATGCACAGAAGAATATCCCGGGTACGCATGTTAGCTACTACTACTACTATAAAACAAAGTCGTTTTCTCCGTCCCTGTAACCGTTTGTACGCTTAAATCTTTAAAACTACGCAACGGATTTAGATGCGGTTTTTTTAAATAGATAGGACAATTTAGGAGGAAGGTTTTTGTGTATAATTTATTAAGTTTTTATATATATATTGGCTAAGATATAACAATAATTGTTGGACGTATCGGAAAAAAATAGGCCGCCTGGGAGTTTTCAACGAAAACGCTGCCTAAACCCTTTGAGATACAACAAAAAAATGTATGGTAGAATTGTGCAGCTTAAATAGGTCTACAAAAAAGTCCACGATGGCATATGTCTATCTCTTAGCGATATCATGCTATATCCATTTCAACATATTACGAAACAAAGTCGCTTTCTCCGTCCCTGTATCCGTTTGTACGCTTAAATCTTCAAAACTACGCAACGGATTTTGATGCGGTTTTTTTAATAGATAGAACAATTCAAGAGTAAGGTTTTTGTATATAATTTATTAAAATGTCATAAGCCTTGGCTAAAATATAACAATAATTGTTGGACGTGTCGGAAAAAAATAGGCCGCCTGGGAGTTTTCAACGAAAACGCTGCCTAAACCCTTTAAGATATAACAAAATAATGTATGGGGGAAATGTGCAGCTTAAATAGGTCTACAAAAAAGTCCACGATGGCATATGTCTATCTCTTAGCGATATCATGCTATATCCATTTAAACATATTACGAAACAAAGTCGCTTTCTCCGTCCCTGTATCCGTTTGTACGCTTAAATCTTCAAAACTACGCAACGGATTTTGATGCGGTTTTTTTAATAGATAGAACAATTCAAGAGTAAGGTTTTTGTATATAATTTATTAAAATGTCATAAGCCTTGGCTAAAATATAACAATAATTGTTGGACGTGTCGGAAAAAAATAGGCCGCCTGGGAGTTTTCAACGAAAACGCTGCCTAAACCATTTGAGATACAACAAAAAAATGTATGGTGGAATTGTGTAGCTTAAATAGGTCTACAAAAAAGTCCACGATGGCATATGTCTATCTCTTAGCGATATCATGCTATATCCATTTAAACATTACGGAACAAAGTCGCTTTCTCCGTCCCTGTATCCGTTTGTACGCTTAAATCTTCAAAACTACGCAACGGATTTTGATGCGGTTTTTTTAATAGATAGAACAATTCAAGAGTAAGGTTTTTGTATATAATTTATTAAAATGTCATAAGCCTTGGCTAAAATATAACAATAATTGTTGGACGTGTCGGAAAAAAATAGGCCGCCTGGGAGCTTTCAACGAAAACGCTGCCTAAACCATTTGAGATACAACAAAAAAATGTATGGTGGAATTGTGTAGCTTAAATAGGTCTACAAAAAAGTCCACGATGGCATATGTCTATCTCTTAGCGATATCATGCTATATCCATTTAAACATTACGGAACAAAGTCGCTTTCTCAGTCCCTGTATCCGTTTGTACGCTTAAATCTTCAAAACTACGCAACGGATTTTGATGCGGTTTTTTTAATAGATAGAACAATTCAAGAGTAAGGTTTTTGTATATAATTTATTAAAATGTCATAAGCCTTGGCTAAAATATAACAATAATTGTTGGACGTGTCGGAAAAAAATAGGCCGCCTGGGAGTTTTCAACGAAAACGCTGCCTAAACCATTTGAGATACAACAAAAAAATGTATGGTGGAATTGTGTAGCTTAAATAGGTCTACAAAAAAGTCGACGATGGCATATGTCTATCTCTTAGCGATATCATGCTATATCCATTTAAACATTACGGAACAAAGTCGCTTTCTCCGTCCCTGTATCCGTTTGTACGCTTAAATCTTCAAAACTACGCAACGGATTTTGATGCGGTTTTTTTAATAGATAGAACAATTCAAGAGTAAGGTTTTTGTATATAATTTATTAAAATGTCATAAGCCTTGGCTAAAATATAACAATAATTGTTGGACGTGTCGGAAAAAAATAGGCCGCCTGGGAGTTTTCAACGAAAACGCTGCCTAAACCCTTTAAGATATAACAAAATAATGTATGGGGGAAATGTGCAGCTTAAATAGGTCTACAAAAAAGTCCACGATGGCATATGTCTATCTCTTAGCGATATCATGCTATATCCATTTAAACATATTACGAAACAAAGTCGCTTTCTCCGTCCCTGTATCCGTTTGTACGCTTAAATCTTCAAAACTACGCAACGGATTTTGATGCGGTTTTTTCAATAGATAGAACAATTCAAGAGTAAGGTTTTTGTATATAATTTATTAAAATGTCATAAGCCTTGGCTAAAATATAACAATAATTGTTGGACGTGTCGGAAAAAAATAGGCCGCCTGGGAGTTTTCAACGAAAACGCTGCCTAAACCATTTGAGATACAACAAAAAAATGTATGGTGGAATTGTGTAGCTTAAATAGGTCTACAAAAAAGTCGACGATGGCATATGTCTATCTCTTAGCGATATCATGCTATATCCATTTAAACATTACGGAACAAAGTCGCTTTCTCAGTCCCTGTATCCGTTTGTACGCTTAAATCTTCAAAACTACGCAACGGATTTTGATGCGGTTTTTTTAATAGATAGAACAATTCAAGAGTAAGGTTTTTGTATATAATTTATTAAAATGTCATAAGCCTTGGCTAAAATATAACAATAATTGTTGGACGTGTCGGAAAAAAATAGGCCGCCTGGGAGTTTACAACGAAAACGCTGCCTAAACCCTTTGAGATACAACAAAAAAATGTATGGTAGAATTGTGCAGCTTAAATAGGTCTACAAAAAAGTCCACGATGGCATATGTCTATCTCTTAGCGATATCATGCTATATCCATTTAAACATATTACGAAACAAAGTCGCTTTCTCCGTCCCTGTATCCGTTTGTACGCTTAAATCTTCAAAACTACGCAACGGATTTTGATGCGGTTTTTTTAATAGATAGAACAATTCAAGAGTAAGGTTTTTGTATATAATTTATTAAAATGTCATAAGCCTTGGCTAAAATATAACAATAATTGTTGGACGTGTCGGAAAAAAATAGGCCGCCTGGGAGTTTTCAACGAAAACGCTGCCTAAACCATTTGAGATACAACAAAAAAATGTATGGTGGAATTGTGTAGCTTAAATAGGTCTACAAAAAAGTCCACGATGGCATATGTCTATCTCTTAGCGATATCATGCTATATCCATTTAAACATTACGGAACAAAGTCGCTTTCTCCGTCCCTGTATCCGTTTGTACGCTTAAATCTTCAAAACTACGCAACGGATTTTGATGCGGTTTTTTTAATAGATAGAACAATTCAAGAGTAAGGTTTTTGTATATAATTTATTAAAATGTCATAAGCCTTGGCTAAAATATAACAATAATTGTTGGACGTGTCGGAAAAAAATAGGCCGCCTGGGAGTTTTCAACGAAAACGCTGCCTAAACCATTTGAGATACAACAAAAAAATGTATGGTGGAATTGTGTAGCTTAAATAGGTCTACAAAAAAGTCCACGATGGCATATGTCTATCTCTTAGCGATATCATGCTATATCCATTTAAACATTACGGAACAAAGTCGCTTTCTCCGTCCCTGTATCCGTTTGTACGCTTAAATCTTCAAAACTACGCAACGGATTTTGATGCGGTTTTTTTAATAGATAGAACAATTCAAGAGTAAGGTTTTTGTATATAATTTATTAAAATGTCATAAGCCTTGGCTAAAATATAACAATAATTGTTGGACGTGTCGGAAAAAAATAGGCCGCCTGGGAGTTTTCAACGAAAACGCTGCCTAAACCATTTGAGATACAACAAAAAAATGTATGGTGGAATTGTGTAGCTTAAATAGGTCTACAAAAAAGTCCACGATGGCATATGTCTATCTCTTAGCGATATCATGCTATATCCATTTAAACATATTACGAAACAAAGTCGCTTTCTCCGTCCCTGTATCCGTTTGTACGCTTAAATCTTCAAAACTACGCAACGGATTTTGATGCGGTTTTTTTAATAGATAGAACAATTCAAGAGTAAGGTTTTTGTATATAATTTATTAAAATGTCATAAGCCTTGGCTAAAATATAACAATAATTGTTGGACGTGTCGGAAAAAAATAGGCCGCCTGGGAGTTTTCAACGAAAACGCTGCCTAAACCATTTGAGATACAACAAAAAAATGTATGGTGGAATTGTGTAGCTTAAATAGGTCTACAAAAAAGTCCACGATGGCATATGTCTATCTCTTAGCGATATCATGCTATATCCATTTAAACATTACGGAACAAAGTCGCTTTCTCCGTCCCTGTATCCGTTTGTACGCTTAAATCTTCAAAACTACGCAACGGATTTTGATGCGGTTTTTTTAATAGATAGAACAATTCAAGAGTAAGGTTTTTGTATATAATTTATTAAAATGTCATAAGCCTTGGCTAAAATATAACAATAATTGTTGGACGTGTCGGAAAAAAATAGGCCGCCTGGGAGTTTTCAACGAAAACGCTGCCTAAACCATTTGAGATACAACAAAAAAATGTATGGTGGAATTGTGTAGCTTAAATAGGTCTACAAAAAAGTCCACGATGGCATATGTCTATCTCTTAGCGATATCATGCTATATCCATTTAAACATTACGGAACAAAGTCGCTTTCTCCGTCCCTGTATCCGTTTGTACGCTTAAATCTTCAAAACTACGCAACGGATTTTGATGCGGTTTTTTTAATAGATAGAACAATTCAAGAGTAAGGTTTTTGTATATAATTTATTAAAATTTTATAAGCCTTGGCTAAAATATAACAATAATTGTTGGACGTGTCGGAAAAAAATAGGCCGCCTGGGAGTTTTCAACGAAAACGCTGCCTAAACCCTTTAAGATATAACAAAATAATGTATGGGGGAAATGTGTATCTTAAAAAGGTCTCCAAAAAAGTCCGCGATGGCATATATATATACTATATCAATTTAATACTTTAAAAATTGGCAATTATAATGCAATAATTTGTAAGTTATTGACACAAATACGGTATGAATATGAAAATGAAAATATGAAAGCAATAATAGTATCCTAAATATGCCTTCAGAAAGTCTGCGAAGGGAAATATGTATTTATGTTCAAGATTAAATACTCACGTAACGTATCCATTTTAATACAAAAACTTAGTAAGTAATTATTAAAATAGAAAATGATCATGTGTGTTCAGGATCGATAACAAAACCATAAAACGCTCTTTATATAATGTAATTCTTATGAAATAAACTAAAGTAAAAAAAAAAACCTAGTAAGTTGCCATACGTTTAAAATTATACTAGGACGGACAATAAGTTCACGCCGGGTTCAAGAAAGTTCATTTGTTGGCAGACTATTCGTAAGTCGCCGTGCGGGGAGGCCGACAGCGCTCAATGCATAAAACGCCCGAATATACTGGCCTTAAGGCGCATTTTTTGTATTTGGATCATATTATATTTTACGTAGGTAAACTATTTCCTAGTAAATTTCGGGTGATATTTTTTGCATCAAACTATAATCTTCTTTAATAAATGTCTTCTTTTTAAATTTCATGACTAAACAACTGAATCTTTTTTGCTTTTATTTAAATAAAAAATTAAAAAGTGTGTCGGCTCCGACGCACGACAGGAGTATACAGTATACTCCTTACGAACGATTATTATAAAATATTTCGTTTAACGCTTCGTGTGACATCTTCGTGTAACATCGTGTGACATCGTGTAATATCGTACTTTGATTTTACTCCCATAGATTTTCATACCCCGGCCTTATATATTAAAATAATTTTTTAGGGAGTCAACTCAGTTCCGCTTCAGTTGGGACTAGTCATGACTGACTGTTGGCTCTCCTGGGTGCCTAGCCAGAATGCCATTAAGAAAGCGTTAGCGGAGTTCGAAAATTATAAAATGTATGGTATTGACATAAGGCCGCGCATAATCACGTGGTCCATCCTATACATTTTATCATTTCGAACTTCGCTAACGCCTTCTTAAAGCCATTTTGGCTAGGCCACCTGGTATTTTAGATGGTAATTTTCGGTCAGTTACAATGCCTGCGTCCTTCTCTTTGAAACACGGCTGATAGTACAGGCGATAGCCTAGGGATCCCTCCACCCAGTATATTATCATACCTCATCGACCACACAACCTATAGACTCCTAATATTTGATTTTCCGTATTAAATGCATTCTGGCAACTAGCTGAGGTGAGACGAAAGGGGTCGCAATGCTGTGATTAGCTAATTCAATGTCATACATTACCAATCACAGAACGTTAAAAAGAAATAGATATATTTCGCAACGGGAATGAATGAGACGACACGATAGTTTGAGTACATTGTTTACGGCTTACATCGGAACTAGAAGTCAGATGTGTCGCCAGAACCCGTTCCCCTGTTATTAGGAGTCTATGGGCTATGTGGTCGATGTCACCTCACTCTCTCTCACTCACCTCTATCTGGACTGTTGACACGAGCCGCGAGGTGATCTGGAAGTTGACCGACAGCGCCCTCTTGATGTTGAGTGACCACAGCGGCTCCTCCCCCGCGTACACCGCGCTGATCAGACCCTCCTTCTAAACATCATCAGAACATTACTTATAATTTGAAAAGATTAGTTTCACTGAGTTTGTTTCACCGGTACTTTTGTGGTTACTATTTTTAAAAAAATTGACTTTGACTATAATAATATAAGAGTAGCTTCGCATGCGTTATAATCGTGTCCTCTCTGTAAATCATACTTTTTAGGCCGTATTTATTACTCGAAAAATATTTAGCTATCTAATATCAAAATAATTTTTGAAATTGGTAGATTGTCGACAAACAGACAAAAAAGAACGTCATCATCATCATAATCATCATCAGCCTTTATCCGTCCACTGCTGAACATAGGCCTCCCTCAATGAACGCCAAGACGACCGATCCCTTGCTACTCGCATCCAACGCGGACCTGCCACTGCACGGAGATCGTCTTCCTATCTGGTTAATGGCCAAATTTTATTTAAACAAGAACGTAGTAGTAAGTATATAATTGGCTATCGGCGGTAAATACCCCATATTCCAATTCCCATGGCAGCATCAGGTGGCTGGCCGCTTCTTCAGACTGGTACGATGAGTAACCGGCTTCCTGGCTAAATACTGACGTCTGTAACAATATAACCAGATTATATGTTAGTTGGGTAGGCAAAATGGCAGAAGAGCCCATGGGTAGGCAGTTAGCGCCAGTACAGACAGGAAAGCTTATCTGTGGCTAACCCAGGCACCTCTTTGCCTCCTCATGTCATAAAAAATCAGTTGTCTGTAAAGTTGGTTTACTGACGATAGTTGAACGTGACAACGTCATAAGAAAATACTGATGGGCCGATTGTGCCTCTTTATCGCTCGTTCCGCGCTCTCGCTTGCACTAACTCCGCATGAGTCATGTTTTTTCGTGCGTGCAGCCGGCTCCATCGAATTATAAGACGTTGTCACGTCAAAAATGTGTTGTGAACCCTCAAAAGCCAGCCATTTTGAGTGGAAGGTTAAAAATATATCTAGCTGTTACCCACAGATTCGCCTGCGTTAACTAAGACTTACAACGGGATCTTAGCATGATGATATATACCTATAGCCTTTTTTTATGTCGCAGCGAAAATATTTTTCGGACCATACCAGGGCCTTGGGTACGCGCGCTGACGTGTGTGGGGACTCGCATTGGGTGAGTTACCCCACTAAAATCGCCGCGTGAGCCTTCAGCCGCTATCTGAGCGACTCGGATCAATGCAGGCGACGGGAAGGAAACGGGCTCAGCGACAGACTGGTCCCGGCAAGACTGTCCACAATAGGGGACAGCCCGGCTACGACTTGGCAGTCCCCACGACGTCGTGTCTTTAGCGGAGCCCGGGTTCAAAGGTACTAATATCGCTGTTGTGTTGTTAAAAAACGTAGTAGGGTGAAAAAGGGTTATATTGTGTATTTTTAATGCCACATCATAAAAAAAATTGAAATATTTTTCAATAAAATAAAAAATCAAAATTTGTGGCCGTTACGTTCTGTTACGATTTAGGAGGATGAAAAATTGATGTTGGCCGATTCTCAGACCTACCCGATATGCACACAAAATTTTATCAAAATCGGTCGAGCCGTTTCGGAGGAGTATAGGAACGAACATTGTGACACGTTAATTTTATATATTAGATAAGATATGAAAAGATGTATACGCGATATTATAATAGTCGTGAAACTCCTTACATTCAAATCATCCAACTTGAGCCTGACCCTGGTGAAGTTATCATACACGTGGAGGGAGAGCCGCCCCTCCAGGGTCCAGTAGGAGTCGCCCTCCAGCGACCCTGTGGACACATTGGCCTTCACCACGTACGAGTACTGCTTCAGCTCCGGGAACAGCACCTGGACTCCTGCTGTGGCGACGGACAGACCTGGAAATTTCAATTAAAACCTCTGAGGATAAGCTATGCCTTTGGTGTGGGCAGGTCAGGTATTGATCGCAGGAGATGAGCAAAAGGGGTAATGAGAGTGAGTACCAAATATTGGTAGAAAAGGAAAAGGGAGACAAATCATAAGATGAAGTAACCATCAGACATAGATGCTCTCACTAGATGCACAGAATTATGGAAATTAGAATGGCTTAGAGAGGGCAGTCCTATCTCGGGCATGTAAAAAACTAACGCCCGGTTTCTGAAACGTTGGTCAAAGTGTATGTGAATTAGCATGGCTGTTAATGACGGTTAACATACGGTGTCAAATTTAACAGCTTTTCATTGTGGTAGCTCTGTCAATTGACAGGCCGATCAAATTAAGTAATTCAACCATGCTTCTAAGCAACTTATTTGACACTTAACAAGAGATTCGACAGTTGATTTGTTGATTTTTGCATTGATTGGCCTCTCAGAAACCGGGCGTAAGACAATTCATATTTTATTATATATAAATTCAATGGACCAGACACAGGCTGATAATTATTATATGACGTCTCAAGGACTACTGTTGTATGGCAACTTATGAGTATTATGAGTGATTTGGGAAGAAAGCCTTCGCCTCAGGTGCCTCAACACCTTTTTTGTTTCAAATGAGACTTTCAAGGACGTCATATTTTTTAAATTTCGTAACCTATTTAAATAGCTTACCAGTTAATAAGATGAGACATCTGCTGAACATTCCGACGATGTCTGTAACAAATAATGTTTTATTATTAGATAAGTACTTTCACTACAATAAACCTTACGTTACTAGAAAAAAAATGAAGTAAAAACTTCTGAAGGCGCGTTGGCCATTTTTGGGTGAACCAAAATCATAGAGCTCGCGCCATTATCACCAATATCTTGCAATGCGAGTCGCTTATGTAACATGACGTCACAATTCCAAATTCAAAATGTTATGGCTGCCATTTTTTATTGTCGTTAGACTAGAAAGCCGCTTATCTTGGCGATTGTAAGGACATTTGCTTCTATACATAAAATCGTATTTTTGGAAAAAAAATATGATTTTATTAATAATCGTATTTTTGGAAAAAAATATGATTTTATCTTATTAAATCGTGGGGTGTTGAGAAGTACCCTAGCTGGCAAAAAAACGTCATTAACCTAAAAAAAGCCGTAAGCTTTTTATGTATAGTCTATATGATAACTGTTATTATTATTGCAGTTTGCTATTATTTTAATATTATTAGTGTAAATAGCTGTTTCTTTTTTCACTTTTATTATATATTTTTATAAATCATTAACAAAATTATATAATAAATTTTGTAACGTCGTTTTTTATCGATAGAAAAATCATAATAAAAAGGTATACGAAATACGAAAAATTATGTTCTTTAAACCTCGAAAGTCGAATAGAAATTCAAATTAATATTTTTATAATAAGGAACTTCCTATCCGGTGTCCCACGACATCACGGTTTTTAATGTACTTATATATTTTCTCTTTGATAATAAGTTGTACAGCGCCATCTCTTAAAAAAATCAGGTACCACTAAGTTATTCTTAGTGGTACCTGATTTTTGAGGGTTTAAATCCTACCAAACAAAAGTCATTTATCTTTCGTTGAAGAACCCAAGAACGATAGAAATAATGTAAGCATCTAACACGTCAACCTAGTCACTTGGTGAGGGGAATTGTAATGGAAGCGACGGACAAAATATATAATCTCTTAGACTAGAGTATCACAGATAGGTATTGAAGAATTTCTTTAGGCGCGACTAGGGATTTAGGGATTTAAAATTTTTTTCTGACGGGAGTAACGCTATGTGTTTCATATTTAAAATAGTGATTTTAAAACTTCTGCGCGACAAGTGAGCAACTGACTTTTTGAAGATTTTTGACGGAAGTAACTCTCATTCCATATTCAAAAATAGTAACTTGCATTGGTCGTGAGTATATTATGTAAATTGTAAAGGCTACTACTATTGTACCCGTTTGTAAATTCCCCAATTTTCGGAAATAGCATTGAGGTTTTTTATTAGGAACAACTTAGAATATTGTATTATGATTCATGCGATAAAAAACAAAACTAAACCGAATTTAATGAAATATGTCTATAATTATAAAATATGTAAGAACCACCGCTAGAAAATCTTTGAAATATTGACAAACAAATTAAATATTTTATTTTCTACTTCGAGTATTATTTTTTCATTTTGCTAACATGCCTTAATAAGTAGATAGGTACAAAATAAGTAATAATCAAATTCTAAACTTCACAAGCGACATTAACCACATAGTCATAGTACATACTACATAGTCATACCTACGTTTATACCTTAACTACTGAAGTTTAGTGTTTATGAATGTTTATTAATAAATATTAAATTGGAATTGGTTAGAAAGGATTTATATTTTTGACCAATATTATCTAATAGTACAAAATACCTACACAATATTATAAACATATAGCCTAATAATTGTAAGCAGTGGACGGATAAAGGCTGATGATGATTTATCCAATATTATGTTTGTTCATAGAAGTGTATGTGTGAATGCACCATTCTCGGTAATGAAATATCAATGAATGTTTTGTTTTAGATAAGATATTTAGGAAAAGTACAGTATTTGACGTTACAAGATAATATTGTTTTAACAAGAACACTAAAGTTAAAAATAATAGTGGTACATTTAGAAAAACTTAAATTACAAAAAAGCTGTTTACTTTTTTTTGTTTTTTTTACAAAAATTTTTTTTTGTTTACGCGATTTATGTATAAACATTAAAATATCAAAAGGTAGAATACAAAGTGTATTAATAATTTTCTTCGTATTTAAACGGGATTCGAATTCGAGACCGGATTTTGTGAACACTGTCCCGAACGGACATTAAAACCCGTATATACAAACAATATTATGAGGTCTCACAGTACAGAACGCATAAAACCAATTCATAGACAATACATGACTGAAATCCGCCACTATGCGTCTGTCAAACCCATATCAAACCCGACTATTGACACCAGGAGCGCATAGATAGAAGCGTTCTTTGTATAATATTATTTCAATACTTAGCCAAGTACGCTTCTTGAATACGGCTGTTAGTATGGCAATCTTTTAAAGGGCCTACAATATTCTTATAAATAACACAATTCAAACACAAAATTACACAAGTTTAAAAGCAAGCTTTGAATCGATCAATACACATTTACCTGTGCTTCACAAATTTTGATACTTTACCTGAGTAAATGGGGTCAAAATACACAAATACTCACATAAAGTCAATGTATAGGTCCACACACAACACTATACCACAGCGAGCATCTTCACTGAGTGTGCTAAGAGTGTACGCTCATATAGGCCGAAATAAAATGATGTAAGTACAAAATAGACAAAAATCTTTTTGTTTCCAAATATATTTTTTGAGCGACAATGCCGATAATGGATGCGGGGGAGCGACAACAGCATCCTGAACATGATAGCACGAAGACTGGACAGCCTCCATGTCTGCCATTGCTGTGCCATAGCCAGAGGGATGGTACAGGAATGGCCTTTGTAAAATTACTTATTATTAATGCAATTATTTAACTAACGTAGTCATAAATCTAACTAACAAAATGAGTCTTTGTCACTTAAATAAATAAATCATTCATTCATTCAATGCTCCAGTGGATCCTCCACGGCTTCTAGAGTGAGAAATCCCAGGTTCAATCCTGACACCTGGTGGAACTCTTAAATGGGTTCTAAGTATACCTAAGCACGAGACCATCGCTCGCTCACCGGTGAAGTAAAACATCGTCAGGATCTACATGATGTGATTGAAAGTCTTTGAAGGTGTGTGGAGTTCACCAATTCGTATTAGGCCAACGCATCAGTGAACTATAGTCCAAAAACTTCGTCGCCTGATTTCGAAGAGGACATAAAAATATATGGATTGTTAAAATAATAGCATTTTTTTAATTAGAATTTGATCGAATTGGAAAATTAAGAATGAGTTGTAATGCCAATTATCTAATGTTTCCTTGAATCAATATTCCAACAAAAAGCTTGCATGCTGCATGTAAAAGCAAACGCCAGGCTAACTTCATACCGTTATTTATTAGCATCCTTAACAATTTCCACGAAGAAGTTGTTTTCCTGTATTGAAGAAATTTAGCACAACAGAATTTAGTCCTCGGTAAACACTTTATTCGTGAGTTAACTTGATTTCATCATTATCATCATCCTCATCATCATCATCATTATCATCATCAGCCCTTATCAGTCCACTGCTGAACATAGGCCTCCCTCAATTGATTTACAGTGAGATGTCTACATGACATAAGGTGGTAAGTACCACCAATGTAATTTATAGCCTGATAAGCCTATTTTAGTTATTTTTGTCTAACTTTGTTTAACACGACACACGCTATCAAATAACATTGAAACAACACACATTTTTTCCACCTACCACAAGTATTTTTATCATTGAAAAACGTTTTTTTCAACTTACCTCACTTTGTCGTCAACCGTTATCTTGGTTTGTTGACAGCTCATTTGCACTCTGACCCGTAGAATTAAAGATTCATTAATACACGAACACTATAAGTTGACCCCAGTTGATAAGAGAGGTCGAATTAATGTACCCCGGCGCGCGGGTGGCGGGGGCAGGGGTGTGGCTCCTCAGAATTGGTCGCTAATTACATACAAGGCTACTGTTTGCAAAGTCACTCTCATTTATATATGACAATGAAAAAACACCCAGGAATTAGGCATCATTGGACATTATTAGCCATCTGATGTTTCTGGAATCATCACTATTCAATGATAGCACTCTTCGTCCTCTGAAATACCCTTTCAAACCCTGGTACAGTTATAAAAGCGATATCCGTTTATTTTAAGAAGTTTATTGTTTTCTAATGTTTACGCGAAATTGACTCATTATAATAAAAAAAGCTTATACGAAATTTATCGCGTTATATTGATCCCTGTTTCTTATAAAAGCGCTAGCTACGCCTCGTAAATATAGAAGCGACACTAGTTAATTTAGAAGTTATACCAGAAGTGACACTAGTTATTAAAGAAGTTATAACTGGTAAATATAGAAGCGACACTAGTTAATTTAGAAGTTATACCAAAAGTGACACTAGTTATTAAAGAAGTTATAACTGGTAAATATAGAAGCGACACTAGTTAATTTAGAAGTTATACTAGAAGTGACACTAGTTATTAAAGAAGTTATAACTGGTAAATATAGAAGCGACACTAGTTAATTTAGAAGTTATACCAGAAGTGACACTAGTTATTAAAGAATTTATAACTGGTAAATATAGAAGCGACACTAGTTAATTTAGAAGTTATACCAGAAGTGACACTAGTTATTAAAGAAGTTATAACTGGTAAATATAGAAGCGACAGTAGTTAATTTAGATGTTATACCAGAAGTGACACTAGTTATTAAAAAAAATGTAACTGGTAAATATAGAAGCGACACTAGTTAATTTAGAAGTTATACCAGAAGTGACACTAGTTATTAAAGAAGTTATACCTAGTAAATATAGAAGCGATACCTACTAGTTATTATAGAAGTTTTACCTGATAATATAGAAGTGATACTAGTTATTACAGAATTAATTATGCGTGAGGACAATATAATACCACAACTTACATGCGAAGTTACTGAAGCAATTACGAAATAATTTAGAAAAGTGCACGGACTCATGTTTAAAACACCGACAATTCACCTTCAACCTGTAGAAGTTTTAGTAGATGCTGATGATAACTAAATATCCGGTTACTAGAAAGAAAGGGAAACAAAAAAGGCAAGGCCAAAAAAACAGGTAAGGTATACATTAGGATTACAGTAAGTTACAACAAAAGGCTATTTATACATTCGAGATGTTATGACTCCCAATCAAATATCTCCAAGCTTAGTCAAAGGGCATCATTATTTAACTTTAATGATGTATCATCAGCTGGACTATCAGCGACAGGTTAAAGACCCCGATATGCGTTCATCTCGCGGGCAAAATTAGTAAATATTTCCTGACTAATTGAATCACCTAATTTTTCTGCCAATCAGTTATCTTTTGCATTTTTCTGCCATTATCTAGTTAAGCAGCCCCTCTAGACAAGTGGCAAACGCTCCTCCGAAACTCAGTTGCGATAAACGCTAAAAATATAATGCCATAGGGTTGTCGCAAAAGTTTCGACGAACGTTTATTCAGACACATAAAGTATATAGTTCTGTTTGTAAGAACGTCTAAAACGTATGTACTTCGTCCCCCCGAGACAAGTGGCATAAATGCTAAACGAATTATAGAATAGAATACTTATTGTAAGGGAATGATGACACTAGCTTCGGACATTAAAAAAAAATCAAGAAATATCATAATAATAATATTCGTTTCAAACAAAGTACAGACGTTGTTAAACGTGTTTACAAATAAAACCATATACTTTAGGTGTCTTAATAAACGTTCTTCAAAAATTTTGTAGCAACCCTATGGAGTTAGCGAAAAAACGCAACTGCATAGAATCGGAGCGTTTGCCACTTGCCTAGAGGGGCTGTTATGCTCAAGTTGGTGTGTGATCGACGTTCCATGTCATAGTTAACCTGGAACAAGCCCGGGCGAGTCGATTTATGAATTCTATCCCTCTTAGGTATATCCTAAAGTAAAGATGATGATGGTCCAGTGGTGGATGGACTCGGCGTCTTATGTGAGAGGTTCCGGGTTCGATCCTGACCCGTCCGTGTGTTTCTAGGAATGGGTTTTTCTAGAATTTCTAAGTGCACCCCAAACACGAGACCATTGCTCGCTCACCGGTGAAGGAAAACATCGCGAGGAAACCCGCATGCCTGATGAGATTGGAAGTCTTTAAAGGTATGTGAAGTTCCCCAACCCGCACTGGGCCAGCGTGGTGAAATATGGCCCATTACCCTCCTCGCCTGATTTCGAGGAGAGGACACAGCTGTGCCCACAGCACAGCAGCACAGCACAGCAGTGGGCATGAAGAGTTGATATTTTTTTATTTCCTAAAACCTATCTCATATCGGTGACAATAAGCCAGCCAATAACACTGTCTTACCTACCCTTTTCCGGAACGCAGAACAGCTGTCTTACTGGAGGAATATGCAAAAACCCTTCAGCCGTGAACGCGGCATATGCGGGGTGAATATGCCGCACAAGATATACAATTTTAATGATGTATAATATATTAAACCTATAGAAGACTAGCTGCTAACCGCGGCTGCGCCCGCGCTAACAAAATTTAAAAAAAATATAAATATTGTATGTTACTTCTAGTACATACAAAGTTTCATGATGATCGGTTACTCAACCGAGTTTTCGCGTGAAAGCGTAACAAACATCCCTACTTTCACATTTATAATATTAGTAAGGAGAAATCGTAAAAATAGAGTTTTTAAGCTAAAGGTAATATATGAAATATGAGGATATGGAAATGTTTATCTTAAATATCGAAAATATACATCGAACTTTATCACTGCGTTGTGTCGCAAGGATAATATGTATAGGCTGGAAATACGTGCAATTTGGCCCGCATTCAAACAATAATATATGCTTATACCCGGGCTTTCGTCTATATTTGATATTGACGAACAGACACACGTCGAAAATCTAGGGCTGATATAAGAATAGCAACCTGGTAAGTGGACGCAGCTCTACCCACCTAAACCCGGCGAGTGCCTCCAATGCCACCTTTGGTGAGGTGCCCCGGATCTACAAGCAACAGGGCACCTAGACGGCTAATGTCCCTCAGGGGACCGACGCCACCTCCACAGAGAGGTTGCCCCGCACCACAGAACAACACCTCCCAACGTCGAGACAGTACAATGAGGCGAGGTTCCCGTTCTCGCCCCTTGCTCCCTCTTCTTATAAGAGGGGTACGAGCCCCCTCGACGCAATTATCTTCGCCCAAGGTGTTGTCGACAAAGCCTGAACCGTGAAGGGAAGAGTTTGTAATAAGAGTTGTGGAAGTCATAAGACACTTTCTCTACTTCTCTAAAAATTCACGAACTCTCACTTAGGTTTATTAAAATCGTACAGATAGACGTATTATTTTGTATATAAAGATAGGTTTAAATATAAAGAGAGTTTTTCTATTGGATCACATAAACATGTATTTTTCAACGATAATAATATTGCTGCTGGTGGGGACTCAGATGGAAGCCATCAGGCAGAAACGGTAAGTGGTAGATACCACCATATTTTTCTGCAAATAATTAACATACATTCGTTTTTTTTTTAAATATTTTAGTTTCTTTTTTTTGACACGGTTTACCGGTGCGAGTAATGCGTCGGGCTGCATGGCTGCCTAGCATCTTGCTTATTTCTCCTGTGAAGCAGCTTTGCTGTATTTCAGAGAGGAGGGCAAGGCATGCAGTGTAATAATTGTCACCGAAATTTAACACCTTATGTCTCAGAATAGGCGACACAAAAATAAGTTTCCTGGTATTGTTCCAAATTTATGTACATGGGCGACATTGACCACTTACCATCGAATGGCACGTCTGCCAGTTTGCCTATCCTACTAAAATAAAAATTTAAAAAAAATGATGGCAAAGGAAACATCGTATGGAAACCTGCATCTCATCAGACATGAGATTAAAAGTCTAAGAAGGCGTGTGAAGTTCACCAACCTGCATTGGTTCAGACTTCAGCGCCTTGACGAACTATGGCCCGATACCCTCCTCCCCTTATTTCGTGGAATAGGCCTAGCCCAGCAGTGGGACATATATGGTTTATTGGAACGAAGTTCCTTAAGGCAGGCTTGGAGGAGATAGTGATTTTGCTGCGCGACCGAACCGAAAAAAATGTGATAGTAAAACCGTAAGAACAAGTGCGTGGAATAAAAGCGTTAAATGAGACGTGCGCAGGCGCGACAGTCGCATACACAAGCGAGTAGTGTATAATACCTTACTTTTTAGCCGAAGGAACTTCGTTCCTACCTGGTGACCCACGACACCACATTTTTTTTTACTTTACTTTACTTCTATATCTACGTATAGGAGGTGACCCTTGCCCAACAGTAGGACATAATATATGGGTTGTTACTTTACTTTTATATGTAACATGTCTTTAAAATGAATTCGTATTGACGTCAATTGCGTTCATGATATTGATCTATAGAATAAAATGAATTATTAATTTATTCCTGATATTCCAGATGTATCGTTGTGCAGAAACAATCGGGGACACACGGAGACAGCTCTGAAGGCGACGACGGCTCATCGGAGAGGAAGCCCATACCCAACAGACATCCACTTGACAGACCAACGCATAATGGAGATATTGAGGTATAATTCTCATCGCCATCATTCTATCTGTCCAAAGCTGAACATGGCCTCCCTCAATGAACGCCAAGACGACCAATCAGTTGCTATTATCGGACCGGCCGGGCCACTGCACGGAGATCGTCTTCCCACCTGGTTAATGATCGACCAACATTTCGTCTACCTAAGCGCGGCCTCCACTTTTGGACCTTATTGGCCCATCGGCCATCCGTTCTTCTTAGTGTGTAACCCACTGCCACTTCAACGAGCTTATTCTTTGCGTGATATCAGTAACATTAGTTTTTAGCGGATATGCGAATTCATCATCATCTGCGATTGCCAATCCGCCTGCCCAAATCATGTCACCTTAATTTACCATCTATATTGCTTTATTTATTATCCTTGCTACATACTTTTTAATGAACGCGCAGACGGCACACAATTACATACTCGGATAACATCTCGTTGAAGAAAATCGCTTTAAATAGTGCAAATAGCCGACATGACTATGTTAAATACTATTTAAAATAATTTCACTGCTTGTATTTATAATTCCAATACTTCTTCAGACTAAGCACAGGAGAATACTTTATTTAGTGAGTCATCTGCTCACTGTCCTTTAAGACTAAAGGCTGATAGGGCGAAAAGTCTAGAACTTTCGAAAAATGCATTATAAAATGAAATATGAATGTGTTAAATGTAAATGTTGCAGGATATAACGCCACAGCCTGTGAAGTACGCTACCAGAAAACACGATTCCCCGAGACTACGGTACAAGTTCAAACCGTACAGAAAACGATTTTAACTCGATATGATCGATCCAAAACCGGAGATAATAATGATTACGACGCCACGCTTTTTTAAACAATGAATAAATAACATTACATATAATGCATTTTCACTTAAAATAATTATTTGATAAAATAAAATGTTCAATTAGGAAATTCTGAAATATTTATGTAAAGTACTGAGTCTGAATTTAATAATCTGCCATTTATTCCTAAAATTATAACGCTTTTTTTACGCCGGGAAATGCGCTTAGGCATCCAGCGGGGGAGTGGGTCTCCCCAGGCGGGTATGTGGGATGCGCTGCCGGCGAGTGCCACCAATGCCACTTTTGGTGCCCAAGGTTCCCATCCTCGCCCCTTGCCCCCTGCTCTTTTACCCCTCTTCTTATAAGAGGGGTACATGGTAAGGGCGTATGCTAATGCCATTTCAACAATCTATATATTGTGACTAGAAATAAAAATGAACTCCAAATAACACTCTTTTAATCCAAAAACTCATTTAACAATCTCACACATTTATAAATTAATAATAGAAAAACAGTATTAGTAACACGTCTGATACAATATATTCAACAATGATATAACGAGTCGACCAAAATATACACGAAATACTGTGACGTCATGAAATGTATTTTACAAGTAAACCTGACTGAATTAGCCCGGGAGCCAGTAACAGGTCTTCATGACCAACTTCCTCCCGCGAGATTATTCGTGAGACGTATCAGAGAATAGTATTATAAAGCCTAGTGGACGTCAGCTGGCGCGCGGTTGGGGGGATGAGGGGTGGGAGCCTCCCAATCATGTAGAAAAAACAAATCAGTCACTTCCTCTCAGCTGAAATATTTGTTAAATTTTAGTTAGCCCAATATCTTAACGTAAAAAAAAATAATCAGCTGGTTATGCCACGGTACCTTGTACGTCAGCTGGTGACTCGAACATGAAAATTTTTTTTCACTTTAAGTGGACTGGTTTATATGGATGATATCTTTATATATTAAGCTATCGTCCATATAAACCACTCCACTGAAAGTGAAAAAAAAAATCATTTTCTAGTCACCAGCTGACGTACAATGTACCATGTCATAACTAGCTGATTATTTTTTTTTCTTTGAGATATTGGGTTAACTACAATTTAACAAATATTTGAGCTGAGAGGGAGTGACTGAATTGTTTTTTTATTTTTCTTCATGCGTGGCTCCCACCGCTCATCCCACCAACCGAGAGCCAGCTGACGTTTACGAGGCTTCATGATACTATTATCTGATACGTCTCACGAAGTATCTCGCGGGAGGAAATGATTGACCAAATGTGATGGCTATAATCTTTCAAATATGGTATTAGATTGACAGCTGTCAAACTAACCCGCCTATTGACACATTGCTTGTCTTACTTATGTTTGACAGCTTTCATTATTAATAAAAAAAACATTTACAAGAAACGAAATTGAACATAAAATATAATAGAAGAGCATTATTATACATTTTTAATAAACACGTGTTTTGTCTTTTTAAAGTTGTTTAACTTAGAAAACAATAATTGGCATCGGTTCTACAAAACACAAACACTTAATAATTAAACATTACGATGAGCATAAGGCTCTGTTTACAACATTACGTGTAAAAACGTATCAATATATTGTATCAAATATCAATATAACTTAGGCCGTAAATGCAGAGTATCATTCATGTATGGAAAGTTAGTACAAAGAGCTTTTTTATATGACCATAGAGAAATTAAAATAAAGACAAACAATATTTGAAACATTACAGAGCGTCAAAATAAAAGTAAACATTTTTAAGATTATTAAAAAAAAAGTAAACATTAATATAAAACTGTTCTAGATCAACTTTTTAGAAAGTCAAATTTCAAAGTCAAAGTCAATTAGACAGAAACCAAACTAAACTAACTTTTACGAACAAAATCAACACAAAATTATTTAAAGAATAATTTGAACATTTTAAAATTGTTTATAATATATAAATTTGTTGCATTTTTTAATGTTAGTTAGGCAAATTGACAGACATAAATAAACTAATTTAACTGTAACTAAATCTAGCGTTTAACCTAACATAATTTTACGGTCATTTGCTCTCACCCGATAAACGCAGACAATAAAACATATCATATCATACTCATTGAAAGGCATACCAGTTTTCAAAAGCGCTTCTTTTACAAGTTTTGTTATACAAATCACAAACCATTTCTCTGCATTTTACATATTATGACATCATGTCGTAAAGATTTATGCACCAAATTACATAACCTTTAATAATACAAAACTTCCTAAGCCATTAAAATTGTACATATAAAATTTTCTTATAGTAGATTTTAGTAGAATATTCATATTTGGCAACATTGGATTAAAAACTACTACACTCAAACTCATAACAATGGAGATATAACAGTGTTTGTGTACAAATAAGTTAATTTAAGCATTGATTCCTGTAAATATAGAAAAAGATATTCTCAACGACAATTTTTTAAATTTTAGAATCTATAACAAAATAACTAATAATATTTTTAAATCTCGAGAATATTCGAGAGCGTATAAAAATAAAAGTGTTATGGTAAAATATTATTTGCCAGTGTTCTTTTTAATAATACTTACACATATCAATGCTAGCATAATAAAGAGCTTAAAGTGTTGCCAATTAAAAAAGGGGAATTTCACTAGGGGGATTGTTCCCATTACTTACGATACAGTTATGTTACGAAATTCATTTTATCCCCTAAAAAAATATCACCATCAAACTTCTACATGACTCGAGTGGGACGAAGCGTTAAGAGATTATAACAGATTTATCCGCTTGCAAATATACAATATTTCTTTCAGAGGAAATAAAAGACAGTGAATTTAAATAAAATTTTATAAATATCAAATCGTTTCAATCCTCTAGTTTAATGTCAAAATCTCATGATTTGCTCGGCCCCATTGTTATAATGATTAAAATGTTTAGCCTCAGTTGTGTGATATTTTTAAACTGAAGAAGAGACAAGGAGACTTGTATCATTCTTGTATCTTCCCTCCATATTTGCACCCTACAAAAAGCAAAGTCACCACAGAGAATAATTCAAAGTCATTATTTTTTATCTGTTACAGAGAACGCTTAACGCCACTCCCATGCTCTTGTCTCGCGTACACCTATTATATACATTTATGAACAAAGAACACAATATTTTGTATAAACCCTTATCATATTCTACAATATTCGTTTCTTACTATATCGTGTAGGTATATTCCTAAAGAGGCGTCCAAAGTCTTTAAATATAAGCCGATTGTTCGTATATAAAATACATATACTTTTAACCTCAAATTAGTTCCTAAAATGTATAATGATTGTCTTAAAAAACTACTAATGACTGTTTGAGGGCAATACATCTGATCCGAAACCGTGAAAAAATCATTTTGAATTTAGAAAAAAAAAAAATATTGTGTGTTAGTTTAAGATTGTATTTATTTATATCCGTTTACCTCATCGATTTTTTGGCAATCATTCGTTGATTTAAAATTGGAAAACTATTATTGATGGACCAAAGTATAAACTATAATTTTATTTTTGAGAGTGGTAACGGAGAAGAAGAAACTTCTAGATCAATATATTTTCACGGGTTCAGAGGAGCCGCGAAACCGCTATGGAGGAGAAGCTGAAACGAAAATCATCTACAAATAATATCTTAGCATAAGTTTGAAGGGAATTTGAATTGTGTCTGTAAACAAAGGCACTAGAACTGAAATTATTAATGAAGGTTTTTGATCTAGGTTGGCATTTAGCCATTTAAACTGCTCTATATCTAGGACGTATAAAAGTTTCATTATAATATTTAAATAATTATTATATCTTAGTTAATATAAAGCCAAACTTTTTTTTTTGACAAACCTCAAATCCTTGAAATTTAAAATGGAAGAATAAAAAAAATATTCCATTTTAGAATGAAGAAAAATTTCTTTAATTTTAACGTTTAAATTCTCTCTAGATATTTAATTAAAGTGGTTAAGATAATTTTAGTTAAAACGTATTTAATTAATTAATGTACTGTCATTTTGTTCACTCAGCTGTGTTATCTGTCGAAAATTGTAATTCACACCCAAGGAAAATTAAGTATAATATTACGTCCATGTTCACACCCCTAATATGGCCAAAAAAGGAACACATAAGTATCTCACAGACGTATTTTTCCGAAACTATTTTAAGATCATTTAAGGTTTCAAAGACGAATCGTTGGCCTCACTAATGATAATGTAATTACACGATAAATTAAATTAGGATTACATGGTTATAGGTCATGAGACTAAGCTAGGGTTGTCAACAAAAAAGGGAATGATCGATGAAAGCACGAAGTATAAATATAAGGAGTCCGAACGGCCTTTACCTTAGTATTCATGTGCACAATAATAAGACCAGATCTTAGTTCTTTTTTCTGCGACTGGCTGCGCTAGAATCGAGTACATACCGATGCTATTGCGGACCAATCAGCGCCACAGTACTTCCCGCGAGCGGATCAATCAGCGCTATTATACTTCCCGCGTAAAGATTTAAACGAGTACTTATTATAGAAGGCGTGCTACCGGCAAAACTTCTGTCATCTAAATTGCGACCATTCGTTCAACATTACGCTCGGACTCCTTATACTTCGTGGATGAAAGCTAGCTATCTAACTCGTTAGTCGCTTTGTATAAAATATGTAGAGATTTTTTTCTTTAATTACACCGTTGACCTATGAACTACGCCACAATTTGAACATGTTTCTTTTCCTTTGGCTGCTTGAGCACGTACGATGTGGTGCGCCTTATCGTACCGGTTGAATCTGTGAATATAACATACAAATATGAAAGAATACGGTAATTAGAAAAGCTATCAAAATAATCTTCAGTTCAAAAACAGTTTGTATAAGTTATGAATTGGTGAGGGCAGCACTATCGATCGGTTTAATTAGGTATTCTACTTAACTAAATTGAATGTAGCATTAAGGCTTTAAATTTCTTATCGTCTAGTGTCTACTCCTAATTTTAGGCCTATTGCGGAAAGTTCAAATCCTTTTAACATCTTGGTCAAAATATGTATATGAAAAAAACTGCATATCGAATTCAGGACATTTTTTTTTCCGACAATAACAAAAACCGACAATCGTTTCACCTGGTATGTGTAATTGACATCATGTGATACCGGCCTTTCCAATACGATTATGCTTTTTTCTTGACGGTCTTTTGTTATATAACGCATCGACGATAAATCAAAATGCTAATCAGAATGTTACTAGACGGGCATTGAAGACTTACTACATAGGAGAGGGGTGCGAGGCATCGCGGACCGCGCAGGGACTCGAAGGGCGGGCGAGGCGGGGGCGGAGGCCCCCCGCCGTGCCCCGCGCTACGACCACCGCAACTCCTTCAGCTCGACCGTGCTGGATGCTTCTGCCTGTAACCATTGGAAGGTCGGGTACTAGTACCATGCTTGAATGCCGTCGAATACTTACTTACTCTTAGTTTAAAGTTAAAAACTGTGACTTGACTCTGAAAATGCTCATCATTTCAAAGTCTGTTAAAGTTGTAGCCTGTCCCTAAGACATATTTGTTAAAACTTAATTTATCCGACAGTGGACATCGATGCCCGGTAAGCACCTTACCTGTGTCAGACGGAATGAGAAGAGTTTGCACATCCACGCGGACTGCTAAAATCAAAAGCCCTACCTTTTGACATTGATGTAGTTTGGCAAAAAGACAAAAAAATAGCACTGTGAAAGACAAAGATTATGACATCACAGGACGGGATTGTAAATAAGTTCTTAATTTGACTACACAAAAATTTAATGTCGATGGTAATGATGGTAACTTTTCGTAAGTAGCGTAACTGTTAACTCACCTCGTAACTGGATGGACCTGGTGGGACGTGTGTTCCAGGGGAGCACCTGGAGCAGCCCGGCCGGAGCACCGTCCGGGAGGAACCACCTCGCATCGCTGTCCGCAGCTCCTAAAACAATTTGGTCTGTAGAAGAGAGAAACCGAAATACGTGGTACAATATCTCTCCCTGGAAACGTTTCTTTTTTAAGTTGATTAGCAAACTGGCTGGCAAAATTCTAAGTAAACGCCACAGGTGACATTGACAAGTCTATTTGAGAGGAGAAATCCGCTCATTAGCTGCCTATCCTCAGAAGTAAGATGGTGAATCTTGGTGCCAAAGACTCAATCTCTAGCACCGAGATACGGCCGTTTATGCACCTTCTTCTTCTTTCCTCCAAAAAACATAACAACCTTCCAACCTTCTTCTTTCAAAAACGTAGCAAAGCTGATTGATAGGACAAATAATTAATTTGGCCCCACCGGTAATGGCAGCCGACATTACCTGTCCCATTTCGCTGCACAAAGACTGGCGCCCCTGCGACGCGTTCTTCCTCGTGTTCCAGCAGAACTCCAATATGGCCACCACGATCGCCAAGACGAGACCACAGAGCAGCGTGACAAAGACGCCACCTGGTATTCAAATACTTTTTTTTTTCATTTATTCAAATACATGTTCCATTATTCAAATACCTGGTTTTTTGGATAAACATGGTAATTTCATTATTAAAACTATTTAAAACAGGATATTTCCCATGATTTTTAGTTTTATTTTACATTCGTAGAATATGATGATGATGATGACGATAATGATGACGATGATGATGATGATGACGATAATGATGACGATGATGATGATGATGGTGGTAATGATAGTGATGATGATGGTGATGATGGTGATGATGATGATGATGATGTAATAAAATTAATAGAATATTTGGTTATTGAAGAATGTTGGAGAATATTTACCAATATTCTGCACACCCAGCGGATTGGCCTTACTGTCCTTGCCATCGCGATTACACACGTCACCGGTGTTCTTCCACCACTTGTCGTACAGGATCTGGATCACTCCCTTCTCCTGCAGCTCCAGGATGGCCAGCGAGATTTTGTCCCTCCAGGGGCTGCCCTTCCATGTTGCTATGCCGTAACCCTGAAATATTTTTGTATAGATATAGTAAGTGGCATGTACGCACTGCGAATCTAGTGAATCTACATAACTGGCCTATATACTCTTTCTATATTCTTCTGATTACTTTCGTTGCTGGTTCCAAGGCAGTTTTATCGTATCCCCCGAGCTCCCAAGGATCGCATCAAAGGGTCATCTGGAGGATGCCTCTGTCGATCCTGACTATACAGGGGTTACAGCGATGGAAACGAATGGTGGACCAAGTCCGACAGTAAATCAGCAGCCCTGCCGCGTGAAAATAAAGACCAGTAGGGCTATAATAACTATTTCGATATGATGCTTCGCCTGAGTGATAGACCTCACTTTACGCTCACTTCAAAAGCGAACTTTATTGATATAGATAGATAGTCGAGTTTTAAAGAATACAAATTCTTAATATCACCGCGGATTCCACTTTCGAGATTCGACAACGACCTTACAGAATAAGCTGACGCTGTTGAAAAATATTAAATATTTTCAAAAATAAAATAAGTTTTGGCCATCTTCATATTTACGTCTTATTTTGCTTTTACTATAGGAATTAATGAGCGATGATGGTGCATGGTGATGGCAAGTTAGAGGTCAGGGTCCCCGAACCTTAACCAGTGAAAAGTAAACAAGGGCACCTTGGTCGCAAGTGCTTGCATCCTTCCTTCTAAAAAGAATAAGGATCTAATTAGTCTAATATGTGACCATAAAATTAATATTAACACAATACCTTAGAGTCTAACAATCCCCCAATTTGGGTCAAGTTGCAGTCCCTCTGCACTCTATGGTCGAGCATTGTCGACTCCATGAGGAAGGCGTAGTTCCCTCCCAGCACTCTCTTGACCCCCTCCTCGTATGAGGACACGAGGGCCGGTGGTGTCGCCGTCGACATATACTGCCACATTTTCTGGTATATATCTATATTTGAGTCCTGGAAAAAACATATTCTTTGCAAGCAGAACATATTAATTCTAACAATAACTATGGTACCAGTCTAAATGGTAAGACCTTAACTGATTTTAAGGAGCAGAAAAATTTGGGGATAGCACAAAAGAGACCAGAGTCAAGGTACTGGGTAAGGAAAATTTTGCTGGGATATCCCTTTAAAATAAGACTAACAAAATGTAATATAATTTATCATAATAATAATATGTTGGAACAAAACACACATGGCCAACCATATTCTGATCGCAAACTAGGCAACCAGACAACTGATACATACTTATATAATATATCTAAATACATATTATAGATAAATTACGACATCGAATAATATGAATCGGAAATTCGAACCGCTTTTTGATGGTCTTTCTGTAAGGCAACGACGTCATGCCATACTAACATGAAGGTGACTTACCCTAAAGAAAGTCATAGTAGAACCCCCATTGAGGGTTCCGTACTGGACGTTAGTCTGCGCAGCCAAGTCAGCCGCGCTCTGGATGGGAAGCACTGTCCTCTCCACGGTTAGGAAAGCAGCGAGGTTCGCCGTGTACGACGACAGGATGATCAGGGTGAAGAACCACCAGATACCTCCGACTATTCTGGTTGAAGTTGCCTATTGACAGAACAAGAAATCGTTACGGTAAATTTTAACATTAACTTTGTTAACACGATATAGCGCTGTCAATATGCATCGACTCGCTCAAACTTCAGCGAGGGTAATCCACCTATATTTAATGCTGGTTTGAAAGCCCTTAACCTCTTAGGTGTGTTCTGGTATCCTTGAGATGTTTTCTCATGAAATTCATCAAATTGGAACACCATATTTTTTGAGCGTTTCTTTCTCGTACAACGACCAATAGTACACTTAAGAATTTCATAAGTAAAACGATTTCTTACCTTCGGATTCAAACCTGAGCCCTGCCTCAAAAAAGTGCCTGTGATGAACCAGAACGAATTGCACATGTTGAACTGATTAGTCAGCAGCTTCGTCTCGTGACCACACACGTGGGTGCCCGATGACCTGGAAGAAGAAGACATATTTATACAACAACAAAACATACTGGCAGTCACAGAGACTACCAATAAAAGGAAAACAGATATTTAAATTTCACATTCAAATTTCAATAATTTAAAATTTTATGACATAATTATTTCAGATCGGAAAGCAAGACGCGCGATTTCCACGATTTATCTTTACCTAAAAAGAGCTAGTGCGCTTAAAGAAGTTTTAACTTTAAAATAATACTTTTCAGGATCAATTCATGGGTCGTCCAAAAAAAGGTCATCTTACAAACGCCATTCAAAAATCTACCATCCGAAAAGGTCATAAAACAAAAGTTGGAACCTAGCATTTAAAAGGTCATATTCTAACATAGAACATCAAAAAGGGGATTCAAACTATTTGTACAAAGCTTAGCGAAATCGATGCTATGAGAATAGATTTAAGAATTGGTGATGGTGGACTGTAACCTTTTAGGTTATTTGGACGAGTAATTTAGGACTGGTCACTAGCAAAATTCCACTAATCCTTACCATTCGTAGGGTGAGAAGCGCGCCATAACAAACAGAGTGAAGGACACGAGGATGTAAGCAGCCATCACGTACAGCCAGATCTCTATCGCCAGGGGGTTCAGGAAGCTGAACAGCCTCGTCGGCTGCGATGATGGAACCTGGATAGAGGAAATAAAACTATAAAATATCAGAGAAGTAAATATTAGATTACATCGTTTTTTGTGTAAGTACAGATAGACAAAAATAGAAGCGTCTATTTTTTTAAATTAATCAGAGAGGCCAACTAGCAGACAAGGTACATAATCATGTAGTCGACATCACAAGTGGTTAGCCCCGCCCATGAACATCAAATAACCTGAAACTAGGGTAGGCAACTCGTTCATGTATTGCCCATCCTGAGATACATACACAATATTAAGTCCAATAATTAAAATGCCTTTTTGATACTACGGGCAGCATGCACGAAAAAGATGACGTCATATAGCGTTCCGCATGCAAGAACGCGACACGAACGAGAGAGAGGTATCATCGGCTCTAGCGATCGGCTCAGTTCGGTTCGTGCTGCATGTAATGTGTCAAACATTGGCACGTCAAACTAGCGTCCGTAAACCGACTTTACAGAAAACCATTTTTTTAAAGGAGAAACAAATAAGATAGTGGTACCCGTGTAGTCTTGAGCGGGGCACAGCGCATCTCTCCCCATCCCGGTGCAGTCAAGGTTCCTCATATATACGGAATAGAGCATTGTTACATATGTTTTGTATGAAAAAAAACCATCTTTGTGTTGCGACGCTGCGCCGATTCCGATCGACGTGCTCAATGCACCAACGACATAACGACCAAATCAAAGTGCCTTTTTATTCTATAATTTGACAGATAACGAGCTCCACAGTCACTAAACGAAGCAGGCAAGGGTTCGGCTATTATAATCACCTTAAACAATATCCCAATGCCAAGATTCATGAAGGGCTTGGTGAAGTCTATGACCGCTTCTCTGGCGTAATTGATGGTCATCGACGCGACTGCAATATCGGCGTTCTGAAACATGACATAAAGCATGAGCACACTTAAAACCTTTATATTAATCTTAAACCTTTAAACGAGCAATTCTTGTATATATATATATAGTATCGGGATCTCGGAAACGGCTCCAACGATTTTCATGAAATTTTGTATACATGTATTAAAAACGACGATAAATCGATCTAGCTAGGATACATTTTTAGCAAATTTGTGCTTTGAGGCATCGATAAAATATGATTAGAATACGAACGTAAACTTCGGTGTCAATTTATATGTCATGGTATCTTAGTAGTGAAATTAGGCAGTTAAGTTCGAACGAACCTGGTTCGAATCTCCAGTCCGATTTTTTTTTCCTTTTTTTTAAGATCCTTTTTTTTGGAAGAAAAATTTTATCGTATTTTATCACTTAGGGTCTGTTTCACAATGTCCTAATAAAGTTCCAATTAAGATATTTGCAACATATTTACCACATAACTACAACGTTTTTGTTTCACAATTGACAAATAGCAATATTTGGCTAATAAAGTTCCCTGTAAACTATAGGTCGGATCAACTGGCCATTAGCAAATTTATCTGCCACATAAATTAGTTGACAGATATATACATGGTTGACAGCTACACGACATTTGACAATTTGACGTTCCGGTAACAGTAATATACAAAATAATTTAAATTGTGTTTTGAACGTTTAATAATTAAGGGATAACATTATATACAATGTCTATGTAAATAAAAGGTGTAAAGATGGTATGATACATACATTTAAATTATAAAAGCATATTTTCATGTATATCTACAACATGGAATGTTTTTCTAAAACATATTAATCGTAAAATGGAACTATAAAATGCGAGGTTGCCAAGCCTACTAACCAGTAAGTGCCAAATAGGGATCTGCCAAATAAATTTACAGGGAAGATAATGGTGAAACCCAATCAAGACTAACTAGAAGATTTATGTGTCAGTTAATTTATGTGTCATATAGCTATAGGGTACTTTAATAGTATATTGTGAAACAGACCCTTAGGGTACCGAGCAAATGCTCGGTCAACCAGGTACTAGAAATTATATGAGGATACGTCTTGTAAGAGTTAGTGCCGGCTACTTTGCAGCCGAATTGGCCTGGCACGACCGGGGCGGTACCTCTCGCTCACATAATACCGGCGTAAAGTGGCAGTTATGCTGTCGCGTTTCGTGCGGTTTGCGAGTTTCCGGTGGCCCATTGAAGAGATAGGGAAAAGGAGGGCAACGTATCTTTTATGTGGATCTTTATGGGCGTCGATAATCGCCAAAAGGCTTTGACTAATCGTTTGCCCTCCTATGCTATAAAAATACTTAAAATCAGATGAGGACGGTGTTGTGCCATAGTTCAACCTTCCTTTCCCCATGTACCAATTCCCAGGGATAGGGAGTTATATTACACTCTCACCCTGTCCATCAGCTCCCTGACAATCCCGTTCCATTCGCCAGTATCGGGGTCCCTTGCGCCGTACATGTTGTCCGGGACCAGTCGCAGCCGATAGTGGAAGCCGGCCCGCGCAGCCACTCGCGCCAGCAGGTCGATGCAGAAGCCCTCGAAGCGCGCGTTCCCTTGCAGGTTCCAGCCCTCCTTCACCATGACGTATGGTTTCTCCTAAAATTTGGAGATTCTGGTTTGGATTCACTTGGTAATACTCTTAAAAAATATAAATTTTATTATATGCCTTGCCAGACAAGCAATTAAGAACACCACCATGCCGCTATCTTCCCTTATATCTTCGGTAGAACAGCATTGGCTGAGTTTTGGAAAGAAATACCAAAAATGGCAGATGCGTAGGCAACATCTGGGCGATTTATCTCTTAAGTCTTAACAAGCTCAGAGAGACAAATAATAACTCCTAAGATTAGGAGGTGTTCATTGAAAAGTAGATCTACACTAATATTATAAAGAGGAAAACTTTGTTTGTTTGTTTGGTTGTAACGAATAGGCTCATAAAGTACTGGACCGATTTCAAAAATTCTTTCACCATTCGAAAGCTACATTATCCACGGGTAACATAGGCTACATTTTATTCTGAAAAAAATTGGGTTCCATAAGATATTTGGGTTTTTCGGACACAAGGTGTAAAAAATCAACCAGAAAAGTTACTTATTTTGCGTACGCTGCCTAAACTATAAAAGATAGAACCATAAAATTTTCTAATTAATTGTAGATCTTATAATTATCTACAAAAAAGTCCGCGACACGTTATACCTATCGTCGAGTGAGGCACAATAACCATTTTTTTATTTATTTTTTATTTTTTTGGACTACATTTAAACGCGTTTATTATACTCATGCTTTGGATCCTTATCAAAATTAATTATTTCATCACTAAGTACAGCTTATTAAGATAATAATTCGACTTTGAATGATTAAAATTGGACGTTCGATTTTGAAGCTATGGCGAAATCTATCTATACTATATATCTACACTAATATTATAAAGAAGAAAACTTTGTTTGTTTGGTTGTAATGAATTGGCTCATAAAGTACTGGACCGATTTCAAAAATTCTTTCACCATTCGAAACCTACATTATCCACGAGTAACATAGGCTTACGAGTTTATTTTACTCATGCTTTTAATCCTTAAGATATGAAGCTAAAGAGTTTATTTATTTGAACGCGCTAATCTCAGGAACTATTGGTCGGATTTTAATAAAACATTTCAGTGTTCGATAGCCCATTTATCGGTAAAGATATATCATCCCGCTAAGATCCCGTTGTAAATCTTAGTTAACGCAGGCGAAGCTGCGGGCAACAGTAACTAATAAAATATAATATTCAGTTTGCCCATTTCACACGTGAAATAACGAATTGCACTTTCTTACCTCTACCGTAACCACAGTGAGCGTGACGTTAGGAGGTGGATCCCGTTTATACGCAGCTGGATCAGTCATCAGCAAGCCCTCGTCGGGTGACCAAAGACCTGCCAGCACAGCCCCACCATCCTCTCCCCCCGACAGCCTCATCAGTTGCAGATGGAAGGTATTGCGGACCCCATCATTGAAAGCTATGGGGCCTGTTAGACCATGCGCTTGAACCTGAAAAAAGTAAGCATCCAACTCAGTACTCATGTCTGAAGCATAAAACAAAAATCAAATTCTGAATCTGAATCAGAAGTAGAATAAGTAACAGAATTTGAACGACAATCAGAAGCAAAATCAAAATGAAGTGAGAGTCTTTATTCTAAAGATACAGAGAAAGCCTTGTCATGCTCACCTTATTGATGTTCTCCAAGAGGGTTTGGCCATGTGCGATGATCGCTTCCCCCTCGCAGCTGGCGTTGTGGGTACGCAGCTCCTGCGTCGAGCCCAGCGCGAGGGCCAGGACTTGTACCGCATCGTACAGTAAAGCCGGCTCAGTCTGTGAAACATTGATAAGGTAATTTAAGTATCATGAAAATGTAAGAACATTTTTGAAGGCTTGAAGAATATTGCGTTCTGCAAAGTCACATACAAAACCATAAGAATCATTGAAAAGCGTAAAGCGACATGGGACTCCGACACCTGAAGGGGAACCGTGTTCCTTTAAGTCGAAAAGTGACAAATTAAGCTACTGCCGTGACAAATTATAGGTGGAGACGCAGTAGAAAGTAGGGAGTATTTTTCAAAGTTGTACACCACTGTCATTGTAGACGGTTTTAAAACTGTTATTTGGACAAATTTGCGTTCACAGGTGGACACTGTTTCAACTCGTCTCTTTTTCAAGTAGTTCTCCTTACTTGTCTACTTAAAACAGTAAGGTGTTTAAGATAAATGGCTCATTTTATATATTTAAGGTATAAGAAGTTATTTTCTTTGAAGATGAAAAGCTTTTCAAGTTTTGAAATGTTATGTATAATAAAAATGATTGGTTTCTTCTTGGTTGCACACCTATTATAATAGTGTTTCTTTAAAATAAACCTTTTTTTATTTTTTGTAATAAGGAAGCCTGAATCGAAAACTATTTTTTGGCTCAATTCTATTGACTTTTTTTTTCAAGTGCACAAGTTTTACCTAAGAAATAAAGATAATATTTTTAATTTGACTTGAAACTAAGTATTTAAAGTATTAAGTCAGTTCGCTTTTCTATCACTGCAATTGCTTATCAAACTACTAGCATAATAAAGTACTTGTTTACCTTAATATGTCCGCCACTGAGAATGGATGCCCCTATCGGATGGAACTTCTCCATCACCTGAAGCGAGTCCTTCACTTTGTCGGAGTCTCTGTCGACCAGCCTCCAGCCACTCATGTTCACTCGGTTGTAGAAGAAGTCCTCCAGGTCAAATAGTTCCATGTCCTTAAAAAAACACTTTTTTACCTAATCGCATACATATTATATTGAAGAAACTGATCTGAATCTGACTTTTTGTCCTGTCCACAAGTAGTAAATCATCATCATCACCATCGGCATCATCACCGTCATTACCACCATCATCATCACCATCATCATAATCATCATTATCATCATCATCACCGTCATTATCACCATCATCATCAAGACAGCCGATTTTAAACTTCAACTAATTTATATCTCTTTTTAAAAAGTAACTTTGACCCTTGTGACGTAGAATATCCATAAAAAAAAAAAAATTTAAGAAAATTATTTCGTAATACAATCATCACAAGTTACAGTATAGTATAGTTCATAAGATACTTACAAATGATGTGAAGATGTAATGATAGTTTTCGTTGTTCATTTGCAATTGAAGTATCTGAAAATTTATTACAAGTTTCTCTTCATTTTTAATCAATCTTGACAAATAATTAATTATATAATATTTTATTTAAGTATCTAGTAATAGGTTCTATATTTGAAAGAGGTCGTGCCATGCTTTGTAGCCGAATCGAGCCGGCACGACCGCGGTAGTACCTTTCGCTCACATGAAATCGGCGTAAAGTGACAACCATGCAATTGCGTTCCGTGCGATTTGTGAGTTTCCGGTGGCCCACTTGGGGGATAAGGAGAAGGAGGGCAACGTTACTGCATAATCTCTGGTTGTGTGGATGTTAATGGGCGTCGCGGGCGCGATATTCGATGTATCAAAGCACTCTCGTAAGATGGTGCTTTTGAATTTGTAGAGGGTGAACAATTGTACAGGGGAAGAGAACGTCTAAGCTGCACCCCTAGACAAGTGGCAAACGCTCGCTTCTATTCTTTTGCGTTTACTCGCTAACTCCATAGGGTTGCTGCAAATTTTTTAAGAACGTTTATTAAGACACATAAAGTGTATGGTTTTGTTTGTAAAAACGTTTAAAAACGTATGTAATTCGTTCCGCCTAGAAGAGTGGCATAAACGCTAAACGAATATAATAGAAAAGAATACTTATTGTATGGGAATTAACTAGCTTACGACATTAAAAAAAAATTCAAGAAATATTATTACAATAATATTCGTTTTAAGCGAAGTATGTACAGAGGTTGTTAAACGTTTTAACAAACTAAACCATATTCATTATGTATCTTAATAAACGTTCTTAAATAAATTTGCAGCAACCCTATGGAGTTAGCGAGTAAACGCAAAAGAATAGAAGCGAGCGTTTGCCACTTGTATAGAGGGGCAGGTGACCCCCGTACACCTCCCGCGTTTCGCACCATATACCGAGAGGTGGGTAGGAGCATGGGAAGGTTAGTGGGTTATGTTCGTTTGACTTTCTATGCTATAAAAATACGCACAGCTCGTGAGAGAAGCCTCAGGTGCTTCGGATCGGTGTCAACGATGATGTGCGTGATCCTCTGAGCCTTGAGCTGCGCGAGGGCCCGCCGGTACTCGTGCGAGGAGCAGCGGACAGCGTACATGTTGCGACCGTCACTCGCCAACTTCACTATGTTCAGCTCGCCTGGAAACAGAAAATTGGTACAGAAGCGGAATGAAATTTGGCAGCACTTAGTACGTAAACAACATAGTGGCTTTAAATTCATTATATGATACATAATATAGTTTATAATATTCCAATATGTACGCGCTAAAGTTTAAATTCAGGAGCCAAGCGGTTATTTTCTGTAAAGTGTTTTTTAATATAGTTTTGATATTTGTAGGTGTTATACTTTATACTGAGACAACATGTTAAGTCTCGGTGTTCTCTCTTCTGCTTGCCATTCTGGGTTTGTTTCGCCGCTTCTTCTCAGTGGACTTGCTTTTGGAACCGGTGGTAGACTCAATTAACGTTCAAAAAGATACTTTGATGGTACTACTTTGAATTTTTTTTTTTTTTTATTCTTTCAGACGCACAGCAGAGCTGTTTCGCGGGAGAAACATGCAATATGGTGGTACCCATGCAGCCAGAAGCACAGTACAGCGCATACCTTCAAGCAATAAATCGTTCGCATTGGCTACTAACATAAAAAGAATCGTACCTACTCGTACTACTAAAAGAAAAAAAGAGAGTAGACTCTATTTTGTTGTGGTAATGGAAATGGTAAATTATTGGGGAAGGACGTACCCGAGCCATAGTCTTCGTAAATGATGCCCATCTTGGTCCAATTGAGGTACGCGGTGAGGTCTGCGAAGGCCCGGTCCAGGACGTCCCGCGCGGGGTACAGGTTCACGGTGAACGTGTCTGACGTGTTCACGGCTGAGATTATTGATACATTTTTAAAATTATTTGATTCAATTGCGTACTTTATTTAAAATGAGAATAGAACATTTCAATTTTTGAAATAAAACTTCTTGGCGCGACGGAGTCTCAGACATTTTTTTCTGATGGAAGTAACGCTCAGATCAAAATCAAATCAAATCTTTTATTTGCAACAAACATGGTCACAATGGTGACAGTATAATTGGTATATTATTGTTTAAGATCATACATGTTTCACACTCTAAGAGGTATGCAAATATTCGAGTGACAGTGTTCCAGTGTTCCATATTTAAAATAGTAATTTGTAAAACTTCTAATCTGAACGGCTCGTGGAAGTGGATGGAAGTTTCTATCATTACATATTCAAAAATAGTAACTGTAAATTGCAAAGGCTGCTGTACACGACCAACGTGTTTAGGGCGTTGTGGCAACTAAAAACAACTGCAATTACTAGTGGCAAAGAACATAATAAAGTACGAATAATTATTGCGAAGGTATACTTCATCCCGCGCAAAGGTTTTTCTCTCTTTTTCTAACGATTTCTACCAATTTTGATATTGATTATGACGGTTATCATCCTAGTTGCCGTTCCCATTGTAATACTAATGCTAATATACATTTTGACTTAGACTTAGAAACATGTCCAAAGTCAGTCAAAGCAAATTCGACTTTCTTTACCAGAGAGAACTCCCACTATCTTACTAACTCTCTCTAAACATTTGTCCTTTGACCATTAACTCTATCAATTTAACTCGACTCGACACTATCAATTTCACTCCCACTCTCACTCTCTCTCCTTTTCCTCCATTCTCTTACCGTCGATGAGATAGGGTGCGATGGTGAAGTGCGGCGCGTGCAGGGACTTGCACATGGCGGTCAGCGTCGCGTCCAGCAGGGGGCCTGCGCTGCTGAAGATCGCTATGGCGCCGGACTTGATCTGGGTACAGGCTGTAAAGATATCCACTGAAACATCAGCTCTAAATATAAAACAAATAAAGTCGAATTTCCAAACACAAATCCGCATCGAAACCTGGATAAGGGATCAAGCTATTATATAACAATTGTATAATTACGCTGTAACGGCTGGTCTAATTGATAACGTAATTTACGGTCCCTGATGATAACATCTCCCTCCGCACACACCCCATTAGTAGCCCCATTAAGGTGGCTATTGATTGTACAGTAATAATCTCTGTTTTAAACTGAGGCAACGTTCCCTCTAGCGCTTTAAACCGAGCATTAAAAAAGCATTTGAATGCGACTAATAATCAATATAAAAAAAAGAAAAAGGGGCGGACATCTTGAACCCTTAGATCATTAATATGTCTAGATGGAGTGTCGCCCTTCAATCAAAACAAAAAAAAACTGGCCAACATTTTCAAACATGTGTTCGTGAATAGTAATACCAGCTACTACAGTTCTCCCATAATCATCCTTTTTAATCTCGTTACACTTCAACACAAACCTTCATTATAAATAAAAACAATAATGCCTAGCAATTCATGCGTATTCTATGACAGCGGGACGGATACTAAACACGGAGAAAGCATTTAGAGGCTAACAGTTGGACGCAATTTTTTTGGGCGTGTTTTGCGCGCGACACTCTATCTAGACATATTATTGATCTAAGCTTGAACCGCATTTTATCAAAAAACAACAACAATTTTTCTTTAAACATACTTTAATTTAAAAAAGGTGTATTGCGATTCACACACGATAGAAGTGAAAAACACGTTAAATGCTCAAATACAAAGTATTAAACAGTGTGCAATATTTAACACACCCACATTTGCTTTCACTTTTTTTTGAATTTGTGTCTTTTACCTGTCGTTTTTTTCCGTTGCATCCGGTTTGAAATCACAACGATTCTAAAGAAGTTTCACTTCAAAAACAATGATCAAAATCGATTCATCCGTTCGCAAGCTACAATACCGCAGCCGGACAAACTCTCTCACACACACACGTTAAAAACTGTCTACACAAGTAGGTGTAAATCTTGTTCTTGTTTTGAAAAACGTGAACAACTTCACAAGCACCCTTGTGCCACTTCCGGTCATGCACCGCCTTATTTTCCCTCAAGGGCTTCCGTTTTGTGGGGACCACTAAATGTGTTTTTTAATAAATTCTCCCCTCACATCGTTGACTTTAAATTAAAACAGTGTTTGATGTTAAAGTAAAGATGTAAGTCTTAGATCATTGATATGTCTAGATGGAGTATCGTCCTACAATCAAAACAAAAAAAACTGGCCAACATTTTCAAACATGTGTTCGTGAATAGTGATACCAGCTACTACAGTTCTCCCATAATCATCCTTTTTAATCTCGTTACACTTCACACAAACCTTCATTATAAATAAAAACAATCATCATCATCATCATCATGTCAGCCAATCGACGCCCACTGCTGGGTATAGGCCTCCCCCAAGGATCTCCACAACGATCGGTCCTGCGCTGCCCGCATCCAGCGGCTTCCCGCAAATTTTAAAATTTATAAAAACAATAATGCGTAACAATTCATGCGTATTCTATGACAGAGGGACGGATACTAAACACGGAGAAAGCATTTAGAGGCTAACAGTTGGACGCTATTTTTTTGGACGTGTTTTCCGCGCGACACTCTATCTAGACACATTATTGATCTAAGATGTAAGTCATAGATGATAAGTTACGTTAGTACGAGCGCTTAAAAACCGTCGCGGTAAAACCAGACGTCGGCTAGAGTAAGTTTGGCATGACACTCGACGTTGAAAATCCAATAGTCCTTGATAAAAAACCGTTGCGTTTTTAAAACGCCTTCGTGTGAACAGATACATGGGTGTCCATTTGTTTTATCCAAACGGTTTTTTACCGTTCGGTAAAACGAAAGGCGAACAAAGTAGGAATAGAAATAAAGAAGGGTAAAAATATGGCTATTTACTAACCACACGTTGAGAAGTAAAAAGTATAATAACAATGACCCGACAGCGAAAAACTCAACCCCTTGACTATGAAGTCAATTAAAATGTAACCACACATGACACACACAGACAAACATACACACGCGCACACACGCAAACACACACGCACACATATGCGTCCCCTATACGTCAATTCTACAACACAATCATTAAAGAATAAACAAAAAAAAATACAAATTCAGGATGTATTTTCGAGTGCAACCAAATTGGGACGAATGATACTCGAAGTCGAGTTTCTAGTGAGTTGCGAGAGTAGCTCGACTTGATGAGAATTTTAATGAACACATACCAAATAATGAAACACACTTTGCATAATTTAATCCTGCTAATATTATAAATGCGAAAGCCTGTAACAATGTATGGATGTATGGTTGTTACCACAGATATTTGAAATAAGTTTTTAATATTTCTATGTTTGTTACTCTTTCACGTAAAAACTACTGAATGTATTGTTATGAAACTTTACAATTATATGCCTTACACATCATTATGTTACATAGGCTATAATTTATCCTCATACACTGATTGGAATCTTACTAATATAATAAACGTGAAAGTTTGTAAGTATGAATGTTTGTTATACTTCACGTAAAAACTACTGAATGGATTTTGATGAAACTTTACAATAAAATAGGTTATACATCAGAATAACATATAGGCTATAATTTATACCTGTACTGCCACAGGAATGGGAAGTAAGCGGGTGAAACCGCGGGGCGCTGCTAGTGGGAAATAAAAGGGTGAAACCGCGGTTACCTGCTAGTAATTAATATAATTATTCCGCGTGTGTAAAATAAAGGATTTTGAGCCTGATGTATTTCACGTGGGTCGCTAGTTCGAATCCCGCATGTGGTAAAATTTTGCCTCGAGTGTAAGTGATCCTTACTAATATTATAAATGTGAAAATAGAGATGTTTGTTACGCTTTCACGCGAAAACTACTCAACCGATTATCATGTGAAAAAATCTGTACACATATTCTCGAAGGTTTTTTTTAATAACGTGATCGAAGCCGCGGGCATCAGCTAGTATTTGTATACATTCCTTTTTATTTCCGCTCCCAGTACTCAATACACTTCGTAATCCAAGCCTTGTAGTGTCGGGAAGCTCAATAACAAGAGCTCATCAACCGGCACCTTAGGTGAGGATAATTGGACGGTGGAAGCTGTCTCCACTCTCCATTCATAAGACAAGAGATGAAATTCGTGCATTAATCCTACTTAATATTATAAACGCCAAAGTCAGTAAGTATATTTTGTTACTCTTTCACGTAAAAACTACTGAATGGATTTTAATGAAACTTTGCAATAATATAGCTTATACATGAGAATAACACATTGACTATAATTTAATACCGTACTCCCACAGGAACGCGAAGTACGGAGGTGAAACCGCGGGGTGTGGCTTGTCTCTCATAAAAAAGTAACCAGTACACAATATAAATCATGGTGTTTTTTTAAATAGCTTATATAATACTAACAGTGCCTGCCGGTTTCACCTTCGTACTTCACATTCCCGTGGGAGAACGGGGACACATTATAGTCCTCACAAATACCGTAGTACGCTATTGGTGAAAGAATTTTCAAAATCGGTTTAGTAGATCCAGAGATTCCCCCTACAAAATTTACCTCTTTATAATATACTATCTGTTGCCCGCAGCTTCGCCTGCGTTAACTATGATTTACAACGGGATCATTGTACGCAAATTAAGTAACTTTTCTGGTTGATTTTTTACACCTTGTGTCCAAAAAACCCAAATATCTTACGGAAACATTTTTTTTTTTCAGAATAAAATTTAGCCTATGTTACTCGTGGATAGTGTAGCTTCCGAATGGTGAAAGAATTTTTGAAATCGGTCCAGTACTTTTTGAGCCTATTCATTACAACCAAACAAACAAAGTTTTCCTCTTTATAATATTAGTGTAGATAGACATATTAAACTTTTTACACCGATTTATCATAAAACCAAGCCATGGCACTTGTTGAGGGATGCGCTGTGCCGTGCCAGTTGCATGCATGCAAACAACCATCTTGCCTGTTACTCCCCTGGAACAGCTTTGCTGTATTGCGAAGAGAATGTCCAGACAGACTGTGTAATTACTGACTGTACAGTGTAAAACTTAACATCATAGATATGCAGCACATGAGTGAGTTGTCTAAGCTGGTTTCAGGTAAAAATGTCACCCAAGTACATAATGGGTGACGTCGACCACGGCCATCAAATGGCACGTCTGCCAATCTGCCTATCCAAGTTGCGTAAGAAAAACAGTTCCACTAGACAAGTGGCAAACGCTAAACGAATAGAAATAGAATAGAATGTTTATTGTATGGGAATAACAATAGCTGCTCAAATTACATGTCGTAAGCTAGTGTCATTATCATATAATAACTATTCTATTCTATTTCTATTCGTTTAGCGCTTGTGCCACTTGTCTAAGGTGGCTGGAATAAATTATGCTATTTCTATGAATACACAGCTAAAATACATAGCTAAAGTACACAGTATCAATTTTCAACAATCTCTGGCGCGGGGAGCGCAGAGGGCTTTTAACGAGGATTCGTTAGAGACTTGAAAATACTAGCTTTTACCACTTTTATTATAGCACACAGAGTAGAAAAGCAATAGAAGTGACACCGAGTAGAATGCTGAATATTAAACAAGTTTTATCTATGATGGTAACGAAATGAATTCCAATATAGCGGTAATGAATTATTGACTTCTTGTCCGTAATGTTATTAATAGATTTAAATATTTTAGATATTTTTGACATAAAACTTGATGCCGCTTCTAATTGTTTCCTACTCTATGGTGTCACGCATCAGTGCCTGTATATACAAGGCTTGACTCACAAACAGGCGAACGTCAGACAACACAAATTTAATATAAACAAGCTTTTTCCTACAGTTTCAAATAAAAACTTTCCTTACAAATAAATAACTTTATTATTATTATATTTATGAAATGGGTATTTATAATATAATATATTAGTAAAGTGCAAAATCTGAGTACTTATGCTACTGAAAGGTATACACAGCTTTCAGCATAAACCAACATAGTAAATTACTTTGGCTAATTCGCCCGGGGCACCGCAAAAACAGTATTTCCAGTTTTCACTATTGATTTCACACAAAGGGGTATTAACAATAGAAAATGGCGGATTCAATGTCATTATGAATACAAAATCAATTAATCCTTATCTATACTTTATATATAATCGGTTATCTGTGTGCCCAATCAAGAACCTAGTGCTACAGATGAGTTTTTTTTTCGGAATGACCTAACGGAATGGCCTTTACGCTTCGGAAGAGTAGAAGCGGGTTACTCATCTAAAAGTTTTTAGGGTAGGGTTTTCCCCACAAGTGGAGTCTTCGACCACACGGCCCTGGCATCGAATCAAAACATGCAGCTGAGCGGCGTTAAGTCACTGAAGGTTCGGATGACAATTGTAGTTTTTTTTTTTTATTGGATAGGCAAAAGGCACTCGATCCACATGACAGTAAATGTGATTATCAGATTGACGATTAGATGGATGCGCATTGATTGTGCTTTGGCTATCCTGTGATATAAAATGTGGAGTCTTGGGGCCAATATAATTACCCTTCTTTCCGAAACACAGCAAATCTGTTTTACGGAAGAAGGGTGATGGATAAAACCGGACGCCATATTGAATACATTTTGTTCATAAAGCCTAATCACCCATAAACAGAAATAATTTAACCTGCAAGCTGTGAGTTTTCGATTTTTCAGCAGTGTGAATATTTAAGTATGTTATTTTTCGTCATAATATAATATACTAACAACCGGGAATGCGAAAACATGATTAGTATAAAATTCCCTCATACATCTTCGTTCCAAAGAAGTGTCCATATTTATTTTGCAACTTGTTCCGGAACTATATGTATTAATACTGCCAAATTTACAAAAACGACTATAACGCTAATTATCTAGCGAATTGGGATGAATCGTGCTATTTACCCGCGTAGTTTATTTTATATGCCTTATTTTATACTTTCGACGCTTATGTCGCATACGCCTTTGTTCATTAGCGACGTGGCTTACGTTTCTTTTTCGCGAACGGAAGTAAAATCTCATCGAAGCTATGTGAAATGGGCAGAGTGTGCGTTGGAATCATCATCGGGTGCCACGTCTTAATCCATGCGTTGCTAATCCCGTTAGGGCCTGTAATTACAGGCCCTACGCTGGCTGGCCTACGCCTATTTCCGAAACGCAGCTGTTACTAGCTTCAAGCTGTTACAAGTTACAAATAAGTCATGAATGATCTAATCGCATCGCATAAATACATCATCAGCATCATCATCAGCCTTTATCCGTCCACTACTGAACACAGGCCTCCCTCAATGAACGTCAAATATAACAATAAAATACATAGTATATATTAATAAAGGTACCCTTTATACAACCAAATCCGTTAAGTAGTTTTTGTGTAACAAACATCCACACAATCATGTTGGATTAACTAAGTCCATAGCGGGCTTTTAGGCTGTTCATAAAACATTCGACTTTTAAGCTGATTATTGAATTCAAAAGCGAGGAAAAATACTTTTTCACGGCCATACTACTTTCACCCATCATCATCATCAGCCTTTATCTGTCAACTGCTGAACATAGGCCTCGCTTTATGAACACCAAGACGACCGATCCCTTACCAATCGCATCCAACACTGTTCTTTATATATGAGAAACAGACACTTTTGTTTATCTGTATAGAAGAACGCATAGATATTCTACTTAAAATTATAAACGTGAAAGTTTGTAAGTATGGATGGATGTATGGATAGATGTTTGTTTCTCTTTCACGTAAAAACTACTGAATGGATTTCAATGAAACTTTACAATAACATAGCTTATACATAGGAATAACACATAGACTGTAATTTATCAACGTGCTCCCGCGGGAACGGGAAGTACCCGTGTAAAGTTTAGTATACAGCCAGCAACATTATACAATTCAGAAACGAATTTTTCGTACCTTTTTTGTATGCTTTAAACGTGTCTCGTGCGCTGGTGTACTGGATATCGTACACCAAGGTACTCTCGGGCAGGAGACTCCTCTCCTTATTGATCCTGTATACTGCGTACTTGAAGGCCAGCTCCGAGCTACCACCTCGCGCTTCTTCCGTGAATATAGCACCTAGAATATAAAAGAACAGTATCTACACAGGTCTCAAGATAACAAGATGGTAAAGTATCAACCCTTTATGTCCCACTGCTGGGCACGGGTCTCCTCCTCGAAATCAGGCGTGAAGGGTAATGGGCCATAGTTCACCGATGCGCTGGCCCAGTGCGGGTTGGTGAACTTCACATACCTTCAAAGACTTTCAAATCTCATCGGGCATGCAGGTTTCCTCACGATGTTTTCCTTCACTGGTGAGCGAGCGATGGTCTCGTGTTTGGGGTGCACTTAGAAGTTTAGAAAACCCATTTCGAGGCACACTTGGGGGGTCAGGATCGAACCCGGAACCTCTCACGTAAGAGCTCGAGTCCACCTACCACTGGACCACCGTCGCTCTACTGGACCACCGTCGCTCTGGCACCGTCAATCAGGCATGTAGTTAATAATAATCTTAAATCCTACTAATTTTATAAACGCGAAAGTTTGTGAGTATGTTTGTTACTCTTTCACGTAAAAGCTACTGAATGGATTTTAATGAAACTTTACAATGACATAGCTTATACATCAGAATAACACATTTATCACCATACTCCCCCAGGAATGGGGAACCGCGTGGCGCTACTAGTTTAATATATAAAGCTGAAGAGTTTGTTTGAACGCGCAAATCTCAGGAATTTCGGATTTGGAAGATTCTTCAGTGTTAAATAGCTTTATCGAGGAAGGCTATAAATGCTGTCCCGCTAAGATGCCGTTGTAAATCTTAGTAACGCAGGCGAAGCTGCGGGCAACAGATAGTAATAATATCTATGGACGCTTTTACACCACGTCAATTTGGTCCCGTGGTAAGTTCTTGTATAAAATTGTGTTACGGGCACCAGACATCCGAAATATATTTAATACTTTTATATTATACATACATTTCATATTTTTATTTTATAATACACAATATGTTTCATACACATCCATGACCCAGGAACACAAAGTAATTTTTGTTCCGTGGCGGGATTCGAACCCGTTACACACTTGAGCGCCAACTCGCTAACCATTGTTCCACAGAGATTGTCAAAAGATAAACTACTCGTAGTAATTACCATTTAACTAGTAATAAAATTATAATTTCCGCTCCTAGCACTCATAACAAAAATTCTTACAAACCACGGTACTAGGTTAACGTAGTGAGATGGTCAAAATACCAAAAATCAAGAGATTAATAAATAGCCAATGTTTCTCTTCGATGTGTTATTCCACGGAGTGTATATTATATAAGGAGACCGAGCGTAATGTTTAACGAATGGTCTCAATTTAGATGACAGAAGTTTTGCTGGTAGAGCACGCCTTCTTTAATAAGTACTCGTTTAAATATTTACGCGGGAAGTATTGTGGCGCTGATTGGTCCGCTCGCGGGAAGTATTGTGGCGCTGATTGGTCCGCTACAATAGCATCGGTACGCACCCGATCCTAGCGCAGACAGCGGCAGTAAAAGGAACTAAGATCTGGTTTTATTACTGTGTATGTGAATACTACGAAAAAGCCTATATCATTCGGACTCCTTATATCTATACTACGTGGGTTATACTAATACATAGGCACTTACCAATTTTAATGACAGGCGACAGGGCGGCAACAGCGTTCAAGGTCACGACCAGCCAGCGCCACTCTTTCCACATATTGGAGCATCACACCACCGAAGCTCTTCCTCCACGACCTGAAGACACATCCCAATTTATCTGTCCTCCAATTTCACTTGGGAGGGGGTATGCAAGGGGAGGAGGGATAGAGGGGGTCTGCTAAAATAACCCCTGCTCCTCCGTGACTGATATTGATGCATTGTAGTGCTTTATATTGCTTTATAAGTAAAAAAGTAAAGTAACAACTCATATAATATTATGTCCTACTGCTGGACACGGGTCTCCTCCTCGAAATCAGGCGAGGAGGATGTTGGGCCATAGTTCAACGATGCGCTAGCTCAATGGCTGGTTAGCTTCACACACCTTGAAAGACTTTCAATCTCATTCCATACAAGTACCAGCAGGTAAGCGAGCGATGGTCTCGTGCTTAGGGTGCACTTAGAAGGGGTCAGGATCGAACCCAAATCCACTCGTGTAAGCAGCCGAGCCCATACGTTCTTTTAATTATTTTTTTCTTTTATCCACAATTCCCTCGAGAAATGGGTTTTTAATTTTTCCCCGGGCACATGACCTGGTCACTTTTGAAATGTTTAGGCACGTGAAGTTCACATAGCGAAATAAAACTGTCGTAATCCATAGCGTTTAATACCGGCGTTATTTGGAGAAATTTATTTATGATGGCAAAGTATTATTTCTTATCCAGTTTAACAAAGTCCCTTATTATATTTATAATATACATTTAAGCACAACTTATCAAAAACAATTAGGCGCAAGACAGCGGCCGCCCCAACCTCGCTTTCGTACCGCGCATCCCTGCTAAGCAACCCGCAAATGTAGAGTCTTGTCGTGTTCGCGCACGTTCGCGCCTACGAGCCCTTTGACGCGGGACAAGAAACCGACAATTTTCGGGAAACGAGCCGCGAAGAATATGCGAATCGGATCCACATTCATGCTTCGCGGCTTCGCGCGCGAATTGCGCGCGAGTGTGGATGGGGCTTTAGAGGAAGCGCCGTGTGAAGGCGGAGTTCGGGCGGTCGCTGTCATGCGCCTAATTGTATTGGATAAGAAGGTAGTATATAAAAATAATCAGAATGACATTTTGCTTGATGGTCGAATAAGAACGAAATTGTCTTCCAAGACAATATAATTTCAAATCGTAACCAACTTTGAGCGATATACTTTATGTTGAATTGTCTCATTAAATTTTATGAGCAGATGTAAAAAACTCCCATGGACGAATATAAAATGTAATGAGATGTATTCCATAAAGAAGCCTAATGTCAAACGTACGCCACAGAGCAATGAAATATGACATTGTCAATAGGGTTGCCACCTAACCGGCTTTGGTCAAGGATGTTAGGCGTTTCAAATCAAATCAAAAATATCTTTATTACGTAGGTACAACTTGTACACTTGAAATAAGTCAAAACATAAGTAGTTATAGTAATAAAAAATAAATAAAAAAAAAACGTTTGAGATGCAGGATCCCCTTAGAAAAACGAAAAAAAAACTTAGGGGTTGCTCTTCTGTCAATAAAATGAGTACATCTTAATATATATAAATCTCGTGTCACAATGTTTGTCCTCAATGGACTCCTAAACCACTTAACCGATTTTAATGTTTTTTCTTTTAAAATGTGTGTTTTTCTCCAACTTAAAAGATAGGATAGTTTATTTCTCAAATTTGAGATTGCAATTTTATTTATTGCAAATTAATTGTTTTGACAGAACGAAGTCTGTCGAGTCCGCTAGTAATATTTTATAAATACAAAATGTAACATCATAACATCTTAAGAGTGAGTGTCTTATTCCCAAGGTGTGGTATCTTCAATAAAATCTTTTATTTCATAATAGGCTTTACCACACAAACGTTCCTTAACAGTTTTCTTAAATTTATTAATGGAAAGATTTTGAGCGTTTTCTGGGATCCTATTGTAAAAACGTATAAATTGTATCATATACGAAGTACTAACTTTATTCAGTCTAAAGAATGGAACATTTAATTTATTTTTGTTTCTAGTATTTTAGTTTTATTTATATATCCGGCCTGAACGGCTTTTACTAGGCTTATTGTTAGTTTATCGCGATGCAGCACCAGGAGATCGCACAATGCAAGCTATGCAAATAACGCAAGGCATTCTTGCTTAGTTTTCGCGGACCCGGGCTGTATTGTAATTAGTAGTCTAGTCTACGGTGTAACCTGGAAGAGAGCTATGCTATTTTTGAATAATTATATATTTCATTTTTAATCCTCATTAAGAGGACGCGGCCAGCAATAACGATGTCACCTCGTAATTAATAGTAATGATAATTATAAATATACATTAGATATTTTAATTAATATTTTATACATAATTAATTAATATTAGTTCAATTATCGCATAGTATATAAAATTCAAAATTATAGTAAACAGAGGAGTGAAGAGCAGCTGACTGTATCTTTCACGCTCGGGTACACTCGCCGGATCCGAGTTCACCCGATCGAGTCTTTCACCTCAGAACGTGGCGGGTCAGCCTCACTCACAGCACACGAAAAAATGTACGGTGCTCCAAAAGATGTTCGTATAACAAAAATAGCTGTTTTTGGGATGAGAACATTTCAAGAGAGTTATTTATGTATTTATTTTAATGATATATAATAATTACATATATAAAATTATTAAAAGATGAAGATAGTAAACTATTGGAATTCGCAGGAAAGTGGACAATAAGATGTCAAATCAAACACATTTGCTAATTAGCGACGTTTCGTTGGAGATAGTTTTTCGAATAGATAGATCAAGACACGAACTGAGTCGTACAATATTTAACATTACGAATAAGTATACAAAATTTATATTTTATATTATAACATAAATCCATGTCTTGAAAAGATGAAATAAAAATTGATACAGATAAAGTTAGATACTGGACAAAGTAGTATTAAATCAAATACAAAATATCTGATTTATTCAAATCGAACGAGAACCAAGCGACTCGACCTTTACAGCACATCTCATTACGAACAAGGAGGTCGACACAAATCGTTTTTGTGAAAAGCACGGTAGCTACAAACAGCCATTGTTGATTCCAGGAAAGGAATTCCAAGTTTAAAAGCAAAACGGATAATTACATTCACGCCCGCATTTATTCAGCAATGTTCTGAAGTATTTACAAGACTGATATTGTACAGACGGAAGTTTGTCGAAGCTATTTTCGTATATTTGAATTTGGAATCGTTATTTTTTATATTTTTATGTTGGATAAGCAAACGTGCAAACGATCCACATTTTGACCTTCAAATAATGTAACTAATTCATATGTTGCCTACTGACACATAAGATGTACAATCTCGGTGCAAGTAATTGCAGTGCAGTACGTATATAATATAGTAAGGGCCTGTTTCACAATCTCCAGTTAAGTGCCCAATAGGCTATCGGCAACATATTTGACAGATAGAGTATCTGTCAAGAATCTGTCAAATATGTTGCCGATAGCCTATTCAGAACTTATCTGGAGTAAAAATTGAAACAGGCCCTAAGTACACTGCCAGTGTTGCCCTTCTTTCCGAAACACAGCAAAGCTGTTTCAAGGGAAAAATAAGAAATCTGATGGTAGGTATTCATGCAACCGGGATTGTGGTACAGCGCATTCCTCCCAACAGTAGCCGGGGTTCTTAAAGGGAACTTATGCGAAATCCCCGACTCAGTTTCAGCTTCTTCTTCTTCTTCTTTGGCTTTAGCTCCCAGAAGGATTTGCCAGTTTCAGAGTAGGGGATATAATGTTCGGTGAAAGAAGATGTTCAGTTTGTTGACTTTGACTCTGCTATTTTGAATTTATTTTTGTGAAAGTACAAGTGTTATTAGAAAAATAACAAACGAAAAAAAAAAAATTTTTGACTAATAATAATAATAACAATCCTTAAAATAGAACCGTTGCTCCACCTAAAACAAAACACATAAATTGGTTAGTAAGACACTATTCTACAGTCTAATGTTATTTTCTACAATAAAGGAACAAAGAGTATTTACAAATGACGTATGTACATAGGACAGTAAAGATTTGAGGTTAGCAGGACGTGGAATTTCAGGGGGAAGAGAATTATAAAGAGATGATAGATTACGCGTACAGTTAAAAAAAATGTGTTCAGGGGTGCCTTCGTCCAATCCGCACTCACACAGAGAACTATCTCTAACTCTTATTTTGGCCAGAAAGACGGGATTACAAGAGTGTCCAAGACGGAGTCGACATATCGTGGAGCAAACAGACTTATTTATATTAAAATATTTAAAAAACCAAGGTTTAGAAGGTATACCATTTTGTATGTCGGCATAATGTCTACCCTTTACTCTACTTGTCTGGCTCCACAGATCGTTCCAGCTAGTAAGCATATGAGTTTTCGCCAGTGGTATAAGGTCTTCGCAGTACACCTTAAATTGGCTAAGTCCTCCAGATCTAGTCGCCTCCTTAGCATAGAGATCCGCATTTTCATTACCACATATACCACTATGACTAGGAACCCACGCCAGAACAACCTGATAATTATTAACATGTAATTTATGTAGAAATTCTTTAATTTTTAAAACTAGTGAAAATTTAGATTTTGATCTAAATTGGTTGGATAAAATAGCCTGGAGAGCACTTTTCGAGTCGGATATAATAATGGAATTATTAAGACTATGGGACTCAACAAATTTAAGAGCCTCAAGTATAGCTAAAACTTCACCTGTAAAAACAGATGTTACCGGTGGTAATTTATAATTTAATATGACATTTACTTTGGGGATCCAGACTGCTACTCCAACACAATCCAACAAAGATAATTTGGAAGCATCCGTATAAATAATTAACCAGTCCTTAAACATGCTGCTCATTATAGAGTTGAATTGAGAGTTGGCTGAAATGGGATCTTTACTAATGGGAAAGTCAAGAATTATTCTGGGGGAAAAAACAACAGAAGGAAAAGGGGTCTCATAAAGCGGGTTCAGTCTAGATTGGGCGACAGGGCATGGGAGAGAAGTAAACTTTTGGAAGCTCTTAACCAAACATGGAATATCCCTATGAGACCAGTAAGGAGAGGAGGAAGTAAGCTGGGATAAAATACCAAGCCTACGAATTAGTGGGTGGTGTGAGCAATGGAAAGCCTTAAAAATAAACCTATCTGACAGATACTGACGGCGAAGATGGAGGGGAGCATCAACACATTCCACCTGCATTGCATTGATAGGGGAGGATTTCATAGCACCTAAAATAATGCGGAGTGATTTGGATTGCACTTTATCCAATAATTTTAAGCCGGATTTGTTGCAGGGTTCAAGTAGGAATGAACCATAGTCTAAGTGACTACGGACCAAAGCATGATATAAGATCTTTTGCGTATAAGGATGGGAACCCCACCACACTCCAGATAGGGAACGGAGAATATTAATATTCTTTTCGGTTTTTTTAAGAATATGGTTAACATGTGGAGAACCAGTCATACCTGCGTCAAGATAAACACCCAAGAATTTAACCTTATCTCTAACTGGGAAAGCTTGGTTATTAGAAAAAACATTTACATTAGGCCTTTATTCTTGCCCTAGTGAAAACTACCACACTACTTTTTTCTGTCGAAATAGATAAGCCATGCCTATCCAGCCACTCATTTAAGTAACGAATGGAAGAATTAAGGCGGTCAGAGCATTCCAACACATTTTTATTAGAAATATACAATGACACATCGTCCGCATACTGAAGGACATTACAAAAGCAACTTACTGAGAGGTCAAGATCATGAGTGTAAATATTATATAAAAGGGGACTAAGAACTGAACCTTGAGGCAGACCTTTCCAAACTTTTCTAGGGGGGAGAGAGGTGTTTTGGTAGTTGACGATAAGAGAACGGGTCGATAAAAAGTTACTTATATAATTCACAATCTTCACAGGAATACTCAGATTTAGCATCTTCTGCCTGAGTACCGGAAGTAGGACATTATCGTAGGCGGACGATATGTCAAGGAACAAACCCACCAATGACTCATTCCTTGAAAAGGCAATGCGGATATCTGTAACAAGAGTACTGAGACTATCCAAAGTACTAAAGCCTTTCCTGAAACCGAATTGAGTCTTAGAAAGAATGCTCTTACTCTCCACAATCCATTCGAGCCTATTTTTAATAAGGTGCTCTAAAATTTTAGACAGGGTTACCGAAAGTGCAATTATACCGAGTTATATCTATTTGGTAAATAAATTATATAAAAAGACTCAAAGTATGGCGAACCACGGCAATCTTAGAACTTGTCACTCGTTAACGATATAATAAAAAAAATAAGTTAAAATTTTGAAAAGGGAACTTTTTGCTAATTTGACATCTGCAAAAATTTAACACGAGAAATCGTTGAATAATTTTTTTATGTTGATCATTTAAAATTTAAATCAACGAGAAAATTATGATTTCAATTGGCCTCTCACAATGAAGCCCCTCGGTCCACTGCTTACATCTGGTTCAGTGAGTTAAAACGGTCTGTGGTCGCACTAATCTCACCGATGATCTGCGTAACGGACGACCTTCCACAACGACGACTGAAACTGGGCATTGTGAGGCAATGCCCTACCTCGAAATCACTATGTCCCTACCTTAAAAGTACTAAAAACTAAGATAAATTATAATGAAACGAATACGACTTTATCTTCCGCCCTACCTGTAACAAATGCTGCCCTACCCCAAATTAGACTCCAGCTACAGGCCCGCAGTAACCTATCAGCATGTTCGGCCAAGCTTACACATAGATATGAGTCAAGTGCGAAAAAATTCAGTTGTCACATATCTCGGTAATAATGCCTCAGAAATGACCTTGGATCCTCGACAACGCTTTGCCAAGCAAATGAAGAACTATTTGGCAATGTCAGACTTGCAATTACCTACTCTCACTCTCACCCACAAGTCCACAAGTTACAATGATACAAATTTCACGGATTTTATCATGCCCGACGGATACAGCAATCATGGTGAGAACAGACACGGACAAGGACAAACACGATCCTCCCGTCACCATAGGTAAAGTCCGTAGAGTCTGTAAAGTCCGTAAAAAGTGGTTTCATTACGAGTAAAATTTGCGTAAAAGTTACGAAACAAAAATCACAAGTTGCGATACGGGAAAATAAAAGAAATACTTCTGGAATAACGTTTTATGGACGACGAAGCAGTGGCTACTGGCTGTGTTTTAAAACGGCCGAGAGACCTTTAAAGACGAGTAGCGAAGTGTTTTTCAGGGGTTCCATCGGATGAGCGATGTATTGATAAATGGATATTATTTGAAAAGGTATGGTATAATTTGAGTCTTTGTAGGAAATATGGAGGATAGAAATAAGGAGTGTCATCTCCGTGTATGAAAATTGTCCGTCGAAAAGCGTTAAATATGAGTGGCGCCACAGTTGCAAAAGGGTAAACTTTCTAACGTGTGTGCGCCAAGATATCACGCACACACACATAAATATGTATACCAATACCCTTTTCCGACACCAGCGCCGCGCCGTTGCGGACGGTTTTTGAACTGTTATTTATGGCATACAGCTGGACACTTTTTATACTATTTCCCCATATGAGATGGTACTCTTTACCTCTACCCTCCATAGTAGGAAAGAATAACGAACATACATACGAACTTTTGGATTTATAATATTATTACGATGGTAAGCGTCATATCTCAAATATATATTTACGCTAAACTACAAGAAATTGATAGTCTTAGGGCCTGTTTCACAATCTCCAGATAAGTTCCCAATAGGCTATCGGCAACATATTTGACAGATACTTGACAGATACTCCATACTCTATCTGTCAAATAAAAATATAGAGCGCTTTATAAGCGTCGTGTTAAAACTCTCTATTTCAACATTATGTGATACTAAACCGTTTTATTTTGAGTGTAACGTGTACCTGAGTGTAACATTTACCCCGGTAAATGAAATTGTTCCCACAGGAGTGAAAAAACTCATACTGGCATGGACCGAAAGGACCTAAATAGATTGGCGCTGTCAAAAAAAGGACATTAATTTAGGGACAAATAGAGCCGCCGGGAAAATCATAAGAAAACTGTTTTCTTAATACAGATCACAGACAATGTTTCTTCGTCTTTTTACATAGTATAAGATAAAGTCGCTTCCGCTGTCTGTTCGTTTAGATTATTTAAACTTGAATAGTTTGGATATCACAGTTGTCACCAATAGGAGTGTTTCAAGAGAAAGGTTATTACTATGTATTATAAATTAATTAATATTATAATACATACGGTTTATCATAATACAAAAATTGTCTTAGATGAGCCACCTGCTCATCTACTTTTCCGATGTAACTTTAAGGCCTTAAGGCCAACATCATAAGTCCTTCCAAAAAAAAAAATACAAAAATTATCAAGTATATAACATGTAATTGTAACATCGTTTCTAATTTAAACAAATTCAAAGATTAAATATATATTGAGGGAGGCTCGAATACCATCAGGGAACAAAAAGTTTTCTGTGTTAACTACAATCTTAAATATATGAATAGTATAAAAAGTAGGTATCAAATATTTCCGTTGTCTGGTACCCGTAACACAAGTTCTTAGAGAACTCACCACGGGTCCAGATTGACGTGGTATAAAAGCGTCCATAGATATTATTTTTATTAGATTATATTATAAATAGTGACAAACGATTTTTTTACAGGAGAAACGAAGAAAGTGAAGCGAAATAGATCAAAGCGACAGTCGCAAATAAAAATAAGAAAACATAAACTGCGCCGCCATTTTGTAAAAAATATAATGCATCTACCACACTCGCGACGTCTGCGTCATAATGTGACCGTAATTACAGGCACAAAGAGGTATCGTGCCTTTGCCCACATCAACCCTTTGTACCAACGTTTAGGAATACATCATGCACGTCACGGTGCTTGATAAAAACTTTGAATGATAAAAAAGAGAGATTCTGTGACACAAATAGCGCTCAAGTGCGAGTTGGATTCATATACGAGTTCCGTACTAAAAATATGTTCTCCTAACGAATCCCTCAAAGATCAAATCAACGAATTTCTCAAAGACACGTATCTTTTTCCCTTTGATCTTTTAATTTTAACTCATTTTTCGTTAGACGAGCGACAGTCTTTGCAATAAGATTCCTTTGGATTCGCTTGATTATAGAACCATGAAAGGGTTACCAGTCAACCAACACGGCGATTCTACCTTGTTTACTTTTATTAGTATTAGTAACCATATGTGAATTCACGCTTCACTGGGTCATTTTTAATTGAAAGCTTTCTAAATAATTCTAGAAATCTCTATATCATTCTAGAATTTTCTAGAACATTCTCGATCGATAAGAACATTGGTATACATATCAAAGCGTTTTAGACCCTTCCAGAAATTTCTAGATCATCCCAGAAATATCTAGAACAAACCAGACCATTTGAGACCAATAATAGTACATTTGACATCTTTCAACCCCCGTATCTTCTACACCCTTATAGTGCACGATGGGAACTTTGTACCCATTGCCAAATTCAATCACTGTTCGTTGACGGTGCGTATTTTTGGCTGCAAAGCGAAATATATGCACATAAACCTCCATTTTTTATAATTCATTTTAAATAATACTATAGTACGATTTTTAATTCGAGTCAGTAAAATGACATGTGCAACTGTCACTTATACAAAAAAGGGTGACCCGCTACAACTAGTACTAGTAACTAGTGACGTTCGGCAATCCATAGACTTAGATATATTTTAGTCATGTTTTATTTTATTAGGTATCAAAGCGTGTTTTATTAGAAATATTTAATACATACCGTATTAACGAATACGATTTTAGGAATATGGGCCTTATCAGCATATTAAAATTTCTCACTACAACATTATACAAAAGCTGGGCAAAAATGTAAAAAGAGATTCAGAGGAATGAACACTAGAAAATCGGAAAAATACAAGTAATTTTATACGTTTTTATTCATTACGGTTTTTATGTTACGACTTTTATGGCATGGTTGATGCACTGTCTCCAATTTTCAGGCCTCACTTCCTTCAAGCCTTCTTCAAATATTTTTTTACGTCTTTTATTTTAAAGTTTTATTGTTCCTGGTGACGTACCCTTTTGATTGAGCCCAAACTAACTCTATTGGGTTGAGCTCACAGTGATAAGGAGGCAGACGCAGGATTGTGACAACGTATTCAGCGGCCAACTCTTCCACAGCATAGCATTCGTGATTAGATTTTTGTAATTTTAATATTTCTATTGATTGAGCCTTTATCACTGTAGGTTGACATTAAATTTGTTTTTCATCCAACCACTAAATAATATCAGCCTTCCGCCAGTTTGAAGTGGGGATACGCTCGACTTTTCTTTAATGGTACGGTGCGTTATCTAATACGAGTACCGCACTTGGCTTTAAATTTGGCAAAATGCTTTTAAGCCATTCCTCAAAATATTTCGAGTATAGAGGAATGGCTTAAAAGGCAATTTGATATTGAATAAAAAAATGCTATCTCGGCTATCTTTTAATAATTGTAAAAATTCTATTCTACCACATCACTATTTATTTGGGACTAAAAACCTGCAACACTGGAAATGTCATTTTGCTGACTACAATTAAAAATCTTACTATAGTAGCATCTCGCAGTTACACCAGCGTACTTCCCGTTCCCGTGGGAGTACGGTGATAAATTATAGCCTATGTGCTATTCTGATGTATAAGCTATATTATTGTAAAGTTTCTTAAAAATCCATTCAGTAGTTTTTACGTGAAAGAGTAACAAACATCCATACTTATAAACTTTTGCGTTTATAATATTAGTAGGACTAGTAGGATATATACGTAAAAACGTATGATTATTTAATATTCGAATCATATAAAATGACTCCGTATCTTGGGGCTTAGAACACCGCACTTGAAACGGAAAAGCGGAATTTTTGGAACGAAGTTCCTTACGGCAGGCTTGGAGGGGATAGGGATTTTGCTGCGCGACCGAACCGAAAAAAATGTGATAGTAAAACCGTAAGAAAAAATCCGTGGAAATAAAACCGTTAAATGAGACGTGCGCAGGCGCGACAGTCGCATACACAAGCGAGTAGTGTATAATAAATACCTTTCTTTTTAGCCGAAGGAACTTCGTTCCTACCTGGTATCCCACGACACCATATTTCTTTTATGTAATCTCTCCATTTTCCTTCGCTTAAAACAAACTAAAATGACACATTATATTACTAGCAGCGTCCCGCGGTTTCATCCACATACTTCCCATTCCCGTGAGGGTACCGGGATCAATTATAGCCTATGTGTTATTCTGAAGTATAAGCTATATTATTATTGAGCTTAATTAAAAACCTTTCAGTAGTATTTGCGGGAAAAAATAACCAACATCCATACAAACTTTCGGGTTTGTAATATTACTAGCGGACTCGACAGACTTCGTTCTGTCAAAACAATTAATTTGCAATAAATAAAATTGCAATCTCAAATTTGAGAAATAAACTATCCTATCTTTTAAGTAGGAGAAAGGCACACATTTTAAAAGAAAAAACATTAAAATCGCTTAAGTGGTTTAGGAGTCCATTGAGGACAAACATTGTGACACGAGATTTATATATATTAAGATTAGGATAGTAGGCGTTTACACTAAACTGCAAGAATTTTGTAGTCTTGTTAATATTATAATCGCGAGAGTTTGAAAAACATATGGATGCATGGATGTTACTCTTTCGCACAAAACGACTAAATGGGTTTTGATGAAACTTTACAATATAGCTCTTCATAACGTCAGAAAACATATAAACTATTATTTATACTCGTACTTCCACAAGAATTGGATCGCGAGTAAAACCGTGGGATGCTGCTAGTAATAAATAACATAAATAATACTAGACCCTTATAAGCCCTCTCTTAGGCTTGCCGAGCTTTCATTTGCTCACGCTAACCAAATACAGGGGGCAAAATACCAGAAATACTCATACTCATACCAGACACCAATTCGACGTCGTATTACCTATAAGATATCTGTGAAGATTGTATTAAAAAATATGTTATCACTGAAAACGTGAAAAATCTGAAAATGTTAAAAATATAGATTTTTATAATATTAGAATTTCTATAATATTAGAATTTTATTCTGGCGGGAGGGATGCGCTGTGACGTGCTCCCGTCTACATGGTACCACTATCTTGCTTATTTCTGCCGTCAAACAGCTTTGCTGTGTTAAGAGAAGGGCAGGACAGGCAATGGACTGGCGTCAACTTATCAGTTCGCACGTCTGCTAATTTTTCTATACAACTGACATAATTTTAATTCTTCGTACTATGTCCGCATTTGTTTTCCTACAAGCACTTTTTCAGGACTGCTGGCAGAAATATCTACAAGAGATAAGCACACCTGTGTATTAATGTATGTTGTTTTGTTAAATATTGAAAGGCGTCAGTGTCACGCGGCTCAACGTCACGGCATTCAAATCAATTTTACAATCCAGGCAAGTCATTGGATATTTCATATCACATAGAGCATATCAACAGACATAAGGTCCAGACAGGCAAAATTGTTTCGCGAAAGTGTGCAAGTACTGTCTACAATAAAGCTGAAACGTTTGTTTGTTTGGACCCACCAATCGAATTCAGCGAATTGTTTTTGCGTTTGATAATCCAATTTTTACGATGAAAAGTTAAATATTCTTTATTCGGATAAGTTCTTTTTTATTGTAGGGCAAGTAAAACCGCAGGCTACAAGCTAGTTTAATATAATTGAGGCCTGTGCCCCGAAGCCCTGAACAGACACTTGATTCAGACACGTAACAACAAAGACACACAACAACATAAAGGAACAAAAAGCGTTTCATTTTTCCCGAGTGTGTTTGAGTTACGTTTGTAGTTTCAAATTATTTTTGGCTTAAAAACTCCTAGTGAAACTGAAAATGATGCCAGCGGGAAAAAGCCTTACCGCTTACGTCACGATGGAAATAAAAGTGACTTTTTTTCACTTAGGAAATTCCGTTTTAATTGTTATAATACTAATACTAATTGTTATAATATAAACCCTTCATGTCCCACTGCTGGGCACGGGTCTCCTCCTCGAAATCAGGCGAGGAGGGTAATGGGCCAATAGTTCACCGCGCTGGCCCAGTGCGGGTCAACTTCACATACCTTCAAAGACTTTCAATCTCATCGAGCATGCAGGTTTCCTTACGATGTTTTCCTTCACCGGTGAGCGAGCAATGGTCTCGCGTTTAGGGTGCACTTAGAAATTTAGAAATACCCATTTCAAGGCACATACGGGGGAGTCAGGATCGAACCCAGAACCTCTCGCATAAGAGGCCGAGTCCATCCACCACTGGACCATCATCGCTCCTAAAATACTAAAATGTCAAAACGATACTAAAATATAAAAACAGGAATTCAAGAGCTCAATTAAAGGAGACGGTCCAAAATTGTATGGGACGTTGGTGTACTTTTGTACACATAAGATATGAAGGAAAAAAATATTCAAATAGTTTTAATTTGTTCAAATCCATAAATTCTTTACAATTTCAGCGGAAGCATAATTTAATATTTACAAGATATGCAACTCTACGTGATATAACAATGGCGTATGTATATTTTCTTTTGCGTTTGGCAATAAATCCATGTTTTAATAAAACGGCCAAATCGTTAAATATATTCACAAAAACGCTAGAAACACATTCACGAGTTAACAACTGTACAACAAAGCTTGAAATAAATTCAACAAATTACAAAATTAACATGAGTGACGCCATTTGTCGAAAATGACGTTTAAGTAATAGCCGCCATCTTTGTGTGGAATAGCTAATATTTGAAAAACTTGATAAATATTTTATTTTTTTGCACGTAACTTATTACGATAAACCAATTTATTTTATTTTTAATGAAATCTATGTATTTTTCTTTATTTATAGTATACTGTACAAGACCACACCAGAAATGGACCGTCTCCTTTTGAAGTGAAAACTTCAATATAGATTTCTGTAGGCTGCAAATGAAACTGAACCGTCACGCTCTGAAGTGAAAGGCTCGATCGGGTGAACTCGGGAGTCGGGACCCCGGAGTGTGCCTTCTTATGAGCTTTACCTGTTTGTATGTTTGTAACCTACTCCTTTGGACGCGACTATAACGGCCAGATTTCGTTCAAACTTTGTAGATCTGTCGAGGACCAATAGCAATATACTAATTCGATAAGATTATTCCAATCTTTTTAATTTTCAAAAGCGTTTTTTTTATATATTTTTTTTTATTAAAGTCTGAAACTGTGTCAAGCTTATTAATAGTCTTATCGTGTTTCTCTCATGTTAATGAAAATATTGAAACAAGAACTAAAATAGGAATTTATCTCCACCGTTTTTTAAATTTATTGCGGGCATAATATTATGTACTAGCCGGAGGGGAGTATATTATGGAGAAGTTCAAAAGAGTAAATGAGTAATTATTTATGAGTATACAATATGTTATACACGACTGTACATCAAATAAAACGTTACCCAATAAAAGCCGCCGACAATGTCAGACACATAAACGACCTGTTTTTAAACCATAAAAGAATATAAAAAAAACATCTATGCGAATTTTTTGTAAAAAAATGCCTTTGAAAAATTAATTCATAATTTGTGATTTTCATCAACACTAATAATAATTAACAAAAAACGCCGCTTTCCAAGGGACTATAAAATATTTTTTACTAACTCCGCTACGTGACATAGTAAATTATAGCATACGTCTTATTCTGATGAGTAAGTTATATCATTTAAAATATCATCAAAATCAAACAAACAAACATCCAAACTTAAAACACTTGCTCCTTTTAAATATTATTATTTAGATGGTAGCGAAGCCCGCGATGGTCTCGCGCTTAGGGTGCACTTAGAAATTTAGTAAAACCCATTTCAAGGCACCCAAAGGGAGGGAGGCTCTGGATCGACCACGGACCCTCTCGCCAAAGAGGCCAAACCCATACCCACTGGACCATGGTCGCCCTATCTAATCTAGAGTACTACAAGATTATACGAGTTTTAGAACAATATAAGTGCCTAGTAAACTACAAACGTTATTTAAATTTTAAGAGAAACAGTTTATATTGTAATTTCTTTACATAGGCTTGACATAGAAAAAAATATTTAAAAGCCAACACTGATTTGTCGGGTAGGCTAGACACTCAAGTGGCTGGTAAAGCTAGCTATATAATACCAGGCTCAATAGCGTACTTCAGATGCCCATTTCCACTTCACTGAGAGACTAATTATGGCGATGAACCTTTGTGTAGATTGTAATTATATTCACTTCAAAGAAAGAGAATCAAAAAGTGTCAGCAAATAATTAGATATCCTTGTTATTCAAAGTACGCAATTAATTGGAGAGAAGAGACCATCTTTTTAACCTAATTTTATAATTCAATAGATTCAATCAAGATTCCGCGTCAGCTTTTCTTGTATAAAAATTAAGGAAAGATTGGCGCTTAAAAACACTTACAGGAAATTGGTTCCATCAATTTCCGACGGCCATTTTTTATTTTATTTTTGACAGCTCTATTTTTTATTTCATATAACGTACAAATAGATAAAAAGGGATTTGCCACCGCAATGTCAAATCATGTAGGTTCCTAATTTACTTAGTAAAACTGGGGTCATATTTAATGCACCCCTGAGGGCTTAATATTATATTAAATTTGTGGCATTGTATGTGCGGTTACAGTCGGCTTAATAATTTTCGCAATAAATTTCAACTGAAGTATGCTATTACACCGGCGAAATTAAATCAAGAGACACGAAATCTCACGTCTCGGCTTATTCGTCCATTCCAACGTGGAGTCCTCGAAATCAGACGAGGTAAAAGGCTAGGAAACTTTGTTATGCAAATGACGATCATATGGCTGGCCTTTTGATCTAGTGGCTAGATTTCCCGACTACTAAACCAGAAGGTCGTGGGTTCAATCTCTACCAAGAACAACAGCTAGTGTGATGAGCATGATGATCTGGGGGCCTAGCCAAAATCCATTACGAAAACGACAGCGACGATCGTTCGTCCGTTCGAAGTTGTGATTGGCTAAAACACGTCGTCGATTGAACGATCGAGCGATCGACGACGTAATTTAGCCAATCACAACTTCGAACGGACGAACGATCGTCGCTGTCGTTTTCGTAATGGCATTTTGGCTAGGCCCCCTGTAGTGTCGTAAATATCTATGTGTATCTGTAATAATATGAATGTCCGCCGATAGACACCTTAAAAAAACGACAAAACAGCTGATCCCCAGTTGATTCGCAACGAACTAGCTTCGTCACTGCACGGTTCGTCCCACCTAGTTCAAAGATTATGCTAGAATAATTTTAAATAACTAAATAACGCGGATTCGTCCGTGTAGAGCTGAAGTGCTTCGTGACTTAAAATGAAGATTTACTTAAAATTCATTGCATTCGTGTGAATTTTAAGTGCTTATTTTACTCCAAAATAACGAGACTGGGGTATTTTACACGATGCGGTCGGCATGGCGATTATTAAGGGAAGGCTATATTCCTTACGATGAGACCATTAGGCAAAGCAACTTTATTAAAACTATTAAAAACGGGAAATTTTCCATATTTTTGTCTTTATTTTGCGGAACTCGATATTTTGACATTGTCTATCATGATTGTCTATATCAGATGTCTCGTGGACAATGTTGAAATATCGAGCTCCGCGAAGAAAAGCTATAATTTATCATTGGCAAATCCTCACGGGAGATCTTATACAAGAAGAAGAAGAAGATAAAGTTAAAAAACATGACTAATATCCCGTTTTGAATAGTTTTATAAATAAATGTATCTTTGCCCGGGGCCCATTCATTCCGAATTTCCGATGACATGCAATCAAAGATATTTTTAGCACTTTGTGGTTCTTCTGACTTTGGAGCCTCATATTAATGTGTAGCGGACAAATGAGTGCCACAATCCTGAATCGCTATCAGAATTCCAGCATCCATCATATATTCAACACCTGATACGATAGCTACTGGGCTTCGGCTAGACCGAGCAAACCACCTCGCTCTGTCGGAGATAACCCTTTGGGGCCCTTCACATAATACCACAGATGCTTAGGACGAATTACGGTAGGATAATGTATTTTGCGGTAGTTACGACCTTGATTAGATCGATAACTAGCACATTAAAACGTGAAGTTAAGATGCTGCCATGCTGCTTTGCAGCTGACTTGGGCCAGTACGACCGTGGTGGTACTTCTCGTTTACAATACCGGCGTAAAGTGACAGCTATGCTGTAGCTTATCGTGCAGTTTGTAAGTTTCCGATGACCCATGGGATGAGGAGGGATGTGGAGAGCAATGTATCTGTATAATTGGTTGTGCGGTATATACGGGCATCAGTAGTCAACCATAAGAGCGGTTTCGCACTACGTCCGATCTGTATCCCTTTCGAATCCGAATAGTGGGTAAGAAATATCCGAATTCAATCCGACCATGACATAAAATAATACGTGCACTTTAATTAATAAAAAAATACAACGGTACGAAATTTTCACAACCGTATTTATTCGGATCTCGGCGCAATGTTCAGCTAAAAGCAAAAACCGCTACAATAAAACCTATTTCTGCGGGATCACCCGAATAAGTTTCGGGCATTACAACTGTAACAACACCCTTTTTCGTGTAATTTACGATAAGGACCATTTCCCCGGTACGGAACCCAAATGATTATTAAATTAAAGTGAATTTATAACTCTCCGAAGGCGGTCGGATCGGCTTTAGCGGTCACGAGGTCGCCATATCTTGCCTAATCGGATTATTTCTGTAAAGGCATGTTAAGCATGAAATCTATAAAAAAATACATATTTTTACACGGTGTTTACGTACTTACGTAATGAGGTAGGTAAGTTATAGGCAAAATAGTTTTTATGATTAACACCCGACACGTACAGTATTTTATCTTACCGCCAAATGTTGCTTGTCTGTGGCACCGTAGTTCACAGAGCGAACAAATAATATATTTACATAAAAACTGACTAAATGCACAGCGGATGAAGGGTTCTGTACCACAAATACATTACGTCATATACAACATAATATAACTTATAGACACTTTGACAAAAATAAATTGTACTAGCTGTTGCGCGCGGCTTCGCTCGCGTTAAATTCGGAGTAGCGCATTTCTTTACGTACATATAGTAAACACAGACAGATTTTTTTGAACTACCCTGCGAACTTTCATCTCCTATTTCATGCCCATATAGGTAACTTAAATAAAAAAATAATATCAGTGACAGTTTTGCTAAAGTGGTCAATATGGGATTATGTCATTGCATTTTAATGGCTGCGATTTGTCTGTCAGCACCATTAGAATTTAACAAAATACTCGACAATATATGTTGTTGACTCGAAATCTTTAATTTTTTATGTTTTATTATACAGGTAAGGTTTTGATCGAGTCTATCGTACCCCTGCACGAAATCACTACATATTATAAAACAAAGTCGCTTTTTCTGTCCCTATATCCCTTTGTACGCTTAAATCTTTAAAACTACGCAACGGATTTTGATGCGGTTTTCTTTAATGGATAGGACAATTCAAGAGGAAGGTTTATGTACATAATTTACTAAGTTTCTATATACATTGGCTAAGATATAACAATAATTGTTGGAGGTGTCGGAAAAAAATTGGCCGTCTGGGAGTTTCCAACGAAAACGCTGCCTAAACCCTTTGAGATATATCAAAATAATGTATGGTGGAATTGTGTGTCTTAAATAGGTCTACAAAAAAGTCCGCGATGGCATATGTCTATCTCTTAGGGACATCATACTATATCCATTTAATACTTAAAAAAATGGACAATTTTAACGCGATAATTTGAAAGTCATTTACAAAAATACGGTATGAATCGTTATCATTTTAAATCAGTTAATTAGCTGGAGCACATAATGAAGATTATTTTTACCCTTTACATCATGCAAATTAAATGAATACTTTAGAAGATATGGCAATATCAAAATAATACGCAAGAAAATAAATCGTGTTGCCGTGATTTGAGAGGGCAGTGTAATATGTAATAGTATCCTAAATAGTAAATATGCATGCAGAAAGTCTGCATAGGAATATATGTCTTTATGTTCAAGATAACATATATCCATTTTAATACAAAAACTTATTCATTATTGAAATGGAAAATGATCATCGTCAGACATGATGAATCCGTAAACCTAAGTTCACGCGGGCGAAGCTGCGGGCAACAGCTAGTTATTAATATAGAGAAGAGAAGAAGATAAGCGTCCATTCAACTCAGAAGACTATCTTAATCGGTGTGGGATGGAACGAACTATGTGGGACAACCTTTATTTGTAACATTTATTTTTAGTCTTTTTAAGCACTGCACGACATTACTTTTGACGTAACAACGTCTAAAAACTCCATATTACAGGCAGCATGCACGAAATTGATGACGTCATGTAGCGTTCCGAATTTACAGACAACCATTTTCTTATGTCAAATTTCGTGATTCTAGGTCAACTACTATATGGGTTTTCGTCTCAATACATAAAAGTAAATCAAGTTACATTTAGGTACTACTTTATGCGAAAACCTAAATTTGGCCATATCTTTTACCGTGTTGATTTGGGACCTTAATTTATAATCACCTAATAGGGACTATAATAGACCTGAGTATCTGGTATATATTTAAATCTACTAGGGCTACCCGCTCCTGAGAAAATTGGTAATGACAGGCAACCTGTGTGGCTGACAAGGTTGTTTTCCTCAGATGAGCTAACAAATTTGTATTGATCCAGGCAAGGTATAGCTAGTAAATAAAAAATACCAGAGCGAATAACAAACACGTCAAAATTCGCCAATATTTTGTATCTATAGTCCTCGCCACTTTTAAAGTCCTGCGACTAATGGCCGAACTAAATTTGACAACATTGACATCTTGTCGTCTGTCTGGAGTAAGAAGTTGTGTTTAAATTGTTTTACGTGAAATATAGAGCATATAATATAAAGTGAGGTGTAAAAAGTGAAGGCCGTAAAATGATCGTTAAAGTGAAATAATTTTGTGAATTAGAAAGTAAAAATAAAAAACAAATAACCCCGTTGAATAAAATGTTTATAAATGTCACTGCCATGACAGGTAAATTTTAGAGATCTGGCATCTCTAAAATTTACCTGTCACTTATTTTTGCCTAATTTATGGTTAAAATATTATCATTAACTCTATACCTACATTTATCTTATGATATTTTATATGAATATAAATACAAGGTAAAAGAATTAAATCCTTGCTCAGATGAATTATGTTTTCAGGTGTTTCTGTAAAAAAGGTCGAATAACAAAAGAAGTAACAATGGCAGCAATTAAACTTCGTGATTCGCCCTTCGAGATTACAAGTATTCACAAGTAGTACCACGCGTACGTGCTGCCATCATACACACTTTTAAAGCAACTCTGGATAAAGAAAACTTGTTTTCTCCCCACTCACGCCTTCCTTAACAGCCCGTCGTCGTCTGCAGTCTCATACACGTTTTGTGTGCCGGCCATCGCACACGCATTTTTCTTTCTAAGTGAAGTTAGCATACTGAAAGTTCGTAGCTGTGTCACTATAGAATATTAGACATGGAAAAACGCAAGAATTACGATGAAAAGGAAAAATAAAGGATTGGAACGAAAAATGGCTAGAGATCGCAAAATAGGTCTCCATAGTTTTATTCGTCATGCTCAAAATAATAACACGAGCGAATACAATAAATGAAGGTAAATCAAAAATTATTTATTCAGTTAATATTATCTTTTGTAATTTTTTTTTTTTCTTCTTAATGCGATATTGAGATTGATCTGAAAAATTATTACCCACTAACAAAAAAAACAAAAAAAAAAAAAAAAAAACAGCCTAGAAGGTTGTGTCGTGAATACATTAGACGTTTTTTAGAGTACAGCCCGTGATACTGTATCACAGAAACTATGCAAAACAGTAACGATCATTGACAAGATGAGCTTACATAACCACACTTAACAATCATGGAGTTATTTTTCTGGACTAGGCGTTGTGGTTTTTATTGATGCACTTTATTCTAGAACGCACTCGTGAGATTGTTCGTGAGCCCAAATCCGTGAGATTGTGTCGTGAACACAAATCCGTGAGATTGTGCCCTGAACACAAAATCCGTGAGACTGCGTCGTGAATACACTGGATGTTTTTTCGAAGTGCAGCCAGCCCATGAGGCTGTATCACAAAAATGATACCAAGCATTAACGATCGTTGACAAAGATGAGCTTACATAACCACACTCAACAATAATGGAGTTATTTTTCTGGACTGGGCGTTGTGTGGTTTTTTATTGATGCACTTTATTCTAGAACGCACTCGTGAGATTGTTCGTGAGCCCAAATCCGTGAGATTGTGTCGTGAACACAAATCCGTGAGATTGTGCCCTGAACACAAAATCCGTGAGACTGCGTCGTGAATACATTGGATGTTTTTTAGAGTACAGCCCGTGAGACTGTATCACAAAAACTATACTAGAAGCTAATGATCATCGACAAAGATGGAATTAACAGTATTTAATATTTATATATTTTTTTTTTTGATACCCTCAATCTGTTGAGTAGTAGTGGGTAATAATCTTTCAAATTTATCTCGCGTCTGAAGATCAGCACCCTATCCTGGCTATCCTTGGCATCAAGGCTATGAGCCAAAAAATCAGAGAAACATTGGGGACTAATAGGTACATAAATACAGCTAGAGCCGATAAGCCTATATTAAGGTAAATTACATTAGAGAAGATATTAAAGACATTTTGGAAAATGTTTAAAAGGCATAACATGTTATTAGAAAATCCACTAGCTGTTGCCATGTACGGTGTGACTCAAATTCTAACCTCATAATTAATGATCTTCATGTCTCGCAACAATGGCGATAATCAATAAAAAATATCGAGTGAGGTAAGTCGTTTTTTATGCTATGTTGACTATATGGGAATACTTTAACGGCTTCTCTAGACAAGAGCGTAGAAGATAACGAAGTATCTTAAACGGGACCAGCTCAGCTTTTTCGGAGGAGATTTACAAGAAAAGTTGACATCTATAAAAGCCATTTCTTACGACTGACGCAGAGTAGGTCTGCTATAACAAAGACTAGGTCGCTAACGACCACGAGTCGTAACTAACTTTTCCACCTCTAGTACAGGTTAGGCTTTAAACTTGGGTAAGAGCCGCCACCGACTCCGGGTGCTCGGTACACGCAACCGAATCCGAGCTAATCTCGCCGGCTGGCGGTGCCAGCAACAGCCAGCAGCGGAGCGGCGCCAGAACAACAAGCGGACACCGGTGCTGAAAAAAGCGGCGGTTTCATGTGGATCGGTAGATGGCGCTCCTGACCAACACCCGCTGGAAGCAGGTAGACTTAAATTTTTTAAATAAGGCGTAGGCGCAGATATTGATTCTTGATATTGCCTTGAGTACAAGGTTTACGTATACCTTTTCTTTCTGCTGTTACCCAGACTAACATACCAGTCAATAGACCCACAAATATTGCGTATGACAGGGAAATGACTAGGGAAATAAATTATTTACTTTCATTAGATGCGATACATGAATGTAAACCATGTTCTGGTCAATTTATATGGCATATTTCTTATAAAAAAAGAGTAATCGAAATAATGGTTTATTTCAACTGATGTATATCCGCGCCACACTTTCAAACTTGATTATAGAACAGCTTTAAAACTTATTTCTAATAATTGTCAAATGTCAAATGTGCATAAACATGCCAAAATTTTTTCTATAGCTATTCATAATCAGCACAGATTTATTAATATATATTTATAAATCTGTGATAATCAGTGTAACAAATACTTGCGTTTTCAGTGGTTAAAAAGGATCAATGAGTCGCCTTACATTTTACAGAAATCATGCAACCAGCTTGTGCAATTTTTACGTAACCAGGACTTATTATATCTATTTTTTAGACAAACAAAAATAAGCAAGAGCCTCTACGATTTATTTATTTAACGACCTCTATGGCTTGAGCAACGCGCTTACCATTGAGTTAGCGGGTTGCACGGAAGGTGGAGTTAGAGGGTTTGATTCCCGCCTGGGAATAAAGAGTTTTTTGTATTCCTGGGTCATGGATGTGAAAATCTTGCATATCTTATGTATATTAAAAAGTATAAGATATGTTTCGTTGTCCGAAATACGTACCTTGACAACTTAGCGTGGAACAAGATTAACGTGGTGTAAAAGCGCCCATAGATATTACTACAATAATAATAATAATTATATTATTAATAATCTAGTTTAAACATTTTTTAAGAGACTAAAGAAATTGCGACGCTTTACGCACTTGATAGAATCACTAATATCGGTTTGTTTAACATTACAATATGGCTGGTTATATACAAAAAACTTATGGGTTAATTTATCTTTATTTACAAGAAAATGATTACGACCAATATATCTATTTACCAATATGTTTATTTACGATTTCCACTATTAGATTAATAATAATGATGAATGTTTTAGCCCATACGGTTAGGCGTTTGTCGAACGGCATTATTTTCTGACTAGTCTCGTACAGGTACAGGGGATGAAATAGCTATTCTTAAGCAGGATTCTACCATCACATCGATTACTTATAGCTAAAGGTGCATTTTGTTGTCGCATAGTAATTCGGAATCAGTAGATTATGCAAGACATAAAATTAAACGTTCCGTTGAGAATTGACAACTCCACTGCTATATACATAAACAAATAATATTTATGTAAATAGGATGATATTAACCGACACACTTGAAGTGGTATCAAAAGGGTCTATATCTATATGATAATGTGTTCGCATCCTACGTTAGCTCACAAGACAACTATGAGGCCGACGCAGAATCCCGTTTGCGTTAATTCTGATATAGAATAGGAGTTAGCCGACTATGCTTTTCAAAATTTAATAATTTCGAAAAACCTGAAGTAGATATTCTTGCCAGCTGGTTAGCAAATCAAATCACGATATCATTTTTCATAGGTCAAAGTCAAAGTCAAAATTTTTATTCAAAATAGTACAATCAAAGTATCTTTTTGAAAGTCAATTGAGTCTACCACCGGTTCCAAAGCAAGCCCACTGAGAAGAACCGGCGAAACAAACTCAGTGGAACTAATCTTTTCAAAAACGTGACGACTTGTACTCTTAAAAAGTAGTCAAAGTAAAAAATAAATAAAATATAAGTCTTCGGGAGTCGTAATTGTACCTGATAGTCTAGCCAGCCTTTTTTACAGAACATAAGGATTATCAGGGCAGCATTCGCAGGCCCCGAAACGCCGTCGAATACAACTGATATTAATAATATTAATAATAATATTTTTACTATAAATTTTGTGAGTATCTTATATGCATAAAGATAATAATAATAAACATTTATTAAGGGTTAAGTAATGTTATTTTGGCGTCTATTATGGATAATACCATAAGACAATATCTGTCCTTGTTTCTATCAATGGTACAATTTTTTATCGTCAATAATATACATTTTATAGGATTAGGATTGATAACTAATAGTTAATTTTTAAATTATTCCCCATTAACTTCGTTAAATGAGCTTTAGCACTAATTGTATTCAAATAATACGATTTGAAAATGTAATATCAAATATTGTAAACGATTTAAGAATTATTTTATGAAAATAGTACGCAGTATATATGACTAAGCACTCCGCGTCCAAAATATTATAATACAACTGAAAAATTGTGCTCTTTTTTTTAATATTAAGTATGGGTATCGTGTTCAAATATTCTTAATTTCAATTATCAAATAATATTCAAAATTAAAAAAATTTTATATTATAAAATCTGGGTTTATTAGAACTCAACCAATTTTAAATATACATTAATATGAGACGCCTTCTATTTACCTTACTAGGACCTTAGATTATTATTTGAAAATGTCTTCTGAGAGAATGCCTTTCAAATGTTATTTACCCTTTGTTAGTTTTTCAGGAAACTTTTGAGCCTGTAAGTTCACAGATTTTTAGCCGATGAATAAAAGCTACCGTCCAGGATAGTGGGCGACATAGTACGAGACATGCAGCTACTTGATCTGTTGCCGCATGACTGGTATCAACATGGATGTTATCAAACGAACCGCTGGATGGATTAGATGTCACAAACTTAAGTCAAATTTTAAAACTGAGAAGTAACTACTGGTATCAAAACATTTGATTCCTTTTCTCACTTTCCTTGTAGGTTGGGGTTTTTTCAACTTCTATTGGTAAACGTCAATTCTAATGTATGTATTATATATATACACAATATATAGATTTTATTTACTATATGAAACATATTTTCCGATTATTTTAATAAAAGCCTTGTAATATTATCTAAAAAACTGTTGTTATAATATTACCTAACTACACTAGTGTTTTCACTGGTGTAGTGAGCTATTTCGTAGTTCTCTAAACAACTACTTGTGAATACTTGTAATCTCGAAGGGCGAATCACGAAGTTTAATAGAGAATCAAACGAACTTACCTGTAAGTGAAGTTCGATGATTATTAAACGAGTGATTCGCCCAAGAGATTACAAACCCTCCCAAACCCTAATTACATACATATTATTTATATTGATGTAATGCCCTTTCGAAATAGCTAACAGGAAAGCCGTACACGACAGAAACGTGTATGAGACTGCAGACGACGACGGGCTGTTAAGGAAGGCGTGAGTGGGGAGAAAACAAGTTTTCTTTATCCAGAGTTGCTTTAAAAGTGTGTATGATGGCAGCACGTACGCGTGGTACTACTTGTGAATACTTGTAATCTCTTGGGCGAATCACTCGTTTAATAATCATCGAACTTCACTTACAGGTAAGTTCGTTTGATTCTCTATTACTTCTGAGAAAATCGTCACTCCTGGCAAAAGCCGAACACATCCGAAGAAGCTTGTTTTAGATGAATTCTACTAATCGGTTATACGTAAAAATACGAATGAAATATTTACAAAAAAAAATGTTTTATTTTACTAAAACCTGGCAGGGAGATTTTTATTTTGCTGCTATAATTATTTTTGTCATTATTATCATCATCAGTCTTTATCAATGCACTACTAACCATAGGCCCTATAATTATTTTTTTTTATTGTACTAGACTTGGTGGAAAATCATTACAATAGAAATTGGCAACATTGAGTTATGAGATCGCAGCGCCGCATCTATCGGACTTCTAAAGTGGCGATGACTCTATAATAACTAATATATAATAAGAAAATATGTCAATATTGGCGCCAAGAAAGTTTTATCATTCATGCCACAGATTATCAACAGCTTTCATTTGTCTATGGTCACTCAAGTGTAAAAGCACGGAAATGAATACACGACAATTCAAACAATATTAGTCAAAGGACTTGCCTTCGGCCTTTTTCGGTCAACGATCTTTGAAATCGTTTTCGAATGAATAAAAGTGTCGGAAAAAAAAGGTAAAAAATTGCGTCATAAAATGAAATTAATTTTAAAATATATAATTATCTATAATGTTATTGTAATATCAATAATATAAAATATAAATCGTATGATTTCAAACGAAACAGATTCAATTTAAAATAGATATTATAGATCTGAAAGAAGACTCAGCATCTAATTACTGACAGAATTGAATTTAATTAAGACATTAGTGAACATTATTTGAATTTATTATTCTCATTGTGTTAAATATCATAAATAAGGCCCCGTTCACACGAGCGCTTTTTAAGCGTCTCTTTAAATTCCGACGTTAGCGCGAGTTGCGAGGTCCGTTGATTTAACGTCAAACTATTGACGTCGAATATCCATTAGTACTCGATAAAAGAGCATTGGGCTTTTAAAACGCCTGCTTGTGAACATATACATGGGTATCCATTTGTCTCGATCAAACGCTTTTTTAACTTACGCCGGCACGTCATCCAATTCGCGCGAAAATATCAAATCAAATGATCGCCTTCGCTTCCTTTCGTGCCGCTCGGCACCGCACTCCACGTGCGTTTGTTCACGTAGGACACTTCGATAGGTTTTGAGTGCTTGTTGTTTTCGCGCAGCGCCGCGCCGCTTTTCGTTCACTTCCAGAGCGCTTACGCAGGACGTCGTCTGATATTTTCGCGCAAATGGAAAACTTGCCGGCGTCGGTGACTGCTGAGAGAGCGTGCACGTAGGACATAGCCGCCGCGTCGCACCGCATTGCATTGAATTCGCGTCTCACCGCTTCATAATCGCGTTCCGCTTTGCACCGTCTACGTACAAGACGTAGGATTAGATTGCAGCATGACGAATTTTATAAATAAGAAGATCATTACAAACACTTCTGAATGTCCGCTTCTAGACAATCACAAGAGTTCAATAACCGCCAAAACGGCGGATAAGTCTGTTTACTTGGTTGTTGATAACTCTACTGATCCGATTTTAATGGTTTTTGCGCTGATTAAAGCTACACTCTTAGGAATAATTCAGAAATTAAAAATGGCGGGAAACAAGACAAATTTCTGCTTTGCTTCCATGTTTTGTGGTAATTTCAACACAACAGCCGACCGATGCCGAGCTGAGGCGTAAATGGGAATCCACTTAGCTAATTGCACTCGATGGTAATTTCTCTGTAACAATGACAAGGCCCCTTGTCAAACAGACGGAGCGGTCGTTACATATTCATCGCCAAATATGTTTCTCTCGTCAAATCAATCCGTCAAGAAGCTCAAAAGCTTTGCGATGGGCTTACATTTTTTTATTCGGGCAAAGCCTTACACTCCTACTGCTTTGTTTTCTTATATTTACGCGAATTTCACTCATTATAGTGAAACAATTTTTAAGGATTTTATTGCGGTAAAATCTGTAAAAGTTGTTTCATTTTAGCTGCTACTTTTGTATAACTCCTTTGGCATCAAGTATACTCTATTTCTTCCAATAAAAGTGGGCAACCCTAGTCTTATTGTCTCGGTGCTTTATACTGTCCAAGCCTTCTCTTCTGAATACAGAATGTATTTCATAGAGGGAATAAGCATGACATGCATGCATACAAGCACGTGGTATAGTTCGGCCTGCTGGTCAGTGGTCATATACCAATAGTCACTTTGCACAGCGTTCGCGAGTTCGAATCCTTCTAGAAGCAGGTAAACTGCATGATGAACATAAATGTCTGTACCGGGACCGGTAGTAAGTCGTATTGAGATTTTCCAGCTTACATTTCAGGATAGGCATAACTAAACGCATAAATGAAATGATGATCTTCGTGCAGTGTCCGGTCCGTGTTGAATGTGGAAAAGGGTCGGTCGATTTGGCTTTTATTGAGGGTGGCCTATGTTCAAGAGTGGACGGAAAAAGGCTGATGGTGATTATGATAATGGAGATGATTATGAATTATGATGATGATGACAGTAGTGGTGATAATGATGATAAAGTGCCTGGACTGTTCACGGACAAACTTATTATTGATGTTCCCGATCTACTAATTTTTTTCGGTTAAGTATAATATTATCTGCCAATTTGGATATATAAAGAACATAAAAAAAGAAAATTTTATCCAGTAACATTCACAATCATCTTATGTCGCAGCATATTCTTCCCGGAATACACTCAATAAAACAGGAACATGAAATTGAGCTATAGAGTTTCTCAATGTGATATTAAAGTTTTTTTTCTTCCACTTTGGAACGGGCAAAGGAAACGCTGACCTTATTTTCTTTTTGACGTCTTAATAACAAAGGCTCTCAACTTTTAATAACTTGTTTGTTTTGCTTGTGCCATTACCACTTTTTTCAAAAAATATCATTTCCGTCAACATTATCCTCAACTCTGATGTTTGCAGTCTAAATTATGTCACAACGAATTTTAAAATTGACGGTAAAAAAATTGTTGCCAACCCATAAAATAGTTGATATTTTTTATTTGAAAAGGATTTACGAATTACAGAACCGCCATAGCTAAATCAAATAAACAAATAAATATCCATTAATCCATCCATGTTTATTTTTATGTTTTGTAATACTTACTCTATTTCTGTTATTTACATTGTAATTTATATTTAAATAAGCTTTTTCTATATTTCATATTTTTATTTTACAACAGACACGGCAAATATTCAAGTTTGTATCGAAATTGCTCGATTTTCTATGCTATCTTCGGCTTACAGTTTCATCTGATTACGGAGCTTAGAAGTTTCTTGGCGCGAACCAAAGCGACGTTTCGTGCTTCGCATATTGTGTATCTTGTTGTTACATAGACAATGTGAAATATAAAATATTTATGTGTACATATTATCAGCTGTTGAGTTACAGTATAGCATAATATAAATATAAGTTAATTATATTTATATGCATAACAATAGGCTAAATTAAAATCAATTTATCAATAACTAACAAAAATTCAGTCTTAGCCATGGATGTAGTATAATAACAGGATGGCTTACTCGGAAAAAATGTATTTACGAAAGTGAACACTAACTCAACGCATTAAGTATTATATATATTCTAATGGGCATTACACAGATGCTGATCCGAGCCGAGCGGGATAGCAATATGTTAGAAGTGTGTCTCGTTCTTTTATCTTGCCAGCTTAAAAATGTATTTTATTAAAAATTTGGGCTGATCAAAAATTTCATCGAAAAAAATGTCTTTTTAATATTATTTTGACAATTGTATGTCAAGAAATTGTAATTGAATTTATTTATTTAAATATATTTCCAATTCAAAAAGAAAACATAAATTATTATTTTGCTTATTTCTTTTATTTCTTATGGTAGCCCAGTTAAGTGTCATCTTGACATTTTGTATTGTAATGGTTGCTATGGTTACTTAAATAACATAATTAGTAAATCAAACTACTATGGTGACCATGATTTTTTGAAACGAAGTTCCTTACGGCAGGCTTGGAGGGGAATAATAGCAATGCGAAAAGCAATGGTCAGAACGTGAGACAGAGTGACTCCGTACTAAACTTCCTACGTTCCTAATTATTTTAATCAGTTTGAATCCATGGCATCTTTAATTGTTTTGTAATCTTAATTCAAGAATGCGTTATAATGAGAGTAAACCTAAGATTTGCAGTTAATATTTTGGGATGATAATGATAACTCGACCACCTGATGACGGATTCCTGTCAAGTCTGTAGTATGGAAGTATTTGTATTATGTATTTCGTAATCCATCTACTATTCTTCAGATTTTAACCATTGCTAATGTTGGTATTTTCATTTGTAAGTATAATACTTGTGTCAGATTGGTTGGATCGGTTCATTGGGGGAGGCCTATGTTCAGCAGAATAACACATAGGCTATTATAATTCGTCCCTGTGCCTACAGGAATAAAAAGTACACGCATGAAGACGCTGGACCTAGCAAGGACTAGACAGTACTGTAATAATAATAATATTGGTGTCATTTCTGCACCCCTAAACAAGTGGCATCCGCGCGGATTCTATTCTTATGCGTTTACTCGCTAACTCATAGGGTTGCTGCAAATTTTTTGAAAAACGTTTATCAAGACACAATGTATATAGTTTTTTTTTTGTAAAAACATCTAAAGACGTATGTAATAAACGCTAAATGAATATAATAGAAAAGAATACTTATTGTACCACACTAGCTTACGACATTTAAAAAAAATCAAGAAATATTATAATAATAATGTTCGTTTTAAACGAAGTACAGAGATTGTTAAACGTTTTTACAACCAAAACTTTATTAATAAACGTTCTTCAAAAATTTTGCAGCAACCCTATGAGTTAGCGAGTAAACGCAAAGGAATAGAATCGGCGCGTATGCCACTTGTCTTGGGGTGCTGCACTTCTAACGCAATAAAGGCTTCCCAATTCCACACTTTCAATCAGATATAACATCTTTTGTGATGACAACTAACAAAAAAGACCAGTTTACCTTCACGTTTACATAAAATATTTTTAATTAATACAAACTTAATATTGGTAAAGGACATTGTTTCGTAAGATTGCGCGGCTCTGAGATTCGGCGAAAAGTTAAATTGAATTCTGCGAGTTATTACAAAAGTATAATTTGTTTAGGCCTTTGTGTCATTCATTGTAAATCAATCACTTGACATCTGGTGGTCAGGTGGGTAGAGATCTTGGATTCTAATCTCGCCGAGAGTCTGAATTTTCATTTTACTTCCTATTTTAATGATAACAATGATGAATAATTAATTATAACTTCATTTATTCACCTGAGGCAATTCACATTTAACAATTAATATGATTTATTTAGGAAACATCTTCAAGAACAACAGACACTTGTGTCAAATCAACACAAATGTTTATGAACCAATCAGACCACGTAACGTACGACCCAACATCGTACCCGTATTACGGACTACGTATATACGTAATAAAATACGATAATCCAACATCAAGATCAATTAAAGAACGCGTTGGCGCGCTGCTCGCTTTAATACGAACGTGAGAGATTTCTTTACGTTACTGAAGAATGGCACTATTGTCAGACCGTACACAGCAGCCAAGTGCCAACATGCACAAACAAACAATGCCATATTACAGATAATAAATAGATAAAATAGAACGGTGTAAGAAAAAAATATAATTTAGTAAAATGTGAAGTATCAACCCTTAAATGTCCCACTGCTGGGCACGGGTCTCGTCCTCGAAATCAGGCGAGAAGGGTAATGGGCCATAATTCACCGATGCGCTGGCCCAGTGCGGGTTGGTTTTTCACATACCTTTATAGACTTTCAATCTCATCAGGCATGCAGGTTTCCTCACGATGTTTTCCTTCAGCGTTATTTCCGGCCTTGTCGTGGCGGTGGAGCGCAGTAGCCTAGGGTGAGCCAGCACCTTGAGCGAAGCGAATTGAGCCTGTAGTTCTCTTATAAGAGGGGGCAAAAGAGCAGGGCGCAAGGGGTGAGGACGGAACCTCGCCTCATTGTACTGTCCCGACGTTGGGAGGTGTTGTTCTGTGGTGCGGGGCAACTTCTCTGTGGAGGTGGCGCTGGTCCCCTGAGGGTCTGACTAGCCGTCGAGGTGCCCTGTTGCTAGCAGATCCAGGGCACCTCACCAAAGGGGGCATTGGTGGCACTCGCCGGGTTTTAGTGGGTAGAGCTGCGTCCACTTACCAACTTTCGGGCGCAACGAGTCCCAAATAATCGCCTGGGGAGACACACTCCCCTATATGCCTAAGTGCATTTCCCGGCGTTAAAGAAAAAAAAAAAGGGTTGAGAGTGAGCTGTCCACTGAAGTTTTTACTGAATGCATTACTATGGCCGCTATAATAATAACTAAAAGAGCTCCATAAAATGAGGCTCCTTTCACCCGAGCGATTTCATGCTGAGCGTTAAACAAGCGCTTGAACGAGACAAATGGATACCCATATATCGCATATCGCGTTTTTCAAGCGCGGCGCTTTTTAAGCGATGGGTTTGGGATGTTAGATTGAATTGAGCATGTAGGGCTCACAACTTGCGCCAATGTCGGGTTTTAACGCGACGCCTATAAAGTGCTCGAGCGAATAGGGCCTTAATGCGAGCGATTTTAGCAATTTTAATTTGTGAATCAACCTATTATAGTAATAAAATGAAAACCCAGACATTTTTCTGTGTAAGCACAGGTGCTTGACAGTGTATTACCGTCTCGCTCTGTATAAGCCCTCTCAGTCTTGCGTTGCTTAATTAATGGCGCCAAATATCGCAAATTGCTACTCATCCATTAATTTCATGGTACATTTTATCGTGTGTAACATTTATTGACGCGCCCTGGCAGTAACTACTCCAATGCCTTGACTGAAAAGACTATTTATTAATTATTATTAACATGTTAGAGAGCTTACTAATTATGAATGTTTATAACAACATTAAATAAATTACATCTGCACGGACTATTACCTTTTTAACTGGTCCAAGCTCTAAACAACGATATTTTAACATCCCATATTAAATTCGCTTTCTGGCAAACATTTAACATGTCACATGACTGAAGCAAAAGTTGTCTAAAGTTGGCTACAAGCTCGACACTATTTGGTTTAAAATTAGCCAGTTGAAAGCGATGTTGGCAACACTGTTTTATGAAATTCAAAGCTGGGGAATGGCCTTGTATCCAACTATTAGCAAATTCGACCGTATCGACATATTGGGCATAATTTTTAAGAGGGATTTTGGATAATTTTAAAGACCTGTTACACCATTGAAAGCCATTTCAATGGTCCTGTTTCATTGTGACAGCTGATACAGGGTCCATGGTATTAACGTTGGCAGCGTAATGTACGTTTTCTTTTATTTAATAATAATAATATCTATAGACGCTTTTACACCACGTCAATCTGGGGCCATGGTAAGTTTCCGAAGAACTTGTGTTACTGGTACCAGACAACGGAAATAGATATATTTAAGATTTTTATTATATAATACACATATTTAATACAAATCCATGACCCAGGAACAAACTTTTTTGTTCCCTAGCGAAATTCGAACCCTAACCTATTAGCTAACCATTGAGCCACAGAGGTCGCCGTAATTATTTGTCTTCTAGTAATCTGTAGTACTCTAGTAATGTTATTTCAGGACCTTGCAAGTCGCAAGAGTTATCTCCAGGGCAGTATCTAGGGAGGCATCAGAAGATGCGTAGACCCTCATATTCTTCTTACAAATCTCCATAGCGAGACAACGATTCTATCATCCGCCCTGAGAAATTATATTTTATATCATCTATCTCTATCTATCTAATTATATTTTATCTACCTATATGGTGCGATCAGAATGACCTGTCATTTTCAAACATCGAGCAATGAGAAGCAACAGCTTATCAGTAACAGTTCTTCCTTCGCCGATATCGCCGACTCTACGCGACCTGTCTTCGGTTTATTTCAATGTTATACTGGGCCTATTCCTCCGGGGCCACTTTTGTGGCTTGATGTTGCTTCGGCTTCTATCTAGCTTTGCGAAATTATGGACCATCCATTTTTTCGCAAAAAGTTTGTAGTTTGAAGTTTTCCTTCACTGTTGAGCGAACGATAGTCTCGCGTTATTTTGAGTGCACTTAAAAATTTAGAAAATTCCATTTTATAACACCACCGGGGGGTCAGGCCTATTATACACTGGACCATCGATATTATTTGGACCAATAATTCAATTAAAATAAAATAATAATTTCGGGGAGGTGTCCCATACCAATATTATAATATTTATGGTATATGGTGTTGGTTTAGTATTAAACTTCGTGATTCGCCCTTCGAGATTACAAGTATTCACAAGTAGTACCACGCGTACGTGCTGCCATCATACACACTTTTAAAGCAACTCTGGATAAAGGAAACTTGTTTTCTCCCCACTCACGCCTTCCTTAACAGCCCGTCGTCGTCTGCAGTCTCATACACGTTTTGTGTGCCGGCCATCGCACACGCATTTTTCTTTCTAAGTGAAGTTAGTATACTGAAAGTTCGTAGCTGTGTTACTATGGAATAATATTCTGACATGGAAAAACGCAAGAATTACGACGAAAAGGAAAAATAAAGGATTGGAACGAAAAATTGCTGGAGATCGCAAAATATGTCTCCGTAGTTTTATTCGTCATGCTCAAAATAATAACACGAGCGAATACAATAAATGAAGGTAAATCAAAAATTATTTATTCAGTTAATATTATCTTTTGTTATTTTTGTTTCTTCTTAATGCGATATTGAGATTGATCTGAAAAATTATTACCCACTAAAAAAAAAAAAAAAAAACTGCCTAGAAGGTTGTGTCGTGAATACATTAGATGTTTTTTAGTGTACAGCCCGTGATACTATATCACAGAAACTATACCAAACACTAACGATCGTTGACAAGAAGAGCTTACATAACCACAATTAACAATAATGGAGTTATTTTTCTGGACTGGACGTTGTGTGGTTTATTTGACGCACTTTATTCTAGAACGCACTCGTGAGATTGTTCGTGAGCCCAAATCCGTGAGATTGTGTCGTGAACACAAATCCGTGAGATTGTGCCCTGAACACAAAATCCGTGAGACTGCGTCGTGAATACACTGGATGTTTTTTCGAAGTGCAGCCAGCCCATGAGGCTGTATCACAAAAATGATACCAAGCATTAACGATCGTTGACAAAGATGAGCTTACATAACCACACTCAACAATAATGGAGTTATTTTTCTGGACTGGGCGTTGTGTGGTTTTTTATTGATGCACTTTATTCTAGAACGCACTCGTGAGATTGTTCGTGAGCCCAAATCCGTGAGATTGTGTCGTGAACACAAATCCGTGAGATTGTGCCCTGAACACAAAATCCGTGAGACTGCGTCGTGAATACATTGGATGTTTTTTAGAGTACAGCCCGTGAGACTGTATCACAAAAACTATACTAGAAGCTAATGATCATCGACAAAGATGGAATTAACAGTATTTAATATTTATATTTTTTTTGATACCCTCAATCTGTTGAGTAGTAGTGGGTAATAATCTTTCAAATTTATCTCGCGTCTGAAGATCAGCACCCTATCCTGGCTATCCTTGGCATCAAGGCTATGAGCCAAAAAATCAGAGAAACATTGGGGACTAATAGGTACATAAATACAGCTAGAGCCGATAAGCCTATATTAAGGTAAATTACATTGGAGAAGATATTAAAGACATCTTGGAGAATGTTTAAAAGGCATAACATGTTATCAGAAAATCCACTAGCTGTTGCCATGTATGGTGTGACTCAAATTCTAACCTCATAATTCATGATCTTCAAGTCTCGCAACAATGGCGATAATCAATAAAAATATTGATTGAGGTAAGTCGTTTTTTATGCTATGTTGACTATATGGGAACATTTTAACGGCTTCTCTAAACAAGGGCGTAGAAGATAACTAAGTATCTTAAACGGGACCAGCTCCTTTTCGGAGAAGATTTACAAGAAAATTTGAGATTTATAAAAGCCATTTTTTAGACTGACGCAGAGTAGGTCTGCTATAACAAAGACTGGGTCGCTAACGATCACGAGTCGTAACTAATTTTCCACCTCTAGTACAGGTTAGGCTTTAAACTTGGGTGAGAGCCGCCACTGACTCCGGGTGGTCTGTGCACGCAACGGAATCTGAGTTAGTCTCGCCGACTGGCCGTGCCAGCAACAGCCAGCAGCGGAGCGGCGTCAGAACAACAAGCGGACACTGGCGCTGAAAAAGGCAGCGGTTCATGTGGGTCGGTAGATGGCGCTCCTGACTAACACCCGCTGGAAGCAGGTAGACTTAATTTTTTTTTTTAAAAAGGCGTGGGCGCAGATATTGATTCTTGATATTGCCTTGAATACAAGGTTTACGTATACCTTTTCTTTCTGCTGTTACCCAGACTAACATATCAGTCAATAGACCCACAAATATTGCGTATGACAGGGAAATGACTAGGGAAATAAATTATTTACTTTTATTAGATGCAATACATTAATGTGAACCATGTTCTCGTCAATTTATATCGCATATATTTCTTATAAAGAAAAGTAATAGAAAGAATAGGTTTATTTCAACCCTCTCCACGTTTTTCAAACTTGGTTATAGAAGAGCTAGAAAACTTATTTCTAATAATTGTCACATGTACAAAAACATGCCAAATTTTTTCTATAGCTATTCATAATCAGCACAGATCTATAAATATATATTTATAAATCTGTGATAATCAGTATAAAAAATACTTGCGTTTTCAGTGGTTAAAAAGAATAAAATGAGTAAGTAATGAATAAAAAGGAACAATGAGTCGCCTTACATTTTACAAAAATCATGCAACCAGCTTGTATTTTTTTTTAACGTAACCAAGACTTATTAAATTATATCTATTTTTTTTTAGACAAACAAAAATAAGCAAGAGTCTCTACGATTTATTTATTTAACGACCTCTATGGCTTGAGCAACGCGCTTACCATTGAGTTAGCGGGTTGCACGGAAGGTGGAGTTAGAGGGTTTGATTCCCGCCTGGGAATAAAGAGTTTTTTGTGTTCCAGGGTCATGGAGGTGAAAATTTTACATATCTGTCCGAAACACGTACCTTGAGAACTTAGCGTGGGACCAGATTGACGTGGTGTAAAAGCGCCCCTAGATATTACTATTAATAATAATGATAATTATTAATAATCTAGTTTAAACATTTTTTAAGAGACTAAAGAAATTGCGACGCTTTACGCACTTGATAGAATCACTAATATCGGTATGTTTATCATTACAATATGGCTGGTTATATACAAAAAACTTTAAATGGGTTAATTTATCTTTGTTTACAAGAAAATGATTACGACCAATATATCTATTTACCAATATGTTTATTTAAGATTTCCACTATTAAATTAATAATATTGATAAATGTTTTAGCCCATTCGGCCAGGCGATTGTTGAACGGCGTTATTTTCTGACTAGTCTCGTACAGGTACAAGATAAAAAAAAAAAAAAAAAAAAAAAAAAAAAAAAAAAAAAAAAGCTATTCATAGACATAAGACAGGATTCTAGCATCACATCGAATACTTATAGCTAAAGGTGAATTTGTTGTCGCATGTCGTTCATTTTCAACGGAACGTTTAATTTTATGTATATGCTCCACTGCTATACATAAACAAATAATATTTACTTATATAGGATGGATTTTTTTTTTTTTTTAGATTCCCTTATTTGAACCATATTAGCCGACACCCTTGGAAGTGGTGTCAAAAGGGTCTATATCTAAGTATATGATATGTGTTCGCATCCTACGTTAGCTCACAAGACAACTATGAAGCCGACGCAGAATCCCGTTTGCGTTAATTCTGATATAAAATGGGAGCTTCGCTTTTCAAAAATTTAATAATTTTGAAAAAACTAAGGTTTCTTAAAGGTCTTAAGGTTTCTAAGGTCTCTTAAGTTTTTCGGTTAAAAAACTAAGGTAAATTCTTACCAGCCGTTAACAAATCAAATCATGATATTTTTTTTTTTCATAGGTGACAACTTGTACTCTTAAAAAGACAGGTCTTCGGGAGTCGTAATTGTAATTTGTACCTGATAGTCTAGCCAGCCCGGACATAAGCTTCAGCACAACCTTTATTCTAATTGCCGGGATTATCAGGGCAGCATTTGCAAGCCCCGAAACGCCGTCGGATACAACTGATGTTAATAATATTAATAATAATATTGTTATTTATAAATTTTGTGAGTATCTCGTATGCATAAAGATAATAATAAACATTTATTTATTTATTAAGGAATAATGTTATGTTGGCGTCTATTACGGATAATACCATAAGACGATATTGTCCTTGTTCTAATAATGGTACAATTTTTTATCGTCAACATACACTTCATAACGCGTCAGTTGATATAAGAAATTTTTTACTTAAAATTTTTTAATCAGGATTAATAACTAATAGTTAGTTTTTTAATTATTCTCCCATTAACTTCGTTAAATGAGCTTTAGCAATAATTGTATTCAAATAATACGATTTTAAAATGTAATATCAAATATTGTAAACGATTTAAGAACCATTTTATGAAAATAGTACGCAGTATGTGACTAAGCACTCCGCATCCAAAATCTTACATATATTATTAATCTTAATCTTAATACAACTAAAAAATTGTGCTCTTCTTTAATATTAAGTATGGGTATCGTGTTTAAACCTTCTTAATTTCAATTATCAAATAATATAAAAAATTACTAAAATTTTATATTATAAAATCAGGGTTTATTAGAACTCAACCAATTTAAAATACACATTGCTATGAGACACCTTCTATTTACCTAACTAGGGCATTAGATTAATACTTGCAAATGTCTTCTGAGAGAATGCCTTTAAAAATGTTATTTACCCTTTGTTAGTTTTCAGAAAAATTTGAGCCTGTAAGTTCACAGATTTTTAGCCGATGAATAAAAGCTACCGTCCAGGATATTTGGGCACACCAGTGCTTAGTGCCCATAGTACGAGACAAGCAGCTACTTGATCTGTTGCCGCATGACTGGTGTCAGCATGGATGTTATCGAACAAACCGCTGGATGGACTAAAGTCACAAACATTAGTCAAATTTTACAACGGAGAAGTAACTACTGGTATCAAAACATTTGGTTCCTTTTCCCACTCTCCTTGTAGGTTGGGGTTTTTTCAACTTCTATTGGTAAACGTACTTATATATTATATGATTTTATTTACTATATGAAGTATATTTTCCGATTATTTTAATAAAAGCCTTGTAATATTATCTAAAAACTGTTGTTATAATATTACCTAACTACACTGTGTTTTCACTAGTGTAGTGAGCTATTTCGTAGTTCTCTAAACAACTACTTGTGAATACTTGTAATCTCGAAGGGCGAATCACGAAGTTTAATAGAGAATCAAACGAACTTACCTGTAAGTGAAGTTCGATGATTATTAAACGAGTGATTCGCCCAAGAGATTACAAACCCTCCCAAACCCTAATTACATACATATTATTTATATTGATGTAATGCCCTTTCGAAATAGCTAACAGGAAAGCCGTACACGACAGAAACGTGTATGAGACTGCAGACGACGACGGGCTGTTAAGGAAGGCGTGAGTGGGGAGAAAACAAGTTTCCTTTATCCAGAGTTGCTTTAAAAGTGTGTATGATGGCAGCACGTACGCGTGGTACTACTTGTGAATACTTGTAATCTCTTGGGCGAATCACTCGTTTAATAATCATCGAACTTCACTTACAGGTAAGTTCGTTTGATTCTCTATTATATCAGAGAAATCGTAAAGAAGTTTACAATCAATAATAGCTTAATAATTACCTCACAAGATGGCGCTTTTATCTAATTATTACTTACTTTGTAAGTGTCTATTGGTGTATTTAAAAAGGTGCGGAACCATTCGTAAGCGAGTCTGATACGTCCCGAATTTGGCCGATTTTTTTTTTATACCATATCCTGGACCCCTTTAACCTATTGGGGGCCCTGGGCACAAGGGTAATGGCGTCCCGACATATTATGTATCTATCGCTTAAATTTTGGACTAGGAAAAGTAATCATAGTAATCAGGACACTATTAAGTATTCTAATCTGCGATCATTGCTAAACTTCCATTAAAATAATTGTATTATCACTAGATCATATTCTGGTATAAATACCGGGGCCCCATGGGCCGCGGGGCACTGGGCAGTTGCCCAGATTGACCAATGGGTCTTACCATATCGTCTCAACTTTTACAAATTCAAACCTATAACTTCGCTATTTCAACTTCAATTTGTAATAGTCTCACGAGTCACGTGGGCTTGTATTAAAAATGTACAATCATGACTTAAGTCTTAAAATATCTACTAATTTATATTAAAAATATATTCGCGATAACCTATTCTCTACATGTAGAGATTAACATGTGAAAAATTCACTAGACACGATACATATGGCAACAATACATAATATTTTTTACATGACAATGTGTGTCAAAGTAAATAATTATTACCTTTATAAGCTGTCACTTTTTTATTGAACTAGTTAGGAAGAGCAATTCAATATTTAGAATTTCCAATAGCAAAATACTTTTCAAACAATTGAATTTTAAATTACATTTAAAACAAAAAAAATACCAATATAACAAAAAAAAACCAATGATGCCAATCACATGTCAATCTAATTAACTTTATACATATTTGTAATTATGTAGGTACTATATGACTACATATCATTCTCAATTTAAACAGGAAATATACTTACCATGAATATTGGTCTTTTAACATGGATTCATATTAATTGTGGACACACACTTTATGTCAAAAACATATTTTCATAATCATTTTCACTAATTTAATGCGAGAGTATAGAAATTTAAACAAATAGCACTATAATAAGGACAGCATACATGCTAGTTCAAAATTTAGAGCATATGTGTGTTGTATATCTCAAAATCTTCCTCAAAACACATACCCCGCACGGAGGACAGAAATCTACTGATTATTTCATGAGAATACATAGATATAGTTATCTTTAATAACATACATATAATAATGTCGGATAAAACAAAGACTTATTGCAACTGTCGTTAGGTTGACATTACAATAGACCGCACAATACTCCCCCATCCCCTATATAGTCTACGAGGGTTGTAAGACGAATACGATACGTATCGATAGTAAATGACGATAAAATAATCGAATTGGTCATAGCAATGGATCGATCGGGTATTAAAAATTAAATTAAAATGCCTTCTGGTATAACAAATCTACCTCACAGGTCTAAAATAATACAAATTAATGATTTATTTCATTGGCTACAGCATTTCTTAGGTTATTCAAATATCTAACTCAAGACCAATGCTTTATGAAGTAAAAGAAAGACTTATTAGGCGGAAAAGTTAAAAAAAAAACGATCAATCGAAGCCTATCGTCACCCAAGCAAATCCACACAACCAGAGATTATGCTCATGCAGGCCATGCCTTGCCCGTTTTTTTCCACCTCCACTAATTTACCGGAAACTCACAAACCGCACGAAATGTAACGGCATAACCTTACGCCAGTATTATATGAGTTAGAGGTAAAACCCCGGTTTTCTCGGTTGAACGCGCTAATCTTATGAACTGTGGTTTCAAATTTAAGATTATTTTTGTGTTATACAGCAGTCCGTTTATCGAGGAGGGTTATAAGCTATATAAATCTTGCTATGACTAATAGAAAATGAAAAAGTTGCAAAAATAAAAAATAAAACTTATGTCAATATTTCAAATGTTTTAATTATATTATGTACGGCGGAACTTAAAAAAATTTACAATTTCAAAAAAATTAGCATAGACTACCTTGTAGTTAACGCACCAAAAATAATTTTATGTATATCTAATTTGTTCTAATATAATGTATAATTTGTAACGAAAATACGTTATTATTCCTAAGGGTTTTTGAAAAAGTTACCGTTGACGGTCTTTGATTTCAAGGAATATATTAGGATATATTAGTTTTAATTAAGTACCATGCATAGTATGCTTTCTTAGGTGAGGCATCTGTTCACCTAACTACTGATTGAGCTATTGTTTTAAATCACGCGTCTTGTGGAACCCACGCATTTATAAACTTATAAAAAAATAAAATCGGGCAAAGTGCTGGAATCATGCAAAGTGCTGGCATCAAGCAAGGTCCATCGGGCAAATTGCTTTCATCTCTCATATAGCATGCGTAGCGTTGCCAGCGTTGAGCTACGTGTACGCCATATTCGAGCAAGCCACGTGTGTCAATTCATACGTAGAGTGTCCGTGGATTGATGTGAACACAATCACACATATTTTTCTTGCAAAGTAAAGCTTGACGTACGTGCGTAGCCTCTCCGTGCGCTGCGGTGGATCCGCGCCTTAATGTAAAGGTTTGCAAGACTACTACTACATGACAAAAATAAAGACAAAACAGCAAATTCTCACAAATCCTCTGCAAATCCTCACAAATACAAACGTGTGGATATTGAGTTTGTCTTGGGTTGCGTAGGTTTGTGGTTGATCCGACGAGTGTCGGTTTTCTATACAAATCAAAGGGAATTTGCCGCAAGCTCTTACGACGCGTCCACGTGCATGTGCCTTGTACAGGTTTTATAGTTTGCAGCAAGCCGTAAAGGGCATCCGGTATTATCAATATAGGATTCACGTTCGTGGCTTGCCGCAACTCCAAGCCTCCACAAACAAGCATACCACAAGCATGTGGACGCCTCGCAAGCGCTTGCGGCAAATCTCATTTGTCCCCTTTGGCCCGGCACAATTCCGACACTCATCGGATGGGCCACAAACCATTGCAAACCTACGCAAGCCAAGACAAACTCTGTATCCACACGTTTGAATTTGTAAAGGCTTGCCAAGCCTCGGCTATAGGTACTTATAATACAGCTGTTGTGATTCTTGTGAAGTTGTCAAAGTCAAAGTCATTATATAAATTTAAAAACAATATAACCTGTAAAATATTTGTTTAATAAGTGCATGAATTTTATACTAATTGTTAAATGCATAATAATATTATAATAACATTATAATTCTTTTGTTATTGACCTTAAGATATTTTACATTAAGAAAGAAATTATGAATATAACACGTAAAATTTGTCATTTCCGATATCAAAATAATATCTATAGAAAACTAAGACTATCAGCAACAAATTACGATTCCTCGTCAGCAGCGCAACCAAAAGTGCAGGAAAAATTTGACTTCGAAGATCTTAAAGTCGTAGAACGCACTGAACGCAGAAAGCCGCAAATCCAGCCATTTATGAAAGATGTTTTCGTTTCAATATTTAACCGCGACTTACTAGCATACCCTGAAATTTTGAATAAAGAAGAGTCCACTGAACTTGATAATAGGATCGCAGCTCTTGAAAAAGTTTTCAGAGATCCTACTAAAACTAAAGTTGATCGAAAAGAAATATTAAAGAATATTGGCATGTATAAAGCGCCTGTAAGATTAACAAAAGGTGGTTTTGCCATGAACAACACTGAAAGCCTAAGATATTTAGATGTCATTTCATCAGACATACAGCTGGGCTTAGAAATGAGCAATCATTGGGTGTGCTTAAGCTTATTACAATTGGGCTTAAGGGAAGAATACTATGATAACATTATCGATGATTTGACAACCGGGGACTGTGCTATTTCTTTGTGTATAAAAGAGAAGGTTTCTGAGAGAATATTGCAAGCTGATTTCAAAACTACTGCTGAAGTAGATGTTAAAGGTATTTGCTTACATAATACTTGTTGTAAATGTTTATCATCTGATGATGATTAAAGGCTGAGTGTCGTTATCCATTTACTGCCAAATAACCTATACCTTACCACTCACATCCAATCCAACTTCTTCCCACCCGTTTAATTTCTGACGAACACTTTTGCTATCTAAACATTCAAATATTAAATAATATTGGAAAACTTGATAATTACTAGATCAGATCATCTTCAATATAACCTTGTGATATATGTAATATTACAGTGTACCTAAGAAATCATATCTTTTCTTATGTTATTGAAAGTCTGTAGAATAAGTATGATATTATAAGTGGAATCTCACAAAATATACATCACTATAAACAAGATGGTGACAGATTATTGAAATATTTGGATTTTTTAGAAAATGTCCCTATAAATTAAATAAGGCATTTTATAAAGAAAATATGTTTAGATAGGCATATTTATATATTAGCATATTCTATGGCAATTTACGTCACTCTTCCGTTGTATGTTTTATGTTAACGGCATCTGTCTTCTTGAACTTGATAATAGAAAAAATTGTGGTAACAAGTTCAAGAAGAGCCTCTTCCTCGCTAGTGGTGAAGGTCGTGTCCCATTTTCGTTTCGCCATTATTGTACTGCATGAGATAATATAATATCACTACATCACTACATATTATAAAACAAAGTCGCTTTTTCTGTCCCTATATCCCTTTGTACGCTTAAATCTTTAAAACTACGCAACGGATTTTGATGCGGTTTTTTTTAATGGATAGGACAATTCAAGAGGAAGGTTTATGTACATAATTTATTAAGTTTTAATAAACATTGGCTAAGATATAACAATAATTGTTGGAGGTGTCGGAAAAAAATTGGCCGTCTGGGAGTTTCCAACGAAAACGCTGCCTAAACCCTTTGAGATATATCAAAATAATGTATAGTGGAATTGTGTGTCTTAAATAGGTCTACAAAAAAGTCCGCGATGGCATATATCTATCTCTTAGGCATATCATACTATATCCATTTAATACTTCAAATAAATGGGCAATTATAACGCGATAATTTGAAAATTATTTACACAAATACGGTATGCATCCTTATCATTTTAAATTAGTTAATTAGCTGGAGCACTTAATGAAGATTATTTTTACCCTTTACATCATGCAAATTAAATGAATACTTTAGAAGATATGGCAATATCAAAATAATACGCAAGAAAATAAATCGTGTTGCCGTGATTTGAGAGGGCAGTGTAATATTATGTAATAGTATCCTAAATAGTAAATATGCATGCAGAAAGTCTGCGAAGCAATATACTTAATATCTTTATATTCAAGATACCATATTATATCCATTTTAATACAAAAACTTAGTCATTATTGAATTGGAAAATGATCGTCATCAAACATGATACATCCGTAAACCTAAGTTCACGCGGGCGAAGCTGCGGGTAACAGCTAGTGTATTATAAAAATCAAATTTCAAATCAGAAATCAATTTCCAAATAAAAACTCCACAAGCTAAAAGTCTGTGCTTAGATTTAAGGTGAAGTTTACATTAAAGGTATCTAAACTTTATTTTCGTAAGCGCTATTGAATTGAGCTGGTGAAATCCTTTTAAGGAAAACCAAGATTATCATCCAACTATAACCTTGATTAAGCAAAACGTAGTTCTATTAAGCTTTGTTTTGGATACAAACGGTGAAATCAAACCTTAGACTTAAGAAGCCAAGCCCATACCCAAAACCATTGTTGCTCTATTATAGTATACTTTAATAATATGCGTTTATTATTTGAAACAATGTTATTTTTGTTATTTTCAGGAGTATGGCACATTAACGGGGAAAAGATATGCCTGCAACCATCAGAATATTTAATAGTCCTTTGCTTAGTGGAGGGGAATAGGTACAAGGCATTTTTGGTGCACCCTGGTGCAAATGGTGTTACTTTTCATAAAAGTTTTGCAAACTTTCACAATACACCGGGTAAGTTATAAGAGGTAGTGCTATTATTAACACATTGTTAACATGTCGTCAAGCATTTTGAATTAAATAATTGGAATGTTAATACGTTTTTCATACACCATTTATTTTCAGGCACACCACTTAACGAAATATCAGAAGGTGACTTATCAAAGGTACTTGGGTTAACGAGATTACACACAGCTGCAATATGCAGGAACAGTCTTGTGAATACAACAAAATTTTGTATGGATTATGTTCGGCCAAGATTCTTTTCAGGTACAAATTATTGATATTATTGTAATTACTATAATGTATGCAAAAGTTACTTATAAATTATATATAGCTTTTAGTAAATCTAGCTCATAGAAGAAGCATATTTTCTAATTACTATAAATCAAATGCCCACTGAAGTGAATAATTATATCGACAAGGCAAATTTTTCAGGTAAACCATTATCAGAGATGTCCTCAATACAAGCTCTATTTGGGGATGCACTTGTATACTCATATGCCAGTGAAAGTGCTGAGTATTTCACGGCCGGTCTTCTTGATGGTTACGTCAATCCCGATGCTGAAATAGAAATGGCTATGTGCAGGTGAGTTTGTACAGTATATACAGAGTGATTGATTGAACTGTACAAATAGTTGATATATTCAATATAATATCATTTTTATGTGCGTGTGTGCGTGCGTGCGTGTGTGTGTGTGTGTGTGTGTGTGTGTGTGCGTGCTTGGGTGCGTGCATGCGTGTGAGCTTGCGTGCGTGGCGCGTGTGTGCTTACTTTTATTTACTCGAAGTATTTTAAGCATGTGACCTATAAAATAAAGATACATATTTAAAATGTGTATTCGACTCCTTTACAGGAATTTCATTGCTAAACATGCCCAGGAGCTGCTACTCAAACTCCTGGCAATTCCAGGGGTCGAGAAGCAAGAGGAGTGTCTTCAGTTGCTGGAGCAGATGAGAACTTTGTCACAACAAGGGGAATCCATAGATAATGTTAATGTGTTTATTGGTAAGTGCATTTTTGCTTTTTTTTTAAATATTATATGTCTTTGTTTTCGTCCAGCAATAAATAGAAATTTAACAAAGAGAAAGAGTATTTGATCAAGTTTAAAAATGGAATGTATCATAGCAGACTAAAAGTAGATTCTAGAACGTTGAACAATAAATGTTGCTACACTCCAGCCAAATGTTGAATGTTTCTAAACAAACCATATGACTTTTAATGTTATTACATACTTCAAAAAATTTCATATTATCACATTCTTTTACGGCAAAAATCTGTTTTAATCTATACAATATTAATCTAACATATAAAATGCTCGTGTCACAGTGTCAGTTACCATACTCCTCCGAAACGGCTCGATCGTTTTTTATGAAATTTTATATGCATATTCAGTTGGTCTGAGAATCGGCCAACATCTGTTTTTTATCCCCCTAAATGTTAAGGTTTTATTTTTTATTTTTAGACAATCTTTATGATTTTATTTTTTTATGATACAGCATACAAAAATACGTGCACGACCCTGAACTTTCACCCCTCTACGACAAACCCCTATTTTTAATAGCGATATTAGTACTTTTGGCAGAACGAAGTCTGTCGATGCAGCTAGTAATACATAGAAATCGGACTATTTATAAAATGAATTATAAAGTCAAATATATACACGGTGTATTTTTTGTGGTGTATTATTTAAAACGCTTGCAAATATTGTGTATTGAGGTATAGGGCCTGTTTCACAATCTCCAGTTAAGTTCCCAATAGGCTATCGGCAACATATTTGACAGATACTCCATACTCTATCTGTCAAATATCTGTCAAATATGTTGCCGATAGCCTATTGGGAACTTAACTGGAGATTGTGAAACAGGCCCATAGTCAAATAAATAAACAGTTTTTAATAATTTGAGGATCAAGGAAAGGAGGTTGAACTATTTTTTTTTTTTGTATTTTTAGCATTGACTGGATTACACCACGCGGGCCAAATGTTAGCGAATGAAGTGAGGCAAATCCGCAATCCCCTGTTCCATCCAACCTTCGTGCTTAAGAAGATGTTGGCTAACAGGCATCAGGTATGTCCACATTATCGATTTAACCGATTTCTGATATTGTATGTCCCACTGTTAGGCGCGAGTCTACTCCTCGAAATCAGGCGAGGAGGGTAATGGGCCATAGTTCACCGATGTGAATATATATGGGTCGGTGAACTTCACACACCTTCAGAGACTTAATCTCATCAGGCGTGCAGGTTTTCTCACGATGTTTCCCTTCACCGATGAACAAGCGATGGTCTCGTGTTTAGGGTGCACTTAGAATTTTAGAAAAATCCTGTCAAGGCACCACAGAGATCAGAGTCGAACCCGGACTCTACTGCTGCTACTGCTAGCATTCTTGCGGGAGCTTAACTGGCAGTAGGGAGTGCTTTAGGCTCACAGCACGCAAAATAGGCGCATAAGTGTCGAGTTGCGGACACCAGCCTGACCTCAAGTAACAAGTAAGAACCCGGACCCCCTCAAGCCCATACCCACTAGACCAGATGCTTATGTAATAATTACATATTTGCGAGGTTTGATTTACTTGAAATATGTATCAGGAGAACGACGATCCCAAGCTGGACCTGCGTCTAGCGGACCACCTCCATCCGACCATGAAGAAGAACGCGGACGGGCTCGAGTACGCCGTGCTGCGCATGCGCTACGCCTCCGAGACGCTCATGGGACGCTACGGCGCGGAGGTCACCGGCGCCTACACGTGAGTCAGACCACCGTCACCCAAACAACCTTAATATTACACACGGTGTATTTTGAACGCTTTGAAAAACTGAGAGGTATCATACCTCTTAGTAGTTGCGTAGTCGTGGCCCGATCGAAGTAGGCATAATAGAAGTGAAAAAAACGCGAAATATTTTTTTTTTTGGTTGTCTTTTTTTTGTATAATCCGGTTTAGTAAACATAATGATACAGACATTTGATGACAATGCTTTAAAATAGTCGTTTTTTTTTAATAAAACAGAAATGTAACAGCTGACTCACAGCCGCGTCGCTCGAGGTGTTGGAAATAGCGTGTATGCATACATAAAATTTTCTTAAAAAAACGTTTCTGAGATTAATGGTATATGCATTATATAGTATGTATATGAATAGCATATAATTAGGCTTAAATATTTCAAAGCGTTCTAAATACACCCGGTATTAAAAAGAAAAACCTTTTTAATTTTCCGCATCGAAATTCCGTATAATAGTAATTACAGTGTAAAGAGCTCGTGGCTAAGTACTTATAGCCGCGCAGGACCGATTCAACAGGCTAAGCAACGCTTGCTGAGGTTTGTCCGTGGATGGGTGACCGTCTTTACATAGCGAGACTCCTCCGTGCCTCGGAAAGCACGCTAAGCCGTTGGTCCCGGCTGTCATTCATGTCATCTTTGACAGTCGTTACGGATCGTCAGAAGCCCGAGAGCCTGACAACCAGTCTTACCACGGGGTACCGTATCACCCAGTTACTGGGTTGTGTAGGTCCGATAAACAGTCCCTTCATTTAAAACATAGGTATTCAGCTGAATCCGGTTAGACTGGACGACCCCAAATTTAGTTGGAAAAGGCTTGTCAGTAATTATAGTGTCTGATTGTTTTAAGGAAAACATATTAAGGGCCTGTTTCACAATCTCCAGATAAGTTCCCAATAGGCTATCGGCAACATATTTGACAGATAGAGTATGGAGTATCTGTCAAATATGTTGCCGATAGCCTATTGGGTACTTATCTGGAGATTGTGAAACAGGCCCTAAAGATATTGATAGCCGTGTAGGCTCACATATTATGTACTCTATCAACGTTTCTGATGTGTTTTTGAATAAAGAATATGAAATATAAGAATCAATATTTGTTTTCAGGGAATTACTTCGGCTAGCTGAAGCAAGTTCAGAAATATTGGCTATGACTGCCACCTTGGCTAGAGCTTCACGGTACGTATAATGAGGCTGTAAGTTGGATGCCAAAATTAAGAAAGTAAATTTATGATAATAGTTGTATATGGTTAATGCGTGCCTTTTATACAACATTGTTGAAAACCTAAAAGTCCATGCCTCATATTCTCATTTAGGGTTTCATTTCTCAGAGGTCGCATTTTTTTGTGTCTTACTACTTTTCCAAGATGGCGGCCGGGAACAAACGACCCCACAAACTTTAAGGACGCGTTTACGAATCAGACGAAATTATGCTGTTTTTCTGTACCGTTTGTAACAAAAGTACACAAAATCATATATAAAAATTATTTATTTCATATATAATGGTTCTTTATCTACAAGGGTAACGCATATTTTTTTGATAAATGTTGCTTTTTTATATAGTAATCAACGTTCTTCCATTACCATTTTCCATGAAACGAACGAAATCGATTAGAATTACGGTACCCTTTTGGTCTAATATCCACATTTATTAAGATTTTTAAAAAATAGTAGGAGCAGGGAAATATGTTTAATTTTAAATAAAGGACAAGAAAATAACCCAAAAATGCTAAAAATAGTCTTAAAAAAAAATTAAGAAGATAACTAATTTTTTTACCAATTTTGCTACTAAAGATGAATGTTATTCCATTGCATTAAGGTTTATTTTATCGTTGTCTCTTTCTCGATTTCTTTTACATTTTTGAAATGAGAACTCAGTCCGCGCCACAGAGTACTTTGGTATATAAGGAATAGAGGTCTAACTCGATAGCAAAAACGGGAAACTACATGTGCTGCCATCTCTACATGAAACACAAAACTAATATTAACATAAACATACGTATAGCTACGTATATACTACTATATACTGACTATATATATATATTAGTATATATATTATATACATACGTATTATACTATTTATAGTTCTTTTCGCCTTTGATAAGAAATTTTTTGAATTGAAAATAACAAATTTGCATTTAATTAATAAATGCAAATTTGTTATTTTCAATTCAATTCAATACTTATTTTTGGAAAGAGGAAAGTAATTAAAGATATTCACATTAAAAAAATGAAACAAATTAACTTAAGATTTTCTGCTTTATTTTTTCTTCACATACACTTAAACTTTCATTTTACACAAGTCCAAAACACTTTTACTCATAACATAATATTGGTAATTAATTCACATAATTAAACAATCACACATAGCTATTTTAAGTTAACATCAAATTTGTGTTTTTTTCCCTTTTACAGACACTTTATTTAGTTTTAATTTTACACAATTGAAATCACAATGAAACCCCGTTTTAGCTATTAATATAATATTAGTAATAAATCCATATTATTAAACATTAAATAGTGAAACAAAGTAACTTCGACTTTACGCTTTAAATTTTATTTTTTTTCAAGCCCTCTTTTTAGCCTTCACTTTATACAAATCCGTATTATTATCACACTTCTAATTATCTAATAATATATTAGTAATTTTATTTAAATAATAAATTTAATAAATTATAAAACCACCATATTTTATTTTTCATCAAAGAGGATATAAACACTACGTTTTTATTTCACTACGTTATTATAATTAATTCACATAATTAAACAATCACACAAAGCTATTTTAAGCTAATATCAAATTTGTGTTGTTTTCCCCTTTTACAAACACTTTATTTAGTTTTAATTTTACACAATTGAAATCACAATGAAACTCCGTTTTAGCTATTAACATAATATTAGTAATGAATCCATATTATTGAACATAGCTTTCACTTTATACAAATCCGTATTATTATCACACTTCTAATTATCTGATAATATATTAATAATTTTATTTAAATAATAAATATAATAAATTATAAAACCACCATATTTTATTTTTCATGAACTTTTAAAAAAAATTCTTGTTCCTATTGGAATCAACTAAGACCAAAGATCATACTTCCGTCTCTAAATATAATAATTTTTTAATTTTAATTTTTGAAGTAAACTATTTGAAGTAAGTATTTAAATGTTATATTTAAAATAATCAATTTAAACTACTATTTAAAAATTACAATGAATATTTTTCAAATAATTACCACTGAAATATTGTAATATTCCAGTGATCGTTAGTTATTTTTTAGGTAATACCTAAAAACCCTCTTCAGTTAATATTTATAGCTGCTCCATATTATAATGAAATTATTTCTATGCCATTTAAAATTATAACTAATATTGAGAACATGATTTATTTTAAAGTATGAGAATTAAAACTTAAAAATGCTAGAATAGTTGAAAATTAATATAATAAAAACATTGTTGATAATAAAAACACTTGGAAATACTAACTGTGGAAATTAAAATTAATTCTACCCTCCACGTATTAACAAACTTCATATTATTATAGTAGTACCTGGTTGACCGAGCATCTGCTCGGTACCCTTAGTGATTGAATACGATAAAATTTTTCTTCCAAAAAAATGATTTAAAAAAAAAGGAAAAGCAAAATTCGGACTAGAGATTCGAACCAGGTTCGTTCGGATCTATCTGCCTAATTTTTCCATTATAAGCTATCATGACATACTATGAGACAGCGAAATTTACGTTTGTATTTTAAACAAATTTTATCGTTTCCTCAAAACACGGATAAAAAAAGTTTTCTAAATCCTAGCTAAATCGATTTATCTCCGTTTTTAACCCATTTATACAAAATTTCATGAAAATCGTTGGAGCCGTTTCCGAGATTCAGATTATATACATATATACAAGAATTGCTCGTTTGAAGGTATAAGAAAGATATATCGATTATTATAAATTATTTAGATTTAATTATTGTGCTTTCGTACTCCAAGTTGTTCACTCCAAAAATTGGAATAAAAAATATATTAATTGTTATATTTAGACATTATTGTTTCCGTAGTATCAAATTACTCTATGCGTAAACTATTGAAGAACAAACAACAATTTATAAAGAATAATCAAGAACAAACGAAGAACAAACGATATATTGTGATAGCAAAATCTAAAAAAACAATCAAACATTTTTTTATGGGGGCTAACTTTAACGAGCCCAGATTGTCGGGCTCATTGAACATGAGTATCGAAACTACAAATAATAGAAAAGTTTAAAATTTTCCCTTACCATACTACGATAGCTTTGATAATTAATTGAAAAATATGCAGTGTTATTTTTTTAAGTATTTGTAAGTCGAAATAAATAAATAAACAATTATATCCACACAGAATAATATTCCAGTGATAGCCGTGATAATTGATTGAAAATAATCATAGTAATTTATTTTAAATTAGTATAATAAGATTATTATAAATGTTAGATTTAATTATTGTGCCTTCGTACTCCTAGTTATTCACCCGGAAAGTTGGAATGAAAAATATATTATTATATTTCTATATAGACATTATTGTCTAACCTTCTTGTTTTAGCCAGTTCGAACAGGAACAAATTTTAAGAAAAAGTAGCTAAATTAAAATTGATAATTAAGCAAAAACTGGATCTATTTTTGTTGGAACAAACGTAGATTATCTAAGAACAAACGGAATCAAATATAAAAAGTTCAATAATGACGATAGAAATAGTAAAATGAAAATTGGGGGGCCAGCTAGAAGGCGGATATTTAAATATTTTTTTATAATTAAACTATGGAAGAACAAACGACAATTTATGAAGAATAATTAAGAACAAACAAAGAACAAACGAAATGATATAACAAAATATAAAAAACAATAAAAAAAAATATGGGGGGCCAGCTTTAACGAGCCAGACTGTCGATCCTGGTTAACGCCATCTTGTCTAACAAATACGAATTACGATCTATCTCTACACTCCTTAATACAATCTAAGAAGATACAAAACTAAGAATACTGCCATCTATTTATGAGACACAGAAACTTATGGGAATATAACGAAACTAAATTAAAATGTCAGTATTATTAACGGATCGGCAATACTTTTACTGTTATTCCCCATTTTGCATACTTATAAGTGTACGATTTCCCATTTACTACTATGAAGATTGTCGACCCTGGTCCGCGCTCGGCCGCGGTTCTGGGTGGACACTGCGTCACCTGTCAGCAGCAATTCGACTCAAAAAACATCGCGATTTATTTTTGATATTGGATACTTTGGATTGGATTTGATACTTTACAATATTTTTTTTATCACAATATATTTTTATGGAATTGGTTTATTTCATATACATAGGTAGACGAAATGTTGGTTGGTCATTATAACCAGGTGGGAAGACGTTCTCTCTCGACGTTTGCTCACTTATCATCATCATCATCATCATCATCATCATCGTCAGCCTAAATCAGTCCACTGCCGAACATAGGCCTCCCTCAATGAACGCCAAGATGACTGATCCCGTGCTATGCTAAGGCAGCAGTGCTGCCGATGCGACTTCATCATCATCAGCCTAAATCCGTCCACTGCCGAACTTAGGCCTCCCTCAATGATCGCCAAGACGACCGATCCCGTGCTATGCTGAGGCAGCAGTGCTGCCGATGCGACTTCATCATCATCAGCCTAAATCGATCCATTGCCGAACATAGGCCTCCCTCAATGAAAGCCAAGACGACCGATCCCGTGCTATGCTGAGGCAGCAGTGCTGCCGATGCCACTTCATCATCATCAGCCTAAATCCGTCCACTGCCGAACATAGGCCTCCCTCAATGAACGCCAAGACGACCGATCCCGTGCTATGCTGAGGCAGAAGTGCTGCCGATGCGACTTCATCATCATCAGCCTAAATCGATCCATTGCCGAACATAGGCCTCCCTCAATGAAAACCAAGACGACCGATCCCGTGCTATGCTGAGGCAGCAGTGCTGCCGATGCCACTTCATCATCATCAGCCTAAATCCGTCCACTGCCGAACATAGGCCTCCCTCAATGAACGCTAAGACGACCGATCCCGTGCTACTCTAATGAGGCAGCAGTGCTGCCGATGCGACTTTATCAGCCTAAATCCGTCCATTGCCGAACATAGGCCTCCCTCAATGAACGTCAAGACGACCGATCCCTTGCCACTCGCAAAAAAAAGATATCATCATCATCATCATCAAACTTCATCCATCCACTGCTGAATATAGGCCTCCCTCAATGAGAACACCAAGACGACCGATCCCTTGCCACTCGCAAACAAATAGATGTCATCATCGTCATCATCATCAAACTTCATCCATCCACTGCTGGATATAGGCCTCCCTCAATGAACACCAAGACGACCGATCCCTTGCCACTCGCAAATAAATAGATATCATCATCATCATCAAACTTCATCCATCCACTGCTGAATATAGGCCTCCCTCAATGAGAACACCAAGACGACCGATCCCTTTCCACTCGCAAACAAATAGATATCATCATCGTCATCATCATTAAATTTCATCCATCCACTGCCGAACATAGGCCCCCCTCAATAAACGTCAAGACGATCGATCCCGTGCCACTCGGATCAGGCAGCAGAGCTGCCGATGCGACTTCATCATCATCTGCGATCGCCAATGCGCCTGCTCAGCGTGGCAATTATGACCCCCCCCCCCCTCCTCTCAAGGTGAATTACAGATATCAGTTTACTTACACATTATAATATATAATTATTATATATATATATAATATATTTAATATACTAATTCTAAGTAAAAAGATAAATAGTAAAAACAAACAGAAATAAAATATAATTTTGTCTTATAAATAATCAAAATAACAAATATTTGTAAAGTATCAAATCCGTTTTTACTTGACTATTATTCCCGCACGCAAGCGTGCGTATTGCGCGGGTGCGCTTGTGTGCGTGACTTTTTCAATGTAGTTGTTCGATTCTGTACCTATCAAGTTTGTAAACGCGTCCTTAACATAAAATAACGTGAAAGTGACACGTTGTGACACAAAAACCTGTTTCAAAGTTCCTTTGATTACATGGTCAGATATGTTCTATGTTTTTATCAATATAAAACAAATTTGCAAATATCACATATTCATCCTTAAATAATAATGACACTTCGAGATGATTCGAGACTTCACTGCAGACATTATTAAATAACAAAAGTATTTAAATATAATAATAATACAGTAATTTTTCAAAGTTCCCATACTCCTCCGAAACGGCTCAACCGGTTTTTATAAAATTTTGTGTGCATATCGATCTGAAAATGGGCCAACATCTATTTTTCACCCCCCTAAATGATAAGGGTGACCCACTCCAAAATATTTTATTTTTATTTTATTGACATTTTTTTTTTATAATTTTTTTGATACAACATACCTCTCTACGATCAACCCCCTTTTTCTTAATAAAATATTAGTACTTTTGGCAGAACGAAGTCGACCCGACAGCTAGTAATTTAAAAAAAAACAAAGTGTCTTGTCTAAATAAAAGTCTAAAATTACGAGAAATTTCTAGATCATATTGCATCGGTGTGAGGAACGGTGAAGTGGAAATGAAGCTGGCGGGCTGCTTCGTGGACAACTCCAGGGAGAGGGTGAGGAAACTGATCCGGGAGATCGACGAAGGTGAGTACCTGAACCTCGACCGGTACCGCACCAGCTTCGGGAAGAAACTGCTGCAGGCCAAGACAGATATTATAGAGAAACCCACTGCTAGGGTGTTCTGGTAAATAAATGTATTGTATCGTTTACACGTTTTTTATTTATCCTATGCAAAATGTGTTGTATTTATTTTTTCTATCTTTCGTAATATTGCTTTCTATGAAAACTTTCCGCCAAATTTGTGCTGCAATGCTGCGCCTGTCCTGCGTTATCGTCACTGTATCCGACTGACGGTCATTGATGGAATATTTGCCGATGGAATGTATTTATTGTCATCATTATTATATCACATTTATAATTTAAAGAGCGGATGAAACCTGGGAGAAGTGTAGTCTATGATAACCGTTTAGACTTTAGCGCAATTAAATAAAAGTGTCAAAAGAATGAAATATATTTATCAATAATCTATTTATACCTATATTATACCTCAAAATAGCTGCTCAAGGGTGACTTTTTGTGATGCAATAAATTGATGGGCAAACCATACCGTTAGAATCTTTACATATCAAAAAACCTCAATAAAACAAACAACTTTAGAGTATGAATTTATTTCTAATCAGAATCAGAGAATTCAGATCGTGTGCCTCTACGATTTTGTAAGGTGCATTTAATATTGTTTTCTTCATAATGACAAGAGATTTAATAAAATTTTGTATTTTTTGAGTATTTTAATTATTTTGACCTAGGGTCTATAATCTCCTCTTGGGTAGACACTAATATACGAAACACCTTTATCCGCGGGCTGGAAATGATCACCAATCGTTACATTCTTCCCGATATTTCCCGCCTTCTTCTTCCTCTTCCTCAACTTGGCAACACTGTCCGCTACCTTTTCGTACAGCTTTTTATCGCGACTTCCGAATGCCTCCGTCTTTTCTAACGTCGCATCTATTATCTGTACCTTGGTTTTTTCTTTTCTTTTGTAATAAAATACTTCCCAGGCAAGTGTTATCATTGCTAGGCCTAGCCCGAACAGTGTTGCTATAAACACGCCACCTGTCAAAATTATGTATTTTAAAAATGTTACTATTTTTTTTTTTAATTTTAGTAGTACGGAGTATACATAAAAAGAGTCCGACAAAGAGGCACAATTGGCCCATTAGTATTTTCTTATGACATTTTCACGTTCAACTATCGTCAGTAAACCGCCTTTTTTTCTATAACACAAAAACTATTTAGTATTTTGTTAACCGTCTTCTTAGTGCAATTGTGTGTCATACACCTGATGGATATCATCATCATCATCAGCCTTTATCCGTCCACTGCTGAACATATGCCTCCAGTGGCAGGTCCGTATTGGATACGAGTAGCAAGGGATCGGTCGTCTTGGCGTTCATTGAGGGATTCCTATATTCGTGATGGATATATGGAAATGAAATATTTTAACATATTACCTAAACTCTCTAGCGTAATCCCCTCCGATTCATCAGCGTCTGGACAGGATTGTCGGGCGGTCTCGTTCCAGTATCTAAAATTCCACGTTCAAATTAGTGAGACCATTTTGTCGACTTTGATAACTCCTATTCTACCAAAGGTCTTCTAGCTGGATAGACCAAATGGCACACATGATGATAAATAGCCGAAGTCAACCAGCACCATGAATTCACCACCATTATCCCGGCAATTAAGGCGTTCATACCCAGGCCCATCTTTTCCACTGGGCACTCCTGGGCAACTGCCCAGAGCGCCGCGATCCGTGAGGCACCAATATTTCTATCAGAATATGACCGAGTGACAATTTTATCAAGTTAAACAATGATTCCTGATTAGAATACTAAGTAGAGTCCTAATTACTATGATTACTCTTTCTAGTCCAAAATTGAAGGCCACAGATGTATACATTGTTATTTATGTCGGGGCTCCATTACCCTAGTGCCCAGGGCCCCGATAGGTGAAGGGGGGCCTAGTTCACACCCACGTATGAGTTAACTAACTTGGCCGTCAGTTGTTCCAAGACGCGCTCCTTCTGCAGATTAAGCAGCGCCTTCGACAGGTCCTCCTGTATCCTGGAGCCCTGGGGCACCGCTATGGCATAAGGCTGCTCCGCGAACACGTCGCCCACCTCCGTTAGGTTACAGTTGTGGGTTATTTCGTACCTGCAGAAAAGAAATTCTAGACTGTAAAAATAGTTATTTAGCGCTTTTGTTACGGTTTTGTACTAGTTTAAATCTTTACGCGGGAAGCAGTGGCGTAACTACAGGGTAGCAAGTCGGCAAAATTCCACGGGCCCCCAGCTGAAATTCCAACTCCCAACATTTATTATTACACATTTAGATTAAAAATAAATGTGTCTTTCCTAGAATCTGATGAATTTGCCACGGGCCCCGAACGGTATAGTTACGCCAGTGGCGGGAAGTATTGTGGCTGATTGGTCCGCTACAGTAGCATCTGTATCCTAGCGCGGACAGCGGCAGTAAAAGGAACTAAGATCTGGGTTTATTATTGTGTATGTGAATACTATGGAAAAGCCTATACCGTTCGGAATCCTTATATATCTATACTTCGTGATGATAGCCTAGGGTGACCCAAACACCTTGGGCGAAGCGAATTGAGCCCAGGGGGCTCTTTTTGAACCCCTCTTATGAGAAGAGGGAGCAAAAGAGCAGGGGGCAACCGGCAAGGGGTGATGACGGGTACCTCACCTCATTGTACTGTCCCGATGTTGGGAGGGGTCTTTCCGTGGTGCGGGCAACCCCTCTGCGGAGGTGATGTAGGTACCCTGAGGGACTGAGTAGCCGTCGAGGTGCCCTGTTGCTCGTAGATCCAGGGCACCTCACGAAAGGCGGCAGTGGTGGCACGCGCCGGGTTTTAGTGGGTAGAGCTGCATCCACTTACCAGCTTTCGGGCGCAGCGAGTCCCACATACCCGCAAGGGGAGATCCACTCCCCCGCGGGATGTCTCAGAGCATTTCCCGGCGTAAAAGGAAAACAAAAAGATATCTTACTTGATCTCTGCTGAGTCGTGAATGAACGCAAAGTCAGCCTCAGTGTGCTCGTTCACTTGCTGGAAGCCGGTCCTTGCGTCCGGTACCGGCCCTGAAAGATCACACACAACTAGTACACTAGACACTAAAGAATCCGTTACATATTCAAAGTCATATGCTTAGATGTTTGTTATAATATAATATTTACCGCAAAAACTGAATAATATAATAACTCATACATCAGAATCACACATACCTACGCTTTAATTTATTCCTGTACTTCCACGGAAACGGGAAGTACTGATACTTAACTCCGGAGAGCTGGTAAAGGGATATGCTTAACTTTCAAATAATTATTCCAAAATTTGTGCTGCTGTGACGATTCTGCGCCGATTGGTGCAATTTCTATTACATCAGTGACAATTCACTGACGAGTTTCGTTTACGGCTCACATTACTATTCTACTGATGAACGTACGCAGCCTCACCCGAAGCGTTGATAGCCAGGAGGATATGGCCGTACTGCTCCCGCACGGGATAGTCCCACACCCGGTACTGCGTCTGATCTGATGTCGCGTTAAGGGTGATCTCCTTCCATACCCTAGAGAATATATAAATAAATAAATATTGTCTTTACACATTTTGATAGAGCTTTTACTATTAAATAAGGCCTAGAATGATCAATCTGCAATTGCAGATGTATTTAAACTAAAGGCTGTTTCTAATTGCACCCTAAATTTTTGGGTTCAATAAAAAAATATTTTAAATGCATATTTCTTGTAATATGATTCAATCAAAATTGGTAATATCCAATAAATTGATAGTTATTTGTGATTTCATCCGACGGTGGTGAGGCAGAGACCCGCCACAGGAACAATCCCGACTCCATGAAGCCGGGAAGTCACACTCCACGGCTGGCGGGGGGCAACCCCCTGCTTACTATATCACTGGGTGAAGAAGGCTCACCTCGCTACCGATGAAGCTTTAGGGCATAGCTCCATCCGAAGAAAAAAAAAGGTTATTTGTGCGTTGTACAATAGAAGGCAGGTGTCTGTTACATCCTGGACGGCAATGGCCTCTTTCTGCGAGACAGTAATGTCCTAGAAGGAGGCCGACACGGGGGTGCGTCGGAGGCGCTACTTAATGCGCTTCCAGTAACACCCCTGTGCTCGTGTCGGGCTCGGGATGGGTACCCGGGCCCAGCTAAAGACACGACGTCGTGGGGACTGCCAAGTCGTAGCCGGGCAGTCCTCCTATTGTGGAGAATCTGGTCTTGCCGGGACTAGTCTGTCGCTGAGGGTTTCCCGTTGCCTGCGATCCGGGTCCCGCAAATAGCGGCTGAAGGCTTACGCAGCGGTTTTAGTGGGGTAGGGCACCCAAATGCGAGTCCCCACACACGCCAGCGCGCCTACCCAGGCCCTGGTATGGTCGTAAATGATTTCCGCTGCGTCATCAAAAAAAAATACATGGACTTACAAGTATAATATACTATATCCATGGTTACATACATAATATGCTCTATATCTTTGACGCGTCTTCAGAAGTTAACAATTCATAAAAAGGCTCCAGTAGAAAATTTTAATACCTATACAATGTATCCTCGGCGAACTTCATATTGATGAAATATTGATGAATCGTGGATCCCTCTACCACGGTATAGTTGATGCGGGACTGTCTCGCGAGCTGCTCCAGCGAAGACACAGGCGTCTAAAACATTCACATAAAATATAAAAATGGGTGTGCGAGTAACCTTTCCGCGCGATTAAAACCTTAACAATAATTATTCCTAATTGATTATGATTTTTGCCACTAGTAATTGGAGTTGTTCTTAGTTGCCACAGCGCCCAAAACACGTTGGTTGTGGTCTGAACTCACGTACCGACCGCCGTAGGCCAACGTGTACAGCAGCCTTTACAATTTACATAATATACTCACGACCAATGCAAGTTACTATTTTTGAATATAGAATGAGAGTCACTTCCATCAAAAAAATATATTCAACAATACTAATCATTTCGAAAGGTAAAATAATGTAGATTATGACAAGAAGAAAGTTTCAAACAAGAAAAAAAGGGAAGAAAAAGGAGACTAAAAAATTTGATATTTGCAACGCAGTCTTTGCAGCATTATAAGTCTCAAGACGTAGTTATGACTTTGGGAATCCCTTTAAAATTACCTGCATTCTTTCCACAGTCAGGAAAGCTGCCAAGTTGGCAGTGAACGTTGCCAGCATGAGTACCACAAACAGCCAATACGCAGCCACCAGAGTTCGCCCCGATAGAGCCTTGGGCGCTTCGCCTCCGCCTTGAGGCGTGAATGAAGTCAAGGCAAACCAGAAGCTTTCTTTTAATGTGAATTCCCTGAAAAGAATCAAAAACTCGCAACAACAACCCACTTGAACAAATGACCTAAAACAGTGCTTTTCAATCTGCTGGTCGCGGAAAATAGTAGAGAATGAAAGAAAAGCAAAACAATAAAAACTCAATAGGGATGTTGACACATGTTACAAATTCATGTAAAGTTATGTTTTACCTATTAAATACAGTATTTGAAAACCTAAAATAACATTTTAAAAGTCTACTTATTTGTCTTAAAATTTAGAAAATTAATTTAAAATGCGTTATTTATCATGCATGATCACGTGACTGTAAACGCTAATAAGACGATGACGTCACTGAACATTGAGCTAAGTACAAACTCACCACACATAGCGCGAGCTCTGATGCGGTGTGTGACGTAATGACGCTTGGAGCGTTTTAACGGCAATTTTAAAAACTATTTTTCTTTATTTAATTTTTTGTTAAAATTGGACATATTTCTTTACAAAAATCTTTTTTTCGTGTTTATCTATAGTATATCTATCAAATAAAATCAATTAAAAAAATAGTCAACATCCCTAAAGACGCCTTATTTATTTTTGAAAATAATATCAAAATGTAGTGTTGGAGTAATTCAAAATATACTCAAGGGTGTCGCTAGAACTTTTGATAGAGGGATCGCAAAGAATAAAAAACACTGGTCACCTAAAAGAATGTAAGTAGTTTTCGAATCCCGAAATATAAAGGAGACTTTACACTACACATTTTACACTACACTAGACTGGGACAAAAATGAGAATATTTTTATATCGACACACATAAAACTCAATAAGCACATAAGTAGATACCTGCTATCCGCTAAAAAGTATCCTATAAGAAAATTTACTCCGTTAATTTGGAAGATATTAAACTATACTTTAAAGAACCTGCAAGGATAGGGGTATGCTCCAGGATTATTCTTCGCTGAGTAAGGAGAATACTTCTCCAAAATCCAAATCATGAAGCCAGTCAGCACCAGCGCAGCGACGATGCTCAGCCAAACCTCTGTCCGCAACACCGTCATGAATTTAAAAAGGGACGTCTTTCGGATCGGTTTCCGGATAGCTGCAACCACAAAGATTTCAGTGATGACTTAATGATTTAGCATTAATTAGATAATAACATCTATGGACGCTTTTTACACCACGTCAATCTGGTCCCGTGCTATGTTCTCGAAGAGACTTGTGTTACGGGTACTAGACAACGGAAATACATATATATTTAATACTTTTTATATTAAAAATACTTTTATTTAAGATTTTAATTATAATTATACACATGTTTAATACACATCCATGACCCAGGAACACAAACTTATTTTGTGTTCCCTGGCGAGATTCGAACCCGCTACCTCCGGCTTGTGCACCAACGCGCTAACCACTGAGACACAGAGGTCGTCATAATGCAATAAAATAATATAATAAATAAATAAATAATATGAATTAAATGCTTAATGATTTATATGGCTTAATCGCTATTATCTCTATTTTCACATATTACCCGCTGTTGCCCGCGGCTTCTGCCGCGTTTATTTAGATTTACGGAAGCGTCCGTATTGATGATGAATATTTTTAAAGCCTAAATTACTCCTTACTACATCAGCTACCCGCCAGTGAAAGTCCCGTCAAAATCAGTCCAGCTGTTTAGAGATTAGCCGAAACAAACAGGCAGACAAAAATTGTTGAAAATAATATTTTGGTGTATGTACCGTGATACTACAGATACCTACTCTAATTCTATTTAACGTATACCAAGTAAAGGAAAATATTCTACTTCCCCTGAATTCTTCTGATTTAAATTTTAGTACGAGTATTTATGATCTTTGCCACAAGTTGGCGTATAAATCAAGAAGCCTCGGGGATTTCCCGCTGTTTTTTCGATTTTTTCAGATTGGCTTCGGCCTTGCCAAACAAATACAGGCTGTATGGACTATCCTTCATGTATATTCTCTAAAACCTTGTAAAAAGATAGGACTGTATTGTCAAATAATTCATATTTCATAAAATACCATCAACAAGAAATTGTTTAGGTCGGAATTCAGATCTAGTCTATTAGGTCAGGTCTATTTTGTATTTAACTTAATTTCTAAGCAACTCACAGAATACAGGACCCCAAGAAAAGTAATTACCGATAAGTATTCCCGTCTGCTCAAAATATGGAGCCACGAAGTCGATCACCTCCTCTCTCTCTGCAGTCATCGTCAGCGCGGCCACTGCTATGTCGGTCTCCTGCCAAATACCAACTTGTTAAGGCTTGGACGCCAAATATACATAGAACATCTTTGCGTCACAAATGCTATAGTGTCAAACCTTTATATGTCCCACTGCTGGACACGGGTCTCCTCCTCGAAATCAGGCGTAGGCGAATCAGGCGTCATAGTTCACTGATGATTGCCCAGTGCGGGTTGGTCAACTTCACATATCTTCAAAAACTTTCAATCTCATCAGGTATGCAACATCAACATCGCGAGGAAACCTGTTCCTCGCGATGTTTTCCTTCACCGGTATAATGCCATATGGCCACCTTGTCTATTTGTCTAAAGACGTCATTTAACTTCTAGGTGAGCCATCTGCTCACCTACATACCGATTGAGCTTAAGGACATCACGCCTAAAAGTCTAGACTAATTTCAGAACTATATGTTTATCTTTATAGACGGTAGAATATTAACCGGATCTTAAGTCTTACAGTTTCTAAGATACACTATTGCCACTTACTCCAGTCATCAAGTCACCGACGACTCCATCCCAGGACCCATTCGGAAGCCTTCTCCCGAAGGTACCGTATTTTGGAGTCACGATCTCATAGTCGATGTTTAGTTCCTGTTAAATTTAGGAACTCGAATAAAGTCAATCCCAGAATTCTCGTGACCGTGGTCAAGTATCCGACATTAGGCATGTAAGCAACTTGATAAAACCATAAAATCGGCAAAATATTTCATGATAATGTAAAAAATTATATATGACTTTAGTGCGTATTTTTCTATCATTCAATATGGTGTATGTTATATAAATTACTCAATAACTATCGTTTTTCGGTCCAGTCTTACCGTGGGTTACCGTATCACCCAGTTACTGGGTTGTGGAGGTCCGATAGCAGTCGCTCCATGTAAAATACTGGTATTCAGCTGAATCCGGTTGGACTGGACGACTCCAAAATATAGTTGGGAAAAGGCTAGGCAGATGATGATGAAGTATCGTTTTTCGGTTCGTCTGCATTAATACCTTTAATATTTATTATAATAGAAAAAGTTTGTTAAATCCAGTAGTGCTATTCTGTAAAAACCATTTCCATCGAGCTTCACTTGAGTGATAGAGCTCACATTACCCTCACTGAAAGCGAACTTTATTGATATAGATAGATAGTAGAGCTTTAAAGATGTATTCGTCAAATTCGTCATATCACCGCGGATTCCGCTTTCGAGATTCGAAAACGACCTTACAGAATATCCTTACAGTTCTCAGTAATTTTGGTGATTTTGGTACCTCATGTATTTTTATACAGTAATTAAATGGTGTTGGTCACAAATATCAGGGAATCGGTTATGAGGCTTTCTTGGTCAATATGTGCACACCGCACACGTGGGAATAATAACAATATGCATCTTACTGTACCTTGGCCAGTTTGTCAATGAGGTCTATACAATATCCTTCGTACACGACCTGTCCCTCTCCATTCAACACGACTTCCCCTGAATCTGGATCAATCTTGGGAATGGTCCACGGAACGGCCTGGTTAAGGAAATAATGTGATATAATATAAGCCTAAAATATTCAAAGATACCTGATTTTAGAACAACCCTAGGATTATAGATGATATCCATCGATCAAATATACCCTAGAGTCCCTAGATACACCTCATACCTATAGGCTATAATAAAAATACAAATCTAAATCGAAAAAGTATCCCATGCTACGCCATTGTTAAGTTGCAAGTCAAAAAGTAAAAGTAAAATTCTTTTTCTTTTATTTACGTCCTTATTTCTTAACAATAACGTTCCATTTTCAATACCGGGGTTTCGCGCTTATGGAATTACAGAATGCGTAAATCGCGGAAGTCGTAAAAATTTACTACCATGGAGACCATACTCACAATTGTGCTTAGAACAGTTTTAAGCACAATTGGATCGAGACACTTTTTAGCGTCCGCGCGGTATCTGGGGTAAATTTGATCGATAATTATATCCGAAGTTTTTAATTTTGCAGAGTTTATTAAATTAGCTGAAAAAAAACCGAAACGTTGCCTCCGCCCATTTTGCATAGATTCGGTGAGATAGCTTAATTTAATTTCGCGCGTAAAAGAAAGAGACTGAAGACGGTAACACCACCAATAAACACAAAGTCATTTATGGCATTAGCGATGAAAGTATAAAATAATTAAAATAAAATAAACTACGCAAGTAAATAACATTATTTTTCCCAATTCGATTAATTAGTAGCATTGCTAACTTTTCTGAAAATTTCGAAGTATGAATGCAAATATTTCCGGAATAATTAGCAAAAAAAAATGCTAATCATGGTTTTCCTATCCTAGTTCGTTATTATACCTACTAACATTTCATTGAAGTAGACTTACGTTGTTTACAATATCAAAAGATCACTGCCAAACATTAGATAGATTCGAATCCTTGGTCTTGTTATATTATTGCACCATGCCTTTAATCGTAGCAGTAAATAATCCAAGTCAAGCTTACCACAGTAGTTCCAATTCTGAAAAACTGTCGCAAGGGCTCCAATTCCACTCCGGTTAAGAGCGCGTAGTCCTCATCAGCAGACCAGGACGCTACTCTCTGAAACCCTGAGTCTGGCTTGTACGTGGACAGGTGGAAGCGGGAACGCAAAAATAAACCAGACCTAAAGACAGTTTTAGAGGATTCAACTTGATCAGTTCGAACATCTTAATATATATAAATCTCGTGTCACAATGTTTGTCCTCAATGGACTCCTAAACCACTTAACCGATTTTAATGTTTTTTTTTTTTAATATGTGCTTTTCTCCAACTTAAAAGATAGGATAGTTTATTTCTCAAATTTGAGATTGCAATTTTATTTATTGCAAATTAATTGTTTTGACAGAACGAAGTCTGTCGAGTCCGCTAGTATTTACATATATATAGATACATAATTCTAATGTGCCTGTGTATGTCATGCACTGAAATAGTCATGTCTTGTGAACACCTGTGTGAGGTGAAGGGTGAGGAATATCTTCCAGCGGCGCATCCACGTCGCCAGACCTGACGCAGCACCTTGGCCTACGGCGACTTCGCCAGGTTGGTTGAAGGTGAGTTTTACTTAGATTCGCACAAGTATAAGTTATCTAATAATAAAGATCACTATCCCCCAATTTAATTTGTGACACTTGAAAGCTTTTAGCATTGGAATTTAGCACTTTTTTACCTTTGAACAAAAAGGCACCATAGGTCTCAAATTGGTGTACCGATTTGGATGAGTTTTTTATTAGAAATAAGATTTTGTAGCGGTGTTCTCTAGTATATTGTTTTAAAATAGATTCAGCATTTTAAAAGTGTTTTAAAAGTGTACCTTGTAATTTTTATTCCATTGAAAACTTACCGCAGAGCGTCCCAATAGAACAAGCTGTCATTATTACTGGAATACTCCTCCAGTACCCTGATCATTTCCTTGGTCCTGTTTACGTCCCCCTGTATATTGTCGCAGTCTACGGGCACCGTAACATCAGACTCCAGCTTAGAGTACAGATCAGTCACTTGTTGAATGAAATTATTGATGATGTGTTGCTTTTTCTGGAATGCGAACAGAACACAACATCTTGACTTACCTCACGAGGTGGTCTAAGGGCTCTGGACTCGGCTTATTGAATGTGAAGTGTAAGAGTGATCCATATAGTTGCTCTGAAGAGGGTTTTTCAAAATTTCTCCATTTACGCTTCCTTACTGGTGAAGGAAAACGTCGCAAGAAAACCTGGATGCCTGATGAAATTAGGAGCCTCAAAGAATATTATGTTCATTGCCGCGCATAGGATCAGCGTATCGGTGGACTATACCTCAACCCTCTTCCTGATTTCGAGGAGATCCGAGCCCAACAGTGGCACACAATATAAGCTCTGCTAATGTAATAAATTTTAAACGGCCTAAGAGTAAAAGTGCTTAGAAATACGAATCAGTTTTAGTACCATTACCGGCAAGAAAGTAACATCTCAATCCGAACGGATCAGTGGAGGTACGACTGACTTTCTATCTAGATACGCGGCAGGGTGTTAAACCAAGTTCAAGTAACAGAAACGGCAAGCGCGCCGTGTGCAATATTTACAAATAACACTACAATACGTTTGATGCGGTGCGTGCGATGCGTACACAAAGGCACAACATATTATTCTTTACAATATATTTGCATTTCATAGAACAATAAATAATGTAAAATAAATTGCTATTTACTTAGTAGGTTTTATTTTAATATAACACACCGATCGGAAAAGGCTTATTTTATTTAAGTATAGAATTATTGTTAGTTTTTAAACTTTCCATTCGTCCAGATTTAATGATTGCCGACATTAAAGATAAAATAATGACTTACATCAATATTTTCAGGACAATCACAAGACTCTCTCATGCCTATGAGCTTACAGCACTCGCTAGCGTCTGCTTGGAGGATGAACGTGGGCAGCACCAGCTGACTTGGCTCGATACTTTTGTAGTCTGTCAGAATCAAATTCCATCTGTAGTCCCTTCTCACCAGTTTCTCTTTAACAGCCTAAAAATACGCAGACACAGAGCTAGTATGAAGTATTAATGGATACACTTATAGACACATGATTATTTGCACCGAGAGTACCGTTTCCGAAACGTTGGTCAAAGTGTATGTCAACTAACATGGCTGTTAATGGCGGCTAACATACGCTTCTATAGTCAAATTTGACAGCTTTTCATTGTAATGGCTAGTAGCTAACAGACAGGCTGATCAAATTATAGTCATCGCCACTTTAGAAGTCCGATAGACGCGGCGCTGCGGTATCATAACTCAATGTTGCCAATTTATAGTGTAATGATTTTCCACCAAGTCTAGTACAATAAAAAAATTAAATAATTATAGGGCCTATGGTCAGTAGTGGATTGATAAAGACAGAGTATGATAATAATGACAAAAATAATTATAGGAGCAAAATGAAAATCTACCTGCCAGGTTTTAGTAAAATAAAACATTTTTTTGTAAATATTTCATTTGTATTTTTTACGTATAACCGATTAGTAGAATTCATCTAAAACAAGCTTCTTCGGATGTGTTCGGCTTTTGCCAGGAGTGACGATTTTCTCAGAAGTAAATGCTGCCATTGTTACTTCCTTTGTTATTCGACCTTTTTTACAGAAACACCTGAAAATATAATTAATCTGAGCAAGGATTTAATTCTTTTACCTTGTATTTATATTCATATAAAATATCATAAGATAAATGTAGGTATAGAGTTAATGATAATATTTTAACCATAAATTAGGCAAAAATAAGTGACTCTGGCATCTCTAAAATTTTCCCGTCATGTCAGTGACATTTATAAACATATTATTCAACGGGGTTAATTGTTGTTTATTTTTACTTTCTAATTCACAAAATTATTTCACTTTAATGATCATTTTACGGCCTTCACTTTTTACACCTCACTTTATATTATATGCTCCATATTTCACGTAAAACAATTTAAAATATCACAACTTCTTACTCCAGACAGACGTCAAGATGTCAATGTTGTCAAATTTAGTTCGGGTATTAGTCGCAGGACTTCTAAAGTGGCGATGACTATAAGTAATTTATCCATGCTTCTAGCAACTCATTTGACACATAACAAGAGATTTGACATATTGTTTTCTTAAGTTTACGCGAATTTCACTCATTATAATGAAACCGGAAACTTTACAGCAACCATGGTCAGGGGAGGACAATGGTTGCTGTAAAGTTTCCGAAACGTCGGGCTTGTAAAAAACTAAATAAACCGCGATAAAATCCGTAAAAGTGGTTTCATTATAATAAGAGATTTGACAGTTGATCTGTTAACTTTGCGTTTATCAGCCTTTTGGAAACCGGGAGTTAGCGTCTTTTGTCTCGCGTTAGGCAAGGCATTGCCTGAGGTAGATCCAGATAATCTAGTTTATGTTCATGGATGTCAGCCACTTACCATCAAATGGCACGTCTACCAGCCCTATCCAAGTAACCTAAAGAAACAGTGTTTTAACTGGCCGTCATATCCCACGTACCCGCTTATAGTTTGAGGATACAAAACCCTCATCCCCAACGAGGACGTAGAAGCTGGGTTCTGGACGCATATTCTTAAGCGCATTGGCCGAGTCTTTAGTCAGCTCCGTGTGGACCCACACCCGCACAGTCGAGCTGCCGAGGAGCTCGTAAAGGGTCCTGTCGACATCTGAAAGTGTTTTAGTGCTCTTATACTTTGCCAGGGGGTTTGGGTGGGTTTTGAGATTTCTGAGAATACTAGACATAAGGTTTTTTGTATTTTAGTCACTTTTGAGGGGCTTGATACAACAGATATGGCGGTAGGTGATTGTTAAAGGGGGCTGATGAACTCGTTAATCACAGGCAACGTTAACTCTGTAAGAAGTCTTTCTGGCTCCATTAGTAGGATACAAAAAAAGTCTCCTAAAAACACACTCGTAAGCACATTACCACTTTCCGTCTCCAATAATATAGCGGCGTCTGTCGCGTTTCGTGACTCCAAGTACTTGTTCAGAGCCATCACCGCCTGCTGAGAGCCCAGCAGTGTCCTTATCATCATCACTCCCGCTGACTCCGCCAACTCATCAGCCATCGCCCAAGGAGACCACGAGAAATCGACGATGACAGAAACGCCTTTAGAAACAGCGGCACATACTGTAAAAACATCATTTCCTTTAATATGCTAATGTTAGGAAATTGTCTGTATCACTATTTGAAGGTGGATTAACATATCTCCAAGTGCGGTCCTTATCCAAGAAACCTGGACCCCAATCACTTCTTTCGTATGACCAGCCACGACCATTGGACTATAGGTGAAATGCCCCAAAGGGAGACCTCCGACCGAGCGAGATGCAATGCTCGGCCAGGCCGAAGCCCATATCTACGTATCGTAGCAGATGGTGTATATATAGCGGAAGAATCTGTTTAATTCCAATAGCGCGATTCATAACTGTGGCGCTGATTGATTTGGTAAAACTATTTAAATATTGTCTATAGCCCCATTTCCAGACACTTGTCCCATCGCTCGTTCTACGTAACCAGGATCAGCCGTAACCACCAAATGAGCCTTACAAACGATTTCAGGATCGAGGGATAATTTAAGACTGCCATTGGGGACCATGTATTGGTGGTACCATCTTGCTTGTTGGGCAAATACTGAATTCGTGACGCCGAGACTTAAATCCATAAGGTTTTAAGTCTCGGCGTCGCGTCGTCTAGGATAGGGAGCGTTCACGTATTACGTAACGCATTTAGGGGGGAAGGGGGGTCTTGCAAAACGTTACGACGCGTTACATGGGCGGGAGGGGGTCTTTGCACAACGCGTTACGTAACATTAACGCGAATGTATTTTAGCGACTTTTCGGTACTTTACGCCACTTAATTGTCATTTTTAGGTAAAAATAGTGACTTTGGGTGTTACGTAACGTTTTGCTTTTGTAGCAATACGTTACGGCGCGTTACATAGGGAGGAGGGTGGGTTAAAAATCTCCCAATATTGCGTTACGTTATGCTTGAACGCTCCCATAGGCAGCTCGTAAATAAGTTGGCTGGGATAGTTCCAGGTAAAATGGTTATGGTAATGGGCGATGTAGACCACTTACCATCAGGTAGCACGAATACACAACGAATTTAATCAAAAGATGCATCATTATCATCAGCCATACACTATTGAAAATAGGCCTCCCTCAATGAACGCCAAGACGGCCGATCGTTTGCCACGCATCCAACGCGGACCGGCCGCTGCTCGGAGATCGTCTTTCCACCTGGTTAATGTCCGACCAACACTTCGTCTACCTAACGCATAATAAAAATATGCCTATTAAATATTATATTGAATTTAATCATTATCAAGATTTTTACTGGTGTCTTGTATATAGCGACCATAAACACGTAAACTATTTACTACTAAGCAAACTAATTCCTATCTTTGTGTCTTTCTAAATCTAAATTATAATATTCGGAGTGGCTTTAAATTATTAACTTTCATACAATACGTATATTGTGAATATATCAATATAAAGCACTTTAAACGGAATAAGATAAATCTCGAATCTACTAGACATACGTTTTCGATATCCTTCGTCTTCCTTCTCTCTGTCTAGTTGCACGATGTCGTCGCTAATACGAATTTCTGGATTGTTCTTTTCAATCATTTTAATCGCTTCTCCGATTCTGTCTGGTAAATCCGTATCTTTTGCTTCTATGATAAATACTAAAAAAAAAATATTAAAAATAATGTAATACTGGCGCGCTTCTTACAGTAGCATTCAAGTAGCATTTTTATAATAGCTTGTTATTACTTTATTCCACCAAAATAATATTAAAAAAATATTCCTCGCTTACTTTTAAACCAAGATTTTATTAAAATCTCACTTACCATATCGTAAACTCAGCTCAGATGCGAGGCAGCCTAAATTTATCAGTAAAACGAGTAGAAATAATACTTGAAGCCCCATTCTAAAGGCTGCAAGACTTGCAATTATTACAAGTGCGTATTTTAGAAAATAAAATAGCGGCGATGTATTCTTGTAGCAAATACGGTATAAATAATGTTAGGAAAACATAAAACAATGTCCTCAATTTTTCAAACATAACAGCTCTTGGCTGTATGTATGAGCTTAATATCTTTGCATTTTAGTTTTTATTGGTTTTTAAATCTTATAGGTAATATTTTCATAAGATGCATGTTTCGTTATTTTAATAAATTTATTGTACCTGAAATCAAATGAACTTAATATTACTATAAATTATTTACTACGAAATCTAAATAATCTAATTTTACTATGTAAAATGGAGTTAAGGATTATATTATCTACAATTTTTTCCGTTCTTCATAGATAGTAAAGATTCCAAAGTTTTTTTTTATAGATGTTTCTATGAATCGATTGATGCTGGAATTACTATAATTAACGATGTGAAAGCAACGTACTTAAAATAAAATGTATTAAGTGGTAAGCCTACCCTTCGCAACTGTCGTAGTATTGACAATGAGACCCTACGTGACGAGTCTCTTGCTAAATTATTAAGCTCCTGACAAACAAGCGAGCTTAAACAAAGCATTGTTAGGCATTATTAGGAATAATAGATTGACTTAGTACAGGTGTGCACAAAAACCATTTTTATCTATTGTTTTTATACTGACAAAATTAATAATTAAATATTAAAAAAAACTGTGCCACCCTCGTGTTGTTTTTAGCTTCTAAGACTATAATTTACCTACTGTTCCGAGGGGATCTGGAATAAATCATGTACGTAAAGGGTTTCCCATTTTACTTCAGGTTAATTCACGTGTCCCCACCATAGCTCAAGCCTCGTCGTGGCGGTGGGGCTCAGTAGCCCAGGGTGAACCCAGCACCTTGGGAGAAGCGAATTGAGCCGAGGTGGCTCTTTGTACCCCTCTTATAAGAAGTGGGGGCAAAAGAGCAGGGGGCAAGGGGCGAGGACGGGAATCTCGCCTCATTGTACTGTCCCGGCGTTGGGAAGGATTGTTCTGTGGTGCGGGACAACCCCTCTGTGGAGTTGGCGTCGGTCTCTCAGAGACCTTGCTTTTAGATCCCGGGCACCTCACCAAAGGTGGCATTGGCAGCAGTCGCCGGGTTTTAGTGGGTAGAGCTGCGTTTACTTACCGGCTTCCGGGCGCAACGAGTCCCACGAGCCTGAAGAAACCCACTCCCCCGCAGGATGCCTAAGCATTTCCCGGCGTTAAAGAAAAAATAGGTTACCTAATTCACGTGGTTTGCCTGACCTGAGAACTAGACGACACTCCGCTTAGTTTTACTTTTAAAGTAAGGGAGAGTGTCATACAAGTGACGTTAATGGCAGAACCCATGTGGAAACATCAAAATTCATTTTACCGATAGAAGGTATGCCCTTTGCCGCGTTGCCTTCTGCAAGGATACCGCCATCTTGCTTTTTTCTCCCGTAGAACAGCTTTGCTGTATCAGAGAGAAGAGGAAGACAGCCTATTAAAAAATATACAGAAAGACTTTTGCTGTTGGTATATGCTGAACTACACGATCAAATAGTTTTCTGTGCTTCATTATCATATTTTAAAAAATATCACTAGGTTATTTGAGGCATTAATATTATTCTGGAGTTAAATGCCTCATTTACCAGCAGCCATTACAGGATGAGAATGCTAAAAGTATCTCATTTTACCACTTGTGTCAGTGCCTGTACCAACATGTATAATTCACATAAGACAAGGCACGTAACTTGCACTGATTTTGTAAACGACCGTGGGACTTAACATATGCCATAAAATACGAGAACAAACATTGTTAATAATAAAAATGAACGAATATGCCAATTATCATGATTTTCTATTTAAATCTCTTAACCTATTCATTATAAATATGAAAGTTTGCACGTTTGGATAGTTATTTGTTCATCAGAGACTTAAAACTTAAATTTGATGTAGAATAGAACATGGACTACCCCCAAACACCCCACCCCTCGTTAAACAGTCCAATAGAATTATTGTAAATGTGTCCACCTCTTAGAGTAGCAACCCATAATATTTGTCCCACTGCTGGGCACGGGTCTCCTCGAAATCAGGCGAGGAGGGTAATGGGCCATATTTCAGCGTTGCGCTGGTCCTGCGGGTTGGTGAACTTCACATGCAGGCTTCCTCACGATGGTTTCCTTCACCGGTGAGCGAGCGATGGTCTCGTGTTTGGGGTGCACTTAGAAATTTTAAAAAATCAAAGAAAGTAGATGAAGGTATATTAGGTGAGTGCCTAGTTGGTTTCCCGACATTGGTTACCCAACGCTGCAAACAACGAGCCTATTCCAGGCCTGGACTTTTTTGGATTTAGTGAAGTTTTCATATCATAAAAACTTCACTAAATAATAATTATTAATAATAATAATTCTCACGGCAATATTGTAAACATGACATTTGAAAGGTACATAAAAATATTGGTATTATTGTAGGAGACTGGCGCCTAAGCTAGCCTCGAAGTCAGTGTTTTTTTTTTTTTCGAAATGTCCTATGCTTGTGGCCTCAAGGCTGAGCTATATTGGAGCAGTGAGTGGCCAGGTGGCACACCTAAGCAAGAGAGAGGGGGGATGGACCCCCGCCTGTTGAGAGTAAATTATGAGCACTTTCATTTGTTAGAAAAGTCATCACCTAATATGCTCTGATGAGAAAGCCTTAAGAAAATAGTGTTTATTCATTTTATACCTGCAGTGTCCTGTCTCCCGAGTCCAGATGGATATTAAGGCAACACGAAATGTCTTATCTAGTTTCAAGTTAGGGCACAATAAAACCACTTATAATATATAATAACTATTTATGTAAGTATATAAACATTACATTGATGAAAAAAAATATTCATTTACCTAAATCAATAATATAGAAACATAAAAATTATTCTTAAACAATTTCCGATTTCACACTACACTTTTTAAATTAAACATTAAAAAAAACCATTTAAAATATTTAAATTTTTAAAAAATTCTCAATTTTTAACTCGTTGAGGTAATGGTTATTATGAACGGCAATATAAAAATAATATACATTGTGCCTACCGATACTATTAAAATACGCATGTAAGGAGCAGATATTTTAATACAATCGTTTAAATAAAACTCAGTCCAGACAAGAAAGGCAGCGAAGCTCTGAACAACATACTAGATCTTAACTTCATATTGCTTAAATAATGTCCACAAAATAAAATAATTTACGTGAAATGAGAGCGGCTGTTTAAAAAATATTAATAAGTCCTTGCCGCCAATCCCTCAGTCTGCACGGAGTCTAATTTTTAATATGAAACTTTAGAATAAACCACAAAATTACTATTACATTCATAGATAGACAATTTTTTTACGTTGTTTCATATGTATATTTATAGAAACTTTTACAAATTCAGTAAGTGTTACTATAAATTCATATTTTACACTAGCAATACCATGATTAAACGGTAGTTTGTTTTATCTATGTCGTAGCGCCAGCGCCATTTTATATATTTGACATTTAAAATGTCACGAGCCTTCCCAAACCTTCTTAAGGGGAGTGAAAAGGACAGCTAATATCTGATGTCTTGCTTCAACAATACACATTACCTCATTAGTTGGTTATTTTGTGTTTACTCTAATCTTAAAACTAATCTTTTCAACTCTGCGTTTTTACATAGCTTTGGGCTCATTTAGTTCAATATTTCGCTAAAATTTTCATATAATCTGTAATTTAAAAACAACAATCCGAATTAGATTTATGTACATTTACAAAAAAAAAACATATAAAAACTAAAAAAAAAATTCAATGCATCGATTTTCAGTCGAGATTCAATTTTCGCCTAAACGAACCCAATCGCACAGAGTCTGGACAGGGCGTGTGCCCCCTTACCCTACCTCACCAAATCTCGCTAAAAATAATCTAATTTATACAATTCCATACACCCCAAAGAAAATACCTATGCTATGGTGATACCAGTTGAAAAAAAATAATACACATATCTATCTCGTATAAAATTTTGCATAAAAACTTTCCGAACCGACGCCGTCGACCAAAATTCCGTGTACATCGCGTTTTGCTTTTGGAATCGTGCGCCCATTTTTTGGACAAAACGTATTATCTAATAAAGAAACTAGAGAATTTTCGCTTGATAAATATTAATATGATTAAATGCTAATTTAGACGTGAGAGGAATTTTTCAAAATTCATTCGCACTTCCAAATTTTTCACGTAGAGGTTCTATTTGACAGTTGCTCTTTTTTTTTAATTCATGTAACAGGCTGTTGTTAACATAAAATGCCACTAAGGTTCCATAAAAAATTATGTTCAAAGGTACGATATTTATTTATTTGTAAAATTTCATAATCGACAAAAAAACTAACCGTTTCCTTAAACAGGTGTTCAGTGGAACAACTTCAAATACCATAAAATTAAATTGAATATCGGTAAAACAGCAGCATATGTACTGTTTTATCGACTGAACTATCGTTGAGGTAGCTATTGGATATCTAATCAAACTTTAATGGTATTCGCAACCACCCCACTGAGAACTCAAATTTATAATGACATGTAAGTAGATAAAAAAAACGCCAGCCAAAAAAATATAATTAATGAAATTGATATCGAAGATCACGTAATTGCCTTTGAAAATTTACCCTGATCACGTGACCTAGTTAAACCACGGGATATTTTTTTTAACCGTCTGATCCAAAAAAAAACGAGCAACCACCAAACACGTAACCTCACCAAAATGTCGACAAACGAGGGTGTAATGCCTATGATTAAGTTTGCCAACAAACTTTAGTATATTTTTGCATAGCAACACTAAAAATTCCTCACTCTAGAGTGGTCATACACGAGTCATATTAAGGTAACAAAAATTGGCCATATATTACAAAAACCTTCAACAATTTTATATGATTCAAGAACCTTACACCAATGATTAAAATAATTCATGTTGAAGACCTTCAAATAACCCTTGAATATTTAAAGGCCCCTTCAAAGCCTACCCCTAAAAGTAAAAATGGACATTTTCAAATTGCATCATATGCTTAAATTCATAATCGACAAGTTGATCTGCGCAGTAATTTCATTACTGTTTTTGAGAGATTTTAATTATATATCATTTCATATAAAAAAGACATATTAATTTATTCATCTCATTGTTTTGTAGAATAGCCCTGTTAACACTAAAAAAAAGTGACAAATTTAATCGTATCATTACACCCTCCGAACTTAAAATACAATACAAGTCTAGGAACATTTAAGATCTTAAATAAAAATAAAGTATGCTAAATAATTTAAGAATCCTGGAAGAATACAATGTAAACAACATTCACACACACGAACATCGTCAAAATTCGGTGCGTCATTTTTTATCTGTAATGTATGTGTCACATTTATAACGCATCCCAAGTCGTGTCAAATCTGACACATGTCAATTATATAAAGTTAAAACGTTCGGAAATATTTTACTCTGTACTTTATTATTCTTAATTTAATTATTTTAAATGTATAAAGATTATATACAGCTTACGGTTTCAAAAATAATACTGGATAGAAACATAGTAAAAATAAATGAGAATAAGAAAAATATAAATTATATTCACTTAAGAAAATACATACTGATCACGAAGTGAGCAAAGACTATCGTAATGACGTCATACGAGGATCGCGTTTGTGATTGGTCGCTTCGGGCCATGTGACGTCACGTTTATTATTCATAGTTACTTTGTCGGAACAGTATGATACACTTTGTGCCCACTCCATGCTCAGGCTATCACAAAATTGCTCGTCACAAAAAGACGTCGAATAAATATTACAATACATTACAGTTAAAAAATACAAATAATAAATTCAATCCCATATTATATATTTATGTAATATTACATATTATTGTAATTGGAAAAAAAAAACTATTGCGTACTTTAAAAACACTATCTTGCTATTAAGTGCATTGAGATTATTTACAACACTTCAACGGATATTTTTGACATAAGATAGTTTCCATATTCAAATTGTGATGACATAAAAATAAGTGATATTATGTAAATATTTCTTACGTAATTTTTTAGTTACTTCAAAATTATTTTTTCAATTCTCGTTTGTTTTAAGCGATTTTTTTTTTACAAAATCACAACACATTACAAGTATGTGAGATAATAGCTATTATTTGTAATTTATATTAAAAACATAATATTAATTTGAGGTAACAATTTCATTATACAGTATATATATTATGTGGTTGTTGGAAATCACTCTGTCAAAGATATCCATTGAGAGTCGTCAAAGAAACAGGTGCTATATTAAAAACTATTTAAATAAACATTCAACAGAGGGTTTAATGCTCAGATCGTTTGAACGTTATCTCAAGCCAACCCATCGAAAATTTTGTCTGTAATCAAAAAATAAACACTCTGTACACATGACCGCGGAATTGTAACAAAATCTGCGTCAAAGAATTATACTATGTGTCACGCTTGGAGCGTTGTTTAGGCCATGTGTCAGGGGCCTATCGACGAACAAATCGTAAAAATGTTACAATAATCTTATAGGTACGTTTTGTAATAGGTACGTATCCCGTCACATGCACTCGTGTCGGTGTGACAGCGGTGACACATAAGACACGCTTTCCAAAATGTCACCCAGACACATTAAGGTAATTTTTGGCGGGTTGGCGATGTAAGCACATTCACTGCATAAAATAATCTGGATGGTCTGGATCCTTCTCGAAGCGTTTCGCCTCTTCCTGCATACTTTCTTTTATTTTTAAAATTGCCGCCGATTCCGTCTGGTCGTTTTGGTCGCCGCCCGGTCCTCCGAAACCTTTGAAAACGTTATACTTTTGTACACATTAGCAATGTTCAGTTTGGGAAAATTTCTTTACTAAACACCCCGGTCCACTCCGGCACAAATAATTCTGGCTTCGTACGAACTATCGCCTGATACCTGATAATAACCTTTATTGTTTTTAATACAATACGCACTACATGAGTTATATTTTATGTATTGGCGGAGAAAGTCTTTTGATTCGACATTTAAAATTCCATGTGTTATTAATGTCTATATATATCGTGACGACTGAATGGTATATTATGGCAAATAAAAAGGTTGCCGCAAAAAAAAATTTTTTTTTTTTGCTAATGTTAACTTTTATAGATTAACACTCAATTGTCATAATATATAAAAAGCTATAACTTTACAAATAATTTCAGGCTATAAAAATAGGTTTAAGTAGAAAGGTAATCTACCAATACAGCTATAGGACTAAGACACGGTAAAATCCGGCTTAAGTCCTGTCAACTCTTTCTTATTCACCCAAGTGAATGCATTAAATATGCCTCAATACTTACCTAAGTTGTAATCACCCATGCCCGAGCCCGAGTCCTCCCTGGGAGTGCCCGGCCCTCCCCCGCCCACTCCTCCCGGCGACGACTTCATACCATCTACTCCTCCTAAACCTGATGTTACAAAAACATTTAGGGTATTCGAAATTTGAAATTTCCAAGCAATTGTCTTTGTCATTCATTTTGCTTCATTCTCCTACAGGACGTGTGCATGAGTATTATTATTATTTTTGTTTATAATAACTACGTAGACGTGACACGTAGAGTATTTAATTCCAATGAAAAAAACATTTCGTATTGTTCGTTTTATTAATTTCAATCATAATTTTAGTATATTGTGCCTTATTAAAAATGTATGTACTTAGCTAATATTATACAATTTCAATATATTTATTTAACTTAGCCGGGACAACGGTTCAACGTATATGACGTAGGACCATTTCTATAATTTTTATCTTTTATCGTATCGTTTATCGTAAAAAACGATATAATTACAATTTCACTACACATTTTTAATATACAGGGTGTTTCTATCTAGCATCACTAAGTTTTAATCTCTTATGTTACTCGACCTAACATAGTATTTAACAAGTCAGTAGACCTTCGCTGTTGGGTGGCTGGGACATGTGCTGCGACGTGGGGTGTTCTCCGGCCAGAGGGAACTCCGGCCCCAGCGCTCCGGCGCCCACCGGCTTCATCAGCGTGTACATGTTGTCACCGCCTGCCACCCATCATTCTTATTCACACAACGACACATGACACATTTCTTCCGACAAACAAACTAGCCTAGTGTCACAACACATCAAATGACACATTCCCCGGAACAAACAAACGAGCGTTGTGTCACACCACATCAAAGTGACAACATCAACCTCAATCAGAAGTCATAAAACTCAAAAGGTATTTGTGTCATAACGTTTTTTCACCCTAGAGAGAATATTGTGTCACGCTCTACGTAGTTATTGTCTTTATTCGAACACCGGTTGAAGTCAATATATAACAGAATCACAGTGCTACAAGCACGCATTCTATCCTTAATACAATAAGGAAATGTTGTCACTGACATATCAATGACTTATGTTTTATGACTTCCAACCGGGTATTTCTCGTGATGTATATTTCCAACTAGTGAAAGAGGCTCTTTGTGTCACGTTTGTGACACAATGATTTTTTTAAATTCAATTGTATCCCGTCTATGTGTTTTTAACATAATTTTTTTTTTAATAAATAAAATAAATTATCCAACGTGTAATGGCCAGCTGTTGGACTTATTCGGTTCTACGCTTAGTCTAACAGCTGTATGGATATAGTTTAAGACCCAGAAACGGTGATTAGTATAGTTTTATCCTGAAAAAAACCCACAGGTCCCGGAACTTATTCTATATAACCGTTATGTTGGTAAGGTAGAATGTACGAGAATCTTATATCTGAGATCAATATAATACTACTTTACTGAGTGACTTATGCTTTAAAATATTATCATCCGAATACAGCCGTAAAGCAGCAGAGAACAACTAGTTTTCATAAACGTTGCGTTTTTGTAGCTTGTCTATAAGAATCAAATATATATACAGACATGTTTATAAAAATCTTGGCATCTGCCATGAAAAAAAAATAACCATCGCTAGTAACGTCTAATCACAGTTTAAAATTCAAATCAGATGTAACTTATTATATTAAATTAATCTTATACTTATCCCTACCCTCTGAGGAGGGTTGGCTACCCATGCCCAGCAGTGGGACATAAAGGGTTGATACTTTACTTTACTTTTTAATCCTATATTAATTATATATCTATGTCCTACGAATCTATATACCCGCTAATATAGCGTTAAATTCTGAAGCATTCTTCATTTAGTTGGAAAAATACTTCGCGTGTGAGAACAGAACGTAGTTACAGAAAATAAAAATAAAAAAACATAGAAAGCGCTATACCCAAGCGTGATTACAGCGAGAATGAAGCAAGCAGAACGAAAGAGAAGACATTTGGAGAAACAAAAAACACGTACAATCAATAAATGTAATAGAAATCGCACCTCTTTTTTATTTATGTCAACACAGTATTGGAAATTGCAATTTGAAGTCCGTTTAAGAAGCCCTGCAGTATATTGAGGACATTTAATTGCCGGCCCATTGTGTTAAGGAAAATTGCTAATTGACAGGTACTTTTTTAATATCGACTTAGCGACAGTGTTAGATAAGAAATAATATTTAATTGAATTTTTTATATTAAATTATCATCAAGACAATTTACTAAAAAAAAATACACACCCTGTATCGTATTGTCAATGCGAGTAATTTTCCTGACACATTTTTTTACAATATAAAAGAGGTGATTTCTATATGAAAACATGAATGTGCCACTGTAAAATACCTTGTTTGTTAGTAGTAAGAACCTGCGAATCTGGCTAAAACTGTGCATTTGTAATTTCCATTGCGTTGCATTTTAGTATGATTTTGAAATTAAAAGAATACTACATAAACGATGGCCATTTTGAGGGCGTTTTTGTTTATAAAATTCATTTCAATTTAACCACTCTTTTTCTCAAAATTTGTTAGTTTAATATTATTCTAGGATTAATAATACATTAATCTTAGGTAAATTAATGCTTTTCTCGAATCTAGCTCATAACAGATTGCTTTTAAGGACAAAGTCTAGTTTCCTATATGTGTTGTAGTTTAAAAAAAAATCTCTTCTAATCTTGGTGTTAAAAAAAATGTCGTACCAAATATTTAAGAATTAGCCTTCCTAGAAATTACACCTAAATTGTTATCCGGAGTACCGCCACCTATAAACAAAGTTGGAACTTACCAGAATTTGACGAGTCCTGTGGGCTAGGCATTATCGGTGTTGGTGGCCCCGGTGGGCCGTTTGATCCCGGGGGGGCTCCGTAAGCACCTGGCGACCCCCCGCTATAGTTTAACGGCGCTGACCCCCCGCCAGCAGCCCCACTGCCACCAGCCCATGCGCCTCTGGGCCCCATTCCCATTGGTGGCATACCTACGGTCACATTGAATGTTATATACAATGCATACCGTTACGTTACAACGCTTCATATATAGCACCATCCTGCTTACTTATTGAGCGCTCCGTTTTTCTTAGCACGTCCCCAAAAAGGTTGGCAAATTTAGTCGAAGGCAAAGTCAATTTTTTTTATTCAAAATAGTCAAAGTATTAGAATGTCAATTGAGTCTACCACAGTGTAATTGCTGACTAAAAAACCTTATTGCACCTCAGGTTAAGGAAATGCGTGTAGTCTTTCTTCGTCTGGCGCCATAAGAACATATTCCCCCTAACGGAAATAAGTTCGGGAGCAATGTGACAATTTACATACAGATCTGTTTTCCAGTTAGCATATCTTGATAAACATTAAAGCACCAGTTGGCGACCACTTTACAGGTGGCCAACACGATTAGAGATATTTTAAGAACATTAGGGATGGGTGTTGTCCTCACCTGGTCCCTGAGGTGGAGGGCCGCGCATACTGGTTCCGTAGGTGCCCGGGGACATGGGCCCCATGCCGGGGCGCGGCGGCGTCATGCGCGGCCCGCCCAGCATCCCCGCGCCGCTGCCTCCTCGCTCCAGCGAGTTGCCCATCATACCCTGGCCTGCATCACAACATTTAGGTTATTGGAAAAAAAATAATCTGACACACATTATGTATTTACAAATTTATTATAGCTGCTTTTAGAAAATGTGTGAACGGCATACAGCAATCAGAAACCGAAATGAAATATGAAAAAAAAAAATGGTGTGTTATTAGAACCCATGGACCAAATAACTTTTTATAACATAAAAACATGATCCTAGACTATTCTAATAATATGAAATGTAACTCAATTTTAAAGTTAATATTGTGTAATTTGTTTTTTAAAACTATGTATATTATTTAATGTAGATCTTAAAGATAACCTACTTCACGCTTGCTTGACCATGATTTTAATTTGGAGCCTCCAGACAGTTATGACCATGCGAGCAAAAGTAAAGTCAAACAGATAGTTCCTTACATTATAAGTAAATTTTTACTGAATATTGCTTCTTAAACAAATTTTTCAGGGAAAGTCTTATAAAAATGCATAAAAATAAAGAATAAGACAATAGCCTTATGCAACTTCTGTATAATGTGCATTATTGCCATGGACACAAGTTATTTTATTTGAGTATAGTATTAGATTAGGTAGACAAAATGTTCGTCCGCCATTAACCAGGTGGGAGGACGATCTCATAGCAGATCTCCAATAGCCGGTCCATGTTGGATGCGAGTGGCTAGGGGTTGGTAGTCCAGGCATGCATTGAGGAAGGCCTATGTTTAGCAATGAACAGATAAATGATGATGATCTTGACAATAATTATGATGATGATAGTCTACTACTGCCTTGCCTATATGGTCAAATGTCCCAATTCAAAAAAATGATGAACAGAAAACTTACCAGGTGGTCCGTTAAAGTCATTTCCCATGCCCATTCTAACTGCTGATCGTGGTCCACCAGAATACCAAGGTCCTATAAACGGCTGTCCTGTTCCCATGTGTGATAGCTGTGGCTGTGGTCCGTGTGGTGATGGTTGTGATCCTGGATGCGGTGCTGGCGGGGAAGGTCGTAATGAAGAGTTGGGGAAGAAACCGGGAGGCATTCCTCCACCTCCCATACCTAGAAATAACAATTTAATGACTAAAATATAGAATTCTTGAGTGCATAAGTAGTAAGTATGTCACTAAACTCTACATAAACTGCTGGACAGATTTTAATAATTCAAGAATGGTGTAGACTAACAGTTTTGTTTAAAACAAAGAAAAAAATATTTGTAGAGGAAAATGTTTGTAACCAACAACATTATATTTCTTTACTTTGTATGAAATGAATGAAACTTACAATGTGACTCGTCTCAGAGTTTGAATTAAGTCAGAATTAATTAAAAGATTGTTTAACAGTTGCTTTTAATGTTTTTATCAAAACAACAATTATTTATGAACCTGTAATAATTTCTACATCTGTCTTTTAACAAATTTGTGTAATATAATGGGCTATACTTCCGAAAATTAGTCCAGCTTTTAAAATAATCCAATATTTTATCATATATAATCTAATAAGAAAATCAATTTGTACAATTTTGCAGTTTACTAGATAAAAAAATTCATTCAACAACATAATTTGTTCCATTATGTTATTGCATTTTTAACACACTTAATTTCTACATTATTATAATTTTTAACGCACTAAATATAAAAAATATTCAATAGTTTGCTTGCTCTAATTGTCAGCTGCCTGGTCATTTTAAGTAGCAATCACAGGTTCAAATCTTATCAAGTGCAGATAATTTGTATTATGAATATAGATCTTGATGTTAGTTCCAAAAAAATATGGTAGAATTGTGTAATCTCCTCCTATTTTTAAGTAGGTCAAAAAAAAATATTCCCAGTACTACTTTGCTTTTTTTTACTTTGAAACTTGCATGTTTAGCACAGAGCTAGATATACATAGTTTGCTTGTGATTTAATATGTATATGCATTTTACATTTTTGTTACACTCCATTATCGCCACTCTCAAACTAACCTTTAAAGCCTATTAGTCTAGTAATTAAGTCTTTTAATTATAAAAAAGACTAATAAAAGCAACACAGCCAATTTTGATTTTACTTTGCATTCTCAATAATGTAACACATTTTATATTTAAAATATTTTTTCTATTCAAATTACATTTTAATACAAAAGTTACAAAAAAAACACAAAACCCATCAATAGTTGGTGCTATTGGATGTTTTTTTAAGTGAATCTATTTATTAAAGGACAGATATAGGATACCCAGATATTCTAAGGAGTGGTATCTAGTCAGACTGTATGGTTTAAATACTGAAATCTTCTGCTTTATCTTCATTCTTATGCTTAAAATGTGGATAATAATAGTCTACATGATAACACACATTGACACAAAGCATTGGGCCTCAATCAACAACCATATTAGCAGATATATTTACATTATAAGATAAGAAACATCATGCCCTATAAAATTATTTTGAATGAAATTGTTGGCTTATTTACATTGGTTACTGTAAAAACCAGATGCGTACCGTCATTTGGTGGTGCTGGCCCAGCGTTGTGACCAATTCCGTTAACTCCATATCCTGAATTGACAAACCCATAATCGTGAAAAGCTTTTGCCTCTGATGAGTGTTCACATGTATCCCTCCTCTCTGGCGCTGCACAGTATAGATCCCAGAAAACACACCACCATGAGTGAAGAAACCCAGGCGGTTCGCCAAGGGTTATATTTTTCTCCCATCGTATCTCCGAAAGGAAAGTCTGCGCGGCTTTCTGCGCCCCGACGTGTAGTAAGTACTCGTACACATAAAGGGCTAACTTCTCGCGAGCCTGTGCGTCCGAAGGTACCGTAGAGCCTTTGCCCTTGGCATACATATCGACTGAAAGCCGATGTTTAAGTAAAAATTGTTTATTATTTACATTAACGCTTTATATCAATAAATTCAACTACACAAAATGTCATTGATCGATGGCGACATTTGGCGTCTGTGGCATAGACAAATAGGATAGTTCTCAATTTCAGCGCATCATTTGAACTGTCACAAATAATTGTCTGTGTATTAATAGTAATAAAATTTTACGACACAAACAGCTTTTATAGAAAATAATAAACAAAACAATCTAAAAACAGATCGACAGTTATTATATATTAATATAATATTTATTTAATTGTAAATGATTTAAAATTAAATAAATTTTGAGTGATTTTAATAATTAGTATCTACTGCGAAGTACGGGTTACTTTCGCAATTTCATTTTAAAAATCAATCAAATACATAAACATATATAAGTATATTTACGACCAGGAGCAGTTATCTATATTCATCAATAAAATTAACTACACTTGACAGAGTTTTCAACCCAAGACCCACCGCTTTGTATAGTGGCCAATTGTTTTACCAATCAACCAGGTAGCCAACGAAATAAATATTCCTTTATAGTATAAACATATTAAATAAGATGACAAAAATTTGATTTCGAACTTAAGCTACCATATTGATACAAATCTCGGACTTCAATCGGATGTACCGTAAAACCACTTTTAGAAAAAAAAAACATTATCATAGGCAAAATACTTTCTAGTTTCTATTAATTAATTAAAAACGATTGCCACTCTTTTATTTGTTATTATTTTATAACCATAGACAATATTATATTTTAATTATCTGTATACATGAAAATGAAAACACATCCATAGTCTAGGAATTTTTGTTATTGTCTATTCCTTTTCCTTTTCTTGCGGCCGTGTCACCGCGTGGTTCTCAGGAGCCTTTACAAATAGAAACACATTCAAAATGGCAATCAGGCCAGTTTATAGACCGACTATCGTCAAAAAGAGGACGAAAAGATTTATCAGACATCAATCTGATCGCTATGATAAACTTAAGCGTAACTGGCGTAAACCCAGAGGTAGGTACTCATTTTTTCAATTCCTAACCATTTATCAAACATACTTCTTTTAAGTTTTAGATGAATTCTACATCAAAACTCACTTTGGAATCCAAAAATACTTAAATTATTTTAAACTTTATTGAATAAAGCTAACTTTTGTCATTTTGAATGCATTTACTTATAGGTTAACTGCATGTCACACGGACATGCCTTTTCTGTTTATATAAATACACATGCTATGAAGTAATTATCCTGATGATTAAATATTCTGTTCCTTTTCTAAATATTAGATGTTTTAGATTTAATTTACATCACATACCTCATTTAAAACCTCTCATATATTTTTTTTGTCTCGTTTTAGATCTATGTGATAGGTACATTTATTTCAAAACCATCTCGATGCTTTTAAAAATCGTATATGATTTCTTTATGAATATAAGTGTATGTTTATAAACGTATGACATTCTGCAAGGGCACTCTGTGTTAAACATTATCAATATGCTAATCACAATTTGTTACCTTGCTAAAAAAAATTTACTTATTCCTATTCCAATGAACTTGTATGGTTTATTTGGTCATTATGGTAAAAACAGTCTGTTCCAAGTATGTTAAAATGTCAGATGTTTGTTGACGTTTTCTACTTGGGTAGTGATCTCAATATTTTTTACCATCATTTTACAGGTATTGACAACAGGGTGCGCAGGCGTTTCAAGGGACAGTATTTGATGCCAAGCATTGGTTACGGTTCAAACAAGAAGACCCGTCATATGCTACCAAATGGATTCCGTAAAGTGAGTTAAATAGTTATAACATTTTTATTTTATCTCATCAACAAGAGTAAGATACTACTATCAAGTTTTACTGTTTAGCTTCCAAAAAAAAAAATAACTACAATTAATCAGCAAGGTTCTATTTATTTAAATACTAAAATAATGAAATAGTAATATTACTAAAAAAGTTCTGCAATACAGTTTAGCTAAAACTTACTATAGAATTCACAGTAAATCTTCAGTTTAACGCAGGAAAATATAATCCCAGTATAATGTGTTTATTGTCTTCTAAATATTCAGGAATTCATAATAATAAAATATTTCTCTAATTGATTGTTATATAGGAGGGGGTTCTATATTCCACTATGTATTTTATATGCAAGGGCACTCTGTGTTAGGCATCATCAATATGCTAATCACAATTTGTTACCTTGCTAAAGAAATTCTATTAAATCCTATTCCGATAAGCAAGTACATGGGCTTATTGGTCATAATGGTAGATACATTTTAAAATAAATTATGTTTCATTTTATTATAACTTATTACATATTTTCTTTGACTCTGACAGATTTTATTGCATTGTGTTAAGTTTTTTTCATACCTGATACTTTACAACCTTTAGTGAGGAAGGAAAAATGGTGTTTTTTTAGGAAATAATTTTGTTGAATATAATGATCTCAAATTGGTAATTGGTACTCACTATTCATAAGAATCAATTTATTATATGCAATTGTTAAATATTATTCTCTTGCTGACTGCTCTGCTCTGTCAAATTGATTCATGACAAATTTTGATTTCTTTACAGGTCTTAGTACACAATGTACGTGAGCTAGAAATCCTCATGATGCAAAACAGGAAGTACTGCGCTGAGATTGCACATGGTGTGTCTTCAAAGAAGCGCAAGCTGATTGTAGAGAGAGCACAACAACTTAGCATCAGAGTCACCAACGCTGCTGCCCGTCTGCGTAGCCAGGAGAATGAATAAATATAAGATTAAAATTAATAAAAAAAATACACAAAAATTGGTTTTACTTCTTTTATTTTATTGTTTTAAATTATTGTTTACATAGTGTCCAAGACTTGATAGTCAAAATTGGACTATTTATATCATGGCACACCTGCCACACTCTACTTACTACTGACAGCACTATGGTCTGTGAGGTTCACTTATAGATCCTGTCAATTCGACGACCTCTCGAGGCTCAATGGTTAGCGCATTGGCGCTCAAGCCCGGAGGTAGTGAGTTCGAATCTCGCCAGGGAACAATAAAGTTCATGCGTTCCTGGGTCATGGATGTGTATTATATAATAAAAGTAAAAAATTGTATTAAATATGTAATTCCGTTGTCTGGTGCCTGTAACATAAGTACTTTGAGAACTTACCACGGGACCAGATTGACATGGTGTAAAAGCGTCCATTCGGCCCCCCTATTCTCAAATATTTTTTCAAAAAATTACTTTATGCCCTAATCTATCGGGGACCCTGGGCAATAGGGTAATGGAGAACCAACAAAAAATTTATGTCTGTGTGCTTCAGTTTTGGTCTAGAAAGAGTAATCATAGTAATTAGGACACTGCTAAGTTCAAATCAGTAATCATTATTTAACTTCCTAGAATTGTCGCTCGGTCGTATTCTGATAGAAATATTGGTGCCCATAGATTGTCTGTCCTTAACAAACTTAAGTTACTGGTCGAAAACGCCTGGCAGGTTATCTAGCTAACTTTCTAAACTATCACAGTAAATATCTCATAAGAATAAACATCATCATCATCAGCCCTTATCCGTGCACTGCTGAACATAGGCCTCCCTCAATGAACGCCAAGACGACCGATCCCTTGTTACTCGCATCCAACACGGACCTGCCACTGCACGGAGATCGTCTTCCCATCTGGTCAGTGGCCGACCAACACTTCGTCTACCTAAACGCGGCCTCCACTCTTGAACCTTAATGGCCCATCGGCCTTAATGGTTGAGTCTATTTCACTCCCACGATAAGACAGACTAACACCAAGCAATCGATTCACACTATTAGCCTCCTTGTTTTGAGTCGTAACTTCTAAATACCCTTTGACGACTTCTTTGTTAATCTGTGAGCCCCCGCCCCCCACATCCGTTTCGGCCGGCTCATGTTGGCTGCGAGTGGCAAGAGAGCGGTCGTCTTGGCGTTAATAAGGTAGTTGACGTAACAAAAATAATGGAAGATTTTTATTTATTATGGTAATATGATTAACCTGACCGCGCCCCTCACCTTCGTGGTGCCCTGAAATGGGTATTTCTAAATTTCACCCTGCATACTGAACATGAATTTAATGGTACGCTACCCTTCATACGCGAGTCTGACTCGCACTTGGCCGAATTTTGTTGAGTTTACGTACTCGTTGCATAAAAAGACGATTATTGTTGTTTCCTGTATATTATATTATATAATCTGATGAAAAATAGGTTGATATTTAGCCCATGAGTCTACAAGTGACATAATTTTTAAGTGATGACCATTTTGCCACGAAGGTCTTCCATCATCAAGGATTGTTTGCAAATCAGGCATGCGTGTTGCCTCTCGCGTGTTCGATGGTAATAACTTCTTCGCCAAACTGCTGTCATAGACGAAGGCAGATGTTATACATTATAATCACTTTTAGCAATCACTTCATTCAATATTTTAGGTACTTATTAACTAGTCTAGTGGTCTGGACACAATTTATATTAACAAATAAATTTTTACGGGCTTTTTGCGATGCAACCGAGGGCTCCTTGAATATTAAGGGTCCCAAGCTGTTGAAGAAAATATTAAATATTATGTAAAAAAAAACGAATATTAAAATTTATTTTGCTAACCCTGAGAAATTAACGTCATAAACTAAGATGTGCTCGAAGTAGCCCAGTAGCTCAGATTCACCGAGTGAGACATTCACAAATAGAAATACAATGTGTAACAGCTTCAAGTGAATCTTATACAAGTTCATAGTAAATAAGTATCTAAATATTTTAAGTCTTGCAGTCACAACCTAAGTAATTTAATAAAAACAAAGATGAACGTGATAATACAGTAGGGTGACCATATTCTAAGTCATTTGTCTATATTTTGTTATTTATGTGGATTTTTTTGGTAAATATAATGTTCTTTGATTCTTGAAACCAAGTTCTACCACGTCCCTGATTATGTCGGTTCTTCAAAAATCACCCTGTATAGATAATTCCAACTATAATTACATTACTGCTTTATTTACTTTCGCCAACATTATTTTCATCGCCATGTACAAAGTACCTGTCTATCTAACAAAAAAGTAAAAACCTTGCGTCACCATTATATTTTTACTAAGTAAAAAGCTGCATTAGCCTTTGTGCATAGTACCATCCACAAATGGCAGATCATCGGAAAATGGTTATGATTTTATTTTTTACGATGCACGCGTCCGTACCAAGTACGACTCGTTAGCCTGTCTATACAGGCTGATTGCAAAACTAACCGGGATTATTAGAATGTCTTCTTTTTTTTTTAATATATTTTCTTATTTAATAGAGATGTTGACACATGTAACAAATTCATGTAAAGTTATGTTTTACATATTAAATACAGTATTTGAAAACCTAAAATAACATTTAAAAAGTCTACTTATTTGTCTTAAAATTTAGAAAATTAATTTAAAATGCGTTATTTATCATGCTTTATCACGTGACTGCAAACGCGTATAAGGCGATGACGTCACTGAACATTGAGTTAAGTACAAACTGTCATAACTCACCTAACATAGCGCGAGCTCTGAATGCGGTGTGTGACGTAATGACGCTTGGAGCGTTTTAACGGCAATTTTAAAAACTATTTTTCTTTATTTAATTTTTTGTTAAAATTGGACACATTTCTTTACAAAAGTATTTTTTTCGTGTTTGTCTATAGTATATCTATCAAATAAAATCAATTAAAAAAATTAGTCAACATCCCTATTGTATGTTGTATATTATGTCATAAGCAAAATTGCTTGGAAATAGGAGCTTGGTAGCGTTTCTGTTGAACAATGAGATAAGAAGGTTTGCAATCTAGGCAAGCTTACAGAAGTTAAGATGACGCATTCGAATTATTGGCAAGTGTACCTACCTACTGCAATACTCGAAGTATTTTAATATTATTTTAAATTTTTTAGTTGTACATAAATTAAGGTATAGTTTGGAAGTCGGTTGTTGGCTTTTTATTTAAAATTAATTTTATTTTGTAGTTTTAAGTTTATACATAAGTAATATAGTTTTTTATTGCAAAATGTTTAGCGTTCCCAATCTGTGTTGGATGCTAGTGGTAAAGGACCTGTCGTCTTAGCGTTCATTGAGGGAACCTATTTCCAGCCGTGGACGAATGAAAGTTGATAATGATGACCTCACAATACTTTAATACTTTCCAAAGTATCCTATTCAGTGGTTTTTGTTCATGTTATTCATATTACATCGACAAGTAATAAAATGAGCAAATCGTCTGGGTATACAAAACCAACCAAATAAGCATTATTTAAAATAACTTAAAAACCGCTGATTAGATGTCGATCAAATTAATATGGGACCAATCCGGAAACATAAGCTTTCAAACAAAATAAGAATCACCAAAATCCATCCTCAAACAGCGGAGTAATCGTGTAACAAACATACAAAAAAAAATACAGACGAATTGATAACCTCCTTCTTTTTTTGAAGTCGGTTAAAAAGTGTTCATGTCAAAACGAGGAAAACGTAGGTAGCCTCTAATTGTCCGGATTTCTAGTAGATCGTCGGTAGTTACCATAAGGCTTCTACTGCCTATTTGCCTCCTTATACCACAAAGAAGCAATTTGGCTTATCTGACCAAAAATCTTTTATCTATATTTGAATTGTTTTTGTTTTTCTATCAATACGAATTACTTATATTTTTTTCGAATGGTAACTAATTTTGTTATATTTTAGCATCAGCCTGTAATGCCGCTTGCCACTTTAAAATTCCAATACATACAAAATAAGCTACCCCCCATAGCAGGGGAAGCTCTAAGCGTGTAGGCACCGGGTTAGGTAAGTCTTTATGATTTTTTATTTGAAGCAATAGCCAAAAATATATGGGATAATTAATCGATCAATCGTCGTGAATATCAAAGTAGATATTTCAATAACAATAACTTTATTTTATTTATAACTTTGTGACAAAACGACATCTGATTCTTCGATCCTTCCGTGACCATGGTTAAAAATATAAAAGATAATAAAATCTTTTACTTCTTAAACTCTTTATTTATAAATCTGTGTGTCTAGTTAGGTATAGTGAACGCATTGTTGAGAATAACCTTCTAAACTAAACGTAGCAATACTGTGCCAGACTGTTCGCTCTACAATATTAGAGCTACTGAAACCATTTAAATCAGCAATAAATTTATACTAAGTGAAATCTATACAGTCGATCGGGGTAACTTTGACCCGGTCTGTGGTTTATTTTGAAGTTCGTGGTTTTTTAACCGACTTCAAAAAAAGGAGGAGGTTATCAATTCGACTGTATGTTATTTTTTTTTTTTTTTTTATAATTGTTACCGCATAACTTTTGACTGGGTGAATCGATTTCGATGATTCTTTTTTTATTAGAAAGGTGACGCTCCCCATGTGGTCCCATTTTAATCTAGTCCAGTTCTGATGATGGTATCCATGAGAAAACCATAAAAGTCTTAAATTTGCATTAGGTACGTCCGCGACAAATAGATGAATAACTGAATATCACGCCAACCGATTTCGATGATTATTAGTTTATTTGAAAGAATGTACTTCAAAGGAAGTTTGGTGAAAACTTGGTTGGGTTCTGATCATGGGATCCATAACAAAGTAACGGAACTCTTCAATTCTTAGGAGCAAATTAATGATACTCGGCTGAATGTTTTATAGGCCATCCGGATATTTGCCTAACGTAACGACTTTATGGTCAAGTGGTCAAGTAACTGTCGTAGCCGAATATGATGATCAATTCTTCAACGGCTTACAGTAAGTATGCGATCTGTGGCAGAAATTCTGTCTGTAATTTGTGTATGCACTCTGTAAAATTGTGTATACAATACACTCATATACGATATATTATCATCATCATCATCATCCTTTCACCATCCACTGTTCAATATAGGACTCCCTTATTAAACGTCAAGACGGCCGATCCCTTGCCTTGAAGTGTTGGTCGGCCATTAATCAGGTGAGAAGACGATCACGGCCGTCTTAAACTAGGCCGGGGCCCTTGGGCACACAAGAATTTGGGGCCCTTTCGGAAAGTAAAAAAATCGAATTATTATTTTAAAATTTTTTGTTAATTCATACGTAGACCATTTTTTATAGATAATTAAATATAGTATGAATTATGATAATATTGACAACCTCTGTGGCGCAATGGTTAGCGCATTGGCGCTGAAGCCGAGAGCTAGTGGGTTCAAATCGCACCACGGAATAAAAAAGTTTTCTGTGTTCCTGGGTCATGGATGTGTATTAAATATTTGTATTGTATAATAAAAATCTTAAATATATTATGTATAGTATAAAAGTATTAAATATATTTCCGTAGTCAATCAATCAATCTCTTGAGTTAATGGCGTTTCCTTATAGATTTCGCCAATGTCAAGTGTATATAATACTCTGCTTTATAAAGCGGGCTTCGTGAACGAACAAGGTCCCGGATTGTAACTAAGAATTAAGTGAGCAGCTAAGAATGTTTGATGACAGGATCACTGTTGATGTATCTAAAACAAATAAGACGCACACAATATATATACAGGGATTAGTTGAATAAAAGACAGACAGACTACAGCTTAATATTATTATGGTTAATAAATGAACTAAGAATATAAACGAAAGGGGAGTTGACAAGGGAAAGAAGAGAATTGAGATCAATGGGGCGAGGAATATCAGGAGGAAGGAGATCATAGATGGAAGAAGATAGACGCGGGCAGCTAAAAAAGATGTGATTTGGAGAGCCCTCTTCAAGACCACATTCGCAAATAGAACTGTCCCTGATATGAAGTTTAGCCAGATGGACGGGGGTACACGTATGGCCTAGCCTTAATCTACAGATCGTACTTGTAACGCGTTTATGAATATCTTTGAAATTGCAGAACCAAGGACGGGGAGGAATGAAGCCTTGAATATTAGCGTACCTAGTGTTTACCTTTAGAAGAACCAGTCTTTTGCCAACAAGAATTCCAAGAAGAGAGCAGTCGATTTCCGTAGTCAATAACTTACACTTTCCGTAGTATCAAATTACTCTATGACTTACACATTGCAGAAATTGCAAAAATCTCACAATGGGCTGTCAATATTCTACATCGTTTTTTACAAAATTTTAGCGTAGTATATGTCTTGTAAGTACATTTTGATACGATTGCTGATTTGTGAAAAAGTGTAATGTGCCCGACAAAAATGTTTTGAGAATAAATGTTAGAGAAATTGTGACCTACAATTTCTATCACGGGGCCCCCTGAGAACGGGGGCCCTGGGCACAGGCCCCGTGTGCCCTTATGGTAAAGACGGTATTGAAGACGATATCCGAGCAGTCACGACCGGTCTGTGTTGAATATGAGTTGAATGGATGCTAGTGGCAAGGGATCGGCCGTCTTGGCGATCATTGAGGAAAGCCTATGTTCAGCAGTGGATGGAGAAAGGCTAATGATGATTATGAACATGACAAAATTATGTATTGCTTACACAATTCCAAATTGCTTTTGGCTGTGTGTTAATTTAAATCCTTTCTTCGTTCGTTTTTCATTAAGCCTTGAACCGCGCCAAAAACTTAAAAAGCAAAACTTTTTTTTTCTTATGTTAAAGTGATGGCTCTCTTTTTTTCTAATTCAAACTTACGAATCCAGTTATAATTATTATATTTTTGACAAAAAATAAAACCTCGTTTAAGTCACTTTGTAGATAAAAAAATAAAACATAGGATTTGTATGAGTGGGCCAATATTATATTGAAGGTCAAAGTTACCCCGATTGACCAGTAACAAAAGACAAAAAATTCTAACCGGCATATAATTTTTTTATCGTTGATGTCCTAAGCATCGGTCCATAAAAAATCTAACTAACCTCTATTCGCAAGACGTTATTTTTTTTTTAAATTTTAGTTGGATAGGCAAACTGGTCAAAGTGCCACCTGATGGTAAGTGGACGCCCGTGAACTTTACCTGGAACTTGGCCAGGTGAACTTAACATGTATACGTGCTGGCTATCTTGAGACATGAGTTATTAAATGTACCAGTAATTACACTGTCTGTCTTGTCCTTCTCTCCGAAACACAGCAAAGCTGTTCGACGGGAGTAAGGTGCTGGTACCTTCAGACGGCTATAACGAGGTGCCCCGGATTTATCAACAACACACTTTTCCTTATTTCGTATCGGCCATTCAAAACTCCCTTTTTATTTTCCTTGACAAGTTACCGCTGCAAAATCAAAAGATGGCGCTGAAGCTGATGCAGCCTATGTCACACAAGCTGTCACGTCCCCTCCACAGCGTGCGATTCTCGACAGACGAAATGCCGAAGTTCAAATCACTTGTAAGTATCATTATTCTGCCAAGAAATCAATTGTCTGGAAATCAAAACCCTGAAAACATTCTTTTTTATTTTTTTATCATTTCTTAATTCTTCAGTTTGGATTTTATGACCCTTCATGAAGTCATAAAAATTGGTGGCTGGAACTAAAGATCATGGATAACTTTAATGCCAATATTTCCGTTGTTTTTACTGTAATAAGGTTTATTATTTTTGAATATAGAATTTTATTTTTAAATATAGAAATTTTTGAATATACTATTACTTTTGAATATAGAATGTTGTAAAAACTTAATTATTATTTTTTACGTTGAATTAAAATGTTCAGGAGTCTCCCGTGTCAAGCCTTCCGAATTACGTCGCCCAGTCGTACCCAGGGTCTGACTCCGGAGCTCCCAGTCCCGACGGATGTCACTTCCAACCCGCCGCTCAGAGGCTGCGGCTGAATGAACAAAGTAAGTCGATTGTAAGTTTTTAAATAATTTACTCGAATCTTTTTTTTTATTTTATAATATGTGCTAAGTATATTATTTAATTATTAAGCGGCGTCCTCTCTCACTCATCCGTCAGTCAGCAGTCTCCTCCTGGGACGTGACTGTCCCGCTGAAGGAGACCATCACCGTCTAGGACTCTTCATTGCTGGCGAATAGCGAATGAATTCTCTGTCCTTATCCTAGATAAATTCGTTTATGTTTTGGAAGACATTGACTGCACACCATCGAGTGGCAGTTTCCCTGTGCCAGTCAATTAAATTAAATTTCGACAAAGCCTAACTTTAGTCTTGCCAACAAGGGGCAGGGTGTAGCCACCGCTGTAACAGATGTAAAATGACACGGTGCCCCCGCTCTACAGGGTGTTTCAGTGAAATTCTTAAATTCCAAAGTTTGCCTGACGTGTTGAGCGCCAGCAACACTACTGCTGCCCAATTTAGCTCAATTTATTTTATTTAAATTGGTAGTGATGTGACTATATGAAACCAACTTTTCCCAGGGATCAAGCTCCTCACCGCCATCAATCAGATATTGCAACAGCGTGCAGAACTAGAAGCCAACAGAGTCACTTTATCCAGCCTACTCGAGGAATTGAAGAGAAAACTCAAGAGAAGAGTGGAAGAATGTCATTTCGAGAAAAAGGAGAAAATGAAGGTTTATACATGATATTCATATGAACTATCATCCAGTGCTAATTTCTCCCACTCGCAGTTTCCCCCCCCCCCCCCCCCCCCCTCCTCTGGTTACAATCTCCCCAAAATTGAAAATAAAAAAACATAAATCTTCGTAAACAATTGTATTTATCTGATAATTGTTTCAGAAACGATAGCAATTTTACTTATATAGCGAATAAGGTAAAATCATATTATTTACTTGTGTAGTATATTTTATATAATTTATTTTATACTTTCTCTTGAAATCTCTCGATCTCATCGAAATTATGTAAAATGATTGGAAAGAGCGTGAACATTATTTGTGGGTGCCTCGTCAAGGTTATCGATTGTAGACTATTGTCATATTGCATAGTACAGTATCATACAATTTCAGGCGCTGAAGCAAGCCAATCAACGTCTGGAGAAAGAGAAGAACGGGATTGTCCTGGAGATAGAACATCTCAAGCGTCACCTGGAGAAGGAAGAGTCCCATCACTTGCAGCACGCTAGAACTGCTGTCGCGCAGGTACATTACATACAATCCATCTTCTGATGCCAGGTGCAGGCAGTAAGAGATATTGCTTTTTTTTTTTTTTTTTTTTTGGTTGGATCTATGCTAATGGTCCTAGTGACCGTTATGCGTCATCGGAAATGGGGTGATCCGGTTGGATCATCCTATGACGTTAAAAATTTGGGGGGTTGCCCCCCGCCATGTTCATGGCGTCGGGTTTGTACCTAACTTGGTCAGCTACGGTCGACTGGTTTGGAACGGGTGACGTTAGAAACCTATCGTGAGGGCCGGCCCTCCCCTCCCCCGGTAGCGGGGGAGGCGGGTCAAGCGCGGGACCCGAGCAAGCTGCCGATAGCAGAGTGCTATCGGTGATTACACGGTCTATATTGGTGTCGACTCGTAGCTGATCTGAGCCTATGCTGTCGCGGTTGATCCGGATCAACTGGTCAACGGAGTGTAGGGTTCGACGTCGCATACGACCCCGGGGCCCATGCGGTGTGAATGTGTGCCTAACACCGGCTGTGTTATGTCTGAGTGTGTGTTGTAGCTTACGTCGCGCTTCAGCGTCGCGCTTTAACAGTTCTGTGATTTTATCAACAGGATCGGTTATGACATTCTTAGGTAACCTAGACTTATTAGGTGCTAAGCTATCGGGGGTGTAGTTTGCCGCACTCACGACGAGTGGGTTCGGGTGGAGAAGTGCCTTTTCAAAGTGACGTTCTGACATCGCTTTGAAATGGCCCCTAATCGAATCTAGTCTGAGGTCGCGGTGTAGGTCGATGTTCCTTACGTACCACGGGCAACCGGTTGCCACACGTAAGAATTTATTTTGGATCGTTTGGAGGCCTCTGAGTCTATGCTGAGGCACATGCGCGAATGCCACACAGGAGTATGACATGATGGGGCGGATACATGATTTATAGAGGGTGAGCTTGTGCCTGAGGGGCATTTTGCTCTTTTTGTTTATGAGGAAGTACAGTCTACTACTGATGAAACGGGCTTTTTTAGAAATCGCGGCGATGTGTGGTCTAAACGACATCGACCTGTCAAGGGTGCCAGGTACTTGACCTGTCTAACTCTGGGAATAACGACGTTATTTAGTAAGATTGGTTTCATCGTGAACCATGTTTGTCTGCGTTTAGGTAAGCGTGTCTTTCTCTTACGAGAGAAATGAATCGACGCGCTTTTATCGGGGTTAGAGAGATATTGCATGCACTACTTTAACCTTTAGAACATCAAAGCTGTTCATCAAAGTCACAAAACAAAACATCATTATCTGTTTTTATTTTTACCGAAGAAAGTAAAGAATCTTTTTTAAATTATTGCAATTGAATGAAATGCATACAAAACAAAAAAGTTACTACTTGCTTTTAACATTTTAGGCGATTCAGGGAGTTACCAAGCTACATTCAGATCATCTGTTCACTCCGTGTTCGGTTTCCGAACTGCCCAACATCGTCAGCAGGAATGTGGCTAGGAACGCACCATCAAGAATCGTGAGTGAATGAAATGATGAAATGCATGTTGTCATGTGCATGCAATGCATTTCATCATGATAAAGTAAATGTAAACAGTAGTTAAAGACTGTAGTTTGTAGTCTAGTAAGTGTTTGTAGTATAAAAATTGCAATTTACCGTATAATAGCAATTTGCCGACTATAATATTACTACTATTTACCACAGATATAGGTTAGGTTGTCTGTTCTTAGAACCCAAAGTAAATAAACGGTGCAGATCCGAGATCTCTTAGTTTATATTTACAAATATTTATTAACTCGCTTCCGACAACAGATTTGGCGTTTATTTGAATAAATCAATATTTAGATGATTAAATTCGTCAAATAGGTACAACAGAAATCTTTGGGAGAACCGCATGTCGGGAGTGGCACTAGACTCTCCGAAGACAACTATGCGGTCGAAGAGCTATTGCGTAACAATTGCAGAGGCTAATAATGTGCACTACACCCGAGTTGGTATCGCCGGTTCTTCTCACTCCTCGGAGGGCTCGCCTTGGAAACTGTGATAGATTTATTGTTTAATCGACGTTGAATGCACTAATTTATTGTCTTACTTTTGTATTGCAAATAACAATATTTACTCGTTATAGGCTGACAATAAACTGGCAGCGGCTCGTCTTATGCGCGACATCGCCGAATTACGACAAAGAGTAACACAAGTGGAAGCAAAACTTGCAAACGAACTAAAGGTAATCTTATATAACCTTTCATAAGCAAAACACTATAGTCCGCAAATATTACTTCGCCGGAAGGCGATTAGAGAAGTACAAGTGTTCTGAATCTATATAATAGGCTTCCATCAATGAACGTCAAAACGACATTATAAAACTTTCTGTGTGATTATTTCTTCTACACTGCCAAGATTCCTTTCACTTGCGACTGTTTTAATTATAAGAATATATGAATAGTCGATTTAGTCATCGATAAGATCCGACTTGACTTTAAAAACCTTTCCACGTCAAGCGCGAGTCAAGCGTAATAATATAATAAATAATATATTAGTGTATTTCCAGCGTAAACGGCAGGCTGAGATCGACATTGTGCGATTGAGGAAAGAGTTGTCTTCGACGAAGAGCTGCGTTGCGTCTCTACGGCTCCCCGCCGCGTCTAGAAAGCCGTGTGCTAAATTTGCTTAAGCCACAGTAGGTGATGGCAAAGCACGTAGTTGTTCCAAAATCCAAATATACCACGTTTGAGCATAGATATATAAAAAGCATAGATAGCGTGTATCTCGGAGGATCTGAGTAGCTAATGCTGTCCTTTATTTTCTTAAGAAGTACATCATAAGTTAAACAGAGACAGATATGGCTACTCTACTTGGTCTCAAATGGTTCAATGGAGCCATTTCTTTGAACTATATTTTTGACAAATGTCACCAGGATTAGTGTTGTGCAACCTTCATCGTAAGCTTTTGTGGATAAAATATCCTACTAATATTATAAACGCGAAATGTTTGTTACTCTTTCATGGAAAAACTACTGAATGAATTTTAATGATTATTTAAACTATTTAAAACGGGATATTTACCATGTCTCGTGAACATGACATTCGTAGACAATGTCGAAATATCGAGCTCCGCGAAACAATGATAAAAAACATGGTAAATATCCCGTTTTAAATAGTTTAAATAATGAAAATAATCATGTTAATTTAAAATCCTATATAGAATTTTAATGAAACTTTACAATACTATAGCTTATACATCAGAAAAACACATAGGCTATAATTTGTCAATTATAGTTTATTATATACTATTTTTCAATTATAGTTTTTTATATACTATTACTACTTATTGACTACTTATGTTTTGACTTATTTCAAGTGTACAAGTTGTACCTACGTAATAAAGATATTTTTGATTTGATTTGATTGATTGATATATAGTTAATTTGATATTTATGACAGCTTAGCTACATCTATAATAGGGTTAAAGCGAGTAAATTAAAACACGTATGAAGATACCTATATTTTTTTATTTATTAAATGAACACTTGCACATATTATAATACTTTAAACAATACGAGTTTGTTATATTGGTATAACTTTGTATAAATTGGAAGCTCTCTCCGATTTCTTCCGCACATAGAATCTGCAAATGAAAATAAAAAATAAAAACAAAATTAGTCTTGTACTTTTAAAATACCTACATAATCATGGCCTAAGATCTGTTGAAGAGGAGGAATAAATTTAATCCTAGTAATAGAAATAGTAATAGTAATAGAAAGTAAGAAAATCCCAGTAGTTACCACTGGTAACACATGGATTTTTTTTCTCTGCATTATACTGTTCTAGCTAAAAACAATATATTTATTAAAATAAATAAAAATTTCCAATAAAATAAATAATTCGTTGAAATTATTTTTAGTTTAATTCAATTTTATAATTTCATTTATTTAAATAATATATATAAAATAATCCATTGAACCTAAGAATCAATTTCATTTTTTTATTTTATAAAATAACTAGTAGCAACTGTGTCTTCATAGAATAAGTAATTTAAAAACTATCCTATAACCTCTTTGGGGTTTCACTGTCTCTATACAAAATTTTGGTATCGGAAAACGCTGGACCGAATTCTGCCGCAGTCAGGATTTTATAATAGTTGAGAAGAAGAGATAAAAAATAAAATAAAAACATAAAAAAATTGTTGTTGGTAACAACTGTAATAATTTGACAAAAATAAAATGAATTCAATAAATGGTTCACCTGTTGTTCATAATTAGTAGCACTTGAAGTTGTTGCCGTTGAATCATTATCATACTTAGCAATAAGTTTCCTTTTTTTTCTCAATTTCTGCAAAACAAGAAAACCGTTCTGAATATACCTACTAAACACAGAAATGAAAATGAAGGCATTCTTTTAAATTTATGGGTTTGATACCTTTTCTTTTGTCAGCTATCATGTTAAAACTTTTTTAAAACAATAAAAAAGGGATCTCCAAGAGTTCCTTGTTTTGTTTTTCAGAAAAGCAGTATATTTATCTTCAGAATATAGATTCATCAAAGCTGACATGAACTCAATAAACAATATAATACGTCAATGTTGCATATTATCTGTTTGATTAAATCACACTAGCTTAGCCAAATAAGTATTAGAAGTACTAGCACTTTTGTGCATTAGACTTGTATAATCTGAACATGTACACTTACGAGTTGATATGATAGGGGATGATTAACAAATATTGTTGGCACTGCATGCAAATGGAGAGTTTTTCGGGTGTATCCCTGACGAAAGCAAGATTCTTCAAAATGTGCAGAGCATATCCTTGATTGATGACAGAGTATTGTGTGGGACTCCATTCCTCGCCTCTGTTTATATTTTTGATCCATTCTTCTCTTATAGAAATAGGAGTCAGTCGAAAACCTATTTATAATAAAAAATATCAGTAAAAGCCAGTGAATTTGGCACCAGCAAGTAATTAACTAGCCAGCATAGAGCTACACGATCCATAAAAATTACAAGGACAAACTCGCTGCAGGCAGATTCACTTATAAGCTTATCCTACCATAGCCTTTCTAAATTAAATATCGAACGTTATCGATATTTCATGTTACTAGTCGTACAACACTATCTGGTATGTAAAGTGTCAAAATATCAGATTGTGTTATTTATAATTAGAATTATTATGTAATGATGATGCATATACGCAAAAATAAATGCATAAAATAATACATACTTTTACAATGATCAAAATTCAATAAGATCCACAGGTATTTCATACCTTAATAAACACTAAATTAACAATATTTGTCTTTAAGCTTACCGGTGGAATGATACATTTGAATCATTTTCACTTAGTACACCCATTTGGTGAGAATACCCTGGTACCACACACGCCACATTTCTTGTTAATTACGTAAATATAACTAAAAGTTCACTTTTAATACAAAAAACCACAAATTATTAGCAAAACACAAAAGCTTGTTTGGTATCCAGCTGGCTACCAACTAATATGGCCGCCGAGGCAATGTGGGGCGCATGGCCTGAAGATAGAGCTGAAGACATATTGCTATCTCGTTTCAACACAGGTAGTTTGACGTAAGAGTAAAGAGCGTATTAGTTATGAAATTTGTTCAACTTATTATCCTCTATCTAAGCTTTTTATATATCTATGCGTTTGAGTATAGTCCATTTTTATAGAAGTGACCAAAAGAGTAAACAAATATGGCGTACTTCCGGCCATAGACAAATAGAGTAATAGTGTAGCTTAGTGAAGTGACACAAAGAGCAAATTAATGAATAAAAATAATAAGCCATAGACAAAAGTATAATTAATTTTATATTCTAATATTTCAACAACACTATATTGCTAAAATTATTTCAAAAACTTTTATTATATTATTATTAACTTATAATATTTTTTAAGAATTAGTAGAAGTACAAAATTATATAATAATAATAGAAATAACTTGCTCTTCGACTGGAATAGATAAATAAACTATTATAACTGATTTATTTATGAAAATATTAAAGGAAAATACTAGAATACGAAAAAACGCCAATAAGGAACTTATTTATTTTATTTTTTTATTAAATGCTGTTCATACTTTCTGATGAATCGGAAGAGTCTTCAGAGACGTGGATATTGAAGCCGTCTGATGCAGCATCCATAATTCCGTCAAGCTGCATCATTTTATCTTCTTCTTTTATTACATGTTCAATACTGTTCCTCCATGACACCGCACTTATTTGAGTTAAACTTTCTTAAAAGCTCCTTGACTTCTGACATTTTGAAACTTTTGTTATTTTTGCCTATGTAAGCTTTTACTTTTTTTTTTTTTTTCGGTTGGATCTATGCTAATGGTCCTAGTGACCGTTATGCATCATCGGAAATGGGGTGATCCGGTTGGATCATCCTATGACGTTAAAAATTTGGGGGGTTGCCCCCCGCCATGTTCATGGCGTCGGGTTTGTACCTAACTTGGTCAGCTACGGTCGACTGGTTTGGAACGGGTGACGTTAGAAACCTATCGTGAGGGCCGGCCCTCCCCTCCCCCGGTAGTGGGGGAGGCGGGTCAAGCGCGGGACCCGAGCAAGCTGCCGATAGCAGAGTGCTATCGGTGATTACACGGTCTATATTGGTGTCGACTCGTAGCTGATCTGAGCCTATGCTGTCGCGGTTGATCCGGATCAACTGGTCAACGGAGTGTAGGGTTCGACGTCGCATACGACCCCGGGGCCCATGCGGTGTGAATGTGTGCCTAACACCGGCTGTGTTATGTCTGAGTGTGTGTTGTAGCTTACGTCGCGCTTCAGCGTCGCGCTTTAACAGTTCTGTGATTTTATCAACAGGATCGGTTATGACATTCTTAGGTAACCTAGACTTATTAGGTGCTAAGCTACTGGGGGTGAGCTTTTACTTGTGCCTATGTAAATTCTATGGGGTTTAATTCGCAATAGTAGGGCGGAAGACGTAAGACAATTTTATTTTTTTGGGCTGCCATTTCGTCAATATTTTTTTTTTGTCATAATCGTGTTTATTAAATTTTGTTAAGAGTTCAGCTTTTATTTCAGTTTCATGGTAACTTATATTATTTTCTAGCAACCACGCTTGTATGTTTGCTTTCCGCCAACTCATGTCAGGCACTTTGACAGAATGTCTTGAGTGGTACGGTGCATTGTCTAAAAATATTAAACTGACCCAGGCTCCACTTTATTTAAAACAGTATTAAACTACTTCTCAAAATAATGAGCATCCATTACACTGTAATAATCCCCATCATGTTTATTGGCCTCAAAATTCCACTCCGCTCATTTTAAAAATCCATCTGTGCTGCCGATGTGCGTAATTATTAATCTTTTACCTTTCTGTGAATTTTTAAGGTCAGTCGATAAACCATTAAAAACGCTTAGCGTCTATGGCTAACGATGGACAAAAGAAAGAATAATGTAAAATAAACAATAAATAAATAAATAACTTAATAACCAATTACAGTACGGTAACATTGCTTAAAAGTCTATTAATAAATTGCATTTTTGAAATTTTAAAATATGTGTAAAGAACACGGCCTATTTTATTGTTCATTTTGCTCATTCTCAAATACACAATCACCTATAAAAGTTTAATGATTAACAATAGACAAAAGAAAGAATAATGTTTTTTTAGGAACACGTGCAAGTTAAGCCTTTCACAATTTCTATAAGACAAAGAAAACAAAAGAGACGCTAGTTATTTTGGATGCTTATATGTAAAATGTTATTATGTGTTCGTTCACTATTGATATTTGAATACAATAACGCGGCCTGGCCTAGAAACAAAAGTCAACCCTAATATATTATTTTAATTTACTATGGCTAAAAAACCTTGCGCCAGCGGCGCACCGTCTCCAACATCTAAACCAATTAATGACTGCTAACATTGTTTTTCACATAGTAGTCTTATCCTTACCTTAGTCTCATCCTAAAGTTGCAAAAAAATTCCTGTGAACTATCGTGAACTTTCATGCCAGTGCTATATTTTTATATTACCTGGGACATTGTTAAATGTTTAAGCTGAAATTGATATTCAAAAATATTCATATTATAAAATAAAAACTAAACAATTTCATGTAAAAGATTGACCTTATTTTGTTATATTTTGTAAGCATTTTTTGCTCTCAACATTTAAAAAAATTAAACGACTTAGTAACAAATTGCATTATAGTAACATTGTCTTAAAAACTATTAATAAATTGTAATTAATGGAATTTTAAAATATCTGTACTACAGAACACGGCCTGTTTTATTGTTCATTTTGTTCATTCACTTATACACGATCACCTCTAAAAATGAAATGACCCCATCCCTATGTCTCTTCTAAAAAAAGTAAGATGAAATGTCACATTCAAATTTATTAAATATCTGTGCACGCGATATTCGTATTTTATAAGATTTTAAGTGTTTTAATGCTAGATTGATAGTTGTTTTTAGTGAAATAAGTAGTAAATGGAGTGTTACAAATGTCCGTAAGCTAATGTGTTGTGAAAGTGAGTGATAAAAGCCGAAAAATCGTAAATTACGCATCGACAGGGTTTGTTTACTAGTTTGGTCACTTCTAAAAAAATGGACTATAGTCAATAAATTAATATATTGGTTTACTATAACGGAATCGCATTTGAATCGGAATCATCTCTCACTCTACTTAAAAAAAGAGCTTGACCTCATTTATGATCTTCCTAGGTGCTAATAAAATAAGTTGGTGGTTATTTAAGCTCAGACGTAAAAGAAAACTTGATAAGTGTTCTGCGTCTATGGGAATACAGTATGAAAAGCTACCTATACTTTTAAATTGTAATCAATCTAAAATGTTAGCCAGGGATGCTGCTTCATGGTTATGTAAGTAGCTAACTGGCAAGCGTGCCATCTGGTGGTAAGTAGTAAAACTAGATCGGGCGACTTGTGTTTACTAATCTTTCTCTTCGAAAGACAGCAATGCTGTTTCATAAGACAAATAAGTAAGATGTTGGTAACCATGCACTCGGGAGCTGATCCCTCCCGCTGGTAGCCGGAGTTCTTGAAAGAAATGTCTAGGCGAAAACCCCGTCTAGTTTTATTGTCACGGGGAAATGACAGAAAATGTAAAGCCGGAACCGCACGCTTGCCAAGCCTCGGCAAGCCCGCAAAAATTCAAACGTGTGGATACAGAGTTTGTCTTGCTTGCATAGGTTTGCAAGGGTTTGTGGCCGATCCAACGAGTGTCGGTTTTGTTCACAAATCAAAGGGAATTTGCCACACATACTTGTGACTTGTAGCGCTACGTCCACATTCGTAACCAAGTTTTCGTAACTGGGTACGAAAAAGGAAACTTTTTCCCTGTTTCGTAACCAGTTATGAAACAAGACTTTTTTTCCATTTTCATAACCAGAGCCTCTTAGTCATGTATGGCCTCCTGGTACCTTTTCCCGGAATAATGGTTTGTATTGTGAATACATGTTTTAAAACGTTATTTATTTGTTATTTATTTTATATAGTTAAGTTCTGAGGCCTCGCCCTCGAATTTAGCGGGCAGCGGGGCGGCGGCGGTGGCGGCGCGGGCAACACAGACCCGCGCCGCTGCCTGCGCTATTTTCGAAAACCGGTCTATTTGATTTCTACGCAAAGATCCTGCCGCTCCCGCGCTGCCACAGGCCACCGTTTTTTTTCGAAACCAGTGTTGCCACCGTCGCCGCCCAGCTGCGTGCTAAATTCGAGGCAGATGCCTTACTGTTGTTTCTGGTGCTTTTTTCCGCCTGCGGGGCACGGAGGGGAGCGCCCCCTTTCGAATTTTACTAGGTGAGCTAGATGGCTAGGTAGGTGACCAGATGCTCACCTATCTACCGATTTAGCTTAAAGGCCATCAGACCTAAAAGTCTAGACCAGTGATTCCCAAAGTGGTCCAGGTGGACCCTCAGAGGTCCACGGAAGACTCGAATGGGGGCCACGATGAGCGTCACAAAAAATGGGTGTCCACAATCGTCAGCCGGGCGTCCAGGAAAATTAATTTGGTTTCCATAGTGAAGAACCAGAGCCATTCAACCAAAAAGAATTTTAATATAATAATGAAATAATATCTTTAAACGAGCAAAAAAAAAGGTCAGCAAGGGGTCCACCTGATGCAGGAAATGTTTGAAAGGGATCCATAAAGCAAAAGAGTTTGGAAAGCACTGGAGCTGGAGCTGGCAGGATCTTTGCGTAGGAATCAAATGGACCGGTTCTCGAAAACAGCGACGCGGGTCTACGTTGTCCGCGCCGCCACCGCCGCCGCCCCGCTGCCCTCTAAATTCGAGGGCGAGGCCTTAGAGTTAACTATAATAAATAAATCCACGTTTTAAAACATGTATTCACAATACAAACCATTGTCCCAGGAGGCCATACATGACTAGAGGCTCTGGTTATGAAAATGGAAAAAAAAGTCTTGTTTCATAACTGGTTACGAAACAGGGAAAAAATTTCCTTTTTCGTAACCAGTTACGAAAATTTGGTTACGAATGTGGACGTAGCGACTTGTAGAGGTTTGGAGTTTGCGGCAAGCCATAAAGGTGTGGATCCGGTATTAGGCTATTTTTTAAAAGTGATATAATAATATATGCGACATATAGGGCCGTATTCAGAGACGTGACTTGAGCGCTTAATACTAGATTTTGGTACCGCCAAAACTAGTATCAAGCACCGATCAGCGCTCAAGTCACGTTTTAGAATACGGGCCATAAACTTCAACTCGTTTGGAATTAAGAGCTGACATCTTGGCATTTGTAAATGAGGCATAGATGTCGCGAAGACGTTTCCCACGTGTTTGAATTACATGCAGCTTAAATAGATTTAAGAATAAGGAGTCACAATCATAGCAGTGTAGCTTACATTAAATGTTTTCTTGGAGTTATTGCTTCTACCAGATCACAGACATTAAAACGCAATCAAAAGATAAATAAATATATGTACTTTATTAAATAATACAAAGATTTACTCGTTTTTTATTCTTTACAAAATTCCCGCGTTCACAAATATCAAATAATTGAATGTGACATCTGACAAGTGCACCATAGACAATGACTTCTTCATGCAGAATGTAGATTAATAATTGCTGTAATTCTTTTTAATTAAGAATATAAAATATATTTTGGCTTGCAGTTAAAATTATAAAAATCGGTAATATAAGTCTTTCATATTTTTTTCTAGATCAATCGTTAAGAATGTTGATATTTTAATCACAATATGTGATCTATAAGTATGGGATAACTATTATTTTATGTCATATTATATGCTATACCTACCCAGATTTAACCTTACTATAAAGGCCATTTAATTCATCATTTCACGTATAATAACGGACACTTGAGACTGGTGCGCCTCACGCAAAGTCATAAATTTACACTTACACATATACTAATAAATACACAGATTAAAATTTGCGTCTTTTGCTTTGCATAACAAGTAGAAGGCTAGTAACTTAATTTAAATTTAAATACATACTAAAATATTTGTACAACATACTGTTTCGAAAAGAAGGGATTATCGCTAATGCATATGTTTTATCTAGGCTGTATATAAAATTTTTATACAGCAAAGAATTGCCAGCAATTAGCAAACAATCCTCTTTTCTATGGAATTATAAAGAAAAAGGACAATATCTATAGCTGACGAGTTATTTTATTTTCCGTGGCCCAAATAGTGTGTCTGAAATGAGTTTTTTTCTTTAAAGACACGCCCGCATACATCACATCGGTATAAAGGTGTACCCGAGTGTATGCGCATGTGTCTTTCTAGTAATACCAAGGATCTCAAATCCTTTCCGCATACTTCACAGTGGGTATCCTTTACATTGTGCCTGCTGCAGTGGGTTAGATTTCGACTGAGACGTCTGGTTGGTTGTAATTGATATTTTGAAGTTACTAAATCATTCCTTGAAATTTGAGAGACCTTTTTAGGCAGACTAAATAACCTAAAAAAAACAATACTAGACTTAGCGCTCGTTAAAAAAAGCCAAGCTTTAATAAAGCTTTCGAGTGAACAAATACATGGGTATCCATCCATCCATATAATATTTGTGTCATTGAGCGCTTATAGAACGAGCTTTTAAGCGTTTTTAGGCGTTTTAGCGTTAATAATGCTTGTTTAAAAAGCGCTCGTGCTAACGAGGCCTTAGCTAACTTTAGATCCATTAAATTGCCAAACATTTTACCTGCTCTTCCCTCTCAAATCTGTTTTAGCGTGCAACTCCCAATGACCTTTTATATTATTCGTCGATAGATCACCTCGTCTTATGATATTTGGACGAGGTAGGTTAGTCTTCTTGCATCTCGAACATATAAAGTTTTTCCAGCCTTCAAACGGAACCAACATAGGATATTTTTGTCTACACGAAGCACACGACAAATTCATCCTCTTTTGTTGTACATTCAAATTGAACATTGACTTCCGTTGGTATCTCCGTTTATGTTCGATGTTTGTTTTGGTCGATTTCTTAATTAGATCTACATTTGACTTATGTTTTATACGATTTTTTGACAACTCGTCATGGATATCTATTTTCAAGTTTGAAGGTACTAAAATAAGAATAATAATTAATAATATGTTTGTCTCTGTAATGGCAAATTTACAAAGAAGGAAATATTTACGTTTGTTAACTCACATTTATTAGGAACAGCAAAAGCAGCTTCTACAAGGCTACGAAATCGTTGCGTCATATGCATTTGGTAGACGCATTTATCGCATATCATGCCATCTGTCGGTCTAACCTGCAAGACAAATGTTTTACTAATAATATATACAGTATATATACAGTACTATATTTTTTGCAGAACATTCGACAATATCAAGAGGTATATTTATTTCTTTTGTACTTACGAAGGGTGGATGCATTTACGGGGTATGCCACCAATTAGCTTTAGTACTTATGTGTCGAACGCACAGCAGAGACAGTATTGGCGTTGTGTGCTACTATACTAAGCAATACTGACCAAGTGCACTTTTGTTTGTCTTTACTTCGTCGTTAGTATATAGTTTGTCTGTGATGTTACTTTTTAAGAATTTATAAAATGCGAACATATTACTAAGTCTACCAAAAAATAGATTTCTTCAAAGACAACGCTGCCGTGCTGTAGAAATTAGTGGCTTTAAAGTGTCATTACAAATGTATAAACCAAACCAAAAGCTAATTCTTTCCAAACCTGTATTCCAAAACAATCAAAAACAAGCTGGCCGTAGCGTTGCTCCACGCCGTCATTGGTGTACGTCTCATAGAACCCATGTAAGTTTCTGTCCCCCCCACACAGACGACAACACACGCCTTGACCGTCACCGAATGCCTGGGCACCGGTTAATGGGAGAGACTCCTTAAAAAAACGGTTATTTTTTAATATTGTTACTTGTATAATTACAGCCTTATTCTTAATTCTTTTACTGCTGCCAGCTATTTCCAGCTATTTCTGCTGCCAGATTATATTTTTGCAAACAAAAATACAAATATTATGCTAAGCATTTAAAGAACACCTTTTTTTTAATACTATTGTTATTATTTTCAGTTAATATAAATGACTTGAATAAATCTTGTGACTATATTAAATTTTATCCAATCTATAGTATTGACGCAAACGAAAAATTGTAATAAATATCATCATTTAATATATTACCATTATTCAGTAGGACGTATAATTTCATAGATAAAATATTTAAGTTCGTAAAAAATATATTATTTATGTTACTGTTAATTTGATTTTCTTACTTTACTAAAAATTTTGCATAATTTATCTTTAGACCAATAAATATCCATATCCGCAGATTGAGTATTTGTATACCAAATGAATTTAAAACATCACAATTCTCTAGAAACCAATTTCACAAATACAATCGATTGACATCATTGATATTTTGAATTTAAGGATAGTTTTTTCTTCATGTTAATCATTTCGTTACTAAATAGGTTAAACGTGAAATAGCTTTAAACTCTTTAATCAATTACTGGCACCTGTTTCATCATCATCATCATCATCATCAGCCTTTATCCGTCCACTGCTGAACATAGGCCTCCCTCCATGAACGCCAAAACGACCGATCCCTGTTTACGCATATTAAAATTATTATAGTTTACTTTTAAAAATGTGTTTGATTTTATAATAACTATACAGACTTAAGATTTCGTCATCTTCGTCATCATCCTCTATCCGTCTTATTAATGCGAAACTAAACATTGGCTATGAGCTGCAAAAAAAAATTATACTATTTATTTTAAAATTTCATCTTTAGTCTTCATTTAAAATATGATTTTCATTTATAACTAGCTCTTGGCCTCTCTAGTTAAAAATCTTATGTATTTCCTTACCAGAATCAGATTTAAAAAAAAACAGCTAACTATGTGATACTAAAGAAAGTAAAGTATAATTGGTTGAGTTAAGTTATCCATCCACTGCTAAACCTAGACCCTATAGTTAATTATAATTTTTATTTTACTAGTCTTATTGGAAAATGATTTCACTAGATACTGGCAGCATTTAGCGCCACGTCTATTGAACTTGAGTAGTAGCGCGGAATCTATAAAAGCACTTTAGTTCCTTACCTTTCCCAATTGGATATTGGATTTGATAAATTTATTAAAAAAGAAATGGCAGGAAGCGTCGAGGCGATATTTTTTCCCGATTATTTAACTGTTTTTTTTTTGTATTTTGGGAGTGGTTTGCTATAGTTGTTGTTTTAAGTACTCAGTACCTGTATATTGCGGTACTAATAATTGAATGATAGCGACTATAGGAGCAAAGTCACAGGGTTTTCCTACTGTTACTTTATATAAATATACTAATTAATATTGTTTACAATAAACTTGGTAGAATGATCTCTGGTCTTAGCTAGCTCAAACAGGAACAAAAGAAACACAAAAAATATAAGCTACGGCCTTGCGTCATGCGTGTCGCGAAATGTCAATTTACATTGTATTTTTATCATTTTATGCGATTTTGAGACGGTTGTGAGTTATGACAAATAATCCATATAAAATCTAGATGACCTCAAAGAGTAAACAATACATATATGACCTAAAGTCTAAAGCATCTCCATGATCTAAATTTTAGTATGAACTATAAAGGAATCTGTTCAGACAATTCGTTACAAGCAGTACGTAACTATACAGTAACATAAACAAACTACAACGTAAGAAAATAATCACGGTGAAGTCTCAAATTAAAACCCAATATGTATACATAAAAATTAATAGGATCACGTTCTGAATTTAATTAATGTGTATAGTGTTATCAAGTTTGAAAACAATAAGGTGAAAGTTTATATAATAGTTCAAGTAACAAAAAAATGGGTGGAAAAGCTGAGAAAGGTACTCCAAAATACATAGCAAATAAAATAAAAGCCAAAGGACTTCAAAAACTTCGATGGTATTGCCAAATGTGTCAAAAGCAGTGCCGTGATGAAAATGGATTCAAATGCCACACTATGTCTGAGTCTCATCAACGTCAACTGCTTTTATTTGCTGATAATGCTTCCAAATACATAGACGCATTCTCTAAGGAGTTTGCGGACGGATACCTTGAACTACTGAGTCGACAGTTCGGCACAAAGAGAGTGAATGCGAATAAAGTTTACCAAGACTATATTTCAAATCGGTAAGTAATACAAAAAATTACAATTCTCATTAAACATTAAATTGAATTACATTAAACAAGTATTAGTTATTACTTCTACCATTCCTACCCCTATGAAAATAAAATAAGAGTTCTTCTTTTACCTTTGTGTTTTTTTTACCACCCAGATCTAAAAGCACAAAGTAGGGTTCCCTCAAGCTGTCTTAGCAGGTAGTTTTTAGTCATTTGGTACATTTAATGTTTTTTAATTATTTAGTTTTCAGGTCTTTTAATTATCATACCAAAAATATTTTATGATCAATTTATGTTTTGGTTCTGAAATTCAGTTATTTTTTCACTAGTTGTTATATTAAATTACATTATAGAATCTGTTGTTATATATGGTAAATATTAGAGATTTTCTATTTATAACATAAATATATTTCATGCCTGTTATAAACTACCTATTGTGATTACAGTGACCATCTCCACATGAATGCGACACAATGGGAGACCCTGACTGATTTTGTAAAGTGGCTTGGACGGGAGGGAAAGTGTGTAGTTGATGAAACTGAGAAGGGATGGTTTGTGGCCTATATAGATAGGGATCCAGCAACCATCGCTGCGCAGGAAGCTAAAGCTAAGAAAGAGAAGTTAGATAAAGATGATCAGGTAAATGATACACTTACATTTACAGATATCCCATGTAAAACATTTTATAGAGGGCTCAATGGTAAAATATGAAAACAAATCAATGTACATTGATATCACACTGTTTATTTTTTGCTAAATTTATTGTTTTGCCTTTAAAGTTACTGTTATTTAAAAGAAAGAAAAATATTTCATCAAGTAGTTTATGTCCGATCCTCTTTTATCCGACTCCTACCTTCTTTACGCTTAAACATAATTTCTTTCATACTTTTGGTTGTCTGGTAGAGACCACGTCTTGAAGTGGTAGGACTGCCATTTTTGTGCATAGTCTTAGTGCTAAGTTGATGTTGTCACCTATTATAAATTGTCTGCTACAAAATAAAGCATATATTATTATTATATGCATATTATTATTATGTTAATGTGTTGTTAGAGCAGTGAAGTTATGCAATCCTAAAGTACAGTAAAGTATTACATATTATACAATATATAATTTTTTCCTTTCTTAATTCTCTCACTTATGCTATTAGGAAAGAATGCTGGAGTTCATACAGAGACAAGTAGAGAAAGGCAAAAAAGAAGCTGTCCCAGAGGAACCTACATACACAGAGTTGAAGAGAGAAAACAGTCAAGAAAAACTTACCTTAAATCTCAATTTGAAAAGGAAAACTGAAGGTAATTTGTGTTGTAACTTTAAAAATGAGATGCTGAAATCATGCCTCTCCAACATAAGGTTTGACTAAAGAAAATCTGATATCCATCAAACATGCCGAAAAGCATATAATTATTATGTCTTATTTTCAATTTTGCAGAGAAAAAACCTGATGTATCAACAAAAACTGCATTCAAAATCAAATCCAAAGAGGAACAGACAAAGAAACAAAAGACTGAAGAAAAGAGTAAACAATCAGCACTGGATGAAATAATGGCAATACAAGAGAGAGAAAAGGAAAAGGCAAATAGGTGAGAAAGAACAAGCAACACATTATTTATTACAAACCTCTTTCATAAACCTCCTTTATTACTTTTTCAAATTATTTTGTACTACTTGAAATGCATCAGCGTTAAAATTGATAACCAACTTTTTCTTTTTTTGCCCCAAAAGACTTGAGGCCTAGCTTAAGCTGAACTGGGAACCAGAGGCAAATGGCTAGGCTACTAATTGTATTAGGTTCCTTATTCTATCTATATTAGCAAAGAAAATTCATAATATCTATCATTCCATAGTAACAAAACTACTAACAAACTTTATTTTCAGGAAAGATTACTGGTTGACAGAGGGCATTGTGGTGAAGATAATAACGAAAAGCCTCGGCGATAAGTACTACAAAAGGAAGGCGACAATCGAGCGTGTCATAGACAAGTACGGGGCACACGTCAAGCTGACAGAAGGAAATGTCAAATTAAAATTAGATCAGGTATTTTAATTACATATATTCATGGAGGGTGGAGACAGGGAGAAACATTTAATATATTTGTGGAAAGTAAATAAAGTGTACCACTTTATATGGAAAATAAGAGTATCCAGTACCTGCCATAATAGCAAAAAGTGTAGAACACTGGCGCACAAATAACGGAAAATCTACATTGTAAGCTTAAGTCGTGAGTTGTTGTATTGACTAGACTAGTTTTTACGGACACTTTTACATAGATTATCCTCTGGATTAGAAGTCCAAAGTGCTATCCTCTGCGCCACAGGGACTGTTAACTGTTAGATAAGCCATCTGCTTATCTACTTTTCCGATGAAGCTTAAAGGCCATAAGGCCAACAGCATAGGTCCATTCGAAAAAAAAAGAGATGATCCTCCTTGTCTCCATCCACCATGCATATATCTCACTTATATAGACTTGCATTTAAAACATAAGATAGTATGTATTCGGGTTGTAAATAATATATACATACAATGTTTTTAAATAAATAATAATAATTCTACTTATGCGGTCTATGGAAAGTATAGTAGTAAGATTTAATTGGTATTTTGTACCATCTATTCATTTATGTATTTCTTCTAGAATCACGTGGAAACGGTAATCCCGTCTCCGGGTAGGCTGGTGAAGTTCGTTAATGGAGCGTACAGGGGAGAGGTTGGTGTGTTGAAAGATATCGACACTGACAATTTCTGCTGCTCCGTTGAGGTGAGTTCATAAATTTTAGAATTTTATACAAATGCATATAATATACATGTCCGTGACCCAGTGCAGACAACAAATCCTTACTAATGCTATAATTATAAAAGTAGGGACATTTAAAAAATAACTTTTTTGAATTGACACTTCTTTAGAATTGTTGTGATTTCAAACTCGAAGAAACGAAAAAATAAGTCCAAGATAGAGACGTAAATGTACGGATAGTATATAAGATATAGTATGGATTCAGCCGGCGAGAGAATGAGATAGAACACATTAGACGTTCGGGTGCGGGGGGAGCTCAAGTAGATGTAGCCATCTAGCGGCAAGAAGCTAAAGCTGGTGCGCTATTACTGTCGGTAACAGTTTATACTCCGTGCGGTGTAGCTTGGTGCGGCTGACACATGCCAATATGACGTTGACATACATAATTAGAGATGTGACGTTATACGATTTATTTTTATCGTTAACGATATTCGCAGCTTAAGTATAGTTCTTATTTATAGTAGTGTGTGTTAGTGTGCTTATTCTGTTGTGAAGTGTATCTAGGTGTATAAACTTTTCAAAGTATATATTTAGAGGCTACATAATAGTAGCCTTGAACTTATATTAAATAATCAAAATCAGGTTTTTTTTTTTTCGTGACAACTTTTTTAACAATAATGATAGATTCTGTTGTTACATTAATATAATGATAGACTTTTTACAATAATAATTGAACTACGCCCAATATTCCATGCTACACCGCAATAGGTATAGAGTCAGCGCCACTTAAGAAGTCCGATAGACGCGGCGCTGCGGTCTCATAACTCAATGCTGCCAATTTCTAGTGTAATGATTTTCCACAGCTAATTCTAGTACATTAAAAATTTCAAATAATTATAGGGCCTATGTTCAGTAGTGGATTGATAAAGGCTGATGATAATAATAATGACAAAAATAATTATAGCAGCAAAATGAAAATCTCCCTGCCAGGTTTTAGTAAAAAAAAAACATTTTATTTAATATTTTGTTTTTTTTTACGTAATATACGATTAGTAGAATTCATCTAAAACAAGCTTCTTCGGTTGTGTTCGGCTTTTGCCAGGGGTGACGATTTTCTCAGAAGTAATTGCTGCCATTGTTATTTCTTTTGTTATTCGACCTTTTTTACAGAAACACCTGAAAATATACTTCATGTGAGCAAGGTTTTAATTCTTTTACCTTGTATTTATATTCATAATAAAATATCATAAGATAAATGTAGGTATAGAGTTAATGATAATATTTTAACCATAAATTAGGCAAAAATGAGTGACTCTGGCATCTCCAAAATTTACCTGTCATGGCAGTGACATTTATAAACATTTTATTCAACGGGGTTAATTGTTGTTTATTTTTACTTTCTAATTTACAAAATTATATCACTTTAATGATCATTATATGGCCTTCACTTTTTACACCTTACTTTATATTATATGCTCCATATTTCACGCAAATCAATTTAAAATATCACAACTTCATACTCCAGACAGATGTCAAGATATCAATCTTGTCAAATTTAGTTCGGACATTAGTCGCAGGACTTCCAAAGTGGCGCGGACTCTAGGATTTTTTAGATGTCGCTTGTAATTGATAATTTTCTTCAATATTTTTTTATAAGTATTTTTTATTCAGGGACTTTTTAGGAGTTTCACTTCTACCATGTGCGACTTGCATGTACATATTTTTTTTTACTGACATGGGAAAGCCGCGGGCAACAGCTAGTTAATTATAAAAAAAAACGCATTTGACGAGATTTGAACCCGTGACGCTGCGTAAATTGTCCACTAGCTTGACCACTGGACCAGCAGGCCATGCACTTGCTAAACGATTCCTTTCTTTTTGTTTCAGATAGCTGAAGGTGTGCTCATGGGACGGTTGGTGAAGCGGGTCCAATATGAAGACATTAGCAAGCTCCTTACCTGATCATTATACTAAATTGTTTTATAATGCATTGTTTTATTTTCCTTCTTGCAATGGCGTTTAGATAAACGAAGTGTGAATATTATCCAAATGGGAAGATGATCTCCGTGCATGGCCGATCCGCGTTGGTTGCGAGTGGCAAGTGATCGATCATCTTGGCGTTCATTTAAGGAGACCTATGTTAAGAGTATACCGATAAAGGCTGATGATAATGATGATGAATGACGTTTGTGATACGTTAGACTAGCCAATAATCAATGTCTTTTTATCAGTTCACCAGACCAGCAATTCTCGTGCTGGAACGAGACAAATTGAACAAGAGAGAGAGACAAAAGATGAATAGTGTGGTATTCGTTCTTTTTGTTGACACTGTTAGAATTTTAACCTCCTAGCTAAAGAAGCAAGTAGCACGTAAATTCTGCCCAGCGAACATTATTTATAAAGCACAAGGTGAATAAACAATAAAAATGCAAGAAGTTTTCATTATAAATTTATTTCATATGTAAGATACAAGATAAAACATTAATAAAATTTAATAAAAAAACAATTTGTCCGTCGTCCTTTGGTACCTCAAATAAAAGGAGTAAGGCACGGGTGTCCAAGGCACAATGTAGGGTTGGTGTGACGTTTACATCATTCACAGTACGATAGTTTAACCCTTTCACTACCAAGCCAATTTTTTTTTAAATTGGATGTGTGAGCGAGACAGTAAACGGAACGTTAGAGCGAGATAGGTTATGCACATTATTGGCCCATTCAAGCGTTCTTCGATTCGATTCTTCGACTCAAATCAACGATTGGAGTCAATTTTTACAATATTTTTTTTAATTATTAGACTCAACTTACTTTGTGTAATGTCTGTCTAGAGTCTAGGCAATAATAAAAAAATGTATTAGTATAAGTTTTGTATCTACGAAAATAATAGTTGAAATAGTGACAGCGTTTCGTAGACTCGATACTAAATATTCTACTTAAAATGTATGGACTTATGAAAAATCTAATATCTCTATTCTTTATCGAGAAATCTTAAGTCGTTTTTACGACCATTAAACTGTCCGGTCGTTGTGACCACACATTTTTATTTATCCCCAATAGGGAAAAGCAAAGGACTCTAAACCACACAGCTCGAATATCAACAATTCATGACAGTCAAAGGGTTAAAAATAAAACTTTATAAAATTACAACTAGTAGGGGTGAAACGATAACAAATATTACAAACATCACCACAGACAAAATGCAAGTTTCCATACCAAAGATTATTTAGTTATAGATAATAGAATTTACGCAGAGCCTATTTGAATTTCAACTAAAAATAACGCATGTTTAAAATGGTATTAGTTAAATATAGGCTCTCGTTTACAATACTAAGATTTTAAATAAAATGGTACTTGTCTGTTTTTTCTATGTGACACTTTGTTTGATCAACTGGAGCTCAACAAACAAGATGACAGAATCAGATAAGATAGCATAAGTATTTGTTGTCTTAAAAGTGAGGCCGCTGTATAATATCGAAGAATCAGTAGATAGGGGATCTAATAATGATTTGACGGCCAAGCATATCTGGTCATCGAGCTTATAACCTCAGCGGTAATGTTATGTCAAAGAATTCAGACGTACATAGAAGGACAGTTCTTGAGGATTTTTTGTGCCGACTTTATTGGGGAAATGTCCCCAGTTCGCACTCGCTCGCTCTCGTAGGCTCATATGCTGGGGACATCACGGTGTCTCTCTCGTCACGCCGCCAAGCGGACGTTTACATCGCAGAGTTTGTCCTCAAAGCGCTCATAAGAACTGTCCTTCTATGTACGTCTGAATTCTTTGGTTATGTGTTTTGTACGAATACAAATTCCGCCATATTTGTACTGCGACGACAATTGCCCTGATTTTTGCCGCAACAGCAGGACTATTCGATGGAAGACATAAGTAAGCTGAGGGCGTTTCCGGTAATACATGGTGTTTTGTCTGTATATTTGTTGTCGCTTTATTTTCCTTATAAATATAAAACAGACGCTTACAGCGTATAATTAATTGTAATGATTAATAGGTGTATAAAAATATGGACAATAGTTATAGTACACGCAAAACTTCTTAAATTTTGTAAATACTTAATAAAGTCTAAGTGCGGCCTAATACAAGCACTTATTAAATATTTAGCAAAACTAAGCTAATATACTTTTTAACTAATTAAGCACTATACTGAGGAACGTTATTACTTTAAAATCGGATTCAAAAATCTGTTTATACATATAACAAGTTGAATAATAATATTTATAATATATGATATGAGACTGAGTGATGTAGGTAGAATGAAAAAACTTCTAGTTAATACTGATGTCTCTCTAAAGCTTACTTAGAATGTCATTTCTATTAGTGTATCTTGAAAACAGTTATTTTAGAGATTTTGCGTTTACTATTTCGTATATAAAATCTAAATCTGTCAACAGTATTAGGTTGATATAAGTACAGTTTATTGAATCACATAGTATATGCCACGTTAGTAAAGTTGTATATAAATATATCTATTCTAATAAACTCTTTGTATATATTCGAAAGGATTTAACGATTTGATAAACATTGATAAAACTTTAAATGGTCCATATTAAGTGATAGAATACTTTAGTAATTAGTTCAAACAAAAGTTTTCGCGGGAAAATGCCGCGTGTAACAATCAAAAATTATAATTTCTTGTATCATAAATATCTTTTTTTTAGTGTTCCTCGACTGGCAAATGAGTTAGTTGCCAACAGTCTATAGTCTATACGGAAATTATCAACGTTATGTGCGTAATATTCTCAAATACATAAACAAATCTACTAATTTATATTTTTGAGGTAACATGAAATCTATCTTATTAAAAAAAAAGTTTTATATAATTCTGCCATAAAAGAAATTAAAAAAGTTCTATCTATAGTCAAATAAATATATAATATGTAGCGGATTTAATAATGTATTTTTTATAATTATGAACAGAATCATAAGAGTTAATAAATCTACTGTTAAAATGCCATATTAAATACACAAAAACATACTTATCTAATTGTCCTTCTCTCAAGCTATTGAAATCCTTTTAATTAGTGCGTTTTTTAATATTAATATTTTTTTTATGACAAAATGCTTTTTTTAATCTGGGATTTTAAAATAAAGAGTACCTATAAAGTTATTTTTCCTAGGTCATCAAACATTTAATAATCTGATAATAAAATAGTGAATTCAAAAGCATGAGAGAATAATTGGACTCTTGATTATAAAAACATCTTCTATAGTCGTAAGTGTAACTCCCTCCTCGAAGACAGATGCTACTAATATTATAAACGCGAAAGTTTATAAGTATGTTTGTTACTCTTTCACGTAAAAACTACTGAATGGATTTTTATGAAACTTTACAATAATACAGCTTATACATCAGAATAACGCATAGGCTATCATTTATCTCCGTACTCCCACGGGGATGAGAAATCGCGGGGCGCTGATGGTATATAATATATATAACATCATTTTCGATTTTTAATTTTTTTCATGTAAGTCTTCGTTTATGCAAACATGCAATGTTGCCCCTATAATAAATAGCAAACTCGTCTGTTTTTCGAATAACGATTAATCAGCATTAGAGAATCAAAATTATTACCATATTTTAATACAGAAGACATTTTTATAACTTTAATAATTAGATCCTAAATCTATCTTAATTAGTTTTAAGCTTTAAACCGCAAAAATTGTCATAAATAGTTGGGGTAATATTGCCCGACTAAAAGCTATAAAAATCTACTTGATTGGTAGAAAAAAATCGTATACTACCTTATTTCATAGATTGTTCGATTTATCATCTACCGACATAGTAGAGGTTTGTAGTTTGTTAATAAACAAAATTCTACTAATTTAGTGGAATTCAGTTTCTACTATTGATATGGTGTGATGTTTCTATTTATCTGTGGTTTTGTTTTATTTTAAAAGTTTCTCGTCTTCGGGATGATCCTTGTCGTGTGGCTTGAAGGTTGAATTCGTGAACGGACTTGCCGAGGACGGAAGGAACTGGAAGAAATTTATATTATTTAATATAATATAATCAAGATATAACCCCCAGGCCGCAATTATTACCCACATGTTTTTCAATTTTTTTTTTTCACCTAATTCACATCTACACTATATACTATACCTTTACTTTTAATATCTAGTTTTTGGAACATCCAATGTCTGTCAGCATGAAACGAAAATTATGTTATGATAAATATACGATTAAAGTCTATGGTTAAAAATTATTTGTCATTATTAATAATTTCATTAGGCTGTATGGACTCTAGTCCTTTGGCTTTCCCCATTGGGGATAAATATTTAAAAAAAATATATGTCAACTGTCACATTCAAACTTGGCGGGTAAACTTTATACAACCAAAAAATAATATTTAAAATGTACCTGTTTAAGTGGTGTTTTGTCCATCTCCTTTTCATTAATGTCATCAAGTTTGTCACCGTCACGCAGAAGCTGTAGGAAGAAATTAAGGTGAGATAAACTGTAGCAGCTCAACTATAACTTTTTTCTTGTTTAATATTTTGTAATTATATCTGATTATTATAATTATTATTAATTGTTGCTTCAATATAAGTATAACGGGTCTGCTATTAACCAGAAGTAAAGATCTCCGTGAAGTAACCGGTCCGTGTCGGATGCGAGTGGTAAGGGAGATCTCTTACCACTCTTGGCGTTCATTGAAAGAGGCCTATGTTCAGTAGTGGACGGATAAAGTCTACTGCTGCTGCTGCTCCTAATGATGATGATGATTATAATTATTATCTCTATAGCTTAGCATATCATTCTTACCTTATCAACTTCTGGTTCGATTTGCTCGTTGGTGCCTCCTCTGTTTAAGGCGCCTTTCTCCATCAACGTTGCACGTTTTGCCGCCAAATATATTGATCTGGCAAGAAAGTTATATGTCGTGAATCATGGAATCTTACACTTTCAGTCGAGAGCACTCGCCCGAGGATTCTCTGCACGCCAAATAATATATAAAAGGCAGGCACTATTTCGGATTGTCTCGGAGAGAATACAGCCGCCATAAGTAATTTGCAAAATCCGACCATCAAATTAAAAGCATTTTTTTTATTTTAAAGTATGCAACACTATACGCAAATGTTGCTATAAAATATGAAAATGACTGACTGACATGAAGTATATTTGTTTAGGGATTGAGTGGACTTATTTTGAGGAAACATGAGTTGTGAAATGAGTGATGAGCAAACGGTCTGATTATGAGATCAGAATGGGCAATCGTGATTCGTGACTAATGCCTTTGTAATATATTTATTCATGTGTTTATTTTGAGTAATGCCTTAAGGAAAACGGAATATTTGCGTTTGTTTTAAATATGTCTGCGAAGTGTTTCAGTGACAAAATCCATTGTAGGTGATTCATACTTTATTTATTTAAGTGTGTATATAAAAAGTTAAATTTTATTTATACGAAACTATAAGTTGGTATAAGATGATTGAGCCAGTAAAATTTCCTTAAGAATATTATTTAAAATTAAAATTCATTACTGCCAGACACTTTCCGTGGGCCATTACTTCTGCCAGACCTCTTAAAAGTTATGAAAAAATTGGGTAAACTACTAATAATATTCTTAAGTAAATATTTAAATATTAGCGTTCCTACTTTAACGTAGGTAAGTAATGTCTATATCTACTTGTACTTCGTACTACCTGAGAAATTAGCTTTAAAGCTAACGCATACCTCCTAACAAGACATTGTACTAATAATCCTGAAAATTTCAGCTTTGCTAAAATGACATAGGTATAGGGGCTCTGGGCTCTTGCTCTCTATTAATTGTAACGTGTAAATGACTATACTTTATTTACAGCCTTAATTTGTGTCTAACAATACTCGTTAACACTAAAAAATATATATGTCTATTTGAAGTTCGCCGTTCAATCTACTATACATTACCTCTTGATGGTGAGGTAGTAGACCTCAGCGATGGCCCTCACGGAGTAGTCCGGCACGAAGGTGTGGCGCAGCATCGAGTCCATATTCAGGTTCTGAAGGGATCCCATGGTGGTGGGGGCCGGTGCCTCCGCTGTGAACGATATATAAGTTAATCTAAATCCAACACGTAGCTTGGTCTAACAGCTTCTCATGTACTATATTTTAATGATAATTATGAATAGTTTAAGGAAGATTTGGCTCTTGTAGCCTGAGGGCATCACAGATTTAGCCTGTATACAGCAGTGCTTAACAAACCTTGTTATTAAGAAGAAAGAAAGAAATATTTATTCGACACTAACAGAAGACACACATGAAAAAAAAGATTGTCATCAAATATATGTTCAGATAGTATGTTACCATAGATCAAGTATAGCCCTTACGATGTGGGCAACTTCACAGATCCTCAAGGCTTTTAACCTCATCAAAAGGTAGATGCAATCCTCGCGAAATCCGGCTGATTTATATTCATTATTTTACATTTATTATCCCAACCCAAAATCGTGCATAGTACGGCTCTGACGTTTAAGAGCGTAGACGATAAGCCCGCATCACGATTCACGTTCTCCAGGAACACCTTAAGGACACTTTTACTCACCAAGACCGACGTTCTGCGTGAGCGCCTGGACACCGAAGTATGTGAAGGGCCCGGCCTCGAACACCAGGTTCTCGCGGCCCACCGTCACCTCCACGCGGCCCTCCAGCACCAGCACGAAGTAGTCCACCTGCCGCCGACCACCGTCACCATTAGTTCCCACCGACCACACAATAGACTACACTGACGGAGCCAACAGACCAGCCATCTGATCGTGAGTCCATGGCACCCAAGAACATACACGAATTTACCAGGGAACTAAATCTGATATGCTAAATCCATCTTTGTTATTACTTGTTATTACAAAATTCGTATATTTTCCTATCTATGGATGACTATTCTATTCTGAGACATATTAAATTCGGTGTCTAATTCACGTGTTAAAATTGCGCTGTCTGACTGCAGAAATACGGTAGTATACCCATGCGGACAGGTGCACAGCACTACACATCCCATCCGCGGGTGAATCTTCTAGAACTCACCGGTTTTCCTTCCTGGAAGACGTATCTCTTGGGGTCGTTCTTGTCCTCGTCTCCCTTCAACTTGATGTGCTGGATGACATCTTGCTTCAGCAGTCTTCGTAGCACCGTCTCCGAGATCAGCTCAGGACGGAACGGATCCACGCCTAGTGAGGGGATTAATCAATAATTATCTTAGATATCACGTCGTTCTGGAATTTTGCACGTCCAAACAAACAAAAGCACTCTTTATATTAGGTTTATTAAATTAAGGTTCAGGTACAACCGTGTCTAGAATGATACTAATTTTTATATCGACAGCTTCATATCCTTACGACATATAATATTATTATCTTTAATATTTTTACAATCGGTTGAGTAATTAAAAAAAAGTACCTCCTAAATCAGTCACATAATAATAGGATAGACTTACTGGTGCTAAGGAACTGGAAGGTAGCGAGCACCAGCTGCGGCGAGACGTGCACGCGCTGGTGCTCGTGGTGGCCCGCGAAGGCCGCCAGGTCCTGCAGACGGTTCACCGGCCGCATCAGGCGCTTCTTGGTGCGGTTGTCACCTGAACATAAGATTAGGAAAAGCGTTAGTGGTTTGAAGTGCTTGGTTCAACCTTTTCTCAATTGTAAGAGATGGAAGAGTTAATGTCTAAGTATAATAACAGCAGCGTCAGTCGATCCATCAGGTTAAGCTATGCTTGTCAAGGTCGGTTCGTGGATGGGTGACCATCTTTACGTACCGAGACTCCTCCGTGCCTCGGAAAGCACGTCAAGCCGTTGGTCCCGGCTGTCATTGGATGGATGGATGGATCTTTGACAGTCGTTACGGCTCGTCAGAAGAGTCTGACAACTAGTCTTACCACAAGGTACCCAATCACCCAGTTACTGTGTTGTGGGAGTTTGATAGGTAGTGACTTTATTTGAAATTCAGGATTCGGTTATACCTGAAGCCGACAAAAATATGGTTGGGAAAAGGATTGGCAGAAGGCTGGTGTACCTCTCACTCACATATTACCGGCGTAGTGTCATCTATGCCGCATTTCGTACGGTTTGTGAGTTTGCAGCGCCTCATTCATAGAGAAAAAGTGGGCAACGCCTTTATAATCTCTGGGTGTGTTGTGCGAATTTCTATGGCCTGTAGTCACCTGTGTTCTTTTGCATCCTTATAAAAAATGATGTCCACCTCTTCTAGACCTATCCTACACATTGACCTGTCATCAGGCTCTGGTTTGCTGATAACGGGGTCAATACTGAAGACTTCCAAGCGCAAAACCTCACAGATAGGAACATATTAACAATACGTATTATATTAGGATACCCTAAAGTTTGAAGACGTTCTAAGGGCCTGTTGACAGATACTTGACAGATTCTTCATACTCTATCTGTCAAATATGTTGCCGATAGCCTATTGGGAACTTATCTGGAGATTGTGAAACAGGCCCTAAGTATACTCACTGATGACATCGCTCTCGTCCACTATCTCCGCTTGTATCATCTCCTCGATCACGTCCTCCAAAGTCACCAGCCCGACCGTCTCGTACACCGGGTCCCCGTCTCCCTCTTCAATCCTCTGCACGAACGCCATGTGACCCTTGTGGCCTGTTAACGAGAACAAGAGTATTAATATTAGGCAAAATCCAGCCGAATCTAAACTTGTATAGATAAACTTATGGCGGCTGTACACTCTCGCCGAGACAGTTCGAGCGCGGAAGTATTGATGGTAGCGCTTGCCTTGTCATTTATATAATAATAGTCTAATCGAGAGATCTCGACCGAGATATAGCGAGAGCTCTCGACCGAGAGTTTAGAAATGTAAGAACATGGTTATTACTATTAAACATGTGAAACGTATATTACTAGTATTGTGTTACGTTACGTTATTGTTTATACTAATACGAGTTTATAAGGTTTATTTCTTCTGAGGTTTTATAACAGAAATAAGAACTAGTCACTAGTCACGGTGAACTCACGTTTATAATTATCCATTTACATGTTATAATAAACTTGAATATGTACTAACTGGAGTCCCTAGCTATACCTACGTTAACTTGCTTCGCAGCCGTTTTCGGACTGACAATGGTTATTTCTATAGCCTATATCACGCAGTGTTAACGTAGAATTCTAATGATGAAAGAGTTTTTTTAATCGGTAGAGTACCTTTTGAATTAATTGGAAACGAACAAACAAAAAACTAAATATTTCCTCTTATTAATATTAGTATAGAAGCTATAGATTTCAAGTTATCTGTGACGTTTCCTCGTCTAAGATTTTATTCTAACTATATACATATATAAGTAGTGAAAACAGTTACGTCATTCGAGTAATTAAGTTGGTTTATTACAATGGGTAATTTCGCGCTCCGGTTTTGATGAGCGATCAATCATATTATAATATCCGAAGTAAGCCAGATGTGGACTCTTACAATAAACAAGTCCAGACTATGAATCATGAGCGAAAATTATTTTCATATAACAGATGTGCGGGATCAGCTCGGAATATTTGAAAAGAATCATAAATAGTGGAAATCTTGGAATGTCTTATTTTGTTTGCTTTTAATATCGGCGAAATGCCATCGGATTCGCGTGTTGTGTGAAAGAAAAAAAAGGGGGTTAGTTTTATACTTTGCGAGCTGCGCAAACGCAACTTTCTGCTTTTAATAAAATTGATGCCTTATCGATGGTTTTTTTTTGTCGGTCTTGTCCGTAAACCCCCGCCTTCGAACTGGTCGTCACATTACGTGTATTCTAATCGGTGTAATGATTTGTCATTACCACACTGGGCCTTTTTTGTAGTTGTAGGGGGGAAAAGGGTGGGAGGCTTGCATTTCTTCAACAGCTATACTGTGTTTTGGAAAAAGGACAGCCAGTTCAATTACTGACACCGAGATTAGAATATAAACTTACCCTCTTTGAACTGTTTCAACATGACGTCCAGGGTGACGTCCTCGAAGACGAAGTTGCAGGGGTTCTGGTAGTACTGGCAGAGCGTGCGCAGCGGCGTGTTGTCGTCCGGGTCCACGAACGCCAGGTCCTTGATGAACAGCACCGTCACGATGTTCCCGCGGTGGCCCTCGTACACCGGAATACGGGAGTAGCCTGGGTGGAGTCGACTTTTTATTTTACGAATACATACGGATATATATACACAAAATTTAACACTTGGTCGTCCTTCTTAGTGGGTTCGCCGGACGTGGTAGACTTTTGATATTACGCCCGGTTTCTGAATCGTTGGTCAAAGTCATCGACCACATAACCCATAGACTCCTAATAACAGGGGAACGGGTTCTGGCGACACATCTGACTTATAGTTCCGATGTAAGCCGTAAACAATGTACTCAAACCATCGACCACATAACCCATAGACTCCTAATAACAGGGGAACGGGTTCTGGCGACACATCTGACTTATAGTTCCGATGTAAGCCGTAAACAATGTACTCAAACCATCGACCACATAACCCATAGACTCCTAATAACAGGGGAACGGATTCTGGCGACACATCTGACTTATAGTTCCGATGTAAGCCGTAAACAATGTACACAAACTATCGTGTCGTCTTATTCTTTCCCAAATATATCCATTTCTTTTTAACGTTCCGTGATTAGTAATGTATGACATTGAATTAGCTAATCACAGCATTGCAACCCCTTTCGTCTCTCCTCAGCTAGTTGCCAGAAGAAGTCTATAGGTTGTGTGGGTGATGGTCAAAGTGTATGTCAACTAGCATGGCTGTTCTAGAGTCTAATTTGACCGCTTTTCATTGTACTGGCGTCGACTGAGAGGCCGATCAAATTAAGTCATGTAACCATGCTTCTAGCAACTCATTTGATACTTAACAAGAGACTTGACAGGCGACAGCGGATTTGGTAATTTTTGCGTTGATAGCCTTTTGGAACCGGGCGTAAGTCTACTAAGGGGCTTACCACACGCGCAAGCTTCACCACACTTTTGCCTGCGCAGGCCGGCTTGTACACGGAACACGGTGCGTGTGGTTGGTAAAATTGTATCCGTGTTCTGTGTACAAGCCGGCCTGCGCAGGCAAAAGTGTAGTGAAGTTTGCGCGTGTGGTAGACCCCTTAGGTACCATAATATATGAATTTATCATATTATTAGCTGTTATTCGCTGCTGACGGGCTGATGATATATTTCTATGAATAAACATAATCTTCTACTTCTCTTACATATTAGTACTAATTGTTGTAGGTAGTAGACGATTGAACGCGTTGTCCAAATCAACTTACCAGACTTGACAATTTCAGACATGGTCTCGAAGTCCAGGACACTGTTGATGGGCAGCATGAAGCAGTCCTTCAGCTTAGTCATCACATCTTTCACGGTCTTCTTCCTGAGGTCCAAGGCTCCAGAGATGATGTTCACCTCCTCTTTGTCGAGGTCATTCACATGGTTTGTAACCTGAGCAAGAGTTTTTTTTTTATGTGCCATTGATATTAGAACAAGTGAACATATCTGGATGCGGTTTTTTTTTAAAGTTTTTAGCGGTGTTCCTTGGGCGAGATTAAAATCGGCCTAGTGGTTTTAGGGTTAATTCGAGGCGTCACGGCATATAAATATTTACAAGCACCCGGCAAACATTATGACATCCCAATCATATCGTGCGCGTTTGTAGCAACGTGATTATTATAAGTAATTTCCATATTTTAAAGTGAATAAAGAAATTGATAGTTTTCCATATTGCTCATTATTATAATTCATAGACCATAGTAGTTTGTGGATGATATTTATTTTTTCAAAATACTAATAGTCACGGCTAGACATCGCAGGGCTAATTTTATTTTAATTTCTAAATGTTCTACAAAAGAATGCAGAATGCTAGCGATAATCTTTGGCACCATTACCAAACAATTAAATATAAAAACGAGACGAGAGAACGAGAGAAATGCAGGGAAAGATAATTTAATCAGTCGAATATTCTCGTGAAAACAACAAGCCCTTTTCATCTATTATTATTTAACTATATTCGATAAAAAATAAGCGATATCAACCTATATCCTATCCGGAACGAGCCCTCATTTAAAAGAGATAAGTTATTTCTTTCATGACAGATAGGAGTCGAAACGAAGACCGCCAAAGAACTAAAGCTCAAAGAACTAACATATCTCGCGAAAAGCGCGTTGAAGCGGCAGTAGCCTTCCTTCCACCACCTTCCGCCACCTTCGTCTTATTCTTTTTGTAAATGTGCAAAGTTTCGGAGAGGTCAGGATATAGACCAATACGTCACAAGATGGGTAATGTAAGGACATGAAGTGGGCGACACTGACCACTCATCTGTCAGTTTACTTTACCGACTGAGCAAAATCGTAGAAATTGTCCGTTTTGTCTCTTGACCTTGATAAATCTCACCTTGACAAGCTCCTTTAGTCTCTCTCTGTTGTAGTGTGTACCGATCTCTTCTCCCAGGAAGTAGTCCAACAGTTTGCTGGTCGGCCACGCCAGGGGCCCGCATATGCCCATCACGATCTAAAACAATCACCATCTTAACTACGATCTTCGGAATGCCTCCCCAAATGTTTGTTTGGAAAGAGTCAAGTGAAGTAATTTATATTTAGTTTGTTTTATAATGCTTTTAAGTCCCTAATGCCCTGTTTGCACTCGCGTGCCTCAGATCCCGTTGGCATGAGTTGAGAGCTCAGCATGCTAAATTCGATTTAGCGCCCAACGCTAAACGTCGAAAAGCCAACTGTGCTCGATAAAAAAGCGCTGAGCTTTATCAACACGCTCGTGTAAACAGATACTATATTTTGTCTGATTCAAACGCTATATGAACGTTCGGTAAAAAAGCGCGCGTGAGGAAGGGGGAGGGGAGATCTTAGAGCTACACACGAGCGTTTTGTGTAGCGCAGACGTTCACGATGCCTACGCAGCGTCAAGGCTAGTGAGAAAGGACTCTAACAGTAAATACAATAAGGGCAGTAAATCAATATCCTACCTTCATGATCCAAATACTCTTGGCACCGATGTACAATCCGTGTCTCGCGCAGATCGCCTGCGGTGTGATCTCAGCAATAAACACAATCGCGAGGGTGGACCCGATCACAGCAAAAAGACCAGACGTCAAGTCATCCAGGATCACAGTAAACGTGCTGTTTACAGCAACGTTGCTGAGTAAAATCGTACACAGCAAGTAGTTTCCATGGGCCCGCACGGGCATGATCGCTCTAGCGTACTTCCTCTCCTTTTCGGTACCAGTGTTGGCAATGATTCTCAACTCGGTTCTATCTAAGGCCATCAATCCGAGATTCAAACCGGAGAACAGAGAGGCAAGCATCAACAATATGATGATGAGGATGATGGAAGCCCACAGCGGCAGCAGCTTGTTGTGGATGCCGAGTATCTTCCATTTTTCCGCGCCCTGGTGTACGAAATCCTCTTCTTGCGCATTCTTCGTGCAGATGTAAAATTTGTAGCCGTCCAAAGGTTTTGGTGCTCTAAACTCGAAGAGTGCTGAATCTACTTCAGCTTGTTTTACCTGTTGATAATATATTTATGATCATTTCATGTGCATCCGAAACAAGCTTACATTCTACATTACATTTACTACATATAATATAGCAAAATTTCCAGTGTCGCTTTACCTGCCTTCCTATCTTCTGTCCATAGCTCAGCAAATCTCATAAGTACAATTTTAAGGGCATCCCCTTCAAACTTTGTGATTGCTGGCTTGGAAGAAGCTAGAAACGCGTTCTTAATTGCATGCCCAGGTCAAAATTTTCCAGTTTCTCCTAATTCACAGAGGAGTTGGGATGACATAAATTGTAAAATGATTTATGACAATCTTTTGAGCTGTAGTACAGGTTCGGCGCGTGCTAGGCTTTTGGCCTCGGGTACACATGAGGCCGGCTACTGGCTTCACGCGTACCCTTCTTCAAATATAGGAACATTTCTTGAGCCTGAAACGCTCCGAATCGCAACCTGTCTACGGCTTGGGGTTCCGGTCTGCGTTCCTCATAAATGTCCCTGTGGCAGTGATGTCGACAAGCTAGGACATCACGGACTATCATGCCAAAAAAGTGCAGGCCGCTTCTCGAGACATGCTGCACTTAACGATATCATACGCCGGTCCCTTGCCACCGTCAACGTGCCAAGTTTACTTGAGCCGCCTGGTATTGCAAGAGACGATGGCAAGAGACCGGACGGTATGAGTTTGATTCCATGGAAGATGGGCAGGGTGCTGGTATGGGATGCAACCTGTTCAGACACGCTGGCCCCTTCCCATCTACATGGAACCAGCAACAGACCTGGTGCGGCCTGTGAAGCGGCTGAAAAAACTGAAGCATGCAAATATAGGGGTCTAGGCGCTGAATATGATTTTGTCCCATTCTGTGTCGAGACCCTTGGTCCGTGGGGTCCTAACGCCTAAGGCTTTTTAAGGAAATAGCAAAAAGGTTAGTCGACATCACAGGAGACCGAAGAGCTGGCAGCTACCTCGGACAAAGAATTAGTTTAGCAATTCAAAGGGGAAACGCTGCCAGTATCTTCGGAACATTGCCTAGAGGGACACCTTTTAATAATATATTTTAGTTATTATATATATATATATATATTTTTTTAAGGATTATAGTTTTAGATTATTTATTATTATTAGATTATTATTTTTTATAATATTATGTAATTAGTTTATGAAACTGTAGTAAGTTATAAAATAACTGAAGTAAAGTTTCTTATTCTAGCAATTGTATGTATAATATTTGTAAACAAATCTTAATAAAATAGAGATTTTGATGTAAAAATTAAATTTATGATTAAATTTATAATATAGCTTATATTTTTCATTATATTGACCACATCTAAAGGGTTATGCAAAATTTCGATGAGGTAATATATGACTTCTACGCAAATTGATTGGTAACGAATATTTGCCTGTCACTTAATAAGCTTGTGTCGGGGCCACGCTACCTTGACCCCTTTACCATTTTTAAGCTATATGTATAATAATACCCTACAGTACAGAGGGCTTAGACAAAGATACATCGTTTAGTAGCGGAAAGATACCGAAATTCGTCATCGTCTCTGAAATATCAGTGACAATTTCCTAGCCAATAAGATATTGACAATAACGATTTACGATACGAGTTACGATAACGATTGACCACGTGATTTAGCGCGACTTATGTCGATCCCATAGATTTTATTCTTTTTGAACTTCGTTATAGTTTTTTTAATGATCCTTTTCTAAGCTCCACGACCCTTTGGTTCAAAATTAAAGAATATTTTAACAATTTATTTAGCTGAACATGACTAACCTTATAAAATCCATCTTTCAAAAAGTGACATTTGGTCCCGTATACTTCTGGCACGGTTGTGAACGCGATGAGCGTTTCCTCCGTGAAACCTGAACCGAACAGCCTCAGCTGGAAGTTCCTCTCTGCCAGCACACTTGGGATCATCCCTTCTATTATACTCGGCTCCTTGTCGGATTCCTCCACTCTCAAACCCACCATTTTTACCGTTACATTCTTCTCTGTGTTTCTAACGTGTTCATTTGGTTCATTTGTTTCACTTGTTTCAGTTGGTTGGACATCTTCTGGCTTGGTATCTTCACTGCCTGTGTCGTTGGCCACAGCTTGACGCTTCAACCTCAATCTTTTGTTGGTATCAGCAAATGTTTCTACCACATCCTCACCCATGTCATTGTTGCTGTCTTTGTTAACGGCTAAATCTTTAAAAAAGCTGCTTGTCTCTACGTCGTCTCCCATATCCTCTACCTCGTCTATGTCATATATCTCATTGTCGGATACTCTGCGAAAGAAAAAAGTTAATATTAGTTTTGAACTTTAATAACTGCTTTATTAAGGCTCTATTTGACATGGCTTCTGATGTAGGTGATAAGTTTGACCGCTGTGTATTATATTGGCCTGTGAACCGCATCGTAATTTAACGAGTGAATCAATTTCGATGCGGTTCTTTATTTGAGAAACTGCTTTCGCTACAAACGTTTAGTTGTGTTGGGAATAATTTTAAAGCATATTTTATATTAATTATGTTATGGGCCTGTTTCACAATCTCCAGTTAAGTTCCCATATTTGCCAGATAGAGTATGGAGTATCTGTCAAATATCTGTAAAATATGTTGCCGATAGCTTATTGGGAACTAAACTGGAGATTGTGAAACAGGCCCTTAATAAAATTAGTGCTGTATACAATATCAATCATTCTCCTCAAATAGTTGTTAGACCGATTTTGATTGTAATTTTCACCAGAGCAGATTATTTTTGTTTTCTTTTTGTCATCGGATATCTCTAGATCGGATAGCAACAGAACTGGAAATAAAAGAATTCTATGACCATATACACGAATCTCTTAAACAATGCAGTAAAAATGTTATAATTATGGGTGACTTTAATGCTCGAGTTGGCCAAAAAATTCAAGAAGAAAGAATACTGGGAAACACATGCTTAGGAAGAAGAGACAAGAGAGGCGAAACTTTACTTCAGTTCTGCTGGGAAAATAATTTATTCGTTATCAACAGCCTATTCAAAAAGAAAAGTAAAAATATTTGGACATGGCTTTCCCCGAATAAAAATAAAAGCCAGATAGATTATATACTGTCAAACCTTAAGAATAAATTTATAAATATTGAAGTGATAAACAGTCTATCATTTCCTAGCGACCACCGACTAGTAAGAAGTACTATATTGTTAACCAACACGAGAAAATCCAGGGCCCATTATAAAATAAATAAGAACTCTTAACTAAAAACCATAGAAGAACAAGAAAAATACATTGAAGCTTTAAAGTTGAACATTTTAAATATAACACTAGAAGAAAATGATGATGTAGAGATGTTCTACAAGAAAATTAAGCAATCAATCGAAAAAAGTTTAAATTATATACGTACAAACAAACCAAATATAAAACGGCACTACACTATCTCAGACAGCACCAAAAGCCTAATGAAAAGAAGAAACGAATTAATAAATAAAAAACAGTTAACACCGGAAGAGAAAAACGAGAAAAATTATCTATATAAAAATATACATAAAATAATCAGAAAGGAATATCAAGACTACAGACTAGCGACAATGGAAAAATATTTGAAGAAATTAGGAAGCGTGAAAAAGGGTTTAAAAGAATTAACAACGTTTAAAAAATGGATTCCAAGCCTAGAAGAAAACTCTATTTCTAATAAGAAAACATTCTCCAGATCTGGAATAATAAAAACTGCCACTGAATTTTATAAAAACCTTTATGCTCGCCAAACATCGCAGAATATGGAAACTCTACCTGTACAGAAAAATGAAACTCAAATAAAAAGATTTTCTGCAGAAGAAATTTTGACAAAGATAAAGTCTTTAAAGAGAGAAAAAAGCAACGGTCCAGACGGCATTCCCAACGAAGCCATTTTAACGGGAAAATCTCTATTAGTACAACCTTTAACCATTCTTTTCAATAAAATACTAAATGACAGAAAAAATCCTATTGAATGGGCAAAATCAGATATTGTGTTACTCTATAAGAAAGGAAACCCAAACGACATAAGCAACTATCGACCAATCAGCCTACAATCTAATATTTACAAACTGTTCGCATCGTGCCTCGAGGGACGCCTCGCCGAATATACCGAAAAACATCAGCCAGTGGAGCAAGCAGGATTTAGAAGAACATACTCAACTGTAGACCACATCCACACAATAGAACTAGCTATAGAAAAATACCAAGAAATGAAACGTCCGCTTTATCTAGCTTTCATCGACTACGCCAAAGCATTTGACTCTATATCCCATACCAGCATGTGGAAAGCCTTACAGGAATGTAATGTACCATCAGAAACGATTGAGCTCATACAAGATATTTATAAGAAAAGCACAAGTAGAGTAATACTAGACAAAACAAGTACAGAAATAGATATATGCAGAGGCGTTCGCCAAGGTGACCCTCTCTCTCCCAGAATTTTTATTACCGTTCTGCAAAACATAATGAGCAATCTAAAGTGGAAAAACAAAGGTATAGATATCAATGGACATTTTTTAACTAATCTCCGATTCGCCGACGACATCGTCCTTTTCGCAGAAAACTCATTGCAGTTAGAGATTATGATAAATGAGATAAACACAGTCAGCAACGATATTGGTCTAAAACTTAACACATCAAAAACAAAAATTATGACAAATAGCGTAAAAGTACCAATATACGTTAAAAATACTCTACTCGAATATTTTATTTTATTTTATGTTTATTAAGGAAACAAACAGTACAATAATACATTAATTTTAACATAAACTTAACTTTTGCATTAACCAGTAAAGTTTCCACATTTTACAAAAATAACATTAGACAAGAGCAGACAGGAATTAGTAAAAACACAAAACAACATCAAAAATCACAAATAAAAAGAGAATAGAAGGTTAATTAAGTAACAAGAAATGTTGAGAACTTCTATGGGCAAATATGCTCCAAAATACACATATCTCGGCAAACAAGTGTCATTCAAAAAAACTAGACACCGAGACGAGTTAGTTAGACGCGTAAACATAGCCTGGAACAAATTTTGGAGTCTGAAAGAAATTCTTAAATCAAATATGACAATGAAGCTGAAAAAAATTGTATTGGACTCTTGTATCTTACCTTCCCTCACGTATGCATCACAAACATGGATTTTCAATAAACACACTAGAAACAAAATACTGACAACTCAAAGAGCCATGGAACGGAGTATCCTAAATCTAAAGTTAAAACACAAAAAGAAAAACAGGGATATAAGAAAATCAACAAATTTAATTGATGCCCTGGAACACTGTAAAAGATTGAAATGGAAGTGGGCCGGCCATATTGCACGTATGAAAGACGACAGATGGGCCTCAAAGATCACATTCTGGAAAGGACCCATAGGCAAGAGATCCAAAGGCAGACCGGCGGAGAGATGGCTCGATGAAATCCTGAAAACGGCGGGAAAAGAATGGACTAAAAAAGCGAGTGACAGAACTATGTGGAGGAGTATGGAGGAGGCCTTTACTCTATAGAGAGGTCCTTAATAAACAAATTTTTCTAATTATTAAACATAATTAAACAATGTTAAATTTAGCAAGGAGTTTCAATGTATAATATCTTTTTTTTTGTTGTATATTTTGTCTTTTAACTTTGTTAACACTATTGCATGCTATATAAATATAAATGTAAAAATGATTTGTTATTAAGGAAATAAAAAGGCTTTATTATTATTATTATTATTATTATCTGTAGATCACGGCAAGCAAGGTTATAGTTCCGTGCCGTGTTCCCGTACGCTTACAATACGTTCCATTTAGCTGTTTTCCGGCTTTCATACATACATGAGGTGTCATGAAGTTAGCCAACTGGCTGCTGCCGAATCAAACCAGCCTATACGTCTCCATTAATAACGCAATCCAGACCAGTTCTGTTCGTAGACGCAGAGGATGTTGACCTCTTAATTACGTCACACGAATTTTGACCCCTCCCCTGGCCTTGTCACAGATGGTAATAGTGTGACGTCACATATGTTGCAATAACACACGATGAGCGATTACGAAATTAGTTATTTCATTATTTCAAATTGTTATTAAAATTCTATTTCTGTATTAGTTTTTTTTTGTCACTTCTAACAAACTCTCTCTCCTCTCCTTGTTACTCAGTGTCACACTGCTGACCCCGTCCTTCTTAATGTGTAATGTAATTTTTCTTCCTACATTGAAGATAGAAAGAAGAAGAAGGAGAGAAAAAAATACCCGAAGCTAAGCTGATATTATGAATGATAACAATCATAGAATTTCCGTCTAACTTAATTTCGAGACCGAGTGTTCGGGATTCCCCCATTAAGTATACATTTTCCTCATCCACCTTGTGAATCATTTTTTTTTTTTTTTTTTTTTTTTTCGGTTGGATCTATGCTAATGGTCCTAGTGACCGTTATGCGTCATCGGAAATGGGGTGATCCGGTTGGATCATCCTATGACGTTAAAAATTTGGGGGGTTGCCCCCCGCCATGTTCATGGCGTCGGGTTTGTACCTAACTTGGTAAGCTACGGTCGACTGGTTTGGAACGGGTGACGTTAGAAACCTATCGTGAGGGCCGGCCCTCCCCTCCCCCGGTAGCGGGGGAGGCGGGTCAAGCGCGGGACCCGAGCAAGCTGCCGATAGCAGAGTGCTATCGGTGATTACACGGTCTATATTGGTGTCGACTCGTAGCTGATCTGAGCCTATGCTGTCGCGGTCGATCCGGATCAAGTGGTCAACGGAGTGTAGGGTTCGACGTCGCATACGACCCCGGGGCCCATGCGGTGTGAATGTGTGCCTAACACCGGCTGTGTTATGTCTGAGTGTGTGTTGTAGCTTACGTCGCGCTTCAGCGTCGCGCTTTAACAGTTCTGTGATTTTATCAACAGGATCGGTTATGACATTCTTAGGTAACCTAGACTTATTAGGTGCTAAGCTATCGGGGGTGTAGTTTGCCGCACTCACGACGAGTGGGTTCGGGTGGAGAAGTGCCTTTTCGAAGTGACGTTCTGACATCGCTTTGAAATGGCCCCTAATCGAATCTAGTCTGAGGTCGCGATGTAGGTCGATGTTTCTTACGTACCACGGGCAACCGGTTGCCACACGTAAGAATTTATTTTGGATCGTTTGGAGGCCTCTGAGTCTATACTGAGGCACATGCGCGAATGCCACACAGGAGTATGACATGATGGGGCGGATACATGATTTATAGAGGGTGAGCTTGTGCCTGAGGGGCATTTTGCTCTTTTTGTTTATGAGGAAGTACAGTCTACTACTGACGAAACGGGCTTTTTTAGAAATCGCGGCGATGTGTGGTCTAAACGACATCGACCTGTCAAGGGTGACCCCCAGGTACTTGACCTGTCTAACTCTGGGAATAACGACGTTATTTAGTAAGATTGGTTTCATCGTGAACCATGTTTGTCTGCGTTTAGGTAAGCGTGTCTTTCTCTTACGAGAGAAATGAATCGACGCGCTTTTATCGGGGTTAATAGCTATTCTCCATTTTGCGAACCAGTTGCCTAGTTCGGTGACGGCACGTTGGAGAAATAGCGATGCTCTATTAGCATTAGGGTGGGTAACGTATAGAGCTGTATCGTCAGCGAAGAGAGCCAGTTTGACGTCCGGAGGTCTGGGGATATCTGATGTGTACAGATTGTATAGAGTTGGGGACAGCACGGAGCCCTGGGGGACTCCGGCCCTCAGAGGTCTCAGGGAAGAGAGGGTGCCTTCGACCCTATACCTAAATGACCGGTTTGACAGATAGTCGCGGATGATGATGACTAGCCTATCCGGTATTCCTAGCTTGTACAGTTTGTACACGAGGCCTTCGTGCCATATCCTATCGAAGGCCTTAGCTACATCGAAAAATACGGCGCACGTATCGCGTTCTTTTTATTGAAACCTCTGAGTATGTCTTCGGTCATACGGTGGACTTGCATTGGACAGCAGTGGTTTTCGCGGAAGGCGAATTGCTCGTCTATGAACAGGTTATTTTCGCCTATAACGGCTTTGAGCCGCTTAAGCAGAACCCGTTCGTAGATTTTGCCAATCGAGCTTAGTAGACTGATGGGCCGATAGCTAGACGGTTCCGTGCCCGGTTTGCCGGGCTTAGGTATGCCGATAACCGTAGCTTCTTTCCATTGGTCTGGGAACCTACAGCCCTTTAGGAGGGCGTTGAAAATGCTAACCAGGAGGTAAACAAGAGCGGGTGGGAGTATTTTAATGACTTTGTTGGAAATCCCGTCCGGCCCGGGGGCCTTCTTGGAGTGAAGTCGTTTGATAATGTCTTGGACTTCTTCTACATCCGTCGGAGGGATAGGATCCCCCTCCGGAGGCGCAGAAGTCTTCGACTCTACTACCCTAATTACCTCCTCTACGTGGGAGCCTATGGAGGGTGAGGGGGTAGTGATGTTGGGGGTACACTGGCTCTCTAGTGTGTCGGCTAATAGTTCCGCCTTGTCGGCGTCCTCTAGTGCAGGCGCGCGATTTGGTCTTTTTAATGGCGGCATAGATGCCTCCGTTTTCTTTTTAAAAGAACGAGCGAGTGGCCAGTAGGCCACATGGGAGGGTGAGATTTCACTAAGGAGGCGATCCCACTTTTCGGCTTTGTGCTCTAAGATGCGTGTTTTAACGTCTCTTTCGAGGTTACGGAGGTCACGACGATACTCGTCCGCCGGGTAGCGAGCGTATCTGCGCCTTGCGGTGTTTTTGGCGCGTATGAGTGCTTTAATGTCATCCGGGAGCTCCCAGTGTCCATCGCTGGACGTTGAGATCTCCCTAGATGACTTTTCCATCGTCGCTACCAGATGGTCGGTAAGGTCGGAACTGGCCGCAATGGCCGCCTCGGGACTATCTATAGTGTCCGGAATGTTGTCGAGTTGACTCGAGCGAAGTGAATTTAAATTTTCGTTTAATAATTTAAAGTCGATGATCTTTTTCTTTAGATTTTTAGTATTATTCTCGGGGTTACCTAATTGAATTAATACTGGTCTGTGGTCTGAGTTAAGCTCGTGTACTGTTTGAATAGAATGCACCAGAAGGGATACATTGCGTATTATACATATGTCTAATATGGATGGCCGCACATTACTCCTATCGCTGTTTGCGAAGTCGTAGCGTGTTGGCTCATCTGGGGCGACTACTGTACAGGCTAGATCATCGACGGCGCGGCAGAGAATTATACCATTTTTATTGTTTTCTCTGCAGCCCCATGCCTGATTTTTACTGTTTAGGTCGCCGGCTATAAAGACGGCGTTGCCTAGTTCTAATAGCGATTTGAGATCGCTGAAGAGTAATGTTTTATTGCACGATTGATATACCGAGGCGATGATGATCGACTGATGGCCGGTCATGCTCACCTGGCAGACGGACGCCTCCAGTGAAGCTAGAGGCGGTGTGTCTAATGGGATGCAATGGAGTGTTCTTTTGTAATAAATTAGTGTACCTCCGAGTCGGGATCGCAACCTATCATTCCTAACGATGTTATAATTAGGGATACGCGGATTGCTATTACATGGTTTTAGAAACGTTTCCTGCACAAGGAGGACGTCAACATCGTATTTTTTTACGAAAATGCGAATTTCCTCTAAATTCGCGCTAATGCCGTTCGCGTTGAACGACACTAGTCGGAGCGAACGCGGTTTTGTCCTAGCCGTGGTAGCCATTTAAGGGCTTTGAGAGGGGGGGGACCTAATCTTGGCGACCAGGGTGGCATGTTCACTATATGCCTGGCATGTCTGCTGTAGGGTGGTGGCGGCGCGTAGTTTGCGGGCCAGGACGGCTAGCTCTTCTGGATCTATACCGCAGAGAGCCTGAGAGACAAACGCTAGGTTTATCCCGAATTCGTCGGTGGGGGAAGCGGGACAGCTGGGGGCTGCTCGTACCTTCGTACTTGCAGGGGGGGCTTGCTGCCTGCTTACTGCCGCTGGGGGGCTTGGAGGGCCCGGAGCGGGTTTTGCGGGTGCAGACGGCTGGGAAGCCGCTCTGTCATGCCACGCGTTCGTCTTAGGGGGCGGAGCGGGGACATACTTCTCCTCCCTGGGTCGGGTGGTGGATCTGGGAGCAGGACCAGGTTTTTTCCCGGCTCTCCTCCCTTTCCTTACCACCGCGGGGGCTTTCGGGCAGCCGCGGTAGTTAGCCGGGTGCCCTTGGCCTCTGCAGATGACACAGCTAGGTGGTTCCGTAGCTGTGGCCCTATCGCGGGGACAGTCGGGGGTCCCGTGGTCGCCGAGACACTTAACGCACCTGGGGTGCGCCTGGCAATTTCTTGCCGAATGACCATATAATTGGCAACGATGACATTGCCCTATGATGCCCCTTTTACGGGGGGACTCTACCTTTAGCCCGGTCATGTTACACACGGCCCGGACATTAAATATTGCTTTCGCCGCCGGCGTTAGCGGCAGGATGACAAGTACCATCTTGTACTTGAATTTGTTGCGGGGGTGGTACATCCTATGTACCTCCTCCACAGGGTATCCCTGGAGGATCAAGTCCTCCTTGATTTCGGACGGGTCCATATCCCGGGGGACACCGCCGATGACAACACGCAGTACGCGCTCATCTTCGAGCGCGTACGTGTGGTATCCTATTTTGTTGGCGCTTAAGAAAGCGGTCAACCTACGGTGGTCATTAGAGTCCGCCACTTGGACTCTTATGCCGTCTGCGCACGAACGTGCAGATTTGTATAAAATCTGCTTCGCGTAAATAGCCTTCGAGACTATAGTCCAGCTTTTTGTGTCCTGGACGACTATCGGGGGGGGCGCTTTCGTGCGCGTTTCGGTGTCCATGCCCTCGTTCGGGGTGGACGCCGATGTACCGGGCGCGGGGGACGCGACTTGGTCGCGCCTGGTGACCTGCGGCGATGATGATGATGCCGCTTTAACCTTGTTGCCCTGAGGGGGCGGGGTCCCTACCTTCGGAGCCTTAGGCGGGGGGGATGGCGCGGAGGACGGCGCGGATCCGGTGTCCGGGCGCCGCCTCTTCTTTTTGTTGCGGACTTCCGTGAATCCGCTGTTGGTGGTCTCCTCCTCGGAGGAGCTGCCGGCTACCGACATCTCCTCCTCTGACGGAGTTGACGAGCGGGAAGTCCGCGTGATTTCCGATCCGCCTTGTGAATCAATATTTAATATTATTAGATAAACTTTGAGGTGGTGGTAAAATCTCATCGCAGTGGCCGGTCCGTGTAGGTTAGTGGCAAGGTATCGGCCATCTTTGCATTCATTGAAGGAGGAGAGTTCAGTAGGGCTATTCTGTAAAAAATCATTTCGATATCGCGCTTCACCCGAGTGATAGAGCTCACTTTACTTCACTTCGAAAGCGAACTTTATTGATATAGAGAGATAGTAGAGTTTTAAATAATACAAATTCGTCAAATTCGACATATCACCGCGGATTTCGCTTTCGAGATTCGAAAACGACCTTACAGAATAGTTCTACTGGAGTGGATGGATCGAGGCTAATGATGATGACGAAACTTTGAAGTCTTAAAATAACTGACTGAATTCCCTTATTCCTTTATGGATTATCTCCATATATTTATAATGTCATATTAATATATTCAGATGATCATCTGATGATGTGTATGTTTATGATCATGCTCATCCAAGTTTCACGGGATATCATCGGGGGTGTCGTTAATGAATACGGTTTACTGAATGCAAGAACTCAGTCACAGCAAAGACCGGCATAACCAACAGTTACCACCTGGTTCTGGTGGCATAAATAAAAACCATTTCCACGTGAATAAACACGCGGCATCTGAACAACGTTCCACAGAATGTGAACAGTAAAAAACCGATTGATTTAATGTCGAATTAGCAAACATCCCATCCCTAGTTACGATGATTAATAAGTAGGCTGGCCAATCAATTATTAATTCACTTATCGTATTATCGATAAAGCATTATTTACCGGCGATTTCGATGTAATCCTAACGATTTAATTAGGTGTGTAGGACTAGGTTCCCTAACGATGTTTTCCTCCGTCTGTGCTATTCGTCACACCAGCGCTGTTTTCTAGCGTTTAACTGAAAATTTGATTAATCATTTCTGAAAGCAAATTATTTTTCATTTTGCATCATATTTTAATTCTAACGGAAGTTTCGATTAAAATACATTTTTCAATATTATCTCTTCGGTTCGACTTAGCGTTTCTTGGCAAGAGTTAAAAGTTATTTTTATGTCAAGATAATCAGTTGATTCTGATATGAATAATCTCGCAAAATGTATATCGGAAGATGTTACTGAATTGGCGATTCTGCATCCCGGTATACGCAGTGTATTTTACAAGCATAATATTTGGCTTTTTCCCCGTCAAGGAATCTTTGTGCAACATGTATATAGATACAGACTACTGAAAGAGGTGAAAGCTTATAACTTCGAATTATGACGTCATAATTTCTCATTAACATGTCGTTGACCTTTTTACCTTATCAATAAGATTTTCCCCAAAAATGCCCAACGCGACTGAAGAAGTTTTCACATCAAAATAGTTTAATACTTTTATATTTATAACATCAGTAGATAGCGATAGACAAAGATAGCATTTGAGTATTCAAAATATAATCTTTAGCTGTTATTCAGTAACAATGTAAATAAAGATATAAGCCATACTGTAAAACAAAACCATATTATTGTACTCCATAAAAATAACGCATATTTTTTCTGAGTACAGACGACATTGTTACGACAAAGTCAAACATCGATAAAAATCGGTAAACACATCACTACCCAGTACCTAACCCTATAAACCTTCTAGATTTAGGTCGCAAGAGCAGTGACCTAATACTTGAATAATATTTACCTTATTGCAATATTTTTCTAACTTGACCTAGATTTTAGCACTTGACAGTTTGATTGTCTTTTAATTACTATTATCAGATAACGATTAGTCAATGGGGCAAGCATCGCCAAGTACAAATAAAAAAAATTGTCTTGTCTATGGTCAACGACTTTTTCTATATTATAATATTATAAAGAGAAAATATTTGATTGTTTGTTTGTATTGAATAGGCTCCGAAACTACTCGACCGATTTAAAAAGTTCTTTACTGTTGGGAAGCTACACTATTCCCGGTGAACATATTAGGCTATATTATTTTTTTTTTTAAATTAGGAACCCGTTTTAAATTTTAGTAGACGCAGGCGAAGCTGCGTGCAAAAGCTAGTATGTAGTAAAAAAAACAGATAAGTCGGAGCCTTATGGTTAATAGACGCCCTTAGACATCCGCACAATCCGCAAATGCATTACCTTACTTTTCCCTAAAAAACGAACCTACGGACTTACAAACCGCACGAAAAGCTAAAGGTAATTGTCACTTAACGCCATTATTATGTGAGCAAGATGTACCATCATCATGCTGGCCTACTGTTAATTATTTTTAATTAGCTTAAACCTCTTTTCATTGCATTTATGGAAAGTTTGTTTAGAAAAATTTACATATTAATTCTTCAAGGTTTTAATTGTTATGAATAATGCTTTAGCGACTCCCAATGTCAAAGTTTTAAAAGAAGTAAGCACCGACTGCATTTCTCTTGTGACAATATTGATCACTGTAAATTATATTCCATTTTTTAAGTGAATTTGGGTGGACAAAAAATAATGGAACTCACGTCATCGTCACCGCACGCTTCTAAATTCCAATGTGACATTACAATAGTAGAATATTAAAATTTGACATTTGATAATATGTATTAAGAAGAAGAAGCTCGTTGAAGTGGACACACACTTAGGAGAACGGAGTAGATAGACGAAGTGCTGGTCAGCCATTAAGCAGGTGGGAAGACGATCTCCCTGCAGTGATGATGGCAAGTGGATACGAGAGGCAAGGGGTTGGTCGTCTTGGCGTTCATTGAGGGAGGCCTATGTTCAGCAGTGGAGGGATGATGATGATAATGATGGTTTGATAATGTCATAATAATTATAAGTTCCAAGTTTTCTGTTCAAGCTAAATGTAATTTCAACCTAATAAAATTGATCGGTGATCAGTTAATTTGCCCGCTTTCGCTTTACAAATATTTTTAAACTATCGACATTTGTGTCGCGCTTCACTATTTCTTATCAAGAGATAATTGAAGTAATGGCATAAGTCTGTTTTACTGTTATTGCTCGCACAGTGTTTGTTTGTAATCAAGATTAAGATATTTTAGGATCAGATATCGTTTGCAATGTTTCCGGGCACGCATACGGCATGATGACTTTATTCAAAACTATATTCAATTCAACATACTTTGTAATTACTAATTACAAAGTACTAATTAATAATTACTTAACAAGTATTGATCGTCAAATTGAGTAAAAGAGTGAGTAATGAGAATATCAAAATAACAATATTATAAATGCGAAACTTTGTAATGTTTACCTATGTTTGGATATTTGTTATAGGTTCACAAAAAAAGTAGTTTATGCATGAATGGATTTTGATGGAACGTTACCATAATATAGTTTACACATCAGAATAACACATAGAAACATATTACATACGAATTTGTGTTTGTTTTAGAATGATTTTCGACCCAAATTATAGTTTAAATGCCACATGAGCACTTTTACGATTTGTATCGCTTTATCTAAGTTTTTTTAGCGAATTCTAATAATAACCGACAATTGTTATACCTTATGGAAAAGCTGATGAAGCGCAGATATTTTTTAGCTGATCACCTGCTTCAATTTCATAGACTTTTTTACATTATTCTCAAGAGTTTTTTTTTATGATTTTTCATTTTCTTCCCGATTTAATTATTTTATCATACTTAATTTAAAATCTGTGACGGCCCAGTTTTTTCAGCTATTTGCATTTAAGTTTTTAATAATAACTCTTTGACTGCACTAAAAAAAAAACAAATACATTCCATACATAAATTACGAAAAAAAGTTCGACTGCCAAAATATTCGTTATCGAATCTCGAAAACGGAATGGGCGGTGATATGATGAATTTGACAAATTGTATCCTTTAAAACTCTACTGTCTATCTATATCAATAAAGTTCGCTTTCGAAGTGAGCGTAAAGTGAGCGCTGTCACTCAAGTGAAGCCAAGCTCGATATCGAAATGGTTTTTACAGAATAGCACTACTGTACGCAGAAATCGTGTATTTTCCAGAACTTTATTTTGTTTTACGTTCTGAAACCATACAGTGCCATAACACTATGAGTGCGTATTGACCTTGTATACTTTCAATATACTCTTCAGGCAAAAACCACTGAAGGATCAAACTTTACAATAATATAGCCTTTTCATCAGAATAACTAGGCTATAATTAATCAACATACTCCTACAGGAATAAACGGCTCCATATTGCCTATTACTTATCGCCAACTTAATGACAGTTTGCCAAAAGTTTGACAGAATCAGCAACTTATGAGAAAAAAAAAATATTACTAATTTAAACATACTTAATATAAAAAATGTTCGCAACAAGACCCAATTAAAGAATAATATTACCCATTTAAAGAATAATATGAAAGTACATAAAAAATACATAATTTTAATGAAAAACGCTTTGAATTTTAATGAATAAAACAATCAAGTATTTAATTATGTACATTAACACTGTAGTGGCAGGTCCGCGTTGAATGCGAATGGCAGGGGATCGGTCGTCTTGGCGTTCATTGAGGAAGGTTCAGCAGTGGACGGATAAATGCTGATGATGATGATGATATACTATAGCTACAATAACAAAATATATTGGAACTTGGGGAGCGTCATTGTTTGATAAAACATTCGAAAGTTTTATTCGCATTGAAGAGTCGATTATTCGTAACGATTCGATTTTAGATATCGATTTTACGTCGAATTATGGTCGTCAATAGCCAGAAGCTAAAACATTAATGTTCTATGTATAAAGACTTGTACAATATAGTCGATTTTCGGCGCACCCTTTTATAGTATTTTATAGGGTGTGCCGAAAATCGATTATTCGACACAATTGACGTGACTATTAGTCATTATGGATATAGATCACTATTTTTAAAATCAACTTTCATTTTCTCCTAAAACCTGCTTTCGGCTCCCTATTCACTATTTATAATAGACAACCAATGTACTAGACAACAGTAAAAATGAATACTCGCCTATGTTATTTTATGATTTGGCCCTCTATTCAGTGATCGATATTCAAAGACTGTAAACAAATAAAAAATAAACTAAAATCCGCAAACAAAGGCTCATCGAACGCCATATTTAATGGACATGGCATCGCGTGACAAACAGCCATTCCCCTAATATATCCCTTGACGTTCCCAAAATTTTCCATGTGGGTCACTCCACTTAAATAGAACGAATAGAATCAAGGAGGTTAAATATGACAGCTTTATTCACGATTGGTGGAAACTTTCTGTGTTCAATGTGATTTGTATATGTATAAATATGTTTTGATTTAATAACAGAAAGATATGCTAATATTTAAACACAGTCTTCCTGAATCTAAACACCACAAATTGTGTATAAGCTTTTAATAAAAACAAAAATGAAGACTAATTCGTATGCCCATGTAAAAGTTTATACTTTGCCTGACAAAAGTTGTACACGATTTTACAACCACAGATCTGCATACTGATCGGATATGCAAACTGATGCCCATGATGGTTAAAATCAAGTGAAAATGGTATTAATTTTTTTTATCAATTAAACCTATACAGCTGGGGGCGCGGCATAGCGCAGGGAGTGCTGTGATCCAACAGTAAACCTTAGTACTACAATTTCATTCATAAAACAAGCTAATTTTAGAAATAACTTTATATACTTATCACTTAAAGATATAATTATAACGTTTTATTAATGATTCGAATAAACTCACTTTCATTTGACGTAATTATGAGTAGGTATATCTGTATCTGTGACGCGCGCCATATTGGATTGGCGCCAAGATTCCCGCCAGACCGAGTTTATGACACTTTACAAGATGAACACCATAAAAAATATTTTATGTTTATGACCCTTACTCTACAAATACGGTTTATAAACGCAGTTATCGTAGAAATTGATAGGTTTTTTATTACAAGTAATACTCACACATTATTTATTAATCATATTCAATTCTATGATCTGTCTACTTATTTTTATAGGCCTTTTCATCATGAGTTTAGCACATGCGCGGCAGCCATATTGAAACAGCGGCAATTCAAATGTTTCGTACAGTTATTGTCAACAATGGCTCTGAATGCAATATTATCTACACTAAAAAACCAATAATTAGAAAAAATAATTGATGGTGCTCCACTTATTCGTAGCTCTGTAGTAGCATATAGTTGTTAGAAATTAAAAAGGTGGTTAAAGTGTCATATGCGTACACAACAAGGAAAAAAAATGTGATCTGATTGAGAGGTTAGGTATCAATACATTTGTTTACTTTTGTAAAAAAATGTAAGAAAATAAATAAAAATCTTAATTTTACTTGTATAAGCATAATAATTAACATAATATAAATAAATAAAACGTTATGTAATTAAATAATAGAATAATTTGAGAATCAGTATCACATTTTTAAATGAGTTCAAATTTCATTTCTGATCATAGTACGTTGCAGTAATATTAAATGATGAAAGCAACAATGATTAATTTAATTTTCAGGGTAAAATAGGATTTATCAACTTTTTGAAATTCTTGGTAGCTCAAAAGATCAAGATTTTGTTCAGTTGGATCACTTTCTCCAGAAAAATGTAATGAACAAATATTCACATTTAGCACATATTTTAATAATACTATGTATTTTACTTGACGACTTATTGAATGTTTTACGATAATCTAGACAAGGCTTTGGGAAATAAAATTCATAAAATAATATGTATTAGTTTTGATGAATTTACACCGCGTATCACTTTTTCATACTCCATAACAAGTAACAACATCGATTTGTTGTACGTGCCTTTTCGTATAGACAACATTATTATAGTCGGTAAAAAAATACTATTATATTTAGACACTTATTACTTTGTTTCTATTTGAATTTCCTTTCATTAAAAATATACTTGTGTTAATATTTATCCATTTTAATTTTTAATATGATCTCTCGCGTAACGTTTGTTTACAAAAAGCTGTACGAAATAGTCTTGTGTAGTTCGTGAACGAACTAGTTCGTAAGAGCGCTCCTACAGGCGAACTACGCGAACTAGTTCCTTCATTCACCATTTCATAGTTCGTTAGTTCGTGCCGAATGAACGATATTGACGTCGACTTATCGAATGAACTGAGATGATTCTGTCCGGGAACAGAATTATCTACATGTTCATTATTTTCTAATTAATAAAAATATTAAAAGGCGAAAAATATAAAGTGTTATTTTATTGCACCAATATTTTTGTAGATATTCATTAATTTATAGGTTTTTGCTGTTTTTAGAGATGAAAAGCATTCCATAAATATTGTAACATACATCAGGAACCGTATTAAAACGAGCGAACGATGGAATCGGTCTAATTCGGTCTAGGAACTAACGAACTAGAAGAACGAACTAGTTCGTTTAGGAGCGGCGAACTAAACTGAGCGATCTCAGTTGTGAACTATTATGCCCAAGAATAGTACGAAAGTGTACGAAAACATGGCTGATTCTAACGCATGCGCACAAGAAAAAGTTTGTGATGAAAAGTCCTATTAAAGTAGCAGCAATAGTGAAGCGATTTATGCAATTCACAAAATAAAAAAATGGAAATAAACCAAATATTATGTAAATCTATTTATTACTATTTAGTATTTACTATTAAAAGTGAACTAAAAAAACACACGTAGGTAAATATTATTATGTTTTGTAAGCGATTCACTATTATAAATTTAATTCCAAAGTATACATTCAACCCATAAATGTACATAATTAGCAATAAATTATTCTTATCTTCAATAACGAGTGTGAGCAGTGAGATTAATAAGTAGTTAAAATGTTACAACACTGAAGCTGTAAGTGTCATTACACTTGCTAAAATCGCGTGTGCGTGTTACCAGGCGAGTAATAAAATTAGTCTAGTGCAAATTACTCAGTTGCGGCTCTGTTGAAACTTATAGAAACGTAAACTTTTTTTAATAATGATAACTTCTATTTGTCGCATGTCATACCGATTTTTGGATTGTGACTTGTAAATGAAGCTGACCCGTCACGCTCTGAGACGAAAGGCTTAATCGGTGAACTCGGGATCGCCAAGTGTGCCCGAACGAGAAAGATACAGTCATCTACTCTTCACCGATGTGACGCTTTGCTTACTATAATTAATTTATATGTAATATTTGTTATTATTAATTATTATAGATGATAATAACAGCAATTATTAAATTTACCTAAATAAATCTATAACAGTAATGGCGGACGCCATAACATTCTTTTTCACATAATGTTTACCATACTATGACTGCCAGTCACCCGTAATATAGTATATCTAAAAGTATTTGGCGGGAAAAGAGGAACAAGGGCCTTACTCTCGACACTCGATTTCATACTAAATTGGAGATTGGAATCGAATTTGTGTTTTTGTGAGATTAGGATTGGTATCAAGTGTAAGTATGCGGGGCTTTCATTGAAATTTATAAATGAGCACTTAAATCTATGTAAATTTATATTTAGATAATAGTTTTAACAGATTTTGTGTTTATTATTGTCTTTGATCATATTTTTTCATTTATATGTCAGAAAATTATTTCGAGAGTTCAGTACAAATGTTCGTGATAAGACTCGTATTACGTCGATAATAATATCATGTTGTATACAAAGCAGTTACAAATGTTATCAGTGGACTTTAAAAAATCGTGGGTTCGATTCCTGCATATCCATTGAAAAAAATGCAAAATCAATTATAACAATTGAGACTCTTAATTATTCTAATAACGCTTGCTAAGCTTTTGGATCACTCAATTTTCATTTCACATTAGCAGCTCCCGATGGTTTTAATGATGGTATTATAACATAATGACTTATTCTGATCTACAAGCTATATTATTGTAAAGTTTTATTAAAATCCATACTAACATTCTAATATTATACTCATAATATTAGTTATTTATTTGTTATAATGTGTCAATCGTTAAGACCACGAGAAGACTGTCTTCCTATCGGGTCCCCAAAACTATTTAAACGCGGTAAGCATCCGAAAATACAAAACAAAATATATGAATAGTGATCGCGTTAGTTTAAAACAATCTTATATATAAAATTCTCGCGTCACGGTGTACGTTATTGAATTCCTCCGAAACGGCTCAACCGATTTTGATAAAATTTTGTGTGCTTATCAGGTAGGTCTGAGAATCGGACAGCATCCATTTTTCTTCCCCTTAAATGTTAAGGGTGGTTCACCTCTAATATTTTTTTTTTAAACAAAATTTTTTGTTTTTATTTTTTTATGATACAGCAATTACACAAATACATACAAGCCTAAATTTTCACCCCTCTACAATCAACCCCTATTTTTTAATTGCAATAATTAATTTTGGCAGAACGAAGTCTGTCGGGGCAGCTAGTGAGTATTTATATATTATTTTATTGTCTTCTTTAGATATATTACGATTTAAATAAACTAGAGGTAAAATGTCGGATAAACTCGTATAGGTACGCTCGTTAGTTGTCACTACTATTTTCGCATGCTAATCAGACAGTCCAGGTCCAATGTTTCAATTAAACTATTAATTCCCTCCATTTGGACAATTAGCACATGGCTCCGTTAATGCCAGTAACATTCGGCAGTCGTAAAGACTCTATTGTCGTCAACTCATTGTCATCCACAAAAATTATGTCGCGATAATTTAAAAGTGACGTAATTTCTAGATGCGAGAGCTGTCTTTCTTCGTTTATTGTCCAGCATGAAAAAAATGTAACGACGTGAAGCCGCGGGGCGCTGTTAGTATGATATTATATTTAGATTTTTTTAAAGGGCCTAAGGTACATTTTTTTCTTTTACGCCGGGAAGGCCAGAACCATGGTGGGGAAGGGGCCTAAGATCCAGATGTAAGTTCTACATCTAATGCTGAGTTTTTGAACCCATTGAGTGACTTTTAAGCTCATAGACAAGTATGTCCTCACTAGCGCGCCCCGCGGTTTTACCCGTGTACCTATTCCCGTGGGAGTACGGGGATAAGTTATAGCCTACGTGTTATTCTGATGTGTAAGCTATATTATTGAAAAGCTTCATCAAAATCCTTTCAGTAGTAAATTTGCGTGAAAGGGTAACAAACATGTATTCTTTTCAAAAACTTTCACGTTATTAGTAGTATTACAATTAGTAACATTAGTAGTTTTGTATTTTCAATAGCATCTTGTCAATATCAACAAATTGTGAAACAATTAACAAATAATATTAAGTTTAAAGTTATTCAATAATATCGTTTCACCGCGCCTATATTTACATGTTAAAATTTAAAAATGGCGACGAAGTGAAAATTGACGCGGACACGGGTTCAAGTACCTATATAGTGTAAAGTGTTCCCCAGTGCTATGAAAACGCCAAGACATTAGGGCTATTCTGTAAGGTCGATTTCGAATCTAGAAAGCAGAATCCGCGGTGTTATGACAAAGTTTTATTTAAAACTCGACTCTAAAGCTCAGTTGGAGGTTGGAACTGCCTACTGTTCCAACCTCCAACTGAGCTCGTCTAGCTGGATCGATTTATCGCCCCAGAAACCCCGTGTATGAATAATTTCATGAAAATCGTCGGAGCCGTTTGAGATTTAGATTATATCTTACTATCCTACTAATATTATAAACGTGAAAGTTTGTAAGTATGGATGTTTGTTATCCTTTCACGTAAAAACTACTGAACGGATTTTGATGAAACTTTACAATAATATAGCTTATACATAAGAATAAGACATAGGCTATAATTTATCACCGTACTCCCACGGGAATAGGAATTACGCGGGTGAAACCGCGGGGCGCTGCTAGTGTATACGTATATACAAGAATTGATCGTTCACAGATATAAGATTACTAATGTATGGTCACAATATTCATGACAACCCAGTGCATAATGCCAGATAAGGAATGCGAAGGGGGGGGGGGGGGTGTTATATAAAATCGATGTACCAGATCAGGTGTCCTCGTTTACGATCAGATGTAAATATGATCACACACACACAAATGCACATGTAAAGTGCATAGTGACGTCATCGATGACGTATGCTGCTATTCATAGCGCACTAGGCCATTGCCATATTGTGCTAGTCTAGACAGTCCACCTTCACTCCTAGCGAGTAATCGGTGGGAGTAATGCGCTAGTGACGTCTTGTGTGCATAACGTACACGACCCAGCTTATTTCTGCTGTGAGCTAGGCCCCCTTTAACCTATCGGGGGCCCTGGGCACTAGGACAATGGAGCCCCGATATAAATAACAATTTAGACATCTGTGGGCTTGAATTTTGGACTAGAAGTAATCATTGTAATTAAGGCACTCCTAAGTATTCTATGAGGAATCATTGTTTAACTTCATAAAAAATATCACTAGATCAATTTATGATATAAATAACTGTGCCCCGTGGATTGCGGGGCCCTGGGTTGCCTAGCGAGCCCAATGGAAAAGACTGGCCTGGCTGTGAGGATAGCATTCCTGAAAAGGGCAGATACAGGAGTGTAATTACTGGCACCCTGCACCCAGACATTTTTATTTTAGCTGGAACTTCACGTTTCTGTATAGTGTATAGGCAATGATTGAATGAAATTTGGCCTATTCCGGAGTGAACTTAGTTATGATTACGGGCGTTCAACGCTCACCAGTGCTCGTTTAACGTGTGTAAATTCCCAAGGTATACTTAGATCTCAAGGTATACTTTGATTAGAAAAATCGCAGTGGGACTGTTAAGTGTTAATAAATGTGAAAAGATTATGAAGTTTCTTAATGTCAATGTCACAATAGCATGTCGGTGACGCGAACTTTAAAACATTCCTCAACTGAAAAAGTTACCACCAGAAAAATAACCGAACAGACATACGGTGTACATTCAGCGATAGGTATTTGTACTTCCAATATTGAATGTGCTAATTGGTCTTTCAATGGAATCAGACGCTATGATATCGAACGCCGTTGTATCTTCAGAATCGAAAAAACAGGATTGGCGGTTTTGTTGTTTTTATACATTAGTATGCGAACCGGTAGGCTGCCGGATGACGTCACGGACAAAAATAGCATTCGCAAATCGAAACAAAGTCAGCGCTATAATTACTATTCGGCTTTTTCGTTTGGTAATATTAATAAGTAATATAAGAAATCAATACCATGTAAAGCTGAAGAGTTTGTATGTCTATCTATCTATCTATCTATTAAATAAGCCTGGAGGTTAGATTGGAACGAAGCTTGAAACATATTATATATTTTAAACATAATATATTGAGTAACTATATAATCAGTCAATCAACTTTGCCTTTTATATATAAGACTAGCTGTTGCCCGCGGCTTCATCCGCGTTAACTTAGGTTTAGTCTGCCAGTGAAAGTCACGTCAAAATCGGTCCAGCCATTTCACAGCCAGAACAAACAGGCAGATGGATAAAAATTGTAAGCAATATTATTTTGGTTAATATACCTTATGGCTTGTATTACATCATGCATATGCATTAATTAAAAGTGGTTATTAATATTACAAACAGACACTACAATATTATTTATCTGTATATATTATAATAAATGCTTTGTTAGAAAACAATTGCATTTACTTTAAAATATTTTAATTCTATTAAAATGATTCTCTTTATTTTCGTTTTGGCGTTCTTTGAGGGTTGCCTATGGACAGCAGCGGCCGGATAAAGGCTGATGATGATAAAAACAGTCTCTGCAGTGGCGGCATTACAGAGATCGTTTAAATTGTCGAAGGCCGACCGAAATTACATCTTCCTAAAGCTGGATGTGTTTTATCTGGATTTCGTTCAGTGAAACGGTTTGTTTTCAATTAAAGCCATCTGTATTGTCCATCTGTCTTTGTTCATGGCTCATCTTTAGTTAGTAACATATTTACAATTTGTTGCCAGATCCCAGATTAAATTCTGCCAGTCAAATAAAAACTTCTGTTTGTTGCGGCTAATCTCTGAAATGGCTGGGCCGATTTTGACGGGGCTTTTACTGGCAGGTAGCTGTTATAATGGGGAGTAACTTAGCCTACTTTTAATTTAGGAAATTGTATTATTGTATTATATATTGTGAATCTTCGTTAACGCAGGCGAAGCTGCGGGCAACAGCTAGTCTACACTAATACAGTAGAACCTCGATAGCTCAAATCTCGATAAAATCTCTATAACTCCAAAAAATAATACGTTCCCTTCCCGCTATTTATTTATTTATTTATTTTATTGGTTTACCAACAATTGATAACACAGATACAATTTGATTTGTACATAGATTTTTCACAGTTGATAGTGCCTCAATCACTTATAGGCAAACACCACATGATCAGTTATGTCACAGCAAAAAATAGTAAGTATAATAAGTTAGGAAAAAAATATTGCATTAATAGAGATATAACATAATACAAAGGACATTTTTTTTTTCCAAGTATGACTTAATAAATATTATATACTATAAAAATATATCGAAGTGTATGTGTTTTGAGTGTGTGTGCGCGTGTGTGTGTGTGTGTGGTGTGTGTGTGTGTGTGTGTGTGTGTGTGTGTGTGTGTGTGTGTGTGTGTGTGTGTGTGTGTTACTAATATGACATATTACTAATATGACCCTTGATAACTTAAAAACTCTATAACTTACAAGTATTTTGTGTTTCCCTTGGACTTTAACTTATCGAGGTTCTACTAGTACTGTATTATAAGAAGGAAAACTTTCTTTTTTTGTTTGGTTGTAATGAATAGGCTCATAAAGTACTGGACCGATTTCGAAAATTCTTTCACCATTCGAAAGTTACATTATCCACGAGTAACATAGGCTAAATTTTATTCTGAGAAAAATATAGGGTTCCGTAAGATATTTGGGTTTTTCGGACACAAGGTGTAAAAAATCAACCAGAAAAGTTAAGTTTATTTTGCGTACTAAGATCCCGTTGTAAATGTTAGTTAACGCAAGCGAGGCTGTGGGCAACAGCTAGTATTATATAAAAATGAAACCCTATTTCTCCTGCTCACGCTATAACTTGGGAACAGTTATACCGATTTCGTTTATCTTTTTTTCAATATTTTTTAATACTTTGTAAATGATTTTTACATTTGAGAAAATTAGGAAAAATGTGCAGAAACTTAGAAAATTGAAAAAACTTATAAGTCTTATGTACTTTTAAAGCAACTGTCAGTATTTTTACAGTAAGCTGAGACGGATCGCACACCGATATCAATTACAAAGATCGCCTTATTCTAATAACTTATCTAATCTAAAACTAATCTATCTTAAAATTTTCATATCGATCTTAAAATTTAGACAGTATAGGGATGTTGACACATGTTACAAATTCATGTAAAGTTATGCTTTACATATTAAATACAGTATTTGAAAACCTAAAATAACATTTTAAAAGGTCTACTTATTTGTCTTAAAATTTAGAAAATTAATTTAAAATGCGTCATTTATCATGCATTATCACGTGACTCTAAACGCCAATATGGCAATGACGTCACTGAACATTGAGTTAACCTAACGCACGAGTTCGAGTTAGCACGAGCTCTGAATGCGGTGTGTGACGTAATGACGCTTGTAGCGTTTCAAGGGCAATTTTAAAAACTATTTTTCTTTATTTAATTTTTTGTTAAAATTGGACATATTTCTTTACAAAAGTATTTTTTCGTGTTTATCTATAGTATATCTATCAAATAAAATCAATTAAAAAAAATAGTCAACATCCCTATTGTATTTGTAAGAAAATGTGTCAAAATTTCAAGATGGATAAGAATATTTTAAGATAGATAGGAAAGCCGCCGTAAAAAGCTTCAGCTTAAAATTATCTTTGCGTTAATTAGTTGTATCGATGAAAATCAAGGACGATATCTTATAATTACTTTGACGAAGTAAAATTCAGTTGAATACCTATTTATTATTTTACTAGCTGTTACCCGCAGCTTCGCCCGCGTGAACTTAGATTTACGGATTTATCACGTCTGATGATGATCATTTTCTATTTTAATAATTACTAAGTTTTTGTATGAAAATGGATATATGTTATCTTGAACACAGAGACATATATCCCTTCGCAGACTTTCTGTAGGCATATTTAGGATACTATTATTATAATATATTCCACCATACATACGTTAATCATAACATTATGTCTACCAGAGTTGATACACTACGGCCTTAGACACCAGACAACGCACCCGTTCGAACTTCAAATCACGGCAACACGATTTATTTTCTTGTGCATTATTTTGATTTTGCCATATCTCCTAAAGTATTCATTTAATTTGCATGATGTAAAGGGCAAAAATAATCTTCATGAAGTGCTCAAGCTAATTAATTGATTTAAAATGATAAGGATTCATACCGTATTTGTGTAAATAGCTTTCAAACTATCGCGTTATAATTGCCCATTTTTTTAAAGTATTAAATGGATATAGTATGATATTCCTAAGAGATAGATATATGCCATCGCAGACTTTTTTGTAGAACTTTTTAAGATACACAATTCCACCATACATTATTTTGTTATATCTCAAAGGGTTTAGGCAGCGTTTTCGTTGAAAACTCCCAGACGGCCTATTTTTTTCCGACACCTCCAACAATTATTGTTATATCTTAGCCAATGTATATAAAAACTTAATAAATTATGTACATAAACCTTCCTCTTGAATTGTCCAATCCATTAAAGAAAACCGCATCAAAATCCGTTTTGTAGTTTTAAATATTGAAGCGTACAAAGGGATATAGGGACAGAAAAAGCGACTTTGTTTTATAATATGTAGTGATGACGTGCGATTTTTCGCGTCTTGGCGTTTATCAAGGGTCGCATAACGCCAACACGTTAATACCTATACTCCAGCCAATTTCGATGTAGAATGTTTGTAAACAAACCACAACAGCTGATTTTTAGGGTTTTCACTTCACAATTTATCATGATTTCACACTTTTAATCGTTTTATCATAAAAATCAAATAGACTGTCTATAATATTCATCGTTTAGTCATGTAAAACATAATAAATTACAATAACCGTTTCAAATCACATGTAGATGGCCATTTATTACATTTTTATTTTTGGCGGTTTGTCGTAGTTTCAATTGTTGACATCCCTAATGCATTGTTCAGTTTTTGGTAGAAGTCAAGAACCTTTTTCCATTTTCGTATTATTTTATGATGTACAAATACCAGAAGAATTCCGCAGTATTCCAAATAGTCCATTAAGTTTTGTTCTATTACTGAATCAAATGACCTGATGAATGATGAATGAATGACAGTGAAAATGAAAAAAATAACAATGTGGTGACGCTAAAAGGATAAATTTCGCATAAAATTTAAGTGATTGAAGTCAGGATTTGACGTGATTAATGCGTTGTTAACTAGTGTAGAGAAATTTTATTATACTTTTCATATTACAAAAATAATAGTTCTGTTGAAACTCGATAAATGGAATTATTACCTATCAAAGTAGTCAATAAAAGTTATTATTACAATATTGCACTGTAGGTTTCTAAGATACATATTATTATTCAATATTTTTACACTTTATTAAAATTACATAAAAATAACATTCAATAAAAATGTTTTTCGTCCCTGCTCCCGGCCGGTTGCCTAGCAACGCTTTGTCATTAAACATTCTACATCGAGTTTGGCTGGAGTATAGCATCAACCACATAACCCATAGACTCCTAATAACAGGGGAACGGGTTCTGGCGACACATCTGACTTATAGTTCCGATGTAAGCCGTAAACAATGTATTCAAACTATCGTATCGTCTCATTCTTTCCCGTTGCGAAATATATCCATTTCTTTTTAACGTTCCGTGATTGGTAATGTATGACCTTGAATTAGCTATTCACAGCATTGCAACCCCTCCGTCTCACCTCAGCTATTTGCCAGAATGCATTTAATACGAAAAATCAATCATTAGGAGTCTATAGGCTCTGTGGTCGATGATACCTAGTAATCAAATTCCTCAACAGGCCAGTAAGGGAATATGGAATCAGTATCAATTAGTAGCACTGCCATATTGTATTGTGGACCGCGGTTCAATTCGTGTTCTCAACCAATTGTGTACTCATTCCGCTGTGGCCGCGTGACGCTGCTGCATTTTAATAATCATTTGATGACCTTCAAAGACCCCCCCCCCTCCCCCACCATGTGCCCATAGAGTGGGGATCGTATATTAGTCACTTTAGCCACAAATTGGGTGACGGGGATCGAATTATATTTTGTGGGTGGGCCTTTGGCTTGGAATTTTAACACTATAGAAACCTAGTTCTAGTTTGGAGCATCGTAATTGGAGTCATAAAAGGCTCCAAACGCCGGGCCGTTGCGTATTATTAATTAATGTCAAAGCACGCAAAGTGCCTCGCGAATAAAAATTAATTAAGTCAATTTGTACAATTAACATTGGCTTGAACACATGTGAAAAACAAAAGAACTGTAAATAAAATTACTTTTTACAAGAAAGCTTTTAGTGTTTTTCATATATTATTATTATTTTCTAATATTATAATTCTGTAATTAATTAGGTTTAAATAAAAACTTTTTGTTTCTACGGTCAGTGTTGCCAAATTGTGAAAATATTTTCACTCACTTTATTTCCCCATCCATTTTAAAATTAATATTTTACAACAGTATTTTCATATTTAAGATTAATATTTTAAAATAGTTGCTACTGATATTCAAGTATGTTTTACTATTTGTGAATTGTATGTTTTACTATTTGTGAATCTCTGACTGACAGTTATCTCTAATTACCTTACCTAGATGAATACTTTTATAAGTTACTATGTAGTCATTTATTGTATTTTTTTTCGTGTGCTTATGATAATTTGAGCAGCAAAGTCTATTTGCACACAATACTCACATACACATTTTTACAATGACAATATTACTTAAAGTAAGAATGTAAGCTCTATTTTTTTTTCGAATGGACCTATGCTGTTGGCCTTAAGGCTTTTAAGCTTCATCGGAAAACTAGATGAGCAGATGGCTCATCTAAGAATATAAACTCTAATGAGACTTTGATACAGCTCCAATCGCTTAGCTATAATAAGCTTTTTTAATTAGTTTTGCCAAATAACTAATATTGGATCTCATCATCACGGTCTCTGATAAGGTCTAGACCACGTAGTGTTAGTCTTAATCGCCGGACCAGGCGTTTTGCCAGAAACCAAATGCCTTAGACTTAGACGTATAAAATTGAGAAAAAAGTTGGCAATATAAATAAATTTTGGCAATCCACCAGACGAGTGTACAGACGACTCGAAGGACATTCTAAATGCGACTAAGGTAATGAGGTCACAATGAATGTGAAATCGATTTTTTTTCATTACCACGGTACTATTACAATGGTAATGGAAAAAAAATCGATCACATAGCATATCCTTCGAAAAAGTAAGGATAATTAGACTAATTATAATAAAACAACTTTTGATTTTATCTCGATTTACTAAATTTATAGCAACCATGTTCAAGGGTGGACTGAAATCCTTAAAAATTGTTTCATTATCATGAGTGAAATTCGCATTAACATAAGAAAACAATACATATAAGTAGACTAAATAAATAACCAAAAATGGTATACTGTATACCAAAGAAAAAAAGATATAAAAATTAAGAAATACTTTAAAAAAATAGGTGGTCCAGTATATAGACCCGTTTAACGAAAGACAGAAATATACGGAGATCAGAAGAGGAGGCATTTATCGACAGACAAGCTGTTACAGACAAAAATCCAGTTGCCGAGACTTAAACAGAACGTAGATAATAATTAAATATATTTTATACATATTAGGTAGTGATAAAATATGTTATAGTAGGCATTTGTGTAAAATTATCGTTGTAAAGAATAGTAATAAAGGATATTTTATTAATTATAAATAAAGCCAGCCGACATTTTTCTGACCCTATTTTTATACTGGACAGGATTATAGAACTAGGCCTCATTCAATTGTGCTTAATTGAATTGATTAATAAATACGACAATTCCGCTTTGATTAATTACAGCATTCTAAAAACCTAAAACGGAAACTGTTATTATTTTGCATCACTGTTATCCTTTTGGCACAGCTTAGACCTGCAAATGGTATAGCCCCTCAATTATAGTTTTGGCACGTCACTAGCGTGTGACGTCATTTCGCGTGTTATTTCCCGCCCAAAGAACCCACTGTGTACGTCACTTGAATACTGATTTCGTTTCGCGTGTTCGAAATTTTGGCATTTCGCACTTGTTTCGCAACTTGTAATTGTAGAGAGATGGAGTCGAACGTGTTTTTTTAATTGATGCCATAATTTCCTAAATTTATTTTGTATGAACTATAGAAAAGTCCGATACGCGAAGTATAGGTTTTTTTGTTAAAGAAAGAAATAAGATTCATCAAAATAAAATATATGTAAACGTGGTATGCCTATCTTTACGTCGACGAATAAAAACTGGAGAGTACAGAACTAAAGATCTAGAAGATAAAAGCTCTGGTCAACTTTCAAGAACGATCATAACAGTTGTAAGCTAAAGTTTGTCTACCAACGCATAAGAAGACATTGTAGAAGTTAGAACCCTCGTAAATAAATATAAACAAGACTAAAGAAAAAGGAGCTGCCTTATTTGTTGCAGAACTGCCTGGAAGTAAAATGTATGTTTATTTATTTTATTTGTCGTTAAATGGTGATGATAAAAAAACTCAGAAAGAGTGCCAAAATGTCAGGGGTGCGCAAACCGTAGGCTTCTGATACCTATAATTTGTTTGGTAGAAAGAAACGAAACGATGAAATGTAATCGCTTTATTTAAATAAACTAAAAACTTACGGACAACCTAAGTTCATTGATACTTATTGTGATAACACGTAAACACGAACTTATGTCCAAGAACAGGCAAATATAATTCATATAATGTGACACACAAATAGGGTAACATTGTCTTAGTTCAAACAAGGTAAAAAGATAAAGATAGAGCCAAACATACTTATATACATATATTATTTTTATAAAATATTTTAACTGACGCGAGCCAACCAGCATTCTCTTCTTTATGGCTATAAATTTTTTCGAGTTATTTTGGATAATTTTATTACAAGAATTAAGGAAATTGGGTTAATTTTACAAAACGAGGCCCTTGCGGTATAAAAAAACTTACGACTTATAGGATTTTTTAAAAAAAATTAATAGGATTTCGGGGATAATATATATTTTGAGTTGGCAACATTTACTCATTCGCCGAATCGAAGCCGCTAGTTTCAAACTTAGTGTTCCAAATCAAAATTGTATTACTTATTTTTTCATTTATTGAAATGCCAACAAAATGCAAAATGAAGCAAGATATTCGATATAGCCTTTTCTTTATATCTCCATATTCGCGTATCATTTAGCATACTTGTGAAACAGTTAATTTTTTTGCAACGCATGACGCACAGTTTTGTCAGTCCTTTACCACGTGATAACACCAAAATAGCTGTAAGTATGAATCATTTCATGATTTATCCCATTTACTCAGTTAAACATAACTACAAGATTACGCTTTAGTTTATCAATTTAATTAAATACTACAAGTTTTAAAAAAAACAATAATAAATATAACAATCACAATATTTTATGTAAATTAACATTTTAGTAGTTCTATATTTCGAATATAGAATTGTTTGAATTTGCAAGTTACGTTCAAAAAACGTAAACATAAACAGAATCTGAATGTGTATCAAAATCTAAACGGGTTAATACACTTACCGCACAGACGTCGCGGTGACGTCATCTCCAACCAAATATAAACCATCTCCTTGGTGGATCCATTCACCGTTTTCACTTTCAGCACAGAAATATAACTTTTGAACGTCATGTGTCTTCAATTTTACGTCTATATTTGCAGAATTGATAAATGACTTGGTTAAACAGGCGCCGCCTCGTTCGCCCGCTTCGGGGGTTAACGACCATGATTTGATATTTCCAAACACATTCAATAAATATTCACATTTCTCTTTATCGCACGTAACATGTTTAACGTCTACTGATAATATCCATGGCGCGGTATCGGCGAAAACATTATTTAATAAGAATAATAATAAAAATATACCACTAGTCCGTAACACACGCACTGTAGCCATGTCACCGAGTCGCCGCCGGCCAAACACAACTGAGTACTGACCGAGTCTCGACTCACGAGGTCGAATGTCGCTTGTCGAGTGCGGCCTGTATTTATTTCAAACTTAAAATGGTGATGCACGCAGTGTTACTATGTATTCAAACAACATTTCGCCCCAACAAAACTTGTAAATAGTTTAAAACTTTTTTTTAAGGTGTAAATTATATTTGTGTGTGTATTATAGACTCACATTTACAAAATGAAAGACCTTTGTCTTTCATTTTGTAAAAATCATCAAACTTACTTACTTCTTACTTTTTACAAAATTATTTCTAAAAAGTTATATCTCTATCAAGTACCTACACAATTTAAATATAATTTATAAGTATCATGTTTATATATTTTTTATATTAAACGATTAATTAGTTGTTCTACTTACTACTGGCATTCTAATTTTAAAACAAAGTTTTCTATAATCCTAAGAAAATTATAACCTAGCTGTTCATAAGACATTTAAACGTCTATACGCAATATACGTTTAAGTAATATTTCCGAAAAAGTCAAGATTATGAGTAATTTTCATTCAAACATAATATAAAGATATTGTTCATCTTCTGCCTATATGGTGTTGTTAATAATTATTATTATTTAATTCGGATTTTTTAGTTCTGCTAAATTTTCTCTTTAAATGGGGAAAATATTGAAGACGGCAACACTACTATTTGCCACTTTTATAGTGTTGTACATTACGTTTACATATAATCTAATCGATAAAATCTCAGATAACAATAAATATCAATATCTACGCATATAATAGCCCGATAATAGCGTATGTTTGTTCAATTCTCAAAAAAAATTAGCTATTATATAAAAAACGGGGTTATATGCCCAATGCCCATTATACATACCTAAATGAAAAGATTCCTCCTCCAATAGGCCAATAAACATGTCAACCAAATATCGAATTTCGAACAAGTTGTAGTTTTTTTATTGACAAAACTGCTGCTGCATTTGCATCTAGAAATAAAAGGAAAATCTTCGGACGAAAGATGAAAAAAATAAAAATAGGCTATTAGCCAGGATAATAATTATAATAGTGAAGGCTAATTCAGGCTTACTACTATAATTAATTACTACTTCTAATAACTACTACTAAACTAACACAACATTTTGCCTAATAATATTATATAATTATTACTAGCTGTTACCCGCAGCTTCGCCCGCGTGAACTTAGGTTTACGGATGTATCATGTTTGGTGACGATCATTTTCCATTTCAATAATGACTAAGTTTTTGTATTAAAATGGATATAATATGGTATCTTGAATATAAAGATATTATATTCCTTCGCGGACTTTCTGCATGCATATTTACTATTTAGGATACTATTACATATTACACTGCCCTCTCAAATCACGGCAACGCGATTTGTTTTCTTGCGTATTATTTTGATATTGCCATATCTTCGAAAGTATTCATTTAATTTGCATGATGTAAAGGGGAAAAATAATCTTCATTAAGTGCTCCAGCTAATTAACTGATTTAAAATGATAAGGATTCATACCGCATTTGTGTAAATAACTTTCAAATTATCGCGTTATAATTGTCCATTTTTTAAAGTATTAAATGGATATAGTATGATATCCCTAAGAGATAGACATATGCCATCGCGGACTTTTTATAGACCTATTTAAAATACACAATTCCACCATACATTATTTTGTTACATCTCAAAGGGTTTAGGCAGCGTTTTCGTTGGAAACTCCCAGACGGTCAATTTTTTTCCGACACCTCCAACAATTATTGTTATATCTTAGCTAATGTATATAAAAACTTAATAAATTATATACATAAACCTTCCTCTTGAATTGTCCTATCCATTAAAGAAAACCGCATCAAAATCCGTTGCGTAGTTTTAAAGATTTAAGCGTACAAAGGGATATAGGGACAGAAAAAGCGACTTTGTTTTATAATATGTAGTGATTATGGTGTTGTATCAGGCCTATGAGAACTTGCATAATATGTCACCGACGAGTGGGTTTAGCTATTATTCTGCCTGTCTGGGTATTACCATCTCGCTTGTTTGCCCGTGGATTTGGAACAGCTATGCTGTATTTCGAAGAGAAAGGCAGGTCAGGCAGTGTAATTACTGGTTAGACTATTAACATTTTGAGCCTCGGGACAGGTAACAGGTAACAGCCAACACATGAATGTGTTGCCTGAGCTAGTCTCGTGTTAATTTGTTAATGCATAGGTGACTTTGACCATGAGCCATCATGTGGCTCATCTGCCCGTTTGCGTGTCCAAAATCAAAATAACATAAACAATAAATAGATAGGTACTAAAGTTGAATGTACACTAGTCTGTATAATCTGTACTTGATTAAGCCAAGGAGGGTGGAAAGGTAGAGGGGGAAAGGTGCACACACACACACACACACACACGCACGAACGCACACACGCACGCACGCCTTACGCCATCTGCTGCCTGATTTGCGTGATAGCTTATAGTTAGACTAAAAACAAGTTTATTGATAAATAAACATGTCATTGGGTTTCTGATTAAAGTTATCGGGAAAAAATTATATCTATAAAATAAAAAACAACATCCTAGATACATTTATTCATTTAATAATTTGTTTGTTTGTTTACTTTAATAAATCACTATTAGTTAATCAGACAAACGATGATAAACGATATGATGGCCGTGTGGAATGTACAATCATACAATGTACATCCTAAATCCTAATAGTTAAAAGCATACCTATTCAAACTTTGTAGTAGTATATTATGTGTACAATGTAATAAATAGAGGTATTTGTGTTTGGAGTTTCCCTCGTCGTATAGGAGTGAAGATGTAGTAATTATCTCTAACTAAGATGTAAAATCGATTCACGCGCATTTCAGTTTATCACAATCATCAGCCTCTATCTACTACTGAACATAGGCATTTTATTCTTCTTTAACGCCGGGAAATGAGCTTAGGCATTCCGCGCGGGAGTGGGTCTCCCCAGGCGGGTATGTGTGCGCCCGAAAGCTGGTAAGCGGACACAGCTCTACTCACTAAAACCCGGCGAGTGCCACCAATGACGCCTTTGGTGAGGTGCCCCGGATCTACAAGCAAACATAGCACCTCGACGGCTAGGCAGCCCCTCTGGGGACCGACGCCACCTCAACAGAGAGGTTGCCCCGTACGACAGAACAACCCCTCCCAACGTCGGGACAGTACAATGAGGCGAGGGTCCCGCCAACGCCCCATGCCCCCTCATCTTATAAGAGGGGTACAAAGAGCCCCCTCGGCTCAATTCGCTTCGCCCAAAGTGTTAGGGTCACCCCGGGCTACTGAGCCCCGCCGCCACGACAAGGCCTGAGCCATGGTGGGAACGGACATCATAACCTGGTTAATGGCCGACCAACACTTCGCTTACTAAATACTTGACTAGTGATGAGTTTGAAATATCTAGCAACCCTTGAAATATACCGGGTGTATTTTGAACGCTTTGAAAGATTTAAGCCTGATAATATACTATTTATATACCTACTAAATTATGAATATAACCATTCATTTCAGAGACGTTTTATAAGAAAATTTTAGCACTTATGTATTTTACATGCCCGCGATGTATGCATACACGCTATGAACTCTGACGCTATGACGCTGACCGCGAGTTGCATTTCTGCTTTATTCAAAAAACGATTGTTTTAAAGCACGCATGTAGCCAGGAATACTCGGGTAGACCCTAGCGTTATGTTGGACTAGCTCTTGGCAGAACGAACGAACGACGATTCGAGGAGGCCGATCGTGAAAAATGGACCTTTTTTGGACCCCGGGCAGTCGAGAGCTTATCTAAGACTCTTATCCTAACTAAAGCCCCAGCGGCGTTCTCCTCGTCATCTGGCCAGCCCCTCTAGACAAGAGGCACTAACGCTAAACGAAAAGAATAGAATACTTATTATACTAGAGGGGGTAAAGGTCCGCATTGAGCCTCGACGGCGTGCCATCCTGCACTCTCCTGTGGAGACAAGGGGTTACATCTCTTCCTCCTACTCCGCTTACGGTACCCTGAAGGGTTCCTTAAGCCCAGGCCATTCCCAGGGTAATCAATTTACAAGTGGCAACATGGAATGGAAAATATACATCTTTGAGAAAATAAAGAAAGTTTAAAGCAGAAAAGTGCGTTTAATAAAGGATATAAAGAGTATTATTTTACTAAGTATCTATATTATGCGGGCGTAGCCGGGGTCGTCACATAGTGAAGAACATAGATGATATTTGGTTTACGTAAACTCCATATCTTGTCATATCAACGAAATCAAAGCTACTCGAAGGATATTTGTAAGATAATGTTATCATTAATCTGTATCTGTGATTTTGATTACTTATTGCCTATTACGTAAGTTTACGGTGCTGCCCATAGAAATCAAAATAATAAGGTAATTAGTTAGATTTATATGATGCCGCCACTAAATCTACGAATCACCCGGTAGAAACCTTTAGAAGAAGAAAATAAAATCTAAGATTATTTGTAATAGGATTTCATTTGTCACGTATTTTAAATGTAGTCCCGAACACTAATTTCCACTTGAAAATAGTTTGCAACTAACGAATGCTCAGTTTTACAACGAATTATTTTCCTATTAATTATTATGTAAAGCATAATAATCTAAGGGCCTGTTTCACAATCTCCCTTTAAGTTCCCTATAGGCTATGGGCAACATATTTGACAGATGTTTGACAGATACTCCATACTCTATCTGTCAAACATCTGTCAAATATGTTGCCAATAGCCTATAGGGAACTTAAAGGGAGATTGTGAAACAGGCCCTAATTATAATAAGCAAAGTGGTTCAATAGTGGTTGGAAGGCATCACCTCGTCTATACTTCTAGTGAAATAATATTTTATATTTTTGAGCACTTTTAACACTAACCGACTTCAAAAAAAGAAGGAGGTTATCAATTCGTCTGTATATGTTTTTTTTTGTATGTTTGTTACTCGATTACTCCGCTGTTTGGGAATGGATTTTGGTGATTCTTGTTTTGTTTGAAAGCTTATGTTTCCGAATTGGTCCCATATTAATTTGATCGACATCTGATCAGCGGTTTTTAAGTTATATTCAATAATGCTTATTGGTTGGTTTTGTATACCCAGACGATTTTCTCATTTTATTACTTGTCGATGTAATATGAATAATATGAACAAAAACCACTGAATAGGATACTTTGGAAAGTATCAAAGTATTGTGAGGTTACCATCATCGACTATCATCCGTCCATAGTGTAGTAACATAGGTTCCCTCAATAAACGCTAAGACGACAGGTCCCTTACCACTAGCACCCAACACAGATCGGGAACGCCAAAAATTTTGCAAGTAAAAATAAAAACTATATTACTTATGTATAAACTTAAAACTAAAAAGTAGAAAATAAAATTAATTTTAAATAAAAAACCAAAAACCGACTTCAAAACCATACCTTAATTAATGTACAACTAAAAATTTTAAAATAATATTGAAATACATCGAAGTGAAGTAGAAGACGTATACTATTTAAAATCGGGTATTTTTGGAGTCGGTACCAGCCAAAACATGGCTGCCCTTCACACGTATATTCTCAATACTTGGTGTATGTGATTGATCATTAAAATATCCTCTTTGGCTTTTTGATGAAGGAAAAATAATATTTCGCCAGACCCGACGCAGTGTGTAAGTGCCCTTAGACAAGATATCTATCTGCTCTAAACATCCATGTATTGAATCTTTATACCACATTTCTTAATATTTTCGTTATCTTGCTTATACCACAAGGTCTCCACGGGACTAGGTTATCGTGTCCACAGAAAATATCTACAGATACAAAGATAAAACTAATAAGGAAACCAATAAGCGTCGATCGTATTATGATATGGGAGATAAAGCAAATAACACAAAGTTTTAATGATTAAAATATATCTAATTGGGTTTTTAAATTACGTAAATATGAAACAATGAAATGCGAAGGTTGAATGAATCATAACTTGATATCGATCGAAATAAATAAGCAGATTATAAACGCTTTAAAACCAAATACCAGGGAACCCTGAAGGCGTTGCATATCCTGATAAAAGTCGCACTATGCTTATATGATTTGCAGCTGAAGGGGCCGGTCACAGCTGCGCTTGGGGCAGTACTTTATTGTTACCATGGTCCATGTACATATGTACGCGGTACGAGATGACGTCCAATGTGTCGTATTTTCAAAAATCAAAAGTTGTTAAGTAACTTATATAGGCTATTAATTGATTTATTCATTGAATCTGTTAGTTCAGGGACATATTAGTACTTAAAAAAACCTAATCGATAACAAATGCGAAAAAAACTGAGGGCAAGAATATATAATAAGGTTCTGGAGAAATCGATTCTGCGACTACGAAAAAATAATAATCACTACTACAGTAAACTATTGTGACTTTAGTATACAATCATTATACCGTCGTTACGTAGTACACTATAGTCACTGTAGTATACTATTGTGACACTGTAGTCAAAGAATTCAGACGTACATAGAAGGACAGTTCTTATGAGCAATTTGAGGACAAACTCTGCGATGTAAACTTACGCTTGGCGACGTGACGAGAGGGACACCGCGATGTCCCCAGCATATTATGAGCCTATGAGAGCGAGCGAGTGCGAACTGGGGACATGTACCCAAAAAATCGGCACAAAAAATCCTTAAGAATTGTGCTTCTATAAACGTTAATGAAAAGCTAATGTTAGGACAAAGTGCACAGAGCCGTAAATAGCCTTTTTTGCGCCCTGTGCGAGTTTCTATAACTGCGTCTTTATAAAACTGAAAAAAATAATAGTCCTGCCTGGTCTGGCCGTTCTTGCATCCCCCAGAGTCTACGCCCAGTGCCTGGGCACCGCTGGCACCGCCCTATTTACGGCTCTGATAGTGCACATATGTTGGGTCCACTGGTAACAAATAAAAATATACTCCTATGGTAGAGGGTTGTTTTTTGTTTGAATAAAACAATCATGACAAACTGAAATGCAAATTTAATACATTTAAGGAATATTTGCTAAGTAATCTTTAACATGAGCCGGGTCTAACCTCCGGAAGCCGCTTGCATCACAAATACCGACTTCAATATTGTCTGCAGTCATCTGGCCTTCGAACCCTTCTTTCAGTGTAAGGATAGCAGTGTGGACTGCATCATCAAGTTCCAATTCTTCTGTATATCTGAAATTTATTATTTATTTCATTATAAATTATACTGTTAATCTTATATCATGTTAACATTTTTTTTGGCGCTGGCGAGGCGCTGTGCCTCGCTCCCGGCTGCATGGGTACCACAAACTCGCTTATTTCTCCCGTCAAACAGCTTTGCTGTGTTTCGGAGATAAGGACAGGACAGGCTGTCCTTATCTCCGACTTAACATCTTATGCATTAGGATGGGCAATACATGGATGAGTTGCCTGGACTTGTTTCATGTTAACTTGTTTCGAGTAAATGAGAGACGCTGACCACTTAACATCATGTGGCTCGTCAGCCCCTTTGCTTTTCCGACTAACATAAAAAATCTTAATAAATTACCATATAATACATAAAAGATTTCTGTATGAGGTGTTGTAAATCATTAGAAGATAACATGATATTAAAACAAGGTAAAACTCAATTCATTATCATCATCACTTGATTCACAACTAAACATTTATCAATAACATTATCTGCAATGAAATCAGCGTGCCAACAAGTTCGAAGTCCACATCTATTGACATGTCGCCTAGCGAATAGCATTTTTTTTAAATAACATCTTTTAAGCTCAAATTGTAGATGCACCATATCATCAGACGTTATACTATGCAGTGCTTCTCATGTTATAAAGCTATTTGTCAAAATATTTATGACAGAATGATTGTACACATTGAGATAAGTACATGACATAGTCACAGGAGATCAAATAAATTAGTTAATTAATCTAAAATCACTCTCAATAGTTGCTCAGTGTCCACCAAAATGTTTTGCAATCATTTAGTTTAGCTTAGGATATTATGTTAAAAGAAAAAAGAATAAGCTTTAACAATGTTATGTACTTCTTAATAATGTATGTGCATTTAAATGGACAAAAATAATTTTATAAAGGCATTCACTAGCACTAGCAAGAGGCTGTGAAAACTTCCATCCATAAATCTTCATTCTTTTCTACTGCTTTGTTCAAATCTCAATGACTTGCAGATTTTGAGATGTATAATATAGTCATACAGCTCAATCATACATGTCTGTTGGTCAGAAGATGTTAGTGCACTCGCCTTGTGGAATAGTGGAAAATTTCTTTTAACTTCAACTTGCATTTCAGAAGGTAAGAGTGACTGAGTGAGTCACTAACATCTATCTCAAAAAATTGTACAATACATACAGCCAAGCTATTTATACCAATTGAACTCATATTGCCAATTAATTACTGTAAAAACTTACCTCTTTTCCAAAAACGTCTTTCCATTGTTGAAATTTTTACCCATTGCTGTGGCTTTCCAAGCAAAGTATGCTCCTGAGGGGTCACATTGGAACAGGTAAGGTCGACCGCCATCCCAACCACATATGAGGAGTGACACACCAAAAGGACGTACTCCACTGAAATAATTAAATGTTTGAAAAAATTGCATTTAAATTAAAATGAATCAACAGATAATATTGAGTTTATGTAAGTTATGAGTGAGTAAGATAAGTTAAATTTTGAAGCAAATAAACTGTGATAAAAAATATTTGCAGATTTATTTTGCAATTTGATTTCTTTACTTTCAATTATTAGCAACCAGAGAACTGATACATACTGATATTCCTAAATACATACATATATAGATGAATTATGGCCAGACACAAAAGAAAAAATCATGCTCAGGACACAAATAGGTGTCCTGAGTGAGAATCAAACCCACAACCTCCCCGTTTAGCAGTCAGGGTCGGTAAACACTAGTGACTAGAGCAATAAGTCAGTAAAATGGTAAAAACCTTACCCAGACTGGGTGTACTCTTGCATGACGGTTGCCACTCTCTGTACCAGCTGTGCTGTTGGTATTGGCTCCTGGTACATGAGGAAATACTGCTGTGCCATTTTCCTTGCCTGTGTCACAAGTAGACGATAATCTGGACCCATACCAGAATAGACCATACCTGAAACACAAAATAATTAATTACTATAATATTATAGATTGAATATTCTTTGAGGTCTGTTTCAAGCAGGACGTCTGTTGGTGATATTATGAGTCCATAACAAAGACAAAACTCCAACTGATTATTTACAATACTGGCAGAAAATTTGTCCACAGTTAAGATAGTCATTTGAAGGAGAAATATGTATCACCTGAATTATTATTTATTTCCTCTTCAGTCATCATCATCATTCTCATCATCGTAATATAACAGTTATCAACTCCCATAGCTCAATAATCATTCATATGAGTCAATCATAATTGTTTGATCAATAATTTTCATTTAAAAAGATCAGCTTGATTATGTACTTGTATGTGTGTAAAGCACAATTCAAATTCTTACCTATATGTCCTGTTATCATTTCAACTTTGTTAACACTATGTTCATCGTATAAAATACTTTTGTGCTTGTTCTCTGTTGCAATGACCACACCATTGGACGCTGAAACAATAGTTGTATTTCAAATATGATGAATAATAAAGATATATGTATAGTCGTAGTGTCTAAAAACAAAGTTATTATTTAATAAATTAAGATAAGTTTCATATTAATTGATTCATTATAATAAGCGAAATACCAATACAAAATATAAGAATATATACATAATATAGCACAAGTTTGTTGTAAAGAACAGACGAATACGAATTCGCATGTACCTACTTACCAGTACAGTAATAAAATATAATAGACAACTACTTTTCTATTCTTAAATTTTTGCAATCACATCATTATAGTAAAATAACCTTATACACAGAACTTTCTTACCCTTAATACCGACGGATGTACCGCCGGCTGCTACGGCTGCTAAGGCATATTCGATTTGCACTAATTTCCCTGACGGGCTGAAAATAACAAAAACTATATGTTAAAAACTTGTTACAAGTCATTGCCGACTATATATAATACAGATATTTTAAGTAACAGGAGATTATGATGAATGTTCGATCGATAAATTAATTTAAAATGTATTAAAGTTGTAATTACAGGGTAATATTTAATTTAAATCTAAGTAATAATTACCTAAAAGTTGTTAGAGAAAAACTATAACGCTCAGACGCCATGATTACAAAGCAAATGCCAAATTGTCAAGAGATTCTTCTTCTTCTTCAATATTAGGAAATGGTCAAAGTCAGTTAGATTGACAGACAGAGCGCGTTCAAAAATAAATTAATTACAAGTTGAAATGTGAAATAATAATTAAAAAAATAAATAGCAATTTCTATATACTTTTTTAAGCTAAGAACAATAAGCTTTTGAGAGAACTAATGTTTTGGGAGAAGTTATCGGGTTATTTGATCATTATTGGTACATACAGACACGAAATATATAGAACTCAGAACTTTTTTATTTGGTTAGAATGTAGGTGTTACAAATAATAATACATAATATTGTATACAAGGAGTCTGACCGTAATTTTGGAGGAATGGTTTCAATTTAAGGCACAGGATTTTTGCTGGTACACGTAAAGCGACTCCGACACCGTAAGGAGGTCCGCGATGCTTTTTGCTGGCATAGCGCGTCATTTTCAAGAAAATAAGATATAGTCATCGCCACTTTAGAAGTCCGATAGACGCGGCGCTGCGGTCTCATAACTCAATGTTGCCAATTTATAGTGTAATGATTTTCCACCAAGTCTAGTACAATAAAAATTTAAATAATTATAGGGCCTATGGTCAGTAGTGGATTGATAAAGACTGAGTATGATAATAATGACAAAAATAATTATAGCAGCAAAATAAAAATCTCCCTGCCAGGTTTTAGTAAAATAAAACATTTTTTTGTAAATATTTCATTTGTATTTTTTACGTATAACCGATTAGTAGAATTCATCTAAAACAAGCTTCTTCGGATGTGTTCGGCTTTTGCCAGGAGTGACGATTTTCTCAGAAGTAATTGCTGCTATTGTTACTTCCTTTGTTATTCGACCTTTTTTACAGAAACACCTGAAAATGTCATTCATCTGAACAAGGTTTTAATTCTTTTACCTTGTATTTATATTCATATAAAATATCATAAGATAAATGTAGGTATATAGTTAATGATAATATTTTAACCATAAATTAGGCAAAAATAAGTGACTCTGGCATCTCTAAAATTTACCCGTCATGTCAGTGACATTTATAAACATATTATTCAACGGCGTTAATTGTTGTTTATTTTTACTTTCTAATTCACAAAATTATTTCAGTTTAATGATCATTATACGGCCTTCACTTTTTACACCTCACTTTATATTATATGCTCCATATTTCACGTAAAACAATTTAAAATATCACAACTTCTTACTCCAGACAGACGTCAAGATGCCAATGTTGTCAAATTTAGTTCGGGCACATGGATGTAGTATAATAACAGGATGGCTTACTCGGAAAAAATGTATTTACGAAAGTGAACACTAACTCAACGCATTAAGTATTATATTCTAATGGGCATTACACAGATGCTGATCCGAGCCGAGCGGGATAGCAATATGTAAGAAGTGTGTCTCGTTCTTTTATCTTGCCAGCTTAAAAATGTATTTTATTAAAAATTTGGGCTGATCAAAAATTTCATCGAAAAAAAATGTCTTTTTAATATTATTTTGACAATTGTATGTCTAGAAATTGTAATTGAATTTATTTATTTAAATATATTTCCAATTCAAAAAGAAAACATAAATTATTATTTTGCTTATTTCTTTTATTTCTTATGGTAGCCCAGTTAAGTGTCATCTTGACATTTTGTATTGTAATGGTTGCTATGGTTACTTAAATAACATAATTAGTCAATCAAACTACTATGGTGACCATGATTTTTTTAAACGAAGTTCCTTACGGCAGGCTTGGAGGGGAATAATAGCAATGCGAAAAGCAATGGTCAGAACGTGAGACAGAGTGACTCCGTACTAAACTTCCCACGTTCCTAATTATTTTAATCAGTTTGAATCCATGGCATCTTTACTTGTTTTGTAATCTTAATTCAAGAATGCGTTATAATGAGAGTAAACCTAAGATTTGCAGTTAATATTTTGGGATGATAATGATAACTCGACCACCTGATGACGGATTCCTGTCAAGTCTGTAGTATGGAAGTATTTGTATTATGTATTTCGTAATCCATCTACTATTCTTCAGATTTTAACCATTGCTAATGTTGGTATTTTCGTTTATAAGTAAGTATAATACTTGTGTCAGATTTTTCAAGCACCCTAAATGCATTCAAGCTAACTTGCGATATCTGCCGGGGCTAAACGCGCCTTTTGAAGAACTTAAAAACTCGAGATTTATAATATTATGGCAGACGTGGTAAACTCATGCAGCGCTTAAAACTGCATACATCAAGTATGTACTAGTAGGATATAAACCTTACAAAAAAAAAACCAATAAAAAAAATTAAAATTAAATAAAAATTTTCAATACCCATTTCCTGACAGTTTGAATTTTTGAAAGACATTTGTCCCACCTGTCAAAATCTTATTGTCACCTTATAAGAAAGGGACACACTCCTTAACACTGGCTATCTCTGTCGGCTCGTTTTTCTGTTACGAGTTCTCAGTCCTGTTATATATTATTACGTCCATTTTCGGGCATTAGTCGCAGGACTTCAAAAGTGGCGATGACTCTATGAAGGAAGTATTGTTGCTTTTGACAGCTCTGGAAAAAATATTCTCTTTCTTTTTTATTTTTGAAGTGAAACTTCTTTAGAATCGTTGTGATTTCAAACCGGATGCAACGGAAAAAACGACAGGTAAGAGACACAAATACAAAAGAGCGAGAGAGCCAATATCAGTGTGTATGTATATATTGCACATTATTTAATACTTGCTTGTATTTGAGCATTTAACGTGTTTTTCACTTTTATCGTGTGTGAATCGCACACAAACATTTTTTTATTTAACTTGTCTAATCTGCAATATATCTCACAGAGATAAATCTATAGAGTCACGGTAACTGATATAATTTACCGAAAAATATTCCTTCCACCCACTCTGACGTTGGTAAAACCTTGAGGAAGCTAAAACTAAAGAAGAAGAAGTAGATTTCGTTCAATAACTACTTTGTTTATGTGAATTATTCGTGGTGAATTCATATTACATTGCAAAACGATATACCTATTTATAAAATTATACTATTTGTACCATTAGAGCGTAAATATGTTAAACAGTTTACGCGGCACTTCGCCTTTATCTGAAGCTATGTCCGACACTACATTAGAAAGGAATCGTGCTGAAAAGGCTTTGCTAACGAAAACTCGTTCACAAAGCCAAGTTATACTACATAAAATGAACACAAGCCTGAAGAATTACTCTGATAAAAACGGCAATGATGTTACCAAGAATGTACACAGGGGGAGGAAAACATTTGCGTTTTGGACTCTGATTTGTTTATTATTTTTGTTAGCGATCGGAAATCTAATACTCACATTTACTATACTCGCTGTTTTGAGACTTGGTCAAGGTGAATAATAAAATATACACATGTTTTTCCATTCACTTTAAACACCACTGTTCTAAACATATTAAAATCACAAATATGTCATTAAATTACTAGTACTACTTAAATATATTGATTCAGCTAGTTTCCCAATAAATAGCAACTCGACGGAAACTTAACATTAATAAAATAAACAATTGGCAGGTCTTGAAAGTATGGAGTTTCTCCCCGAGCACAACGCAGTTAAGTTTTTTGGTGAGACAAACTTGGATCACATCTACAAAAGGGATGGCTTAATAGAGAGCTTTCAAGATGTACCCATGAGTATTTCCAGTGACGAAGGAGCAGTATTATTTAATTTACAAACCAGGTAAGTTGTGTTAGTGCTCAGCAATAAATATTTCAGACTCTACTTGGCTGTATAAACTTATAGTCCTTGTATTTACTAATATTATTATACACATCTTTTCGCATTTTATTCATTCATTCACATATTATTATACACATATTATTATACACATCTTTTTGATAAATTATTTCAATGGGATTATTATATAGATAAGTCTAGAATGATTCTCTTAAATATCAGTTGTTGTTATTGGGATAAATTATCACTATATTACAAATTGTTGCACCTGTTTTATCTGTGTTATTTGGTAAGAAATGTAATAGACAATACATTACCCACACAATTAACAATGGTACCATTATCTATTCTTCTTCTTTATTATTATTGTATCACTATCATGAAGTATTTGTAGTCCTTTTCTAGGTCAGTCCATTCTTTAAGCAGTTAGAGCTTTTAGTTTAGGTCTCCGATGAAACAAATGAATAATTTTGTGATGTATTTTATAATCAAGAAATGATTATTTGTTTACAGGCTATCTCGGTCAGATACCAAGTTGCTACTTAACACCTCTGGTATTTTTATGAAGGGCATCAACTCATTTGATTTAATCGACCCCTTAACTGGAGAACAAGTCTTCAGTACGGCAAATCCAGAAATAACTATTGCTGAAACGCTTAACAATTTGATTGCTAAGGTACTTTACTCTTATTAAATTTTCTATCTTCATTTTTTTTGTACTAGTATGTAGTGCACATAAGTTCTTGTATGCTTAACTAAAAGAAAGGCAAAGTATTGGCCGGCCAACCAGATGGAAAGACAACCAAATGAGCCTTATCATAATTTTCTATACAAACCTTGTCCTGTTAACAACAAAAAAAAAAAAAATTAGCTCACTTGGTGCAATGTTTCTGAAGTTATGTTTATATTTATGAAGAAGAAAGTTGCCAATGTCCCATTTCATAGCTTGAAATAATTAATAATTTTAAATTTTCAGCAAGTATCCACCAAACGTATATCGTCACCAGTTGATGAAAATTTAACCATTCGCTCTGATACATCGGCACATCTTAGAGGAGCCGAAGGAACTCGGATGGAATCTAAAGAACTATTTTGGAGTGCAGACCAGGACATCTATCTTAAGTCTATCAATGGGTCAGTTGTTTTAAGTGGAAAAGAGGGGGTGTACATTGACGTTAGGTACCTCCCTATAGCTATGCCCATGAATAAGTCGGAGAAGAACCATGTTACAGGACAATTTAAAGTGTGTGTCTGTATGCCTCAAGGAAAGCTCTTCAGAATTGCCGTTCCAACGGGACAAAAAGTTACATGTTCGCATGTCAATATGACTGGGGATTTGAACCCGTGTAATTAAATTAATATATAATAATTTGGTAAAAAAACATATACATATGATGGTGACCTTAGCTTGTTAGATATTACTCTTGTAGTAAAGTAGTGATGGGTAAAATTAGTAGTATCACTGACATATCTCTTTCCCTGTGTGGTGTTGCCATCAATTATATTAATGTGGTGCTTATTAGGAATTTGGGTCTTTCTTAATAAATCCTGATCTAGGAATAGCTTTAATTGTCAGACCTGAGCATTTCTCCATATATACAAAATCTCTGTGTAATGTAATTTAACTTTATTGTAATGATGAATAAGATGAATTTAAGCATAATATAGTAGATTCATAATGTATTTATTATTTGCATCTCTCCAATGCATACTAGATGTCATATGATATCAATGGAATATTCTAGTCACTGATCTAGTCCGTATCAAGTATTGTACCTTCATGTCAGTTTATTGATGTTTTTTTGAAATAAAGTTTGTTTTAATTAGTGTTTGTTTTTGCCTACCATTTGATAAGATTAAAAGCCCCATAAACTCCAAAGGAATTAGTTCTTTTGATTTAGTAGCCATTATTGTGATTTACTACTTTTGAGGACTTTACTTATTTCAAAATGTAAATATCAAAATTATTTAAAAATTATTTAAAAGGCATATTTGAATGCAAAGAAACTAAAGATCAATTAAATTATTTATTTTTCAATTATAAATTAACCTAAAATTCAATAAGACTAACTTAAAAATACAAAATTGGTGTTTCTTATTTCCACAGAGCTACTGTTTTCACTTTATTCGTATTATACAGCCTCAAAGTCTTCCTCGTGGGCAGGCTAGGGTTGTCAGATAAACATTTTACACACTGTGTAACAAATATAACCCTATAACATCTTTAATTTACATCAGCAAATGCTTCTTTTCTTGGACACGAATATAAATTGGCAGTTTTTAAAACTTCACACAGCAAAGCCTTTAATATACATACAATGATTTTTACAGCATTAATACAGATGGATCATCTTTTATTAGAATGGGATGAGAAGTTATTTTTTTTAATTTAACTACCAAATCTTCACTTCATTGTCCGACAAGTCCTGAAAAAAATTACAATTTTCATCATATCCACACTTGTATCCATTTGTAACCAAACAATTGACAGTCTATACAGCGCCGGTGTTCGTCTCCTCGCAGGCTATTTGATATGTTATAAGGTATTCGGGGTATGCCTGGAACAAGATCGTTAAATTAAATATTTAGTCAGATTAACTGACACTATATGCACATTTATTACAAACAGTGTAACTTTAAAAAAGTACTATTATATGAAAAAAAAAATGTATTTACATGAGAATCAAATTAAGTATTTTAAATTACTATTATTCTTATCAATAGAATTGCAGCTATTGAATGGAATTGAATTTTCAGTGTATTGAATGCTTAGAAGACTGTTTACACTTTACAGAGTCATACACATTTTTTATGATGACGTAAAATTGTAAAGTCGGTTTACGGACGGTAGTTTGAAGATCATGCATCTCTTTCGTTCGTGCCGCGCTCTCGCTTGCGGAACGCGACAATGACGTCATCTTTTTCGTGCATGCAGCCCGTACTATCGAGTTATTAGACGTCACGTCAAAAAAACAAATAGTAACAGTAAAAAAGTATTCTAATCAATTCGGTATGAAAATCAAGAAATGTCTTGATCTTGTTTCGTGGTGTAAAGTCAAGTCGAGTACCTGTTCGCCGCGGTACACGACGTACTCGGGGAAGCACAGGCCGCCGTGGCTGGGCGTGCCGGCGACGCTGTGGTGTCCGGGCGGCGCGTGCGCCATCTTCATAGCGCTGGCCAGCTGGAACGCGCGCCCCAGCGTCACGCGGCACAGCAGCATCTGTCTGCGCATCACAACAAGATTATCACCAAACTGAGAGCCAAACGCCAAAGAGAGGTGACTTGACCCCATTCATGATGCTTTAGTAATAATCAACCTTAATAACTTTAGTTTGGTCAAGTTAAAGCTCTCGAACATTCATCATCATCATCATCATCGGCCTCTATCCGTCCACTGCTGAACATAGGCCTCCCTCAATGAACGCTAAGACGACCGATCCCTTGCTACTCGCATTCAACGCGGACCTGCCACTGCACGGAGATCGTCTTCCCATCTGGTTAATGGCCGACCAACACTTCGTCTACCTAAACGTGGCCTCCACTCTTGAACCTTAATGGCCATCCGTTCTTCTGAGTGCGTGTCCAGCCCATTACCACTTCAACGTGCTTATTCTTCGCGTGATATCGGTAACCATAGTTCTTCGTTTAGCCGAGGTCTTCGTTTCGAATCCTAGCTGCCAAAGAAACACCCAGCATAGCACGCTCCATAGCACGTTGAGCTACGGCAAACTTGCGGACCAGTCGTAAATTAAGAGGCCACGTTTCGGCCCCGTAGGTCATCACGGGGAGAACGCATGAGTTGAAGATTTTTCTCGAACATTATTTTATTTATGTATTTGTTTAACATTTTTTCTTGTTTTTTATTTATTTTCTCTCATTCTTTATTTCTGACTTTCATTTTGGGTCTAATTTACTTGTTTTCTGACTTAGCCACTAAAAAAATATCTGAAAACGAAAGACGATTTTCATTTTTGTCTGAAGCTCAATATATTTTTGTAACAATTGTGTGTGTGTTTGTGTAACAAAAGTGGAAATTTACTGCCATAATTACCCGATAACGTTAACCAAACCTAAAGTAAGCGTTGACTGCCGCGTGTCCGTCCGCACGGGTCCTCATTTCTGCCTTAAAGAAGTATTAATAACGTGCAATCGCAGCACAGATACCTGTGGCACAGGTAGCAGCTCCTGTCCTTGTGCGCGGGGCAGCCGGAGCCGCCGCCGAAGCCGTACACGTACTGGTTACTCTTGGACGAGTGCTCCGCGAAGTAAATGCCCGCTCCGAACATGCCACCTGGAAACGTGTGTCTTTTGATGTGAATAGTTAGTATAGTATAGGATATACATAGACCCCCCTCACCGATATGCTTGTGAACTTTATGACGTCATCATGAAATTTATATTGATATTAAAATTTTGTCATGTCATAATTTGTAAGCTATCATGGCAGTCCCTATGATGCCGTTTTTTATGTTGGTTCTATAGACGAACGAAGAGCCACACGATGTTATGTGGTCGACGTCGCCCATCAACGTCAGAGATCTATCGATCGATACGAACGATAGAGATCTATCTATACATAGAGTATCCTGAGACTGGACCAGGCTCATTCACGTGATTCCTGTCTTCAGACATAAGATGTTAAGTCTCAGTGTCAGTAACCAAACAGATTGCCTTACCCTTCCCTCTAAAACACAGCATAGTAGCATAAGCTACATATACTTAAGTATGTTAAGCTCACGTGTTTTCAAATATCACGTATAATAAAAGTAAGACAAAGGCTCGTCGCATGCCGCCGTGCCATGGCGAGCGGTGTTTGTCCTCACCGATGTAGGCGTGGCGCTCGTCGAAGCCCTTCTGCACGATGGCGTTGATGAAGGGCGAGCCGTGGAACAGCAGCCGCTCGTTGGGCGCGCCCGCCTCGCCCGCCACCTCGCGCCGCCGGTGCGAGTACCGCTCCCACAGCCGCCCGTTCACTATCTTCTGGATCTGGACACAATACGGATGTTCAATAATTTCTTTAATCGATTTTATTTGATAGATATACCATAGGTGAACACGAAAAAAAGACTTTTGTTAGGAAATATGTCCAATTTTAACAAAAAGTCCTTATGAAAAGACTTTGCATCGAATCGTGAATGAATAAGGCGTATACGAGAATATATGAGGGGGCGTTAACTTTACAATATAAGGGGCATATACGTGAAGATTTTTCAGTTTATGTGACTTATGGAATTTATATTGTGACATGTGTGAAGTTAAAGAATTCAGACGTACAGTAACGTTCAAAAGTCCAGTAGCAATCGAACGCAGCTATAGCGTCAACACTTAACGTTACTTATGACCTTTTTCTATAAAGACAATTCACACACACACATACACTTTGTTTGGTTGTATATTCATATCGAAAATTTCGTTTCAACGTGTAAGTACTGTCGTGGCCCAGTGGTTGAGCAGGTGCATATATTTTATTCTACGATTGCAGGATCAAATCCATCCCACATTGGGTCTGCGACGATTCTACATTTTTTTAATTGTAATGTCTTAAATTTTAAAATATTTATAAATTATTACGAATGTTTCTAACTAAAAGTTACTTAAGTAACTTTTATTTAGAAACGTAACATTTTAGTCAGAACAAAGAATGTGAGGGTAGATTTAAAATAAATTGGAATGATTACTGGTTTGGAATAAACAAAATATTAAAATGTTGTTGGTTTGTGAACTCAGCGACGAGTGTTTGTGTGATTACTGTTTCAATTTAAAATAATAATTAGGTGTCCAATATGCAAGCAAATATTAATATCAAATCAAGAGCTAATATTGTGGCCCTATATTCGAATGGCCTGAATATTTGTCAGATTTCTAACGAAACTGGCTTCTCTGTAAGTAGAAATTAATTATATTGTTGTGATGCATATTTTTTCAATGGTTAAATTGTCTTTTACAATTTGTTAATTTTTTTAGAGAAATACTGTAAGTCGATGGGTGAAAAGATTCGAAGAAGAAGGTGGCTTGCAGAGTCGTAAACAAAGTGGAAGGCCACTTCTATATAACCAGACTCAGCGGCGTTACATGGCAGCGGAGTATGAAACGTGTGGTTTCATACCGACAAGACGTTTAGCTGATGATAAATTAAAAATATGTTTCTGTGTCGCACTAAGTATTAATTGTTATAATATTTATATTTCGTTAGTTTTAATTGGGCATTCTAGTTTCTACCTAGGGACGTGCTGGCCAATAATTGGTAGGTTTAATATTTTAAGGTTGAGGTTAAGTTTTAATCCTCTTTTCCTCGAGAAAATAAATAATTAAACTATAACCTCAATAATAATATGGAATATTGGTAACACAATAGATACAATATTATTATTTTGATAGATATAGGAATCAAAGATTTTAACGTCAATCAATTGTTCAATTGTTAGGTCATTAAAATAAATATAATATATTTTATTTTTTGAAAGTGTTGTTTTATTATATTACCTAATATCATATATACTATATATATTTTTAAAATTATTATATACTACTTTATATAATACCTATATTATATTATATATTACTTAATATAATATATAATATAATGTCATATATATGTAATAATAATATATTATCTTAATAAATTATATATTCATTTAAGTATAATTTCTTATCACTATTTTATAATTTAATTTTATTCTTACTCAAATAAAACTTTCGAAAAAGTCATGTCATTAAAAAATATATGACTTTATAAAAACGCTAAAATAAAGACTTTGCATAACTGAGATTTGAACCGTAACCATTTCCACCTCATATGCTGGGGACATCGCGGTGTCCCTCTCGTCACGCCGCCAAGCGGACGTTTACATCGCAGAGTTTGTCCTCAAAGTGCTCATAAGAACTGTCCTTCTATGTGCGTCTGTATTCTTTGGTGAAGTATGACGTACCCGCACGACGTTGTATCTGGTGAAGGCCCCGCCGGCGTGGTCGCGGTGCGCGCGCACGGACGCCTGCATCTCCCGCTCCAGCACGGCGTACTCGCTGTCCCCGCCCTCCGCCCCGCCCTCGCCCGCCGGCACGTCCACCAGCGTCGTCCCGCCGTACCACTCTGGGAATACCACGGCTGGGTTGATAAAGGATCGACTAGGGACTTACCTACTGCCTACCTATTGCCGTTTCAACAGCATTAATGATTATAATAAAACAACTTTTACGGATTTTATCGCGGTTTATTTAGTTTTTTAAGAGCCCGACGTTTCGGATACTTTACAGCAACCATGGTCACGGGAGGACTGAGGTGTCAGATGTCCTACTGTTACAAAGTTATTCGAAACTACCCTATGATACAACAATATTTTATTTAGTCCTATCTATGCAGAAGGTGCTAACTAAGTCTTTAGTCAGCACCTTCTGCATAGATAGGACTAAATAAAATATTGTTGTATCATAGGGTAGTTTCGAATAACTTTGTAACAGTAGGACGTCTGACACATCAGTCCTCCCGTGACCATGGTTGCTGTAAAGTATCCGAAACGTCGGGCTCATAAAAAACTAAATAAACCGCGATAAAATCCGTAAAAGTTGTTTTATTATAATGAGTGAAATTCGCGTAAACATAAGAAAACAGCATTAATGATACCGCGAACGAATAAATGTAAATAAACAAAACTTCACTATAACAAGTGAAATAAAACGCAAATACGTAAGCATAAGAAAATATATTTATTTTCTTATACTTATGGCTTTGCGTTTTATCCTTTATAACATTATCTTCTTATCCTTCAGTTACAGATATTTAAAAGGTAGTAAGTACAATAATAGACACGATAAAATACCTTATTACAAAAACAGGAAAGTAATAAGTGTTAGGGAAGATAAAATATGCCTATGAAGAGTGTGTGAAAAATTGTTGTAATATGACAGAAGATAGAGAAAACTTGAGAACAGCAACATAAAACGGGGGTTCACATTATGTTAGTGGGATCGGTCCCCTCACCTGACTGCGCCTGCAGGCTGTTCCGCGCGGCCTTGATGAGGCGGTGGCGGTGTCCGTACGCGGCCACGCCCACCGCCCGCAGGTCCTCGTGCGACATCTCCGACAGGATGTCCACGGTGATCTGCTCGCGCTCCAGCACCGGGCCCAGCTGCTCTAGCCCGATACTGAAATTGAAAACGGATATTTTCTTATAACAAAAAAAAAAACACTCAGATATAAGAATCGAATATTAATTTTTTTTTTGACCAAACTATGTTAGATTATTTGTTATTTATGCATGTCTGATAAAAAAATATTGTCACAATAGTAAAATACTACACAAGTACGTAGAATAAATGACATTAATGTATTACGTAAGGTGATGGCTACCTGGTGAGGAAGGTGTGTAAGGACTCCGAGGTGGAGAGAGCTGACGCGGGCCGGCCCGCCGCGTCCTCCAGGCTGCTGCGCGGCACCTCGGCCCAGCACGTGTTCATGATCTGTACCAACAGATATAACATTATAACTTCTTCTCGCAACGCAAATGAAACAGAGACTAGTGATTCAATTTGAACGTACGTATAACGTTCATTATACTCTGTCTGGGTATGATGTACGGTATATTTATAAAAAAAGCCCAATATTTGTATCAATAGTTCATTAATGTCTCTCACACCATGATGTTACTAAGTAGTGTGTGGTAGAACAACCCTGACACCAGACGTGTCAGCTGATGCATCTTTGTTCGGCGCGTTCAATGGTATGTTGGTCAAAGTATTTCCGTTCTGACGTATCAGCTGGTGTGTGCGTGTACGTACCGGTAGCGGCAGCGGCGCCGTGGCCCCGCTGGGAAGCAGCACTGGCGCGGGCGGCGCGGGCGCGGGGGGCGCGGGCTGCGGGGGCGCGCGCTCGGGCGGGGCGGCGCCGGTCATGGCGTCCTGCAGCAGCGAGCGCACGTCGTCCGCGCCCGCCAGCTGCAGCGCCGTCTGTCCCTCCTGGTTCTTGAGGAACGGGTCCGCGCCGTGCGCCAGCTACGACGATGTTTAATTTTACAATAAATATGTTTGCGTTTAATTTTCTACGCGCGCTGCGTGTAAGTCAACAGACCGACATTGCAATATAGTTCGTGTTTTTTGTAGGCAAACCTTTGCCCTTTGGAGTACTAGAAATTGATTTAAATGTAATATAGTTGTCAAATATTGCTTCCTATTAATTATAAAGATTAACGGCGGCTTTCTGTTGTAATAGTAACTCCTTAGTGAGTAATCTAAAATATTACGTATGAAGTATGATATGTTCTTAATATTTTAAAAATATAGAACAATGTCTTATTTAGATACACGTCAATATATTTCCTTCGAGTAAACATCTAAATCTTTTATTTCATCCATTCAAAATTATTTTACAACACGTTATCAGCACGAGGCTCTGGATAAAATAATTGATTGAAGGAAAAGTGTCGAAGTCTGCGTATAATGGCAATTTCTAGTGGAGATGGTGCTTTTAGAAAATCCTCAGGAACAACTTTACCTATATGCATTCAATTGTGTGGCCGCGAAGGTTACACGGCATGGAAGTTCAAAATGAGGAATTACCTAATCCACGAGGACCTCTGGGAGACAATAAAAGGTTATCCGGAAAATGATACAACTACCGAAATGACTAAAAAACGCAGTGATCAAAGGGCGTTGGCAAAAAATTTGTCTTAGTTTGGATGGTCCGGCTATAACACATGTCCGTAGTTCGCAAAGTGCGAAAGAGGCTTGGGATTCACTTAAGAATGCCTATGAAGACCGTGGGATGGGACGTAGACTTGCGCTGGAACGACGACTGTATAGAATGAATCTCACTGACTACGATAATATGGAAATATACATTAATGCTGTAATGAGTACTGTACAAGATCTCGATGATATTGGTAAAAAGATAGAGGATGCCTCAGTGGCAGCAATATTATTAGGTGGACTCACAGCGAGGTATGATCCAATGATTATGGGTCTAGAAAACAGCAACATAGACATAACTACTGATTTGGTAAAAACAAATCTTTTGAATGAAATGTCACGAGTCAATGAAGAGCCAGAAGCTGCTTTAAAAGCAAATAAATTTCGAAAGGCAATGAAGCCTATAGTGTGCTATGACTGCAAGAAGCCTGGACATAAGAGACCGGAGTGTTCACTTCGTAAGAGGAAAGAAAGAACCAAAGAAAATACAACTCTTACGGCCCTAGCTGTCTCTGAAAACAAGAAAGATGTTTGGTTTATTGACTCTGGACCGTCAACACACCTAACTTCGAGATTGGACTGGGATCTGACGTAAAAAACGTGAATTTCGGTAAGGTAACTGTTGCTAATGGTGAAGAGATTCAATGTCAAGCTATTAGTAATGTTAATATTAGTACTAAATCCAATATTGTAAATAGTATAAATGATGTCACCTATATACCTAAGTTAAGTGTTAACTTGCTTTCTGTTAAAAAGATAGTAGATAAAGGTTTTTCTGTTTTGTTTGATAACAATGGGTGTAATTTCTTCAATGCTAAAACTTTTTCATACACAGGTAAATCTCTTTTACATGGTTCAGTTTGTGGTGGTTTGTACAAATTAGACTGTGCTGTCAATAAACCCCACGTTGATGCTTATGACGTGCACTCTGACTCTGTTTCTAAGTTTCTCTTATGGCATAGAAGGCTAGGTCATTTGTGCCGTATCGGCATGAACCAGTTGAAGAATAGCAAACGTCAGTATCGACTATACTGTTGTCGATAAGACGAGCTGTATTGCTGGTGTTAAAGGTAAGCAAGCCCGTAAACCTTTTAAGCAAGTTCCTTACAAAAAGGGTACAAAGATTTTGGAGTTGGTTCACTCAGACATATGTGGACCCATGAGTGCAACATCATTTCAAGGTAATAAATATGTACTTTTATTTATCGATGATTATTCACGTATGATTTTTGCTTACTTTATATCTTCGAAGACAGAAGTTAAAGATAAGTTCTGCTCGTTTCAATCACTGGTTGAAAGGCAGACAGGTGCTCAAATTAAAGTTTTAAGAACTGATAATGGGACAGAATACGTAAATAAAAGCTTTCTGGACCATTTAGCTGCAAAGGGCGTTATTCATCAGTCAACTATACCTTACAGTCCACAGCAAAATGGCGTAGCAGAACGTACTAACAGGTCTATTGTGGAAAAGGCACGGTGTATGTTGGCTGAGAGTTTACTTTCTAAAGTTTATTGGGAAGACGCATTTAATGTTGCAGTTTATCTTAAAAACCGGAGTCCCCACAGAGCTTTGAGTTGTGGCACACCTTTTGAAAGGTAGTTTAATACTAAGCCTGACTTGAGTCATTTAAAGGTCTTCGGATGTAGAACACTTGTAAATATTCCATCATGTCATAGAAATAAGTTAGATAGTAAAGCAAGTGAACATATTTTTGTAGGATATTCATATGATCCTCATTCTTTCTTTCTGCGTGATGCTGCAAATCCTAGAAGACTTGTTAAATCTAGAGACGTAGTATTTTTTGAAGATTGCTTCACTGGGTTGAAGACTAATAAATCTGCAGATTATCCCCCTGTCCATAGATGTGACAGAACTTTTAAAGGGGTGAGTACCAGTACAGAACTTGAAAGTTCTACTGCTATCAATCACAATTATATTTCTGTGTTTAGTGAATCTGATGTAGTTGAATCAGAAGCAATTGGTCTTTACGCTCCTGATCTTCGTGCTACTATTCACGAGGATGTGCTTGTCCCTAATGAACCAGATGTAACTGAACCAGAAGCAGTGGTTACTGATGTTTCTGAGAAGGGACCAGTAGAGATAGAAAGGCGTTACCCGGAACGTGTACGTAAGAAACCTAAGTTCTTTGGATTTGATTTAATGTCTTGGGTAGCTAACTCGGTTGATAGTTTATCAGAAGAACCTAAGAGCTATCAAGAAGCTATTAATTCTGAGCTAGTAGCAAATGGTGTTCTGCTATGGAGGATGAATTCAAATCTCTACAATTACGTAAAACATGGACTTTAGTTGATAGGCCTGAAAAGAAAATAGTTCCATGTAAATGGGTATTTAAGCTCAAAAAGGATGCCTATATCTCTAAAAGGGATGGCGTTATTCATGTGAATCAAAAGACGATGATTGATTCGTTATTCGAAAAGTATAATTTGTGTTCAGCAAAAGTCGCTAGGACTCCTTTGGCTGTAGAAAAGTTGCATTTGAACGAAACGGAACCATTTGAAGATTGTCGGTCGTATCAAGCATTAATAGGTTCTTTAATGTACATAGCTATAAATACACGACCAGACATATCGTATGCTATGAGCTATCTCAGCCAATTCAATGCGAATCCAGGAAAGTCACATTGGGAAGCCGGTAAACGAGTTCTAAAGTATTTGAAAGGAACAATAGACTACGGTATTACCTACAGAAACACTGGTAAGTATTTGACTGGATTTGTAGATGCAGACTGGGCAAATGATCCCAACGATCGTCGCTCTTACACTGGATGTGTATTTATATTTGCTGGTGGTCCTGTATCCTGGGAGGCCAAGAAGCAACCCACGGTTGCGCTGTCTTCTACAGAAGCGGAATACATGGCTCTATGCTCTGCAGCTAAAGAAGCCGTATTTCTTAGACGTTTTATTTATGAGGTGAGTGGAAGGTTAGATACTGTTTCTGTTTTTGGTGACAGTCAGAGTGCACAAAAATTAGCGCACAACCCAATCCACCACGGACGGAGTAAGCACATTGATACGAAATTTCATTTTGTGAGGGAAAAAGTTGCCGAAAATATTATTTCATTAAATTTTATTCCGTCAGAAAATCTTTTGGCAGATATCTTAACGAAATCTCTAAGGCATACATCGCATGTCAGATGTGTCAAAAGTTTAGGGTTGATAACCTAGAATTTTATAGATATTTTTTTTTTAAATTTCTCTATGGTTGTCAATTCAAATTTTTATTTTATGTTTTCTAATATTTATTATTTTTGATGTAATATGTTTAGATTATGGGGGCATGTTGTAATAGTAACTCCTTAGTGAGTAATCTAAAATATTACGTATGAAGTATGATATGTTCTTAATATTTTAAAAATATAGAACAATGTCTTATTTATATACACGTCAATATATTTCCTTCGAGTAAACATCTAAATCTTTTATTTCATCCATTCAACATTATTTTTCAACACTTTTGACAGATTTTAAATATTTTTACAGAAAGAAAATATTGAGATAGATGGGATATTGATAACCGCCGAAAGTGAATTCGTAGAATAAACATTTAGATCTAATCTCTGATTTCAGAAAGACACTAATATTGGAAAGAGAAAAATCTCCATGACAGAACACTACAAAGACTGACCAGTAACGAGCAGAGCTGCGTGCGGGCCTTGTGCGCCGCCTCGTGTAGCGGGGTGAACCCCCAGCGGTCGGCGGCGTTGGGGGGTGTGCCCGCGCGCAGCAGCAGCGCCGCCAGCTCGAGGTGGCCATAGGAGGCGGCGTTGTGCAGGGGCACCAGCCCGCCCTTGTCGCGCGCGCTCACCGCCGCGCCCGCCTCCAGCAACGCCTCCGCCACCTCCAGGTTGTTGTAGCCAGCTGAAAAATAATGAGACCATTCCTCTGGCGAAAAATTACGTCGGATTTTTTAAAATTTTGCGAGAAAATTATTCAATTCTCGGAAAGATTCAGTTTTTTAAATTTTCGTTTAGATGATTCAGAAACGGGAGATAAGCCACCGAATAGACTAAGAGCTAGGCTAAGATTATGTCGTCTTAGACACGTAATCATGATAATAAGAGACCTCTGCTACTTGAAATTAAAAACACTTAAAAATGGAGAACAAGATGATAGCGAGAGCTGTGGTATTGTTAGTTTGGCATCATCTTACTCATGTGTACTTACGTAGGTACGTAAAAGTACTATTTGCGTACGCACGTACATATTTACAAGGCTGTAGCAGCCATTCTCTTCGAAATTTATATTGCCAAGTTCTTCTTTCAATACCGTTTTATTACGATATTGGCAATACATAAGAGCGCGTCTAAACATGGCAAAAACTTCTATTTCAATTCTCCTCGCATCGCAATTATCATAAAGTCATCTATAATGGTGTACACTCACCGGCAAGGTGTAGCGGCGTGGAGTTCCTGCCATGGGCGTCCCTGCAGTTGACATTCTGTGGTGTTATTAGTTTCCTGTAACCAATATAACAATTTTAGCTGGTGTCTTTTGATGCAACGATGTTCTACGGCCCTCGACCTTCGAATTAGCGTTTGAGTTCAAAACTCTTAACCAGCAAGCAAGCAGTCAATGATTGAAATATTATTGTCTCGTTCGTTCACATCACCATGGCACGACGTCTTCATTAGCGGTACAGTGCCGCGTTGTACGTTTTTGACACCCTATTTACAATTAAAACGTTACTACAATGAAATATCATCTGCGTCATGCGACGCGTCCGCGGCGACATTGTCGTATCGTGTTTGCACCGTACGACGTCGACGACATCGTGTCGTGGAGATGAAGCTGTACGAGGCAAATCGTACATTGTCATGGTTTTTGCAAGTCAGCGTTTTGTGACACGCGCTTTGTCGATAAATTACTTATATTTAATAAAGTCAGTATGTTCGGTAATATCAAGGTGATCGTACATGCTCGCGCCCATTAATCATATTATATCAAGTATCATTTGCATAAGTAATCAAGTAAATAAATCCATGGACATTTATATATACCCGGGCTATAATTTCTTACCTCCAACTATCAAGTGAAAAGGTGTAGGGTCAATCAAGGACGCTACAGAAGCCCTAAAATATACCGGGTGTATTTGGAACGCTTTGAAATATTTAAGCCTAAAGCATTTGTATACTATATAATGCATATAACCATTTATCTCAAAAACGTTTTTTTAAGAAAATTCTAGCACTTATGTATTTTGCATGCCCGCGATGTATGCATACACGCTATTAACTCACGCTAACCGCGAGTCGCGCATGGTGCGGTAGTTGGTACACCTCGCGCGACGCGGCTGTGAGTCAGCTGTTACATTTCTGCTTTATTAAAAAAAAAAACGATTATTTTGAAGCATTGTTATCGAATGTCTGTATCATTATGTTTACCGAACCGGATTATACAAAAAAAAGTTAAAAAAGACAACATTTTTTTTATTTCGCGTTTTTTTACTTATATCATGTCAGGCCACGCCTACACTATCGTACATCTTTGTTTTTCAAAGCGTTCAAAATACACCGTGTATATGGCGATAGATGGATCTATTATATGTGTCCAAGCTAACCTGGCCCTTGCGAGGTCGCCTCGCTTGGCGGCGTCGAGCAGCGCCGCGTCCCCCCGCAGCGCGTCGGCCGTGTCCCCGTCCCCCGCGCGCACCAGCTGCAGGGGGGTGAGCCCGTCGCGGTTCCGCCGCGTCGGGTCCGCGCCATGCTGTAATATTACAATCATTGTTTCTTCTGTGATATTGGCCGGCCGCGAGCGCGTGCGACTATTAAATATTAATTGATATAATCAGTTCATCGACCACATAACCCATAGACTCCTAATAACAGGGGAACGTGTTCTGGCGACACATCTGACTTATAGTTCCGATGTAAGCCGTAAACTATGTACTCAAACCATCGACCACATAACCCCTACTCCTAATAACAGGGGAACGGGATCTGGCGACACATCTGACTTATAGTTCCGATGTACTCAAACTATCGTGTCGTCTCATTCTTTCCCGTTGCGAAATAATATATCCATTTCTTTTTAACTTTCCGTGATTGGTAATGTATGACATTGAATTAGCTAATCACAGCATTGCGACCCCTTTCGTCTCACCTCAGCTAGTTGCCAGAATGCATTTAATACGAAAAATCAAATATTAGGAGTCTATAGGCTGTGTGGTCGATGAATCGGTCGCATTGAAGAAGGAAATAAGGACCCGATAACATCTATTGCCTGCGCGTTGAGGATTCTTTTGAAATGATCTATGCTTTTGGCCTTACGTCCTTTTGAGCTACTCGTATGTACATAGGGAACAAAAGTGTAGCACTATCTCCGTTCGCTTGCTTTGCGTTGCTCGTATACATATGTTTGATTTTATTTTAAATGCCTACACTTATTTTAATAAATATGTGGACTTGTTATCATGAATCTGGTATCCCTCCAAAAAGTAGGCACAATTTGCCTGTTAGTGTCCGCGAATGTCTAGTCCACATGATACTTAGTCTGGGTGTTACCGTCACCCTTTCGGTGACGGTGAAAGACTTTCGGATGTCTTATTTCCGTCATGATGAATTTTCAATTTTTTTGTATAAGTATATTTTTTTTTCAAATTTCACGTCATAATTCTAAGTTCTAAGTCTTCCCATTCATTGGCAATCCCTGTGACTGCCAGGCTTTTTTTTTTACTTTTAATTTAAGGCGTCCACGGAAGCAGCTAGCTAATAAATGACCTTCAAAACTTCACCTTGAGTAATAATCGTACGATATCGGCCTTTCCCTTGGCCGCCGCCTCGTGCAGCGGAGTGAACCGCCACAGGTCGGCCGCGTTGACACCAGCCCCCGCGGAGACCAGCAGCTCAGTCACCTCGAAGTGCCCGTACGAACAAGCGTTGTGGAGTGGCACCAGACCTCTGAAAAAAAATCAGTTGTCTGTAAGGTCGGTTTACTGACGATAGTTGAATGTCATAAGAAAATACTGATGGGCCGATTGTGCCTCTTTGGCGCTCGTTTCGCGCTCTCGCTTGCACTTCAAGCATTAAATGGAACGCCTCAGAGCGAGGTAACGCCGCACGAGTCATGTTTTTTCGTGCGTGCAGCCGGCTCCATCGAATTATAAGACGTTGTCACGTTAAAAAACGTTAAAAAGTTACAAAAAAAAACAGAGTAGTAGGTACAAATTTCTCTGAGAGATTTCAATTCCAAAGAAGTTTTATTTATTTATTTTGCTACTTATTCTGGAATTATATGTATTCATATTTCAAAATTTCCAGAAGCCATAGTAATGCTACATATCTGGAGAATTGGGAAAAATCATGGTATTAATTTGTGTGGTTTATTTTATTCTAATGCCGCACACGCGTTTGTGTTATTAGTCTTTCGTCTCTTTTGTTTCCACGCGAAAGTAAATTAAGCTATCTCATCGAAATTATGTGAAATGGGCGGAGCTAGCATGGAAATTATTTTCTGTTTTCTTTACATTTAATATCAAGTAACAATGTATTAAAAAATTGTTTTCGTATGATCCAACAATTATTTTTTAAAATATTTTATAAAGGACAATGGCGAAATATTATTTGATATTTTTTAAGCGTCTAGAAATGTCATGTAAACAAAAAGAATTATTTTATTTCTTTACAAATGTAAATTAATACAAATATATTCTAGGGTTTGATACAAGCCACCAAAAAAATCAATTATTTTTTGTAACTTAATTGACTACTTTCTAGGGATTTCAGTACTATATAGTTCGTGCTTTTTAATTTGTTCCTGTTGGAACCGGCTAAGACCAGAAGCCATACTTCCATGTCTGTTGTAAAATACATCATCTATTGATTTCTGACACTTTGTGCGTTTTCCAATTACCGAGCATAATGCGACTCAGTGCCGCACAATGCCGCACAATGCTGTTGCTTAATTGGAACAAGATAGTTTTAAAATGCGCCAGCAGAGTGCGCTCAGTTCAGGGTAGAATAAAAATTTTTCATAAAAGTTAGCAATAACCTTATTAATGTAAAAAAGTGGAAAGCTATTTACGGTTATCTTAGGTTATTTGGATTTTGATTATTTCATTATCATTATTTGTTTTGAGTAATTTTTTGAAATGAGTTCCAAAACAATTATATATGTACCTTTCAATTAAATCATCTCTTTATCAACTATTGCATATTATTATCATCTGATAAGTACGTATTTTAAGAATTCATATTTTGGACTTTTAAGTATTTATACTATATTATAATATACTAGCAGCGCCCCGCGGTTTCGCCCGCATACTTCCCATTTCCGTGGGAGTACAGGCATAAATCATAGCCTATGTATCGTTCTAATGTATATAACCTATATTACTATAAAGTTTCAATAGAATCCATTCTTTTCATTACAGTTTTTACGTGAAAGAGTAACAAACATCCATTTTTTCAACTTACAAACTTTCACGTTTTTAATATTAGTAAGATTCCTTTTTTTGTAGATGAACTTGAAACATCGAATTTTATTCCAAAGTATTCTTGGAATGAAACCCATCAGCGCTGAAATAGCCTTTTTAATATTTTCATGCACGTACGCGTATTTTTTTTAACAATAAATAATATTATTAACGATAATATTTAAATAAAACATTTCGATAATTAATGAACAACTTAAAGAAAAAACGCTTGTTAATTTTCTGTCACAGTTGGCATTACGCGCATTTCTCGAAAGCACTACTTTTGAGAGAGCTCAAAAATGCGATGCGATGCTGTAATTGGAACACCAACTTTGAGCATTGTGCCGCACAATGCGCGTTTGTGTTGTAATTGGAAAACGCCCTTTGTTACTTAGTCCTATGGGAATGTAGCTCCGGGGAGTTTCCCATAATAGATACAAAACAAACAATAGTAAAATAATACTAAAAATATTAATACCAATGCAATATAACCTAAAATATTTACGATTTTTAAGATGTAATATCTAATAACCTAGGCCTTCTCGAGAATATTTCTTTTAAGAAATTAGTTGGAGAATGAGTTCCTAATCATTTGGGTATTTTTTATCTATTTCGTCTTTTATGTTTTATCTATTATTTTATTTATTTCTATATTTATTTAGACGCTTTCATTTGATCTCAAATAAAATGATATATGAGAGTTTGCCATTGTCCTTTATCATAATAATGTTATAAGTATTAGGCTTTACTTCGTCCCCGTATTCCCGGGGGAATACGGGGACGAAGTAAAGCCTACAAAACTCACTGACAAACACTTTCTCTGTCTCTTTCTCTTTTCTCCCTCTCTTCTCTCTCTTTAATATTAGTTTAGTTTTTTATACGTGAAAGCGTAACAACTTAAAAAAAAACAAATACTCATTGACATTTTTAATATTAGTATCTAAGGATTCCGGTAATCGAAGTATACAAAAATATATGAAAAAAAAAAGGATTTGAAGCAAATTTGTGAGAATAAGCCTCGATAAAACTCGTATAGCATTGTGCGTTATTCTTTTTAAAATTATATACAATGGCGTAAGTGATTTTGTGAATAAGAAAGTGGTAGTTTAATCAATGTTTGGCATTCTTAAAAAATTCTGAACGAAAAAATATATTTAAGACTGGCTGTTTGCTGTTGTTGCGCGACTGCCATTGGCGCAGTCGGGCATGCTGAGCTGACTGCCTTTTTGACCTTTTTACCCTATTATATATGTGTGTTTTGTGTCAAATAAAGCTTATTCTTTCTTTCTTTCTTTTTCTTTCTGTGGCAGTCAACTACGCCTGCGTCAGCTAAGATTTAAAACGGGTCCCTAACTTTTTGAAAATTTAATATAGCCTATTTTCATGGGGGATAGTGTAGCTTCCCAACGGTGAATTTTTTTTTCAAATCGGTCAAGTATGTAGTTTCGGAGCCTATTCAATACAAACAAACATTATAGAAACAACCTCAAATACATGCTAAATTTAATACATATACCATACAATTTTCCTCATTAAATGTAGGTATTTATCCACGAGGTCTTCGCTCAGATTATTCGATAACAGAACAACAAACAATTAGCAAACAAATGAATTACAAGACATCATCATCAGGCTGAGACCCAGTGGAAGACGGAGTGCGCATGCGCACGGGTGATCGCCATCTTGTCTTTTAGAAAAACGACTTGGCCACATGGCCCTATTTGTTGGTCAACAGCTAGTGTTATTCCCATACAATAAGTATTCTGTTGGTTTGTGCCACTTGTCTAGGGCAGACAGGAAAAATATACGAGCCGGTGGAAGTCAAAAAAATTAGTGAGCCAAGTACATAAACATAATTGTAGGGTTTATGAACAAGCGCATATCGCATCCCCATCACCGATGAATATTATGATAATTCATGATGTAAATGTTCAGCAGTAGACGGATAAAGGCTGATGATGATGACAGTGACCTACCCTTTATCCTTCGCATGGACGTCCGCCCCTCTCTGTAGCAGTAGCTGAGCCAGCGGTAGCCTGTTATACCTGGAAAAATATATTTTAATTAGCATTAAAGAGCGACGATGGTACAGCGGGTACGGGCTAGGCCTCTTGACCGATAAGGTCCAGGTTCAGTCCTGACCCCCTGTGGCACGAAATGGGTTTTCTAAATTTCCAAGTGCACTCTTAATACGAAAACACCGTGAAGAAACCTGCATGCTTGTTGGAGATTAGGTATTTAAAGGTGTGTGAAGTTCACCAACCTGAATTGGGCCAGCGCATCGGTGAATTATGGCTAATACCCTCCTCGCTTGATTTCGAGGAGGAGACCCGTGCCACGTGCATATATGGGTTGATACTTACTAGCGTAAAAAGATATATTACAGCTAGGTTTTTTTAAAGAAAACTCCTGAGATCTTAATGGATATTTATGAGCTGTCTCCATAGTAATCAACAGACTAAACAAGTCTCACATATATTTTAGGTAAAGCTATTTAAAACGATACCTATTGACAGTCGCCACGACGACCAAATTCAATTCAGGCGCTCGCAGTGGTTTTAGTGGGGTATGCATCCGAATGTGGGTCCCCACATACGCCAGTATGCCTACCCAAGGCCCTGGTGACGATTACATTTACCTGCGTCACCAAAAAAAAAAAGGTAAAATAGTGTACCCAGCGGCAAAATGCAGTGGTGTGGAATGCCGGCCGTCCACGTCCCGGCAGTTGACGAGCCGCGGCCGCGCGTCCAGGATGGCCCGCGCCGTTTCCACGTCACCCGTCCGCGCAGCCTCCAGCAGCCGCAGCGCTGCAGCGTCGGAACACGCGTCTGGAACAATGCGAACAATAGTTACATACTGACAAATGAAAAGCCCACCAGTAGGCTCTTATGTCAGTGGGATAGACTAACTAGGAGGATCTCGTGGCTCACCAGGTTAAGCAACGCTTGCCGAGGTTGGTCCGTGGATGGGTGACCATCTTTACATACCGAGACTCCTCCGTGCCTCGGAAAGCACGTTAAGCCGTTGATCCCGGCTGTCATTCGTGGATCTTTAACCGTCGTTACGGGTCGTCTGAAGCCCGAGAGTCTGACAACCAGTCTTACCGTGGGGTACCGTATCACCCAGTTTGAGTTGTGGGGGTCATATAAGCAGTCGCTCCATTTAAAATTCTGGTATTAAGCCGAATCCGGTTAGACTAGATAGATAGCATAGATAAACTGGCAGACGTGCCATATCATAGGCCTCCGCCTATGTTGAACGGTGGACGGCTAGAGACTGATGATGATGATGATGATGAAGTACAATAGAATGAGATAATACACAACCTTTAAATCTTAACCATCTTATATCTATGGACACTTTTACACCACGTCAATCTGGTCCTGTGCTAAGTACTCGAAGAGACTTGTGTTACGGGTACCAGACAACGGAAATACATATATTTAATACTTTTTATATTGATACTTATATTTAAGATTTCTATTATATAATACACATATTTAATACACATTCATGAGCCAGGAATAAATAAACTTTCCCTGGCTAGATTCGGACCCGCTACCTCCTGCTTGTGCGCCAACGCGTTAACCACTGAGCCACAGAGGTCGTCTTAGCTTACTAAGCACGCCTTAAATCCAAATGTCATTAAAATCAGATCTCTAAATATGGCCCACTCAATCGCCGGACGTGAAAATTTGAACAAACAGCACTCAAAGAGTTTTGGCCGTCAAAAGAACTGTCCAACCTATTTTTCAAATAAGACAAATAGGTTGGATATATTTAATACTAGCTGTTGCCCGCAGCTTTGCCTGCGTTAACTAAGATTTACAACGGGACCTTAGTACGCAAAATAACATTTTTTACACCTTGTGACCGAAAAACCCAAAATATCTTACGGAACCCTATTTTTGATCAGAATAAAATTTAGCCTATGTTACTCGTGGATAATGTAGCTTTCGAATGGTGAAAGAATTTTTGAAATCGGTCCAGTACTTTTTGAGCGTATTCATTACAACCAAACAAACAAACAAAGTTTTCCTCTTTATAATATTAGTGTAGAAGTGTAGATTATGGAGTATTTTTCCTAATACACGCATTGATAAACGATAAATAAAAAAATCAATAAAAAAAATTAATAGAAAACCACGCACACCGTTTCAATCATCGACATTTTTGCTATAATATGCAATTTAATTTTAAAGAGGTTTTGTTGTATAATTTTATAGTAATGACTGAAAAGTAATCGAATCTGAAAAAATTAAAAATCCCTTATGTATTTTAGCGTCACCATATTCTAAAACTTGGCACTGGCAAATAGTAAAAACTCATTGCCGTAAATGAAGACAAAAAAGAAACGTCATAGTAATAGCCTTAAATGCGTACATTAAAAGGCTATTCAGCTAATCATCCCTTAAATTGCGTGAGTGTTTCTGTATACCATTTAAAATAAGAAGATGCTTAAATGTTAAAGGCCTTCAGCTAAGTGACAGAATTGAGGGACGTTTGAGTATCCCGGTATTAGTATCTTATTCCCAAAGGGTGTGGTATCTTCAAAAAAATATTTTATTTCAAAACCGCTTTTACCACACTAATGTTGTAAAAAAACTTACTTTTTTAATCTATACTCTCATAAAATAAAGAGATAAAAGTGAGATAGTATGTGCGAGCATTAAACCTTAATAATGAAACAGTCAAAATATCTTTTGTTTAAAATAATCTTTTATAATATAGGGGGGTTGAATTAAACATTTTAATTATTATAATTGTAAATTTATACAGTACATGGATTTTAAGATAGCGTAGTAATATGTAGCTGGTTTCGTTATTAAGTTTTATCGCGTTTTGATGTTAATCACAAGAAAGGCTCACATACCTATATTGCAATTAGCTATCCAATCAGGACGCGAAATCTTGAAATATACTCCATTTTTGTCATTTTAAGTAGATCCTATGTTCTGAGTATTTTTTTTTTCTTTAACGCCGAGAAATGCACTGACGCATTCCTCAGGGGTGCGTCTCCCCGGGCGGGTATGTGGGACTCGCTGCGCCCGAAAGCTGGTAAATGGACGCAGCTCTATCCACTAAAACTCAGCGAGTGCCACCAATGCCGTCTTTGGTGAGGTGCCCCGGATCTACTAGCAAAGGCACCTCGACGGCCAGTCAGTCCTCTCGGGGGGCCAACACCACCTCCATAGACGGGTTGCTCCGCAGCACAGAACAACCCCTCCCACCGTCAGGACAGTACAATGAGGCGAGGTTGCCATCCTCGCCTCTTGCCCCTGCTCTTTTGTCCCCTCTTCTTATAAGAGGGGTACAAAGAGCCCCCTTGGCTCAATTAGCTTCGCCCAAGGTGTTGGGCTCACCCTAGGCAACTGAGCCCGATCGCCACAACAAGGCTTGAACCATGGTGGGTGTGTTACTGGGTATTCAGTAACAAAGGTTGGTTCACATATTGTTTTCTTATGTTTACGCGAATTTCACTCATTATAATGAAACAACTTTTACGGATTTTATCGCGGTTTATTTAGTTTTTTACAATCCCGACGTTTCGGACACTTTACAGCAACCATGGTCACGGGAGGACTGAGGTGTCAGATGTCCTTCTGTTACAAAAGTTATTCGAAACTACCCTATGATACAACAATATTTTTATTTAGTCCTATCTATGCGAAAGGTGCTAACTGAGTCTTCAGTCTGTGACATATTATTATGCTTGGATTTTGATTTTATTATTTTTATTATGGGATCCCAAGCAGATGGTAGTGGCCAGCCATCTTCTCTATTGAAATTAGGATGTTTTTTAATTTCAATAGCCTCGCGAATCATCCTTGGTTGGAATCGGTGTTCTTATGCGGGGACCTGTGGTTTATCAAATCTGATACAATAATATGTCACAGACTAAAGACTCAGTTAGCACCTTTTGCATAGATAGGACTAAATAAAAATATTGTTTTATCATAGGGTAGTTTCGAATAACTTTTGTAACAGAAGGACATCTGACACCTCAGTCCTCCCGTGACCATGGTTGCTGTAAAGTGTCCGAAACGTCGGGATTGTAAAAAACTAAATAAACCGCGATAAAATCCGTAAAAGTTGTTTCATTATAAAAGGTTGGTTCAGTTTTTTCTTTTTTTCGAAATGTATAGGACATTTCGCTGTGGCCCGAAGGCGTTTCGGAGCAGTGGTTGGGCAGATGGCTCGCCCAAGAATGATAAAGGAAGGGTCGACAGGAGAGAAATGAATTGTTTAATTATTACGACTATACAAATCTGATATGGTCGGCAGTTTAGTTATCGAATGGTTAAACCAACCAGTGGTTCAGTGTTGCGAAGAGTTCGCTTACAAAAAGCCGTAGACATAAGAAGACTAGATTTTTCGTCGAAAAAGAAAAAACAAGATTAAAGAAATAATATAGAAACAACTAATATAAGCAAAGGGTAGACATTTACATTAATAATAAGAAGAAAAGAAATAATTTCTTTCTTCTTCTTTCTTTCTTTATTCATCAATTGAATATGCGACCTTTTGTAGTTGTAAGTGGTTGGTGTCGGTCACGTTAAAAAATAGCCCCGGCTACTCATTCATGTGTTACCTATCAGAGACATGAGATATTTCTGCCAGTAATTATACTGCCTGTCCTACTTTCCTTCACAAAATACAGCAAAGCTGTCATGCTGTGGTTTTTCAATGTTTAATGTCATCAATTATGTATACAATTTGTATTAACTATAAAAAATATAGCATTACCATTTTGCAGTGTTGAATCTCAGTTCGAGCGACACAATTAGCTGGTTGGTCAGTTTCAATATCGTTTGCACACGATACATACGTCACAAAAAAAACACAATGAAATAAAATGGTATTTTTCTAACATTATAGTATAATGTCTGTTATTCTATTATTATACAAATTGCTTGCAAAACACCGTCATTATCGTCGATTCGAGAAGTGGCGGTGCTTTTGCAAATCGAAAGACATCGTGACGTAAGAGCCACGTGTTTGGACGCAAAATTATGCTTAGCTCGTTAAATAGACAAGATACAAAGATATTATAAGGTTGTACTTTTAAAACCCCAATGCAATAGATATAAATATTCAGCCATCCACCGGTGAAGGAAAACATCGTGAGGAAACCGGCGTGCCTGATGAGTTTAGTCTTTGAAGGTGTATGAAGTTCAATCTGCATTAGGCCAGCGCGGCGCCTCGGTGAACTATGGCCCGATACCCTCTTCGTTTGATTTCGAGGAGGCCCGTGCTCAGCAGTGGGACATATATCGGTTGCTACGATACCTACGCAGTCTAAAAAATACAATAGATATAACCTTGAAACCGCGTAACCGACTTCGATAAAATATTTAAAAACCACCAAAACAAAAGTTGCTTTCACTTTGCGATACAAAAAATTATTACATATAAGATCATATCAATATAAGATCATAATCTTAACCGAATCCTACTAATATTATGAACGCGAAAGTTTGTAAGTATGGATGTTTGTTAATCTTTCACGTAAAAACTACCGATTGGATTTTGATGAAACTTTACAATAATATAGCTTATACATCAGAATAACACATAGGCTAAAATTTATCCCCGTACTCTTACGGAAACGGGAAGTACGTGGGTGAAACCGCGGGGCGCTGCTATTTTGATATAATAAAGCTTTGCGTTTTCTTTTAGAGCCAATTTATTTATGATAAAAAAGTTACATTCCCTGATGAGATCGATATGCTTTCGATGGAGGTATCATACTTATTTCTTCCACCAAAACAACATTGATGTGTTTTCATAAATTCCATAATGTGAGATAAAGTAGGCTGGCTATTCTGTGGTTTGTTTTTCTTAGCTGAATCAATTGACGCCACAAGTAAAATTCTAACACATAACGCTGACTACTGACAAGTTGTTTCTGCAGTTTCGCCTGCGTTAACTAAGATTTGCAGCGGGATGCCTTACTCGATAAATGGAACCCATTAGTTCCTGAGATTAGCGCGCTCAAACAAACAAACTCTTCAGCTTTACACATTAGTATAAGATTGTACCTACCTACGTCGTCGTCAAGAAAACATTATGTCATAATGTTTTCTTTTCGGATGGAGCTATGCTAATTATTGGGATTTACTTTCAATGTTACTAACGCAGTCTCACTACTGATTGTTTCATTGGAAAGACTGGCCTCTTCATCTATTAAGCGAGAATTGAGGTTTAGGATTGTTTGTTTATCTTCGTCGAGTGACAACCATGCTTGTCTAAGCGAAAGATATGTTGATGGTAATGTGCTTAGAATCTTTTAGCCCGGGAGCCAGTAACAGGTCTTCATGACCAACTTCCTCCCGCAAGATAATTCGTGAGACGTATCAGAGAATAGTATCATAAAGCCTAGTGGACGTCAGCTGGCGCGCGGTTGGGGGGATGAGGGGTGGGAGCCTCCCAATCATGTAAAAAAAACAAATCAGTCACTTCCTCTCAGCTGAAATATTTGTTAAATTTTAGTTAACCCAATATCTTAACGAAAAAAAAATCAGCTGGTTATGACATGGTACCTTGTACGTCAGCTGGTGACTCGAACATGCAATTTTTTTTTAATTTTTAGTGATTTCCTCTCAAACCAAAATTTACCTGATGATAGCTTATATGTAACTGTTAATAAATATTATATATGTCAGCTGGCTGTACCTTGGGGGAAAACCGTCACTGTGAGTGCTGCTTAGCATTGCTGCGAGAGACGAACTACAGAACGAGAAATTTGATGTGAAGATGGCATTCTTGTATGGTGAACTGCCTGAGAACATATACATGGAGGTGCCAGAAGGATTGGAAACTCAGCCTACAAAAGTATTTAATATATTGCATTCACAAAGAATTCTAACAAGACTTTTATTGAAATTGTGCAAATCCCAATACTAATGGTCCTAAACCTTCATCGGACGTGAGGCGAGCCGTTGGATGAAGATGGATAGATGGGGGGGGGGGTTGCCCCCCGCCAGCCGTGGCGTGTGACTTCCACGGATTCATGACGTCGGGGTTGCTCCTGTGGCAAGTCCATGCCGAACCACCGTCGGATGAATAATAACCGTTAACATCCTGGGGTTGCGTGCTCACAGGCTGGCCTGGCTCATAGGCTCACACGCAAACGCAACGCGCGTACAAAAAATATCGTTGCACACATCAGTGTCTACCATTCATTATTTTTTTAATTAATTCAAAATATCTAGTTAAATAAACAATAATAAAAATTTTCAATAGAAATTATATTATGGCAGAAAAAAACCAAATCTTCAACGTAAGCTAGAATTCGTCTTACTTCAATCGCTCTAAGTCAGATCAAATTAAATCAAATGAAAATATATTTATTTTGTAGGTAATAAATAACTTGTACACTATACGACTAACTATCCGAAGTTTATAGAAAAATCATCTATACAACGAAACTTACACCCGTATTCACAATCAATACTATGAGTTGTCACAGTACTCCCGTACGCATAGGGTCATTCAAACCAATTAATAGACAATACTTAAATGAAATCCGCAGGTCGCAACTGTCAAACTCATATCAAACCCGACTATTGACACCAGGAGCGCATAGATAGTAGCGTTCTTTGCATAGTATTTTTTAATTAATAATTAGCCAAGTACGCTTCTTGGATAGGGGTGTTAAAGTGGTTTAACTCTGGTTGGAGGTATACAGTCATTTGACATTTTGCCCTTCTCTATAGTTACGCTTCGCATTTTATCATGAAAAAAATTTAAAATTAATTTTATTTTGTACTTTTTAGTTTTAAGTTTATACATAAGTAATATAGTTTTTTTTTCTTGCAAAATTTTTGGCGTTCCCGATCTGTGTTGGATGCTAGTGGTAAGGGACCTGTCGTCTTAGCGTTCTTTGAGGGAACCTATGTTCAGCCGTGGACGGATGAAAGTTGATGATGATGACCTCACAATACTTTGATACTTTCCAAAGTATCCTATTCAGTGGTTTTTTGTTCATATTATTCATATTACATCGACAAGTAATAAAATGAGCAAATCTTCTGGGTATACAAAACCAACCAAATAAGCATTATTGAAAATAGCTTAAAAATCTTATATAGATAATATTGAAGCAGTGCAGAGTAGATTTTTAAAACATATGAGGCGTAGATCTCTTATTCCTCCAAGCTCGTTCAACACTTGTACCTTAGTAAACAGACGCTTAGAGCGGGATCAACTTTTCTTATTTAAGCTCCTCAACAACAAGATTGACTCTCTCAAGCTGTTAAGCTCTATACCTTTTAGATGTCCTAGATCAGGCTCACGCAATCTAAATAACTTATTTGACGTGCCGTGGTGCAGAACGAACTACGCGAGTAACACATTTATTCCTCGTGCGACAAGGTGTTACAACAAATTTTTCTCTGATGCTGACCCGTTTGGATGCTCAATCGGTGCCTATAGAACTAAAATTAGGGAAATAATTTCTAACCCTTCGTTTAAATTATAATTTCTCATTTTTTTTCTGTTATTGTATTTTTTTTTTAATTCTTTTGTGATGCTTACTCTTATTTTTGTTTTTGTTTGTTATTTTCATCAGTTTATTGTTGTGGCGACTTTGTAATGTCAATAGTTTTTATATTTTTGTGGACACTTTACTGGTTTCTGCATAACTCGTCATACCATGTTTTTAAGATAAAATTGTAACCGTTTGTGTTCCCTTAAAATAAAATAAATAAAACCGATGATTAGATGTCGATCAAATTGATATGGGACCAATTCGGAAACATAAGCTTTCAAACAAAACAAGAATCACCAAAATTCATTCTCAAACAACGGAGTAATCGTGTAACAAACATACAAAAAAAAACATACAGACGAATTGATAACCTCCTTCTTTTTTTGAAGTCAGTTAAAAAGTGATAATTTTTATACATGTGCCTGCTAATATAATTATATTAACGAGTTGATTAAAATAAATTCAAATTTATTATTCAGATTACGCGATAAAGTTGGTATAAAATGTTTGATCTTGTCCTACCGTCGCATTCAGTCGTCAAATATCGAAGGGAAATTTTAGCAAGCGCCAGAATAAAACGGCGAGTTTTTGTGACAATTAGTAGGTATGATTTATGAAGTTATTCTACTGCCAGCTGTAGAAGTGTAATTTAGAATACTATGGGCACAGATTTATAAATATAGACAGATGAAGCATGCCGAACACGCGAGTGACGGCACTAAAGCGAATACATATTCAAAAGCAAAACCTCTCGAGTAATTTATTATTTTGTAACAAAAGATGCCGTCTTGTGTTCTTAAACATTGTTAAAGTTGTTCTCAAAGACAAAAAAAGAGGATGGAATAATTTCACGAGTAACTATGAATTATTTAATAGATTTTATTTAATATAATAATTTGAGGGTTGTCTAGATAAACAAAACCTTGACAGCAACTCGACTATACTGCCAGTTTTGCCAATAATAAAGGGATTGTGACGGCGGGCGGGTATTAAGAAAACGCTTGGCCGATCTACATGGTGAGGGGTGTTAGGTTTTTTTCGTTACGGAATTTCTGGATTCGGTCCCCGCGCTCAAGGCCCGCGATAGAAGCTATGCAATAGCTTAAAAATGTTAGGCGAATATATTTGTTTTGAAAGTGCTGCCACACCATAAGATTTGGTACGACTTATTTGGTACATATTGGTACATATATATGTTATACATAAACAACCTTTTATCTGGCCTAGCTCAGGCAAGTTATTAATTATGTTGCCTGGCATTCTATTATCCTAGAACGGAAGTTTAATTATTACTAATCATTAATATGTATAGAGACCATTGCAGATATGGCACCGTTACTTAATAAAGAGGAGTTTAGTGAGAAGGAGGAGTTTAGCGATGAGAAGGAAGACGGCCTGGAGAAGCTGGTGGCGCCACAGGCCGGGCCTCGAAAATACGAGCTGGTGTACTCGGGCCTGCTGCTCCACTTGTTCGGACACTTGTCCGCGCTGTACGGCCTCTACCTGGCCTGCACGCAAGCCATGTGGTACACCATCATATTTAGTGAGTATGTCTAATATATAAGATTCTCGTATCGCATTGTCTGTAGAAGTTAACGAAACCATGAAAATCATTGTTGCTTACTTTCAGATCAGTTCGTATACGTTTTGGCGGCGATAGGAGTGACAGCCGGAGCTCATAGACTGTGGACACATAGGGCGTATAAGGCCAAAATGCCATTACAAATACTACTGATAGTGATGAACAGCCTGGCCTTCCAACACACCGCCATCAACTGGATACGAGACCACAGGCTGCATCACAGGTGAATACATATGAATATTCTTCTTCTTGTATGGCTCAAGATATGGCTTGAGGCTTCGGCGAGGATTTGCCAACATCAGAGCAAATTCTTTGCTTGGAATATTGGTGTTATGAAGACGTTTAATTCTTCTACTTTTTGCCGTTGGACTTTTCACTTCCTTCTCCCCTTACTCGTGCGATTGTTTGCTCGTCTTAAAATATTTGCGAGAGCGCAGTGCATTTGCCGTTTTTTTTTTTTTGATAAGACGGGGAAATCGTTAATTGATGTAGCCAGGATCTTCGGGTACATCCTGACCATCTGTGGGGACCCAGGAGCTTAGGTAGGCACAACTGGACCTATGTGAGTATTAGCACTTAGGAATCGAGACCAGAGAGTGACTTGAGAAACCCCCTACTGAGCAGAGTCTGCCAATCCGGGGCTCTCACAAAACGGCTGAAGGCACTAGGTCCATTTGCACTTAGCCAATGTCCTGGATTATTTCAGCTTATTTCATGCCATCATGTTTCTCACGGATTCTTAAGAATTCATTTATACTAGCGCTTCAGTAGATTAACATTTGACCACATTTCATTAAAGTTTGATAATTTTTTTTTTTATATTTTGGTATTCTTAACTGTTACTTGTACTTTAATATCAGCTTTATATCCTTGTAAACCTTACACAAGTTTACATGATAATGAATTTCTTGGTGAATTTCTTGGGTGGTTATAACTCCCACTAATAAAATCGAAGAGTCTCGGATCAGCATCAATGCCTTAATACTGGCTAGACAGCGTATTGCTTGACCAATTATATTTGGAAATGTGTTAGTTAAATTGGTTTTTGTAGGTTTATACAAATAAACTCCCAAACTTCGTCTTTGACAGAATTTTGTAAAGAGAGTCAGTAGTGCTCAATAGTTATTTCTTAAATGGAGAAAGATTATCGAAAGAAAGTAATTATTTCATTTTTTATTCATCTCAGATACTGTGATACGGATGCAGACCCGCATAACGCCACCAGAGGATTATTTTATTCCCACATTGGCTGGTTGTATGTGAAAAAACATCCGGAAGTTAAGAGAAGAGGGAAGTTTACCGACATGTCCGATATATACGCTAACCCGGTGCTGATGTTTCAACATAAGTAAGTTTATATGGCCTTCTTGATTTGTTGAAACTCTTAAAAAGGAAGATATTTGTAGAGAAAAATAATGTGTGTGTGTGTGTGTGTCTGTCCGACCGATTTCGGCCATGGCGACCACTTATGACTCCTGGCACAGAATTTAGCGCTGATGCGATCGGAAATGGCTAATGTAGCCTATTTTTGCACTGAAACTCCGTGCACACTGAGGGCACGTGAGGACCCCGTTAACAAAGTTGTACGTTAAGGCAGCAGGCGGACGAGCCTTTAACTGGTCTTTAACTTAGAGAAAAATAATAGAACACACCAATCAATGTAACCATCATGGGTGTCTTGAAATTTAAAATTCATTTATATTTTTGGTATAGGTACTTTAAGTCCATATTTTCAATAAACATAAAGACGATTAAAGGAACTGCAATCTATTCTCGGCAACTAATTGACCCGGTAATCAAAAAGACAGAACTGAGTGAATACAGACTTTGAGAAATGGTCTGTGTAAAATTTCGTTTTCTTTTATTTTCAGATATGCAATACCTTTCATCGGGACCATATGCTTTCTATTGCCAACAATCATACCCATGTACTTCTGGGGAGAATCCCTGAACACCGCGTGGCACATCGCTATGCTGAGGTATATGCTCAACCTCCAAATGTCATTTCTAATCAACAGCGTCACGCACAAATATGGCAACAAGCCGTTCGACGCGACCATCAAACCCACCGAAAACCTGCCTGTGTCACTTATAGCTTGTGGGGAGGGCTTCCACAATTACCACCACGTGTTCCCGTGGGACTACAAGGCCTCGGAACTGGGGAACAACTGGTTGAATGCCACCACCTTGTTCATTAACTTTTTCGCGTGGGTAGGGTGGGCGTATGACCTGAAAACAGTCCCGGACGAAGTCGTCCGTTCCAGGGCAGAGAGAACAGGAGATGGATCGTACAGCAATTCAAATGAAGAAATCAAAATTAATTAATATTGTTCATGAGTCTATGCGCATACGCAATTTTGAAAAAATACAACCCATATGAGTGTGAAGAGGACGCATCGCGGGCAATACGGCGAGAAGAAGCGAGAGGGCTCATCTGTTACTCCGCACTGGCGACCGTACACGTAACACTCAACACATCATATCAAATCGTTCACTTAACCGGACACGCATTACTAATTGTCGGGACTAGAGTGTAAAAGTTCATTCAATATACGCATTAAAATCAAATCAGTTCTTATTATTCAAATTCATCAACATAATATTTGGACCTTCGACGCCGGAGTATCAAGTGGCTTCTTCGTGGACTGCATGAATCGCACGATCGAGACACGAGCGGTACCAGACACCATCATCGCCAAAGGAGCAGCGCTCAGTAGTCAGGCCAGTCGATCCTTTTATTTATATCCCTTTAATTATTCATAGCTTTAATTTGTGCCAGTCAGGGGGGTAGACAAATCGTAAAGATAGTAGCACACGCCCATCAGGGGACGCGTTAAGGGCACATAGACACGCATTACCCTTATTTTATCATCGTCATCATTTCTTTATTCCTACGGATTCCATAAACGTAAAAATGGGCAAAGACGGTGACGACGACATTCTTAAGGAATTAGTGAAAAAACGAGGTGTTGTCAAAAGTAGGCTCACATTGTTTGCCAAGTATGTAGACTCGGTTGAAAAAACTCAATCATCCGAATTTAAAAACGTTGCAACCGAGTTACTAACGCGCCTGCAAAAGGCCGAAAGCTTATTAAAATATTTTACCGATATTCAGGATGAGATAGATTTAAATGTGTCCGATATGTATTTGGAAAAGGAGCTATTCGAGAGGGAATCTTTTGAGAATCAATATTATGCATATGTAACCAAGTCAAAATGCCTCTTAAACGAATTTAAAACAGAACCATCTAATGTTTCGAATAGTTGCAAGGTTAAATTGCCAACCATTTCATTACCGTCGTTTGACGGCGCGTATGACAAATGGATGGAATTTCGTGATACCTACGTATCTCTAATACATAATTCTAACGATTTAGATAATGTGGAAAAATTTCATTATTTACGCGCCGCTCTTACCGGTAACGCATTAAATGTAATTAAATCTTTAGAATTTTCTTCTCAAAATTATGTTATAGCGTGGGACCTTATAGAAAATCGCTATAATAATAGTAGATTGCTGATTCAAAATCACGTTAAGGCGTTGTTCTCAATTACACCATTAAACAAAGAGTCCCCATTGTTAATACGAAAATTAATAGATAATATTTTTAAAAATATACGTGCTCTTAATACTTTAGGCGAACCGACCGATTCGTGGGATACGTTAATTATCTATTTAATTACGAATAAATTAGATCCCACCACGGAACGGGAATGGGAAGTCTTTAAGAGCACTATCATTCACAACAAATCTATTACGCTAGAAGATTTAATTACATTTCTAAAAAATAGGGCTGACGTATTAGAAACTATTAATTTATCTCAAAATAAAAGTTCACACGATAATAATTCAAAGTTTATTTCAAAGTCCGATAAAGTAAATAAATCAAATTCTTTCATAACTACTTTAAATAAGTCATCTAATATAAAGCGGCCGCGATCGTGCAGCATGTGTAACGGAAACCATCCGATATATACGTGTAATTCCTTTATTAACTTATCTCTTAAAGATAAAATAAGTTTTCTAAAGGAGAAAAACCTATGTCATAATTGCTTACGCGCCGGGCATTCGGTCAACGAATGTTGGTTCGGTGGTTGTAAGTTATGTAATCAGAAACATAACAGCTTAATACACAGTCCGCTCAACGACACCGGTGCATCATCATCGCCAGCCGTCGCGCGGGGCACCCGTGAGTCGAGCCACCACGGCGCTAGTGGTAGTTCGTGTAATATCGTCTCAATGTATACCACGTCGAAAACGAGCCATGCGATCGACTGCGAGTACTCTCATTCATTATTAGGGACAGTACTACTGTCTACCGCTTTAATAGAAATAGCCGATAATCAAAATAATTATCACACCGTACGCGCCTTATTAGACAACGGCAGTCAGCATTGTTTTATCGCTGAATCATTATGTAAACGATTAAATATACCAATGTTACAGTCCACTGTCGAAGTCATGGGAGTAGGGAATTCGGTAACCCGTTCAAATCTTTCATGTCACATAGATTTAAAATCGAAGACGGAAACCTATAATACACGTATTCATTGTTTAGTTTTACCTCAAATCGTTTCAGAATTACCATCCTTAAATATAAAATCTCGTATTAAAATTCCTAACAATATACAGTTAGCGGATCCAACATTCTATTTGTCATCTAAAATAGAAATATTAATTGGCGCTGATATGTTTTGGAATTTATTAAATGACGGTTTAATTCGCTTAAGTTGTGGCCCTTACTTACAAAACACCAAACTGGGGTGGTTAATATCTGGGTCTTTAACAACCCACAATAACTCGCGCATTAATCGAGTACAGTGTAATTATTCACAATCGTTGGATATGCAACTTAGAAAATTCTGGGAACTAGAAGAAATCCCGTCTCAAATTAAATTATCTAAGGATGATTACACATGCGAGTCGTTGTTTCAAGAGACGACATATCGTGATAACACAGGTCGGTTTCATGTGCGTATGCCTTTATCGGAGTCAAGCGACACACTAGGTGACTCGTACGCGCTGGCGCTGAACCGGTTCTTATCGCTTGAACGCAAACTCGATAGATGTACACCTGAATATAAAAATATGTATTGCGAATTTATGAAAGAGTATTTAAGCTTGGGACACATGAGTCGTATTCATGAATATTCATCGCCTTATTATTTTTTACCACACCATGGGGTTTTAAGAGAGCACAGCACCACAACAAAACTAAGGGTTGTTTTTGATGCAAGCGCTAAAACAACCTCAGGTAAGTCGCTTAACGACATACAATTGATAGGGCCTAGTTTACAAAACGATATATTTTCTATATTATTACGTTTCCGCCAGTTTAAATATATTGCGTGCGCCGATATTGAGAAAATGTATCGACAGATTAACATACAGCCCGATCAAAGAAATTTATTATTAATTCTATGGCGTGAAAATAAATCAGATGATCTCGGTGTGTACCAGCTTCGTACGGTGACGTATGGCACTGCGTCTGCGCCGTTTCTAAGCATAAGGTGCATCAAACAATTAGCTGCGGAGTGTACCGATAGCACTGTGAAGCGTGCCATTAACGAGGATATATTTGTGGATGATTTAATTCATGGAAACGACTGTAAAACTACTTTAATAGACACTTGTAATAAAATTTCAAACGTTTTAAAATCAGGCTGTTTCAATTTACGAAAATGGATATTTAATTTAGACGCTTCCGAATCCGATTTCAATCAATCTAAAGAATTGTCATTAGGGGATAACTGCTTAACTAAAACACTAGGATTAGGGTGGATCTATTCTTTAGATCTATTGCACTTTACAACGACAATCAATCGTGATCAGACCAATGTAACGAAGCGAGTAATTTTATCGACCGTTGCACAAATATACGATCCTATGGGTCTGTTGACACCGTCAATCGTGATCGCGAAAATAATATTACAAAAATTATGGTTGTGCAAGTTGGGTTGGGATGATCAAGTGCCTGAACCTATTTTGATGCAATGGAAAACCTTTGTTGATACACTTGATTGTATACAAAATATACGCATACCTCGTCATGTTAGAGTATTTACAAAATATACAGATTTACATATTTTTACTGACGCTTCACAGGATGCGTACGGTGCCTGTGCGTACGTCAGTACTTACGACGACGTCAGCTCACAAATCGCAGTACGGTTACTCTGTGCCAAAGGCAAGGTAGCCCCAACCAAACCAGTCACGATACCGCGTCTTGAACTGTGCGGGGCTTTGGTTGGCGCTAAGCTATACGATAAAATTAAACGTTCATGCAGATTGACTTTTGATAATATATATTTATGGTCAGATTCTACTATAGTAATCAATTGGATTAAAATGTCGCCTAATGTCTTAAAAACATTTGTCCAAAATCGCGTAGTTGAAATAAACGAGTTGACCGGTGAGTTGCCGTGGTTTCACGTGCTCGGCAAACACAATCCGGCAGATCTGCTGTCTCGGGGACTCACGCTCGATTCACTCCATCGCTCAGATCTGTGGTGGCACGGGCCGACATTTATCCGCGAAAATAAAACTCACGAGCTCACACATTATATTAGACGTAATGAACAAAACATGAACGTTTCAGATTTGCCCGAGATACGGTCAAACACTAGTTCATTAGTTTTACAAATAAATGATAATTTTAATTTCGATCGTTTTTCTAATTTTAGTCGCATGAAACGTGCGTTTGCTTATGTGTTACGTTTTGTAAATAATACGCGTAAATTAAAAGAGGAACGTAATACAGGTGCGCTCACGGCCGATGAAGTCGTCTATTCCTTATCAATTTTAACTCGCCTATCACAACAAACATCTTTTCATGACCTTTACAACGCATTGTTAAATAACAATAAAGCTTTCCGTCCACCGCGGAACATATCCAGTCTTGACGTATTTTTAGATTCTAATGGCGTTATTAGGGTTGGTGGCAGACTTAATGATTCATCCACCTTTTCATATAATAAGAAGCATCCGGTATTATTATGTTCTAAGCACATATTTACGCGGCTATTGTTCGAATATGAACATAAGCGATTACACCATGCTGGCCCACAATTACTCTTGGCCACGATAAGAGATAGTTGGTGGCCGCTTCGAGGCCGTAACTTGGCCAAGCAAACAGTATATAAGTGCATTACCTGTACTCGCTTTAGAGGAAAGCCGCTTGCAGTTAAAATGGGTAATCTACCACAGGAGCGTCTAGAACCGGGGTTTCCATTTATACGATGCGGTGTCGACTATGCCGGCCCCATGTCAATGCTCACCCGCAAGGGCAGGGGCGCGAAGTTAGATAAATGTTATATCGCTTTATTTATTTGTTTCACCACTCGCGCGGTGCATCTTGAATTGGTTACGAGTTTAAGTTCAGAGGCATATTTATTGGCTCTCCGGAGATTCATTTCTCGCCGAGGAAAACCTTTGCAGATATTTTCCGATAACGGAAAAACATTTGTAGGCGCAGCAAAGGAATTTTCGAAGTTTTTAGTCAAAAATGAACATAATATTCAGAATTTTTGTACCAATGAACACATACATTTTCGTTTTATTCCACCGTATTCGCCGCATTTTGGTGGTTTATGGGAGGCGGGAGTCAAATCCTGTAAATACCATCTACGTCGGGTAATGGGAAGTGCGAACTTGACATACGAGGAGTTTGCCACTTTGTTGACACAAATTGAAGCGGTCCTGAATTCCCGTCCTTTAAGTCCAATGTCAACAGATCCCAATGACCTGCTTCCTCTAACACCTGCTCATTTTTTGATTGGTCGGCCACTTGTCGCGCCTGCCTTTGAAGACGTCGCCGATCAGCCCATGTCTCGCCTGACACGTTATGAACGAATTGAGCATATGCGTCAAAATTTTTGGAAGCGGTGGTCGAAGGAATTTATCTCGGAGCTCCAAACGAAAACAAAGTGGCAGGCTAATCATGGTATACTCGCACCAGATACGCTAGTGCTCATCAAGGAGGACAACTTGCCGCCATTGAGATGGCGTCTAGGTAGAGTTACACGCACTTTCGTCGGAAAAGATGGCCTTGCGCGTGTGGCTGAAATCAAAACCGCCAATGGAGTTGTCCAGAGAACTTACCCTAAACTGTGCCCGCTGTTGGAGGAGGAGCGCGAAGACATCTGCTAGCTGGCCTATTATTTTTCTTTTTTTTTTTTGGAGACTGTTGCTCCAAGGTGGGGGCCATGTTCATGAGTCTATGCGCATACGCAATTTTGAAAAAATACAACCCATATGAGTGTGAAGAGGACGCATCGCGGGCAATACGGCGAGAAGAAGCGAGAGGGCTCATCTGTTACTCCGCACTGGCGACCGTACACGTAACACTCAACACATCATATCAAATCGTTCACTTAACCGGACACGCATTACTAATTGTCGGGACTAGAGTGTAAAAGTTCATTCAATATACGCATTAAAATCAAATCAGTTCTTATTATTCAAATTCATCAACAAATATAATAAATAAAATGAATGTATACAAAATATTTGATGTTTTTATAAGTTGATACAGATAAATTTACAAAAAAAATAGACATTGATGCAGATAGAAGAGAAATAATAATAAAAATTAATATTATTCAACACAGTTACACCATGTTAACCTAGCACCGTGGTAAGTTCGAAAAACTCGTGTTAAATGAGGAACCACGATCCGATGCAGGCATCTGTATTCATCATACGAATTATGTGCACTTGGCTTGATTTGAACTCGCGACTGCTGTGTAAAGTGTCAAGTAGACTTATATTAGCGTAGTATATTTTTTTCGTGACAACCTTTTTGCTCTATGACGCCTTGGTGCAGCGGCCATTTTGTTTACTTGTGCGATGCTTTCAGTACGAGTACTAGCGCCTTGTAACACGCATTTATTACTACTTCCTTGTTTGTTTTCATTTTTGTTAAATTGTTATTAGTAATAATTTGTTGAGTTTGTTCATTTGTAATAGTTTGTCGAGTTTGTTAATTAGTTGTTAAATTTTGTTGTTATTACCATGCCTAAGCATGCAAAAAAAAAACTGTTTTTAGTTTGTTGTTTGCCTCCGAGACTACTTTGAAAGAGAACAACAAAATAATGGACCGTTGTTACCATTGAATCAAATTGTGGAATGAGTAGCCGAAGCTCTTAATATTGGTCGCAATATTGTTTCGCGTATAAACACGTGAGAAAATTGGCCAGGATGGGATGTCCGAAAATAAATTATCGACACCCAACAAAAAGCGGGGCAAAGTAGAGCCAGTCACAGATTTAGATGATTTTGTTAAGGTTGCTATAAGAAATCATATTTACGATTATTATAAAAGAATGGAGCTACCCACATTACTCAAGCTTCTAAAATCATTAAAAAAAGCTGACTTGTTCAAAGGAGGTATTACTTCGTTGCGGCAAGTTATAGAAGATATTGGCTTTGTTTACAAAAAAGTTAACAAAAGAAAGATTATTATGCAGAGGTCTGATATTGCCCTAGCAAGGTGTTCATTCTTAAGAAAGACCAAAAACATAAGTAACTAGAGCAATATTGTCTTTTTGGATGAAACGTGGCTAAACGCCAACCAGACAGTGGGTAAAACATGGACCGATGATACGGCACAATCGTGTACCAAAGTGCCGGAGGGTAAAGGGAAACGTCTTATTATTTGTCACGCAGGTACAGCAAATGGATTCGTCCCTAACTGTTTGCTGGTTTTTAAGTCAAAAAAACTACAGAATATCATGAAGAGATGAACTACGAAAAATTTAAAGATTGGTTTCTAGGGTTATTAAATAATTTATAAGAGCCAATGACCATAATTATGGATACAACCCTACCATTCGGTACAAGTCAATAAACCCCCAAACTAATCCAACCGCAAAAGTGAGTTGGTGAAGTGGCTTAATGAAAAAAGAGTTAAAGCCGATGTGGGAATGTTAAAGACGAAACTGATTGCCTTAGTACGGGATAATAAAGCAACAACTCCTACTTTTGCTCTGGACGAAATGGCAAAACAGAAAGGCCACCAGGTCCTTCGACTACCACCCTACCATTGCCAATATAATGCAATTGAGCTGATTAGGGCCCCAATAAAAGGTCACGCCGCAAGAAACAACACTTTGCCGCCATTTACGGCAAATAATGTGTTGTTCCTATTACATATGGCCATCAACAATATTCAGCCTGAAGACTGGTCGAAGGTTGTGAACAAAATAAAGACAATATATCTTATTGGGATCGTGACATACATATTGATAATATTATGGACTCATCGTTTATAATATTCGTCACAGATACAGACTATGAATGTAGTGAGATGTTTCAGACTCTGATATGAGTTTAAACGAATAAAATCATTTTTTATATGTATTCTGTTGTTTAATTTATTATATTTATAGTTTTTATAACAATAAGTAATTGAACTACGCCCAATATATATGTCTTTTATTATTAAAAATATGTATCTACTAAACTATCCATCGTAGCAGTACATCATACCACTAGATACGTGTATGGCGTTACGTTATAAGCATAACACATTGCTTAATTTTTCTTTCCGTTAGATTGTATTTATAGACTAGAACATTCTGATTGCGTTTAATTTAATTTAGTACTTACAGTAATTAATTATTTAATACATTACGAGTGTGAAATAGTTAAATTAGTAAGTCATTATTTGTAAATCACTGCACCATTCAGGAGTGAAATGAAACGTTACTGAAACTGTCACCCGCACCATGCTACAGCGCAAGGGGTATAATTATGTAATTTAACCATGCTTCTAGCAACTCATTTGACACTTAACAACCGGTTTGGCGGTTGATTAGTTAATTTTTGCGATGATCAGCCTTTCCAAAACTGGGCGTGAGTAATGTATTTTTAATGAGACTCACAAAGGTGAAAAAAAATCTATGCTGTCTGTACAAAAAAACGTTAAACAAAAAAGCTTCGACGAAGCAATTTAAATATTAGACGTAGGTCATAAATGTTAGAATTGCAGAATCCAAAGTTTTATCATTTTCCTAAAGTGGGAATGCCGTAGTCAAGTCTCTCGGAGTGCAAGAAAGTGAACTAGCTAGGAAGTATAATCTTTCTATTATTTTTTTAAAAGGCACTGTTTAGAGGGCAAAATATTCACAAAATAAGCGAACATAAAGCATTCTTACACGACGATAAAAATGTTATAGGAGCAAAAAAACCATGACAATAATTTAAAAGTGATACCGAAATACATTAATATAATACGACTAAATATCGCCGGACGCACTTTAGCCCCTTTAGACCTTTAGTATATTTTTATCCCCCAGGTGTGGTATTTTCAATTAAATCTTTCATTTCATAATAGCCTTCACCACAATAATGTTCTATTTTTAAACTTAAAAACTGATTTATCTAATCTATATATTTATAGATAAGAAAATAAAATTTGTGATATAGGAGTTTCAAACCTTATTAAATAAACAGATTAAAAGTCTTTTGTTTAGAATTATAATCTTTTATTTAAGGATCAGAATTAATTATTGTAATAATTATTATAATTGTAAACTTATACAGTACATGGATATTAAGATAGCTTGGTAACATGTATCTTGTAATTTTATCGCGTTTTGATGTTAATCATAAGAAAGGCTAATCGAATAAGGTAATTTAACCTTGCTTCAAGCAACTCATTTGACACTTAAGAGCCCCTTCACCTTTTTAACTCATTTTGAACAATTTTGATTATCTTTTGTACGCAAGGTGAGAAAGATTTGAACATTCTATTTCATTATTTTATGAGTAGAGTTCTTATTCTTGTCGACTAGATAATTTAAGGGGCTCTTAGCAAGAGACTTGACAGTTGATTTGTTAATTTTTGCGTTGATCAGCATTTCGGAAACCGTTAGTAATGAAACGATACAACGCAAAGAACGTTTCTATCTGTGCGCTCCTGGTGTCAATAGTCGGGTTTGATATGGGTTTGATAGACGCACAGTTGCGACTTGCGGATTTCATTTAAGTATTATCTATGAATTGGTTTGAATGACCCTATGCGTTCGGAAGTACTGTGGCACCTCAAAGTATTGTTTGTGAATACAGTGTCAATATATACTGTTTACGTAAGAGTTTAAAATATTTAGTATTACCATTTTGCTGTCTCGAATCTCAGTTCCAACAAATAGCAAGCAAGCAATATAAGAGTAACCAGTTTCAATTACATTTGCACACGATACATACGTCACAAATTTAATACCATAAAATAAAATGGCATTTTTCAAACATTACAGTATAAACACATAAAATTGCCAACAAAATACTATCATTATGACCAATTCTAGAAATGGCGGCGCTTGTGTAAATCGCAAGACATCGTGACAATAGCCACGTGGTTTTCGCGGAAAATTATACTTAGGTCGTTAAATACACCAGATTCATAGATATTATAAGGTTGTTTTTAAAATCTTTTGATGCAATAGATATGTGAGAATGATGGTGGTTGGCCCCAAAGGGAGATCTCGGACCGAGCGAGGTGCTATGCCCGGCCAGGCCGAAGCCCACTAGCTGTCGTGTCAGATGGTGTATATATAACGATCGGAGTGTATAATACCAATAGCGCGATTCAGGATTTATAGCGCTGACAGGTCCGCTACATCAGAGCGGTAACCATCCATTCTAAAAAAAAATACAATAGAACTTGAGACGGCGTAACCGATTTCGGTACAATAAGAACCATCACAGAAAAGTTGCTTTCACACTGCATTATAAAAAAAGTTTACACATGGTCTTAACCGAATCCTACTAATATTAAAAACGGGAATGTTTATTACTCTTTCACGAAAAAACTACTGAATGGATTATTTTGAAACTTAACAATTATATAGCTTATACATCAGAATAACACATAGGCTATAATTTATCCCCGTACTCCCATGGGGATGGGAAATACGCGGGTGAAATCGCGGGACGCTGCTTGTTTGTCATATTATCTAAATTAAAACATAAATTAATATTATCAAAGCGAAAATTTGTAAGAATGAATGGATGTATGTTTGTTTCTCTTTCACTTAAAATCTGCCGAGTGGGTTGTGATGAAACTTTACAATAATATGGCTTACACGTCAGAGTAACATATAGGCTATAGGCATACAATTTATCCCCGCACCGTGCCGCTAGTTGATGTCATGATTTATTCTTCTGCAAATTTGACTAAAGTTTAACCAAAAAATTTGCATAATTTAACACATATTTGCACAATATAACATTTTAGCTCTACTTTAATGCTATTTGTCACTAGCTCAGTGCTTTTTAGGCGTTCTTTACACCACATACTGTTCATAACTATCCGAAGCTTATAGTAAAATCTTTAAAACAACGACATTTTATGTGGTTTTCCACTGACTGGGTTTATAGACCTAAGACATTTTCGCTCGTTACTACTCGTATCTCATCACGAGGAATGATAATCATCATAAAATCATCAAAGTGTTAATTTGTAAAATGTACATATGAATGTAATTATTTTAACGTCATAATTAAAATAAATTCATTATACAGATTAGGAGTAGATAGAATTGCTATAAGATGTTGTATTTATTCTTCCGTCGCATTCAGTCGTCTAGTTTCAAAAGGAACTTTTTAACAAGTGCCAGACATTGAACGGTGAGTTTTTTTTATCTTCATTTAAGTGGCGCTAACTTATATTTTTATTGTAACGATTTTCATGAAATTTAATAGACACGGGGTGTCGGGGGCAATAAATTGATCTATATGTTATCAATGACAACAATATCATTAGATTACGAACGTATATTTCGCTGACTATATTACAATAGCTCAATTGGAAAATTAGGCAGTTACGAATCCAAAAGGACCTGGTTCGTATCTCCAGTCCGATTATTTCTTTCTTATTTTTTCAAGTTTCTTCTTCTCGAAGATAGTACCTACTTCTTTTTAAGAAACACTATCGTATCATCTATAAGGGTATGGGCAAAACAAAAAAGAACCCGAGCAAATACTCGGTCAACAAGGTACTGAAAAACATAAGAGGGAAAATTCGGATGAATGAAATGAAAAAGGAGTGTTCTTTTGAATATTTGATAAAAATCGGCCCAAGATAAATGGTGGATTACTACATATAATAAGACGCAGAAGTAACCACTGCACGAAGCAAGATTCAAGACATCATAATATAAAGTGTTGTAAAACGAACATTGCACGTGCTTTGGAAAATATAGATAAAATTCAAGTTTTTAATGCACAAAAGCTACAAAATATAAAAAAAAATATCAATTTTTAAATGCTTAGAAGCAGGAAATTATATTAAGCTGTAACATTCTAAATCTAAATGTGGTAACGAACTTAAAGATATGTAAGTTATTATTAAAGTATCAGAACGTAATAAATCAACAAAAGGGAAAAAGGTTGTGAAAAGTGAATTGAAAAATTATAACAAATGTTTCTAAGATTTCAATAAAATGAAATATAAAAAAAATCATATGTCTCGGTTTTCTAGTTTATTTCTTAACATACCTAATTAAGAATGAGGTGTTCCTAGCATAATAAAATGAATAAAATAGTAAAATCCCTACTAATATTATAAATGCGAAAGTAACTGTCTATCTAGTACACTTTCACGCCTAAACCACTGCACTGTTTTTTTTATGAAATTTAGTACACATATAGACCAGAGCTTGGGAAAGGGCATAGGCTACGTTTTAAAGCAAAACAAAGGCTCGGAGGGGTTTATTTGAATGCTCTAATCTCAGAAACTATTGGTCGATTTTGAATGATTTTTTCAGTGTTAGATAGCCTATTTATCAAGAAAGGCTATGAGGTTTTATACCATCCCGCTAAGTCACCGTTATAAATCATAGTTAACGCAGGCGAAGCTGCGGGCAAAAGCTAGTATATTATATTCTTTAACTGCGTAATAGTAATATATATAGTAATAGTGCTGCGACACCACAAGATCTGTATCTTTTGAAACAGATGTACCACCCGATAGTAAGCGCGTCATCCAAGAACATATCCCGTTGCTTGGTATCCTACAATGTTGCGACTGAAGATTTATTATTAATAATTATTAAAATGTATTAAACACTATTGCAGATATGGCACCGTTCCTTAAGAAGGAGGAAACTAGTGAGGTGACGGAGGAGGTTAGTGATGAGAAGGAAGACGGCCTGGAGAAGCTGGTGGCGCCACAGGCCGAGCCGCGAAAATACGAGCTGGTGTACACGAACCTGCTCATCTACGTGTACGGACACCTGGCCGCATTGTACGGCCTGTACCTGGCCTGCACGCAAGCCATGTGGCACACCATTATATTTAGTACGTCTGTCTATTATACTATATTAGCTGTTCCTTGAAGCTTAGCTCTAACGCGCCCTAATAAGCAGTCGACAGCCACCGGAAACTCCCAAACCGTAAGAAACGCGACATAATAGCTGTGACTTGAAGCCGGTCGGTGTGAGCGGCAGGCACCACTCCGGTCGTGCCGTATCAATTTGGCTGCAAAGTAGCCTGGCGCTACCTCTTACTAGACAAGATCCATATAAAAGTTGGCGCTATATCTATCTTTTATCGTAAACTCACTAATCTGATATGACAGCTGACGCGAACGAAGCTGCAGACGACAGCTTGGGTAATTTATATTTCTGCTCAGCTATTTAAGCATAAAGCAAACAAGTTTACTTGCATTATTTTAAGAAGTAAAAAAGTCAACGGAACCATGCAAATCATTGTTGCTTACTTCCAGATCTGTTCGTGTACTTTTTTGCGAATATGGGCGTGACAGCCGGAGCCCACAGACTGTGGTCTCACAGGGCGTACAAGGCCAAAATGCCATTACAAATACTACTCATGGTGATGAACAGTCTGTCCTTCCAAAATGCCGCCGTAACCTGGGTACGAGACCACCGGTTGCATCACAGGTAATTACAATTGTATCATAATGGTCGGGCAATCTCAGACTTGGCTTAACAGCTTCACCAGTAAGAGGGATGCGCTTGGCTCTCCAACCTGCTCTACCTGCACCACCACCCTACTTGCTTCCTTCGTAAATCAATTTCTCTGTTTTTCATAAACGGGGGCAGGACAGCCAGTAATTATTGGCAACAAGACTCATCTCATGTGTCAGGATAGGTATCACTGGAATAAGCTGGGTGGGCTAGTACCAGGTGTTCGTGGGCGATACGTTACACTGACCACTTGTTGTGTGATAGGGGTCTGGTCTGGTCTCGTCTGGTCTGGCATGAAGACGGAATAGCCGATGCACGCTGAATGCCAGTATTAGTAGAGGTCGTTTAGTGTGCTTTAATTTTAGGTAATTTTAAGGACTCTCTGTCCTTAAAATTAACAGGCATTAAGAGGCATGGCGCGAAGATGATCAGTTTGGTATGGGCTTGGACTCTGTCTTGGAGGTCCGGGTTCGATCCTGACCCGTGAGAGGTGCCTTGAAATGATTTTAACTAAACTATGTGCACCTGAACATAAGACCATCGCTTGCTCACTGGTGAAAGAAAACATCGTAGGGAAACCTGCAGGTCTGATGAGATTAAAGTCTTTGTAGGTCTGTGAAGTTTTTGGTGCACTGGGCCTTCGCAAAACAAGCCTTTATTTAGCAGTGGACAAATAAAGTTTAATTTAAGAAATTAGGATTTAATAGGTAAGTACCTGGTTGACCGAGCATTTGCTCGGTACCCTAAGTGATAAAATACGATAAAATTTTTCTTTCAAAAAAATGATCTTAAAAAAAGAAAAAAAAATTCGGACTGGAGATTCGAACCAGGCTCGTTCGGACCTAACTGCCTAATTTCACCACTAAGCTACCATGATATAATATTTGATAGCGAAATTTACGTTCTTATTCTAATCATATTTTATCGATGCCTCAAAACATGGATAAAAAAAAGTTTTCTAAAAATGTATCCTAGCTAGATCGATTTATCGCCGTTTTTAACCCATGTATACAAAATTTCATGATAATCGTTGGAGCCGTTTCCGAGATCCCGATTCTATATATATATACAAGAATTGCTCGTTTAAAGGTATAAGATAAATAATTATCAGAATCACATTTTAATCTAAAAAGTATAAAATTTCTTGCGTAAAATTTTATTTTATTATAACGGCCACACCGGTAATCGATCTTCAATTTAATCGTAAATTCAATTAGGTCAAGAGTACCGATACTTTCCAGATTGAAACTGAAACTGGATCGAATTTCTGTTCTTGTGAGATTGGGATTGAAGTCAAGAGTAAGCCTGCTGGTCTGCTAATAATATAGGTGTTATATAGATACCACACCTTGGAAATAAGACATTCATCCTTTAGATCTTACATTATGTATAATATTTTTTTGACAAAAGAGCAACATCTAAGCGTTTTTCTCGATTTTTAGCATTTTTAGTTGATTTTGCATCTCAAACGACTTCTCATTTAATTAATTTTTTATTGATTCCATCATTTGGCGTACTATTTCAAGTGCACATGTTGTTAAAATAAGTAAAGATATATTGATTTGATTCGATTAAAATGTTTATTCCTTTAGCGTTCTATTTTTGATGTCTGCCCTTTTTACTAACTTTTCCCTTTATCATTGCAGAAAATTTGCTGCCTTTAAATTATTAAAGAGAAAACAATGGGTTTGCCTAAGAAATATTATTTTAAAATGACTCCTAAAATAGTTTCGTGATAAACATCTGAATTATCTGAAATTTATAACATAGAAGATTATATCGTTTCTGGGAACCGTATACATTGACCCATACATAATATACGATAATTACTGAACGTATAAAGTCTAAAGAATAGAACATTAAATTTCAGCTTATTTCATGTCTTCATGTTTCTCACGGATTCTTATGAATTCATTTAAACTAGCGCTCTTTCAAACATCAACATTTTACCATAATTCATACAAGTTCGATATTTTATCGTTGATTAAATATTATACTATCAATTTTTACATAATTTATCTTATTATATATTAGCTGTTACCCACAGCTTCGCCTGCGTTAGCTAAGATTTAGAACGGGATCTGAGCGGGATATTATATTGTGCATGTATTATGCATATAAACCTTCCTCTTGAATTGTTCTGTCTATTAAAAAAAACCGCATCAAAATCCGTTGGGTACTTATAAAGATTTAAGCATACATACAAAAGAAGAGACTTTGTTTTATACTACGTAAAGATTACTGCTGCCCCGACAGACTTCGGGTCTCTCAAAAGTATTAATATCGCGGTTAAAAAACAGGAGTTGATCAGAAGGGTGAAAATATAGAATTGTGTGTATTTTTGCCACATCATAAAAATATAAAAATTAAAATGTTGTCAATAAAATAAAAATAAAAAAAATTTGGATGGGTCACCCTTATCATTTAGGGGGATAAAAAATTGTAGTTGGTCGATTTTTAGACCTATATGCATACTAAATTTTATAATAATCGTTCGAGTCGTTTTGGAGGAGTATGGGAAATAACATTGTGATATGAGAATTATATACAGTGTGATTTTTTGAAGAACGGACTTATTCTAGTAGTGTCTAGAGCTAACGATCCTCATTCCAAAAATGTATCACACATGGGGTCTTAATTTTTTCAAAATTATCCTCCACAATTGATTTAATGTAGATACAGTTTATGATATAGGAAAATACGATCCATCAAATACGCTGACGCGACGTTCCAGCGCGAGCCATACCTATAGTCATCGCCACTTTTAAAGTCCTGCGACTAATGGCCGAACTAAATTTGACAACATTGACATCTTGACGTCTGTCTGGAGTAAGAAGTTGTGATATTTTAAATTGTTTTACGTGAAATATGTAGCATATAATATAGTGAGGTGTAAAAAGTGAAGGCCGTAAAATGATCATTAAAGTGAAATAATTTTGTGAATTAGAAAGTAAAAATAAACAACAATTAACCCCGTTGAATAAAATGTTTATAAATGTCACTGCCATGACAGGTAAATTTTAGAGATGCCAGAGTCACTTATTTTTGCCTAATTTATGGTTAAAATATTATCATTAACTCTATACCTACATTTATCTTATGATATTTTATATGAATATAAATACAAGGTAAAAGAATTAAATCCTTGCTCAGATGAATTATATTTTCAGGTGTTTCTGTAAAAAAGGTCGAATAACAAAAGAAGTAACAATAGCAGCAATTACTTCTGAGAAAATCGTCACTCCTGGCAAAAGCCGAACACATCCGAAGAAGCTTGTTTTAGATGAATTCTACTAATCGGTTATACGTAAAAAATACGAATGAAATATTTACAAAAAAAAAATGTTTTATTTTACTAAAACCTGGCAGGGAGATTTTTATTTTGCTGCTATAATTATTTTTGTCATTATTATCATACTGAGTCTTTATCAATCCACTACTGACCATAGGCCCTATAATTATTTAATTTTTTTATTGTATTAGACTTGGTGGAAAATCATTACACTATAAATTGGCAACATTGAGTTATGAGACCGCAGCGCCGCGTCTATCGGACTTCTAAAGTGGCGATGACTCTAAAGCCCCAGACTTAAATGTATTTTTCATAGTATATTCCACACACACTATGAACTAACTTATTTAAAAGAGTTTGAGTTTGTATATGATTAATATTGTTTTCAGTTCAAATTACTATTACCAGCGCATCTCTATTAAACGATACTAACACTTTCTGGTACTTATTTCTTTTAATCACCTTTTTTCTTCTTAAAGGAAGAAAGAGAAGACAATTGTTATAGATTCTTTAACGAAAGAAAGTAATGTGTTTTTTTTAAATTAATTTCAGATACAGTGATACGGATGCAGACCCACATAACGCCGCTAGAGGATTCTTCTATTCCCACATTGGCTGGTTGTTTGTGAAAAAACATCCGGAAGTTAAGAGAAGAGGGAAGTTTACCGACATGTCTGATATATACGCTAACCCGGTGCTGATGTTTCAAAATAAGTAAGTTTATACGTCCTTTTTGATTTCTTGAAACTCTTAAAAAGGAAGATAAATATTTGTAGAGAAAAATAATAGAACTCAGCAATCAATATAACCATCATAGGTGTCTTGAGATTAAAAATTCATATATATTTTTGATATAGCTACTCTAAGTCCTTATTTTCAATGAAAATAAAGACGATTAGAGGAACTTCATCTATTCTCGACAGACCACGAATTTACCCGATAATCAAAAAGACGTAACAGAGTGAATACATACTTTGTGAAATGGTCTGTGTGAAATTCCGTATTCCTTTATTTTCAGATACTTAATACCTTTCAACGGGACCATATGCTTTCTGTTGCCCACAATCATGCCAGTGTACTTCTGGGGCGAATCCCTGAACACCGCGTGGCACGTCGCCATATTGCGATTCCTTCTCAACCTCCATATGACATTTCTAATCAACAGCGCCGCGCACATGTATGGCAACAAGCCGTACGACTTGAAAATAAACCCCACTCAAAACCGGCTGGTGTCACTTGTAACGTGCGGAGAGGGGTTCCATAATTATCACCACGTGTTCCCGTGGGACTACAGAGCCGCAGAACTGGGGAACAGCTGGTTGAATGCCACCACCTTGTTCATTGAATTTTTCGCGTGGCTAGGGTGGGCGTATGACGTGAAAACGGTTCCTGACGAAGTCATCCGTTCCAGGGCAGAGAGAACAGGAGATGGATCGTACGGCGACTTAAATGAACAAATCAAAATAAACTAAAATAATTAATAAAATAAATGTATACAATAAGATTTTAATGTTTTCACCAGTTCTCACATGCATGATTTGCATCCTTATTAATATTATAAATCTGAAAGTAGGGATGTTTGAAAGAAAGAAAAAGATTTTTATTATTCACAACAACATAATAATAATATACAGCTTACGGTATTAATAATGTGAACAATACAGGCAGCCACTCAGCATTTGTCACACCATTACAGCAACGTCGTTCGTTTACGGCGAGGAAAACATCGTGAGGAAACCTGCATGCCCAATGGGATTGAAAGTCTTTGAAGGTGTGTGTAGTTCACCATCCCGCATTGGGCCAGGGCATAGGTGAACTATGGCCCAATACCCTCCTCGCCCGAGGAGGAGGACCTTTCGAGGAGTAGCATCGTGCCCAGCTGTGGGACATACCTATATGATATTTTGATACTTTACCTTTTTAATTTACTACACATACCCAACCATGACCCGGTGCAGACATATTATGTACCTATTCATTATACAAATTGTCTACACTTGGCGGGATTTGAATTGTGGAATTTTATATTTCAAGTAGCCTGGCCACTCAAACCGGTCTTCAATTATACAATTGTAAATTATCTAATCAAAATAGGAAAAAAATATAATTTAAGCAGTGCCCACAGCTTTATAATATTCCCAAAGTGGGCAAACTGTTGTTAAGTCTCACGGAGTGAAAAAAGAAACGTGGAGGAATATTTGATGGCATTTAAGGTAGTATAGATTGATTGGTAAGATAAACAGTTTAGAGGGCAATATATTCACAAAATAATATAACATAAAGTTTATTCGGAATATTCAAACGAAACTTAGGCCACTATAAAAATATTATGGATGCAAAAAAAAAACCAATAACAAAGATTCAAGTGATACTGAAATACATTAATGTAGCTCGACTAAATCGCGTTTACGTAGTCGCTCGCGTCGCGTATGCAACTAAAATAAATACACAAACTTCAAGTCAATATAACTACATCATCATCTTTGTGGACCTTTATAGGTTCACTGCTGGACCGGCTATTGCGCGGAAATTGTCTTCCCTTCTGGTAAATGCCCAACCAACACTTGTCTATCTCAATGCGCATTCCACTCTTGAACGTTAGCGGCCCATCGGCTATAACTAGTACCACCGGTTACTTTCGTTCTCTGGTAGAGGCCTTGTATTAATATAGTACTTGTATATTATTACATTTAATTTTTATGACAGTACCTACATAATCAAAAATTTTGAATGTTAAACATTAGGTAGTCTAAACTAATTTAGCAAACTTTTATATTATACTAGAGCCTTGTTCATAATTTGTCTGGTAAAAGCAGTTTAAGTAAATCTTTAGTTTGATCTACTTCATTCATTTCGCCTATCTCTGGTGGATAATCCATCATTGTACCTACGAGAAAAAAGCAAAATGATTTCAATTGTTATATTGTTAGATTTTAGCAGCGCATTTAACACGGTGGACTACGATGTCTTGCTTGCCATTTTAAGATCGATTGGCATGTCTCACTCGGCGGTGTCTTGGTTTGAGTATTGAGTCATACCTCGGTGGAAGAAAACAACATATTTATACTTCTGAGTACAGCTCTAACTGGTGCGAACTTACTTCTGGTGTTCCTCAAGGGGGTGTTTGTCGGTTTTTGTCAAGGGGGTGTTATAGTTCTAAAAACTTGGGCTTGTACATGGACTCAGACTTGTCTTTGTACTCTTTACATGTTCTGAAGAGGTTGCAAAATGTTCTCCCTATCCCAACTAAAATTCTTTTAGCACAATCTCTTTTACTTCCTCTTCTTGATTATGCAGATGCCTGTTACTTGGATGTGACGGAGGAGCTTCTTAATAAACTAGAACGTCTCCAGAATTTGTGCATACTTTTATTTACGGTCTGCGCAAATTTGATCACATATCCGAATTTCGTAATAAATTACAATGGCTTCCCATCCGCCTCCGTCGGAACTCTCACATTCTGACGACACTGTACAAAATTCTTACCACGAGTTCTCCACCCTATCTCTTCGAACGCTTTAATTATACCCCTCCGAGTGAAAGGCCTGTAAGATCCTGCACCGTTAAAAATCCCTAGTAATACCCTACCACAACACGTCCTCCTACGCATACTCCTATTCTGTTCGTGCTGCTCAGCTGTGGAATGCCCTTCCCGAAAATATACAGCAAAGTCCATCAGTATCCACATTTAAATCGAGATTAAAGAGCTATTATGTGTCATCTTTATAGTTTGATCATAATATGTACTATATAATATTATACATAATATTATATTATAATATGTATAAGTATATTATATTTTAGTATATATATATATGTGTGTGTGTGTGTGTGTGAGTGTATATGTATGTATGTGTGTATATATTATTATAAATATATTTAGTTGTTAGAACTTTCATGTTTTCTTATAAAATTTTCTTTTTTTTCACATTCTTTTGTACTATGTCCGCTTTAGACTCTCTTCACGCACTCTTTATGGTTTGCTGGTAGAGATCTCTCATAGAGATAAGCACACCTATGTATCACACGCTTATATGATATTAGTTGTATTAAATTGTATGTACATGAAGAATAAATAAATAAAATAAATAAAGAATTGATATTAATGTCATCTTACAAGTTTGAAATAACTTACAAAAAACTCTCCTCTCGTAACTAAATTTTAGTTTTGCATTACGCGTTTTGTCGATAAATCATTCCAGCGACTAAGTCGTATAAAATCGCTCGCGTCATATGAATTCGTATCTTCTTCAGTTTAAAGTAATTTACGTTGAAACGATGCTTCGTAAATCTTGTACAGTATAAACACGATCATTGTTCCCACAAGTAGCATTGTCCACTTTTTGTATTTAATGTAAGTAATTTTACGTTGGTCTTTTCTTAACGTGTTAGTGAGTTAGTGCCTTGTTCTCAATAATTGAGTTTTGGTTTGCTAATGTGATTGAGTGGGTAAGTCTTAATACCTGAGGTTACTTTACTATATATTGTGATAAGAAATTACAAGGGCTACTACCATATTTTCTAAAGAGTATTTATTCATGGTCTGTATGAATTTAAGTGATATTTTAGTCAGTACATTAAAGAAAGTTATAGTTAGAAAAACTAAAATGTGGTATTGGCAAAGGGAACATAAATGAAAAAAATGGAATAGAATTGAATGGATTAACAAAAAAAAATACTTATTGAAAAAAATTGATTGATATTTATTGTTCAAAAAATTTAGAAATAGTGAGGGATTAAAAACCATAATATATTGTGTTATGTAGGTAATTTGTACGCCATATGCCTTCCTTGGATGTGCTATTCTGATTAGCCTGATAAGAATATCCTGATCTGGAACAAACTTGTAAAATATTGTATTGTTATCGGTCCTTGATAGCAAAGTTTCAATTTGATCTGACGTCTTAAAGTGGAAAAAATAACGTTTTATTATTCTGTTTCATGGACACTTACATAGATACATACATACATACAGTGAAGTAAATATACATGTTATCTCGGGTGAGCCAGTTGCCCACCCACTGCTCCGATTTCGCTCTAAGGCCCTTGGGTCACAGTATATCACATTTCGAAAAAAAAGTAAGTAAGTAAGGTAAGTAGTAATAAGTGTGATAATTTAGGTCTTAATCCGATATCAAAAAAATAATAATAATTAAATAGCCTATAATTGCATTTACAAATATCCGATCTATGTTCTTGTAACAGAAATTGCCTTGGAATGTTTACGTGAAGACCTTTACGCGCAATTTATTCAAGTCGATAGAATAGTTCCAATTTTTTTTACTAGTCTATGCTGATTCACTGCTGGGTAGAAGCCTTCACCAAGCTCTTCCGCAGCCAGTAAGCCTGGTATGTGTCAAAGTATTTTTTTAAAATTAATATAAATAGGTATAAGCCAAATATATCGAGCATCATTTCTGTAACTATAGACGAAAACTAAAGCAAAAATGATGGAACATATTTTATATATCGAAAAAATAATGGTCTAGCCCTGAAATTTAATAAGGTGTCTAATTTCCGTCCAACTACACCACTAGTTTGTTGACCATATTTCGGTAAGGAGCTTACCGTTTATCGGAACTCTATTAATAATCTCCACTATTTAGACCACAGTGCTGATAATTCTTAAATCAGAAAATTTATTGTAAGTTGAAATCCGTTGGGAAAGGTAGAAAATATAATAATAATGAATGAAAAATAATTTACGGGCGATCTGAGAAAATCCTTAAAAACGAGTACGACATGAGATAGAATAAGGCCCAGACCGCCCTAGACCCGATGAAATTATATGCGTAGAGGCCTATTTATTGGTATTTTATGACCAGACATACCTGACTGCCCTTCGGAAAATTTCAGCCCATTAAAACGTATATCGGAAGGGAGGGTTGGAGTGTCTGGGCCTTATTCTCTTTCGCTTGTAGTGGTTTTTAAGGATTTTCGGAGAAAAATTATTAAAGTAATGTATATTTTTTACACTATCAGGACGTAAATATTAGAAAGATTAGAAACATTTTTAAAAAAGCAGACATTGTGATGTGAGATATTTCGATGAAAATAAGGTTGCCTTTTCGATATTAAGTGGAAAAAGAGATAATTGAAAAAAAAATAGCAGTGGATTTGGGACATAAAAAGGTAAGTTTTTACCAGATGGCATGAGTGATTTTTTTTGTAAAAGTTATAAAAATAAAAAAATAATGGTTATTTGAATTTTTCACATAAATTTTGAGTTTATGTGAAAAAAATGCAAATTCAAAAGTTACAGATTTTTTATTACCTACAACTTTGTCATTTAACTATTTTTCCGTAGCGCTAATGTAGATTTGCTTAAAATCTAGTTAATCCGTTTCTTTACTCTTAGCCCCCACTTTCCCGACCTAAGATCGCCAGTAAATTATTTTGTCTTTCATTTTTGTTTAATTCTCTTCCTTTTCCAATGAGTTTTATTGTACCTACTATAATTTTGTTTCCCTTTTTACCACAATGCCTTCGGTACTGGTCTAATATCACAGTATATTAAGCTTAAAAAATACAGTCATTTATTGGACTGTAGTAAGTAATACAAAAATGTTCACATAGTGTAACACTATGGCCGCTTTAAAGACAATTAATAAATTATGTGAAAAATTGGTTGGAAGGAGCGTATTCCTCCAACCAGCACATTCTCCATGCCTTTCTTTCTGCTTTTTTTAAATCTTGAGGGGTCTAAGGGGGCTAAGCCCAGGTGAACCTATGGATGTTAAGTAAATATTTTTGCAATACCGTTACAAACGTCCTAATATATTAAAGATGTATCACGGAACCCTCCTTATTATTTACTGCATATATAATATACATAATTTAATCATGATGCCTAAAGAAGTAGTTTTTGTTCTTATAATAATTCTTCCCTCCGTCGTGTAAAAAATGTTTTTACATACAAAACATGTTATAATTAAGTGGTCGTAACTGAAAAATATACGCTAATAACACTCGAATCAGTGATGAAATAATAATATGAATCTGTATTCATGTTATAATTTCGTCGTCTTTCGTCTGTACTTGCGTGAAATATAATTAAAACTTATATACATAAAATATACAGCATGTCATTAAATTTACATACGGAAAATTGCTCTAGACCCAAGGGTAGCTGGGTAGGTATATTATGGGTACATTATACCCCTACGTACATTAACTGCACTGGTTAACGAACCACATCATCGCATGCCTCAATGGACCCAACAGTGGGGCTGAAGTCACAAGATCTGTGTTACTCGATATAGATAAAGACTAAGGCATTCGATAAAGTCTGTCACACATATGGGTTTAATCTACAAGCTCTATGAACCTGTTATGCGTACTAGAAAAATTGCGCTTATCATACGTAAATCTTAACGAAAGACAGCTTTAAGTATATATAATATGTAGATATAAGGGCGGGTGTATACAAGGGTTCGGTTTTGGAACCCCGGCACTTTACATTGTACACTGACAACATCCTCAAAACTAACCAAAACTAGCGTTTATATAGGTCTGACTGCCAAAGTCCACAATTCACGGTTCCACGATTGATCGCAACGAGAACTTAGCCACCAGCCTTCTTTAGGAAGGCAGCAACTCACTAGGTGTCTAGTTTGTGAAATAGCAGATCTTTGCCAACCCCAATGTAAGTGGGCTAATTAATTTTCGAAAGTCGGAGGAAAAAATCCCTCACACAGATCCTTTACAAACAAAGCTCATATCTACGGAAACAAGGTGCTTTCAATAAAAGAAAAGTACCTCGGTGTTACTCTTCATAGTAGGATAAACAGTACAATCATCAGTACACTCACTACTTTAGCTAACCAAAACCACTCAGGACCAGCACATGGGCAATCAATTATACGTTTTTAGCTAGATTTTAAAGGTTTAGCTCTTGATGAAGTTGGATTTATAAAGGTCACTAAAAACCCATCTTTTGTAAAGATGGCACCGTTCCTTAAAAAGGAGGAAATTCATGAGACGGAGGAGATTCATGACACGGAGGATGGTCTGGAAAAGCTGGTGGCGCCACAGGCCGCGCCGCGCAAGTACGAGCTGATCTATATGAACCTGCTCACCTTCGGCTATGGACACCTGGCCGCGCTCTACGGCCTCTACCTGGCCTGCACCACCGCCAGGTGGTACACCATCATATTTTGTACGTTTACATCATTGATATTATGAATATGATTTCATTAGTTTGTTTATTAAACAAATTATTAGTTTTATTAAACAAATGGTACTACCAAAGAAGCTAAAAGGCCATCAGGCCAACATTATAGTACCATTTGAAAGAAATAGTCTACATATTGACAGGAAAATTTGCATCACAGGCCCTCTGTGATGCAACTTTTCATTTCGAGTGTATCACAATAGATTCCAGTGTAAAATTCTATATCTTCTATAATTTAACATTGTTATAGCACGTTTTACATTACACATAACAAAACATTGAATACAAAATATGTAAGCCCACGTGGACGAATTCATTACTTAACATGAAGAACATTTGTAGGAAATCTCTAGTTGGAATGACCTGTAAAATCCATCAAGTCGCGTAGATCTACGTCCTTGAAGGTTAAAATCATATTAATCATTAAGATAATAATGATACATGCTTTAAATTTCGTAAACTTATTAGCGAATGGAAGTACCTATCGTTACTCAAAATCAAATATTCCCGTTTGTTTACAGGTCAGTTCCTAAACATCTTAGCGGCGATAGGAGTGACAGCCGGAGCCCACAGACTGTGGACTCACAGGGCGTACAAGGCCAAAATGCCATTACAAATACTACTCATAGTGATGAACAGCCTGGCCTTCCAAAACTCTGCTATCAACTGGATACGAGATCACCGAATACATCACAGGTATGATTGACAGTGTGGATAAATTGTTTGAGTTCGAGTCCGCTTGTTTTCTTTTTCGTAGGCTTCTGTGAGTATCATGCTTCAGAAAGAAGCGAAGACATTTGTTGTGTCTACCACTAGTATGTTAAATATGAAATAATCTTATTTTGCTTGACACTAGACCTGCGCGGCGTGTGTTTCGGCATAGTGTGGGTGGAATTCTACTGAATGTGGAAGTTCTGGGATCAGGGGTTTCTCAGGAGCCAAAGTTGAATAACGAGATTAGAACTTTTTTATAAGCAGTATATCAAAATCGCTTTTTGCAAGCTCATTAACCTACAAACTTACTGTAAAATATTTCGCGATAACAACATTAATAGAATAGCAATAAAAGAGTAGATAATCGTTTGCTTCCCACGTAATTAGATGACAATATAGCTTAAAATACAGTACAAATAAAAAACTATAGAGTTGTATTAAACAAGTACTTTTGGAAAGAACAATTCTCATGGTTGTGCAATAAAAATAAAATACCAAAATCATGATATTATATAGATATAACCTCTGGATCTAGTGAACCGATTTTGAATATTCTTTTACTAATAGAAGACTACGTTATTTGTGAGTTTATATAGGCTATAATTTATATAAATACCAACGTATTCGTATCCCCACGGGAGTTTAAATGTGATGTGGGTGAAACCGCAGGGCACTGCTAAAAAAAAACAGATATATGTCCCACTACTAGACGCGGGCTTTTTCCTTAAAATCAGGTGAACTTCACACTAAAAAAAGACATTAAATTATATATTACACAAAGTAACGCCCGATTCTATTAACTATGAACTTCACACATCTTCAGAGACTTTTAATCTCATCAGGCATGCACATTTCCCTACGATGTTTTCCTTCACCGGTGAGCGAGCGATGGTCTCGTGTTTAGCATGCTTTTAGAAATTTAGAAAAGCCTATTTCTATGCACCACAGGGGTCAGGATCGAACCCGGATAGCTAAAAAGGCCTACCCCATACCCATTGGACCACCATCGAGGGACGTTGTTATTTGTCTATAAAATAAAACGTTTGCTGACTGACAATAAAGGATAAACAATGTAAAATACATAGTTTCGTGCTTTTGTTAATAATGAGTTTTAAAATAAGAATTCTAAGTATTGAACAACAATAATAACGGGTAGAGAAACATATTTCATAATATTAATAAATGTCATTTATTTAGCTTACAGTATATTTATAACGTTCGAAACAGGTGCAGCTTTAAATGCATGTTACCTTTTAATTATTATTATACTAGTTCACATCATAAAATTATTTAGGGTAGGCTACAGAGATTATGAGATACATAATCTACATCGCCATAAACGTGTTCACCTAGGATTAGCTATTCATGTTAGACCTTGATGAAAAAATGGACGCCCTCCGCTTGTGGAGGCAAATCTTCGTGCAAGTAAATACTTTAACTTTTCTCAAACTCAATCTCAATAGAATTATAGAGATTTAGCCATTTAGTCATTTAGCAAACAATAGACTCAAAAAAAAATCTATTAAAAAAGGTCGACTGCTAACGTTTTTATTTTTATTGCAGATACAGTGATACCGATGCAGATCCACACAACGCTACCAGGGGTTTCTTCTACTCTCACATCGGCTGGCTGCTCGTCAAGAAGCATCCAGAAGTGAAAAGAAGAGGAAAGTTCATCGACATGTCCGATATATACGCTAACCCGGTGCTCAGGTTTCAGAAAAAGTAAGATGTTGTTCACGATTCATTTCATTTTAAATGTTGTCTTTCGACAACGTATAAACGTATTAGTAAGTATATAAGTTACAAATTATGCAAGTCGTTACAATTACTGAGAACACTTCCAAATTCATTAATGTTTTAAAAATGTCCTCAGATTAAGATAGGCAACGCTCATTTCATTTCATCAGCATCATCATCATCATCATCATCATCTCACCCTATAGCGGTCCACTGCTGGACATAGGCCTCCCCAATGGTTCTCCAGCGGATCGGTCCAATGCCATCTGCATCCAACGAGACCCAGCGGTTTTCACTAGATCGTCAGTCCATCTGGTAGGTCTGGTAGCCGTCCCACGCTACCCTCGGTAGTACGTGGTCTCCACTCCAGAATCTTTTTGCCTCATCGGCCGTCCGATCTTCAATAAATAATTATTTGCTTAAATGTTATTTTATTTTCAGATACGCAATACCTTTCATCGGGACCATATGCTTTCTATTGCCAACAATCATACCCATGTACTTTTGGGGCGAATCCCTGAACACCGCGTGGCACGTCGCCATGCTGAGGTATTTGCTCAACCTCCACGTAACGTTCTTGGTGAACAGCGCCGCGCATATATGGGGCAACAAGCCCTACGACAAGACCATCAAACCCGTCCAGAACTTGTGGGTGTCGTTCGTTGCACTTGGAGAAGGGTTCCACAACTACCACCACGTCTACCCATGGGACTACAGGACCGCGGAGTTGGGGAACAATTGGTTGAACTTCAGTACGCTGTTCATCGACTTCTTTGCGTGGTTAGGGTGGGCGTACGATCTGAGGACCGTACCGGATGACGTCATCCGCTGCAGGGCAGAAAGGACGGGAGACGGATCAAACAGCTGGGGATTCAAATCCGACGAGAAGGAAAAAGTTAAATAGTCGTTAATTTATTAAAGTTTTATGGTTAATAAATATTTGTTTTTCCAACATTTATAAGTCTTGTATCGAATTAGATCCCATTTTTTGTTCGCATCTACTAATTTACTTCTTCACATTATTACAAACGAAAGTTTGTTAGCTTGTGCGTTACTTTTGTTCTTATTATTTGCTAACCAGACATCTGAACATATTTTCAAAAGTTACAAAACCGGGGTGTAACTGGTTTAGATTCAATTCATGGTTGTTTCTATATCAATCGTTTACATCAAATTATGATAAAGTACGTTTCAACATTACTTACGAATTTAACAGCTGTATCTTTACACGTGCTGTTAGTGAACCTTTCGTATTAAAATCTGGTAAGTCAGCCACACAATCGTACATCAAGGAGCTGTATTTTAAGCAGAATACAGTCACCGCAATTTAAATTACATATATTATTTTTATACATTTATGTTATGTTTTCTAATTATTTTTTTAACACTTTGAATATTAAAAAGAATATGACTTAAATTATACAAAAGATCTAATAAATCACCCGTATTCATCAGAAGTGGGTAAAGTATTACTTATTTATCGGCGGGAGGATTGTGCTGTGCCGCACTCCTGGCTGTTTGGGTACCACCACCTATCTTGTGTTACAAACCACTGGCAACGCCAGCCGGGTGTGACTGCAGTGACGCCTAACGAATGAGCTATTAATGAACGTTAGTAATAATTAAAGTAGTTAACCTCTTATTGATAAATGTTAAAGTGTTGCCTATAAAATGGTACGGATTCGTTTGTATTGTAGTTCAGTTCGCATTTGGCCGTTTTTTTTTAATGCGGTGTACATACATTTAGATGTACCGCGAGTCCTGGTTGCGGCTGTATATCTGTCAGAGGCTGGTTAGATATGAGTGTATGACTCACCGTCAGCTGGCGCGACGTCGGTGTGCGGGTCGGCGCGGCAATCTGCGCCGCACGCGAGCAGCAGGCGGCAGGCTGCGGCAGAGTCGCGCCGCGCCGCCAGCGACAGCGCGCTCTCGCCGCGCCCGTCGCACGCGTTCACTTTCGCGCCTGTCCGTACGACAGCGTCAGTTATAAACTTCGAAATCATACATGAATACGCAACCTTATATGTCGTACTAGTGAAACTTAAAGTTTGAGCTTCCTAGCCTCACCTATAGATGAAGTTATAAAAGACGTCGGTCTACTAGCATGGGTTATAAAAAATTGCACTACTAAGCCCGGATCTTCAGTTCGAAATAAAGCGAGGGATATATCGCCTATGCTCTTCTCCATTGCGCGTTGTCGAATTCCACAAACTATCAAAGAATCCTCCTCATCAAGCATGCAGGTTTCATCGCGATGTTTTGCTTTATTGGCGATCCAGCTATGTTACCATGGTTGTAATTGCACTTGGAACGTTAGAAAACTCTCATTACACATACATTTTCTTTATTATTACTTTTTTCATATTATTTATAACGACCTAAAATTAATCCTCACCAGAAATGATACTAAAACTTTGCTATAGTAATATAACTAGCTGTTACCCGCAGCTTCGCCCGCGTGAACTTAGATCTGCCGTTCGAATCACGGCAACACGATTTATTTTCTTGCGTATTATTTTGATTTTGTCATATCTTCTAAACTATTCATTTAATTTCCATGATGTAAAGGGGAAAAATAATCATCATGAAGTGCTTAAGCCAATTAACTGATTAAAAATGATAAGGATTCATACCGTATCTGTGTAAATAACTTTCAAATTATCACGTTATAATTGCCCATTTTTTTAAAGTAATAAATGGATATAGTATGATATCCTTAAGAGATAGACATATGCCATCGCGGACTTTTTTATAGACCTATTTAAGATACACAATTCCACCATACAGTATTTTGTTATATCTCAAAGGGTTTAGGCTGCGTTTTCGTTGAAAACTCCCAGACGGCCTATTTTTTCCGACTCCTCCAACAATTATTGTTATATCTTAGCCAATGTATATAAAAACTTAATAAATTATATACATAAACCTTCCTCTTGAATTGTCCTATCCATTAAAAAAAACCGCATCAAAATCCGTTGCGTAGTTTTAAAGGTTTAAGCGTACAAAGGGATATAGGGACAGAAAAAGCGACTTTGTTTTATAATATGTAGTGATATAAGCTTGCTGAAATATTAGAGTATGTTTATTTCGATACTAACCGTGCCTGAGCAGCAGGTCCATGGCGTCGAGGTGCGAGTGCTCGGTGGCCACGTGCAGCGGCGTCTGCCCCTCCTTGTTCTTCTCGTTCACGCGCGCGCCCTTCTTTATTAGAATCTCCATTACCTGCAAACGAATTTTTATTTATAATAATACTGGCGGACCTGTTTACTACTACACGTGTTTGTAAGAATTGTGCATCTAAATCGTCAATCTACTTAAACAGACAAAAAAAATCATCAAAATGGTTGCAGCCGTTGGGAGTTTAGTGACATACAAACGCACAAAGAATGAAACTATTTTATAAGTAGTAAATTATTTGGTTGTTTGAAAGCGTTACGGCATGCCGATTGTCGCTGGGGTGATCCTGTTGTGTGTCTATGTGGGACTATCTGGGACTCACACTGTCCAAGTGTGAGTCCCACATACGGTTAGAAACCACACAGGTATCTGGATACATCCATGATGTTATCCTTGAGTTAAAAAAAGTGTGATGACTGAGCAGCGGCTGATAATAATTAGGTTAGCACGGAAAGTTAAAGTTTCCTACAAACGTTTCGGTGTACCTGGCGGGTGTCTAAGCGTGTTGGTAATTAGTTACTTTTGCCAATCTTTTATATAAAAGGCCTTGCCCGATGGATACACCCACTGCAGATGCTATTAATCTTTTGTTTATCTGTCCTGCCATTGACCACAGCGATATCGGTGGAGGATGGTTGGTGTCGGGTGGTGGGACTCACCTGTTTTCTCTTGGGGTAGAGGCTGGCGGCGGCGCAGTGCAGCGGGCGCTCTCCGGTGCCCAGATGTGGGAAGTTGGCCAGCTCCGTCACGCGCTCCGGTGGCGCCGGCGACGTGCATGCCACGGACAAATCCTGTGTGCAAATTATTTGTATAATGAATGAAGATTTATAAGATCTCAGATAACTAATCTAATCGTCTTTGTGTAGATTTTCGCGCATTAAATATTAAAACTTTGAAACATCGCTCTGCCTCTTTCGCTCATTGATGAACGAATTTCAAATCTTGAGGATATTATGAGACTTTCTTGGCATAATTATTTAATTTTAAAATTAGCTAAATGTTTTTGTTTTTTTTTAGCTGGCTTAACCTTATATGGGTGTATAAGTAGCTTCTTTTGATAAAGAATAAAAAAGTATTTATTCTTTATCAAAAGAAACGAAATCGCAAGGTTGTCATTGATTATATTTTTTTAAATATGATATGCGACATAAAACTGCCTTTGTAACCCCTGACGGACAGTTCGAGTATAACCGCATGCCTTTTGGTCTTGTTAATGCGCCTTCTGTTTTCTAGAGGACCATAAACAAAATTCTATTAGAAGCCAAAATTAAATACGCTATCGTATATATCGATGACATTTTGATACCATCTAAAAATGTCAGTGAGGAGTTAATAAGGCTAGAAGAGGTTCTCCAGTTGCTTAAAGAGGGTGGTCTTACTCTCAAACTTAGTAAATGTAACTTTTTCAAACAAAACATCGATTTCCTAGGTTTCGAAGTAAGCGCTCAAGGTATTCGCCCAGGTTCTAGAAAAACCGACGCTGTTTCAAAATTTTCCACACCGAGAAATCAACACGAACTTAGGCAATGCCTTGGGCTCTCGGGGTTTTTCCGTCGATTTATAAAAGGCTACGCGATAATCGTTTCTACTTTAACTGATCTGTTGAAAAAGGATGTTCACTGGGCTTGGGGTAAAAGTCAGGAAAAAGCGTTTAATGATGTTAAGAATTTATTGACTGAGCGCCCTGTACTAGCTCTATACAACCCTCTTGCTGAGACCCAAGTGCATACTGGCGCTAGCAAGGTCTGGCCGGTATCCTTCTTCAAAGCAATCCCAATGATATTTTTCAGCCGGTATCATACTTTAGTCGTAAAACAACTCCTGATGAACGCAAGTTACACTCCTACGAGCTCGAAACACTCGCAGTTATACCTCACTAAATCGTTTTCGGGTTTATTTGATCGGGGTATCATTTAAGGTTCTCGCCGACTGCAACGCCTTAAGGTTTACACTAAGCGCGATATTATTCCGCGTATAGCACGTTGGTGGGTCCAACTACAAGAATACGATTGTTCCATAGAGTATCGCCCGGGATCGAAAATGGGTCATGTCGATGCTTTAAGTCGAAAACCAGTCGATGATCCGGAGCCTGAATCACATCACATTTTAGACGTATTACCAGTGCGGAAAGATAATGTTGAAAATGACTGGATCACCACCGTGCAATGTGCGGAAGAAGAAGTTCGAAGAATCAAGGATACATTAAGTAATCCAGATTCTGAACAAACAGTCGAGGTGTGTAAAAATTATAAGCTTAAAAATGGAAGAGTGTATCGCATCGTTGGTGAGGATCTTAAATGGTTGGTCCCTAAAGGTGTTCGTTGGCAGGTGGTAAAACGAAATCACGATGCTGTAGGCCATTGCGGTTTTGAGAAAACCCTTCAGCGTATACAAAAACTTTACTGGTTTTCGAAAATGCGTCGTTTTATTAAAAAGTACGTGTCTTCATGCTTAGAGTGTGCGCATCATAAATTACCTGGTGGAAAACGGGAAGGCGAACTTCACCCAATAGAAAAAATAAATGTTCCGTTTCATACAGTTCATGCGGATCACCTTGGCCCTTTTATTAAAAGCAAGAAAGGGAATTGTTACCTTTTAGTATTGGTTGATGGTTTTATAAATTTAACTCCCGTCAATAATACAAAATCAGCCTCAACTATTAAGGTCTTAAAATACCACATAAGTTACTTTGGTGTCCCTACCAGGCTTATTTCAGATAAGGGCTCTAGCTTCACTAGTAAAACTTTGAAGGAGTTTATAACAGCATATGGAATTAGGCATGTGCAAAACGCTGCTGCTACACCTCGAGCTAACGGCCAGGTGGAAAGATTTAATAGAACGATCCTTGACGCACTTTCCACTTCTGCTCACGGTGATGATGAGAAAAACTGGGATAATCATATCCCTGATATTCAAGTAGGACTTAATACGACAATACATAAAACTACTAAGAAAAGCCCATCCGAATTAGTATTTGGCTTTAACGTTACAACTCGGTCGCAAGGTATTCTTCATTCTATTATTAACGATACAATGAATTCACTAGAACCAGAAAACCTGGTAGAAGTTAGGAACGAAGCTAGTGATAACATAAAAAACAACAAGCAAAGGACATTGAAAAATATAATAAAAATAGAAAACCCAGTAAAAACTACAATGTAGGAGATTTAGTTAGAGTTGAAAGGCAGGTACCCCACGACGGTAAATCTCAAAAACTCGTTAATAAATATCAGGGTCCTTATCGTATAATGAAAGTACTCCCAAATGACAGATTCCTCATTGAGGGGACTCCTTTAACCCGTAAGCAAGGACGCCGATACGAGAATGTAGTAGCTATAGATAAATTACAGCCTTGGCTTAATGTTGACAGAAACTTAGATTCTTCTGATAACGAGAGTCTTTGTAGTGAACATGATCAAGATGATGACTTATGTTAAAAACGTAGATTATTAGTATTACATATTAATTCTTTTTTTTTTGTTTCCTATTATATTATACAAATACCGATTAACAAGTAGGTATTGTAATATTGTTATTCTTGTTAATTTCTTTTTCTCTATGTAAATGAAGCCGAGGGGTCTCGCTTCTAACAGGATGGCCGAGCTGTAAGCAATTTTATAAAACACTTAAATGTCCGTAAAAAGATTATATTAAATTTATGTTAAAAACAATGCCTCAAATATTGATTTGTAATTGGCTATTCAATTTATTGAACCTTATGGTCATGAGCACGAAAAGATCATCGTACTCATTACCAAACATCCGGTTTATTCATTTTTTATTTTTATAAACCGGATGTATGCGCTTTTGGCAGGAAGGTAGTGTGGCAGGCACGCTAGGAAGGGCTTGGCGAGAGCGCTAAAAACCATTCTGATGGAAGCAGCAACCTGAGGCGGATTCTTAATTACGATAGTATAATATTATGTTGTAATAATTTCAAGTCTTTTGTAACGAATTATAAATACATTGGAGAAATACGAAGCAGGCATTTCATTTCTGGAACTTCCCTACATTAGGGATATCATACTATATCCATTTAATACTTTAAAAAAAGGGGCAATTATAACGTGATAGTTTGAAAGTTATTTACACGAATACGGTATGAATTATCATTTTAAATCAGTTAATTGTCTTCTGTACTTCATGAAGATTATTTTTGCCCTTTACATCATGCAAATTAAATGAATACTTTAGGACATATGGCAAAATCAAAATAATGCGCAAGAAAATAAATCGTGTTGCCACGATTCGAACTGGCGGTTGTCTGGTGTCTAAGGCCGTAGTGTATCAAATCTGGTAGACGTAATATTATGATCAACGTATGGTGGAATATATAATGATATGCCTACAGAAAGTCTGCGAAGGGATATATTATATATAAAGACATATAGTTCAAGATAACATACATATTATATACATTTTAATATAAAAACTTAGTAATTATTAAAATAGAAAATGATCATCATCAGACATGATAAATCCGTAAACCTAAGTTCAGGCGGGCGAAGCTGCGGGTAACAGCTAGTATTAATAATAATAATTGGGCAATATACTGGTTAAATTTTATATATTGATGCAAAAAATAAATATTTCGTAGTATGATGGAGCTTAATACAAAAAGAAAACGAACCAGAAAATCAGTGTTAAAAGAACTTTTCTGGCTGGGCTAGCTCTTCCAGAATAGAACCAACGTCGCTTGTTGAAGGAATTCGTACATCTAGGCTCATATTATATGGTAATTGAAGTACCCATAAAAATATATAAGAAACTAATCCATATAAAAACTCAAAAGATCAAAAGATCGAGTGCAGAAATCATTTGCTAAGAAAACTTTGCAAGAAACTAAGAGCACTTACTAAAGATACGCACTGCACGGACACACATTGTCGTTTTTTGTGTCCGCTATATTGTATAGTTTTAAGTAACATTTGCATTATGGAAAGAGCTTAGTCTTAGTCTCACGCTCAGTCTAGTTATAACCGCGAGATTGTGAGAACGCGACCTAATTAAATAACGCACTGCATTTTATATTTTTAATATTTGAATATAATATAATTTTCTGCGCCCTGCGGGGACTATATTAACGTCGTAAATGTTTTTGTGGTTTCGACTTTCATTATCATTTTTCAATTCAATATTACCTATAAATAAATACAGTTTACGAATTATGAATACCGTTAAGTTAAGAAAGTATAACGATATATAAAACAGCTTTTATAAATTATATAAAAGAAGCAAGCTGCGATAATTATTGTCTGCTTTGTTTATTATACCGGATCCACACGTTTGTGGCTTGCCGCAAACTCCAAACCTCCACAAGTCACAAGCATGTGGATGCATCGCAAGCGCTTGCGGCAAATTTTCTTTGGTTTGTGCACAATCAAGACTGCTGCTGCTTTTACAAAATATTTAAATTCATTGTCCAACCCAATTCCTAGTACTTCAAAACAAGATAATATCACGATATTGAAATATACCGTAAACGAACATCAACTGTTGCCTTCAACCTCTACGTCATTGCTAATGGAGTAGTGAGATAAGTACAAACATTTCTCAATCTTATCATAAGATATATTATGACAGGGAAATGCCTTTTAAACACCAGAGATCAATTGAAAGTAGTTTTGAAGAAATATATGTGTATTACTCTACTGGTGACAAAACTAAAAGAATTAACAATGCCATAATGTTCATGATCTGTAGGGACAATCACCTTTTTCATTAGTTGAAAATGAAGGTTTCAAGAATCTTTTTAAAAGTAACGGCACCTCATTATAAGATTCCTAGCAGAACTTCTGTGACGTTGGTTAGATAAAAAGTATGATGCATTATCTACTGTGGAATCTGACTCTGATAATTCAGACAAAATTTGTTTATCATCGGATCTCTGGAGTGATCACCATAAACTGGTCCAGCGAAATTGGAACATGAATAAAACAAATGAAAGTCTTTCTGAAGAGCTATCACTTTATTTGAGGGCTCCAGTTAGTGAATTCAACGAAAACCCACTAGAAGTGTGGGCAGACTACAAAATACAGTTCCCAACATTATACAATGTCGCATTAAAATATTTAACTATGGTAGCAAGTTCTGTTCCTTCTGAAGGACTTTTTTCAAAAGCCGCATAGGTTATTACACAACGGAGAAGCCGATTGCAAGCCAAAAGAATAAATAAAATTATGTTTTTGCAAGGTTTAGATAAAAAATATTGGGACTTATAAATCTTATATTATCGATATATTTGTACGATATATCGCAAAGTATCGATATAATACTACGATATATTATATCGATATTTATTTTCCATGAACATCCCTACTCTAGCAAGGACACCTACCACAGACGGTGCTCGCAGTAATAGCAGTTTCTAAAACTATGGAACTGAATAACTTAGCCGTTATAACGGATATTGTAGCTGAAGCCTCAAGAACCACACACATAGCAGAGGTGTTACAAAAGCCAAAGGGGCAGAAAGACTCAGAAGACATTCAGGGTATAAATGCCATTTCAGCAGAATTAGCCAAAATTAACTTCTGCCTGGTTAACATAGAACGAGACCGGTCAAACATCCGACGGTACGGTAACCGAGCACGACCAAGAAAGAGGACGTGCACCTCGTTCTTGGTCAAGGAGCCGCAATCCAGCATCCTCATTCAATTAAGGAAACTTGTAACTGACTTCAAAATCATGAAGTTACGCAGGTACGGTCGGCCAAGAAAGTGGTGTGCCAGTTTTGATTTAGTTTCCCTGTCATCGAAAATTACAACAAGGTTCGTTAATAAAAGATATTGCTGAAAGAGACAATAATGACGTAAACCTGATTGAACCAGCAGTCAACCGTATTCTGGAGCAATGGGTGGAATTAAAACTCCTGTTTGAAGTTGCTAGGCGCGATAACTACTGCTATATGGCAGAAACACTATACTTCATGTATAATGATCCTGTGAATCATTTGTATTTATTGTATTTAAAACCTATTTTGGAGGAAGTCCAAACTGTGAACAAGCTATTTGAAAGCAACAATATTCACCCAACACAACTTTACAAAGATTTGTGTGCCTTAGTTCAATCTACAAGTCGGCGTATTTTGAACCCAACTGCGAGAGTCGATATTTTTACACAAAATATAGAAAGTTATTTGGATCCGAAACCGTACATGGGATATGCTTTTGAAACAAAATTACGGGAATACAACCTTCAACCTGAAGTGGAAAATAATTTACGTCAACGTTGCCTGAATTTCACACCGAAACTTGTTTCAGAGCTGCGTTCTAGATTACCAATTAATGTTAATATACTTGAGAAAGTATCTTTATTTTCAGTAGAAGAAACTTTAAAAGCAGTCAAGCCTTCTCTAATCGATATTGCCCAAGAATTCCGAGTGGATGTAGCTACAATGGATAGGCTCATGTCTCAATGGAGACACATAGTGCACATTAAATGGGAACGCACATCTTCCACTGTAGAATTCTGGAATGAAGTAATTGATTACAAAGATGCAGCTGGTAATAACCCCTTTTCAGATTTATCTCAGTTAGCAATATCATTATTATCACTACCTCATTCCAACGCAGAAATTGAACGCGTTTTCAGCCAAATGAATATAATCAAAACTAAACTTCGCAACTGTTTGTCGATAAAAACTTTAAATGCCATTCTATACGTCAGATTCGGCCTAAAGAGGGCAGGGAAATGCTGCTATTCTTACACAGTTCCGGATAACGTACTGCGCTCTATAGCTACCAAGGAGAGTTATAGTCTTGAGAATAAGGCTTCCACGTCTACATGCACATCAGCTGCCGAGCCCGCCGATAAAGACGAAGATATTAACATTTTATTTAGTAACATAGTCGATTAAAACGTAGAATAAATCAAAATTTTGTTGATTAATAAACATTTAAAATTAAATGACGTTGTATTTGACATTGAAAAATGTTAGCTTATTTTCTGGTAATATTATAAAGCAATTAGCATAATTTTGGCAAAATATTAACATCAGTTTAGCAAGTTTTAGATTCACCTTGTTGGCAACACTGGTCAGTCGCGAGCGGGCAGCCGCTCATGTAACTAGTGCTTATTGTTGCCGTGTCGCTGCCGTCCATGAAGTACAGTCAGCATGTCAAATCTCAATAAACAGCGCAAAGTTATTCATAGCGAAGTAAATTTTTATTTTATTTTATGTTAGTTGGATAGGCAGTCGTGCCACCTTATGGTAAGTGGTCGACGTCACTCATGAACATAAACTAGTTTACCTGGAACTAGCCCAGGCAACTAATTTATGTGTTGCCTATATAATATGTTAAATCTCGGTGTCAGTAATTACACTGACCTGTCCTGTCCTTCTCTCCGAAACACAGCAAAGCTGTTCCACGGGAGAAACAGGCAAGATGGTGGTACCCATGCAACCGGTAAACATGTTTTGTAGTATGCTAAAATAAAATGATTTTGTGCTAAACATAACATTATGTATTACTCTTTTTTATTTGTAGGGAAGGGCAATTATCGCCAAAGTGTTTCATTTTCTCCAAGAAGAATATCATTTCATGAAGACGAACAATAGTGAAAATTGTGATTTGAGTCCCTTGGCTAATATAACAAGACGTACCGCCGAAGCAACAGGGGTCAGTGAGCGCACAGTAACGACTATTTTGAAAGAAGAAAAACAGATGCCGTCAACTTCCGCCAAGTTTACTTCACCCATGAAAAAACGGCGTAAAAGGGACAGCAAATTTGGTTTTGATAATTTTAACCTTGAAGCGATAAGAACTATAATTCAAAACTATCACATCGAGCACAAAGAAATTCCGACTTTGGCCAAACTCCATTGTGTTTTGAGACAGAGAAATGGCTTTGACGGATGTTTAAGCACGTTACGTTCGTTACTTATAAAAATGGGTTACAAATGGCGAAAAATCGCTAACAATCGTAAAATGTTACATGAAAGGTATGAGATACAATTATAGCGTTTCAATTATGTGAAAAATATTCATCAGTACCGTTTAGAAGGCCGCCCTATTATGAGACGAGACGAGACATATGTATTAACGTCTCACGTTCGACAAAATACCTGGAGCCTCACAACAAAAAATTCAAATAAGAAGGACGTTCCATTCTTTAAAAAAATTAGTACAGGATCTCGATTTGTTATAGTGCATGCAGGTAACAGCTGTGGCTTTATTCCAAATGCCTCATTAGTATATAAAGCAGCATCCACAACCGGGGACTATCACTCAAATATGAATTTTGATAATTATGGCAAATGGCTGCAAGAGAAACTTTTGCCGAATTTGCCAGAAAAATCAGTTATTGTCATGGATAACGCATCATACAATACCCGTAGCAGTATAATACCTACGTTTAATTCCCGTAAGGACAATATGCACAAATGGCTGACAGAAAATGGTATTCCGTTCGATGAATTTTCGCGCAAAATAGAACTATATGACATAATAAAAAGAAATAAAAGCCGTTTTACAACATTCAAAATCGACGAAATAGTAAGAACTAAGGGCTTTGAAATAATAAGGTTGCCACCATATCACCCCGAGCTGAACGCGATCGAGAATATCTGGGGTATTTTGAAAAACGAAATTGTCTCGAAAAATATTGCACAAAATATGACTACGGTACAAAATTTAATACACGAGGGGTTGAACAACATCAATAATACTATCTGGTCTAACACTTGCAAGCATGTAGAAAAGGTCGAAAATGAATACATGAAGTATTTCGATTACGACTTCGAATTTGTTATTAATGTAGGTGAATCCAGCAGCGACAGTGATACTGAAGATAGTGATAGTTTTTATAACGAAAATAATTAAAAGTAATCTATTATTAATGCATTGACTGATATTATTTCTCTTCAATATTTTCCTAAAATAAATTAATTACAAAAAAAAAAAAAAAAATTTTTGCAAGCCGTAAACGCAACCGCGTGCACGCACACATGAACACTTATACAGATACGTCTTTACCACAACCAAGGGTCGGCCGCACTCGTGAATTGCATGAACTATAACAGTAATAATTGTCATTATAATCAGATAAAGACGGTAATAGAAGTTGTCAGATCAATCTGCAAGCGAAACTAATCTTTATCACCTATGAATGTGCAAGCGGCATTCAACCTTAGGGTGGTACACCAATTTCTTGGCCGACCGTACATAGTTTGAGCTATAAAGTTTAGAAAACACGAGACGTACATTTCTGACAGTTAAAACATGGTTAAACTTTGTAGACATATTTTGAATGCATTACACCATTCTTTTGGTAGTCCCTCTGATTATGAGTACGCTATATACCACGAAACTGACAAAACTGACCAAATTATGTGTCGCATGACTGTGCAGGAAAACCAACAGAACTATTTTATTTTAAGCTGCAAATGCTAAAAGTCTCATTCAGACGCTGATAGCAATCTTGCCGAGACATTCAATTCAGTGATTGTCAAATATGTAGGGAGGAAACGAATTAATTACACACTCAAAAATTCATACCAGGAAAGGTATTCTACTTCAGTTATTTTCTTTAATACCAAACGATTAATAAATGCTATCCATAAATTCATATTCGGTAAACCTACTGGCATGTACACAAATTTATACGAGGCACAAAAAGCAAAATTAAAGTTTTATAAAGATCATTTCGAAAAAAAGTCCGTAAAAATATGATCGATCCAGATTATGGACTGAAAGTTTTAAGACCAGATATGACCGACGAAGATTTTCAGGTAACAAAAAATGAAATTCTTAAACAATTTCAACTTTCCGACCAACAAAGGGACGAACTACAGGAAAAAATAATAGACCAAAATTGCAGTCAAGAATGGTTAGAAAACAGAAAAAATAGATTAATTGCGTCTATGTTTGGAAAAATTTGTAAGCGTAAGGAAAACATTAGTTGCGCGCCTTTAGTGAAAGCTATTGTAAAACCGCAAAACTTGTATAATATCCCATAGATTACTTATGGTAGAGATACTTAATAAAAAAGCACCATAGGCCTAATTGTCTCTGCAGGAAAACGTTACAATTGCTCGCTAGGGTATATTCATAAAACACTCCAATATTTAGGAGCCAGTCCCGAACTTGTCTTTGTCGAGCGTCATCACCGCGATGCTCGGCTGTGACGAGTCCTGGGCGGCAATGGCCTCTTTCTGCGAGACAGTAATGTCCCAGAAGGAGGCCGATGAACGGGTGAGAGAGGAAGCCGCTGATGTGGCCTCCCCCCGTAGACGACGAACGGGGGTGCGTCGGAGGCGCTACTTAATGCGCTTCCAGTGACACCCCTGTGCCCGTGTCGGGCTCGGGATGGGAACCCGGGCCCAGCTTAAGACACGACGTCGTGGGGACTGCCAAGTCGTAGCCGGGCAGTCCCCCTATTGTGGAGAATCTGGTCTTGCCGGGACCAGTCTGTCGCTGAGGGTATCCCGTCGCCTGCACAGATCCGGGTCCCTCAAGTATAGCGGCTGAAGGCTCACGTAGCGGTTTTAGTGGGGTAGGGCACCCAAATGCGAGTCCCCACACACGCCAGCGCGCCTACCCAGGCCCTGGTAAGGTCGTAAAGGATTTCCGCTGCGTCATCAAAAAAAAAAAAAAAAAAAAAAAAAAAAAAAAAAAAAAAAAAAAAAAAGGAGCCAGTCCCGATAGTATTTATAAAGATAAAGATGCAACTTTGTCAAATGCAAAAATGGAAGTAAAATGTCCATTTTATGCAAAAATATGCCTGAATAAAGCTGAAGAAGCTATATAAGCAAAAAAAATTGAAATTAGGAAATATATCGCCACGAAAAATTCGTTTGTGATTGACAAAAACCACGATCTTTTCCAAATTATTTTCTTTATTTCGGTATCTCAGCTAGAATTATATCTGTTCACAGCACTACCTTAACGTCTTTAATTGAAAAACTTCACTTGAACGAAAGTTATAAATATTTTTTCTAATAATTGTCAATAATGATTTATACTGTGATAAAACTTATTATAAGGTGGCCGGGGAAGTGACGTTCAAAGAAAAAAAAAATAGATGCCTTATATCAAGGGGTATCCAAATCACCCATTTTTTTGTTTTTTCCGAGTTATGAATCTTTTTCATGTTTTCTACGAGACGATGTGTATTTGGATGCAACACAACAGGTAACATTTATAGAACTTCCCCGTAAAAATCCCATTTTATATAAATTTTCTCCCTAAGCCGCAAAATATAAAATAGGCAGCTTTCTAAATAAACTTTTAACTCAACTCTACTAACCACTTTAGACACAACTCAGTCCAACAAGAGTTTGATCGCTAGGGAGTAAATCACAGTCCTCGCAAGTTATAGTAAAGCTTTCTGCCACTAAACTAATTTTAGAAATTGCTTTATTTCCAGAGATTTTCCTCGTCAAAATAACAACTTCGCCTCAATCACCCATATAAGTGAATATTTATATGGTGCATTTTTCAATTTTTCAGACTCAAAAACAGCATTCCCATCAGTGCGAGTGGAGTTTTATCGAAATAATCGAAAACAGATCCGAAACCTCCGAATCGAAATATGTCGGCAACGGAGAGGAGCAATAAATTTTAAGGAAAGGCTGCAAAACGCTGAAAAATTTTCCAGAAAAACTGCGCTGCAATCAATTACAAACAAAATGTCCTTACCAGCAAAATTTTTCACAGCTATGCAGCCTATGCGGAAAAAAATCAAAAGGACGTCGATTTTTGAATGAAGAAAAAGTATTGGCACTTTCTTTTTATAAAAGAAGCTCAAAGTGCTATGTTCTATTATCAAAGTTGCCATGAGCAAAATCTTTAAAAAATCTTCTCGCCAAAATGGTTATTAAAGAAGGGGTTAATTCTGTCATATTTCATAAATTAGCATCAACTGTAAATGATCTTTCAAATGATAAAAAGTTATGCATTATAACGTTTGATGAAATGTACATTAATCCACAACTTCATTCCAATGAAAAGGAGGATAAAATAAAAGGAATTGACTCGTTCAATAGTCATAAAATTGCTGATCATGTTCTAACTCTTAAGGTAAAAACAATAAAAAGCAATAAGAAACAACCTGTAGCCTACTATTTCACAAATTGTCTAAATACAGTACTAAAATCGGCTATATGAGAAGTAGTGCATGCATTGAATTCTGCAGGTCTAAAAATTTTGTCTACAGTTTGTGACCAAAGCCGGGTAAATGTATCTGCTATTGAAAGTTAAGCGGAGGATACCAAAAGGTAAATGTTTCCGCCACACCGGAACGATGACGTACGATCGGGCGAATTCGTTTGATGTCGGCTTTGTCCCGCCGTGTGACGTAAGAAGTGACGACTTTACTCACACTCTTAATACGGACGTTGAGACGCGTGCGCATAAATTACCGCCCTATTATTAATATACTCAGCCCTTTGTATAGTCGGTGGTGTTATTATCTAGTATTAACGAACATTTAACCTAGTGCATAAGTGCTTATTAAAATAGAATAGGTCGAAAGACGTGTGAAAGAAGTGTGGTATAGCCGGTGCGCCTAGAAAGGAGCCCTCAGCCTGTCAATTCAGCCCCTGCCAGAAATATAATTATAAAGGGAATAATAAATAATTTAATTAATAAAGACGTGGCCTACATAGATTTCAATGACGATAATGAGGAAAAAGTAGTGAAATGGGAGTATTTCCAAAATATTTACGAAGCAGGCAAAATTGAAGAATTAAAGGTATTACACAGATTTACTGAGGAACATGTTTATGTAGGAAAAATGAACAAAATGAAGGTGAAAATGGCTACGCAGATATTAAGCCACAGTGTTGCTATGGCAGCAAAGCACTTAACCACGACTGGGCAAGACCCTGCGGTGCCGCCAAGCACGGGGGTGACAGTTTTAGTTCCAAAAGAATAGTTTTGGTGCTGCAGTCGTCGTATTCTAGCCTGTCAAGATTTTTTATATGTGTGAGTGTCGAAATTTTAAAATGACAAATAGTGCTTTGCGAATAACATTCTGACATTTGTATTTGACAATTGACAAATTTTGAAATTTATTCGTTGTGTTTATTGTGTTGTATAACTTCGAGTCGAGCATAGCTGTCTACACTACTGTCTAGCATAGCATCTAGTTTCTCCTTCTCGTTGAGATCCTTGAGAAGCCACCCTCCTCAGTTGTTCAATACAATTCTACGCTCCAGAACCCGTCGTACAGTTTTTAGTGACTTTTTCATTGTAGTACTGCGTGTTTTAGTTATGGCGCCTTACAAGTGTTGTGTTGGTGGTTGTGATGCAACGAGCATGCCATTAAATGTTAATTTGAGAAAACTATGGCTGTCGTTACTGGTTCCGACCAACTCTACTTTACTCGGTTTACCCGAGAACCAGCTGTTGAAAAAACGAGCCTGTGAAAGACATTTTGACGAGACTCAATTCGATAAAGCTGGTGTCAGAATACGCTATTCATATCCATGTCTATTTACGGAATTGGAAATTGCTCAAGGCATACCTCTTGTTAAAGGTAAGCATTTATTATTCCTACCTTCCAGTTAGTCCTACAACAGAGGTCTTATTTTCAAGACTCACTTTACATCCAATCTTCTATTATATTTTACCAATTTATGTCATCTGCATTAGTGCATTCACTGTTGTATGAATCCCTTTCAATAAATAGGTACCAAGTAAACCGATACCCACAAATAATAATACCAACCGAAAAAAATAATAATAAAATAAATTTATTTAGTAGAGTTAAAATGCTTTGTATAAAAGATCTCTGTGTTGTAGATAGTTTGAGTTGTATGCTAGAGGTCACCAAAGTTGAATCCACATAGTGTCTGTCCCTAAATGGATATCTACAACATTATATTAACATTAATGTGTACTTATATTAATTTTAGGTTGGAATTTTGTGGATAAAGATACAAGCTGTCTAACCACCTGCTATTAAATACCTACTGATACACAGATGGGATATCTGTGGGAATAAGACAAAGATCATTCTGAAATTTACAAAAAAATTATTAACAACTGTCTAGTTTCATGAAAATATATAAAATACATATTTTCATGATACATTGTGTAACCAGATTCTACAAAGTACACAAAAAAAAAATTGAAAATCATTTCTTGATGAAAAATTAATAAACTTAATAACGAAGCCCAAGCATTGTTGTTTTTGCAATTAAAACTTGCAACTAAAAATAAAGTGGCAAGAAGATTTAGTTTAGAAGACAAATTATTTGCCCTTGCTCTGATGAAGCAAAGTCCAAAAGGATACAAATTACTAGAAAAAATATTTGCTTTGCCTAATAAAAGAACACTAGCTCGTCTTTTAAATATGACAGATTTGGAATGTGGCATTAATAAAAATATTCTTGAACATATAAAGAAAAGCATTGAAGACTAGACTATTAGTAAAAAGCTTTGCTTAATAGTTTTTAATGAGGTGGCACTGACACCACGTCTTACATATAATGAAAGCAATGACAAAATTATTGGCTTTGTTGAAATATCAGGAGAAAGAAAGCCGAAACTAGCTGATCATGATCAGAGTTTGGTTTTCATGATCAGAGGTATTAGCTCTGCATGGAGACAATGTATTGCATATTATTTTTGCGAAGGAACTGTTTCTGCTCCAGAATTGCAAAACATCTTGCGTGAAATGATCCCTCTCATCAGCAATACAGGATTTAAACCAGTGGCTCTTGTGTTTGACCAAGGGTCAACATTTAGGTCATGCTTTAAAAAGCTTAAGGAAGCAACTGATAGATTACGTAGTAAACAAGGAAGAGAAAATGGTAAGTTTCTAGTTGTATCAACACATAAGCTTAAGGTTAATGTTACAAGTACATGATGGCACTATTCATATAATAAATTGGTTTTTTTGTATAGAACTTATTGAGAAGCATACTCGACATCAGGCTGCTTTCCACAACTCAATGCTTAAGACTATTTAGCATTTAGCAAACCTTAAGCCTTATTAGCTCTATGTTCTGGAAATCTATTGATGTCTTATGTTTGTTTCTTTCTTATTTTAGATCTTATTTATTTAGAAACAATGTTTTTTTGTCCATCACAATCCTTTATTTATCAATCGTAGCCTATATATTTAATTTTCATTAAGTATTTTAGTGTTTTCGAAATGGATCCTTTAAAACTTACCAACTTCCCATTTATATTTTTCCTTCTCAAATAAGGCCAGTTTACTTTATACACACTTCATCATTTTATAGAAGGCCAGGGTAAATATATCTGGCATGGTAGATGCAATCTATCTTTTTTCTTCTTATCTTTATTTTGGACCTATAGGATAACACATTTGTTTTTTTAATGCATATTTTCATCTTTTTTACTAATAAAAAATATGTTTTAGATTGCGCAATTCAATTAGCTGGACTAGATCTCTTTCTCATCCATGATCCTCCACATTTATTAAAAGGTGTTAGGAATAGTTTCTTAACAAAAGACATGATTTATGAGGGCAAAAAAGCGTCATGGGCAGATACAATGTATATATATGATTAGGACAGCAAAGGGGGGCACGTCAAAGCAATGCCAAAATTGAGTGCACAGCATGTAATCCCTCATCAAATCAATAAAATGAAAGTAAAAACAGCTGCCAAAGTACCAAAATTTAGAGGCTTTTGTGATATACAATAAATAGAATTAGTCAGCATGAGTTGGAATCCATGTACAATTGATTTTTTTAAGAGCACATACATTCTGTAAAAAAAATACATAGTTATGCAGAGTGCAGTAGGTCTAAATGAGGCTACTAAACTTAGACATACCTCTTAATACCTTAAATTTGATCTTAAATGTCGTACAATAATCATGGTTACTGTACAAAATACTGATTGCAAATACAAACAATATAGTAGTAGAAGCAGTATTCAACACCCCAATGGAGACTATGGAGACAACGGCAAATGCAGTCGAGTTTTTCGACAATCTATTTGACAGTGTTAATAGATCTTCAGGAGGCACAAAAGGAAAATTAAGATGTGCTGTCAAATTATCGTCACCACATCGAGAATTTTGGCGGAAATATATTAAGATATTGAAAAATATTAGATATATTGACACCAGCAGCAAATTAGCAAAACAGACAGCAAAGCCAAGACATGTGCGCGTTCCATCCTTAGATGGATGGAATACTACTCTGGAAAGTTTTCTAGGGTTATCTAAATTGTTATTTACGGAATATGGGATTGAATATTTTTACCCAAGGTTATTAAACCAAGATCCCCTAGAGTATTTCTTTGGTCGTATAAGAGCCATAACCTACCGAAATACTAATCCCGACGCCAATGCATTTGTTTCCGCTTTCAAATCTTTAGTATTATCTAATATATTGAGCCCTCACTTGAAATTTTTAAATTGTGAAGAAGACAACGGTGCTACTCTCATTGATTTAAATGACCTATTCAATTCATCAAAAAATGATAATAATGATGAAAATGCATTGCCTAGGCAAGATTTAAACGCAGCGTCCTCTTTAAAGGGGCCTGCAGACACAGAAGGTAATACATTTCAAAATGTTATAAATGAAAAAGTGAGGGTTCAAAAATCAGCGTACACTGCAGGATACATCTGCAGGAAGATAACCAAAAATATAGGGAGTACAAAAGAATAAAAAATAATAATTTAGTTTACCCTAATGAAAAAATCCTTCGATTATATAGAGAGAATTCTAAAATAATAACCAACTTTTTAAATACATATAGTCACCAAGATAAAATAAAGAAAAGTTTAAAATATTTTATAGAAAAAAGCAACATGTCTTGGTTGGGATGTCGAAAACGTCACAGGGATGTAACTGATTAACATAAACAATTAATAAATCGCCTGCAGTGCCATCATTGGTGCAATATTATTAATAAAATACTGTGTGGCAAAATAGAGGAAAAATATCTGTAGCTTGATACATATAGTAATCTGTGCCGCCAAGTCATACCGTTTGTAAAAATGTTTGATAACCTTTTTGATTCCTTAAATTGTCACAATTATTGTGAGGTTGATGGAAACATTTACAGGGCAGGTGTTAAACAAAATTTTTCCCATCACAGGTTGCGGATAGAAGCCAAGAGATTTTTAAAGAATTTAAAATTTATGGAAAAGAAAGTAGATTGCCAAACAGCAATAATAGTTGAAAAAAAGGTTCCATCAGTTAAAAAATATATTAAAACAATAGAGGGTATGCAAGCAATTTAGAAAGTTATAAATACATGTTTTGGTGGTTCTTACATAATGTATTGTAGAAACTTTAATCAAGACTTCATTAAAGAAATTTTTGGTAAAATAAGAGGTGTAGGCGCTCAAAATGTCTCGCCTAACAGCATTTGCTTTGAAAGTGCCTATAAAGCACTTTTGCTAAATATTTTTTTTGTCCTAACACTCCATATAATCGAATTGTGAAGTCGACATGGGAGCTTACTTCCAATCCTTAGATTTTATGATTAACAAAGAAGATTATTTAGAGCATGATAAAGATTTGAAAAATCATAAAATTATTTTTAATGAACACTTATTATTAGATACCACTAGTATTCTACCGAGCGAAGGAGTTGGAGAAAGAGGATATGTTTGTGGATGAGTCATCACAAAGTGTTTGAAATTTATTTGTAAATCATGTAAAACATGTAAAAAAGATTTGTTTGATTTTGTAATATTTAATATTACAAGCAATGCTTTTATTAGTGCCAAAGAATACAAAACAGATAAGAAATGCCTTGCATATCCCTCGTTACAGGAGACAAATTTATTTGCTGAAATTAAAAAAATAACAGAATCAATGTTTAAAAATAATGTCCCATTATTAAATATAAGACATAATATAATAATGTTTGTTGACATGTTTGTCACTTTTCCTTTGAAATGTGAACAACATAAAATAGTGTAGGAGTAGTAACAATAACAAGCTATTGGTATTAATATCTTTTTGCTTTTCGAGACCGCTGTTCTTTTAGGCAATAAATTCCGAACAAACCAGCAAAATATGGAGTCAAGTTCTTGTTGATGTTCACTATCCTCATACATACAATTTGGAAACATATGCTGGCCAACAACCTGAAGGTCCGTTTCGCTTGAGCAATGAAAGAAATGAAATTGTTATGAGAATGACTCAGCCTATATTTGGCAAAATCATGAATGTGACCATGGATAATTGGTTTACTTCACTACGACTAGCATAGCAACTTTTTGAAAACGGCTCAACTATGGTCGGGACTGTACGAAAAGACAAACGGGGGGAGCCACGGGAATTTCGTGTTAAGAAAAAAATTTACAATTTTCTTCCAAATTTGGATTCAGCTCACCATGCACACTTGTTTCATAGGTGCCAAAACAAAATAAAGTTGTCATATTGATGTCAACAATGCATAAAGATGCGGCAAATTGCCTGGCACTGGAGAAAGTCGTAAGCCAGAAATAATTACTTACTACAATAAGACGAAAAATGGAGTTGATCTTGTTGATAAAATGTGTTCGATGTACGATGTTTCGAAAAATTTTAGAATATGGCTTCTAACGAACTTCTCTGACTTACTCAATTTGAGTGCACTCAATGCATTGTGTATTTACACGGTCAATAGATCAGACGTGAGTTTCTGATCGACTTGTCTCTGGTTTGGATGAAACCACGGGCTCGTAAAATAATTGGATTGAAAACATTACCAAGACTACTGACAGTCAAGATAAAAGACTTTCTTGGCCATACTAATACCGAAACCCGACCAGCAACCTCGGCAGCAACATCGAACAACGCTGTGCGCCGTTGCTATGACTGTGAAAAAACACGCAGCAAAATCACTTGAAAGTTGTGCACGGCGTGTAACGTTAAAGTTCGTATGTGTGGAACATTTAAAAAAATGTGTGTATCCTTTGCAGAAAACATAATTTAGAAGTTACTTCTTAGCGTAACATTTTCATGTGATCTCAATTATCGTCCATTCGAAGAATATATTTTAGTTTATTATCATTGTTTTTACTTTATTGTAATTATTGTTTTAGATAAAACATCCTACCAAGGAAGCACACCAAGTCACAACTCCGAAAATGACTCCTCGGAAAAAGAAACTAATTAAAAAATTGAATCAACAAACTATTTTGACAGGATCACGGAAGAAAAAATTGGCCCTAGTAAGATCAATGTCAGAGAATTGAAAAAAAAAATGCTGAGCTCTCTGCTATCATAGAAAAATTACAATCCAGAAGTCTTATAAATAAAAAAGAACAGATTTTTTGTCTTTAATAAATACATCCCCAAAGAACAGATTTTTAACAAAGTAACAAATCAAAATTTTCACCTGAAATGCAAAATTTCGCTTTTAATTTACATTTTATAAGTCCACTTGCTTACAATTTTGTAAGACAATCGTCCAACACAAGTCTTCCACATGCTCGTACATTGGCACGTTGGTACGAAAGTTTTGACGGAGAACCCGTCTTTTGTTCGAATCACTTGAAGCCCTTGAACTCCTGGTAAAAAATGCTAAATCAGAGCAAAACTGGATATGCTGCTGATGTTTCGATGAAATTGCTATTCGAAAATCTATTCTATGATTTGTTATTGGTTATGTCAATTATGATAGCCAATAGCAAGGGGACTTTATACCTACCGCCACGAAGCTGGACACTTCCAGTGAGTTACTTTCTCATCAATAGAATTACATTACTGAACAGAAAGCAGCACTAATCAAAACATGTATAGAATTGGTAAGTGAATGCGGCCTTGATATTGGAACAGTAAGTTTTCGGTTCCCCAGCTAATATTTTCAATGACTAAATAGTTGGGGTGTGATAATAAAGTGAAACCAGTCATCAAATACACAACGAAAAAAACGTCGCCATATTCCCTGATCCATCCAATGTGTTAAAATTAGTAAGAAATGCTTTGGGGCCAAAACAATTGTGATTAGCGACAAGGCAGAAATATCCTGGAATTACATTCAGTTCTTGATCGAGCTTCAAGAAAATGAAGGTTTCTATCTAGCAATCAAGGTTAGAGGTGTCCACATTAATTTTAGAAAATAAGTAATGAAAGTGAGGTTGGCATCGCATTTTTTTAGCGAATCAGACGCCGACGCAATTGAATCGTGCTGCAAGCATCATGTTTAATAAATGTGACGCAACAGTAGATTTCATCCGCAAATTTAATACCTTTTTTAGCATAATGAATTCTAAGAATTTAAAAAGTTATGGATGCGAAAAATCATTTTTATTAAAAAACTGTGCAAATGGCTATATACAATTTTTAAAACTGAGATCAGACAATATACTGATAACAAACAGAAATATTGGATTTCTAGGGTTCTTAATTTGCACCGAGTCCGTTTAATTTTTATGAAGAACTTGTGAAAACGGAAAAGATTGATCAAGTTACAAGCTAAGTCAAGATAATTCAGAAATTTTTTGCAGTGCGGTTAGATCGAAGGGTATTTTTAATGACAATCCCAGAGCCACTCAATTCAATTTAGCAAAACAGCTTTCAAGAAGTTTACGGCGAATTAACACACCTTACCACAGGTAACTGCATGCCTTTAAGCGACATTAATATTTTGATTCACAGTAGACCTGAAGTTGCTATAAATAATACAACTAAACGAAACCGCTCCATTGAAAACGATGAAGAAGTTTTACAATCATTACACAACGAAGTCGTAGTTTCTAAGGATCATGACTATTTAGCTGATCCTACAAGACTCATTGGATATGAAAAATAAGTTATTATTTACATAGCTGGTATCGATGTTACAAACTTAGAGACTCAATTAAAATGCGAGCAGCGTTTGTCTACGTTAAGATCTCCCGAAAAGTTAGAGAATACCTTTACAATAAGAAAACATAAAGGCCGGCTGTTTCACCCTTTCAAACATTTTGTTATATTATGTGAAATAGCGAAGGAGGTGTACATAAAAATAAAATGTTTAAAGAAGATCTATTACACCACCTCTTGCAGAAATGTCTAAAAAATATATAGGGCTCAGATTATCATTTTGCAGATTTGACCCATTATTCGCTTGATGATTAATAACAATGATAATATTAGACATAAACTTAATTTCTTTACAGATTGTTGTATTTGCTGAATATTGCTGCAAATTTGCCGATCAGGCGCTTGTTTTAATCGTCAAAGGGATAAAGCCCAGTTTTAAGCAACCAATTGCCTATTATTTTACGAATGCTTTGAAGAAAATTGAAATGAAAGATGTTATTAAATTTGTGGTCTTATAATTTTAAATACTGTTTGTGATCAGAGTCAAGTAAATGTTGGTGCTATAAATGCGCTGGTTTACTAAACCAAAACCGCCTATTTACGGCGTAGAAAGGAACGGAATAAAGTCATTTTTAAAATAAATGACCATTGTATAATACCCCCATGTGACACTCCCCGATTCTTTAAAGGATTAAGAAACAATTTAATATATAAAGATTTAGTATATTATCAAACAATGAAAGAAAAGTTGTGAAATCAGAATATTATCAATAGGTTCGCGCAGCTGATAAATTATATTAATATAATTATATTAATCCAGAAAAAAATAAAACTGCCTGCCACATGATTATTCAGCAACAGCGTTGCAGTTGTAACTGATCATCTAACTGAAAGAGAAGATCTTCCATAAGAACCTCGACAGCTAGTGGGTATAAAAATATTGTTAAATAATTTTTTTGACTCGTTAAATGTAAGCAGCTTTGTTACTTCCAATGGCAAAATCTTTAAAGGGTCTGTTAAAAGGTTTTGGCCTCACCGTCAGCTGTGGTTAATCGACTAGGAAATATTGAAACCTGTTAACTTCATAAAAAATAATAAAGGGCATAAAGTTCGATTTACTGAAACGATTGCGCCATCTGTAACGAATCTTATAAAGACAGTAAAAGTTATAGAATCTTTTTGGTAATTCTTGTCCAAAAATATGGCTTGGGTACAATGTTGACTAGAAACCTCAACAAAAAACCTATAGAAAATTTATGTATTTGGTAAGGACAGGAGTTACGGAGCATGAAATATTGCACCAAGCCTCACGGACTCACCGATGTAAACAGGTTTTTATTGGTATGGCGATTTTTATCTATTTCGACTTTCGAGTATTTTTCACAAGACACATGTGTATGTCGCGGGATAGTGATTGTTTAATAGTTTAGTAATTAAAAATTAATTCAAAGAAGTGACGTTTCGTATCATTTTGCCAATGTGGATACAAATAATAAGGTAAAATGTGTCTACTGTGGTCAGATCATAGCTGCATTAAGGAATCTCACGAGAAATCTACAACGCCACTTGAAGAAACGTTCCGGTGTATCGATTTCTCGATCTAAAGTTAATTTATGACGAAAGTGGACAGCCAAATTAAAATCGAATAACTGAACCATCAACTACTTCCTCAACAACTGAAAATTTTTCACCTGCTTTACCGAGAGTTCCGTATACAACTGTCAGTTTGTAACGTTGCGCTTGCACATTATATATTTTTGATAGTTAATAGAATCAGGCGTTACTTTGCGGAAATCCATTTTAAAAAAGATATTAAATTATATATTAATTAGTAGTATCCCGCGAACCATGCAGTCTTTATAGTAAATGTGTGAGTGCACGCATATGCATGCATATAGCACCTTCCAGCGGCCGTTCCGATATCATTCCGAGCTTTACCTCGCCTAGTCCACGCGACATGGCGCCGAATGATCTCAATTGGGACCCGGCCATTTGGCATTTTGGCTACAGACGCAAACTACGGAGTATTTTTAAAAGTGATCCTAATGTTGGCAGAAGCAAAAGTCGCATACGCGCAAATGAAGTGTACCACACCACCTACTATGGATTTGGAGTTTTGCCATTTTTACACTGAAATGGAAATGAGGGTTCTCTCATCTATGGCTAAGACCTTGCCATATCCGATTGCAATATATCTTGAAGCGATCGTAAATTTTACCATTGATAGGCAGAACGTCGTACCGTACCTTCCTCGCTTGCAGCCAGCTGTTGTGTCCGGTTGTGTTACATACACACCAACACATATTCGGGAATTGCTTAGAGCCTTAACGGCACCCGTGGTCGCGGATAATGCGCATGTAGTAGCAGCAAGAGCAAACGATGACCTTCCAAATGTAGAATGGGAGGAGGTCCAGATTCCTGTCCGCGAAGGAGAAGCCGTCGTACAGCGGCCCGGATTCAGAGCGACACCAGTATCCGTTGCATTCTGGATATATATTTTTGCATAATTTTAGGCCTTGCTATTCTGGTGTATTGACTTCCAACTCTTCATCTATCACTTCAATTGATAATCTAAAAACACTATGTAGGAATTTTGAGAAAATGAAATGCCTTACTTCCTAATTTAAAGAACCTCCTCGAATTTCATCTGAGACATTAGCTCCTGATCTAGCATATTCAAAATCTAGTGACTATAGTTCTAACAAACCTAATCACTATTTTCAAAAATATAATAACAATTGTAAAAATTATAACTTTAATAAATTTATCTATAAAAATCAAAATAATAATTCTAATTTCAACACAGAAGGCAACCAAGATCAAAGCGTTGAAGAATATTACAAGCAATCCATATTTCCTAGAAACACTGGACAACTTGACTAGCACAGCGAAAATATTAACTATGATGCAGTTCAGAGAGCATAAAAAGGGAGACAAAGATCACCGCTTTACGTTACCAGCCAAACAAAGCCCAAAGGGCTATAGATTTTTGATAAAAATATTTATCTTGCCATCACCCCACACTCTCACAAAGATGTTAAATAACACAGATTTAATGCCGGGAATAAACGCAACAACTATGCAACAAATTAAAAATGCCGCTGAAAAAATGAATGTGCAAAATCGAATTTGTATCATTTTATTCGATGAGATGTCACTCAAACCAAATGTGACCTATAACGAAAAAAGGGCAGAGTTTGTTTTTTTGTCACAAACGGAGAAGAAACTCGTCCTGAATTCGCGGACCATGCACTGGTGTTCAAGGTAAGAGGCTTACCAAAAAATTATAAACAACCCGTTTCTTACACATTTTCACAAGCTGCTACCAAGGGTCCCGAATTGGCTAAACAACTAAAGGCCGTCATCAGAGAACTGCAAGCTGCTGGTCTCATTGTGGTTGCCACTGTATGTGATCAGGGCACAAATAATACCCAGTGTATTAAATTTATTTTACAAGTATCTTGGGGCACTTTTTTAAGAAATGGTCAAGAACCATTTTTAACAATTTTTCTGCTCTTAATTGTATCGTTCACTTATGTTTATTGCTTTTGTTATGTACACAAGTGTTACGTTATAATCTAATTCTACAAAATAAGCTATGTAACATTTTTTTTTATTATAATGTGTTTTGTGTATGTCAATAAATAAATAAATAAATAAAACCAAAAGAAAATGTGATTTTGGTCAATAATCATGAGATCATGCCCCTTTATGACCCACCACACTTCATCAAAAGTATTAGAAATAATTTAATATCTAAGGATTGAAAATTCATAAAAAACAATGAAGTCAAAATGGCAAAGTGGTCACATATTGCAAGACTCCATGTTGAAACCGAGGGTACAAGGGAATACGGTTATTACCCAAATTGACAGATTCGCACTGCGTTCCAAGCAAAATTCTTAGAATGAAAGTAAAATACGCAACGCAGCTGTTCAGTCAAACTGTGGCTTCGACTATGGGATACCTATACTTTTACTTTTTTAAACTTCACATGTGAAGAGTTTTAGCTGGATTTATGTATCAACAGATTTATATTTACCAGCTTTTAGCCGCGACTTCGTCCGCGATGAATTCGATAAAAATATTTTTGGGGTTTTTTTTTTAATTAAAGTATCTTTTTGAACGTCAATTGAGTCTACCATTTTTACCACTTATAGAACCTATCCTAGTCCGTCAGCGTCGATTGAAGACTAATAAACTTTTTGTTTTAAGAGTGGGTACATCAAAATCTGTACGGGGACATGATTAATTGATCTTAAAATGGGTTGACACTTTATATTTATAATATTAGTGGGATAGTACCGGAGATAATCTGTCTGGAGTGACTCTTTCAATCGCATGTTTCTTTTTACAGATAAGGGCATTCTGCCAACAGAGGCAAAAGAAACCGCCGACGCTTTGCTGTTTTTTGACAAACTGTTGTGATTCAGTAAACGGGAGCTTCGTGAAGAAAAAAAAAAGAAGGCTAAACTTCTCCTGGGAGCTGCGAGTCCGACTTCATGTCATGCCCAATTTTGGCAAGAATAAAAAAAATGATCAAGTGTATGACATTTGTTAATTCAAAAACCCTTAGAAATGAGTATGTACCAACTTAAGGGACTGGGTGTGGACACTGGACGACATGGAATTGCTACTCAACAAGTTACGCACAAAATATAATGTAACATCGGTTTGGATGCGGCATCTCAATCAGGACCCAATTAAATTTTTTTTTGGGTCTATTAGGAGCTATGGATGCCGCAATATAAATCCAACTCAAGATATTTTTGAGTCAGCATATACCACATTATTAATAAATAGCCTATCCAGTGCCCAAGGAGCAAATTGTGAAGTAGATCATTGTTATGCGCTTCATGAAATCATCATCACAGGCAGGAACTTAACTCAGCTTATAAACCTCACACCCAACAATGGAGCACATCATCCTACAGTGGAACTGTCGAAGCATTAAAACAAGTACCATGATCTATTATATTTAATTAAAAAACACAATCCATTAATTCTTGTTGTTCAGGAGACATGGTTAAAACCTGGTTCTCACTTTAGAGTGCCGGGCTATATATGTCTCCGGGACGACAGGAGTGATGGCAAGGCTGGAGCAGCCATTTTGGTCTCCAGCAACTGCATATATTCTTCTATATATATATTCCTTGACACAGTAATTTTATTATTATTGGATATAGATGACAAAGAAATTTGTCAAACCTATTGCGAAAGGTAACAAAGCGAAAAGAGAAGTAATATGCTGTTCGATTAAAGAAAGCTCTGAACCTATCTGAAAATATTACATTTCAAAATATGATGAGTAAATTTACTACCCTTGCTACAATTTTTATGATGATGCAATTTAGAGAACTTGAAAAGCACAATATGGGGAGAAGATTCAAAGAGAAAGAGAAAATCATGGCCCTGAGCTTATATAAACAAGGGCCACGTTTATATAGATTTTTAAGCAAAGCTTTTGTATTGCCGTCTCCAATGACACTGAGTAGATTAATTGCTAGAGCAGATTTAAAAGCTGGGATAAATGAAAAATTATTCAAGGTGATTAAAAATAAAGTTAAATACTTTACTGCTGATGACAGGTTGTGTGTATTGTTATTTGACGAAATTGCTATAACTAAAAAGATAGGATTAGTGGGTTTATATCTAATGGCAAAACAAGTGAATAGAAAATTGCAGAACACGCATTAGTTTTTATGATAAGAGGCATTTTACGAAATTATAAACAACCTGTTGTCTACACCTTTTGCTCTGGCAGTACAAAAAAAAATGAACTAGCAATGTTAATTATCGACGTAATACAAAAACGTAAAGTATTGGTCTGCGTGTCTTGGCGAGGGTCTGCGATCAGGGAGCTTCTAATGTTAGCTCTATTAATTACCTGATAAGAGAAACAAGAGCAAAATACTCCAGACAAAACCAAGTATTACGAAGGCATATATTTGAAGTGGATGATGAAGAAGTTATACCTCTGTATGATCCACCCCATTTAATAAAGGGTATACGAAATAATTTACTCAAAAAGGATTTGAAATGTAATATTGATGGTATGTCCAAGACCGCATTTGGTCTTACTACAAAAAGAGGATTCAGCTTTTGAAAGTATCCGTCTCTTAAAAAAATTGACGAATGATCATATAAACCCTGAAAAGAAAAAAATGAAAGTGAAGCTTGCAACTCAAGTATTTAGTGAAAAAGTTGCAAGTACATCCATCACCCAAACCCGCTCATAGTGAGCGCGGCAGACTATGTCAATGATAGCTCAGTCTCAAAGAGTTTTAGGTTACCTAAACATGTTACAACCGATCCGGCTGACGAAATATCTCAGCTATTAATGCGCGACGTAAAAGCGCGACGCGAAATTCAAGCTAGAATACACACACATAACAATACAACATCCGGGGTTAGGTACTCAGTCACACCGCTTGGGCCTCGGGGTCGTGAGCGACGTCGACCCCTACACATGGTAAATACATCGATCCGGATTGATCGGGTAAGATTAGGTTCGAATCCGATACGAGTCTACACTAATCAAAACCGCGAAAACACCGATAGCACTTTGCTATCGGTCGATTGCACGGGTACCGCGCACGACCCACCTCCCCCGTCAGAGGGGGAGGAGAGGGCCGGCCCTCCGACTAGTAGTTTAACTTCATCCGCTAATGACTCGTCGACCGTATTGGATTTGACTAGCCAAACACCTACTCTCCAGAGTAGCGCGCGCGATATACCGCGCCCCCTGCGGGGCACGGAGGGGGGCGCCCCCCTTTCGAATTTTACTAGGTGAGACATCTGCTCACCTACCTACCGATTGAGCTTAAAGGCCATCTGGCCTAAAAGTCTAGACCTTTCGAAAAAAAAAAAAAAAAAAAAATTGCAAGTACAATGGGTTATTTGGCAAGTGAGTAAATAGACACATTATATTTTATTAATTATACACATAGTCACTACAAACAAAAATACAAGTGCCTATAATCAATATTTTAGTTGCTATTATTGAAAATTTGGGAGCAGCTTAAACATTTATGTTCGATATATAGCAGTTCTTAGTTTTCAATGACATCACCTCTGAATTTATTCAAAGGATTAAGTTTCAATTATATGGACTCAATTTTTAAAATGATAAACTCAAATTTTTAATAATAAACTCATTTCAAACGAGAACTACGAAGAAGACCGTGAACAGAGCAACTATGTTTGAGGTTGGGTTTTTAAAAAAATACTTAAACGGAATTGAAAAGGCTGTCAAGATTGTAAATCGAATCTTTTGGACAATGATTCATTAAATAAAAATAATGTTTTCATTAGAGCTAAATAATATCAAAATAAAAAATGGCTATGTTATCCTAATTTACTAACACTCACAATATATTGTAAATTCTTACCTCTACCTCTATACTTGGTGCATTAACTCCGAACTCACCTCATAACGCAGTATGGGCAAGAGCAAAGAAAACCTTAAGCACAATGATATTTACTCAAAATGGAAAGGAGTTTAAAGTAGCTGGTGTAAGAAACTGGTTACATACGGTAAATAATATGGAATATCTTAGAGATGTGTTACTGAACAAATATGCTATAAAGTTCCTATGGATGCGACACTTCAATCAGGACCCTTTGGAGAACTTTTTTGGTAATATTCGTAGTCACGGGTTTCGAAATATAAACCCAACTCCAGAGGGTTTTGAAATAGCATTTGCGTCCCTTTTAATAAGCAACTTAACAGGGACACATTCCCAAAGTTATAATTGAACTGAGAAAATTACGCAACACGAAGAATTTTTATTTGAAGAATATTGGAAACTTGGTGATTTGACATGCGACAGCGGTATTTCATAGCAAAGTGTATTTCAGCGATTACTGCCAGATATCAGAATAAAGTGCATAGTAGCAATAGGGGGCCTAAATATTATTTTTGCTTCGAAGTTAATAATGTTAAAATTCATGTCTGTAAGTTATTTTTTAAAAGTACTTTAGCTATAAATAACAGACCAATAGCAACTTTCATTGCAAAAGAGAATAAATCGAGTATTGTCGAAAAAGAAAAAAGAGGCAAACATGGCAAGTAAGTATAATGAAATTTATTGCAATATTAAACAAGGCATTAAAAAGCATATAGATAGTATACCTAGAATAGAGTAGTATTACTTGAGATAACAAACGACACGCGAATATATAAAGAGTGGAAAAATCTGACAGATTTATATAAAGACTACCAAAAAGAATGTATTAATAATGGTAAAGAAGCTGCTAACGTTCACAAATTTTTAATGAACATTATAATATTAGTTTCTTTAAACCTAAGAAAGATCAATGTGAACTATGCACATCTTATAAAAATGACGTAGACCATAATACAGAATTACAAGAAAAGTATGAACAACACCAAATTGAAAATAAACTGAGCCATAAAGAAAGAAAGGCAAATGACAAGGCTTTGGTAAATGCCAACCATATTGTTGCTTGTTATGATCTGCAAGCTGTGCTTCCCCTTCCGAAGGGTGAGGTATCGACTTTATATCATAAGTGTAAACTTAATGTTTTTGATTTTACCATAAGTGAATTAGCCAACGATTATTGTGATTGTTGTGTTTGGAGTGAAGTGAATGCGTTGAGGGGAGCCAATGAAATCGCAACATGCGTGTTAAAATATTAACCAAAACGAGTATCTGAAATTAATAATGATGAGTTACAAGTCACATTTTACTCGGACAATTGTAGCGGCCAGCAAAAGAATCAATTTATGTTTGCGATGTATTTGTATGCCGTATCAGCTTATAAATACGCATATGCAATGTGGGAAAGGAGGGCGGTGCTATATGCATGCATATGCGTACACTCACACATTTACTATAAAGATTGCATGGTTCTCGGGATATTGCTAATTAATATATAATTTAATATCTTTTTAACACGCTTTTATTAGCTTCATCTGTATGTTTGTATCTTTGACTCCTTTGAGCTCGATTTTGTCCTACTTTGAACGATCAGATTTTATTCAAACTTTGCACACCTGTCAAAGACCGATGACAATGCAATAATTAGATTACAAAATCCGATTATCCCAATTAGATTCGCCAGTATTAATCAATTCCTTTCCGCATCCTTTGCATGCGAGTAAGAGAGATAGAGCTAGTGCGCGAACTCGGAGAGACTTGTAAAGCGTGTTTTTTCAACTACCTATTATTTATTATTATTTAATTTTACAAAATGCTACAAGAGGATATCCCTGGTCTTCTTATAATATCATTTGATTGTGAAAAAAATCTCCCACTTCCAAAAATACCAGACCAACCACATACTATTCCAGGCAACTATATCTATACAATTTTACAGTTGTTATTGGCACTTCACGCGCATCCATAACGTCTGAAAATATCCATGCGTATGTTTGGACAAAAGATGAAGCACTTAAAGGTTCCAACAAACACATTAGATTTGACTGGAGTGAACTAAATAAGACTAATATCAGACGGCTGTGGCGGGCAAAATAAAAATTCTATCATTATATGTATGGTGATAAAATGGCTTCTAGAAACAACCACCAATATTAAGCAAAATTAAAATTATATTTCCCGTGACAGGACATTCTTTCTTGCCCGCCGACAGGGTGTTTGCCTTAAATGAAAGGAATATAAAAAAAGGGAGAACATTATTAAACCAAGTGATTACGAAATAATTATTGCAGAACATGCAAATATTCACAGATTGGCGACAGAATTACCTCTCTACGACTGGAGAGAAAAAAGCAAAGAATTTCTCAAAGGAACTCAAAGTTGGCATTTTCAGATTAGCAAATGCAAAAGAATTTTATTTAAGAAAGTAAATCGAAATACAGTTCATGTTCGAGGTGAAATTTCTTATCGATATGATATTTGCACCAATAAATCGCTGACAAAACGCAGAAAAAGATTAAATGACTTAAGTTTGATTCACATACCAGCCGGAGTTACTATCAAAGCAGCAAAATTGGACGATGTCAACAATCTTTTAACAAAACATTTTGGACATGGTTGGCAGGATTACGAAGATTTACTTTATCATAAAAATATTTTTACCAGTAGGGAGAGTACTTTAATTAATATTGATTCTGAAAGTGAAAGTTTAATAGATCTTGGAGATATAGAAAACGAGGAAATTTCCGACTTTGTTTAACTTTTATTTACTGATTAATAACTATTGAGATTGATTGAGACTGATTTATTGTGATTATTTTGTTAATGCTTTTTAAAACTATTTTTTTTTCTATTTGTAGTATATATTTTTTGCACCATAGTAACAATATCTGGTGCCAACCCTGGGCTCGCGTAATGGTGACGTTATTCAAAAGCCTTTCTAATCAAATTCAAATATGTCCGACTATGCATTTATGTCAAAGTCATATATAAGTCCTTTGGTTTATTTCAAACCCCAATATGTCCAAGCATGTTTTGATGATAGTGGCGGGATTTGCCTTGATTATTTATACTTGAAGTAATAACAGAACTTGCTAGGACCTGGCAAAGAGTTCGAGAAGAATTACACCTTCAAGAGACTGACTTCGAAGACTTCGTTACCTTTGATAATGATTTGGCCATCTGTGGAGAACTAACTGATGCTGACGTCGTCACATCTGTGTTGCCAGTTACTAATGCAGAAGCGGATGAAGACGAGGAAGAATAGGGTGAAATTGATGAGCATAACTTCACAATAAAAGATGCTTATAATGCTTTGAATACAATAAAATCTGTGTTTCTCAAAAAGGGAGGTTTGAGTGACGATGTAGTGAAATGCATCACGAAATTAGATTGCGCTTTGGATGTCATAACTTATACCGGTGGTAAACAGACAACTATCAATGACTTTTTTCTAATATATGAACAAAATTGAGATTAAGCTACTATATAACCACATTGTTAATTGTTTTTGATTATTAATGTAAGAAAAAAAAATATTATCTACCTAATTGTTTTTAAATACATAGTAATTTGATAAAAATGTGTTATCATTTATTAGTAGAAGTTGTTCGCTATAACAAGATAAGTACGTAATATTGAGGTGAATAAAACTATTCTTTTACCTCTTTATAACGAATTTTGGACCAATCTAACCTCAACATAACAAACCTCAGTTCAACGAATTACTTGATATGACGAATATTTTCTTGTTCCCCTCCGATTTGTTATATCGAGGTTGCACTGTATTTCTTTATTGGTGGGAGTAGTAACTGTCAATGTTAGTAAAATAAACCTTTAAGTCTCAGAATAAAAACGTCATTACCACCTGCAAACTAGATACGGTCATATCTTATTTTCACTTATCAAGGACATATTGGCGTTTGATATTTATCAACTCATATAGCCTTTATACTCGCAACCTTGAAGAGTCCGTCATCCCGTGCAATGTTTTGCAATATGCAGACGATCTAACTTTAGACACTTCATCCCGCTCATCATCAACATCATTTCCATGAATAGCACATTCGTTTAGCTTTGCAGCACACCTGGCCTGTCAGTGGTTAGTAACAATCATAAAACTTCCAACTCGAGAATGTCGCAATTTGAGCATGTGACTAATACATTTGATCCCCAAAAAAATAAAGCAAGACCTCTTAATTCGCCTAGACCCAAAAGATGTAAGCATTAGTTTAATACAAGATCGGGTAAAGAGACACGAAACGATTATGCGTACAGTTATATAAAGATGTGACGCCAGTCGCCACAATTTGAGCAAAAATTAGCAAAGAAAGCCGAAAAGTTAACATGTACTTCGCCCAATGTGATAAAGAACCACATGAGATACGCCTGTCCTATTTTAATAAATGTACCCGCTACGTGTAATTTAAATACTTGAAGATAGGTTTTATGGTCATCAAAGTTAATCGCTTACTCTTAACGGCTATAATTCTAAAAGGTATTTAGCTGTAACGTGATTTTTCGATAAGTTTATTGAAGGGATGACTGCGCTGTGCCGCGATCGCGACTGCACGACTGCATAGATGAAGCAGCTGTGCTGTTTCGGAGGAAAGGGCAAGACATACAGTGTAATTACTGACACAGAAACAGAACATGTTATGAATCAGGATAGGGTTGTTGATAGTGTTTTAGGAATACATGGGTTTCCTTGGCTAGTTCCTGTAAGCTTACATTCATGGGTGACGTCGACCACTCACAGTCAGGCGGCGCGTCTGCCAGTTCATCAATCCAAATAACATAAAAAATACCTCACCTTACCAATTTACCATAGTTAACATAGAGAATACAGTTTAAGGGCCTGTTTCACAATCTCCATTTAAGTGCCCAATAGGCTAATGGCAACATATTTGACAGGAAGAGTATGGAGTATCTGTCAAATATGTTGCCGATAGCCTATTGGGCACTTTACTGGAGATTGTGAAACAGGCAACTAAATATTTAAAACAAGGACGTAAAGGCGGGAGATTCGCCTGTCAAGCGCCAAATTGTTTTAGTCAAATAGTACTTATTATATTGACACTAAGTGTAATCGTGTTATTTAATATGTAATATTGTAATTTCTGGTCCGTTAAACGTAACACAAGCTCTTACAAGCGTAAGACGCGACGAAGTTTAGAATTAAGCATAGGTACAGTCAGCGTCAGATTGATCTTAGCAGCCAAAGTGCTCAAAAAGATCTGACGGACAGAAATTCAATAATATCTAAGCATTCAAAGTTGTCATATTGATGTTAGCATCCAAAGTAGTCAAAACATCTAAGCAACACATTTTCCATATTTATCGGAGCAGCCAGAGTAGTCATATACATCTTAGCATACAGACTGTCCAAAGGTATCTAAGCATCCAGAGTGTTCAAAAATATCTTGGCATAACAGGAAAATCAATCTTATTACCAGTACTTAAAGTGTATGTGGCTTATATTGATGCCAGACGTCAGTCGTAGATATTTAATTAGTATCATCTGTCTTTATTTACTTAAACAATTTTTAATAAGCTATCTCTTTCCTTCAATGTGTCAGGTTCTTGACATGTCATTTTTCTATTTCAGAATTTGTTGAAAGCAAATATTTTATATAAAACATTTATGTGATTATAATGTGTGTTACACATTATCGCCAAAATTAATTCTAATATAAGTATTTAAGTTTATCAATCACAAGAGTTCGCCTATTCGGCAAGAATTGACAATGTAGTATGTGTGTAATTTTTGTTTGTGACCAAATCAGAGGACTCTTGTATTACATGAAACTAATATAGATATTTAAAAATATCGATCAGCTTATATGAAAACTATCTTTAAACTTGTCGCTAATGATAAGTATATCATCATCATCATCATCAGCCTTTATCCGTCCGTCCGTCCACTGCTGAACATAGGCCTCCCTCAATGAACGCCAAGACGAGACGAATAATAATATTAATCGATACGATAAATATAATATGTTGTAGTATATTACATTACAAAAAAACGTGCATAATATAACGAGTGAAAAAGTGCTCTGAACAAAAATGTGTAGAGCCGACCCAGACTTGTGCCTCAGAGTATAGTACGCTCGCTAAAATCTTTTGTCGAGAATGTAGAGCGTCCTTAACAATTACCATTTTGACAGCATAAATTATTTATTAAAAAACTAACTTTCTATCCATTATCATCATCAACCTGTAGCCGTCCACTTACGTAAGCCGATATGTATATCTGAAAGTTGGTTCTTACCGAAAGATTTTTTAAAATTTACAATTAGCATCAATCCATTATCTAGGCATGTGATCGTCAATCAAGTTTTGAAGGTTAACTTTCTTACTGACTACAACTAGAACAAGTCTACCTAAACGCTAGAATGTCCCACTAGAAATAGGGTGGAAACTGAACTACGGAAAACTTTTGGACCAATTGCCTGTTGTTGGTCCGACTTCTTAGCTCCTTCTATCATATTCATCCGATACCTAAAATTGCGATGCATATTTGAGAATTGTCTAAGTAAAATTATTATTATTACTATATTGCCTATGCAGTTATTTTATTTTATTATTTATTTATTAAACTTATAAGAAATCAAATTCAACAAATCAAATTAGGCAAATCAAAGTTAACAAGTAAACACAATATATACATAAAATAAAAGATGACCAACTAAGGAAATGAATAACACAGCAAAAATTAAGAGTTGAAAGTTTAAAATGTATAATAACAGAATAAATGATGACATATTATACTGTTGTTTCTTTACAAAAAAGGAATCGAGAAAAATAGATAGAAATTTATATAGACGACTGATCTTAATGTTCATTGAAAAAGGCCTATGTCTGGAAGTGGTCAGAACTCAGAAAAATAATAATGATACAATAATCGCGTGTAGCCGCCATCAAAGCGATCAGATGTAAATGTCTGCTTTCGAAAACATAATATGTTTGATCCAGTCTTGCTTTGTGGAATAAGCACCCATCTTGCATAAACGTAATCAGCTGGTCACCTGGCTAAACGTAGGTATAGTCTTGGCCTCTTCTGGAGTGAGGGCTCGAGGTTCAATCATGACCGTATATAGTGCTTTGAAACGTGGGTTTCTAAATTTTTTATTACACTCTGAGCATAATACCATCGCTCACTCGCCTCTCGATTCACTAACCAGCATTGAGCCAAAGCATCGGTGAACTGTAGTCCAATAGCTTCTTCGTCTGATGTCGAGGAGGAGACCTGTGCCCAGGAATAGGACATATTATATGGGTTGACACTTTACTTTCATTTATGAATACTCCAGCTCTAACTCCGATAAAAATGTTGTTTTTTGCGCGTCTATCTTAACTGCTATAAATCGCGGGAAGGCTTGCAGGAGATCCTGCAATATAAGTGAATCCACTCGACGTGTGGGCCTTAGAATAAACTAATTGGACTAGACAAAAGTTTGAATTTCGAGAGGGAATACCATTGGGTGGTGCCCGTTCTATGGAAGCTCAGTCATATTCTCGCGTCGTCTACACCTCAGAGTTTCAAGACGAAGGACTTCAACCAATGATCATTCACCGTGATGACGTACGGCGCCAAAATGTGGTCTGTAAATATACGACTTACCAGAAAGTTTATCGTAGCTGAAAGTTCTATGGAGCGTGCTATGATGGGTGTTTTTTGACAAATAGGATTCGAAACAAAGATCTCTACCAGAGACCTAAAGTTACCGATATCACGCGAAAAATAAGCGAGTTGAAGTGGCAGAGAGTTGATCAAACACTTAGGTACCGGATAGTCGATGGGCCGGTAGGTAAGGTTGGACAAAGAGTGGAGGTTGTATTTAGTTAGACAAAGTGTTGGTCGGCCATTTGCCAGGTGGTAAGATGATCCCCGTGCACTGGCAGTTTTAGATGCTAGTCGCAAGGGATCGGCCGTCTTGGCATTCATCAAAGGAAGCTTATTTTCAATAGTGCATGGATAAAAACCGATGATGATGATATTTTACGTGACAACAGCAAGATGACAAATATGAATGCTCAAATAATATAGAAGTACCAGTTTGACCGAGCAAATATTTGGTTTTTATTTGTTTGTTTTGGATACCCTTATATATGATATTATGATAAAGGTTTTCTCCCAAAAGAAGGAAGGAACAAAAAAAAAAAGAAAAAGAAATTTATTGCACTAGAGATACGAACCAGGCTCATTTGGATTCGAGAAAGTTGGATTTTCTAACTGAGCTACTCAATCCTAATATTTAATTGCGAAATTTACGTTTGTATCTTAATGATATTGTAGCGGTTTATCATTACCTGATAACACGAATAAAACGATATTTTCCAAAAATATATCCTAGCTAGATCTATTCATCGCCCCTAAAACCCCGCGTATACAAATTTCATGAAAATCATTGGAGCCGTTTCCGAGATTCTGATTATATATTATATAAAATATATAGAATTTGTGTCCATTACATATTTATTTTGCTATTTGGTATAATTTCATGTTCGCAATATCGTCTGTTGATTATTATCTAAAATCTAAATTTAGACAAAAACATCGAAGAAAAGCAAAATTCTTTAAATTACAACTTTGACAATCAATAGTAAATATTGTTGGTCTTAATTAATTTTATACTCTAACTACGTCTAATAAGGTAATGTTTTCCTTTTAACAAGACATTAATTGTATATCCACGACTGACGTCTGCCATCAATATAAGCCACATACACTTTAAGTACTTGTAATAAGATTGATTTTCCTGTTATGCCAAGATATTTTTGAACACTCTGGATGCTTAGATACCTTTGGACAGTCTGTATGCTAAGATGTATATGACTACTCTGGCTGCTCCGATAAATATGGAAAATGTGTTGCTTAGATGTTTTGACTACTTTGGATGCTAAGATCAATATGACAACTTTGAATGCTTAGATATTATTGAATTTCTGTCCGTCAGATCTTTTTGAGCACTTTGGCTGCTAAAATCAATCTGACGCTGACTGTACCTAATTACTTTTTAATTTAGGAGCCGCGCGGATTGATTTACCAGGTTAAGCAACACTTGCCGAGGTTGATCCGTGGATGGGTGACCATCTTTACATACCGAGAGCCGAGACTTCTCTGTGCCTCGGAAAGCTCGTTAAGTTAGTCCCGGCTATCATCAGTGCATCTTTGACAGTCGATAGGGGTCGTCAGAAGCCCGAGAGTCTGACAACCAGTCTTACCACAGCGTATGGTACGCTCACCCAGTTAGTGGGTTGTAGAGGTCAGATAAGCAGTCGGAGCAACTGCTTATCTGACCTCCACGCTATTTAAAATACCGGTAGTCAGCTGAATCCGGTTAGACTGAACGACCCCAATAATATAGTTGGAAAAAGGCTAAACAGGAGATGAATTACTTTTTAATTTACTACATCGAATATTCGGTGTTCTATTTTTAATTTCGGTAGATTTGGGTTCGCGGGGGCTAATTACTAATATAATATAAGCAGCACAGACACGATGCAGCGCTAAAGTACTAACCTGGTGACCGACGGAGGACAGTTGTTTCTTCACCCGGGTGGGCTCCGCCAGCCGACACGCCTCCAGGAGACAGTACCCTCGGTATTCGACTGAAAAGAATACATACAAATATATATTATAATGTTCTCCGATTTAATTCAATAGTACAGCACTTGTGCTCATAAGAGTGCTGTACTGCTGAATTTTACGTTATTGTGAGGAAACCTGCATGACTGCTAGGATCGAAAGGCTTTGAAGGTGTGTGAAGATCACCTGCATTAGGCCAGCGTATCGGTGAACTATGGTCTAATACCCTCTTGGCCTGATTTCGAGGAAGGTGCCCAGCAGTAGGATATATTATGTGTTTATACTTTGCTTTTTTTATGTAAAATTTGAATCTACTCACACGTGAGCCGGTCCCTCAGCTCCCTAGTGGGCGCCACATCCAGGGCCGACTTCCCATGGCAGTTCAGTAGCGTAGGGTCCGCCCCTTCACTCAACAGCAGCGAACAGACCTGTAAAGTAAAACAATACACTAATTATACGTTTTCCTAGTAATGACCTAAGGGGCCAAAAGGTGGCCTTGAAAAGTACGACAGGTCCGAAAGTTTGCACTCTGGATGGTCTATAAAAAAGTTAAAACAAGTTCGGAAGTGCAGATGTGAAGAAAACGCCCCATGATAGACAATAAAAATAAAAAAAATATGACTGAAAAACCAAAATGATCCGACAAAGCCGACGGTATTTTTATTTTGAAAAACTAATTTCATTGACATTGTTTCGCCTTGATATTCTCAGGCTAGTTGTGTAACTCGCTGAAGGTTTAATTTACCTGTTACAATCCTTTATAAACTAAAGTGACAATTTTGACGCAACGGTCTCAGAGGATCGAACCGACTTGTTTTTTCGATCCCATTGGACAGTATCAAGCACTTAAGACTTAGAGGATTGAAGAGTCAAGACGGGCCTTTGAAATACCACGTCTCTGTCTGTCTCTATCTGCAGGTAACCCACCTCTAGCCGCGCCTTGCTGGCGGCCTCGTGGAGTGGGGTGAAGGCCCACAGGTCGGTGGCGTTGACGTCCGCGCCCGCACGGACCAGCAGCTCCGTCACCTCGTAGTGGCCGTACGAGCACGCGTTGTGCAGCGGAACCAGCCCGCTGTAATTATATACACGCTATAAACCTTCTAGCGACGATAGTCCAGTGGTGTATGGACTCGGCCTCTTATGCGAAAGGTTCCGGGTTCGATCCTGACCGCCCCGTGTGTGCATGGAACACGCGATCATCGCTCGGTCACCGGTGAAGGAAAACAACGTGAGGAAACCTGCATGCCTGACGAGATTGAAAGTCTTTGGAGGTATGTGAAGTTCACCAACCCGCACTGGGCCGGCCATCGGTGAACTATGGCCCATTACCCACCTCGACTGATTTCGAGGAGACCCGTGGCGTATAAGGTTGATACTTTATAAACCTTCTACTAGGAGGCGGAATGACTGGACCAGTCCGCTGTAACGTTACACAGATTATTAATAGTCTACTGACGGAACGCTGTTTTAGATTCAAGTTTTTAATTACCGATATAGATAGATTCTAGAAAGTTCTGTAAGCGAAATGCGTACAAGTATCATTTACGGCTTACGCTCTTGATCATGTCAAGTGATTACTGACATCCATACACCGAGCTTTGGTATACTTGGAGTATGCTTTATTTTTGGAGGTCCACAAGTGTTATTGGTTCGGAAATACCTCAGGTGACATCTTGTTCCACATATTGCAAGGCAGATGTCATCTCTTTTTATTTGTTTCTATCTCCGTCTCACTCACCCCTTGTCCTTGGCGTGCACGTCGGCGCCGCGCTGCAGGAGCAGGCGGGCGGCGCGCGCGCGGTTGTAGCCGGCAGCGAGGTGCAGCGCGGTGGAGCGGCGCCCGTCCGCCGCGTGCACGTTCACGTTGAGGGGCGTGAGCAGCGCCGCCAACCGCGCCTCCGCCCCGCCCCGCGCCGCCTCCAACACCTCCGCCGCGCAGTACTCGCCTGGAACATACCATCACAACTCGGTGATTTGAATTTTTGATTTAGGTACATATCATATTTTGTTTATAATCTGACGGGCCTTATTATACATATTAAATTTTGGAGTAGGTTAAAATTAATGAGGCTTGAAGGATCCGACGGAGGTCACTATATTATTATTAAGGACAGGATTAATATTCATGCAATACTAAGTAACATAAATCCTTACATAAGTGGAAATAAGTAATTTAACAATCTCTAATCTAAATTGTTTTAATATACTGTTGTAATCATATAAACCTTCTAAACACCGCATATAATACTGTTTTCATGGTCATATTTTAGTATATATGATCAATTGGGGTCAAAGAGGCTAAAACATAACATCACCTTGAAGATGGTCCAAATTATTAGTAAATAACATAAAAACTTGTAAAGTTACCAGTAAGAACGGGCCGTGTCGACGAGTCAGCCAGATCTAGTGGTGTCTTCCCTTCCGTGTTTCTAATGTTCGGGTCGGCCCCATGTTGGAGTAGTGCTGTAAAAGCAAATGTGTGCAACTAAATGCTACTGATTTATTAAATACAATTTATTTATTCATTAATACAATTTATTCATTATTTCAGAGTTAGCAACCGAACTGGAACAGATAATAATGGACTCCTGTTTATTACCAGCCTAACATATGGAAGCCAAACCTGGACAAACAGAATAAAAAACAAAATTACAGCATGTCAACATGCCATGGAAAGAAGCATATTAAATCTATGGAAAATGGACAAAAAAAACGAAGATATAAGGAATAGAACAAATGTTACAGATGCCTTTAAACACACTCTACGCATTAAATGGCAATGGGCAGGGCACATTGCTAGATATTACGATCATAGGTGGACATTGAAAACTACAAAATGGTCTGGACCAAAAGGCAAAAGAAATAGAGGCAGACCATGTAAACGATGGACAGACGACATCATTGAAACAGCAGATTGCTCAGGATAGGGAAAAATGGCTAGGAAATTGGAATAGAGGAGGCTTTTATCCAAAAGGGTTCCATACACAGTACTAACAAATACTAACAAAAGGTAATGAAAATAAACATACTAACAAAACTAATATAGCATTTGATCTAAAAATTGGAATAGAATTAGTAAAGCTATATTATATCTATTTATTTAATAATTATTTGTACTATTATTTTCTTGGTGATTAAAGTTTAGTACGAAAATACCATATGTGGCAGCTGAATAATATCGAAGATAGGAAAAACCATAATATCAAGATTCTCGGAGTGGTAATTTGACCACATCCCCGATGATTATTTTAATGTCATCAGGCATGCAGATTATACATAAACATTAATGATAGTTGTAGACATGAGAGAGTTCAAATTTCTTTGGTAAAAATTTAGGCTTCTAGTTTAAATCACCTCAAATTAAAATTCATTAACCATGTTAGTGTACCTTAATTACTACCTAATATAGCAGCTTACCAATGCACACATCAACTTTTCCCTTTGCCGCTGCTTCATGTAATGGTGTATAGCCCCAATTGTCCCTGGCAGCAGGTGGTGCCCCTGCCGACAGCAGTGCCCTCACTACATCTGCATGGCCGAATGAGCATGCATTGTGTAATGGCTGCAAGCCACCCTCGTCACGAGCTTGTAATGCAGCACCACCGGCTATCAATATTTCCACTACTTCCCTGCGACCATAACCTGAAAAATGAGTTATGCTATAGGAGAAATAAAACATTTATTCCAAATAGAAATATACTTATGTATGTATTACAATAATTACCGGGATGTATTAAGCTGCTTATATGTATTTGACTCTCTTGTCTTGTCAGACATGGTTTCTTAATATTTGATTAAAACAATAAGGCAATGGTACAACCTAGTTTTTTTTTTTTGTGGCCCAGGAGTACCAGGTCACCACCCACCATATGGGGAACGCCGCTCTAGGATATTTTTTTAAAGATAAAAATATTCTGACATCAAAATGTTACCTCACTTTAAACAACATTTAGTATGAATCTTGAGTCTTTTGCATTTATTAGAGTAGTAGGTAGATTTGAATATCAATAAATTAATAGGTGAATAAATGTAAATTTATCTCAATATTTAAAAATGTTGTTAAATTATTATTTCAAATGTTTCTAATAGTCTCATGTAAAATTGAAACATATAACTTAAATTTACATGAAAATCATTAAATAAAGTGTGAAACAATTAAGAACCAGTTCTTTAGTATAGATAGATCACGACAATTGTTGCAATCAACTACCGTGACCAATTATGCAATTTTCAAAACATTGCCTTTCACTTTTGCATTGTTTTTTATACAAAAACTTATAACAACAATGCGTTTTTAATAATAACCTAAATTACATACCAGCAGCAAAGTGTAGAGGTGTTGATTTGCGACCAGCTGTATCTCTAGCATTCACTGTTTGTGGTGAAATCAGTTTTTTTACTCGAGCAGCATCGCCAATTTTGCAAGCTTCAAACAATTCGCGTAATGGGTCCGTGGGAGCCGGCAGGGAGTCTAAAGCCGACCCGAGCATAGAACGGCGGCTCGACATATTCGTTTCTCACATTTATTAATACATAAACACTTACACGGTCATGGTTAATAAAAATATTTAATGAAAACACGTACAATACAATACAAGTACAGCTGCTTTCAGATTTTTTTTGACAAGTAACTTGTTGCCAGAATTTTGATTAAGTTTATTCTTCGTCTTTGTCTTTGGACGTATGTATTTCATTGCCATTAAAAGTAAATAAATAAAATGCATCAACATTTATTTAAATAATATTTTTTACTGTTAAATATTTAACTACTATATTAAGAACTAATTTATTATTATTATTTTGTATGAAAATGTACAAAAACGAGACGGTCCAATCTTGTATGGGACGTTGGCCTACTTTTATACATGTAATGATATGAAGGAAAATAAATATTCAAACAGTTTTAATATGTTCATATCCATAAACTCTTTTCAATTTCAGCGTAAGTATAATTTAATAATGATGATATAACAATGGCGTATGAAAATTTTCTTTGGCGTTTATGGCTATAAATCTATGTCCAAATAAAAAGTCCAAGTCGTCGAAATATCCACAAAAATGCAAGAAACATATTCAGAGTTAATAACTTTATAACAAAGCTTGAAATAGATACAGCGAGTTACTTGAACAAAAGTTACGAAAGTACTATGAGTGACGCCATTTTTCAATAATGATGTAATGATGTTAAGTCATAGATATATAAAAAGCTTAGATAGAGGATAATAAGTTGAACAAATTTCATAACTAATACACTCTTTACTCTTACGTCAAACTACCTGTGTTGAAACGAGATAGCAATATGTCTTCAGCTCTATCTTCAGGCCATGCGCCCCACATTGCCTCGGCGGCCATATTAGTTGGTAGCCAGCTGGATACCAAACAAGCTTTTGTGTTTTGCTAATAATTTGTGGTTTTTTGTATTAAAAGTGAACTTTTAGTTATATTTACGTAATTAACAAGAAATGTGGCGTGTGTGGTACCAGGGTATTCTCACCAAATGGGTGTACTAAGTGAAAATTATTCAAATGTATCATTCCACCGGTAAGCTTAAAGACAAATATTGTTAATTTAATGTTTATTAAGGTATGAAATACCTGTAGATCTTATTGAATTTTGATCATTGTAAAAGTATGTATTATTTTATGCATTTATTTTTGCGTATATGCATCATCATTACATAATAATTCTAATTATAAATAACAATCTGATATTTTGACACTTTACATACCAGATAGTGTTGTACGACTAGTAACATGAAATATCGATAACGTTCGATATTTAATTTAGAAAGGCTATGGTAGGATAAGCTTATAAGTGAATCTGCCTGCAGCGAGTTTGTCCTTGTAATTTTTATGGATCGTGTAGCTCTATGCTGGCTAGTTAATTACTTGCTGGTGCCAAATTCACTGGCTTTTACTGATATTTTTTATTATAAATAGGTTTTCGACTGACTCCTATTTCTATAAGAGAAGAATGGATCAAAAATATAAACAGAGGCGAGGAATGGAGTCCCACACAATACTCTGTCATCAATCAAGGATATGCTCTGCACATTTTGAAGAATCTTGCTTTCGTCAGGGATACACCCGAAAAACTCTCCATTTGCATGCAGTGCCAACAATATTTGTTAATCATCCCCTATCATATCAACTCGTAAGTGTACATGTTCAGATTATACAAGTCTAATGCACAAAAGTGCTAGTACTTCTAATACTTATTTGGCTAAGCTAGTGTGATTTAATCAAACAGATAATATGCAACATTGACGTATTATATTGTTTATTGAGTTCATGTCAGCTTTGATGAATCTATATTCTGAAGATAAATATACTGCTTTTCTGAAAAACAAAACAAGGAACTCTTGGAGATCCCTTTTTTATTGTTTTAAACAAGTTTTAACATGATAGCTGACAAAAGAAAAGGTATCAAACCCATAAATTTAAAAGAATGCCTTCATTTTCATTTCTGTGTTTAGTAGGTATATTCAGAACGGTTTTCTTGTTTTGCAGAAATTGAGAAAAAAAAGGAAACTTATTGCTAAGTATGATAATGATTCAACGGCAACAACTTCAAGTGCTACTAATTATGAACAACAGGTGAACCATTTATTGAATTCATTTTATTTTTGTCAAATTATTACAGTTGTTACCAACAACAATTTTTTTATGTTTTTATTTTATTTTTTATCTCTTCTTCTCAACTATTATAAAATCCTGACTGCGGCAGAATTCGGTCCAGCGTTCTCCGATACCAAAATTTTGTATAGAGACAGTGAAACCCCAAAGAGGTTATAGGATAGTTTTTAAATTACTTATTCTATGAAGACAAAGTTGCTACTAGTTATTTTATAAAATAAAAAAATGAAATTGATTCTTAGGTTCAATGGATTATTTTATATATATTATTTAAATAAATGAAATTATAAAATTTAATTAAACTAAAAATAATTTCAACGAATTATTTATTTTATCGGAAATTTTTATTTATTTTAATAAATATATTGTTTTTAGCTAGAACAGTATAATGCAGAGAAAAAAAATCCATGTGTTACCAGTGGTAACTACTGGGATTTTCTTACTTTCTATTACTATTACTATTTCTATTACTAGGATTAAATTTATTCCTCCTCTTCAACAGATCTTAGGCCATGATTATGTAGGTATTTTAAAAGTACAAGACTAATTTTGTTTTAATTTTTTATTTTCATTTGCAGATTCTATGTGCGGAAGAAATCGCAGAGAGCTTCCAATTTATACAAAGTTATACCAATATAACAAACTCGTATTGTTTAAAGTATTATAATATGTGCAAGTGTTCATTTAATAAATAAAAAAATATAGGTATCTTCATACGTGTTTTAATTTACTCGCTTTAACCCTATTATAGATGTAGCTAAGCTGTCATAAATATCAAATTAACTATATATCAATCAATCAAATCAAATCAAAAATATCTTTATTACGTAGGTACAACTTGTACACTTGAAATAAGTCAAAACATAAGTAGTCAATAAGTAGTAATAGTATATAAAAAACTATAATTGAAAAATAGTATATAATAAACTATAATTGACAAATTATAGCCTATGTGTTTTTCTGATGTATAAGCTATAGTATTGTAAAGTTTCATTAAAATTCTATATAGGATTTTAAATTAACATGATTATTTTCATTATTTAAACTATTTAAAACGGGATATTTACCATGTTTTTTATCATTGTTTCGCGGAGCTCGATATTTCGACATTGTCTACGAATGTCATGTTCACGAGACATGGTAAATATCCCGTTTTAAATAGTTTAAATAATCATTAAAATTCATTCAGTAGTTTTTCCATGAAAGAGTAACAAACATTTCGCGTTTATAATATTAGTAGGATATTTTATCCACAAAAGCTTACGATGAAGGTTGCACAACACTAATCCTGGTGACATTTGTCAAAAATATAGTTCAAAGAAATGGCTCCATTGAACCATTTGAGACCAAGTAGAGTAGCCATATCTGTCTCTCTTTAACTTATGATGTACTTCTTAAGAAACTAAAGGACAGCATTAGCTACTCAGATCCTCCAAAATACACGCTATCTATGCTTTTTATATATCTATGTGTTAAGTAATAGCCGCCATCTTTGTGTGGAACAGCTAATATTTGAAAAACTTGATAATTTTTTTAATTTTTTGCACGTAACTTATTACGATAAACTAATTTATTTTATTTTTAATGAAATCTATGTATTTTTATTTATCTATAGTATACTGTACAAGACTAGATCAGAAATGGACCGTCTCCTTTTATGCAATCATTCAATAAAATTTCCATTGAAGATAAAAAAAATAGATAAAAGACAGAGAATACATTTATGATGAAGTTTGTTCATATTTCTTTATGCCCTATATATTTCATACATTTTGTTAAAATAAATTCTTTTTTTTTATTTTTTTATTAAGAGCTGGATACAAGTTCTTTGCCCAAAATAAATTCTATTGCCATAATGTTGCTACTATCAAGTGCAAAGAACTGCTATTACTTATCTATATTTTTGTCTTTGGCAGTAAGTTGACGAAATCAAAATGGCGTCTTTTACGGGTTTGTGAGTTTATCTGCCGCACACGGGAAATTATAAAAAATAATTTCATAGTTGTTATTGAGACTTTAATATTCTTCTAGACATTACAAGTGAACTGGTTTAATGTGATTCTGTGTGTATTGATTAACAATTTATCTGTTGGAATAATATACAGTTTATCAGTTTCGAGTTTCCGCAAGGTATGTCCCCTTTCACTAATCAAATGTTTTATACAGTTGATTACAATATCATGAACTCAGAATGATTTACAAGGAAATCAAGTTGCATATCATCAATTCAATATTTATCTAATTCCGGAAACTGCGTTCTTTAGATCAGTAGGTGACTCAGATAAACAGGTTTTTTGTAGACGAGGACGTAATTGTAGGTGAGGCTTAATCAAATTCAGTAAGTAATAATCTTCATGAACATATTTTATCAAATTGTCTGTAAAATAATGTCGCATCAAAGCAGTGTCGAGGACCTCGTTAGATCGTCGCACCAAGCTAATTAAATTAGTGGCAAACGCGTTGTACAATTTCTCCTAAGCTCACATACTATTCCATGTTTGTAGACATTTTCACTTTTCGTACATGTATGTGTACTTATTCAAAACCTGTTCTATTATGTTTTTATAAATATGAGAATTATTTAAATACTTAAAAGTTGATTTGAATCACTTATATACATTTATGGATAGTTAGGAAATACTTTAAAAGTAATTCCAAATGTCATAATTGAATTAAAATATTGAGGAATTGATACATACAGAATGTAATTGCAATATGTGATGATAAAAGTTGTTACGATGCAACATATTTCCAAATTAAATTCTATATCTTATATTAGTATGTAAATAGTGCTGTTAATATGTAAATTTCTTATTTTAAATTTGGGGTCAGTACATAATGTTTAGTATAGAATAGTGATATAGTTTTCTTTTATTTTAATAATAGCTGTTTTTATGTATGTAAATACATGGACACAGATAGTATTTTCACTAAACTTTGTGGAACATCATAGATACATATATACATCCCAATTAGCTTCATCAGAATAGAACAGGTTACACCATTCATCATGAGCATTATCATTATTGACCACTAAGTTGGATGTAGGGCTACAGAAAGCCCAAGATGGCACATGTACCACACAAATTGGATTGGACAATGTGCCATTTTTGTCTTAAAAATAAATTCTTTGCAATATTCATAACAATACACTAGCAAAATCTTTTAACTCTTAAGTGATATGAAAAAATACAGAATCATTTTATATATGTATGTATTTTTTAGTACTTTAATTGAAGTAGTGGGGATTCTTAAATGGCCTCTTAAATATATTATTATATATAATGTTAATAATTCTTCATTGTTTATGTGAGATGAGATGATATTTTTTTCATGATTTTATGTCTTCTAGAGATGTAGGGGTAATGTAGAAAAAAGTCTTTAAATCCAGGTACTGGCCTCTTAATTAAATTAATCTGAAGTAAGTTACTGCTATACACTATATAGGCTTAGTTTTGTTCATATGTTTTATTGGACCAATGTAATTAATTGGCTTGAGGAACTTGAAGTATACCATATTCTAGGCTGCCAGGGTACTGCTATTTGGCTTGGTACTCCCGTCAAACAGCCTTGATGTGTTTTGGAAAGAAGGGCAAAAAAGCTGTAATTGATACGAAGAATTAACATTAATGAAATTCCAGGTAAAATAGTTTATGTTCATGAACAATGTCAACCACTTACTAGGTGGCACATTTGCGAGTATATACAACTTAAAAAAAGTAACCACAACTATGGTTAGGAGAATTTTTTAAGAAGACAATTACCAGTCAAGCCAAAGGATTTATTCATAAAGCAACCTTAAAGCTGGAAGGCCAATTTCTGGACTGTTATAGAGACATACACATTACTGTTATTTACCACCTAACAATTCCGATTATTTTACTTGTAAAAAATTAAAATATAATCCGTTGATCTCAAGTGGAAAATATACCAGCTTGTATTCGAGATAAAACCTTTAGATAAGCCTAATACTTGTTTATCTAATGACACTATCAAATATTTTTTTAGCCAACCTAGATAACACCTAGACGTTGAGATTGTTTATCGTTGTACATCTTATAGCAATTATTTTAAAACTATCTATTGATCACACTTATATATTTTTTTCTGAACTTATTGATATGTTTCTTTATATGTTGATCTGATAATTCTAAAGTTTAAGATACATATTACTGTGCGATATTAGTGGGTGGTTTGTGTTGAATGCAAATGACAAGGGATTGGTCAGAGGTAGGAGTGGTGGTCATTGAGCAATGCCTAGATTAGATAGCAGTAGCTGATGATGATGATGCTATGAACCCATAATTTTGATGGTACATCAGAAAGAATGCAGAGATACATGCCTCATTTACAATTATGTCACTTCTAGTATTACACAAGAAGTGACATAATTTTTATAATCTTCTTTTTTTTCATACTTTCATGTGTATAAAGTGAAGCTTTTTCCTAAGAACTTATAAAAGTTAAATTGTTTAACAATTCTTAATAATATAACAAGAATTTCACAAAACAATAGTCAATTTACCACAGTACTAGGTAATGCTGTAATTACTTATAACAATTATTTATATAGTAATCATACTAGCCGCATAATGATTAATACACTCATAGTGTGGTTTGTATGTAATGTTTGTTATTCAGTATTATATTCCAATTTCTAAGATACCTCATTCAATTCTGTGACATTGCTACACTGGATAAAGTTATAATACTAACTAGACTAGAATAATCTTGAAGGATCAATTCTTAACCATTACTATTAAAAAAAACATAGTGTCAACCAATATGTTTCACTACTGGGCACGGTTCTCCCGGTCAGAATCAGGCAATGAGGGTATTAGGCCAGTGTACACGGATGCACAGGTCCAATGCGCATCATACAAATATCAAAACCAAATATAATATATATAATACAAATTTAATATATATATATTATATTCATATAATGCAATCAACTATTCTATCGTTCTGTATACCTTTATTGTACTCATTTAATAATGCCGACACTCATCCCTGCAGCATGGATCAAGTTGACAGAGCTGCACAACTAGCATTTGAATGCATAACCCACTCTTGACTCCAGAGAGCATTTAACATTCTTTTATCTGATGTTACCTATTTATATTCCTATACAAACCTGTCCCTAGTATCTACTTCTACTGTCTCTCTTCTGAGGATGATAAAATTCTGGTGCATATCTCATTTTATTGACCTTGTATAGCCAGTTTAGTTTGATAGACTATAGGATATAACAAATGTGATTCCACCAACAAATATGAAATACTGGATCAGGCATAATTCCTGTTTAACGGAAATGACGTCTATGTCGCACTTGTCATGTTCGTTTCGTTAATATTGCTGTCGTTCAGTTGTTTAATGGTTTACCTTATATAAAATATGTTAATTGATCCATAAATGTTAGTTATCAGGAAGTGGCATGAACACGTGCATGCTGTGATTGATAGCGAATTCCTGTGAGCACGAGTATAGGTCATGCATGCTTATGCGTGATCACCTATACATACGTAAACTTGTCATTGAAGAAATATTTGTATTTTGTCTAGCAGTCATTTGCTATGAAGTACTATGAACGTAAAATATATTATCTCATCTGTCGGTTTTTCTTATGTTAATTGGACTGGCAAGCGCGCAGACCATGGTCCTTATTTATTTGTAAGAAATAGTCAGCAATGGTGAGGCATTGCAGCTGAACAGCGACGGCACGAACAGGGTTGCACTTGTACCTCTCGCTCACATAATACCGGCGTTAAGTGCCGTCGCGTCCCTTGTGGTTTGTGAGTTTCCGGTGGCATATTAGGGGGATAGGGAAAAGGAGGGCAACGCTCCTACATAACTTCTGCTTGTGCGGATGTCTATGACAGTCGGTAGTCACCAGACGGCTCCCACTGTTCGTTTCCCTCCTTATGTATAAATAAGCAACCCATATTTGTCCCACTGCTGGGCACGGGTCTCCTCGAAATCAGGCGAGGAGGGTGTGCGGTCATAGTTCACCGAGCCGCTGGCGCAATGCGGGTTCGTAAACTTCATATACCTTCAAAGATTTAATCTCAACAGGTATGCAGGTTTCCTCGCGATGTTTTCCTTTACCGATGATACCATATGACATTATTATTCCAGGCATGCCAAGCGGTATTTACTAGAACGCAAAGAAAACTCGACAAAATAGGAGGAACGGTGATCATTTTATCTTTGGCAAGGCCGCATGTCCGAGACCCGATGCGTTGGTACAATAAAATGATTTGGGTTAATGATATATGACGCATTGCAGAGGGCTAAAGATAGGGGAAGGTAATGCGAGGAAGTGGCCATGATCCTTAACCCTTGATAAGGAAAGCTACGAGAGAAACAAGAGCATTGCGTGTTTTGTTTTTAATGTAAAGGTTTATTCAGCCCATATCGATTCACTGATACTATGCCTAGATTAAAGGGCTCTCAAAATGCTAGACTGCTAGGTCAATAAGACTAGGGAGTAGTTTTCTAATGTAAGTTCAAGTCGTAGGGGCTTTTAGGTCAACACAAGGAGCGCCCATCGCGAGGAGCCGAGTGCTCGAGCGAAGGGAATTTGCCTCACAAATACTTCACCGAAAGCGTGTCAAAGACGTGTGCTGCGTTTCGCTTAGACGCGTGTACTGTTGTGTACAAAAGTCATTAATAACCCATCGATTGTATTTAATTATCACATATTATTTATGTACAACAACAACTCTATTTTACATATTGGAGTCCCTACTCCGTACTTCTATAAACGTGTGCTAGATAGATAAGATTATTTTATCTGTATCGTCATATAACTTACGTAACAATGCAATAAAACTATTTTACGTGTTGCCGTGAATGTGCTTGTAAACTTTCAATACTTTCACTGCAGTACAAAGTCAAAACTTTGACTGCTATTGCAGTGCAGTGCCGGGCTATTGCCCGGCTAGGGGATAGGGATTCGAACCAGTAAATCGCTGTGTAAGGTGCTTGAGCTCCAACCGTTAAAATGATTACGACCGCGATGATTTATGGCGACGCTGGTGAATTCAATAGGGGAGGGGAATTTTCGAAACATTTTATTTATTTTTTGACCACCAATGTACTTACTAGAAATAATTTGCCTATATTACCATATATAACAACGTTTACCGGGTCAGCTAGTTGTAAATAAATGGCCGTATCTCGTGACTAACTTCCGACCGGTCAAGTTAAATTGCTCGAATGCTATTATCACTTTTGTGCACGCTGATACGTTCGATTCTCATCGGTTAATTGTTGGGCGTCACCTGCATACCAGCTTATACCCTCGGCGTGAACATTCATTCAATTTGGATTTGATTGTTCTTAACTTAATGGATACAGTACATGGTTGACCGAGCATTTGCTCGGTTTTTTTTTGTTTTTTAAACCAAGATTTTCTTTAAAAAAAAATAACTTGAAAAAAAGACAAAAATATTATCGAACTGAAGATTCGAACCAAGCTCTTATCGGCAATTAATATTTTCCTAATTTCCCGGCTGAGCTATCATGACATATTACTTGACAGCGAAATATACGTTCGTATTCTAATGACATTTTATCATTGCCTCAAAACGCGGATAAAAAAAAAGATTTCCAAAAAAATATCCTAGCTAGATCGATTTATCGCCGTTTTTAACCCATGTATACATACAACATTTCATGAAAATCGTTGGAGCCGTTTCCAAGATTCAGATTATAGGTATATAAATATTAAATATACAAGAATTGCTCGTTTAAATATATAAGATAGGTAGGTATATATATATTTTAAATACATCATTCAAAAATACATAGGTACATCCTTCTATGACCAACCCCTACATATTTTTTTACAGCGATATTAGTACTTTTAACAGAATGAAGTCTGTTGGGGCTGCTAGTATATTATACATGTATTAAAGTTATTATTATATCATTATAGAAGCGGCAGTCGGTGCTAGACGGATTTATATGCCGCTTCTGCCTAAATCCAGCATATGGCAATAAATTCTTAACACGCAACTAACGTCAACAGTCACATAAACTTGTCTGGTGATAAAATAACATACGCGTTGGCTATGCGTTCGCGTGACTCCTAAACTCTGACATAAAACATGCAAATACATAATATGTGAAAGTGTGACTTGAATTTAGGTGTGATGGGTCATGGCCAATAATTTGTTGCGAATGTTGCTTTCATAAGATACCAGAAGAAGCAGCAGCAGAAGAACCAGAAGAAGCTTTCAGAAGATACCACAGCTTGGGAATAAGACACTCACTCGAGGTTTTACATGATGTAACTATAGATTATGTATTTCATTTTGTTGACAAAAGAGCAACCCCTAAGTTATTTTCTCATTTTTCTTATGGGATCCTGCATCTCAACGAGATTTTGCTGGGTGTGTGGTTGAATCTACGATGCCGAATAATTGACGTTCGAGTCTTTGCACTAAGTTATTTATGTTTAATTATTTCAAAAAGTACTTGAATAAAAAATGAGACCGTCGTACGTAAAGTCAATATTATCAACGTTTATATAACTTATTCATTAATTAAGGGTAAAACTAAGTGTAACTCTGGAGTACTAGCTCTGGAGCGGTACGAAACACTTCACCGTCACGTTTGATTTGCACTGACGGTTTTTTTTTTAAATATCGACGACCATTTGAAGAGTTGCCCATAATTGCCAATGTTGACAATGCCAGAAAGTGAATTGCCAACGCGAGACACCGGTTCTCAAGTGGGCAACGAGGTCATCTCTGCCGCAGGTTTACCTGAGACAACTCGTAAGCGATGTCATAATATTGTAATATTTAGGGCCTGTTTCACAATCTCCCGTTAAGTTCCCAATAGGCTATAGGGAACATATTTGACAGATAGAGTATGGAGTATCTGTCAAACATCTGTCAAATATGTTGCCTATAGCCTATAGGGAACTTAACGGGAGATTGTGAAACAGGCCCTTAGCATCTCATTAGCAATGGCAAGAGACAAGTAAATAGTTGAACGCTGTTAAGTGGCTGTGTCCTATTAAAAGTGAACATTGCATCTTAGGTTCACGAGAGAAGCGTTTCGTTTCAATGGAATCAAGAGTCGCATGGCCTCTAACAGCGGCTTGGTCCCCTGACCAGCTCAACGTGTTTTGGAAGTAACGTGACGTGAAAGTAAATTACACGTATACATCGTATCAGTATCGTTATAGTGGTAATTAAAGAAAATCTTGATAGAACATGAATTAAGTATGATTTACAAAGCGCGGAATTTGTGTGCGTTATCCTTTAAGAGAATTTTTTTGGAATTGAGGGTCACAGAGCTAAAGTAACTTTCTTGTAAATAATGCCAACATTGAAAAAAGAATTAGAAGAAAATAAAAAATGTATCAAAATTGATAATAATAAATGAACACAGGAACGCAGCAGTAGAGCTGACTGTATCTTTCTCGCTCGGTTACACTCGGGCTTCCCGAGTTTACCCGATCGAGCCTTTCACTACAGAGCGTGGCGGTTCAGCCTCATTCACAGCTTACCAAAAATCTATGTGCGGTGCGTCACAAGTTTCACTTCAAAAACTAGTGGATTATATTGTTACCTACTATAACATCGTCATGTTTAGGCGTTAAGCGTGACGTCACGAAGAGTCATCTTGTCAAGACCTTGACAAGATGACTCTTCGTGACGTCACGCTTTGTAATATGCATAATTAGAAAATGAATAAAGTTGAAGCTGGGTTTGAAGAACCACTATCAAGATAGAATTTCATCTAATGTATAAAATTGTCGTGTCGCGGTGTTTGTTCCAAACTCCTTCGACTCCCAAAAAATTTGTATGCATTCGGTGGGTCTGAGAATCATTTGTTTATCATAAATGCTTAGCGTGGCCCAACCCCTTTCTTTTTTTTTTTTTTTTTAATGACAAGTACAACACCCAAAAATACATACAACCAGAAATTAGTACTCTCGGCAGAACGCAGTCTGTCGGGGCAAATAGTGTTATTACTATTACCGCGTAGCTTGGTGTGAAATGTTAATCGCTATCAGTTCACTCCTTGAGCGGCTCGCGACAAACAATGATATCATAACCAGATATAAAGCCGCTTCGACTCGTATGAGTAACCTTTGGAAGTGCATCAATCGGGTGACGCTAGCCGACGAGTGACGACGAACAGAACGCATTAATATGTAATCGTTGCCGCGCTGTTTAGATCAACAATGGAGAGGAACTTCATCACTTTTTTTTTTTTTTTATTTAATTGGATACAAGCAGCGCCCCGCGGTTTCCCGTTCCCGTGGGAGTACGGGGATAAATTATAACTACTATTATATTCTGAGCTATATTATTGTAAAGTTTCATTCAAAATCCATTCAGTAGTTTTTAGGTGAAAGAGTAACATACATCCATACTCACAAACTTTCGCGTTTATAATATTAGTAGGATACGACGATTTGAACTTTACTCGCGAAAGTGTTCTTTACGGCATAGGAGGCAAACGAGTCGGACCCTTATGCAGCTACCGGTGCCCAAAGATGTCCGCACAACCAGAGGTTATGCAAATGCATTGCCCTTCTTTTTCCCGTGCCATGGCAATGGGCCACCGGAATCTTACAAACCGTACAAAACCGACAGCATAGCTGTCACTTTACGTCGGTGTTACATGAGCAGGAGGTACCACCCCGGTCGTGGCAGCCTCATTCAGCTGTAATGCAGCTCTAGTCCTTACTAAATGTGTTGGTGAATTTCACAAAATTACTTTAACTTTTACTTTTACTACTTTTAATTTACAAAATTGTATGATTGTATTATATGTTGTGAATCTTAGTTAACGCATGCGCAGCTCCGGGCAGCAGCTAGTTCATAATATTAGTATATATTAAAATATGTATAAGTATTCTACTAAAGGTACGCAGTTTTCCCGCATGAGATCATCTTTACTTATTGGTTTTGTTTGTCGTGTAAAACAAATTAAGTTGGTAGTTTAAATCCGTTTCAAAAGGACCAATCTGCTAGTACTAATGCTGTAATTCGTGGGATTCAAACTTCCTGAAACTTACGCTCTACCGGCAAACAGTATGTCCCCTAAACCCCTTTAGGGTACCTTTAGGGGGGACGCTCGGTAAAAAACCGTTTGAATGAGACAAATGGACACCATGTATCTGTTCTCACGAAGGCGTTTTTAAAACGCAACGCTTTTTTTGTCGAGCACTCTTGGATTTTCGACGTTGATTGTTTGACTTTAATTCGAATTTAGCATGCCAAAATCTCAACTCAAGGCGACGGTCGGGTTTTACCGCGACGGTTTTTAAACGCTAATGAAAAACGAACGGGGGCTAAATTGACACCATTCGTTCAACATAACATTCGAACTCCTTATATCTATACCTAGGATTGCCAGGCGTCCGGATAAAGCCGGACACAGGTAGGCTTTTTCGGCTTTTGTTAGTCTTTTAGATTTTGCAAACGAGCGATGCCAAATTAGTCTTAGGATAAGACTGTCGAAGCATTCGATTTTATCTATTAGTTCACTAGAATTTAACAAAATATATGATACTCATAAAAATAGCTTGATTTTACATACAATTTCTTTGTCGTACTTATAAATACTGAGACAGAATCTTCAATAAAGTTGGGTGTCCGGTCTTTCTACCCAAATGTCCGGCCAAGCTGGCTGGTCTGTCCGGCTGTTAGGTTTGGCGACCTGGCAACCCTATCTCTACCCCGTGCACCCATCGGTAAAAGCTTTTCTTTTGGTGGGATATCTATGGTCTTTAGCTTGCTTTTTTTAAAGTTATCTTTTTAAACAAGATGGGAGTATTTTATATTCCAAACGGGAAGGATGTCATTAGGAAAGTATTCTTGTTGAAATGTAGTAAGACAATATTGACGAACGATACGGAGGTCGCACGGCTGAGGTCACCGCCGGGATGCTGTGAATATTAACGACAAGCCTCTCCTCAACCGAATACCTTCACTAATTGTGTGTTGGATTTGTCGTTTTATTTATTTGAACTCAAATAAAGGGACACCTTATTATGTGGTTTAGTGATTAATACTTGAATAACATTCGAGTCGAAGCACTAGTATGTTCACTTATTACATAGAAAGGCTTTTATTCTAACGCAGGGCAAAGCATTCCCGTGTATCCGGGCTACCTCGGGTATGGTGAGTCGGGTAACCTTATCCCAATTGTGGTCCATGAGGACCGTATGCGGGACTTGCATTAGGAAGAAAAGGGTTAAACAGCCAATGTAATTATTGACACCCGAGACAAGAATCGCAGGCCATGTCAGAATACCTGACCAGAATACCAGAAGGCTAGTGCCAGGCTATGTTCTTGGGCGATGTCGGCCACTTACCATCAGGCGGTACGTCTACCAGTCTGAATGACCAACTAATAATAAAAAACATTTGGCAACTGGAAAGACTTTATAGCATAGGGGGGCAAACGAACAGTCGAATCCTTGCGACTATCGACGCCTATTAACATCCACATAACCAGAGGCTATGCAGATACGTTGCTTTCCTTTTTCCTATCCCCCCAATCGGCCACCGAATACTCACAAACCGCACGAAACGCGCCAGCGTAGCTGTAACTTTACGCCGGTATTATGTGAGCGAGAGGTACCACCCCGGTCGTGCCGACCCAATGTGGCTGCAGCATGGCACTACCTCTTACAACCGACAGAGATTCGATTAGACTTTGTCTTAAGTAAATCCTATTTAGTCTTTGTTCTGTTTCGCTAAGATTGAATCCACGTCGCCCAGCAGTCTGTGCGGTTGGCTGTGCGTCGTTTATTATGAGCGAATTACTCTGGACGTCGTTTATAAATATATTATTGTCAAGCGAATGTGGCAAGCGGTTGTCGTTATCGACGGAAGCCGGTCATAGGCGGTGATAAATGCGAGTTTATTGTTTTAGTGAATCATGTGGGATACGAAGTGGAAGCGGAAAGGGAGTATCGTTGCCTCGTATACATTTTGTCGATCTCTATTAGGAAAATCTCGCGCCTCTAGCTTGGCTACAAAAATGGCCCGTTTTAGGCCGTTTCATTTTTGATCAGACTCACTCTGGAAGACTTTATGATTTTTCGTGTATCCCCGATCTTGTCAACCCGCATGCTTGATGAGGCAAGTATTTGGATGGGTGTACAGTTTATCTATACTAATATTATAAAGAGGAAAGATTTGATTGTTGGTTCGTATTGAATAGGCTCCGAAACTACATTACCGATTTGAAAAAATATTTCACTGTTGTGAAGCTACACTATCCCCGGTGAAAATAAAAAAAAAGCAACAGCTAGTTATTACTATATTAGGCGCGTGGTGTTATCCTTGAACAGAGATAGTCTAGATATCGCAGGGGCCAAAATAAGCACAATCACATTTTGTATTCAAAAAAAATTTGTACTAACAATCAACTAGTCTAAAATTGAAACAACGAAATCATTCTGAGCCAAATGCTTCGATGATGGTATAAAATATAAGTGACTGATCTCATGAATTGCACCACACGAAAACCCACATAGCGACGATCTCCCAAATTATCCTCATCTCGTACTTTCCTGTTCCGCGATAAAGACGACAATCGACTGGCGCTCGTTTATCAGCGTCGAAAGGACGCGCGCAAGGTCACAGACGAGTGAAATATATCGAAAACGTCAGGCGAGAGTGGATATGGTATCAGAGAATACGGTATCATTATATTAAGGTAGGATGCGCTTCTGGTCTGCTACCTCCATACTTCGTATGGACACAATCATGATGAACTTCCGTGAAACGGAACACTGTTTTGGATAGACAATAATTACAAGTAAGGACATGAGGTAATTACTAATTACTGGAAACGACACTTGTGATTGAACGACACCGGTGAAGGAAAACATCGTAAGGAAACCTGCATGCCTGATAAGATTAAAAGTCTTTGAAGGTGTGTGAAGTTCATCAACCCTCATTGGGCCAGCGCCTCGGTGAACTATTGCCCATTACCCTCCTCGCCTGATTTCGAGGTGGAGACCCGTGTCCAGCAGTGGGACATATTATAGGGTTGATACTTTACTTTTTTTACACTCGTGATGTATTTAGGTTTTTTAGATAGATTTCGCACTAGTATGAATATGTTGATGATATCCGCGCAGTTGATGCTACGTGATGAGTGGCGACAAATCGGCCGTCTTGGCGTTCATTCAGGGAGGCCTGTGTACCGCTGTAGACGGATATAGGATGATGATGAAGTTTCTCGGTGAAGACGCTTGTGAGCGACGCGGACCACTACTGTAATTTGGCGTATCTACTGTTATAACAAAAAAAATGTATCAAAGTAAATTTGTTATAAAATATATTAAACGTATTAAATAAAATATGAGAACAGTAACAAGTTAGAAAATAACTATTATTACGTAAAATGGAAAGTTTTCATGTTCCAAAGTGAAATATATAAATCGTTCATATGTGAAAATTAATATTTCATTTATTTAACATTACATACGCTGTATAAGTTGTTTCCGTCATAATGAATGTAAAGTGTTTATTATGCCGGCCATACTATAACATACAGGAAGAAAGTTCTGGAAAACGGCTATATTACGACTACCTGAAGATGTCGGTTTGATCAGCGATGGCCTTTCTCTGCTATCGAGTCAGTTCGGAAGTATCGCTAATACATTCTTTCCACGAATTAAAGGTTTCTATTAATCTATAATCTCCCGCTACTAAAAACTAAACTGCATTGACTTTCATTCGTATTTCATAATATATTCGATGGTCGACTAATGAATACGTCGACCATCGGCTTCCAGCGCGGAACGCCAATTGGCCGAAATGATTTTTTTACATTATTAAATAGTCAACATTGATAGACATTTATTCAGGCTTCGTCAGTATTGACTGGTTTCAATATCAGTCTAAATGAATCGTGTAGGTTCGCCGGGTGTGTGTTATTTAATACTCTTCTTTAAGAGAAAAATATACCTTGGAGAGAAACATTCGACGTTTGTATTATTATTAATAACACAATAATAAAAATTAATTATTTGTAAGAGCCGGTATCCTCTCAACTCGCGACTAGAAAATGGTGTATTGTTGACGCACCTATTTACCAGTTATAAAGGCTACCTTTGCCCTTTATTATGATTTTGATAAAATTATAATATTTTGCCAAAAGGTAGTGCCAAGCTGTGCAGCCAAATTGGGCCGGCACGAGCGGGGTAAAACATCACATACCGACGATACCGACGTGAAATGACCGCTGCGTTTCGTGCGGTTTATGGGCTTTGTAGCCCATCGTTAAGGGGAAAGGAGGGCAACGCATCTACATAAAAAGGCTTCGACTGTTCGTTTACTCTTCGATGCTATAAAAATATTGAAAAGGACTAATGGATCTATATGTTATAGCTTGTATTTTGTTGTTTCAGTGTCATGCAGGGGTGCGGCGCCAAAATGTGTAAAGACGGTTGAGAGCTCCGCGCGTCGGTCGACGACGCGCACTACACTACAATATGTCTTTCTTTAATAATCTCAAAAAGGTAAGAAATGTATGTAACACATCTGTAACGACTGGTCGCAGGCTCCAATCCCGCTACGACGAATAGTACTGATGTCGATATGATTTACGTTCTTAGTACACGTAATAAAAATTAATAAGAGCTTAATCAGGGTCTCGGTTGACGTGTTGTCATTGCTATTTAATATTTTATCAACGATACAATTTACTCATCGATGATGTAGTTTAGTTTTAGTCTATTTTAAAGGTGTGTGACACACATACATGCTACGATTTTATACCTACTCGGTCGTAGACAGTGAGACCAATTATTCTTATCATATAGTGCCAAGGTCGTCATAGCCAATTTAGGTATGCCAAATTGACAACCGGCTTAATAATTAACCAGTGAGGTGTGTTTATTGAGGCGCCAGTCATATACATGGCAAAGATTTGAGCGTAGGCTACCCCTATAGCAGGGTTTCTTAAACCGTGAGCTGGTGAGAGAATAGGCAGTCGACAAGGCACTCCCCCGCGGCTCCAGTAATGCCCCTGTTCTAGAGTCGGGTTCGGGAAGGGAACTATGCCCAGTACGGTACGACGTTGCGGGGAATGCTTAGCAGTCCCCTCTTACGAGGAGTAGTCGGGGTCGACCTCCCGCTGAGGTCATCCTGTTGCCTGTGCTACTCCCTATTCCTGCGGAAGTACGGGGATAAATTATAGCTAAGTTACATTAAAATGCATTTAGTAAGAGGTAGTTCTACGCTGTATTGCAGCCAAATTGGACCGGGGAGGAACCTCTCGCTCACATGAAATCGACGTAAAATGACAGATAAACTGTCCAGTTTTTTAGCCGAGCCCATTTACAGGGAAAAGGAAGGCAACGCATCAGCATAACCTCTGGTTACGTGGATGTTTATGGACGTCGATAGTCGCAAGGCTTCGACTGTTCTTTTGACCTTATATGCTATAAAAAAATGCATTTAGTAGCTTTTGGTAAGAGTAACAAACATTCGCCTTTACAATTTAGTATAATCAACAGAATTTGTTAATATTTTGTGCGCGTGCGTTGCGTTCGCAGGTGCTGCACCTGGGTGGCGGAAATGACGCGAAGAAGAAGCGGGTGTTCAGCAACATCCGCGACAACAGCGACCCCAACGACAACTGGGAGATGGTCGGCGAGCTGGGGGACGGCGCCTTCGGGAAGGTGAGGAGAGAAAGCCTAATAATTTTATTTTAAATAAATAAATAAATAAATGTAGCAGAACAATTTCTATTTTCGGATCAGAGGTGTATAAACGCATGAGACGACCGACTGGTCAAATCGTGATGCCACGGGACACTACGTGGCGGTGTCGGGTTCGAATCCCGCCACGTGAAAAAAAAATTGTATGAAGAATACAAGTCTGCAGCGAGTCATGGATCTATATTATATAATATTTATTTATATACATTTCTTTAATTAATTTCCGTATCTAATAGCTGTAACGGAAGTTCTTACGAGCTTACCACAGGGCTAGTTTGACGAGGTGTGATTGATAGATATTATTTATTAAGCAAATGTTGTTTTAAAATCACTATAAGAAATAACGCACTTTTATGTCTCGTATCATCGAAAAATTTTGACACGCCACATAAAAATGTTTGCCTTTGATGCTAAGAACTAAGAAATATTAAAAAAATACTGAAAGAAGAATTTTTTTGCTAACTATTCGTTTTCCAGGTGTATAAAGCACAACACAAAACGACGGGACAGCTGGCGGCGGCCAAGATGTGTGTCCTGGACAACGAGGATGACCTGGCCGACTTCACCGTGGAGATCGACATCCTCAGCGAGTGCAGGCACCCCAACGTGGTGGAGCTGCACGAGGCCTACTTCATTGATAACAAGCTATGGGTCAGTTATTTCAATCGTTTAATCATTTTATAGGATCTGTAAATTGCACAGCTCGCTTCTGTAACTCCTGTTTAGTTACTACTGGATATTATGGTTATTATGGTTTAAGATAATAATGGCACATGAAAACGCTTAAAACAAATTATCTGACCAACTCTATTATCTCATTTAATAAAATGAGACGTCTACTAAAAGAAGAATTCACCACATGAGCTGAGTGCTTTTTCTCACTTTATCCATTAACAGTTTGAGTTCATCAATACCAAAAAATAATGTCTGGCTTAAACATAGAAAAGAATGCTTCTAATATAGAAATAAACAGGATTGTGGCACCCATCGCAAATGATCGGTAGCACAAAGCGCTGTTACCTATGTTAATATTATCTTTTTTTTACTATAAAAATGAAAGCTAGCAGCCAGAACCCTATGGTAACTAGTAACTACTGACTGATAGATTTAAATTATTTATTTTCTTAGAAATAATTTCTCGAGAACTTTCCAGGAGTTAACTAATTACATCGACCACATTACCCAGGACTCCTAATAACAGAACGGGTTCAGGCGACACATCTGACTATAGTTCCGATGTAAGCTGTAAACAATGTACTCAAACTATCGTGTCGTCTCATTCTTTCTCGTTGCAAAATATATCCATTTCTTTTTAACGTTCCGTGATTGGTAATGTATGACATTGAATTAGCTAATCACAGCATTGCGACCCCTTTCGTCTCACCTCAGCTAGTTGCCAGAATGCATTTAATACGAAAAATCAAACATTAGGAGTCTATAGTTTGTGTGGTCGCTGACTAATTAGTACGAGACGATCGTTCCAGATGTTGCTGGAGTACTGCGACGGCGGCGCGCTGGACTCGGTGATGTCGGAGCTGGAGAAGGGGCTGAGCGAGGCGCAGATCGCATACGTGTGCCGCGAGATGTGCCGCGGGCTGCAGTTCCTGCACTCGCGCCGCGTCATCCACCGCGACCTCAAGGCGGGCAACGTGCTCGCCACCATGACGGGCGGCGTCAAACTCGGTCAGTGACGTCACCGATACAGTCGTTCATTTATAATATATATCATCATCATCATCAGCCAGAATATAGGCCTCTCTCAATTATCGCCAAGACAACAGATATGCTATGTACAAATAAAATTAACGTTTTGGTTAGGAAAGATTTGGTAGAGGAGGGCTCTTTTATCAGGATAGGCAACACTGTTTTTTTTTTCGAATCGACCTATGCTGGTGGCCTTTAAGCTTCATCAGAAGGGTGGATGAGCAGATAACTCATCTAAAAAGCCGCCCGCCAGTCGTTCTGGCATTGGATCGGGCAACACTAAGTTGTGTGGGCGAGGCTTTGGTCAACTTGTATGAAGTGGAGGTCACCCCGCCAGCCGTGAAGTCGAGAACCGCACGGCCTTTTGGCATCGGATCGGGCAACACTAAGTTGTCTGGGCTAGGCTTAGGTTATTTACAGGCGCTCTGACGCTTACCCATAGTGTGGCTCGTCTACTTGTTACCTTATTCCACTGTCTTACCCTGCACAACTAACAGTAATATTCTCACCGTAGCCGACTTCGGCGTGTCGGCGAAGAACAAGTCGACGCTGCAGAAGCACGACACGTTCATCGGCACGCCGTACTGGATGGCGCCGGAGGTGGTGCTGTGCGAGACCTTCAGGGACAACCCCTACGATTTCAAGGTACACATACATTTCATGTTAAAAGTACAGATTTTCCCGTCTATTGGCAGACATTGTCGTCAGTTTCAGTAAACTCCAAGATGGCCGATCATCTTTATTTGTTGTAACCAAATCACATGTGATTTGAACAACTGTTCAAAAAGTAAGGCGAATTTTAATTTTTCTCAAAAAGTATTTATTTTTTAATAAATTTATATTTTGTAATTGATGCAAAAGCCATGAATTGTTCTTCCACAATTCATCTTTTCTTCGTATTGCTTATCGCAAAGGGCGCATAACTCTAACATAATACTCCTTATTGACCGTAAGACCACGTGGTAAGAATGCTCCGCCTTCCTCAATTTTATTAGAGAACAATGTTGCTGTTCATTGAAGAGGCATATGTCCCGCTGTGGACGTTGAAAGACTGATGATGATGAAATAATATTAAATTATTTCAATCGAACATTTAACTACATAACATTGGTGATTTCAGGTGGATATCTGGTCGCTGGGTATCACGCTGATCGAGTTCGCGCAGATGGAGCCGCCCAACCACGAGATGACGCCCATGCGCGTGCTGCTTAAGATACAGAAGAGCGACCCGCCCTCCCTCGACCAGCCCTCGCTCTGGTCCAAGACCTTCAACGACTTCATAACTAAGGCGCTCGTGAAGGTAGGTTTACTTTAAGGTAAAATATGTACTTATTCGCGCCTTGGCAAAGAAATAGTTTCTTGAAAAATAGTCTAATTTTAAACCTTATTGGTTTAGATTTAAAGATGTCCTTATGATAAATATTGTAAGTCAAAGTCAAAGTCAAAAATTTTATTCAAAATAGTACTATCGAAGTATCTTTTTGAAGGTCAATTGAGTCTACCACCGGTTCCAAAGCAAGTCTACTGAGAAGAACCGGCGAAACAAATACCTTGTTTAAATGTGATAACACTTTTAAATAGTTTCAGTAGAATCGTTCAAAACATTGTGTGGTTTGACTTTTTTTATTTTTATAATAGTTATTACTTATTCAAAAGTTGTTCAAACACAAGGAAAAAACAGATAACAGTATATACTATACAGAATATAGTACTAAATAGTATATACATACCATGGGATTTAATTAAGCATTTATTTTATAGGATCCAGAAAAAAGGCCAACAGCCACCGATCTCCTCAAGCATGACTTTGTCAATGGAAACCTTGACTCAAAGCCTCTGCGAGATCTTCTCCTCGAGTACAGAGCTGAGGTGGTTGAAGAGGAGCTGCTAGATGATGACTCCGAGGTAAGGATTCTATATATTTGAAGGTTTAGATGGTTTATAATAGTGAGAACACTCATAGATTTGCTAAAAAATATAAAAATACCTTAGATACCACATTCAGTAAAATAATTCCTTAACAAAAATTAGCTACACTAATAATTTTAATGATAGCAATAATATTTGTATGCTGTAATACTCAAGTATTATGCTATATTAATATTATTTAGTATGGTAAGATGGACCCCGTAGTTTTATGTTTCAACAAATATTGAAGTTTTTTCTATTGTTGACTAGAATTATAAATTTATATTATATATTTTACAGTCCTTTGACGTGAATGCATAACACATAGGTTTTATGAATACACATAATATTGTTCACATAAAAGTGTTGTAAATAGTCAACTAACAGACACTCCCCGCTTGCGCACGCTTACTAACCCGGACAACGCTTGTACACACACATAGTCGCGAGCGAGGCGCGGCAAGGGGAAGGCTAACAAGGAACAGTATCAGCGAGTTGGTTAGTATTCACCGCTGTGACGTCTACAGTCACTACACTTTATCAACTGAAAAGTCGGCGAGATACACTTTATAATGCAACATGCAACTATCTGTTTTATGAAGTTTGTGATGTAGTTTCTTTTTAATAGGACTGTGATTAATGTTTCAGACGTGTCTTTCTATGACTATTATGTGAGTTAATAAATTTTATTTTAAGCTATCTGACCCGGCAAACATTGTTTAGGCATATAAATTATTTTTGTTTGAAAAAAAAAATTATAATATATTATGTAGTCTAATGTCAAAATATAGTCTAATGCAGTGTTTCCCTACCTTTTTGTGCCAGGCCCCACATTTAACGTTTCTAAAATTTTTATGCTACCTATATGCATCAAGCATTTCATTAAAATTGTGTTTTAATCAGATAAAATCGTGTCGAAATTATTTATAAATTGCATTCCTTAACTATCAAATTACCCTCTTGTGGGGCGTGGGCGCCTCGTTAGGAAACACCGTTCTAGTGTCTTATAAGTAGAAAGAACCTTATTCTCTCTTTATCTTTGCCTATGCGCAACATTTTATTTGCAATCAAGTTCCTATATAACAATTTTCCTTGCTCCTCCTTCCCCACATTTACCCCTTTTGGAGGGAGTTTCGTCCATTTCCTAATTTCATCAAGAGAAAAGTCCACTTAAACTTCACTCTTATATTTTGCTCCTTAAGGGGTTGAATTTCTAAAAATTCTTTCTTGTTGCACATTTACCTCACAAAAGGAACCCCTGTATCAAATTTCATGTGTTTAGGTACAGTAGTTTTGGTTTTGCATTGATATATAGAAGTCGTCAGGTTTGTCTTTTATAAACAGGCTTCAACAAAAGTTTTGAAATGAAGGTATATTTTGTTAAAGTATATTAATTAATATATACAAGCATGATAGTGATCATAAAATTAACACACATACCATATTCATAGAATTTTTAGCGCACCCTATACATTCATTGTAAATACAACTCTATAAAAATATATATGATGCCAATTAAACACATGACAACGGTCAATTATCGCTTGCCTAATAATATACTGTACGTTAATGTCTTTTTGTCTGTGGTTTACATTGCTTGCCAATCGAACGGTCAGCCGCGAGATCCTCTGCTGTCGTCGAAGGTATAATATACAAATGAGGCTGATGAACCATTTCTATGTATAGCCTAACCAGAAAAATAAAAACCCTCGTCATAACGCGGTATATTTCGGATCTATTTTCTATGTATCATTTTTGTAATAACACTTTGTGTCACTAATAATGTGGGTTTATATATTTCTGGTCACACTATTTTTATTGAAATAAATGCAAAATTGAAGTGATTGAAAGAAATAACTAAAGGAATGTGTCCTTGAGCCGACTCATGTTTCCGACAAACGAATAACTATAATATCTATTAGTCGTTTATAGATTAGCTTCACTTGATCTGCTGATGGAATATTTCAATAATAGATAGAGCAATTTTACAATTAAATAAAAGACTATTATACCATAGATAATATATTATGAAAAAAGAACCATAGATAATATTAACATGTAGTTACTTTGCGTTCATACTTGAATACCGTTAGTTTAATATCTCGAAACAAATGTAATCATCCAGATTTCCTTGATCTATTTCCTCAGAACATAAGCTCAGATGTTGAAATATGGTTTACATTACAGGAACATCGCAGCACTCAGATGCATATGGAGATGGAAGATGATTCCACGTCGGTGAGGTCGGGCGACACGCCGGACGTCAAATGTAAGAAATTTTATCGAGCTTTAATTTTACATTGTAACAGGAAAAAAATACATTGTTAAACTAACTAATAACAAACTAGGTACGAGTATAAGATTTATATGTATTTTCTGTCATATTTCCATTAGTAATTTTTTTATTGCATTATCAGCGGCGGAACCTGCAGCCCCGGCCCCACCAGCCCCCGCAGCCCCGGCGGCTCCCGTCCGTCCCGTGCCGAGCGCCGCCCCCGCGCCCGCACCGGTCGCCGCCAAACGCCCCATCGAAGACCCGGCCCCCGCTGACAAGAAACTGGTAAGATTTCACAGTTCTTATACAGTAGTTTTGCACAATTCACAGATGTTACGTGTACAGATTGTAATTTAATAAGTTATATAAACTATAAAACTAAAAATATTATTGTAAAATGCTATAACACGAACAACCTATTTTATTACATTTTTATCATGTTTAGCAACCTGTTAATGAAAATATAAAAAATTGCATAATGCAATAATCTAATAATAATTTCAGCCTCCAAAGAAAGAGAAGGGTCCGGCGCCTCCCCCTCCTGCGGCGCCCGTGCCCCCCGCGCCCCCCTCCCCTGTGCAGAGCGTCGCGTCGTCGCGTGGCCGCAAGCAGCCCGCCCCGCCACCGCCCGCACCCGCACCAGAGCCCGTCAGCCCCGCCCACACGGGTTCCACGCCTACCAGCCCTTCCCACACAAATTCTACGCCCACCAGTCCTACGAACACCACGCCGCCCACGCCCGTCGCCGCCGCGGGACTCATTGTGGACCAGGTGAGATGTCGTATTACTTCAGAAACTCCAACGACAATATTTATAATCTTAGAGCTGATGGAGTGTTAACGCTCAACTGCAGATTTAAATACATATATGATTACTCTTATATTCTGTGTGAGTGTTGCATATTGTGTGTGTGAGTGTATTGTTATTTTTTACATTTATTATATCAATAAATTCATGTTTTAGGTCTGTCGGGAAGCAGAGAAAGCTGTGGAAGAGAAAGTGGAACAAAAATCAGAAAAAGAAATTATTGATAAGGAGATCAAACCAAAGCAAGACAGAATAGATGAGAAACCTATCCAAGTCAATGGTACACCCAATCTTATTAAAGATAAACCAGAAGTTAAATTAGAAAAACAACCTAGTGTAGAAATTAAGGATACAAAAATGAAAACTGATTTAGTTAAAGATAAACCTAGTCTAAGCAAAGAGAGGAAAAGCGCTGATGATGTCAGGATAAATGTTCAGGTGACCGAAATGAACAGGCGAAGCGCAGACGTCGCGCAGTTGATACAAGACGCGAACAAGTCAAACATACAAGTCACCGAAGTTAGAGTCGACAAAGAAAAGTATCGGTCCATCTCCACGGACGATATAGACAGAACGGACACAAAGAGAGTCAGCGCTGAGATAAGTAGGATAGAGTCCAGATCTAGATCAGCCGATGATAAAGACAGAGTAGAAATAAAGAGAGTGAGTAGAACAGATTATTCCAGATCAAGTTCTATTGAAGAGAAGACTGAGAGGGAAAGAAAGGATGTGTCGGTATCACAGAATACAGTGGAAATAAGGCCTGTTACGGTGAGTTTTCTTCTTATTATCTAAGGGCCTGTTGCACAATCTCCCTTTAAGTTCCCTATAGGCTATTGGCAACATATTTGACAGATGTTTGACAGATACTCCATACTCTATCTGTCAAACATCTGTCAAATATGTTGCCAATAGCCTATAGGGAACTTAAAGGGAGATTGTGAAACAGGCCCTAAGTGTTATTTTTTTTATTTTATTAATATTAATATTATTAATATTTTAGTACAGTCTAACTAATGTACTTAACTTATTATTAAGTGGTAACTAATGTTATTTTATTCACAGCCCACTAGTCGAGATCACGCCGTGACGGTAGTGTCGGTGAGCGCCGAGCCCAACTCGCTGGCGGCCGCGCCCGTGGGACTGGTCACCGTCACCACCACGCATCCGCCCGTCCTCAACACCGCTGCCCCGGTGAGGAATAATAATAAATAACACCACCACAACCACATAAGCACACTCACATCTACATGACATACAGTTAATTAATTCCGTGAAACAGCTTTCTATGTTATGGAGTGCAGGATAGGCAATACACGAGTTGAATTATCCTAACTGCTGTACAGCCCATTGTACAATAAATATACTTAAAAATCTGCGGATGCAAATTGGCTGAAATTTTGTACATAAAAACAAATATACATATATTCATCAACTTTTGCCGAGTTTTATGTCAACAAAAATAGACAAACAGATTTTTATAGGAATGACATCACTTGGTACAAATTTAAAAAATGATATTATAATATAATACTAATGATACAATACCGCTCAGCTGCCGCCCAACGCCGTGACCATATCGACGACGCCGCCCATCGCTGACGAGGTGGTGATCGTGGGCGCGGGCTCCTCCTCCGACGACGACGCCTTCGCGCCGTCCTCCCTCGACTCGCTCGACTGCAGCAACTCCTACACGGGTAACATAACATATAAATTTTATCATCCAACAACAATGCACTAAGTTTCAATTTACTTACTTTTATTAAAGAAGATTATAGAGCCTATATGTACAAGCTATAACATATTACAATATAGGTAATACACATAAAAGTTTATTTTTATTTTGTCAATATCTATATTTGCCTGTTTCATGTTGTATACAAATACTACATTACACATATTTGAAAAAATATAGAGTTAAAAATTATTAAATTCATTTCCATTTTCAAAAATATACAATGCAATCACTTTCTATAATTATTTACATATTGTTTGTTAGAATCAAATTGGATATGTATTGTTTACAGAGAAGAGTCGCGGTAGGAGACTAGACAGCAGTGAGGTGTTGATCCTCAGCCCCGGAGTGGGAGACTCCGGAGTGTTTGATGAGAGCCAGGCTAACCATCTTAATTTGGTATGTTTATTCATGAGCAGGATAAATTGCAGTATAAAATTATTATATGGCAATAAAGTTTTGTTCAATGCTCTAAATAATATATAAATGAAAAGAATGTCTACTATTTAGAGACTGTTTTATCCATAGTGGTTATTTAGAAATGCTAATTTCAGTGAATAATACGTAATGACGGTATGTCGGTACTTAAAAGACCACGTTACATCGTAATCAACACTGATATCTATCCTATATATTCAAATAACTTATTATATTATCATAGTTAGGAAACTTAATACATTACCATAATTCTGAATTGAATTATAGTATTTTGGAGATGATGGTTGAATTCAATATTATTAATATGAACGTGGTGTTCGCGCGCAGGACACGTCGCACGTGTCGGTGGTGACGGTGGGCGCCGCGGAGGTGCGCGTGCGCGACTCGGCCGCCACGCACATCGCGCTCACCCGCCCGCTCAGCCCCGACAGCTTCCACAGCGGACTCAGGTACGACACTCATGCAACCAGCTTGGAGAAACACCCATGTACACGCTCTTTCGACGTACAATTAACCTTCCTGTGTATTGCATACAGTGACATTTTTATGACGTGCATTCTTCGAAACACCCCGCTTATAGATTTCATAAGTATACTCCCTATATAATTTAATGTGGGATACTTAAAAGCGATCGTGGCCTCAGAAGTCCCCTGCAGTAGTGTTATTAAGTCGCTATAAAATACGTAAAAATGCATTTTATTGTAATAAATAACATATTTTGATGACTTCTGTGGCTCACTGCGGCCAAGCCGGATGTAGGGGCTTAAAATTCGAATACTTAAAATCTCAAGTATATGTATCAAATAAAAGTATTAAATATATTTCTGTTGCCTGTACCCATAACACAAGTTCTTCGAGGATTTATGTCGGGACCAGATTGACGCGGTGTCTTATGGTCTTCTTTAGAATTACAAATAGAAACTCGCCTAAACAATAAATGAGCATTAATCAACGCTTTTGTGCGTTCAGTCGGCGGTCGCAGTCGGACAGCGGGTCGGTGGCGTCGGCGGGGTCGCGGCGCGGGGACGCCGACTCGCTGGCCACCAGCGCCACTAGCGCCACCAGCGCCACGTCCGCCACCAGCGTCTCGCACGACTCCGCGCACGCGCACCTCAACGGCGGGACCAGGTACGCCACATCTATAGATGTGTCAAAGATGTTTCAAAGTCGTGTGCACATACGGTTCAATATGTATAGATATGCCGCAGTCATCTGGTTGAATCAGTCATTTGATTGTATCACTAGCGCGTTAATCAAATGACGACATTTAATTGAATGACTAGGCCGAATGTTAATTAAACAAGCGTCGCTCAACGTCCAACTAGGTAGCGGATTGTAACATAGCCCTTTGAACATAGCTGACGTAAAATCAGTCAGGTGATTGTAATTTAGTTCATTTTTTTCCCACCGCGGCGTTAATAGTAACCAAAACAAATATGGCGTAAAACAGCTCGTGCAGATAACACTGCCTTGATAATTTTTTTATTAAGATGACTGCGACAGATACATGTCGATTCGTATGTGCACACTGCATATGACTTTGAAAGGGCGTTATCGAGCTAGTCAATTTTCAAAGCCATCTAACAGGAATAATTTATCACCCTTGAAGTCAATAACTAGTACATCTGATATGGCATTGGCAGTAGCTGTTATAAATATGAATAACTATCCACCACCACAAACAACTAAATAAAAGAAACCAATTACAGCCAATCCTTCAAGCATTTTATATTATGCTCAATACAATGTTTCACACATAACAGGGTCAATGCTGAAAGTCAAGTCGAGCCAGAAAGCGAAGAACAGGTTGTGCTTCGTAGGAAACCCCAGGAAGGCCAGGCTGGCAACAGGATACAAAGGTAAATTCAATTTTGTATTTAATAATGGTAAATGAAAAATGGCCACTACCACAATAAGAGTATATCAGAAACATAATCAATAAAAATCTACCACAAAGTATAGCATACAATTTAACAATAGCAACGTCATGATCCAAGTCATCTAGCCATTTAAGTATTATTATATTTTACGACCAAAACTCCCTAATAGCACGATAGATTTCACATAAAGAAAAAAACATTTTGCAAGCATATTATGAATAAGAATTATACCAAAAATCAACTCAATATTCATTACAATTTTTTCATAGGTCCAAAGAGGTGTAAACAAACCCAATGAAAATCGTTCTAGCACTGCTTTTATTATCAAAAAGTTACAAATATATACTAATTGCATTTATACAAACATATAAATGTGTGTGTGAAATATTGCTTGTGAGCCACCTAAATTGGCAAGATGCTGACTTTTATTTATTATATATTCATTACAATTTGTTCATAGGTCCAAAGAGGACATACACATGGCCAACCTAAAGAAAAAGACGAGAAAACGTACGAGGAAGTTTGAGATAGACGGCGTCGTCGTCACTACCACCACGTCCAAGGTGAGTATCTATCTCATTGCGATTGATAGGCACATTAACAGTACTAATAAATTCATTTGGTCATTTCATATTACGAAATATACAAAAATAAAAAAGTCTTACTTAAAACGCAGGTGATCTGGGGAGACGAGGAGAGCGGACGCACGTGGGACGACCACGCGCTACGCAAGCAAGAGCTTCGCGAAATCAAGATGCTGCAGAAACAGGAGCAGAAGCAGTTCCAGGACCTCAACGCTAAGGAGCACCAGCTGAGAGAGCAGCAGGACAAGAGGTCGGTGTGATGGGTCGGATGGGCGCCAACGCTAGTTGACCGAGCGACGTGATGGGTCAACGGCCCGTGAACAACATTGACAAATGAACTCGTCCGGGACAGACCAATTGCTGTCACACGTATCTTAATTGGTTATTGCACTAAAGGTCGTTATAATTAATTTAATAAGATTTTATATTATCTACAAAAAACAAGAAAGCATTGTGTAGTGTGTACAACATTGACACGATATAATATTTATTTTTAACTAGCCCAAGCCTACAACCCTGAAAAAATCTAACCCTGTGTCAGTCGGATAGCGATGCCTGATATGCTATGGTGTCTTTAAATATAAAAACAGGAAAGGTGAAGGCGATGGCGATGTTACATATTGTGTCGATTGCAGGTTCGAGGCGGAGCTGGCGTCTCTGACGCGCGCGCACGAGGCGGACCTGGAGACGCTGGCGCGCGCGCAGCGGGCCGCCGCCGAGCGCGCCGAGCAGCAGCTGGAGACAGAGCTGCGGCACCACGCCAAGAGACTGCGCGCCGAGCATGAGCGGGACCTGCGCCACTTCCGCGACACGCTTAAGCAGGAGCTGCGTCTGCTCAAACAGGTGGGTGCGCTCGTGTGATATACACCCAGCACGGTCACGCATATTCAGGTTGCTGTGTGAGCTGGTCATAGACCACCTGGCATCTAGCCACGGCTCGAAAGATATAACACGCGCTTAACTCGCAGGAGGTGGAGCTAGTGGCCAAGGAGCGGCGCAAAGAGACGTACCGCACGAGGCGCGCGCGATTGGACGCAGAGCAGGCGGCTCGCGAGCGGGCCTTCGTGGCGGCGCTGGCGGACGCCGCCGACGCCGTGCTGCGGCGCCTGCACGAGCACCACCGCGAGCGGCAGGCCCTCGCCGACCGGCAGTACCTACAGCAGCGCCACCAGGTAACGCTACCACCACCAACACGCACAACAATAATTTGGATGCTATATCTCGTATTCATAAAAGATTTTCACAGAGTGCTAAAGCAATTATGTAAGTTGTATAAAATGTAATTATCGTATGGAATCATGAATGAAGTAGCGAGAGCCGACTTCATAACAGGATTCATTGGTGTATCAGTATGTTAAACAAATATTACACGCTAATTTATTTTACTAAGTAAAACAAAATGTCATAGAAAAATATCACTAGAATTATCCTAATACTTAGTAATTGCAACATGCTATATCTGTGTACGTTTCTAGATTATGCGCACTCGTGAGGCGGCGTTGTGGGAGTTGGAGGAGAAGCAGATCCACGAGCGTCACCAGCTAGCCAAGAGGCAGCTGAAAGACGAGTTCCTTCTGCGGAGACACCAGATGCTGGTGCGCCACGACAAGGAGCTGGAGCAGATTAAGAGGTGAGATTAAGTGATCATTATTTAATTAAGATCAAACTTAATTAAGTATCATTACTTTTACGGATTGAAATAACCACGTGACACGAATCTAATGTATACAAAACCAATCTTAATCCAGTCGAAAACAGTTTTTTTCTTTAATTATTGTTGTGTTTGGGGGCAACACAGACATGTAAATAATGGCACCGACACATAAATAAGTTGCCTGGGCTTGTTCCAATTTTATACATGATGTTGTTGTAGGAAAAACGCGCGGAAGGAAGAGGAGCTGGCGAAATGCCAAGCGCTGGAGAAGAGGTCGCTGCCTAAACGGATCCGCGCGGAGCAGAAGGCGCGCGAAATGATGTTCAGGGAGTCGCTGCGGATCGGCGCCGCGCCTTCGCACGAGGACGAGCGCGAGCGGCTCAAGAAGGTACGTTGCGGCCACACGAGAGAGAAGGGTTAAGGGGATATATAAGACATGTGCTAACTAAGACACCTGTATTGTGCTCATTAAACTTCTATTCTCCTTAAAGTGACTATCAGGAGGGGAAAAATAATATTGCTCATATAAGAACTTGTTTGTTTGCTGTGCAGTTCCCGGCTTAGAATAGGACTGCCCCATATCCTCCCGCGGGTGTCGTAAAAGGCGACTAAGGGATATCTTGGCTGATATCATGTGCCAACAAAACACATTGTCAGAGAAGGAAAACTCGAAACAAACCCTGTGCCAACCCGCCTAGCCAGCGTGGCACCAGTAGGCTACCGACCCTCCAATGAGAGACGCAATAAAAACCAGGCCCCTAGTCCCCGGCAGCCCCGCTAGCCCTGGCCACGGTAGCAGTCAGGTAAACGGCGGGGCAGGGGGTGCTAAGAATCCCCGGCAGACGCCCGGCTACCACCCCAACCGACAACTGGCCCTGGTAACACACAACGTGCGCACTTTGAGAACAGACGAGAAACTGGTTGAGCTAGAAGAAGTATTGAGCAAGTTGCGTTGGGACGTCATAGGTTTATCGGAAATCCGAAGAGAGGGTGAGGATACGATAACCCTGCAGTCCGGCCACATGCTCTACTTCCGGGAAGGTCACAAGAAGTCCCAAGGTGGTGTTGGGTTCATCGTTCACAAGTCTCTCAAGAGCAACATTATATCCGTCGGAAGTGTGTCAAATAGGGTAGCGTACCTTATACTCAGAATATCCAAGCGATATTCGCTGAAGATCATACAGGTATACGCCCCTACTAATACACATTCCGATGACGAAGTGGATGCTATGTATGAGGACGTTAGTAGAGCCATACATAGCACCAAAACACAATACATTGTTGTTATGGGAGACTTCAATGCAAGGCTGGGCTGTAGAGGCGATGGTGAGTCAAAAGTGGGGCAATTTGGCTATGGGCAGAGGAACTCCAGAGGACAGAGGCTGGCTGACTTCATGGAGAAAGAAGGACTCTATATGATGAATTCTTTCTTCCAGAAGTCATCTCACAGGAAATGGACCTGGATGAGTCCCGACGGAATAACAAGAAATGAGATAGACTTCATCATGAGCACCAAAAGACAGATATTCAATGATGTCTCTGTGATCAATATGGTTAAAACCGGAAGCGATCACCACATTGTCAGAGGCACATTGAATATCAATGTCAAACTGGAAAGATCGCGTCTGATGAAGTCCACGCTCCGACCGTCCGTTGCACATATCCAAAACCCCGACAACTTTCAACTCGAACTGACCAATCGCTTCGAATGGCTAGACAGCTGCGCATCAGTGGACGATATAAATAGCAGGCTGGTAGACACTGTCCATACGGTTGGGGCTAAGTATTTTAAGCCTAACCGAAAAAATAAACCTCAGAAACTATCCGACCACACCCGGAACCTCATGGCTAGACGACGTTCTATGACGCTCCAAACCTCTGAAGACGCAGAGTCATATAGGCGACTCAATAGGCAGATTTCAAAGTCCTTGCGACACGATATTCGCTCCTTTAATACACAGCGTATTAAGGAGACGATTGAGCGGAACCAAGGCTCCAAAGTGTTTGCAAGAGACACGTCTATTGGGCAATGCCAGTTGACGAAGCTGAAGACTGAGGATGGACGTGTAACGTCTGAAAAGTCAGAGATACTACGGGAGATAGAGAGGTTTTATGGACAGTTGTATACCTCGGTCTCAGCTGAGCCTGCTCGCTCGGAGACAGACCCAAGAGCTAAGCTAACCCGACACTTCACCGAAGACATCCCAGACATCAGCATGTACGAGATTAGGATAGCTCTCAAACAGCTTAAGAACAACAAGGCACCGGGCGGGGATGGAATCACCACAGAGCTTCTGAAAGCGGGCGGACTGCCGGTACTCAAAGTCCTTCAGAAACTTTTCAATTCCTCCCTGCTTGAGGGCAGAACGCCGGAGGCATGGAACAGAGGTGTTGCGGTCCTGTTCTTTAAGAAAGGTGACAAGACCTTGTTGAAGAACTACAGGCCCATAACACTGCTGAGCCACGTCTATAAGTTGTTTTCGAGAGTTATCACGAATCGTCTAGAACGCAGGCTTGATGACTTCCAGCCTACCGAACAGCCGGTTTCCGAAAAGGCTATAGCACCATAGACCACATTCATACGCTGCGGCAGGTTATACAGAAGACCGAAGAGTATAATCGGCCACTTTGCTTGGCGTTTGTGGACTATGAGAAAGCCTTCGATTCCGTCGAGACGTGGGCGGTCCTTAGATCTCTCCAGCGGTGCCGTATTGACTATCGGTACATCGAAGTGTTGAAGTGTTTGTATAGTAACGCCACCATGTCAGTCCGAGTACAGGAGCATTGCACGAAGGAAATCCCTTTAAAAAGAGGAGTGAGACAGGGAGATGTTATATCTCCGAAACTGTTTACCGCTGCTCTGGAGGATACCTTCAAGCTCCTGGAATGGCAAGGACTTGGCATCAATATAAATGGTGAATACATCACTCACCTTCGTTTTGCCGACGATATCGTGGTCATGGCAGAATCGCTGGAAGAATTAAGGCAAATGCTCGGTGACCTCAATAGAGTTTCTCAACAAGTGGGTCTTAGAATGAACATGGACAAAACGAAGATCATGTTCAACGTCCATGTAACACCCACCACAATCACTGTTGAGAACTCTGCTCTTGAAGTTGTAAACGAATACATTTACCTAGGACAGATCATCCGATTAGGTAAGTCCAACTTCGAGAGAGAGGTCAATAGACGGATTCAACTCGGCTGGGCAGCGTTCGGTAAATTGCTCAACGTCTTCTCGTCCAATATACCTCAGTGCCTCAAGACGAAGGTGTACAACCAGTGTGTGTTGCCAGTGATGACTTACGGCTCTGAGACGTGGTGCTTCACAAAAGATCTTTTTCATAGGCTCAGAGTCGCTCAGCGAGCTATGGAGAGGGCTATGCTCGGTATTTCTCTACGGGATCGAGTCAGGAATGAGGAGATCCGTAGAAGAACGAAAGTTGCCGACATAGCCCGTAGGATTAGCAAACTGAAGTGGCAATGGGCGGGCCACATAGCGCGAAGATCGGACGGCCGATGGGGCAAAAAGATCCTGGAGTGGAGACCACGTACCACCAAACGCAGCGTGGGACGGCCACCTACCAGATGGACCGACGACCTAGTGAAAACCGCTGGGTCTCGTTGGATGCAGGTGGCATGTGACCGGTCGCGCTGGAGAACAATTGGAGAGGCCTATGTCCAGCAGTGGACGGCTATGGGCTGAGATGATGATGATGATGATGAAGAACTTGTTGGCTAGATAATATGAGAACATGTAATTACGTTTTACTAGACTTATCGTTATTCCTTAGGTTATCCATGTTGATGGTGAAGGGTTATGATATTATAGTTATTACATACACTATAAAATGTTAAAACATATGTAATTATTATTTAATAGTTCCAAGAGAACGAAAAGAGGCGATACAGAGCTGAACAACAGCGGCTCGCGACCAAACATGCCAAAGCTAGAGAAGAGCTCAAAGCGGCCGGGGAGGTGAGATTACTTTACTTACTTTTATTTCAAAAAATACAATAGGTTAAGATAGCAAATAATCTATAAATCGACTGGTCAAATGAAAGATAACAACAATCTCGAAGCAACAAAAACAAATTCTTTTATGTTTATAATTTGTAATAACGAGTGAACATCATAGGCACTTTTGCGCGAGCTGGAGCAATACCAGAACGAAAAACGGAAGGCGCTTATGAACCACGAGAGCAGCAAGATGAAGGCCATCGAGGAGCGGTACGCGCTCGAGCTCAAGGAGTGGCGCGCCACCCTCAACGACAGGAAACAGGTCAGCGCACGCACACGCAGACATACACGCACACACCCACATACACGCACAATACGCGCTAAACTTAGACGGAGTGAAATTAGATAAAGAGACCTTGAAAACGTTACTCCTAATAATGTTTTATGCAAATACAGTAACACACATGGTCAAAACTCTACAACTAACTCAATCCGGTTAAGTTAATGGCGAATACACCCATAAGTGTACACGCACACGCATACGCATACATACACGCAGAGACTAGAGGGAGGTGGCGAGAGTGATACAGCCTCTCATGAGTATTAAAAGGATATAGACACACATTATAAAACCATAGCACGCAATATTATATTCATTAAATGTATGCACGACAGACCAAAATGGTGGCAGCCGATGATAACTGTGAATAGAGAGTAAGGGAGTGGGCGAGGGAAGAATAAGGTACAATGCACTCATTCGTCTTTGTCTCATCGGCAGACCCAAATAGTTTTGATATGCTTAAAACAAGGATGATTTTTACATTTCAATACATACAATTATGCCCAAACCATCAACACCTACCTTTTTAAAGACGATATTTCAAATGTATGTTCAATTTATTATAAACATATGACAAAATCGGTTTTATACATTTTACTTATATAGTGAACAACATTTAAAAATGTCTTCTTTTTGAATTCTGTCGAGCAGACATTATCAAAATGACAGAAACAAACATTATTGCACAAATGTACACATTTTAAATACACATTACCACAGACAGGTTTTATATTATGAAATGGATCGCCGATGTATATTTGTCCATCGCATAACAAATACAATAATTGTATTTGTATTAAAACTGTTGTATATAACAGTAAATATAAACTATATAATATGTGATGCTACTGTTTAAGATTCTAAAAAATGCTTTTTAATATTCAAACTGTTTTAATAAATATTAACCAAGGCCTTTTAAGAGTATTGCTAAAATTATTTTAAAAATATTGTTGCCTACTGACATCAAGCCATATATAAGTGTCGATCGATATTAGGCCTGTTTATGTTTATTAAAATGGTTTCATTGCATGGCATGTGGATATGGGCATGAAGCATGGAAATGAGCTTAGATTAAATTGGTGGCGGGTTTTTGGACACTTTACAGGCAAACGGTAGAGTTTTGATATGCGTTGATATTGTTGTATTGATTTGGGTCAAATAAATCTGAATTAGATTCTGTAATATGTGAGAACTAACAATCTGGTTCAAACATCGAAATTCATAACCTTTTGCAAAAAATGTTAAAACTTATCAGAGCCAAACTTCATTAATGATTAACCAAAAATTGACAAGGTCTAAAACGATGGGTAAAAGACCCATAACATGAAGTTGTGAACAACGTCAACGCATTCACCGAATAGGTTAAGTGTATGTGTCGTCCCAAAACAACGCTACACTAATGAGAACGTTTCCAACAGAACCTGCTTAATACCTTCGAGAAAAATTTGGACGATCACGAGAAAAAGTACGGCCTCGAAATACCAGATAGGAGCGTGTACATCGACGTGCCATGGCCCAAGAACGTCTTGCAGCACGTCCTGTCCAATTACCACCAGAGAAACTCCTTCATCGGCTCCCTGTCTAGATCGAGGACCAGTCTCAACTTGGTCATATCCGAAGCGAACACCCCGAACATGAACAGGAGGAGGAGCATCAGTCCGGACAAACATTTCAGATTAACCAAGTCGGCTGCTTCCAGCGCCACGAATACGACGAAACGCGGGAAACTGACCAAGGCCCAAAGATATGGTTCTACGTCCAATTTGAAATTGGTCTCCGAGAAAATCTCCGGATTTTCGGTGTTCAGCGGACCGGACATAAACCGAGAGCCGATAATGGCATACAATGATATTCCCGTCGAAAGGAGGGTGACCAAAATTGACGAGGAACCGAGGAAGTTGGAGAGGGCCACGCCAAACCGTGTACCGATAAGTAAACACGATAAAAAGTTTCACAGACAGAGTATGAGCGACTTAGACAATCGTCCAGCTATGGAACGAAGTGTGTCCCAGTTGAGTCTTAAAGAAGACATCGCTTTGGAAGCTGTGGTGATTGATATGCCATCCTTAGATGGACAATATGACACTCTCAAGAGTAATACGAGCACAAGCTCCCAAGTTTCTGATGATGACAGGACCTTCAGTAGATGGGGACCGGTGAGAGGCTCCAACAGTTACTCCAACACACCCAGTGTGCCGGTCAGTCAATTGTCTACTCTGAATTTGAAGGTTGTTAAATCTGAGAAGGCTCCGTCCGACTCAGTAGCTTAAGATACCCGACGGCTTGGGGCCACAACGAAATATGACTTGGTAAAACTCTAACAATCTACTGTAGCAGGCACGGGTACCTACTTGTTTAAAATTTTCATTAAAGATGTGCTCAAATGAGCTGAAGGACTTAGAAAGTAAAAGATTTTATTTCGATAAAATCACGGTTGTAAAAATTGGAAACTCAAGACAAACTTTGACAAGTGGTTCTCTACAAAATGGCGGATACGGGCGGGATATTTTTTCTTGAACACTAAATAATAGTATGCTATTGTGTTATGAAGAATTGGGGGTATTGTAGTACTTGTGTAATTTTTATTAAGGCATTAAGTTTTGATGTGCCTTAATCGACGTTAGTAAGGATTGATTGCTTTTGATATGATTATATTCGAATGTAATCTGCAATTGTATCGTAAGATCGCTTATTTCCGATTCCGAATCGCGCTTGACTGATTTTTAGGAACAAGCAATGCACTTTGCCAAACAATTACTTCCACTTTTAAGGCGTTTAAAAATATTTAGCTTTTTAAGCAGTTAATAGGGTATAATAACATTCCATAGGATATAATATACAAAATTAAAGTTCCATAAGGCTATAAAACATAATAATATTCTATATCCATAAAGAACCTTTTATGCCAATACATTTTTAAATGAAATAAATTCCTTTAAACATAAAATATAGCAATAAGATAATTATAAAATTATAAAATGTCGCAAATTTATTAGGTATTAGTATGTCTAAAGATATTCCAAGTGAGGTTATCGTAGTTTAGTTTATTATGAATTATTTGTTGATTAGTTCATAGAAATTATGTGCCTAAAATTAGGTTAGAGACGCAGTTAACTATATTCATAAATATATTTTATACAGACTCCTGTTGTATTTACTTCCATTCAGTGTAAGTATGAATATATAAGGTCACAACACACACCGAAAATATTTGTTATGATAATAATTTGACTAAAATTATTTTTAACGTACAAAATTTTATAGCATCTGTGGTTCATTCACCTACAACGGAAGCAAAGCATGTGAACTTATAAGTTTCCTTTTTATTTATGTGAGAAGGGTTTTGAACAATTTTTTTTTTTTTTTTTTTTAATTTATTGTTCAAAACACAGAATTAATCACACATAATAATAGATTAAAAGCTTGCCGCGAAAACTCACATGAGCTTATCTGGACAAGCCGCCGCGTCGCATACAATATTATTATCAAAACAAGATAGTGCCATACCGTACCTTATTATACAAGGAAAAAAAAGAATTTTAAACACTTAAAGATTTTAGTAAATGATCTTTCAGGGATTTTCTATATTTGCGTTTGTCCCGGTATAACTCCTGTAATTCTTCGGGAAGTTCATTAACTAAAGTAGGTATAATGACGTGTAACATTCTAGCTCCATAAAAATTACTAACAATCGGTGTTATGAACTTCTTTGAATAGTTAATTTTCCTTAATTTATTTGGTCTACATTTCTCGATTAGTAAGGTTGGATCATTAACTTCATTTAGAATATTAAATTTAACCAAGGTATATACATCCATAACATTGCAATATTGAAATATATCATTGACATTCATATTGATTTTGTTTTTAAACTTTGGGATAATGGTTTTTAAAAGACGTACCTGAAGCATATAAATATTATTCAAGTGGGTTTTACAGGTCCTACCGTAGCTACTTAGGCCGTAATTGATAACAGATTGAGCTAGGGCTAAATAAAGTATTCTACAAATTTTATATGGAAGTTTATGTTTCAGTATATATAATTTACTAAGTAATGATCTTAATTTTGAGCTAACAAACTCTATGTGAGGTTTCCAGCTAAATCTGTTATCAACCACAATGCCGAGATAAGTATGTTGGTTTACTTGTTCTATTAGTGGACATTGACAATTCAGAAGAGTACGATTGCTATGGAAACATTGATGAGTATGGGCCACGATAGTCGGGGAGATGATTGGTGTGTTATGAGAAGAGTGTATATGAATGAATTTAGTTTTATTAGCGTTTATCACCAGCCCGACATCGTGGGCCCATTTGCAAATAAGATTATAGTTATTCTGCATAATAATTACAGCCTCAGATACTGATTTGTGAGCCGCAATCAAACATGTATCGTCAGCAAATTGATAAATGGAGCCTTGTTTTATCAAATTACACATATCATTAACATAGAGGAGATATTCGATTGGTCCAATTATCGACCCCTGAGCGGTACCTTTTGTGGTGCCATACATATTACTATAGCAATTGGAGATTTTAACGGTGGAAAAGCGATCCGAGTGATAATCTTTAATTAATTCTAGAAGTGGGCCTTGAATACCATTTTGTGATAATTTTCTATATAGAATATTAAAATCTAGCAAATCGAAGGCTTTTGAGAAGTCAATAAATAAAGTGATTACATGATATTTTTCATTAAGATAGTTGTTAACTTCATCTGTAAATTCTCTCAGCAAGTCAGTGGTACTCCTATTTTTCTGAAAACCATACTGTTTGTAGTTAATTATTTGATGGTCCCGCAGAAAGGATGACATTTGATCCCCAAAAAATTTTTCAATAATTTTATTAATGCACGATAGTATAGTGATGGGGCGGTAGTTATTGTAATCATTATGTTTGCCCTTTTTGTATATAGGTCTGATGCAACCGATTTTGAGCGAGCGAGGATATATTCCTGTATCCAGACAACAGTTTATTAGGTGACATATGACTGGTGATAGCTCCTCAGATAAATATTTAATTTCACGTGCCCGGATTCCATCGAAACCTGGGCTCTTTTTTATGTTAATATGCTTTAAGATTTGAGCAATAGCATCACTACTAGCGCGTTTTGCTCTCATGGTCACATTAGGTTTTATTTCGTACAAACTTTGATCTAATAGTTTAATGTGGCAATTATTGTTTATTTTACTAACTGAGAGGTCAAACTCTTTTGCAAAATTGTTTGCTAACGTTAATGGGGTTAAATTAAATAATTTTATAAGGGTTTCATCAATACGTCTACAAATTTTTCCGCATATCCTATTAATTATGCCCCACATTATTCTTGGATTTTTGAAATTATTACACACTTCTGACATAATATAGTTATTTTTCAATGTATTTGCGTATTTGTTGGTTTTATTGCGATAATTATTATAATGTAATCTTTTAACACAGTTATTTTCATCTTTTCGCCACGCCTTATACAATTGATCCCGCCTAAAACACATATTTATTAGTCTCTGGTTAGCCCATTTACATGAGCTCCGCTTGTTTTTAATATTAGTTGATTTTGATAATGAACATATCCTGTATACCATGTTAAAGTTATTATCTATAGATGAAATGATTTCGTTTGGGTTTTGAGTATCTAAACATTCACGCCATTCAATTTTACGAAGTTCATTCTTTAGTTTATTAATATCTAATACGTTTACGGGTGCAGCGCCGGACCGGTTTGGGTCGAGCTCGGGCGCATCGACGGATGACGTCATCGGCCACGCACATGCCGTTATGCAGTGATCAGCTGGTGCGATGCTCACTGCCGCGCTATACACACTTACGTTACAATAGCTACGAATGAATAGATGGTCAATACACGACTTGCTTAATGCATTGCCGCATTTTTCTATACGTGTATATTGATTTATTGCACTCTCAAAGCCCAAATTACTCAAGGAATTTAGATATAAGGTAGTTACAGGGTTATCCCGCTTCAAGTCAATATTCATATCACCAATTACAAGGTAATTATTTTTATGCGTGTAGGCCTTAATTAATTTAGTCAATTCTCCTATAAATCGGGATTTACATGTGTTAGGTGGTCTGTAAACGGCACATATTCCTATGCAATTTCTTTTATAGACATTTAATTCACCCGTTATGTATTCCATTTCTTTATATGAATTATTATTAAACCTGGTGAAGGTCACTGATTTATGTACATACAGAATCACTCCTCCACCTCTTCTGCTATATCGTAGCTCGGAATATAAGTAATAATCAGGCAGTTCGAATAATTGGATCAATTGCGTTTTAATATTTACCTCGGTAAGAACAATCAAATGTATTAACGACTTAGAATTATTTACTACATATTCGAGTTGAGCAAAGTTTTTAATCAAAGACCTAATATTAACATGAAGTATTAATAGAGGGTTTTGGTCCATTGGCACATTATGGATAAAATCATTCCAGGTATCATAGTTACATTCATTTATGGTAGGGTTTAAATCATCCATTAGTACAATTGAATTTTAAGCACACTTAACTTGACATAGTAATGAAATGAACTAAGAATAATTGAAAAGTCAGGGAGAGTCAAGTATTGAAAGTTAAGCTATGGGAAAGAGAATATATTATATATATGTATATAGCGCATACCTGTGAGGATATTATTGGATACATGAGTTCACCTGATTTTTCATTTTTTCTATGTCCTGTAGATTTTTTATGATTGTTATTTTGGATGTATCATTTTTACGCAACAAAATAGAACCATTTTTACACCAAATATATTTAACGGAATCCTTTAATTCTTCTTTTGTCTTCCACAACAAGAAGGCGGTCGAGGGGGTTAGTGATTCCCGTAGGTAAATTTTTCCACTCCCTGCCATCCCGATGTCTGCTGGAGTAATGTTTGTTTTTCTTGCAGTATCTATCCACAGGTTTCGGGTTCCCTCCTTAAGTGTGACAGTAATCACAGGTGTATCCCTCTTCTTTCTGCCATTGTTGGAAGTATTACGTGACTTCTTTCTATATGCCTGAATGACATCATTTGGATTCAGTTTTATATTGGTAGCGAAAATTTTTATTATATTTTCTACATTTTCACTTTCTTTTTCTTCTATTCCACATAGTTCCAACTGGTTAGATAATTGATTTTGCTGAATTTGATTTAATTTATTTTCCATAACTTCATATTTTAGGTTAGTATTTTTTAGAGTATTGCGTAGTTCCGCACATTGATTTTCTAATAATTTCATATTCTTTTCATATATGATCATCTTATGTTCGTACTCGTCTATTTTATCAGAATAGAACTCCAGGGTGCGTTGAAGCTCATCCTTGATGACCTCTTTAACTTCCTCCCTGATGATGCGCAAGGCTTCCTGTGTTTGACTAAATGTCGAATTTGTGCACACGTAGTCATTGACCTCATCAGGAATGATACCAGATAACCGCCTGGGCTTGGTGCCGCTACAATTTTTACACTTCCAATCAACGGAGATTGAGAATTGAGATTAGAAATTCCTTTAACATCATTGTGTTAACTGTTTTCCAGTTGTGATTGGAGCATAGTCGTAATAAAATATATTTTTTAATATAGTTCACTGAAAATTATATATATTTGAATGTTACCAATTTTAATAGTCTAATATTTATGTTATTTAATTATTAATATTATAGTAATTTGGGACGAAGGTTCAAGAGTCTTTAGCTTACTATAAAGGGAACAATCATAATTTGTTATTTATGAGCGAGACTATAGCTCTGTGCGTTAAGCAATCTACAGACAACGATATTGCTGAAAAAACATTATTTGGGCTGTAATTAGTTCTGTGGAAACATCCTAATTTATTTTCTATTTTAGATGGGATATAGTATAGGATACATATCTGTAGTGTAGATAGATTTTAGTGGCCATAACATTATTGTTTTAATCGAATTTCACGTTATTTAAATGATGATACTATTCGAATTGTGTTCCTATGTAAGCTTGGTACAAAATATTTCGCATTACTAGAATGACAGCTGTCAAACCAGTCTGCCTCACACTGAACTGTCATAATTAGCATGACAGCACTCAATCTAATCGGTGTTGTATGGTTTTCAGGGTATGTTAAATAAATTCACATTTCTTGTATTGTGAATTTTAAACATACGCCCATACATTGATAGCGTTAACAGTGCACTTCGTCAATTTTAATTTCTGTTACCTACATAGCAATAAGCTTAAGATATTTCAATAATAATATAATTTTTGTATTTTTATCATAAATATTGATAAATAAATGGAACGGTTATGGTTGAATATTGTATTTGTTTTGCACGTTTTAATTGAGTAATTGTATTCCTTGTTTAATCATGTTTTGAAGACTAGATGTTTTAAACTGGTGTCATGAGACCACATTAATACTAAGTGATGTTAGTATTACCTTGCCTCTTTAAGATAACTGCTGACCGGCTTGCCACAAAACAATGGTGTAAAGCTAACATTTAAAGATATAGAGAATATTTAAGCATTTGTCCTACCCAATCGAAAATATGGTTACATTACAAATATGTAATGCTTTTCATATTCTATATTTTTTATTATAATACTTGATTGAGATAAATAGTAATGGTAAAATTTTCAATTTTATTCAATTAATAGTTTGTTAAGAAGTATTGTTCTCAATAATGGGTAGAAATATTGCCACCATACAACCATGTTAGCATCGGATATTAGTGTGCATGTTCTATTCCATCCAATTTTTTCATGATATCTGATGTTTCTCGAACGTTTTGCACATTTGTAAGTATGTCCCGACATATTTCCGAATAAGTACCATTTTATTTTACCTTGTATATTTATTTCACATAACCTGTTGTTAATCAATGTACTTAATTATAGTTTTAAGCATTTAACGGTTAACACCGTCCTGTAGCTTCCAGGTATATTAACGCTTATATTTAAGGCAAATAATTATTGCTTGGCTTAACATTGTATACTCCGATGTAAATAAAGATGTTACGTTTTTTATTTGTTTCGCTCTATTCATTAATTGGTGGTGGGATCGGGGTCTTTAAGACTACTTATGTAAATATATATATGCTAGTCTGTTAGTCACTACGTTACTATAATTTCGAACTTATTTTCAAATAAAAGTAAAATAATGTTTGCACAATTCTCTATAACCAAAATCTGGTTGGAGAATTTTTAAAACAGCTTGTAATAAATAATAAATATCTGAATGTGTAAAAAGAGAAGTAAATTTCAAAATATCTCAATGAAAAAAAAAATGCAACTTTATCAAAGATTTTTGTCCTTTAGTCTCTTGTTTGTATATATTTCTAAAGGCATGATATTGCAGCAGGCATGAAATATAGAAAACTATTAGTATGGCGAGTTTTTAACGTTTTTCAGCAGTATATAAAGCATGTCCATTTCTGTATTATACAAATTAAAAAATCGTATCTGTTAAAAATGAGCATGTAAAATGAGCATGTACGGCATAGCGAGAAGGATGCAGGACCCGGCTGGACCCGCATGGTATGTTGCTTTTTAATTTACTAATACACGCATGTAAATATGGCCGTTATTCCAAATTCAAAATTGTCACATTATTTGCCGATAGCAATATTTTCGATAATGTTTATTATAAGACAATGAATTATGTTCTTTATTACAAAATTGAGTGTGATTAATAAAAAATGGCTTATCATAGCAATATGTTTATGTTGGTTTCTTACAATGTGTTTATGTACAAACAGGCGCTAGAAGATGAATTCACTACTCAATTGGAAGAGCAAGAGAGAATGGCAGCAAACGCACGTCTGCCTCCGCCGACGTCGAGCATGCCACAGCACAGTTCCACGTTACATTCGTCTAGAACGAGCTTAGCATCCAGCCACTACGAATGAGTATAAAAAAGCAATACCGCCTTAGGCAACAAAATTTTAGCATACAGCCAAGTAAAAAAGAATACGGCCCGCATATTGTGGCCGTAGCACTAATTCGAGTGCCAAATTAAAAATAATCCAATCATGGCTACTTAATTTACGCGGGGTGAAAATTTTATGTACATTTTTACATTTATTTTTGCTAATAAGTAATTTTACAATGTGTTTTGATAAAAGATTTTTAAGTGTATTTTTTAGTTATTATGCCCTTAATGTACAAGATTGACTTAGCAATGATTATATTATGTACCAAACAAAATACGCCACGATTATATGGCAACACTAGAATTTAAATATAAGTCGTTATTAATTTTCTTGTTGAAAACTTAATTTACGAATATATATTATGTATGTTTGATAAATGAACCTTGGCGTTATGAAAAGAGTGATGTGGACTTGAAATAACGCACAAGAGTTTCTAGTTCTGCCAGATTGTGTCTGAAACGTCTACTTAAAATTACACTCTGTCAGTTTCGTAGATAAAGGTAGAAGTTATAAAGCCACTACACTACTCACGAAGTTCTTCAAAGGTAACCGCAGTTGAGTGTGGTGAGCATTATGCTTCGTTGTTTCGGGATAACTTCTGTCAGTATTTCACTAGAAGTCTATATTGAAATTTGATGAAATGTAACGTCTTCGTGAGATGCTATTGTGTGGAACTCGCAGCTTACTTCGAATTGTTACGCCGACTTTAAAACGAGTGTGGTAGAGCCATTAAGATATCAAAAGATAAAACAATAACGATTATATGAAACATATTACTAAGTAACCTTAAGGTATGCATGATATGAACTATGGAATTGATAGCTTCAATCGAGGTGCTTCTGCGTTCTGCGCGTTATGAAGACTGCTTGCTTTTAAGACACCGATGTGGTATTAAAATTAACGGTTGCCTAGGTGTGCAATAAAATGGTGCATAAAATATTATTAGATAAATAAACGTTATATCACCTCTGAAGACAGCAAACTCTTGTCTCGCTTTTTTTTAATTTTTCATGCAATTACTGTTTTTTCCTCTAGTATTTTTTTTAATATCTATAAGTTGATATTTAAGACAATGTGTTTAACATAGCGGTGATTAATAAGCATACGCTAAGATACTTATGTGTAACATCTGATGATGGCTCAAAATTTGCTAGTGTATACTTGTTTAGGTTAGTTTTCATATAATATTGCAAATGTTAATGTGTTCACGGCATGTTATTGCACATCCAGGTTCAATAGGTTTAAAAAATTGGCCTAAAGTATTGTTATATTTGAATGATGGAATGCGTGGGTAATTTTCGAGCTGTTTTTTTCCATATCGTTAGATGTAATGTCGCATTAACAAAGACTTTATTTTAGATATCGTGTGCTTACAATTTTGAACACTTAGTCATCAAATAATGTAAATTTTGTACAGTTGCTAAGGACCACTAAACGACGGTGACTGAATTGTAGATATAGGCGGATGTTATACTTCCCTGTACAGTATTTGTATTAATCATTATAAGTTCGCCTACTTAATGTATAAATGGAATTGCGTGCTCCCAGCGGCGTACACACGTCAGCGTACGGGGTTAACGTGACGTGATAGGTCACAGCACGTCAGTACAATCATAGAAAATCGTGCAAATATGCCTGAATATCTATGGTAATTTAATCGTTGATATTTTGTTAAAACCGATGTTATGTGGTTGAAATCTCCTTATTTTTCAAAACATCAAAACTTCCAGTCTCTTATTAGAAAACCCTCAACAGGCTAAACCAAAGACACTTTCTTGATAATCCTAGTCGCCGAAATATTTTATTACAAAATTGAAATGAATATAGTCTATTGCAATAGATAATTAAATAAAATTGAACTGTTATTGCTGAACACAGAAATGGACATCAATAAATACAAATATAGAATTGAATAAAATTGACGCTCATCGCAACAAAATATGGGTGTAAAGGAAGACGAAAATGCATACGAAAATGAACTTTGTGTCAATTCCGCCAAATGCGATATTTCTAAATACGCTTATACATGTACAATTGAACATAGAATTTTATTGAATCTGATAATTGTATTAATAATACTGGTCACTATTTTTTAACAAAAAAAAAAATGATTTTATTGTCCTGTGCTTAGTTTTTTTAATTATTCGTTGTAAATAATGAAAAATGTGATTGAAGTTTAGTTTTCCTAATTTTTGTTGCAACTTTGCCTTGTTCATATTCAGCATTGTACATTTTTAAAGCAATAAATAAAGTAATAAATTATTATAAGGATTAACTTAAGTCTAGCTTTTTAATTAGCTAGCAATGTTTTGAGTTTTAACATTTTTAAAAGGACGAAAACAATGTGTTCTTTTGCATAGGATTTAAAAAGTTATAACATTTTTACTTCTTTTTTTTACGATTTTTATCAATAAATGCATTTCCACGTAATTGATTTGAGATTACCACAGTATTTAATGTGTAATTTAACACGATAGCCATAGCGGATAATGTTAATTTTATTTTTTCATGTAAAGTTAAAAAAAGATAAATTATTGTTACATTACAAGATATAAAGAACTTAATTTGTATAACGCTTTGTTTCATTCAATATCCATATACTATATTGCATAGTCACTTATTTTTCACAGTCATCGATGTTGTTTTAATTATATTTTAAGGAATTATCGACAAGAGTGGATGTGTTCATCTTAAGCATAAAAACAGCTACACTTTGTAGCAGTGCAAGTTGTGAAAATGAGTCTATAAAATACAATAGGTCTTCTTGTATGCGCACTTCGTGCAAGAATAACTGCCCCGATGGGTCACATGTCGGGACTCTATATCAGCGAATCCCTTCTCTTGTTTCCTCCACTTGTACCTCGGTTTCCTAGCTTTTGAGCTGTTACAACCCATCGAGCATACAACCGGAATAGACCGGTAATCATCAAATAAAAACAAATTGCGTCAAATTTGTGCCAATCGCTGCGCCGTTTCTGCGCTCTGATTGGCTCATGAATCGTACACAAAATTGTTGAATCGCTACTTCTACTGATATAGCTATTTTTTACTAGATTTTGATAGCTAACTTTACTATTCTATTCAGTTACAACTCTGTGTTGGAACCATTCCCTACTGAAGATTTCACCATAGTTATACTATTTCCATTTCTTTATTTTCTCGATGACAGTTCTAATTTGATAGTTTTAGTGTTGTGACCAAATAAGTTAAATATTACCATCATCATCATCGTCAGCCTTTATCCGTCCACTGCTGAACATAGCCACGCCAAGAAGACTGATCCCTAATGATATAGATAGCATAAATTTATTATATTTTAAACAAATACAAATACAACAAAAACATTCAAATATATTTTTTCGTTTCGTTTATTTCGTTTCATTGTCGAGTGTCCAGTGTCGAGAGTCACAGTTTTACAAGAGCTTCGAAAATTTTAAAGAAATTGGCATTATCAATCAAGAATTAATACGTGTAACATCTTGTAATGTAATATAATATTAGTTAATAATTTTGAACGTTAGTATCCAGCAGTAGTTTAGTTTTTTACATCTTGTAAAAAATATCGGGTCTGTTATCGTGTTACATTTATCGATATAGCTCTATCCCTATAAGTATCTCCGACTCTGGTATAACCTTGTAGGTGTGAAAACGTCATATTTTTATAAAATAATGCATACATAATGTAAAAAAGACGCTCGTTCAAGTTTTCCAAGGATCTGTCAACGAGAAAATAAAGAAATGGAAATAGTATAATGACGACCATCATCAGAAGAGCCTACATTTTTCGCTATTCGAATCATTCTAGATGATCTTAAAGAAATTCCTTATGAAATTCAGGAGAAAATTCACCAACAAGAAGCCATTAATTTAGACCATTTCCAATGTTCTGCGCGGCAACTATTGCTTTTTAATTTTTATTCTATATGGAGGAAGGAGGGATCTCCACTGTTTCTATCGGCGGGGTGCGGGAGAAATATCTTCCCTCGATAGCTCGTGAGGCCAGATAATATAGAAGGGAGGTAATCCAGTTAACTTTATAAAACTAATACGGAAAGTAAATGAGAGAGTGGACTGTATTTTTGCGTTTGTAACATATATATGAAATTGACTTGCATTAGCTTGTACAATACATTTAGCTTGGACAGACTTAAGGTCGATATACAGGAGGCAGGAATAGGAAATGTGTGACTGACCTGGTGTATTCTTGCTCTTCTTCCAGGGCTGCCAGCAGCTCTCGAACCCCCTCGTTTAGTCTTCTAAAAGTCTGTAGATAAGCGGCAACAACACACACACACACGATCGCGTTCAAAGCTTTGATAGGCCTATAGCTTAGTTTACAGTTTAACAGTTAGCGAAAAACGTCTATACTTGTTGACGACTGGCGGAAGAGAGGCAGAATGTCACACGTGTATGTAAGGAGGGACGTTGACAGGTGACAAGCATAATGCAAGTTTTTTATTTAACTACCCTCGACTTTAGAGAATAATTTGAAACTCAATATCCCCCGGCCTTGAAATACACAGACAAGAAACTAAACTTACAAGAAAATAAACAGAAAACACACAGACAGAAACAGAAAAAAATGATGCGAACCCACTTCGACTATAAGAGTCGCAATAGTGTAAGAGTAACAGCGGGAACGATCATTGTGCGATATAAGAATTAATAGAAAATAAGATAGAAATTAAAAACTTATGAGAATAATTTGAAACTCAACAGTATACTATTTGATTTGTAGTAATTTAAGCCATAAAATCCTGGTCTGTCCAGTGATCTGTGTAACCCCCATCGGCCAATCCTCCATCGACAGCCATCGGGCTGATATTTAGAGCGCAAAATCGGTACAGCGTCGCAGCACAAAGGCATTTTTTTTTCATACAAGAAAATGAATATCTTTTGGAAACAAACAAGAATAGTTATAAAATATAAAGTTTATTAAAAAATCTGTTTTAGCATCAACAACTTATTATTTAATTAAAACCTAAATAACAACGCCGTCCTATGCCCCTTCCGCTGAAAAAGGTATTTAATTAGGTTAATTTAATTAAGAAAAATAAGAAATTGGGTGGAAATGACTTCTATACTTCCCCGAGTATAAGATCACACACCTTTATCATCCGTGTCCATGGGCTCGGGCGTCTCCTGGTAGGCGGGCGCGAGCGGCGACACCACCACGCCGTCCCACACGGTGATCTCAGTGGAGATGTCTTTGCCACCCTCGAACGGCTGCAGACCCAACACGTAGCGGTGCCCTCCTCTCGCCACGATGCGAAGTAATCTGTCCATTAAAAATTGTTTGTCTGTAAAGTCTAATTTACGGACGGTAGTTCGTCGTGATAACGTCAAACATTACATGCAGCACGAACCGAACAGAGCCGATCGCTCGAGCCGATCATGCCTCTCTCTCTTTCGGAACGCTACCTGACGTCATTTTTTTCGTGCATGCTGACCGTAATATCGAGTAATTAGACGTTGTAACGTCAAAAACATAATTCAAAATATGGATCCTATTTAATGAAGCAAATGCAAGCTTTTTCTTGTATAATAAATGACGTCGTATTATCATTTATCCAGCACGGAAACCTGGTAATACAAAACTTTCTATCAAGTGATTTGCTAATTAAGAACAATTGTTACGTATGTAATAACCAATGTTTACGATGGCGCCTCTTAAATTAATTTACGTGAATTATATAATAATTAAGCATCTGAGACGAACTTGGCAGAATTTTGGTCAAGTGTAAACGTGCCAGACCAATTCGAAAAAATACGTATTTTTTTCTGTACAAAAAACTGAATAATTCAGTTATTCACTTTTTTGTAAAGGAAATTTTTGTTGCATCAGTGTTATACTATTCATCTAATATCCATCCACCCATACAAATTAATAAGAGCATTGTTAGGAAACCTGCGGGAAACGAAACATTTCTTCCGGTGTATCGGCCATCATCCAATGGCTGATTGCCATCTCTCAATGGTAAACTATGATGTGTGTAATGGACTCACGTCTGCGCGGTGGCGGCGGCGTGATCCTGCGCGGGCAGGTCGAGCGCGGCGTGCACGCTCGCGTGCGCCGCCTCGCACGGGTCAGGCAGGCCCGCACCGCCCGGCAGGAACAGCCCGCTCGCCAGCAGCGACAGCGCGCGTCTGTGCACACACACACGCAAATACACAATTAAAACTAATCTTAGGCGAGCACATTGTCATTGACTGGGAATTAATGCACACTCTCGGGATGAGTCTATGTCACTTAATGTGTTGAATACGGTTTAAGTTAAATATAGTTTCATGCAGTGCATAATGTAGTGTATCTATGGTACCGTAATAGCGATGTTGAACATTTTTACGAATGTTTTTAATGCTATTAAAATGGAGGCCCAAATATCAATATTATGGCCTTCTATACTCTATGGTTTGCTAAGATGTGACGTCATCATGCAATGAAGTAAGAAGCGATAAGCCTTAAGAAACCTCATTTTCATACTTGCGTTGTTACCTTACTGGGGTGTTGCTACCACACCACAGGCACGTCATCAACATCCAGACCAGTAGGCTGCCACCGCACCACTGCCAATAGTGCCCTCATGGTAAAATACCCAGAAAGTTTGAAACCGAGCGTTAGCTATCGACGTAATCATTTTAAAAAAAAACCTTATGAATGTATCTTACCTAAACGCCACATTGATGGGTAGAGCCTGCCTGGCGGGGTTGTTCATGATGCAGTGGTGCGCCAGCAGGTCGATCATCCAGGGGGTTAACGGTTCGAGTCCCGAGTGGCGCGCGCACATGTCGCGCAGCAGCCGGATCAGTACCTGCATGTGTTAGTACAAACATATATTATGGAGCACTTCCTTTGAAAAAATACTGACTTTAAATAATAAAGGGATTTATAGTGTATCCATGAAAAACAAGTCATAAATCCTTTCCGAATATTTCAGGAATTTCAAGGAATATTTAGGAATGTAATCTCAATATAATAAAGAACATAAGTTACCTTGATGGAGGAATGATGAGCATTCTCCTCGAACCACCGACTGTGTCTGATGGCGGCCAAGTGACTGTTGATCACCTCGTACTCCAAATGAACCTAACAAAGTCAAAAGTCAATTTTTTTTATTCAAAATAGAACCACCAAAGTATCTTTTTGAACGTCCATTGAGTCTACCACCGGTTCCAAAGCCCACTGAGAAGACCCGGCGAAACAAACTCAGTGGAACTAATCTTTTCAAATATTCTATCCCGGGTAAAAAAAAAATTATATGATTCTATAGAATCATAAATAATCTATGTATATTTATATATGATTACATATAACTTATATATAGTTATATATAAGTTATATGTGATTACATATATATTCGTTTTTAAGATTTTATATAGTTATATATAATTTATATGTACTTAAAATTACTAGCTGTTACCCGCAGCTTCGCCCGCGTGAACTTAGATTTACGGATTTATCATGTCTTATGATGATCATTTTCAATTTTAATAATTACTAAGTTTTTGTATTAAAATGGATATAATATGTTATCTTTAACATAAAGACATATTATATCCCTTCGCCGACTTTCTGTAGGCATATTTAGGATACTATTATTATATTATTATATTCCACCATATGTTGATGATTGATCATAATATTACGTCTACCAGAGTTAATACACTATAACGGCCTTAGACACTTGACACTTGACTCGTTCGAACCACGGCAATACGATTTATTTTCTTGTGCATTATTTTGGATTTTGCCATATCTCCTAAAGTATTCATTTTATTTGCATGATGTAAAGGGCAAAAATAATCTTCATGAAATGCTCAAGCCAATTAATTGATTTAAAATGATAAGGATTCATACCGTATTTGTGTAAATAACTTTTAAACTATCGCGTTACAATTGCCCATTTTTCAAAGTATTAAATGGATATAGTATGATATTCCTAAGAGATAGATATATGCCATCGCGGACTTTTTTGTAGGCCTATTTAAGATACACAATTCCACCATACATTATTTTGTTATATCTCAAAGGGTTTAGGCAGCGTTTTCTTTGAAAACTCCCAGACGCCCTATTTTTTTCCGACACTTCCAACAATTATTGTTATATATATCTTAGCCAATGTATATAAAAACTTAATAAATTATGTACATAAACCTTCCTCTTGAATTGTCCTATCTACTCGTATTAAAAAAAACCGCATCAAAATCCGTTGCGTAGTTTTAAAGATTAAAGCGTACAAAGGGATATAGGGACAGAAAAAGCGACTTTGTTTTATAATATGTAGTGATATATATATTAACATATAATTACATATAACTATAACTATATATATATATATATATATATATATATATATATATATATATATATATATATATATATATATATATATATATATATATATATATATATATATATATATTTATATTAGGAAAAACGTCACTTTTAAAAGGCCTCGCCGAGGTTTGAAAAAGCCTTTCGGTATATTTCAATTTAATATGTGATAACCTGCCTCTGGTTCTAATCTTCGCATATTCTGATGCAGGGTTGTGACAAGAACTCGTACAGCTGCGGCACTAGCGCTGACTGTGAATCCACGCTCGTGACATGCACTGCTCACATTGCCCAAGCCCTCTGCTCGCATCAGCTTATTGAGTTCCTCATTCACCTGTACATACGTAACTCAATTTATCAGTTGAATGACGTCATCACGAATCAATTTCAACGTGTCTAACTTTAAAATGTAATCAAACATTCCATTTTGAAAACTATGCAGGAGAGTCAACCAACATAGCCCTTACTTCAAATCTAGATGTAAAAAAATCTTTGTATTGGCAAAATATCCGACTTTGGACATTTTTAGTAGACTTTGGTTGTTGACCTTCGGGTCCTGAGATTTTAGGAACCAACAATCATATTATTAAAATATACTTCAAATCTTATTACCATATTTGATAGTCCTTCAACCGCCTCTTTTGTAGGCAATGTCTTCATAATAACAACAATGTCGGCTACATTTTTTCCCGCCATCATTGTTCCCTTTTTGTAAGATCCCACTTGACGGACATCCTCTAATTGCTGAAATAATAAATATCAAATCAAGAAAAAAAATATGCACCTATATAGAACATGAGCGACGATGGTCCAGTGGCGGATGGACACGGCCTCTTATGGGAGAGGTCTGGGTTCGATCCTGACCCCCCCGAGTGTGCCTTGAAATGGATTTTTCTAATTTCTAAGTGCACCCCAAACACGAGACCATCGTTCGCTCACCGGTGAAGGAAAACACCGTGAGGAAACCTGCATACCTGATAAGGTTGAAAGTCTTAGAAGTTATGTGAAATTCACCAACCCGCACTGGGCCAGCGCGGTGAACTATGGCCCATTACCCTTCTCGTCTGATTTCGAGGAGTAGACCCGTGCCCAGCAGTGGGACATAAAAGGTTGATACTTTTTTCTAATACTTTTAAAGAACATAAAAATATTATTTTTATGACTTAATTTAACCTTGACGGGTGCTCCAGTTTCCCAGCAATGTTTGTGTCGTTAAATTATTGAATCTTCAAGGTTACATATCTATGTAACATCACACTTGTCCTGTTTTTGTTAACATACAAGTAGAGTATCAACCAATGTCCTACTGCTGGGCACAGGTGTCCACCTCGAAGACAGGCAAGGATGGTATTGATGGTATAGTTCATTAGCATGCTGGCCTAATGCAGGTTAGTGAACTATATAAAGTAGAAACTATTAAAGTATTTTAATCGAATCAGGCATGCAGGTTTCCTCGTAATGTTTTCCTGCACCGATAACCGAGCAATGGTTTCGTGTTCAGGTGCGCTTAGAAATTCAGAAAACCCATTTCACGCTTTGTAAGGAGGGGTCAGGATCAAACCTTGACATCTCACTCAAGAGGCCGAGCCGACGCTTTTACACCACGTCAATCTGGTCCCGTACTAAGTTTTCGAAGAACTTGTGTTACGGGTACCAGACAACGGAAATACATATATTTAATACTTTTTATATTAATACATATATGTAAGATTTTTATTATATAATACACATATTTAATACACATCCATGACCCAGGAACACAGAAAACTTTTTAGTTCCCTGGCGAGATTCGAACCCGCGACCTCCGGCTTGAGCGCCAACGCGCCAACGACTGAGCCACAGAGGTCGTCAAATAAAATACCCAAGTGATCATTCAGCGGGTAAAATATTGTAATCATAAAATATAACATACACAAGCTGCAAAGTCTCCAGGTACTACCGCCAAGTTGTCCAGTACTGTCTGCAATTTGGTCACCAAGCTTACCACCGCCCATTGTTCCACAGGAGTTGGACACAATTCTGCATGACGTTTTAGGAGTGCCTGAAAAGAATGAATAAAGCAAAATTAAAAATATTTGATGATATTTTGTCCTGAACACAATTATAACATTACACCTATACATTATTTAAACTCAAAATTTGTTTAGTCGCGTAAAAAACCTTTTGGTAGGGGAAAAGAAAACGAAATTTAAAAATTATCACTTCTGTCTGTTTGTATTTTCAGTTTTTTAATTTTGCTAGGTCGAGTGATTAAATGATACACTCACCTGAATACGAGACCATCGTTTACTCACTGGTGAAGGAAAACATCGTGAGGAAACCAGCATGTCTGATGAGATTTAAAATATTTGAAGGTGTGCGAAATTCACTAACCGACATTTGGCCCGCGCGTCGGTAGATATTTCACTTTTCTTTTGGGACCAAATCACACTGAGCTTATTAATTTGACTTACATTAAGATGGTTAGTAATATTTTGATATGCCAAATATATGTATGTTAAAATAATTATAGGTAATGCTTACCTGTGTTAAAGCAGAATCATCTAGGGCGGGTTTGCATCTTGGAAACGCCGGTTCAGCTAGGATTAAGTCAAATGGAGGTCTTAATGTTAATACCCGGGGTCTGTTAAAGGGTGGACGCCCCATACCGCCTCGTCCAGGTAAGTATCTTCCTCTTCCGGCACCACGAGCCATTATCTGATAGGACTACTCTTTAATATTTTTCAATCATTACTGTAAATCTTGTTTGTATATCCTTAATCTACACTTTATAATACTATAAATGTGAAAGTTGGGATTTTTGTTACGTTTTCAAGCGAAAACTATTCAACCGATCATAACGAAACATTCTAAAAAAAAATGTTTTTCTTTCTAACCTAAGTTAAGCTAACCTAAGTTAGAAAAAAACATTTTTTTATATGTCCTATTTTACTTATAGTACCTCTGAGAATATGTGTAGATGTTTTACATTTATATTACACATACTTTTGCCTAAGCAAAGCCGCAAGCAAAAACTAAAACAAAAGCGCTTTGCAATTGGCAACACCTTATCAATGTTATGATCGACGATTTTTCCCAACAGTCTTTCAGCTCCATTATTAGAACAAGAACCTATATTGCGACCTAATAGTGCTCTGAAATACTTGATGAAAAAGTTAACAAATGCATTAATCATCTCTATGTTTTTCCAAATTCCAGTTCAATTTCTCTGTGATGTCATAACCTGATCCTGATTATGTTGTTCAATTTGAGAAACCTTGTTTTTGTTTGACTTTTTAACTTACTTCAGTGCACTAGTCAGAGTCAGCAGTCAGATTTTAAATAGTAATAATTATGATTGTTAGGTACCAAGCAGTGTTTCTTGTGGAAGATACCCACATTTATGCTACAAACTCTTTTTATTAACTTGGCGGCTAAGGTAATCATAAGTGATCATTATCATGATTCTAATTGTGAAATTAAACAAAAAAACAGTAGGACTCTTTAGTTAATTAACAAAAACTACTAAAATGCAATAGAAACACCATGTTTAGTCGGTAGTATAGAATATTGTAGTCAATTACATTTTGAAGTGTGCTTCAGATTTGTTTAATTGTGTGTGTCAAAAAGTGGTCCACGGTAAAGGTCCAGTCGTAAGGGCTGATGATGATGATGAAAGTATATTAGGTGTTTATGGTTTCAAAGAGAATTATGCACTCAATGAAAATTATGCAATTTTACCCCAAGATAAGCTAGTTTAGATATCATGAAATAAGATGAATATTACTTTATTAAACCACTTAGCTAAATTAAATTTATAAAAACTGACCCCATAATTAAATCTTCCTGGTCGTCTTTTATTTGATTTTTGACGGGCAACCATAGAAGCAATATGTTGAGTTTCTCGACTGGCTATGGCATCCACAACCCATTCTCCATTAACTTGAGCTATACTAAAGCCAGGAACACCTTGAAATAAATTTTCCAATGACGAGTATCCTAATTTTTTGTATGGTATGAACTCTCCTTGTAGTTCCCGATAATCTCCTAGAAAAAACAAGTCTTGTTAGAAAAATGTATGTGAGCTGAATGGATTATTGTTTTGAAAATAGTTAACAGTGTATACCATACCTCAAAGGGTTTAAAAAATTGATGATGTAAATTGTAAAGTGGCATTTCGTTTATCCTCCAGACTAGTGGTCCATGAACAATCATACAAGAGCTAAAGAAAGTTCTGCAAAATTTACTGATTTGACAATGAATGTAATGAATGTAATGTAAGTTCAAAGGTTTAATAAATATATTGTAAACTAATGTAACTTTCAAGATGTAATCACAAAAATTTGATGTTTAGATTAAAGTTTTACTATTTTGATGTTTCTACTGTTTTTTACTTGCGAAAGTGATCCCTGACATCCTACCTACAACCAGTCATTTGCATATATTTTGATAGACAAACGACAGTTACCATATACATCCACCACCACCACAATTGATGAATGAAATTAGAACTTGAAGATAAAATAATATGACCACATTCTGCGGTGGTTCTTGTTCATAAAAAAAAAAAGAATTGGAATAAATTAAAATTTAGAAACGATTCACTATATAGTGTGCCAGTAATGTATCACACATACGAGACTTAAACAACCCAAACTAATATTTGATTGATATTTTTGTATTTATATGTTTGTACTTACTATTACATTGGTTTAAAGTTAATGATCCTTTCACTGATATTAACGTTGCTCGCAAAGCCTGAATAACTTGTTCTTTATCAGACATTTTATTAAATCAGTTAAGTAAATAAATTTTAAAGATAAAAACCTAAGTTAGTAGGTATAATAAAAAAATATCCTTGTAATAATATTCTCTTAATAGTATGCGTTATTTAATTATTACTTGAAATCATATTTAAAAAACTAGTGCCAAAACTCTACACATCTGAATAAATATAATGACTATTCAACATATTCAACTACTTGTAATTTTACGCGTTACAGGTACCATTTCAAAATTCAAAATTCAAGATCGAAATTTAAAATGTGCACTGTGCTGTCGTTGACCGTTATGATGTGACGTAAGTCACGTAACATCCACTGTCTAGGATCCAGTATCAGATTTTCTGTTTTGAGTATTCTTCATCCTATAATAGTGTTTTCATGATCATCAAAGAGTATATTTAATATTATTTAAAACACTACGTGATGATCTGATGAGATGATGATGATGAATAATTATGACCAAGTCCAAAGAGTATATATACTAACTATATAATATATTATACTCTTTGATATAAACACTAGAGTCATCGCCACTTTTGAAGTCCTGCGACTAATGCCCGAACTAAATTTGACAACATTGACATCTTGACGTCTGTCTGGAGTAAGAAGTTGTGATATTTTAAATTGTTTTACGTGAAATATGGAGCATATAATATAAAGTGAGGTGTAAAAAGTGAAGGCCGTATAATGATCATTAAACTGAAATAATTTTGTGAATTAGAAAGTAAAAATAAACAACAATTAACCCCGTTGAATAATATGTTTATAAATGTCACTGACATGACAGGTAAATTTTAGAGATGCCAGAGTCACTTATTTTTGCCTAATTTATGGTTAAAATATTATCATTAACTCTATACCTACATTTATCTTATGATATTTTATATGAATATAAATACAAGGTAAAAGAATTAAATCCTTGCTCAGAGGAATTATATTTTCAGGTGTTTCTGTAAAAAAAGTCGAATAACAAAAGAAGTAACAATGGCAGCAATTACTTCTGAGAAAATCGTCACTCCTGGCAAAAGCCGAACACATTCGAAGAAGCTTGTTTTAGATGAATTCTACTAATCGGTTATACGTTAAATACGAACGAAATATTTACAAAAAAATGTTTTATTTTACTAAAACCTGGCAGGGAGATTTTTATTTTGCTGCTATAATTATTTTTGTCATTATTATCATCATCAGTCTTTAACAATCCACTACTGACCATAGGCCCTATAATTATTTAAATTTTTTATTGTACTAGACTTGGTGGAAAATCATTGCACTAGAAATTGGCAACATTGAGTTATGAGACCGCAGCGCCGCGTCTATCGGACTTCTAAAGTGGCGAGGACTATACGTCCACAAAACGTAGTGTTTATATCCTCTTTGACGTCCACTAAGTCCAAACCTCCACAAGTCACAATTGCATGTGGGCAAAGAGGATATAAACACTACGTTTTACATGTGGGCCTAAGAGTAAGTACCTATAGAGATCGTCATAGCGTGACCGCACAATAAACAGCAATATTTTATTTTAGTGTGACCATATAGGGAAATTTTCCCTATATGGTGGGTATATAGTTATTATTATTATTATTTATATAGTTTATGTAAATGTACGTACGACAACAGCCCGAGTTGACCACTTTGGACTTTTTACTATTAAATATAAATTTAATTTTTAGTATTTATTAGGTATCATATTATATAGTTTCAATAATTTTACTCCAATACTTGTTGCAACCTCTACATAGGTACGGTAAGTTTTGTGTGTCTGTATGTTTTTATTACATATTAGGCAAACGACCAGTCAGATCACCTGGTGGTATGCTATGTCACTAGACTAGGGAAATAAATACTTGCGACTTACGATATTAATAATACTATTTAAAAATTCGGACACTCTTACTATTTATCTGAAATGTTTATACTAGATGGGTTCGCTAGATGGTTCTTTTTCGGTAATAGAGAGGGTTTTTCTCAGTACAAGTAGGTTTTACATGTAAGTGAGTAAGGTCAAGTTAAACTGTTAATTTATATCCTGATCTGTAACCGTGTGCACATTATAGTATAATTTATTTGCAATAAAAATGAAATACATTTTTTTAATAATTTGTATGATATACTGGCCTTTAAATAAAACTAATTTGGTATGCATGCTCTTAATTCTCTCTTCGCTTTGAGATGTTTTTTTCATAATGAAATGAATTCTCACCTCAAGGTATCTAAGAACACTTGCCTTAATTAACAACTACAGATGATTGTCGAGTGGACTTTGTTCCAATACATCACGTATTGGAACAAAGTCCACACACAATTCGGACTGGAGATTCGAACCAGGCTCGTTCGAAATTAACTGCCTAATTTCACCACTAAGCTACCGTGACATATAATTTGACACCAAAATTTACGTTCGTATTCTAATCATATTTTATCGATGCCTCAAAGCACGAATAAATAAAAGTTTTCTAAAAATGTATCCTAGCTAGATCGATTTATCGCCGTTTTTAACACATGTATACAAAATTTCATGAAAATCGTTGGAGCCGTTTCCGAGATCCCGATTGTATATATATATGTATATACAAGAATTGCTCGTTTAAAGGTATAAGATATAAAAAATATTAAATATATGTATTTTCCGTTGTCTGGTACCCGTAACACCAGTCTCTTCGAGTACTTACCACGGGACCAGATTGACGTGGTGTAAAAAGCGTCCATAGATATTATTATTATTATTATTACATCTTGAGATGGATAATGCAATCCACCAAAATCTCTTTTTTTAATAAAACTTGGATACTATTTATGAAAAACAATCGGCAATCGCGAATAGACATTCCTCACACTTTATTGCTATTTTATTTACTTTACTGCTTCTATTTTTTTTGGTGTGAAATGTTTTATTTAATGTATTTTATAACATTTTACTAGTATCAAGTAAGTCAATACATTGAATTAAACTTAAAAAATAATAAAAGTGGCAATTTCTGTTACTTGTTAAATTAAATTATGTGTATTGACATTGTTAGCATTATGAATATTTGTTTTCTTTTCTCCATCTCACAACTGAACAACCTGTTTTTTTTAACAAGGACAAAAGGAAATCCGTAACCGTAAGGTAAAAAAAAAAATCTCATCATGGCAACACTACACCTCGAACAATTCAAGGATATGTTTTAAATAATTGTTAAAATTCTACATGTAATCGATATTTAATGAGTTACAACGAGTTGAATTTAAGTTAAAACACGACATTATAATCAATATATTACTACATACATATTATATTTTCACATCATTAAACAACTTACGAGTTATGTTGTTATGAAAATGTTAATCCATAAACTTTTCTTCACTGCGGCTTTTACACCCTAAAATATTGCAACTCACCATTGCACATTAACTCAATTCAAATAAATCGCACTAAATCTCTGTTTCAAGTTGTGTAAAACTATTAAAATCTCCGAAAAACAAATACGTATGTATTTGTTTGGCAAGAATACACAGTTTGCCAAACAAAAATTTAGGTGACGGTGACAGGGACAAAAGAAAAATCTTCTGTGTCTGTTTCTTACACTAAAATTATAACTTGTAGTCTCACTCTAACTCGTGACGTTTAAAATAGGACGACCTCTGTAGGTACTTACTCTTAGATGTGGGCGCATCGCAAGCGCTTGCTGCAAATTCTCTTTTGTTTCCTTTGGTTTGTGCACAATATCGACACTCGTCGGATCGGCCACAATGTGAGGGCTTGCCGAGGCTTGGCAAGCGTGCGATTCCGGCTTTAAAGTAAAAGAATTTTGTGAATTAGAAAGTAAGAATAAACAACTTTAAGCCGGAACCGCACGTTTGTGACTTGCCGCAAGCCCCAAGCCTTCACAAGTCACAAGCATGCGGACGCCTCGCAAGCGCTTGCGGCAAATTCTCTTTGGTTCCCTTTGGCTTGTGCACAATACCGATACTCGTCGGGTCGGCCACAGACCTCTGCAAGCCTACGCAACCCAAGACAAACTCTGTTACCGCACGTTTCAATTTGTGAAGGCTTGCCAAACGTGCTCGGCAAACGTGCGGTTCCGGCTTTATACTATTAACCCCTTTGAATAATATGTTTATGATGAGATTTCATTGGTGGCGCGGGCGCTAATATTGAGACTGCATTTGATTGAGAGAGAGAAACTAAAATAATTTATTTATTAAAACCTGGTATTCATGCCATCTGCAATAAACTATACCTCATAATATACACGATTTTAATAAGAAACAAAAGTTTATAGAGCAGTCGGCAAAATTTTATATTTTATTCGAGGCTGTAGTAGGCTGTGGTTTTTGGCTCTTTACTTTTATATTCAATATTGCAACACCAGACACCAGATGAAGCTTTTTCTGGATGTGCTTCGGCTGCTTCCTTCCGTTTTGTTCCGGGCTTTTGGTGAGTTGATTATAAGAGTGAAGTTAATAGTTATTAATAAATACTTTAAGTTCAAACTACAAGAAGTCTTGTTTATTATCCTAATCCTAATAGTCGCGCCACATCGAGTTTTACATTTTGGACTTTGTAATATCAAAAAGCAATAAAACGTGGTGGATAGTGTAATATTATATTCTTTTTATTTCGTATATCATTGAGCAGCGGGTAATAGAAACTTTCGTTATCAATGTATCTGAAATTTTCTTCGGCCCTAAACCAGATGTCCTTAACTATATTATAATACTATTATTTAATATTATTTAATGACTCGTTGACTTCATTATTAAAATCAACTTTAAAGTTTTGATCTTCTTTTTTTTCGTGATAGAATGTCGTTACCAGGATATAGACTGGATACTTTGGTTGAAATCGAAAATTTACTTAATTTCGTTTCCAAACTGACATTATCAAAGCTTTTGCAATATTTAGGAGCGCAACATGCCACAGACGTCACACACGAAACAGTTTTCAAATAATTCGAACGCTTCTTTCCGTAAATGTTAATTTGTTGTATTTCAGTGAACTGTTTACATTTTCCGTACTTTTCCTGCGTTTTATTGGACACGTTTGGTCTATACAATTCTATCTCAGCCATGTTGCAATTTTTTCTTTGGAGTAATATTTAAATGCGATAGTAATACTTGAAAATTTTGATTTTTGATTTGATTATATAAATTGTCATAATTTGTTGACATATTTAAAATCAGATTAGGCTCATGAATTGACTGCTTTATGCCATATATCAATTTGCTTAGAGCAACGCGCCACGCGGACATTCTTCCTCCTTACGGTGTTCCGTAAGGAAGACCGTGATGCTCTAAGACTATTTACAAATATGTAGTTTAAACAGTTTGTAAGAACGATGGATATATGTTTATTACGTATAAAAAATATAGTTGGATGGATATATGTTTATTACGTATAAAAAATATGATTGGAATCACTAATTATATATTATAACATATATCCCGGGAACTACCAGTTTATATATATGTCGCAGTCATCTGGTTAAATCAGCCATTTGATTGTATCACTAGCGCGTTAATCAAATGACGACATTTAATTGAATGACTAAAGGACAACTCGTCAAGTTGTTGAATGTAACGTTCAACGTCTTGACTGAACAACATTTAGCAATGTCGTTGAATGGGATATAGCAGACTTTGTAATATTTGTTTAGGGTGGCCATAAGTTTTACGAGTTCCTTTACATAAAAATAATGAGGACATGAATAGGTATAAAATCATAATGAATTGTAATTGTGTTCACGGCAACAAGAACAATAACTTACAAAGCCCAAATTCTCACACATAAACTGAGCCATAACATTCAACTAACCTTGATTATGTTGTTTGTATTGAGTTAGTTTCATCTCAATTTTTTCTTTAAAAGTAGCCGACGGCGGCGTATTAATAGGTAAATCCATGTTCTCGCACTATTTTATTACAAATAAGTCACTTTAATGTAAATTTAGTAAAAAAAAATGTCAAGGCAGTATTATCTGCGCAAGTTGTTTTACGCCATATTTGTTTTGGTGACAACTAACGCCGCGGTGGTAAAAAAATGAACTAAATTACAATCACCTGACTGATTTTACGTGCGCTATGTTCAAAGAGCTATGTTACAATCCGCTATCTAGTTGGACGTTGAGCGACGCTTGCTCAATCAACGTTCGGCCTAGTGATTCAATTAAATGTCGTCATTTGATTAACGCGCTAGTGATACAATTAAATGACTGATTCAACCAGATGACTGCGACATATACACAAACATTATAAATGGATACGTTCGTGACAATGTATGGATGGATGTACGTATATTACTTTTTCACACAAAAATTACTGAATGGATTTGATGAAACTTTTCAATTAGCTTAAACATCAGATTAACAAAATATAGGCTAATTTATTCCCGTACTACGTACATTATAATATTAAAATGAAAAAATTGCATATGCGGACTTTCTCTATTATTCAGATACATCTGTTTAATGTAATTTGTAGGTTCTATTTCAACAATTAGTTATTTCAACAGTTAGTTCTTTAGAGTAAATGTTTAATAAAAAAATTTGAATATTTAGGTACTTATTTTATTTACTAGAGGATAACAACAAACAAGAATCTGTATAATTATAAATTTTATTATTGTGTTATCATTATTTAATTATAAACTAAGCGGCGACACCGTCCTGTGCTCCTTCTTCCTCTGAAAAAAAAAAGAGATTATTTATTCATACATCCATTAAGTACTTCTGATAAATAAATAGGTAAGTATTAGCGAAATCTCTGCACATTATTGTATTGACTATACATTGTCACTTTCTCAGAACTAAATAAAAATGGGATAAATATATTCTTAGTGTCACTGGTTATTGTGATCTTCCTGTGAGTACCTTTATCATCCGTGTCCATGGGCTCGGGCGTCTCCTGGTAGGCGGGCGCGAGCGGCGACACCACCACGCCGTCCCACACGGTGATCTCAGTGGAGATGTCTTTGCCACCCTCGAACGGCTGCAGACCCAACACGTAGCGGTGCCCTCCTCTCGCCACGACGCGGAGTAGACTGTTAACAATAAGAACAATACATTAAGAAACTTCGGAAGAGATAGTATAGATAGAAGAAACAACAAGACAAGAAACCGGTGTCTCATATCGTCGGCTAACGGCGGATTTCAATATTAAAAAAAAAAAGATGTTAAATTATATATTAATTAGCAATATCCCGCGAACCATGCAGTCTTTATAGTAAATGTGTGAGTGCACGCATATGCATGCATATAGCACCGCCCTCCTTTCCCACACTGCATATGCGTACACTCGCATGCAGCACCACCACCACGCGCACTACCATAAAAGACCACCACCATAAAATCTACGCACGTTTCACCCCGACACCGAGGCATCCTCAGGATGTAGACTCTACGATTAGTAATCGTTAACTTAACTTAACCATTGTTCCAGGAAAAAGTACCAGGAGGCCATACATGACTAGGCTTCAGGCTCTGGTTATGAAAATGGAAAAAAAAGTCTTGTTTCATAACTGGTTACGAAACAGGGAAAAAATTTCCTTTTTCGTAACCAGTTACGAAAATTTGGTTACAAATGTGGACGTAAGGAAAAATTGCACCATATGATCATTTTTTTCTGATGAATGAAATATCCATATTTGTAATAAGTTTTTTTTGGCAAATCATTCTTAGGTAGTTGTTTTATCGTTTAAAATGCTACTGCACATTCTTATAACAAATTACCTACTTCATTAGGATTTCAGAAAGATAAAATAATACTACTTTTTTTCAAAAAGAAAAAAGATAGAGCGGGTTTTCTACTGTGGAGTCAGATTTACGTTAAAATGTTAAGTTTAAATAAAAAATTAAATGAAACTATTTACTGGTCCAAAGTATGCTTAATTGCAAAATAACTTTAAAATTATTCACCATGCTTCATCATTATTCTAAAAAATAAAGGGATCTGCTACCTTTTTTAACTTTAAATACCGGTTTACAAAATATGGTAGTACGTCGTTTCTTTACAACATGTAATAATATTCGCTAGATGGTAGTACGCCGTTGACTATCACTGTCTCTTACTTTACAACATGTAATAATATTCGCTATCACGCTCTCAGTACGATTCATACCGTTGTTTTGTGCGCTTGATTACTTCATAGCTCTCTTGTTTTGTTTACATGCTAACTAAAACTGCTTCGAACTCGGACTCTGATTTGCCAAACGTTTTGGACATTGTGCGCTCCCTTGAGCTTCATTTTGCTCTTTGTGAACTTTGGTTATGGCATCTGGATCACCAGATAGGTATCAACCTACACGTCGCATGAATATGCGGATATTCACCTCATTTATGGTGAAGCTCGTTGCAACGCAAGAGCTGCCGCGAGGATTTATGCTGAGCGATACCCCAATCCCCGGCACCCAGGCCATGAAATTTTTACGCGAACTGATGCTGCGATATCAGTAGGAAGGATTCCTGGGCAACGCAGGAGCAGTGGATCTTCACAAGTAGTTGGCGAGGATATTATTTTGGATGAAATTGCGGAAGATCCATCCACATCAGTAAGGAAGGTTGAAGCACGTACGGGTATACTCAAATCCACCGTCCACACTGTCTTGCAGAGAAACGAACTGCACCCATATCACATTCAGCGTGTTTAATCGCTGCAGCCAAGCGATTACCCTGTCAGAGTTAGATTTTGCAGATATGCTGGAAAGGCACCGATCTGATCCAATTTTTTTTAATAAGATAATTTGGAGCGACGAGTCATCGTGCAAACGCGCTGGTTATTTTAATTTGCACAACCTCCATAGTTGGCAAATGACCAATCAGCACGAAATGCGAGAAGATCGCTCACAATATCAGTATAAAATTAATTTGTGGACGGGAATTTACAACTGGCAAATTCTGGGGCCCGTCGTACTACCACAGACCATCAATTCGAAAAATTATTCAGAGTTCCTGGAAAGAAAATTACCAATAATTATTAGAAGATGTTTCTTTAGAAGCGCGGCGAATATTGTGGTACCAACACGATGGCTGTCCTGCCCATTACGCCCGTCAAGTCAGGGCACATTTAAATGAGAGATACCCTAGTCGATGGATTAGTCGATCAGGTACAATTGAGTGGCCTCCGCGGTCACCTGACCTAAGCCCAATCGATTTATTTTACTGGGGTTGCTGAAAGACAAAATTTACAGAAAAGAAATCCAAAATAAAGAAGACTTAATGCAGCAAATTACATTAGCTGCCCAATAAAGGGCGCCTTCGACAACGCCTGGTGGCCAGCAATAAGATCTAGGCTGGCCACAGAGAAATGTCCATTAAACATTAGGCGTGTCATGGACAGCTATCTGCAGGACCGCAAGGTCCGCGTCAGGTATGCTGGACATGAACACGCCAAAGGTACCCAAAAAGGGTGTGTGCAGGGTTCTATAGGCGGACCGATACTCTGGAATCTTCTCCTTGACCCATTACTAAAAAAGCTAGAGAAAGAAGATGTTGACTGCCAGGCTTTTGCAAACGATATAGTACTAATATTTGTAGGCCACACGGCATTGGAAATAGAGAGCAGAGCAAATGCGGCCCTCTCGCTGGTTCAGGCATGGGGAGCTGATAACAAATTAAACTTCGCTCCGCAAAAAACAAAAGCGATGCTATTGACGAGGAAATTAAAATTCGACGTCCCTCGTCTAGCCATGGAGAAGGAGATCAAAATTTTGGGGCTCACCATTGACCAGAAATTAATATTTAATAGCCATTCCTCTAACATCTTTAGGAAAGCTATTAACATGTACAAACAGCTGTCAAGAGCAGCGAAGGTGAGCTGGGGCCTCCACCCGGAAGTGGTAAGAAGCATATATACCGCTGCGTTGGAACCGGTATAACCTACGCAGCCAGCGCCTGGGCCCCCGCCACGACAAAGATCAATGTTCAAAAACAGTTGAATGCGGTGCAACGGGGCTTCGCACAAAAAATGTGCGGAGCCTACCGCACCGTATCATTAAATGCAGCCTTGGTATTAACGGGATTACTCCCCCTTGACATCCGTATAAGAGAAGCCGCTTATCTATACGAGGCCAAGAGGATAGTATCCCTCCCAGCACTCGAATTTAACGAGGTCGAAAGGAAAACACCACATAATCAAGTACTGCACCCCGCCAGACATGTGGAATCGAAGTTCAAAAGTCTGGTAGACCAAAGTGAAATAGACACTCATGTAAATCAGGCAATACATATCTACACCGATGGCAGCAGGATTGACGGCAGGGTTGGGGCAACATTGTCTCTAAGGAGCAATGATGCCGAAACAAAAGCCATATGTCGGGCTACGCAGGAAATACTGCAACGACGGGAAACAACTCACGCGATTATCAGCGACTCGCGTTCGGCCTTGGACACCATAGCAAACCCATTTTCCATGCATCCGCTGTCAGTGCAGACAAGACAGAATCTACAAAAAATCAAAGACCAAAATCAAGAAGTATCTCTCTTCTGGATAAAAGCACACGCACAGTAGTCCCAACTGGCAATGAGCGCGCGGACCATCTTGCGAAGGAAGCGGCACTTAAACTAAAAAAGAAACCCGATTACGATCAGTGCCCGGTTTCATACATCAAGAGACGCATACGTATGCAGTCTCTTGATGAATGGAACCGGAGATACCAGACAGAAGACACCGCAAAAGTAACGCGCATGTACTTTCCGAATGCAGTTCACGCATACAAAATTATTAAGAGAATTAAGCCAACAGGCATATTAACCCAGGCCTGACATGGAGGTTTCTCCGCGTACTTGCACCGATTTAAATGTAAGAGTACACCATCGTGCATATGCGAGCCGGAGGCCGAAGAGTCCATCAAACATTTAATATTGGAATGCCCGGCAACGGCGGAAATGCGCATGGACTTTGAGCATATTCTAGACACAAATATAATTGCAGAAAATATACCGTATCTAATATCAGATAAAAAATTAAGTGAAGTTTTTATAAAATATTTAATAAAAATAACAAGTAAGAGTCTGGCACAGAACAGGCAGCCTTAAGCGCATAGTATATAAGTTTGTAATGTAAAAATAAAACAACCCTGTGTAAAATGTATTGATAGATAATAAATAATAAATAAACAAGAAAAACAAATTCTCTGATCACGTCAGAGGCGACACGCGGGCCACACAAGAAACAAAACACAAAAAAAAAAAAAAACCTCCACGCTCCACGACCAAAACGAGGTCCAGAGCTTCCAGACACACACCCACACACCACGGAAAAGTGGGTGCAGCCTTCGTCTCATATGACAAAGGGCGCCCCACCACCAAGATCTTTAAGCTACACGGCAGCTGTTCCGTCTTCCAAGCAGAGCTCCTGGCCATACTCAAAGCCTGCAAGTGGGCCTCTACACACAAACACACACACACAGTCATCTACTCAGATTCGCTAGCCGCCATCCTCGCCACCCAGAACCGCAGCAATACACACCCCTTGGTCGCACAAATACACTCCACCATATACAACATACACAACACGTCCGGGAGCGTCGAGATCGCGTGGGTGAGAAGCCACATCGGCATCACCGGCAACGAAGCCGCAGACGCTGCCGCCAAAAAGGCGGCCACACCACACAAGGCCCCGGACTACACACAACACCCCATCTCACACACAAAACACAATACAAAAACACTGAACGCTTCAACCTGGCAGAGCAGGTACCAGAGCGAGCCAAAAGGACAGAACACTAAACAACACTTACGTTGTAAAATGTTGTTGGTTGGTGAACACAGCTACGAGTGTTTGTGTGCTTACGATTTCAATTTAAAGTAATAATTAGGTGTCCAATATGCAAGCAAATATTGATATCGAATCAAGAGCTAATATTGTGGCCCTATATTCGAATGGCCTTAATATTTCTCAAATTTCTAACGAAACTGGCTTCTCTGTAAGTAGAAATTAATTATATTATTGTGATGTATATTTTTTCAATGGTGAAAATTGTCTTTTACAATTTGTTAATTTTTTTTAGAGAAATACTGTAAGTCGATTGGTGAAAAGATTTAAGGAAGAAGGTGGCTTGCAGAGTCGTAAACGAAGTGGAAGGCCACTTCTCATTAACCAGACTCAGCGGCGTTACATGGCAGCGGGGTATGAAACTTGTGGTTTCATACCGACAAGACGTTTTGCCGATGAATTTAACACGTCATTGGTCACCGTTCGTCGTGCACTTCATGGCGAGGGAATACACCACCGAAAGCCGGCGAAAAAACCGTTTTTGACTCAAAGGCATAAAGACGAACGGATACGCTTTGCCCGAGAGTATTTAGATTTTAATTGGGAAACAACAATTTTTTCCGATGAAAAGACTTTTAAATCCTCTCAAAAAGGAAGACTACATTTATGGCGTAAAGATAACACCCGTTGGTCTGAAAATAACGTAGTATCAAGCACTGAGTCTGGCAGAATAAGTGTGAACATGTGGGGATGGATTAGTGCGCAAGGGCCGGGTGAACTTGAATTTATACCTACGCGAGCCAACAGTGCAAATTATGTAGAAGTTTTAGAGGACATTATGTTGCCTACTGTGCGAAATGTGTATGGTGATAGCGAAATAAGTTTTGTGCATGATAATTGTCCAATTCACCGAGCCTCCATAGTTCGCAATTGGTTCAGTGAACATTCTAATATTAAGGTTATTCCGTGGCCAGCACGATCCCCAGATTTAAACCTGATTGAAAATATATGGGGTTTAATGGTGCAAAGATGGCGAGCACGCGATGAAAGATGTCCGGAGCTGCTCAAATCCCATTGCGTGCAGTTGTGGGAGGATTTACGTGGAACAGATATCTGTAAGAATATTGTGGCTTCCATGCGTAGACGTCTTCTCAGTTGTATCGAGAATAATGGTGGTTACACAAAATATTAATCAATATTATTAAACTAAAAATATGTTTCTATGTGGCACTAAGTATTAATTGTTATAATATTTATATTTCGTTAGTTTCAATTGGGCATTCTAGTTTCTACCTAGGGACGTGCTGGCCAATAATTGGTAGGTTTAATATTTTAAGGTTGAGGTTAAGTTTTAATCCTCTTTTCCTAGAGAAAATGAATAATTAAACTATAACCTCAATAATAATATGAAATATTGTTAACACAATAGATATAATATTATTATTTTGATAGATCTATCGATCAAAGATTTTAACGTCAATCAATTCAATTCAAGTTAGGTCATTAAAATAAATATAATATATTTTATTTCTTGAAAGTGTTGTTTTATTTATATTACTTAATATATATATATATATATATATATATATATATATATATATATATATATATATATATATATATATATATATATATATATATATATATATATATATATATATATATATATATATATATATATATATATATATATATATATCGAATCGAAATCAAGCGCGCAACACGCGCGCCATACACTCGGTCTACCGTTCGTTCGCCGACTCAGCCAATCCGGTGCACGTTACCTACCCCGCGCCGTCCGTTTAATCCGCGTCTGAACTCGCTAGCGACTGGTTGCCGGATGCGCATACGATGTGCTCCTCGTGGCTTCGCGTTAATTAATGTTTTTGTGTGTTTAAGTTAAATAAAGTATATTTCACGACCTAAGACAAACAATATAACGTTATCTTTGTCTTGCATTCACTACACGCTTATACTTTGGACAATACCCCGGTTAAATGTATGACACATTGAACCAAATCTCATTTTTTATAATTTACTTTTTATTGTTAAAACCAAACAGAATTTTAAATAAAATTGTTATTGTAGTTAAATAAATTTTCAACCTATATAAAAAAAATATAGGGAATTCATCTAAAAACGAGCATTCTACGAGACTTTGAAATTTACCTGGTTCAATGTGAGACAACCTACCCTACACACACTGCTGTAAGGAGGAAAATATTCAGATTAAGGATAAGTTGGAATTATTGCAATACAGGATCAATTTAGCCAAAGCGATGGTGAGATACAATGGTTGATACAGGTATTAAATATTGACTTTTTAAAATTGAATTAAACATTTTTGAATATACTTTCGAAAATTTAACTATACGTTTCTGAATTTGTCAATATGGGCAAAAGTTATAGTAAACAGGAGGAGATTGTAATAGTCCAAAATAATGCTAACGGTGCCAGTACATCATCCATGGAAAAGAAAAAAGCCTACGTCATCGTCATTGCTAATGTTGTGGTTATAATGTTTTTGATTGGTGCATATTTCTTGATGCATAAATACAACAAGTGTCTTGTCAGCAATCCTCGCCAACGGCTTACATGTAATTTTATACGTTCATTGCATTGACCATCGGCCTGGACACAAGGAATTAACGGCATGTACTAATAATTCCAAAGTACGATTCACAAGAGGCCGCTGTGTTAGATGTTTAAAAACTAAATAAAACACGGAAGTTAACAGCATATGTACTAAATACCAACGTATTTCTTTCCCTCGGCAAATGTTTTAAAGAGAATATGACAAGTTATAATAATTTTAATCGAATCCCCGGAGCTGCTACTATTGAATGTAGACCAAGAATAGTTGACGAACAACGACAGGTGTTGAGGAAGATCCTCGTGTTGCACGAATTTCTGTACATCGGATATTGAAACGAAATAATTTACACCTGTAGCACGTACAGCGAGTGCAATCACTTCTGCCTTCAGACTTTCAACTGTGTCGGTGTAGGGAAGATGAACTTTTATTAAATTCCATCTTATGGAGTGATGAGTCCAGTTTCAAAAGGGTCAAAAACTAGTCCCGCGCCATCCGCCGCCGATAACGGATCGTTTTTTAAAGTGCCCGGTCACTTTAAAACACACTGACTTGACAAAACACTGGAGCAACGAAAAAATGTTTTAAAAGTAAAAATCTACGTAGATACTTAAAGTTAGTGTCAAAAGTTGTGTAACGAAAATGCCTTTACACACAACATTATTGAAAAAGGGCAAATAGTTTCCAAATTTCGGCAAAAAATGTTGAAAACTTAAAAAATTCTAAAAGTTCAATTGCGTGCGGCGCGTTAAATATTAAGTATGACGTCACCTAGAAGCAAACTCGCGTCGAAGCTGGCCGTCGACGTCATCGAGCAGCGATCTCTGATTTATCATCGGCAGCCCGCTGCCCACCTGACAACAACCGAACAGGATGTCATCGGGCCGCACGACGCGAGACTTCATAACCATCTCTCGCTATCATATATATCATAACGCTCTCAAGTTAGTATAGGTTTTAGTACCAACCTCACTCCACCACAAAAATTTAAACAACTTCTCCCACGTGAAACCCAAATTACTTAAATAATAATACAAGATGTTTCGTTTACCCATTCAACTAAATAAAATGCATACAAAAAAGACTAAGTGGGGAGATCGAAGCTAGGACGAGCTTAGAAAACAGAGATATGGGTAATAGCTTAGGCACATCTTCTCAACCCACCTTAAAAGAAGGTCAAATGTAGCGGAGACTAAGAATTGCCTCCTTATGGCGAAACTTCAGCTGAATAGTGCCCGTAACTTAAAAACAAACATAAAAAACAAAGTCATTGCTCAGCTGGACAGACTCTTTCAAATAGAGATGATTTTAGGAAAGTAACAAAGGAGCAAAAAGAAAAAAAATACGTTAAGAAAATAATGCAAAAATAGATCAATTAACAAAAATTAAAGATGAAAATAGATAAATAAAAATAAACAAAACTTATGCTGCGCAGCGGCGGTGGAAGTAGCGCCTAGACAAAACATGCACGACGCACTCCACTCGGTGATAGTATCATCGACCGACGAACAAAATACCGGCGATGAGTTCATCACCAAAATCCGCGATGCCATCGATGCGAAAGAAGAATGGGTGAAGGTGGAGAGGGTTCGGAAGGTTAAAAACAGTAAAAGGACGGATTTAAGCGCGGATGAAGTAAAGAACAAGGAACCCATAGTTGTCCTCAAAGACATGTTCTCCTACAACACCGTTGGAGACATTGAATAAGCCTTGATTAACCAGAACAAAGTAGTATTTGAGGGCATCCCAGGAGAAGAAGTAAGACTGAAAGTTGTGTATAGGAAGAGAGCTGCGGAACGTTTACGTCTAGAAAGGCTATTCCAACTGAATGTGAGGATATAATCGATGTTTTAATATTAATGGATAGTTTATTTGACACACTCAATGCAGGGACTTTATATGTACCAGATGGATTGAGAGGCCCAGTTAAAATAATCCCCTCACCATAACTTGTGGAAAGAAACCAAAAATATATTAAAAACTGTGAAATACATATACTATTAAGTATAGATAGGGCAGAGCATTCGATATACAGAAACAGTTGCAAAATTCAAAACAAATTTGATATAACGATTGAGGGCTTGTAATCTCCTCGGAAAATATTGTCTAAAAAATATGGTTTAGTTGCAATGTTGACACGAAACCTAAATCGAGATCAGCTCGAAAACTTTTTTGGGAATACCAGTAGTTACGATGCTAGGAATGAGGCTCCAAACATCGTTTCAATCAAGTTGCGGGGAAGACGCTAACCAGTGTCTTGAAAATGTTTAAATAAAAATAATAAAAATCCAGAATTATATCCTATGACGATAGGTGACATTTTCAATAATAGTAATAAAAATGACGCTGGTCACGGGAGTTATGTTTGCGGTTGAATTATAAAAAAAATGCTTCAAAAGGATTTAACGGATGCGAACATTGCAAGCATCTGTTATTAGAGAATAACATGCGTAACGATAATAACACGTTTATGAAAGGTCACTTAGGTAATAATGTTAACAGCTTACGAGTGTCTTTAATGCAGCTAAATATAGAAGCACTACTTAAGAAAGAATAAAAGAATATTCACGTATATCATACATGTTATATGAATTACAACGTCACGATCTAATCAGCTTTATTACATTGCATAAAGTCACGTTGAAATTAATTTCTAGACTTTTACGTTTCTAGAACTGAACATAACAGGAAGCATATGATGCTGAACAATGCATAAGATTCACGTTCGTTTTCAACTCTCACTTGAAAAGCAACTTGTCCAGGGGCGCTGGACTGTTCGATACTAAAGTGCTGAGATGATTACCTCATCATATCAGTCACGCCGTTAGTAAAATGTTTCACGAGGACACTGCAGTGTCCATGTTTCTCCGATCTCTGTACTCCGTGAGCATAATTATAGTGCGGCTAGCTGACGTCGACAGGCATTATCTAAGGGACAAGGGTATCATTTTTCGATCAATTGTCTCCAGCATATATCGTAAGCCTTATTTTAAACAAATTAAGCCACTTCCCAACAAGATACACCGTTGACGTAATAAAAGAAAAACTTTTAAACAGAGATAAGCTGGTGCTGAAAAGTTTCCAAACAATATTGCATTCTAAAAAATGACAATTTATGAATAAGCCCTCACAATTTTTTTTACTTATGTAATTGCAATCAATTAAGACAGACAAATTAAGACACTTTTCTATGGAGGAGAAAGTGTTATCATCAGGATTGTTGTATAAAAAGTCTGAAATGTTATAAACTTCTTAGTAAACATTCGACACTTCCTTGTCCAAAGACAATGAAATATGTGCTTAGTTAAATAAAAAAAGCCCCTCGGTTACACAAAGTAATATTTAATAAAAGTAGAGAGACAATGCACGTCGAAGATAGATGTGAACGACTATGCACACTTATATTCGATGAAATGACGACTTTGCGAAGTGCAAGGTAATTATAACACGCAATATGACCATCTAGATGAGTTCTCTCTCGGTGGCCAGATATTTGCCGATCACGTATATAGTCATGGTAAAGGGCATCAAGGCAAATTTTAAACAACCGATAGCTTATTATTTTACAAATAGCTTAAAGAAAAATACTTTTAAGATCTAATTAAGGCTGTGATCGAGCACACTATTGAATCAGACCGTATTGTTATTAGTAGGCAAAGTATGTGACAATAACAGTAGGAGCAATAAACCAATTAATTGATGCTTTGAACTGATGCAACCAATTGATTGAACTAAAGCTACTAAACAAAAAATTCAAATGGGCTTTTCCCCATGGTTTATTATGTGGGTAAGTTATTTTGAAATAAATTGCAAACTAAAAAATATAAAAAAATACAATTTAAATATTAAAAAAACAGATTGTCATGTTAATCCCGATAATACAGTGTGAGTCTTTATAAAGTGTACATATCAAAACCAGAGAAACTACATATAATTTCATCGACGGAAAAAATATAAAAAAAAATTAAAAAAATTTTTTTATTTTTTTATGAATATTTTAAATTTTTAAATTGCAGCTGCTAACCCTATTTAAATAAATTGTAATAACTTTTTAACTGAATGTCCTATCTAAATGGAGTAAATTTTTACATGATTGTTAATAATACGTTGTGTCAATAAAGTAAAAATTTCCAATAAAATGAACGTCATAAAATTAGAAAAAAGAGGTTTTTGAAGAAAATATGGTATTTTTTTCATCAATTTTACTATAAATTTAAAATTTCTCGAAAAATCGTCCCCTTAATCCTACTTTTTTTAAATCTTATGTTATTCTACATTGTATTAGCTTTCTAATGGTAAAAATGTACCATTACTGCTCAAATGCAACCATTTCTATGAGTGTTTGAAAAAGCCCTTGCGTTTGAGCATCGTTTAGCTACGCACTCGCCATTGTTTATCAGGCAGGTAGAGACCCTTTTTTTTGGGTGAGTCATTGTAGAGGCGAGCGGGCTGTAGGTGAGGGAGCGGGGAGACATGTCCTGTCGAAGGACAAATGAATGAATTTTAGTCGCTCCGAACTATTCGCCGCTGCTATTCGTGTTTCTCCTGCCGAAGTCGTTTTCGCACCACGTGTTCGATTTTTTTGTCGCGATGCCGCTCATAAGTGATTTCTCTGCGGCGCACATTGCCGATATCCATTATTACTATGGAATGTACCGGGGGAGTGCTAGAGCTGCTTGTGCAGCTTATCTAGCTGCGTTTCCGAATCGACGCCCTATGCCATCAGCTCGAAACTTCCAAGAAGTCCATAGAAGACTGGCTAACACTGGACTTGGTCTTGCTCGAGATCGCCGCGAACCAGGTGTTTTTATTGTTGCTGCTATTGAGGAAGCCATTTTGAATGATTTGTTTGCTGACCCTACTACTAGCACTAGACGTTTGGCTTTACGTCATGGCGTGTCCCAAAAATCAGTATGGCGTATCTTGAGGAAAGAAGGCTTGCACCCTTACCATTATCAAAGGGTGCAGCACTTACATGAAGACGTGGATTGGCGTCCAAGGTGCATTATGTCCACATGGATTTTAAGTAAAACAAGAAACAATCCTGAATTCCCCAAAACAATTCTGTGGATGGATGAAGCTCAATTTACGAGAGACGGAATCGTAAACTGTCGTAATCTACATAAGTGGTGTCCAAAAGGTGAAAACCCTAAGCTGAAAAGGGCTTCAACATTTCAAGTTAAATTCTCGATAAATGTATGGGCCGCACTAATTGACAACATTTTGATTGGTCCAATTATACTCCCAAGGACCCTAACTGGAGAGAGGTTTTTAGAACTTTTAAGGGACGAATTGCCGTTGCTGTTGGATTCTTTGCCGCTGCTAATGCGTCGAAGAATGATGCTCCAAATGGACGGATGCCCTGCCCATTACTCTCGAATTGTCAGGACATTTTTAAATGAAAATTATCCGCGCCGCTGGATCGGTCGACAAGGACCTGTGGGGTGGCCAGCGCGTTCCCCTGATCTGACGCCGCTCGACTATTTTTTATGGGGGACTATGAAACAAAGGGTGTATAACAGTCCCATAAACAGCGAAGCGGAACTCGAAGAAAAAGTTTTGCGTGTTGCAAATGATATTCAAAATCACCCCGAAATGATACGTAGAGCCACGGAGCAAATTTTGCTTCGCGCCACAATGTGTTTGCAACAACGGGGTCTCCATTTTGAACATTTGCTTCATTAGACTTTTTGTTGACAATTTGTTTTAATAAAATAATAAATGATTTATTTAGATAGATCTAGTTTTATTCCTAAAAATGTAGTTCTCTCTCTCTGCTACGGCTCTTAACTGAGTTATGTGCTTTTTTAAACGCTAATTAATCAAGTTGTATCTGAGTAATAAACGTGCATTTTTTACCATTAGAAAGCTAATACAATGTAGAATAACATAAGATTTAAAAAAAGTAGGATTAAGGGGACGATTTTTCGAGAAATTTTAAATTTATAGTAAAATTGATGAAAAAAATACCATATTTTCTTCAAAAACCTCTTTTTTCTAATTTTATGACGTTCATTTTATTGGAAATTTTTACTTTATTGACACAACGCATTATTAACAATCATGTAAAAATTTACTCCATTTAGATAGGACATTCAGTTTAAAAGTTATTACAATTTATTTAAATAGGGTTAGCAGCTGCAATTTAAAAATTTAAAATATTCATAAAAAAATAAAAATTTTTTTTTAATTTTTTTTAATATTTTTTCCGTCGATGAAATTATATGTAGTTTCTCTGGTTTTGATATGTACACTTTATAAAGACTCACACTGTATAAGTCGCATGCGTGTCAAATCAGCCATCCAGCTGCTTAGCCAAACCCTGGCAGTAGCTGCGGCACGTTTACGTCCAGAAAGGCTATTCCAACTGAATGTGAGGATATAATCGATGTTTTTAATATTAATGGATAGTTTATTTGATACACTCAATGCAGGGACTTTATATGTACAAGATGGATTGAGAGGCCCAGTTAAAAAAATCCCCTTACCATTAAATTGTGGTAAGAAACCAAAAATATATTAAAAACTATAAAATACATATATTATTAAGTAAAGATAGGACAAAGCGTTCGATATACAGAAACAGTTGCAAAATCCATAACAAATTTGATAAAACGATTGAGGGCTTGGAATCTCCTTGGAAAATATTGTCTAAAAAATATGGTTTAGTTGCAATGTTGACACGACACCTAAATCGAGATCCATTTGGCTGTTGGCTTGGCACCGACGTCAAACCTATCAATTGGTACCACATACAAATAATAGTATTTTATTAAGATAAAAGATATTAAGGTTTGCTGAGGTGTATTAAATTAAATCTTATTATGTACTTTGTATCTCTTTGTTATTTTGTACTTTTACGTTATATCTTTTTGTTATTTTGTACTTTTTAGTTTTTGAAGTCGGTTTCTTTAAACGTAGTTTTTTTTATTTTATTTGATGTGATGTAATAATAAATCTTAGTTTGATTTACTATTTCATTCATAATCCAAGGGTCAATTGTTTTGTTTTATTGAAATACATATAATTTATTTGTATAGTAACTGTCTAATTTTTATAGATGATGAATTTAACTGCCGCAGAACATCAAAAAAGATATCACTGCAGTCAGTCAGTTTACCTAAAATATGTGTTACTTTTGTGATATTATAATTGATAACTTTGACGGCCTTACCCTTAAATATAATTTTAATATATCTTACTAATACGATCATGTTCTGCACTGCAGTGAACTTTGCAATAGCTCCGTCAAAGCATATAGGTGTGATTATATAATTGTTTATACTTATTATTATTTTATTTATCTTTAATTTATTTTTTTTACAGTATCCATATCACAAAAATATAAGAAAAAATCTACTGAAAGGATGGTGATACTTACAATTAATGTAAAAACTTCAAAAGATAAGTGAAAAGCATAAAACTTTAACTAAAAAAATTAACGCTTTCATACCATACGACATTTTTTTTAAATATTAGATAAATTAACAAAAATTTATCCAAACATTCATTAACATGCAACTCAAATATTTTAAAAAGCCAAGAGGCAGGCGTTATACTACCAAAGAAAAGATTATGGCCTTAACAATTTTAAATCCAAAGGCTTATAAATTATTACAAAATATGTATGTACTTCCTTCAAAGCGCTCTCTTCAAAATATGTTAAGTGCTTTCAGCATGGGACCCGGCATGAATAAACATATTTTATCTAGCCTTAAAAATGTAGTCCAGAAAATGTCACCAGAAAAAAGCTAGTTATATTACTTTTTATGAAATATCATTAGCTCCTGGACTATATATATATATATATATATATATTCGAAAAAGTGACCAATTTATTGGATTCGAGGACAATGGCTATAAAACTCTAGCTAATCATGCCCTAGTTTTTATGATTAAAGGTCTCAGGAGCAAACGTAAGCAGCCTATTTGTTATACATTTTGTAGAGGTACGACATAAATGACTGATTTAAAAACTCTAGTCATAAATGTAATTAAAGAATTACAAAATATTGGTCTACAGGTGGTCGCTACTGTATGTGACCAAGCCACAACAAACATGGCAGTCATAAACAGTTTGATAAAAGATACCCATGAAAAATATGCAATGCATAACATTGCTACAAATAATACATATTTTGAAAAAAAAACCAAAAAATATTCCCTTTGTATGACCGACCACACTTATTAAAAGGGGTAAGAAATAATTTATTAAAAAATAAAAAAAACTACTGTTCTGTCTGATATGGACCATACTATCAATTTAAATAATCTTTATTCAAATTGATAGTATAATTCATGCTTTTTACTGAAATTTGTAATTGTTTTTTTGATTCCCTGTAGCTCTTAAAAAATCACCCATTATAATACCATTGTACGACACGCTCCATTTAAATAAAGGAATAAGAAACAATTTCATTAGTAAAGATTTACTTTATACTTCGAACAATAAAGTCAAGTGGGCTATTTCCCCGTGGTTTATTATGCGGGTGAGTTATTTCGCAATAAATTGCAAACTAAAAAGTATCAAAAAAATACAATTTAAATATTAAAAAAGAAGGTTGTCATGTTAATCCCGATAATATAAATCGAATGCGTGTCAAGTGAGCCATCCAGCTGTTGAGCCAAACCCTGGCAGTAGCTGCGGAACGTTTACGTCCAGAAAGGCTATTCCAACTGAATGTGAGGATATAATCGATGTTTTTAATATCAATGGATAGTTTATTTGATACACTCAATGCAGGGACTTTATATGGACCAGATTGATGAAGGCCCAGTTAAAAAAAATCTCCTCACCATAAATTGTGTAAAGAAACCAAAAATATATTAAAAGCTATGAAATACATATATTATTAAGTAAAGATAAGGCATTGCATTTGATATACGGAAACAGTTGCAAAATCCACAACATATTTGATAAAACGATTGAGGGTTTGGAATCTCCTTGGAAAATATTGTCTAAAAAATATGGTTTAGTTGCAATGTTGACACGAAACCTAAATCGAGATCCGCTCGAAAACTTTTTTGGGAATACCAGTAGTTACGATGCTAGGAATGAGGCTCCAAACATCGTTTCAATCAAGTTGCGGGGAAGACGCTAACCAGTGTCCTCAAAATTTATAATTCCATAAAAATCCAGAATTATATTCTATGATGATAGGTGACATTTTCAGTAATAGTAATAAAAATGACGCTGGTCAAGGAAATTACGTTTGTGGTTGGATTATAAAAAAAATGTCTCATAAGGATTGTTAACGGATGCGAACATTGCAAGCATATGTTATTAGAGAATAACATGCGTAACGATAATAACACGTTTATGAAAGGTCAATTAGGTAATAATGTTAACAGCTTATGAGTGTCTTTAATGCATCTTAATATAGCAGCACTACATAAGAAAGAATAAAAGAATATTCACGTATATCATACATGTTATATGAATTACAACGTCACGATCTAATCAGCTTCTCATTACATAATGTCACGTTGAAATTCATTTCTAGACTTTTACGTTTCTAGAACTGAACATAACAGGAAGCATATGATGCTGAACAATGCATAAGATTCACGTTCGTTTTCAACTCTCACGTTAAAGCAATTAGTCCAGGGGCGCTGGACTGTTCGATACGTTCTGGAGTCATGTCAGGTTGATTGGCGATACTGAAGTGCTGAGAAGATTATCATATCAGTCATGCCGTTAATTAAATGTTTCACGAGGACACTGCAGTGTCCATGTTTCTCCGACCTCTGTACTCCGCGAGCATAATTATAGTGCGGCTAGCAGACGTCGACAGGCATTATTTAAGGGACAAGGGTATCATTTTTCGATAAATTGTCTCCAGCATTTATAGTAAGCCTTATTTTAAACAAATTAACCCACTTCCCAACGAGATACACCGTTGACGTAATAAAAAAAACTTTTAAACAGAGATTAGCTAGTGTTGAAAAGTTTCCAAACAATATTGCATTTTAAAAAATGACATAATTTATGAATAAGCCGTCACAACTTTTTTTACTTATGCAATTGCAATCAATTAAGACAGCCAAATTAAGACAATTTTCTATGGAGGAGAAAGTGTTATCATCAGGATTGTTGTATAAAAAGTCTGAAATGTTATAAACTTCTTAGTAAACATTCGACACTTCTATGTCCAAAGACAATGAAAGAAAGTGTAATCACTAATCAGCTTCGTTGTATAAGAAGTCTGAAATGTTATAAACTTCTTAGTAAACATTTGACACTTCCTTGTCCAAAGACAATGAAATATGTGCTTAGTTAAATAAAAAAAGCCCCCGGTATAAACAAAGTAATATTTAATAAAAGTAGGAAGAGAGACAATGCGGGTCAAAGATAGATGTAAACGACTATGCACTCTTATATTTGATGAAATAACGACTTGGCGAAGTGCAAGGTACACGCAACATGACTGTCTGGATGAGTTCCCTTTCGGTGGCCAGATATTTGCATCATGGTAAAGGGCATCAAGGCAAAGTTTAAACAACCGATAGCTTATTATTTTACAAATATCTTAAAGAAAAATACTTTTAAGATCTAATTAAGACTGTGATCGAGCACACTATTGAATCGGACCTTATTGTTATTAGTAGGCACAGTATGTGACAGTAAAGTAGGAGCAATAAACCAATTAATTGATGAAACTAAAGCTACATATTTGCGGCGCAAAAGACGATAGGATCAAGTCATGTTTTCTGTTTTCACTGATATGGACCATACTATCACGTTTAAATAATCTTTATTCAAATTGATACAGTAGTATGGTCCATATAATTCATGCTTTTTACTGAAATTTGTATTTGTTTTTTTTTATGCCCTGTAGCTCTTAAAAAATCACCGATTATAATACCATTGTACGACCCGCTCCATTTAAATAATGGAATAAGAAACAATTGCATGAGTAAAGATTTACTTTATACTTTTAACAATAAAACAAAAAAGTCAAAGTTTACGCGCGGCTAGCCCAGCGGATGCACGTGCAGCTCAGCGGCGTTCGAACTATATTAATAACGACGTAATAAATCGGTGATTTATACGTAATCGTGTACAAGTGTTTACTAAGTGTTAGTGAGGGCACTCCTGGCAACAGGAGTGCCTTATTACGGTAATGTCTCAACCCAATGAAATTGTCCATCAAGAATCCACCGTTATGTCTCAACCCACCGTTATGTCTCAACCCACCGTTATGTCTCAGTCCACCGTACAAACACAACCAGCACCTAAACTCACAAGCTACGCCAACGTGACGTCTTCGTTATCGTTTCCAAGGAAAGACCAGGCAATTATAATAGACTCCATCGAAGGGATAACCCTAAGAGAATATCTTGTTTCGCTGTCATCCTTGATTCCTGCTTCGTCAATAAGATTCATATCAAGAATATCGAATGGAAGAATCTGTATTTATGTAGACTCCAAGAAAACCGCAGATAACCTTATCGATGTGAAAAAGAATATAATTATTAAGAATATTACATTGGAAATAAAACCATTGATTACTCGAAATAAGCGCATAGTTTTATCCAACGTTTGCCCAGTTATTCCCAATTACGTAATAGAAGATAAATTTAGAGAATTAAAAATACAAATTTTATCACCTATTTCATTTGTTAAAATTGGAGTTCCAGATCCAGGATTTTCACATATATTAAGTTTCCGAAGACAACTGTATGTAAGTCCAGAAGACGAAAAACACCTCCCAGAATCCTTCCAGGTAAACTTTGATGGTACAAATTACTGGATTTATATATCATCTGACTCCTTAAAATGTTTTTCATGCAACACTACCGGTCATATTGCAAAAAATTGCCCCAAAACTGAATCAACATTTCAAAGCACACCCCAAGAGATGGATGTAGAAAAGCCAATAAATAATAATGAATCCTTTGTTAACAAAAATGATTCAGAATCTAGACCTACATTAAACCCTACATCAGATATTAACCAGCCACCGACTGATCAAAAAAGAATAAAACGCATCCACTCACCAACCACCAGTGAGTCTTCAAAAGCTGAAACTACAAAAGCTATTAGCCCTCTGAATACGCCAACTGAAATTTTTGAGACGGATGATGATACACACAGTACTACGTCAGTTGAAGATACAGAAATAAGGAGAAAAATAAAAAAGAAACTAAAGAAGAAAGACACAAGAACCGATGAAGACACCTGGAAAGAAATAAAAAATAATCTTATAGAATCAGAAAAAGAAGTATTCCCAATAGATGTGGATAGATTTATAAGTTTACTAGATAACACCAGAGGAAAGAAAAATATAAAGGAAATAGTATATTCTTACACAGAAAATATTAGAGACTTGATTAAAATGTGCAACATACTACATATAAAATTAAACACAAGCCTAAAGAATAGATGTTCAAGACTGTCTAAAAAGTTACATGAAATTTTGGAAAGCATTTCTACACTAAGCACTTAATTAATTTTTATAAAAACTTCTAATTCTTATTATATACTTGTTATAAATTTAAAATGAATATTTTGCAATGGAATGTAAACGGCTATTTTAAAAGATTAGAAAATATTAAACTTCTCATGAATGAGTTGGATCCAACCTGCATATGTATACAGGAAACTAACTTTTCAACTAATTATAGCGCTCAAATGAAGGGATTTAATTGTTTTTATAAAAATCGTATATATAATAACAGAGCAAGCGGTGGCGTAGCTATTTATATCAAATCATATACACTTCCTGAAGCAATTAATATTAACACCAATTTAGAAGTAATAGCAATAAAAATTAAGTTTCCGTATACATTTACACTATGTAATGTTTATCTTCCAAATAGTACCCCCATAAGTAAAAATGATCTTAATGATCTTATCAGTCAACTACCAACACCGTTTCTTATTTTGGGCGATTTTAACAGTCATCATTTCTTATGGGGTTCTGAAAAATGTGATACTCGGGGCAAGATAGTAGTAGATTGGTTAGAAGATCACGATAACGTACTAATCTTAAATACCGGCAAACCAACACATTTTAACAGTAATACAGGTCGCACCAGTAATATAGATTTGACTTTAGCTTCACAAAATATTGCAACATATTTTGAATGGAATGCCTTAGACGAATTATACGATAGTGACCATTTTCCTATTTTTATAAAAACCTTTTCACGTTATACAATTCCAAAAAAGATTCAAGTCCCCAAAAAATGGATTTTTGATAAAGCAGACTGGTCCTTATTTCAGGATGAAATTAACAATAATTTATCAAACTTGTTTGACTTAGATAATTTAACTTGTAATAATATGACTTCCATAGATGAAATAGTTCTTAAATTAAACAATTTAGTAATTAATGCCGCCAATAAGTCCATACCAAAAACTTCAGGAAACTTAAAAACAAATAATGTGCCCTGGTGGAATGATGACTGTAAAATAGCTGTGAAAGAATCTAAAAAAGCGTGCAGAAAATTTAAAAAAAATGCACTAACCGACCCTGATTCCAAGTATAAAATAGAATATAAAAAGAAGAGAGCATATTCTAGAAAAGTTTTAAAAGAATGCAAAAATAGATATTGGCAAAATTGGACATCTTCAATTAATCGTTATGTACCTATTAGTGAAGTATGGAAAAAAATTAAGAAAATTAATAATACGAATTGTGGCTTTAATACAATTGTGCTTAAGAATAGTGATGATTCACTTACTGCCTGCCAAAAAGAAACGTCAAACCTACTTGCTTCTACTTTTGCAGCAAACTCAAGTAGTCAAAATTATGATCACCAATTTAGAACATATAAAACAGCCGAAGAAAACAGCACTATCTATGAATTAAGCACTAATACCGATCCAATAAACAAAGAAATTTCTATGCATGAATTACAGTCAGTTCTTTCACAATGCAACAACTCTAGTCCTGGTCCCGATAATATTCCTAATATATTTATAAAAAATCTTCCTAATAGTGGACTTAAATATTTATTGAAACTGTATAATTACATGTGGCAAAATCAGCTATTTCCAGACATTTGGCGAGAAGCCTTAGTGATTCCAATACTAAAGCCTGCCAAAGCCCCTAATATATCCGCAAATTACAGACCCATAGTGTAAGGTTTCGTTTACTTTGTTTACATTTGCTCATAATAATTTTGGCATTTTTAATTTCTTGCACTGGCCACACTGGGAATCCAAAGAATAAGTGGGGTAGGAAGGTATTAGGAGGAGCAGTCTTGCGGACTAGGGGGCAGTCGGTCTCAGGCCGTCATTGTGGTTTAATAAGTGTTGTTGATATTGTTACTAGTTGGATAAGAGTTCAGAAAATATAGTGCTATTGGATTAAAAATGATTTTGGAATAAATACTGTTATTCACTGTGACTGGTTGTTTTTCTGAAGAGTCTTACATCTCAGAAGTGGAACACCGTCGGAAATTCCGTAAGTACACGCCTGCAATATTTTATTTTTCTTCTTACACTACGTAATGCATATACTTATTAAGGAAAGAAAGTTTAATTCATAACTACATGAAAAATTTCGTAGCGATTAGCAGCGACCTACCCTCAGGAGTATATTTGATGTGTTCTTTAGAAAACCCATGTCTCTAGCTCAAATAAGAATCAATTAGAAATTATCAAAGTTATAGATATATAATTTTTACGTCATGGACATCTAAACTTACAAATAAAATTGGAATGCCTGTTTCTAATATTAAACTAACCGCTTTTTACTACATGCGTAGGAGTATAATACAATATATGGCACCTACATAATATACCGTAAGTAACGTTTTACAATTTTGTCTGTCTGTTCGTTCCGGCTAGTCTAATGGCTGGACCGGTTTTGACGGGACTTTTTTTTGGCGGGTAACTGTTATAACGAGTAACTTAATACAAAAATAATAATTATCATCAAACGATACCGTACATATTTTTATCAAAATGAGGGTACATTGGAAAATTAGCCAAGGGTGTAAGAACTACTAAATATACACAGGAGCTTTGAAAGGGAATAAAAAAAAATATGTCCGTTTTGTCTAGAGTGCACCGTTTAGTAGATGCCGACTAATAATTTGTTATTTTGATATATTATTTTTAACAAAATCCTTTTTTTTTGGTTTCATGTGACGAGTTATGGATTGATGTGAACATGGAAAAGGGAACTTGGAGAAGTCTGGCGACTCCTCAACGAGATCATTTTCGCACTAGGCGTCAAGGTCGCAGCCGCAGCCTCAGCCGTAATTGGCCGAGAGCGGGTAGGTGTCGAGACCATAGCAGCAGCCAAAGCCGCAACCGCCGGCTGCTGGAGCGCTAACTGGCATTAAGGCATAAAGAGGAGCATCTCCTTCGTATGACGCTGCAATTGCGAAGGACAGCGAGCAATGGCGTCGCAGCAGCGAGCGACGCAACTTCCGCAGCAAGGAGATGGAACCAAGTAGGCGCAGCTGTGGCAGGTTGCCGGGCCCGTATGATAAATTTATTTTTAGCTGTTAGTGTTGGCGGTATGCTCGTAGAAGTTTACGTTGATCTTGGTAGTGAGGCGACATTGATTAGGCAATCCACCTATAAACAGCTTGGATTTATTCATGATCATACTGAATCGTGTTGAGAGGTTTTGGTAATAGCTTGGACACAGTTTAATGTTTTATGCAAGGTAGTAGATGATTGTAAATCTAGGCGAAGACTACGAATGCTTAGAAAAAGTCCGTATAGTGATAGATGGTATGCTTAAGGAAGGGATCATTAGGGAGTCTGTTTTGAACTAAGCAAGAGTTGAGGATTATATATTTGAGTGATAAAACAGGACTTAGACTCTCATTATTCGTTAACTTTCGTTACATATTCTATGACATGTAGATAGTAGGTACATAAATTGAACGAATTTAATATTGGTTTATATTATATATTAGGTGATAGGTGTTTTATACACAGTATATTACCCGGTATTGTTACAGACAGAGAGCGGGCGTAGGCCATGGTTTTAGGCCACCACTCGATTGGATACACAAACATAAATGGATATTGTTTATTGTTTAACTTCACATATAGGATCTTTATAGTGATCACTTATGATCGTCTTAGCGGCTAAGTTTATAATGAGCGTTCGCAACGCGCCCATGTCCGAGAAGATACCCACGAAGAAAAGAAACTCTTCTGGGTTCCTATCATTCTTTTCATTGTGATCAATAATTCACAAAGTCGCTTAAATCTATAGCAATTAATTTCAAAGCGTTTTTGTCATTTATATATTCTTTTACATTATAATAGGATTTTAATAAGTTTCTGTTTAATGATAAATCTAAATTTATTAATTGACAACTGTTTTATACTGTCGGGAAGTTTATTATAAAAACTTATATTATTATAACGTATATAATTACCCGCAAAGGAGTAGCTCATTTTATGGAGCCTTGAGCTGGGCACAGCAAGTTTATTTTTATTTCCAGTATTTAACATTGCGTTGATCACATTATTCTTGAATTTTTGGATATTTTTGTGTACATACATAAGATTTTCAAAAATAGATGGGCTATACAATGTCATAACATTTACTGTTTTAAATTTATCTCTAAGTGTGTCTTTTGAACCCAAATCATATATTGCACGAACAGCTCTTTTCAGCAGAACGAATATAGCATCAATATCGGCAGCATTACCCCGTAATAGGATACAATGACATAATAATAATAATATTTTTTTAATAATGCTGTTAAAGTAACCAAAATAAACTAAACCTAGCTGTATTTACGTCAGTTAATTGTCGAATATTTTAATGCAAATGCTGCAGATGAAAGTCTGTTGGATAAACTAGATATGTGAGGGTCGCACTGTAGCATCTAAATTAATTCCTAGAAATACCGTAGTACTTTCCATATTTAATTCTTCATTGTTAATATTTACAGTTGTTTTATTTAACATTAGGCAAAGTGAATTTAAGACATTTCGTTTAAAAATAGGTTATTGGCATTGTACCATTTTACAATTTTAGAAAGAGCATTGTTCACATCGTCAGTTACAGGTTGCCGCCTATGTGTCTTTAAAATAACTGATGTGTTATCTGCGAACAATAATATTCCATGTTTATCATTTAGAAGATACGGTAAGTCATTAATATAAATAAGAGATTGTTTTCCATTCACGTCTACCTTCTGGATTACTTAAATAAGAATTAATTAAATCTAGCGCGATATCTTCTATGCCGTAGTGATAAAGCTTCCTGACCAATGTTTTATGCTGTACACAATATTAGATAGCCTTAGATAGATTACGTAAAATGCCTAATGCATCATGTGAATTCCTCTCAGGCTTAAAAAAAAATAGTCTGTATTAATTCTCCAGCCTGCATCAGTTGTAGAGCGACCGCGTGTGAAACCGAATTGTTTACTATGCAGTAATTTATTTCTATAAAATGATTCATTGATTGATTTAGAATAATCTTTTCAAAAATTATGCTAAACGTAGGTAATACGGATATCGGTCTAAAATTTGTGGGATCTAAAGTACTACCTGATTTAAACAACAGGATTATTTTGCTATGTTTCATTAAGTCAGGAAATACACCACAATCAATGCAGTTCTTTTTAGGATTTATCAATTTATAGGTTTGATAATATAATTTCTGATGCGGTAACATGATTGAATTGAAAGGTATTATAACATTCAGGTACATTGTTTTAAAAAAAAAGGAAATGGCGGCAACAGGTGAAGAGTTCGGAGATAAGATATTTAAAAGAAATAGCTTTTGCGAAATCTGACGTGATAGTTGTTTCATACATTTAATAAGTATATATAGATTGATCACAAATACAAACAACTAAAACAATGATAATGTCCAACACCATGACAAATAGCAGATCAATTACATTAAATAATAATATGTTAGAATAACAATTGTTTAACAAAAAAAATACATAATATTCAAAAGCAAAAACATTTCATTAAACATTAGGAAGAGGTTTGTGGGGAAATATGGTGGTTGGCCCCAAAGGGAGATCTCCGACCGAGCGAGGTGCAATGCTCGGCCAGGCCGAAGCCCACTAGCTAGCATGTCGGATGTCGTATATATAGCGACCGGGCGCTGGAACTCTGATAGCGCGATTCAGGATTGTGGCGCTGTGATTGGTCCGCCACATCACTCCCCCCCGAAGACCGGAGGTCGGTATCTTGAGTCTTGTGCTTGAGTCGCCAGTGCCAGTGAGTCCCAGTGAGTCGGAACTGTGCTGCTGCTTGCACGGGGCTCCAGTGAGTTGGAGTGCTGCTGCCGTGCGGGGCTGATACTACGTGCTGCTGACCAGGAGAGATGAGTGCTCTGCTTGCTGACCGGTCCGTGGTAGTGTGATAACCCGTTGAAGCCGGTGAGGGTTTGACCAGGCCGCGGTGCGTTGAGGCTAGTGGTCGAAGTACCCGAAAAGGCTTGAAGCTGGCTGGCGTGGTGCGGAGGGGTGGGGAGTGATGATGATGAATGTCCAGAAAGAAAAACAACCACAACACAACCACCATATTCCCACAGGTTTATTCAATTATTCAATCTTATATTTGGAGCATTGCATTCTATGGAAGTGAATCATGGACACTGACGCAAAAAGATAGGAAAATAAAAGTCTTCATAATGTGGTTCTGAAGAAGGATTAAGGGGATAAAATTAACAGAAATGGTGACAAACGCAAAAGTTTTGGAGATAGTGAAAGAGGAAAGAAATATTATTAAAACTGTTAGAACCGAGGAGGAAATTTGAATGGTCACCTGATATGACATGACTTCTAAAAATATAGAGGGAAAGATTGATGGAAAAAGAGGAAGAGGTAGACCGAGGAGAAATGGAGATAGAGATGTTGTGATTTAATGACTCTGCAATTTCTCTTAGTTTTTTAGAAAAGGTTTGACATAATTGCAAAACTCTTCACTTGTATAGTATTGTCTTTCCGCATATAGATCTTACAACATTCGCCTATTTTTATGTATTTCTGATGTTGCCCAGTTATTGAACATCATTGTATCGCTAACTAATAATGTTTTAGGGGTAAATATTGATTGAAAAATTGGAGTATGCTATACATGATAAAATTGGTAGACTTTTAATTAAGGTATGTCTCAAATTGTTCAAACGACCTAATCTTACTGGAATATTTTGTGTTTATTTATACTTACTCTTTTATTTGGAAATTTCATCAGCTGTCCACAATGCTGAATCAAATTTATTAATTATAGATTTACTAACTGGAATCACATATTGTATAAATATTCATACATGGGGCACTAGTAGACGTTATTCTTGTAGGTTCCATAAACATGTTATTAAGATTGTAAGATTTAAAAAAAAATATTAATCTGAAAATGATTCCAATCCGTTTAAAAAAATTACATTGAAGTCTGCGCACACGATTAATAGCTTTTTTTATTAGAATTTGATGATTTAAGTAGGACCTTTTCCATTACTTTTTCAAAAATATCAGAAGAACCTAATGGAGGTCAATATGCTAAAGTTACAATGAATAATGCAAATCAATACAAATGATAAAGGACGGATAATTGGATTGATAATTTTATGGATAATTTGATGGTTAGTTTATGGATAACTTGATGGATAGTTTTATGGATAATTTGATGGATAGTTTTATGGACAATTTGATGGATAAAGATCCAATTATCCATAATTGGATGGATAAAGGATAGATAAAGGATAGATTATAAGACTGTAATAAATGTATGTAATTATGTATGTTTATAAAAAATTGTAAACTAGATTTTGAAAGGAGCAACCCAACAGAGTTTCTTGCTGAATTGTATAGTACTATGTATTGTTTGTATTACTATTTTTGTAATATTGTATTTGAAAAGACTAGTTCCACTGAGTTTGTTTCGCCGGTTCTTCTCAGTGGACTTACTTTGGAACCGGTGGTAGACTCAATTGACCTTCAAGAAGATACTTGGATAGTACTATATTTTTTTTTTGAACTCGAATGTATTTTTATAAATGTATAAATTCAAGCTTTGGTTTCTTGGTCCGCCGAGTGTAAGGTTCCACCTGGTCCGTGTATGAGGACATACACGTTATCAGGATGGACGAGTGTAAGGTTTCGTTTACTTTGTTTACATTTGCTCATAATAATTTTGGCATTTTTAATTTCTTGCACTGGCCACACTGGGAATCCAAAGAATAAGTGGGGTAGGAAGGTATTAGGAGGAGCAGTCTTGCGGACTAGGGGGCAGTCGGTCTCAGGCCGTCATTGTGGTTTAATAAGTGTTGTTGATATTGTTACTAGTTGGATAAGAGTTCAGAAAATATAGTGCTATTGGATTAAAAATGATTTTGGAATAAATACTGTTATTCACTGTGACTGGTTGTTTTTCTGAAGAGTCTTACAATAGCATTAACTTGTAATTTGTGTAAATTATTTGAAAAAATTATTAGCAAGAGGATTAAGTGGTATTTAGAAATAAATAACTATTTATCAAGTTACCAATACGCTTTTCGGCAATTCAGGTCGACTTCTGATCACTTAATGAATATAGAAAGTGAAGTCTTAGATGCTCTAGCAGACAACAATTATTTGGTTTTGGTTGCACTAGATATTGAAAAGGCATACGAAATGGTCTGGAAGCATAGAGTGCTTAAAATTTTACAAGGTTTAAATATAAAAGGAAACACACTCGCATTTGTTAAAAACTTTTTGACTCATAGAACCATCAAAGTAAGGGTTAATGATACATTATCAGACAGAGTTGTGGTTGAAAATGGTTTACCGCAAGGTTCAGTTTTAAGTGTAATTTTGTTTTTACTGGCAATTAATGATGTTACTTCATATATTCATAAACCTGTGAAAAGTTTCTTATTTGCGGATGACTTGACTATTACTTGCTGTGGCAAAACTTTAAATCCTACATTAACACTCATTCAAAATACATTAAATCATCTACAAGAATGGTCTGAGAAATCTGGATTTAAGTTCTCCAAAATAAAAACAGAATACATAATATTTAACAAAAAGAAGAAAATTAATAGACATTTACAATTATCTTTGAAAGACCACAATATTAAAAAAGTTAATAATATTAAAATATTGGGATTAACATTTGATGCTAAAATGACTTGGAACATACATATAAATAAATTAAAAATAGAATGCATAAAAAGACTAAATGTAATAAAAGTATTGTCATCACTTTCATGGGGAGCCGATAAAAATTGTTTAATTAATACATATAAAGCTCTTATAAGACAAAAAATAGATTACGGTTCCATTTTCTACGACTCTGCTAAAGCACGTAGCTTAAAATGCTTAGAAAGTATTCACAACAATGCTTTAAGATTAAGTATTGGCGCATTCAAGACTAGCCCTATCATGAGTATTTTGGCAGAATCGGGGGAAATGCCTCTTTCTTTAAGAAGAAAACAACTTGTACTGATATATGCCATAAACATCATTTCGCAACCGTCTAGTCCAATATATGATTATTTTAAAAAAACCTCATCAAATCCAATGTACGAGGTTCGCCAAAACCTTGCCCAGCCATTACGCATTCGCGCCGATAAAATCATCAAAGAATTGAATTTGTGCCTTCCTTTAGTTTTTACAAAAAGAACACCGTCCTATAGCCCGTGGGACATTTTTGAATTTCCTATTAATCTGGAGATGGCAGAAAATTTTAAAGATAACACCCCACAATCAATGTATAAAAATTTATTTAATGAAATCGTTTCCAAAAATAAGGATAGTAAACAGTTTTACACGGACGGCTCGGTATTAAATAATAAATCAGGATGTGCTGTGGTCTCTCACGATAATATTTTTCGTTACAAACTAATGGATTACCATACGATTTTTAGTTGCGAAGCTATTGCTATATTTAAAGCCTTAGAAATAATACGAGACAACAGTAATTTAGATAAATTTATAATTTTTTCTGATTCAAAATCATGTTTGCAAGCTCTAAAAAATATTAATAATAAAGAACCTCTTATATTAGAAATAAAAGAAGTGATGATAAATTTAATAAAAAATAAGTATACATTTGAAACTGTCTGGATCCCTAGTCATATAGGCATAAAAGGTAACGAAAGGGTGGATGCAGAAGCTAAAAACGCTGCAGCCTTGATCTTCGCAGATAATTCCATTATGTCAAACGCGGCTGATTTAAAGAAGCATGTTAAATATAAAATTAAATCTCTATGGGATACTGTTTGAAAAGATAACAATAGAAGTAAATTACACGACGTTAGAAATTCTATTTTTGATAAGTTTATAACACCGTTTAGCAATCGAAGAGATCAATCTATAATTACTAGGCTCCGTATTGGTCACACAAACATGACCCATGTGTTCCTTATAAAAAAGATTAGTAAACCAAAGTGTAAATGCAGTGTGGATCTAACAGTTAAACATATTCTGGAAGATTGTCAGGCCTATAGGAGGGATAAATTAGCATGTAACTTACCTAATAACCTAAAAGACTGTCTAACTGAAAAGGGCTGTGTACAAACTATTAACTTTTTGAAAAAGACAAATATGTACAATAATATTTGAATGTAAACATAGTAGTCGCTAATGACCTTTAGCAGTTAAAAAGCGACTTAAAATAAATAAATTAAAAAAAAAAAAAAAAGTCAAATGGGCCTTTTTCCCCGTGGTTTATTATGCGGGTGAGTTATTTCGCAATAAATTGCAAACTTAAAAGAATAAAAAAAAACCCAATTTAAGTATTAAAAAAAATACAGATTGTCATGTTAATCCCGATAATATAAGTCGCATGCGTGTCAAATGAGCCATCCAGCTGTTGAGCCAAACCCTGGCAGTAGCTCCAGAACTTTTACGTCCAGAAAGGCTATTCCAACTGAATGTGAGGATATAATCGATGTTTTTAATATCAATGGATAGTTTATTTGATACACTCAATGCAGGAACTTTATATGTACCAGATGGATTGAGGCCCAGTTAAAAAAATCCCCTCACCATAAATTGTGTAAAGAAACCAAAAATATATTAAAAGCTATGAAATACATATATTATTAAGTAAAGATAAGGCATAGCATTCGATATACGGAAACAGTTGCAAAATCCACAACATATTTGATAAAACGATTGAGGGTTTGGAATCTCTTTGGAAAATATTGTCTAAAAAAATATGGTTTAGTTGCAATGTTGACACGAAACCTAAATCGAGATCCGCTCGAAAACTTTTTTGGGAATACCAGTAGTTACGATGCTAGGAATGAGGCTCCAAACATCGTTTCAATCAAGTTGCGGGGAAGACGCTAACCAGCGTCCTCAAAATTTATGATTCCATAAAAATTCAGAATTATATCCTATGATGATAGGTGACATTTTCAGTAATAGTAATAAAAATGACGCTGGTCAAGGAAATTACGTTTGTGGTTGGATTATAAAAAAAATGTCTCAAAAGGATTGTTAACGGATGCGAACATTGCAAGCATATGTTATTAGAGAATAACATGCGTAAATGTGATATTATAATTGATAACTTTGACGGCCTTACCCTTAAATATAATTTTAATATATCTTACTAATACGATCATGTTCTGCACTGCAGTGAACTTTGCAATAGCTCCGTCAAAGCATATAGGTGTGATTATATAATTGTTTATACTTATTATTATTTTATTTATCTTTAATTTATTTTTTTTACAGTATCCATATCACAAAAATATAAGAAAAAATCTACTGAAAGGATGGTGATACTTACAATTAATGTAAAAACTTCAAAAGATAAGTGAAAAGCATAAAACTTTAACTAAAAAAAATTAACGCTTTCATACCATACGACATTTTTTAAAATATTAGATAAATTACCAAAAATTTATCCAAACATTCATTAACATGCAACTCAAATATTTTAAAAAGCCAAGAGGCAGGCGTTATACTACCAAAGAAAAGATTATGGCCTTAACAATTTTAAATCCAAAGGCTTATAAATTATTACAAAATATGTATGTACTTCCTTCAAAGCGCTCTCTTCAAAATATGTTAAGTGCTTTCAGCATGGGACCCGGCATAAATAAACATATTTTATCTAGCCTTAAAAATGTAGTCCAGAAAATGTCACCAGAAAAAAGCTAGTTATATTACTTTTTGTGAAATATCATTAGCTCCTGGACTATATATATATGCGAAAAAGTGACCAATTTATTGGATTCGAGGACAATGGCTATAAAACTCTAGCTAATCATGCCCTAGTTTTTATGATTAAAGGTCTCAGGAGCAAACGTAAGCAGCCTATTTGTTATACATTTTGTAGAGGTACGACATAAATGACTGATTTAAAAACTCTAGTCATAAATGTAATTAAAGAATTACAAAATATTGGTCTACAGGTGGTCGCTACTCTATGTGACCAAGCCACAACAAACATGGCAGTCATGAACAGTTTAATAAAAGATACCCATGAAAAATATGCAATGCATAACATTGCTACAAATAATACATATTTTGAAAAAAAAAAAACAAAAAATATTCCCTTTGTATGACCGACCACACTTATTAAAAGGGGTAAGAAATAATTTATTAAAAAATAAAAAAACTACTGTTCTGTCTGATATGGACCATACTATCAATTTAAATAATCTTTATTCAAATTGATAGTATAATTCATGCTTTTTACTGAAATTTGTAATTGTTTTTTTGATTCCCTGTAGCTCTTAAAAAATCACCCATTATAATACCATTGTACGACACGCTCCATTTAAATAAAGGAATAAGGAACAATTTCATTAGTAAAGATTTACTTTATACTTCGAACAATAAAGTCAAGTGGGCTATTTCCCCGTGGTTTATTATGCGGGTGAGTTATTTCGCAATAAATTGCAAACTAAAAAGAATCAAAAAAATACAATTTAAATATTAAAAAAGAAGGTTGTCATGTTAATCCCGATAATATAAATCGAATGCGTGTCAAATGAGCCATCCAGCTGTTGAGCCAAACCCTGGCAGTAGCTGCGGAACGTTTAGGTCCAGAAAGGCTATTCCGACTGAATGTGAGGATATAATCGAGGTTTTTAATATCAATGGATAGTTTATTTGATACACTCAATGCAGGGACTTTATATGGACCAGATTGATGAAGGCCCAGTTAAAAAAATCTCCTCACCATAAATTGTGTAAAGAAACTAAAAATATATTAAAAGCTATGAAATACATTTCGCGGGCTTCAAGCCAAAAAAAAAAAATAATGAAAAAAAATGCGTTTATATTTTATTACGTCAATAAATTGTAAGTTTATGTTTATACGACTTTTGAATTTGTTATACGAATATGAAGGCAACCGCGGATCAAACGAAGTATCAACATGTCTCTATAATTACATCTCAAATTTCTTCAACGTTGATCGCCTAATTTTATTTTCTGACTGCTGTCCGGGGCAGAATAGATATTCTAGTGCTTGTTGCTATGCTCAATTATATCATTACATCACCTACCAATAATAATATTAGAATCATTGACTATAAATTCCTGGAACCCGGTCACACCTACATGGAGTACGACAACATGCACTCGACTATTGAACGTGCCTCTGAGTATGCCAAAATCTACACGCCTGATGACTGGCAAAATGTCATACGGCTAGCCCGTAAAGACAATCCATATAATGTTCAAGTTATGGAACACACAGATTTTTCGGATTTCAAATCACTGCGAAGTACTATTATTCCAAATACATTGAAAGCCACTGATGGAACTGTTTTGAAATGAGCTAACGTAAGATGGTTACGATTTAATAAAGACATTCCACATTCGTTTTTTTTTTTCAAATTTGATTACTGGGAAGAATTTAAAGGAGTAAAATTAAAGGAGAGAGTGACAAGATCAGAACGTAATTCGCATCTTGCAAAACTGTACTCTGAACAAATTTTGTTAAAAAAAGTAAAACATACAGATCTGTTGGCAATGTGTCAGGATGGAACGATACCTAAAAATCATCACTATTACTACGAAAAGCTACCTGTTCAATCCGTATCAGTATCGTTGCCTCAGACTAGCTCTCATCAAAATGATGACGAATTGGAATTATCTGCAACACGAGCCTCCTATTTAAAACGTCGGTCAGGGAAAAAGTACTTACTTAGAAGTTACAAGTACTTACTTTTTTTGAAGTTTGAACTTCTTACCTTTGTTTGCTCAAGGTTAGATATAAATAGATTAAGTCGTTTGTCTGTAGGTACCTGCTCTAAATGTTAATGGCATTGCAATAGAATGCAAATAGAAATAAGTGCAATATTGCGAGTTTTTAAATATGTACTTACAAAAAAAATGAGCATTTCATGTAATTAAAGAAGTACTTTCATAGACAAATGCAAATTTTCAGTTAAAGAGATACATTACAAAAGAACTTATTAAGTTTTATTTGTTTCCTGAAAAGTAGAATTATTGCTTATACGACCCTCTGGCTTAAAGCCCGCGATATATTATTAAGTAAAGATAGGGCAGAGCATTCGATATACAGAAACAGTTGCAAAATCCAAAACAAATTTGATAAAACAAGTGAGGGTTTGGAATCTCCTTGGAAAATATTGTCTAAAAAATATGGTTTAGTTGCAATGTTGACACGAAACCTAAATCGAGATCCGCTCGAAAACTTTTTTGGGAATACCAGTAGTTACGATGCTAGGAATGAGGCTCCAAACATCGTTTCAATCTCGTTGCATATGCAAGCATATGTTATTAGAGAATAATATGCGTAACGATAATAACACGTTTATGAAAGGTCACTTTTTTTTTTTTTTATATCATACATGTTATATGAATTACAACGTCACGATCTAATCAGCTTCTCATTACATAATGTCACGTTGAAATTCATTTCTAGACTTTTACGTTTCTAGAACTGAACATAACAGGAAGCATATGATGCTGAACAATGCATAAGATTCACGTTCGTTTTCAACTCTCACGTTAAAGCAATTTGTCCAGGGGCGCTGGACTGTTCGATAAGCTCTGGAGTCATGTCAGGTTGATTGGCGATAGTGAAGTGCTGAGAAGATTATCATAGGCATGACTGAATGCCGTTAGTTAAATGTTTCATGAGGACCTCCGACCTCTGTACTCCGCGAGCATAATTATAGTGCGGCTAGCAGACGTCGACAGGCATTATCTAAGGGACAAGGGTATAATTTTTCGATCAATTGTCTCCAGTATCCATCGTAAGCCTTATTTTAAACTTAACTTAAATAAAGTCACTTCCCAACGAGATACTTCGTTGACGTAATAAGAGAAAAACTTTTAAACAGAGATTAGCTAGTGCTGAAAAGTTTCCAAACAATATTGCATCTAAAAATATGACAAAATTTATGAATAAGCCGTCACAACTTTTTTTCTTATGCAATTGCAATCAATTAAGACAGCCAAATTAAGACAGCCAAATTAAGACACTTTTCTATGGAGGAGAAAATATTATTATGTTGGAAGAAGTTGCCGGAGTTCTTGTTCATCGACGTTAGATTAGACAAAAGAACATATAGACAACTTTCATACTCGTTTAAGAGGAACTCGTGAAATTCCTTCGGAAGTAAAAGTTAGTTCCTACATAACTAAATTGTATGCACAAGTAAATTGAAACCAACCTACTCAAAGATCAAATTTTAATACAGAATTATTTCACCCGTAGGTTCTGTGCACGCTGAGTTTCCTAAAGACAGGATCGTACCAACGAATAGTTGGTGTGACCCAACACTTACCCCAACGTACGACAAGTCGTTGCATAAAACAAGTCGTGCCGGCACTTGATGATGCTAGGAATGTAGCTCCAAGCATCGTTTCAATCAAGTTGCGGGGAAGACGCTAATCAGTGTCCTCAAAATTTATAATTCCATAAAAATCCAGGATTATATTCTATGATGATAGGTTACATTTTGAGTAACAGTAATAAAAATGACGCTGATCAAGGAAATTACGTTTGCGGTTGGATTTTAAAAAAATGCCTCAAAAGGATTGTTAACGGATGCGAACATTGCAAGCATATGTTATTAGAGAATAACATGCGTAACGATAATAACACGTTTATAAGAATGAAAGATTATAAAAATAAATATTGACTGTCCTATCCAAATAAACGTTTAGAAATGTATTTTAAGGATGTGCAAAAAATTACGAGCACAGTTCTAAAGCCAAACGTGTCTACACAAGGTTTAAAAATGTGATTTTACATTATTGTAGTATGTATTGCGAATGTCCATGTCACATGCTAAAAGATTAAACGAAGATGATATTTTAGCCATCTTAAACGAGGAACATAATCCTTCTTTGGAAGATTCAGATTGAAAAGTTGTGTTTTACCACCTGCCAACACAACAACTTAACCTTGGTACGCTTCTTTTGTTTTATTATTGTTATTTTTTTTATTAATATCGAGTGAATTCACTTCATCTGCTACTTTAATATTAATGAAATCAATGTACATTCCATGGGGTATCAAATGCGGATTTACACATCATGGATATGGTGCCATTTTTTAACAAATGTCGCTTGAAACTAAGAATTAAAATAAATTAGAGATTAAAAGGAATACTTCTAGGAGATTTCGATTTTGCTTGTACTCCCTATTTGTTTATCCCTATCTTACATCCTAGTACACAAAAAGTAAGGGTGTTGGTCGAGAGGATAGAAGATATTAGTATTCTTGCACTCTCAATTTAAATTATCGCATTCAATAGTGAGAATAATAAATTGCCTTTAAAGAGATTTTGCCATGATCTTATGACAAAAAAATGCCCGTAAAAAAAAAGATGTCATGATAGTGAGAACCCGCACTCCTGGCGCAGCGTTATCAAAAAATATACGAGAAATACTGTAGTGTGTAAGCTCCTTTATATATAAGTAATATTATATTGTAATGTACAGTAAGCGATATTGTAGTTTTACCGTTACTTGTACGTTTGTAGCAACAGTCTGTATTAGACATTAATAAAGTCTGGACACTACATAACTTCATTAATTGACCATTCCAACCAACACCACACGGCGACCCTGCAACACCACACGGCTACTCTGCCAACCAACACCACAATACAATTATGTTTAGATTATGGAATGATGCCGTGGTAGTGTAATTTTATTTATAACAAAATAGTTCAAGTTTTTTAAACGCAAAACGAAGAGAATTTCCATCGATGAAATTTCTATGGCCACTGCGATATCTGACCGTTAGAAGGAAAATTATTATCAATAAGAAAAGCAGCCGATGAATATGATTTAAAACCTGCTACTCTACAGCATAGAATAGACGGCGAAGGCGTGAGTTTTAGCAGGTATTTACAACTGAACAAGGAATAATAGTAATAAATAAATGCTTATATTCTGTCTCGTTCGGCCGCCTTCCCATGCGGACGTACTGCTGACATGTATGTCACCTAATGCTGACAGTTACAATTACTTTAGTAAAGGAACCGTGTAGCGCGGCGCAAGCCGTCGCTCGTAATTATATCTCGTCATGAGTCAATCACTTGTGGCGAACGAATTACTGGCGTTCCTGCAGCAGAAGCTGGACGTTATTGACGAGCTGTCTGCTGTTTAGATCTGCTCCTCAAACTTCTGCGAGGTCGACATCGCCGCTGCTAAGCTGCTGCTTTTTTTTTCTCAACCCGTGGCTGGCTGAACGTCGAGGCTACTCCTCGACAGTTTTTTGGAAATCCGCTGAGAGTTCGCTGAACCATTTGGATAGCCTAAGTATCCAAATCTAGAAGACCACAACAGCCGGCCGGCTGAACCGAACGACCAGCGTTGAAAATCGGAGCAGCTAACCTGCCATCGCCAGAATATATCTTCAGTCAGGCCAGTTATCCTTCCTTACTACCCCAACCTATGCTGTCGGAACGTGGGCCAGTCGAAAAAGGTTTTGGCTTGGAAATAAGGTAAGGCATCTTATTCCGAACCCCTAATCTAATCTGTTCGCTAGGGCTATCTGCCACACCAACGCGACAACATCGCAATTTATAAGCAAAGGAAATAAAAAGGAATTGGTGCCAACAACACAGGGATGCCGACACATGAAGAAATGCCCGAAATACTACAACAACTAGTACTTAAATATAAAGTATCATCAGTTTTGATCCAGCGTCTAAATCAAGGCTACGAATACGGCCGCAACACTAACCCAACAGGATAGCAATTTGAAAGTGCTTTGAGGACTTTATTGAGTAATAATTTAGTTAGTGTTTACTCCCCAGGAACCAATTGTGAACTTGATATGGCCGAAACTCTATATTCATTTATAATACAAGATTGTGAAGCCTATAATGAGTGTGACAATGACCTTTTTATTCAGAATAAACCGATGTCTGATTCATTTCACCTCTTCATTATACTAGCCATACTCCAAATGTGCTCCGCGGAGCCCTGGGACTCCACAAACCTTTATGGAGGCTCCCCGAGAATAGTCTTCTAGATAGTAGTAGAGTCAATAATTAGAACTTTGACAAGGCAGTTCGAACTTAGAGCGGAGTTACAAACGTTTTTACAGATATTTCCTTTGATTTGAAAAACTGTTTGCATGACAAAATTTCGTTATTCCGACTGTCTTTTATAGTAGGTATCTTTCAAAAACTAAACGAATTTAATTTATTACTATAAGGCGAACAGGCAAGTGTATTCCAGGCTTAAAATTAGATTTTTGGATTATGTCTTAGTAAGAGAGAAATTGAAAGCTTTACATCACTGTGTGAGTTTATTATCGCTAATGATTATGAAATGTTTCAAGATGATATTATGTTTGAAGCATTGAACTAATGTCTAGCTGCATCTTTAGAGACATATTTTCCTGAAGGACTAGATACAAAAATTAAAATGAGTTCATGGATTCAAAATCCTTTTTTACCCAACCTGCGCGGGAGATGGTGTAGCTCGGTTCTCGGAAATTTAATCAGCATGGAGCGCTTCACGGGCGAGCAACGTGCGCTCTGTGTGAAACATTATTACAAAAATGAAAATTCGTGCGTTATTGTTCGCGATAATAAACTCATAGTGTTAGTTCAGTGATCAATAGTGTAAATAAATAAATACAGTGCTATAAGTGCCAAATAATAATGAACATTTGGACTCTTGTTAGATTCTTATTACAATTTTAGTTAATCACACTAATTAGAATTATATAATTTGTTAATCTTACAGGTTTTATTAGAAATAGCAGATTTATGATTGTAAAACAGTAAAACACATTGTTAATTGTATGAAACGTTTATTTGACCAATAAAGTTATTGCCGGGAGCGCAGTGATCACACCCCCACTCGGTTGCGAGCCGTTCCGAGCCGAATAAATATAGGCCTCGGCGGCCGCCACTTCACTTTGCTCTACCTTCATCTTCAAGCGCTCTCGGCGGTAATTCAAGAAAACTCTTTTATTTATCAGTCTGAACCTCCGGCCTAATAGTCAATAGTAGTTGTGCTAGCCAGATAGCCAACAGTTATTGTTTGCCGTTTATTTCGCTCTCAGTATGAATTGCATGACCTAAATCAACGTTACAGTGAAAGTGTGATTAGATATTGTTTTAAAAAGTTCGAAGCTTAACTCTTAACCAGAAATCTCTGGGACGCCAAAGGACAAGAAGGTCAGAAGAAACGATTAATGAAGTCGGGGCTTTCGTGCTACGCAATCCTGGACAACCAACTCGCAAGCCATCGATTGAGCTCTCTTTATCAAGAACGACTTTGCTCCGTATTTTAAACAAAGATTTAAATTTGTACCCATATAAACTGCAAATAGTGGAATATTTGAAGCCGAATGATAGCCATTTACTACGTGTTTTTGTCGTAACAATGTTAGAATGCTTTGGAAGCTTGAGGAATATTCTGTTATTAAAAATATTATGTAACATTATTCCTGTCGAAACCTATTTTTATTTGAATGGCAATGTAAATAAACAAAATAGCAGTTGTTGGGCCGCAGACAATCCACGTTTTAAACAGTAAAAGCCTTTGCTTTCGCCGAAAGTAACAGTTTGGGCAGCTATTTCAGCACATGGAATCATCGGTCCCTATTTCTTTGACGATCATCGAGGGAAATCTGTGACTGTTAATACCGACAGATACATAGCCGTGTTACGAGATTTTTTCCCCGCAGCTGTCAGAATTTCAAGGCTATAATCTAAAAGGAAGAAATCTAAAAGGCGACTGGTCGCACATTAGGCTACTCAAATTGGCGGAAATAGGCGGATTGAAAAATCTCTAGTTACGTCAAAGAAGTGACAAGTTACACTTGTGCAGGCCAAAATTGGACCTTTATTACAGCTTTTTCCATACACCCGATACAGAGGCGCGAAGTACCTACACCTCAATGTACATAAAACAGCAGTATCTGGAGTGTTCACACACCGATCTATTACGCTTTGGTTCTACTTCTATGTATGAATGAAATAATACACAAAATACATACACCAACTTACTCTATGATCGATTGGAATTTGTTGTAAATATCAAAATGAGATTTTATATGTATACTTGGCCACATACTGACAAATAAAATTATTCTTTATAATATACGATATACTCGTTTATGTCAATTATATTTTTGAATGTTTTAAAAATAATGGTTAGCTGATTCCAATACTAGCGAGCACACGCACGTTGTTTTACTTTATAAAAGTCCATCATGCAGCAAGCCCGTTTGAAAAGACATTGGTCAACAGCCCCTCCATACATTGTCAAAGAGTTGACATATGATAAGATGATTGATGTGAGAGCTTTTAATGAAAAGTTTGTAATCAACACCAGCAAAGAGAAAGAGGAAAATAAAATTTATGCGGCTCAAAATTAGGTGACTTCGTTTTGAAAAACAAAGTCCGGAAATTGTCAAATTCCGTTACATGCATGGTGGCCCCTTATTCCGTATTCGTCAAGATAAGAAATTTTATTCAGAGATAAGAAATTGCTGCTCGTCGAACACGAAAATGGCGCAGGCTCTACGTGGAGCAAAGCTTAGAAGCAAATGAAATAGAAGTTGATTATATTATTAATTAAAAATTTAATAGCACAGCTAAAAATCTATGCTATACCAAGAGTCCATTCAGCACCCATGCCTATCTCAAAGGCAAAGAAAAAAAAAACCAGTTGGTCTTTGCGTGTAAGGAACTTCATACGTGGTTTGGTTCTCTTTCCACTGATAAAGCACCATTGATAAGCTCGCGAAGCCCGATATAATGAAGACGACGAAGACTATGTTGAGCCATTGTTTTTTTTATGTTAATTTTTTAAAATAAAGTTTTGAAAGTTATTTTTACTATTGTTCTTCTATCTATTCTTGTTTGATTAGCAAGAAAACAAACTTATTTAATATTTCTAAGACTGACTTCTCCACTAAGACGACTTATTTCTGATAATAATTAAAGTAAAGCTGTAAATGTGCACAAAAGTGCAAACGTTTTTCCGATGGGGAATACAACAAGGAAATCTTCGAAGAAGTGTCAGATTCGCTGTTCGTGAATTTCAAAATATGAGTCAACAGATATCACTGATACTGATGTATGATGGTCTTCGAAGATTTCTCGACTAAAGAAGAAATGCTAAGTATAATTTCCTTAAAAGGAAAAATTTGTGGCCTTGATATATTCACGGAATTCAAAGCATATATTTGCCAAATTAAGCTACCCTTATGTTGTGTATATCAATTTACTTTTATTTATTTACTTTATTATAAAAAATACTAAAATTGTAATTAGATGGCGCTGTGTCAAAGTTTTTAAGTCTCATTATACCTCGTATAGCGATTTCGTCATAATATTTTTGGGAGGACCTTTGATAGGCTGCTACATGGTTCTTCGAGCCGGATACGCGTAAATAGTTAGGTAGGCCGCAGAAACAGTTTCCGGTGATAGGAGTGATCAGTGTAGTGAGTAAAAGTTAAGATTCACTGATGGAGATTGCCCTTGATCACTGTTAACGCCATCTAGTGTGACCAGACGGAGTTCACAACCGAAAATCAAATATAATTGTCGGTGGCGCTTTCGGGGACCTACGGCGCGGCGAAGTGAAAAACAGTTGCATTTATTCAAATTCACACACCGACGCGTCGCGCAGTGAACTTAACAACGGCCTTTTATACGCTTATATTTTACTGTAGAAAGGTTTAAATATGCAATATAACAGTATCTATATCAGTATTTTAATTATTTCACAATTCAATAATCAAGAAACACGCACACTATCCAACAATAACAAAGACGAAGATTTTCCAGACTTTTAGCTACCTGGCTAGTAAGAGATTAAACACGGAGCATATGATGCATATTTCGTACAAAATTGTAAATATCATAAAGGGAAAACCCCTCCAAAGGCGGCTCTTTCAACAGAAATTAGATGAGAAGGAACCAGAATTGGCAATGCACACCGACGGCAGGTGGTTGAGTCGAAGCAAGTTGTTACAAAGATATCTAGATCTATTGGTCAAATAATAAAATTTCTTGATGATGTGTTCTGGGTGATGATTATCGGCAATTACGTGATTTAGACTGGCAATGTAATTTAGCTTTCTTGGCCGATTTTAGTGGAAATCTAAGTACATTAAATATGAATCTCCAAGGCAAGAATAAAACATTGACAGAAATGATGAGTTCTATTGCAGCATTTCAAAGTCAAACAGCGTCTATGATAGTTGTCATAGAAAAGAAAAAATTTGAACAATTTGTAAACATCAAGGATCACATAGAAAAACATCCTAGCTACAATTTCATTTCTGAAAAGTACACGACAAAAATTAGGGCAGTGATAGCAGACTTTGAAATTAGCTTTAGTGATTTCAGAAACACTGAGAAGTTGGTTCAATTCATTAGTTATAAATTAATTGATTATAGTGATATCTATGAAATGGCTTCATAATTTGCAGATACATTTTAAATGAAGCACATGATGTTATAAAACGAAATTATTACTCTGCGCTGTGACATATTTTTAAAAGCAAGGTTATCCCTAGGTCAACATTTCTGGGCATTAGTTTTCAATGAAAAATTGTTTTGGTTCAACATATCTATGTGAATCAGCATTTTCCCACTTAAAACAAACAAATATAAACACCGTTTTCGCTTGATAGCCGTTCATACTTTGCATTCTTTAAGGTTGGCAATTTCCAACTACGCTTTTTTTCTTCCAATTATGCTAAACTAGTGGAAGATGCTCAGACGCAATATTCACACTAATATTATAAAAAATATATATATTATGTTGAATAAACATCATCAACTCAGACTTTCATTCCAAAATATTAAGTAAAAAGGAAACAATCTCATATGTTATATTATGAAAGGGAACTCCTAAGACTGGTCAATAAAAATACTACATGATTGTGTACTAAGCTATGCCGTCTCATTTAAGATCTCAAGAAATATGTAATTGGTAAATCGCACAGGGTTTCATTAGTAAACAGTAGATCTTATGTCTAATCAAGTTTGCCAACCCTGATCTAAGGTATCATTATTATATCAGTAGGAGCGACGCGTCCGTCTCTAAGAAACAAACCTGATCCAAAAGCCTGTTGTAGCGTCTCTAAATAATCTTTCCTATATTCGTTAAGGTAGGAAAACACTAGGAATTATTTTAGGTCAAGTTCCCAATTTACTAATTAATTGACAGTTTGACTGCTTGTTCGCTGTGCCTTTTACATTCACTGCTAGCATTTTTCCCCTAATTCATCTATGCTATAATTAAACATTATAATAACGATACTCTGAAAACTGTATATCCTATATAGGGTGTATGTGTAGTTTACATATGTATGTAATATGCATGTATTATGTAGTTGCTATCAAATATATTAAATAGTGAATATCAATATATTGAATGTTACTTAGATAAGCAAACTAGCAGATTTGTCAGTAATTAATAAAATAAAAAAAACACTAACTGACCTGCTCTATTTTAGAAATAGCTGTTTCACAATAGAAACAAGCGAATGTGGCGTCGGTACCCACTGGCCTATAACCATATTATATTAAGTATAAAGTATGGACATAATGTAGCGTACTCACGTTTGCGCGGTGGCAGCAGCGTGGTCCTGCGCGGGCAGGTCGAGCGCGGTGTGAGCGCGCGCGTGCGCCGCCTCGCACGGGTCAGGCAGACCTGCGCAACCCGGCAGGAACAGTCCACCCGCCAGCAGCGATAGTGCACGCCTGCAAACACATACAATATTAAAATATTTTTTTATTTATTTATTTAAAATAAATGTACCAACAAAGTAGCTTTTTGAATAAACCCGCCTCTACCAAGGCAAGCCCACTGAGAATAACAAGCCAAATCAGTGGAACTAATCATTTCCAAGATTTTGTGATATATTTGCATGTTGTTATCCTGAGCATCCTGGGAGAAATGATTTATTTATAATGTGTCTTTCCTTACATACTCATAAAATAATAATATTGAATAAGAATTACTTAATTTATATATTATAACAACTATGTACTACTTATATCCATTCATAGACTGAAGTTAGCTTAATGTACTGCCAAGCGGGATTTTATCTTACCTAAACGCTACATTGATGGGTAGAGCCTGCCTGGCGGGGTTGTTCATGATGCAGTGGTGCGCCAGCAGGTCGATCATCCAGGGGGTCAGCGGTTCGAGTCCGGAGTGGCGCGCGCACATGTCGCGCAACAGCCGGATCAGTACCTGCACGTGTTAGTACAAATATATATTATATACTACAACCTTGGTGCACTTCCTTTGAAAAAATACTGGAAAATTTAAATAATAAAGTGATTTATAGTATATCCATGAAAAACGAGTCATAAATCAATCCTTTTCGAATATTTTTAAGAAATGCAAAGAATATTTTGGAATGTAATCTCAATATAATAAAGGACATAAGTTACCTTGATGGAGGAATGATGAGCATTCTCCTCGAACCACCGACTGTGTCTGATGGCTGCCAAGTGACTGTTGATCACCTTGTACTCCAAATGAACCTGAGTAAATTTTTTACTAAAATAAAGTTTTAGTTTTGAAGATGATGTAGTTTGATGAAGACAGCAAGTTTTCACATATATTTGCTCTGTGAATATTTCTGTTATTGAGCGTCCGATCATGGTTTTGACCAATATGAGACCAAGGATACAATTTTAAAAAAAGTCTATGTTACATACTATTTATGAGATAATTATGATGATAATAATATGATAATTATATATGACTTTATGAGAAAACTTTTAAATGGCCTTCCTATACTATTGCTGTTTCTACTAATACAATAGCTGTGTTTTCTTAAGGAATAAAAAATACATACCTCAGGCTCTAATTTCCGCAGGTTCTGATGCAGGGTCGTAACAAGAACTCGTACAGCTGCGGCACTGGCGCTGACTGTGAATCCACGCTCATGACATGCACTGCTCACATTGCCCAAGCCCTCTGCACGCATGAGCTTATTTAGTTCCTCATTCACCTGTACATAAATATGTAACTCAATTTATCAGGTGCATGAGAAAAGCTATGAATATAAGGCCATTATGTACTGTGTGACAAAAACTGTAAAAAAAAATTATATAAAGCAATGTACTTCTTAATTTTATACTAATTATAATAACAACAAACTAAATCTTTATCTATTAAAGTACAAGACTTTTGGAGTATTGAAGCCACAAGAGTATTTCATCATCTCTAATTTTAACGTCATTACATAAAATCTTTGTATTGACAAAATGTCTGGCTTGGACATTTTAAAACCCCTGAGATTTAAGAAACCAACAATGATATTAAGAAATATACTTCAAACCTTGTTACCTTATTTGATAGTCCTTCAACCGCCTCTTTTGTAGGCAATGTCTTCATAATAACAACAATGTCAGCTACATTTTTGCCCGCCATCATTGTTCCCTTTTTGTAAGATCCCACTTGACGGACTTCCTCTAATTGCTGAAATAATAAATATCAAGTCAAGAAACAGGTAAAGAACAGAATAAATATGCATGCAACTTAGAAACATGTTGTTTTAATTAAATTGTTATTAGAGGATCTGTGTTGTCAAATAACATATTATATAGTATATGTTTTAGCTTTTTTTAGATAGCTTTATACATTTGGCTTCTAGCTGCATATTTTTTTTAACTAACTTATAATCTTATTTTAAGCAAATATGCTACTTATTAGGTAAAATAAAAAATCATAAAATATAACATACACAAGCTGCAAAATCTCCAGGTGCAACCACCAGGTTGTCTAATACTGTCTGCAATTTGGTCACCAAGCTTAACACTGCCGATTGTTCCGCAGGAGTTGGACATAATTCTGCGTGACGTTTTAGGAGTGCCTGAAATTACCACCATGGTATATTTATTAAGATTAAACGACGTAAACAGTTTATATTTGATCACAATAAATTTACATTTTTTTAGGACCAAGCTACATTGGGCCTATTTTGATTACCACAAATTATAATAATGCTTACGGTACCTGTGTTAAAGCTGAATCATCAGGGGCGGGTTTGCATCTTGGGAACGCCGGTTCAGCTAGGATTAAGTCAAATGGAGGTCTTAGCATTAAAACACGGGGTCTGTTAAAAGGTGGACGCCCCATACCGCCTCGTCCAGGTAAGCCTCTTCCTCTACCGGCACCACGAACCATTATCTGGCAAAACTAGTTTTTAACACTCGTGAATCTGTCTTATTTTATGTATGATAATTGATAAGGCCACTGTTTTTTAAACTAAGATTAAATATACACTTAAAGTACAAATATTTCTGGCAAATTATTGTTTTTTAACAAATAATCGATTCTTTTTATACCACGGGGGACGCGATTGTTTGACATATTGACTTTTTCTCCATTTTCAGGTTAGTTTATGGTCAGTTACCAAATCCAAAGAGAAGAAGAGAAGCTTTTACCGGATCCACACGTTTGTGGCTTGCCGCAAACTGCAAACCTCTACAAGGCACAAACATGTGGACGTGTTGCAAGCGCTTGCGATAAGTTCCTTTTGATTTATGCACAAAACCGACACTCGTCGGATAGGCCACAAACCCTTGCAAACCTACGCAAGCCAAGACAAACTTTGGAGTTTGCGGCAAGCCACTAACGTGTGGATCCGGTATTATATGTCATTACCAGATGTCACTATGACAGAGAGTGACAGTTGTGGTGACAGATATAATATATTATACTCTATGGGTGACAGTTTCAAAAATCCGTGTCAAAAATGACGTGGTGCTGTAGGTTATGATTGTTTGTATAAATTAATATTATTTAAATGTATTTTTAACAAGTGATATTAAACTATATTCAATATATTGTGTGAAACAAAAATCCCAAGATGATTGAAATTACTGACACTCAAAGTATGTACTGTTTACATTATTTCAATATTTTGTCTTGTTTGCAGTGATTAACACATTTCTAAGATAAAACCTTTAATTACTTGACAAAAGATAATATAATTAGAAGAGATAATTGTTTTTTGTATCATATAGCTAATACTTACATCTAAAAAATAATTATTTTTCCTAATACTAAGTTTCATTTCAAAATATTTAATATCAAATTATATATCAATTGCATCAAATTGATAATTTCAGTTAGGATGTCTGACATTCTGTCTGATTATTTCAAATGTCTGATTATTTAAAAAAAAACAAACATTTTGTTATGTATGGTTCGTTATACTTTTTAGAAATTGGTGTTGGTCTGGCGGGGTTTGGTATGACATTCCTCTTTCTTGGAGTTCTCCTGCTATTTGATAAAGGCTTGTTAGCTATTGGTAATGTAAGTGCAAATTATATTTTTAAATAAGCTTGAGTGTAGATTATAATTTTAAATTGGCATAATCTGCACCTATATAAGATATATTACTATCTGCCAGTATATATTGATCAGATTACTATTATTCTATCATTCTTGCCCCAAGCAAAACTCCCGTATGAAATACATGTAGTAAAACCACTGGATGAATTCTGCTGCTATCAAATGCAGATTGACTAGCAGAGCAGGGCATTGAATTTGATCTGCACTGCATACCAAGCATAGTCAGAGGCACAGTGGTTCGGTTCAGCTGTTATGATTTTGCAGCAGGGCTATGGTCCTTGAACATTGTTATTGTTGCAACCTTGTCGAGCCTACTGCATGGTATTTTATCAATTTAGTCAATATAATATCTAGTTATACATTTGAATCTACTAAGGAGATGCATGTAACTAATAATCATCAAGAATATAACTAGAATTGAGAGGTAATTTAGTTTTGTATGAAAACAAATTCAGCCAAATTTGTGCCGGGACGCTGCTCTGGTTCTGAATTGGTTTGGAAATTCTCTGATTGGCTGACAGATGACCATTGACAGTTGATTATGACTTTTCTGATGACTGAAAAAAAAAAATGATTAATGATTCTCAGTTATTTATTTTCTTAACAAAACTGATAGATATTTTAACACATTTAGTGTACTGTTGATGATGGCAACAATTCTTTTTCAGATACTTTTCATAAGTGGTTTAGCCTGTGTAATCGGACTTCAGAGAACATTCTTCTTTTTCTTCCAAAGACATAAAGTGAAAGCATCAGTGGCGTTTTTTGGCGGGATTACTATAGTATTGCTTGGATGGCCCATGATTGGGATGATAGCCGAAATCTACGGCTTTTTACTGCTGTTTAGGTGAGTGAGATAAGCGTTTTTAGTATTTTTTTTAATGTTAAACATAATATTATGACTTTTTTAGTCTAAAAAGTATTTTCATTTCGAATAAACAGACAAAAAAATCATATTGCCTGTTCGTTGTTTGGGACTTTCCTAACAAAACAAAAACAATCAGCGAATATTTCGGTTGATGTACGATCTTGTAGTACCTTGCGCTGGTCACATACTTCACCGTGAATGCGTATGACTATTACAAACCATTAAAACCTTGGGAGACGTAAATAAAAACAAGAATTCGGTATCTCTGGAGATAATTGAAACAAAATAGTCCATACTCCACTCCTCTTATTTCTTCATTATTAGTGTTGCCATTTCAACGGCTGTGTTGAGACTGGCAAGTGTCGACTGACTACTATCATGTGTACTTTTGTACACATGATATGAAGAAAAATAAATATTCAAACAGTTTCAATTTGTTCATATCCACAAATTCTTTTCAATTTCACCATAAGCATAATTTAATATTTTCAAGATATGCAACAATACATGATATAACACTGGCATATAAATATTTTTTTGGGGCGTTTATGGTTATAAATCTATGTCCAAATAAAAAGGCCAAGTTGTCAAAATGTCCACAAAAATGCAAGAAACACATTCCGATTCGAAAGTACCATGAGTGACGCCATTTTTCGATAATGACGTTTAAGTAATAGCCGCCATTTTAGTGTGGAATAGTTAATATTTGAAAAACTTGATTTTTTTTTAAATTTTTTGCACATAACTTATTATGATAAACTAATTTATTTTATTTTTAATGAAATCTATGTATTTTTATTTATTTATAGTATACTGTACAAGACTAGACCAGAAATGGACCGTCTCCTTTAGCCCGAAAGTTACATAACACTCTTTTTATCTCTACTAAATTATAATATCTTCCACTCAACTTCCGTGTCGTTGGGCATTCGTCAGCTTACTACCCTGATTCAAACGCGCGTTAAGAAGTATTCACTTCCTTAATGTGATTATAATCTTAAATATCAGTGTGAGGGACGTTGGTTCTGTGGTTATGGACTCGGCCTTGTGAGTGAGGGGATCCGGGTTCGATCCTGACCCCCTGTGAAACCTTGAAATCAGGCTTTTTAAATTTCTAACTGTATTCTAAACACGATCGACTATCGCTTGCCTACCGGTGAAGGAAACCATCGTGAGGAATCCTGCACGACTAATGAGATTTGAAAGTTTTTAAGGTGTGTGAAGTTCACTGAACTCGCATGGGCCAGCGCCTCGTCATGGCCCAATACCTTCGCCTGATTTCGAGGAGGAGACCCGTCCCCAGTACTAGGATATAAATAGGTTGATACTTTACTTTTTTTATTTTAATATAGGTATTTCCGTATCACCCAGTTACTGGGTTGTGGAGGTCCGACAGCAGTCGCTCCATGTAAAATACTGGTATTCAGCTGAATCCGGTTAGACTGGAAGCCGACCCCAATATATAGTTGGGAAAAGGCTAGGATGATTTGATTTGATAGGTATTTACATGAACCTTATTGTTTTCAGGGGATTCCTACCGGCTGCTGTCAACTTCCTCAGGATGGTACCTGTTTTGGGATCACTGCTCAGCTTACCAATTATAAGAGGGGTCAGTATATTTTCCCTTTTTGAACAGCTAATTGTCATCAATTAGGGTTCCATGCCACAAAAGAAAAACGGGATATTTAAGGAACCAGATCCTGATGGGCACACGAGTCACATGACATTGAGTAGTGAGCGTCGCTCATGAACACAAATAAGTTAACCTCATGTGTTGCCCATCCCGAGCTAGAAGATGTTAAGTTCCGGTGTCAGTAATAACACTGCCTGTCGGTCGGGTCGTTTTAGAGGAGTATGGGAACGAACATTGTGACGCGAGAACTTTATATATTATTTGTTGGGATTTATATTTGTTTATAAAAATAAACCAATGAATAATATAAGAGCAAAAACTATGGACCAATACAGACCTAACGATAAAGAATGCGATGGTATAAAGATTAATCAGTTTTCGTTTAAATGAGATACTATGATGCCAATATTTTTGGCAAAATTAAAAAACTATAGGGGACCTAACAAAAATTTTGGTGAACCTATACAGACCTAACGTAGACGTGTCGATTAAGGTCATTTTGATTTAAAAAATCCTTCGATGGGAGTGCTAACTTTGCGTAGGTAGCTATCTCATCATAAAATGGGCGAAGCGATCATGGAAATAACATTCGAGTGCCTCGTCTAAACCCATTCTCCCTGGATCATAGATTCTAATGGATTGTAAAGAAAGCCAACCGGCTCACTTCACTACCGATGAAGCATTAGGGCCATTAGCATAGCTATTGGCTCCAACTGAAAAAAAAGGATTCTAAATTTAAATACATATGAAGGGACTTTATTTAAATATTCTTTTGTGTTTTTTCAGATTGTGGACAGGATAGCAGGTGACACTGGGCGCAACATGGTATGATCATACCACATCAAAAAAGACTTTTAGTGTATTATGTGTATATTTAATCTGTGTGTGTACTGTGGATGTGGGAATAAATGAAGTCACATTATTATTATTTATTGTATATTTATTTACTGAAGTATTGCTATAGACATACTGTAAAAAAGTTCACATCAGGCAATGGATACGAGCGTTTAAAGGGTATACACGAAAATATCACAAAGTTATAGAGCTTTTGTCAGTAAATTATAATTCACGCCGCTTTTATTCCTGGAAAAGAATTTATACTTATTGCTACTCATAAATATTTTTATTCCGCAACGGACTTGTATCCAGCTCTTAATAAATAAATAAAAAATTTCACTTGTCATCTATCACTCATGATGACATGACGCCATATTGATTTTATTAGAATTTTTAAAATTAAGAAAGAGCTGGATACAAACTATTTGTCCGGCTACCTTATAAATTCAAGATTTTGTAACTATATATTGCCATTATAAATTGATTACTTACTTCTCTATTAAGAAAATGTCACGTCGTTTTAATCTGTGCTATCGTTGGTTATTGACGAGTTTCCACGATAAGGGTAATGAAAAAGTTTCAATAGGAAGCCTACTTGCGAGCAATTTGGTCGATATTATATCATCTTATTACCTCGTTAGAGTAAATCTTCAGAATCTCTAGGGACTCTAGGATGTTTTTCTTCATTTTAGAGCATAACTAACATGAAAATATTGATTATATTGTTCCCTTTGCTAATCAACAAATGATTGTGTAGTTAGTCGGAAATATTTAGTTGTTACTGAAATATTAGTTACTCATATTTAGGATTTATCTTATAAATGTATAATAGTGATCATCAACCACACAACCTATAGACTCCTAATGTTTGATTTTCCGTATTAAATGCATTCTGGCAACTAGCTGAGGTGAGACGAGAGCGGTTCCAATGCTGTGATTAGCTAATTCAAGGTCATACATTACCAATCACGAAACGTTAAAAAGAAATATATATATATATTACGCAACGGGAAGGAATGAGACGACACGATAGTTTGAGTACATTGTTTACGGCTTACATCGGAACTATAAGTCAGATGTGTCGCCAGAACCCGTTATTAGGAGTCTATGGGTTATGTGTTCGATGATAGAGATTTATTACATAGGATCTAATACATTCAATTTCTGTTTTTAACAAAGTTTCAAACAATCTTAGGAGGGCCCAGGTCTGGCTAACTGCGTGTGACTTACATTACTGCATTCGCGCAGCTCATCCCGCGCTAGATTAATAAACTGTTACCTTTTTGTAACAAACATCCTTACTAATATTATAAATGCGAAAGTAACTCTGTCTGTCTGTCTGTTACGCTTTCACGCCTAAACCACTGAACCAATTTTCATGAAACTTGGAACAGAGATAGATTAGAGCTTGGGAAAGGACATACGGCTACATTTTGTTGCAAAAAAAGCTTAGGGGTGTTTAAATAGGGGATGAAAGTTTGTATGGAAATTCGTCATTATACATACAAGATGATGCCATGAAACTTTGCATTTTGGGCACTTGATAAGAATTAAATAACCATTAATTAAATCCACCGTTTTTAAGATTTTTACCTATACGGGCATGAAATAGGAGATGAAAGTTCGCAGAGTAGTTCAAGAAAATCTGTCTGTGTTTACCATACGTACGTACAAAACTGCGCTACTCCGAATTTAACGCGAGCGAAGCCGCGGGCAACAGCTAGTAGATTATAAACGCGAAAGTTTGTAAGAATTTATGTTTGTTACTATTTGACGCTAAAACTACTAAAGAGATTAAGATGAAACTTTACAATAATATAGCTTAGACATCAGAAAAACACAGACTAACTTATCCTCGGACTTCCAGCGGAATTCGAAGTACGCGGGTAAAACCGTGGGGCACTGCTAGTAAGCTATTAAGTACCAATATAAATTTATCTAGTAACAGCAATACAGATTATGAATCTACCACGGACCGCCGAAACCCATGTCAGGTTAAATGCCATATATAATGTATTTTAAATCTCAGACTCCCTAATAATTTAAGACAGAATAAAAAAACAATTTTTGTTCAATAAAAAAATACATCTCCGAGCTTTAAAGTAAATTTTTTTAAAGTATATTTTCAAGTTAGAAGGCATGGTATTTTTTTTTTAAATGTCTTTATAATATTATTTGCAAATCATGCTTGAACTAATTACCTCTAAGACTTACACACAATAGTACAGAGGTTATTAAATTCTACCCATAACCCACATAAAGCTACTTAGCAGTAGCCTAACTACACTGCCTAAATTTCGTGGAAAAAACACCATAATATGTAAAATTAAAGAAGTTACGACATTCTCTAGAATTATATTTTTTTACCAGATATTTCTGTTATTTGGCCGATAATAAAATAATAGGACGATCCGTTTATATTTATTTTAAAATTAGTGTGGCATAGTAAAAAAAAAAAGTATTTTTATCTAATGTTCATGCAAATTGCACTCATTATGATGAAACAACTTTTACGAATTTTACCGCGGTTTATTATGATTTTTACACGCCCGACGTTTTGATTACTTACAGCAACGACGGTGACGAGAGTTTTTTTTACCAATCTTTTGCTCATTATTACTATGTTTTTTTACCGATAAATTGTTAATTATTATTTTTAAGTTATATTTTTTGGTTTTCCCTCTAGGACGGATCCTCATAGAAGAAGGAAGAATCGACGAGTACTAACACTAACCGGATCTTGTTCAGAGCCCTAATAGTAAGATATTTTTGACCTTCTTAATCATTTGTACGAAATTTCACTTGATGATTGTAAATTTTATGAGTCTGAAAAAACTAAAAAACAGTTGATTCTTTACTTACACTTGGGGTTCGAATATTGTATCGTTATTTAGACATAATGCGAGCAATTTAACTTGCTATGCACGAAGTAATAAGGAGTCCGAACGGTATAGCCTTTTCCATAGTATTCACATACACAATAATAAACCCAGATCTTAGTTCTTTTTTCTACCGCTGGCTGCGCTAGAATCGGATGTGTACCGATGCTATTGTAGCGGATCAATCAGCGCCACAATACTTCCGCGAGCGGACCAATCAGCGCCACAATACTTCCCGCGTAAAGATTTAAACGTGTACTTATTAAAGAAGGCGCGCTCTACCGACAAAACTTCTGTCATCTAAATTGCGACCATTCGTTCAACATTACGTTCGGACTCCTTATATCAATATTCTATACTCCCTGTTGCTATGCTAAGAAAAATGACGTTGGCACGTCACTGATATCTTACTTCAGGGTTCTTATTCTTAGCTTACTTCAATATATCAATTTGAATTGCTCTTACTGTATGTTCCTGTAATAATGAATGAAGTCAAACAATTCAATTGTAGCGTTGCGCTAGCTCGTTACAAATAGACCTTAATAAATGTAATGGCCTCAAAATCTAAATGCTAAACACATGAAATATTATTGTATGTGATATAATGGTACATAAATACACGTCAGTAACTGTCAATTTAAAATGTGGCGGGAAGAAGTACGCTTTGTGAAATTTATTAAAACAAAAATATATATGTTAAATGTTAACGGTCGTAAATTTTTCCTTTACCTCTAAATTCAATTTACCCTAAGATGTGTAATGTTTGTTCAAAATGTGTTTAGTCAAAATCCAGTTTATGATATAAGGACGCAATTTGTTGTTTTAATATGCATTCCAAAATAATATTTTTTGACAATAATATACATAGATACAATCATATTTTATTTTGTTTATTTTTATGGAAGCCCTGCAAATAATTTTTATTTAAAAACATCGAGCATGTAACCGAAAAAGAGCGGTAATTTTATGCGACACTGCGCTCGTTCTGTGCTCTTATTGGATGACTTTGGGTTGACTGATGGCCATTGATTGGTGAGTTTTTTTTTTCATTTGACAGGATTTTTATAGCTCACACTACTCCGTTATGTGTTCGATGCTTGAAAACAACTTTTGATATGTCAATTTAAGCTGACGCAAAAATGCGCCAAGCACAAATTTTGTTTTTTGACTTCATTTGAATGATAAACTTTTTGCAATTCTCTCTATTTTCTTTGTCAACTATCCATCATCAGTCGAATCCCATTGCACAAGATAGGTTTTATTGCTTATGAATTCGTGTTTCTGCACGTAGTTTATGCTCACGAAATCACCTGACTTACAAGTTGTAGATTTGTTAAGGTTGGTAACTTTATTTAAATTAAAAATTACTTAATGCTTTAGAATTGATGTTAGAGATGTGCCCTAGACACGCAAATGCTGTCCAAAGATTTATACGGATAGCTTTTTTAATAATCGCTGCTCACTATATTCTTTGTGACTCGGATTCGTACTATGCAAATATTTAATATATGTTGCCGCTTTAAAATATCGTATCATACATCATGTTGCGCAAGAAAAAAAGGTTGTGTAACGCTGTGAATCCCGATAAATATAAGTCTTCAGCTGCTTTAAGATATAGCTTGCTAGTTGTTAGCTACATATTGTATTTGATCGGTTAAAGGGGAGTAGATAGGTATTTATAATCTAACATTATTATTGAAGTGAAACTTCTTTAGAATCGTTGTGATTTCAAACCGGATGCAACGGAAAAAGCGACAGGTAAGAGATACAAATACAAAAGAGCGAGAGAACAAGTGTCGGTGTGTATGTATATTGCAGACTGTTTAATACTTGCTTTATGCTTGTATTTGAGCATTTAACATGTGTTTCACTTCTATCGTGTGTGAATCGCACACATACCTTTTTTTACTTCTTATAACGTAACTCACTATATCATTGAAAGTCAATACTAATGTGACATATTCAATTGCATTGCAATACAATCTGTATTCAATCTATAGTATCTGTGCACATCAATATATCGCAGAGGGCAGCACGCTTGCTGTCAAATTTCAGTTACCGCCCGTGCCCGGGCCGCGGCGATTGTGTGAGGGTGGTTCTATTGATTTTTTTCACAAGAGCCTCGGAAACGCAATTAGGACAACTCGCTCACCGGACGGTGCCCGATATGAGACATCATGAATAAAAAATAGTAAACCGATCGATAATAATAACATAAATGCGAATAAACAGGTCTAAATTACATTGTCGGTCCCGGACTATCTTTAATAAGGATCAGAGGGAGAGGGTCCCTAGTAAAAAGGATAGATTCATATTTTTAAATATTTGATAGAATAATTACGTTTTCAGTGAACGAATTTTAAATGTATATTATATTTTAATACTTCGTCTTCGTTGTGTTGATGTTTTATAATTCAGCGGAAAGAGTGTCCAATATTTACTGTAAGTACATATTTTATTACATAAATTGATTGTTAAGCGCACAAATGTTACAGATAATGTTTTTTATTTAAATTTTCCCGCTTTTTTTACGTTTATATTGATTATTTTAATATGGAATGTTGAATAAAAATCATTCTTTATTTAAATATAGAAGTATTACATATTATCTCTATGGTTATTATTTTATGTCTTATTCGTTAATTTTAGGATTTATGCGATAGGCCGAAAATCGAAATATTTTAATTTTTATAGAATAATCCTATTATTTATGAGCATTTATATTGTATTTATTATCGATAAATAAAACAAAACAACCGTATTTGAAATAATTATTTTTCAAAATTTTAATGAAACGATGGTAATTTATAATTATATTGTGTAGGTAAGCAAGATTCCATCACAAATACAATGTGTTCTATATATGTTTTATAACTTTGTGATTTGTGAGATATATTTATGTCGACTATGTGTCTATGGGTGTATAGCTAAATAATTAACGACCTGAGCCTGGTAAGACTTCCATCAAACTTCACCAAGATTACTTCACAATATGAAACTCGGAAGATTTATTTGGATGTTTTCCATCCTAATATTTGTAATTAAAAAAAAAACGAGGTACACATTATATAATTGTAAAGGGCGTCAAAACAAAGTATTCATCTTATACTGGTAATTTTGTTATTGCAAATGGACACAAAACAATAAGATTTGTTATGCAAAGTAAAACTAAAACTAAAACTAAAAAAAAAATATTTTTAAATGTCAAGACTGGCCATAGGTCATAGTTGCAGTACTAATCATAAGCTTGACTTACTTTTAAAAGGTCGTCAATCAAATTCTACACTTCGATCAAAGGCCTTAAAATTATTGTCGAATAAAACCCAAAGGCATCAAAATGGTCGTAAATTAATTTTCAGCGTGTTAATTCATTAATCCGCGTCAGCTGGGCTCCTGGCCCTTAAGCCTTAAGCCCTTTGTCCCGCTTCAAATGTTGCGGTCGTAAGCGGCGGTTCCCAAAATTTGCTGATCTTCGAGAAAATTTTGTCATTTCGAACAACTTCAAAGACATCTTTGTTTTCTGGTTTGTCCAAGAATTTGATTGACGTGATTTAATATTATCTGACTATAAACAAAGAAGTTGAGATAGCGCCAAAACCATTGATTCCCAAAGCGGTTAAAGTTAAAGTTGAAAGACGACAGAAGAGTGAAGACTTAGACTTTACGAGGTCTATGTTGGTTTGCCAAAAAATTGGGTTCACAATTCGTAAGAGAGGGTAACATTCACAATAGAAGCAATTAATTGAGTTACCAAATACCAATCAAATGGTCACTTTTTTAAAACTGGTAATACAGCCGCCACGCAATTTTAAGGCCAGTATATCCCAAAGCGCCTGTTTTTGTTTAAGTCGTAAACATAGTAATGTTGGTTTTTTTGATCCGTTAAAAATATATGTTGTAGTTTAGTATACATTCTTTTTTATTAACCTATTCAAAACACGATCATTGTAACTTGCCTCGATAAAAAAAAATCACAAACACAAGATGTTTTTGATTATTTTTCTAGTTGTAATTGAAGAATGTGAGATTTTAAGTTACAAAATTTATATGAAAAAATAGGTAATAACATTTAGAATTTTATTCTGATCTTACTTCTTTAAATAAATGTTTTTATTTTTCTCAATATCAAATAATGTGAAAAACTCGACTAGTCCCCAGCGCGGCCTCAATTTAGTTGCCTGCGAGGCATTAACAAAGTAGGACCTATGTTTCGTTGCTGCCTGGCGGCTCTCCCCTGCTATAGATCGTTAAAACAACGTGTGGAATATATAAGCCGGTGCCTGATATGATAGTGTACATAGGAAATAAAAATAAAAATTTGAACAATATTTAGTTTTAATATTTTTTTCTCATTTTTGTCGTAATCATGATCATCAGCGTGTTTTTTCCTCAATTTTATTTTAATATCGATTTAATGTTACTAATTCATCATCATCATCATCAGCCTTTATCCATCAACTGCTGAACATAGGCCTCCCTCAATGAACGCCAAGACGGCCGATCCCTTGCTACATCTTTATTATAAAAATATTAATTTTAAATTCTAAATGGTGGTGATGATGATGATCGCGGTGATTGTGGTGGTGGTGATGATGATGATGGTGGTGGTGGTGGTGGGGAAGGGGGGTGTAAATTGTAATAGTGATGATGATGAAGTTGATGATTACAATGATGGTGGTGATGACGCTGACGAGAATAATGATGGTGGTGGTGGTGGTGGTGTTGGGGGAAGGGGGTGTAAATTGTAATAGTGATGATGATGAAGTTGATGATTACAATGATGGTGGTGATGACGCTGACGAGAATAATGATGGTGGTGGTGGTGGTGGTGAGGGAGGGGGGTGTAAATTGTAATAGTGATGATGATGAAGTTGATGATTATAATGATGGTGGTGATGACGCTGACGAGAATAAAGATGGTGGTGGTGGTGGTGGTGTTGGGGGAGGGGGGTGTAAATTGTAATAGTGATGATGATGAAGTTGATGATTACAATGATGGTGGTGATGACGCTGACGAGAATAATGATGGTGGTGGTGGTGGTGGTGAGGGAGGGGGGTGTAAATTGTAATAGTGATGATGATGAAGTTGATGATTATAATGATGGTGGTGATGACGCTGACGAGAATAATGATGGTGGTGATGGTGGTGGTGAGGGAGGGGGGTGTAAATTGTAATAGTGATGATGATGAAGTTGATGATTATAATGATGGTGGTGATGACGCTGACGAGAATAATGATGGTGGTGATGGTGGTGATGGTGGTGGTGAGGGAGGGGGGTGTAAATTGTAATAGTGATGATGATGAAGTTGATGATTATAATGATGGTGGTGATGTCTCTGACGAGAATAATGATGGTGGTGGTGGTGGTGGTGAGGGAGGGGGGTGTAAATTGTAATAGTGATGATGATGAAGTTGATGATTATAATGATGGTGGTGATGTCTCTGACGAGAATAATGATGGTGGTGGTGGTGGTGGTGAGGGAGGGGGGTGTAAATTGTAATAGTGATGATGATGAAGTTGATGATTATAATGATGGTGGTGATGTCTCTGACGAGAATAATGATGGTGGTGGTGGTGGTGGTGAGGGAGGGGGGTGTAAATTGTAATAGTGATGATGATGAAGTTGATGATTATGATGATGGTGGTGATGTCTCTGACGAGAATAATGATGGTGGTGGTGGTGGTGATGAATGGTGATGGAGGTGATAATTAACACTTATTTCATTTACAATGATTTGTGTGTCTGTTTGTAATATGACCTCTGTGGCTCAATGGTTAGCGCGTTGGCGTTCAAGCCGGAGGTCGCGGGTTCGAATCCCGCCAGGGAACAAAAAAGTTTCTGTGTTCCTGGGTCATGGTTGTGTATTAAATATGTGTATTATATAATCAAAATCTTAAATAGGTATAAGTATTAATATAAAACGTATTAAATATATTGTATTTCCGTTGTCTGGTACCCGTAACACAAGTCTCTTCGAGTACTTACCACGGGACTAGATTGACGTGGTGTAAAAAGCGTCCATAGATATTATTATTATTATTAATAATGCACAGAAGAATATCCCGGGTACGCATGTTAGCTACTACTACTACTATAAAACAAAGTCGTTTTCTCCGTCCCTGTAACCGTTTGTACGCTTAAATCTTTAAAACTACGCAACGGATTTAGATGCGGTTTTTTTAAATAGATAGGACAATTTAGGAGGAAGGTTTTTGTGTATAATTTATTAAGTTTTTATATATATATTGGCTAAGATATAACAATAATTGTTGGACGTATCGGAAAAAAATAGGCCGCCTGGGAGTTTTCAACGAAAACGCTGCCTAAACCCTTTGAGATACAACAAAAAAATGTATGGTGGAATTGTGTAGCTTAAATAGGTCTACAAAAAAGTCCACGATGGCATATGTCTATCTCTTAGCGATATCATGCTATATCCATTTAAACATTACGGAACAAAGTCGCTTTCTCCGTCCCTGTATCCGTTTGTACGCTTAAATCTTCAAAACTACGCAACGGATTTTGATGCGGTTTTTTTAATAGATAGAACAATTCAAGAGTAAGGTTTTTGTATATAATTTATTAAAATTTTATAAGCCTTGGCTAAAATATAACAATAATTGTTGGACGTGTCGGAAAAAAATAGGCCGCCTGGAAGTTTTCAACGAAAACGCTGCCTAAACCCTTTGAGATACAACAAAAAAATGTATGGTGGAATTGTGAAGCTTAAATAGGTCTACAAAAAAGTCCACGATGGCATATGTCTATCTCTTAGCAATATCATGCTATATCCATTTAAACATATTATGAAACAAAGTCGCTTTCTCCGTCCCTGTACCCGTTTGTACGTTAAATCTTCAAAACCACGCAACGGATTTTAATGCGGTTTTTTTAATAGATAGGACAATTCAAGAGGAAGGTTTTTGTATATAATTTATTAAAATGTCATAAGCCTTGGCTAAAATATAACAATAATTGTTGGACGTGTCGGAAAAAAATAGGCCGCCTGGGAGTTTTCAACGAAAACGCTGCCTAAACCATTTGAGATACAACAAAAAAATGTATGGTAGAATTGTGCAGCTTAAATAGGTCTACAAAAAAGTCCACGATGGCATATGTCTATCTCTTAGCGATATCATGCTATATCCATTTAAACATATTACGAAACAAAGTCGCTTTCTCCGTCCCTGTATCCGTTTGTACGCTTAAATCTTCAAAACTACGCAACGGATTTTGATGCGGTTTTTTTAATAGATAGAACAATTCAAGAGTAAGGTTTTTGTATATAATTTATTAAAATGTCATAAGCCTTGGCTAAAATATAACAATAATTGTTGGACGTGTCGGAAAAAAATAGGCCGCCTGGGAGTTTTCAACGAAAACGCTGCCTAAACCATTTGAGATACAACAAAAAAATGTATGGTGGAATTGTGTAGCTTAAATAGGTCTACAAAAAAGTCCACGATGGCATATGTCTATCTCTTAGCGATATCATGCTATATCCATTTAAACATTACGGAACAAAGTCGCTTTCTCCGTCCCTGTATCCGTTTGTACGCTTAAATCTTCAAAACTACGCAACGGATTTTGATGCGGTTTTTTTAATAGATAGAACAATTCAAGAGTAAGGTTTTTGTATATAATTTATTAAAATTTTATAAGCCTTGGCTAAAATATAACAATAATTGTTGGACGTGTCGGAAAAAAATAGGCCGCCTGGAAGTTTTCAACGAAAACGCTGCCTAAACCCTTTGAGATACAACAAAAAAATGTATGGTGGAATTGTGAAGCTTAAATAGGTCTACAAAAAAGTCCACGATGGCATATGTCTATCTCTTAGCAATATCATGCTATATCCATTTAAACATATTATGAAACAAAGTCGCTTTCTCCGTCCCTGTACCCGTTTGTACGTTAAATCTTCAAAACTACGCAACGGATTTTAATGCGGTTTTTTTAATAGATAGGACAATTCAAGAGGAAGGTTTTTGTATATAATTTATTAAAATTTTATAAGCCTTGGCTAAAATATAACAATAATTGTTGGACGTGTCGGAAAAAAATAGGCCGCCTGGGAGTTTTCAACGAAAACGCTGCCTAAACCCTTTAAGATATAACAAAATAATGTATGGGGGAAATGTGTATCTTAAAAAGGTCTCCAAAAAAGTCCGCGATGGCATATATAAATACTATATCAATTTAATACTTTAAAAATTGGCAATTATAATGCAATAATTTGTAAGTTATTGACACAAATACGGTATGAATATGAAAATGAAAATATGAAAGCAATAATAGTATCCTAAATATGCCTTCAGAAAGTCTGCGAAGGGAAATATGTATTTATGTTCAAGATTAAATACTCACGTAACGTATCCATTTTAATACAAAAACTTAGTAAGTAATTATTAAAATAGAAAATGATCATGTGTGTTCAGGATCGATAACAAAACCATAAAACGCTCTTTATATAATGTAATTCTTATGAAATAAACTAAAGTAAAAAAAAAACCTAGTAAGTTGCCATACGTTTAAAATTATACTAGGACGGACAATAAGTTCACGCCGGGTTCAAGAAAGTTCATTTGTTTGGAGACTACGCGTACCTCGTCGTGCGGGCAGGGCGATTGCGCTCAATGCATAAAACGCCCGAATATACTGGCCTTAATGGATTTAATCTTCACAATTTTGTCGAATTTTTTAGTAGAAGTTTTACTGTATGGACATCCGACCATCAGAACCAGCAAAACATTAAAAAGGGTCTACGAGAAAAAAATGTTTGGAAACCTCTGCCTTAATGAATAGCGATAAATAAATATAATATAAATTATGAAAAATAAAAAAATATCTCGTAAACACAAGAAAACGATAAATATATAAAACTTAAAATAAATTAATAATTATCATTTGTTTTTTAGCTCAAATAATACATTTAGCCCTTTCAGTTTTCAAATGCATTTATTATTAGTGTCTTTTGACTCATGTAACGCCAAGATTACCGAATTCAAATTGGATAATTCGAATTCAACACAGAATGGTTATAGCATAAATATAGTTAGATTTTAACAATTTATTTAATTAGAGGCATACGATTAGGGGATCTTCTAAACAAGAGCTCACTCATATTTGATAAGCCGCCACCAGTAGCCAGTACCAGAACAAAATATGCAATATATTGTAATATTAATTATACATGTCCGTCCGAGAAAATAATATCTTTTCTGTAGTGAATAGGTCACCAAATGTATATAGAGAAATAATTAGTTTAGGTTCAATATTTAGTGTTCGACGGAGTGACGATCGATGGTCCAATGGGCCCGAGTTCGATGCTGACCCCAGTGGTGCCTTGAAAAGGGTTTATCTAAATTTATAACACCTATTCAAGAAGCGTACTTGGCTAAGTAATGAAATATAAAACTCAATACTATGCAAGAATGCTTCTATCTATGCGCTGGTGTCAATAGTCGGGTTTGATATGGGTTTGACAGACGCACATTTTTATCATTTCATTAAAGAATTTATTGTCAATGAATTTGTTTGAATGACCCTATGCGTTACCCAGACTACTGTGACAGCTCATAGTATTGTTTAAGAATAAACCCGTAAGGTGTAATAAAACATTGTGAGGAAACCTCTATGATGAAATTGAGAAAGTCTTTGAGGATGTGTAAAATTCACCAACTCGAATTAAGGCATTGCATCGGTGAACTATTACCCAACACCCTCGCCTGATTTCAAGGGGGAGACCCGTGTCCAGCAGTGGGGCATACACGAATAGATACAGCAATATTCAATGTTCTCACAGACTTAATAATCCCTTGAAAAACATTAGATATTCCAGAAATAATAAACTGTTTTATAACCAAAAATATTCCATTTAAATTGTCACAATACAACGTTTATTCTGTATAAACCAAGTGTATCACTAGACAGGTAGGGCGTTCTGGAAAGCTTAAACCGCGCGTTTGTGTGCCGTGTGAAGGAGCCACTCAAGCTGCTAACACTTTTACGGGGCTTAGAAGGGCTTTTAGAACTCATGCGGGTAATGCATTAGGCTCGCTTTAAATTTATTCATTGTTCTTATGTGACCTATATCCACAAATTAGAGGGGTAAGCTCGATATCTACTTGACCTATTGAATATATTATCAATTTTGACTTAATTACTTACGCTATCGACTTTGAGCTAACTGTGCAAAGCTCCTTTATTGAAAACTAGCTGTTGCCCGCAGCTTCGCCTGCGTTAACTAAGATTTACAACGGGATCTGAGTACTCAAAATAAGTAACTTTTCTGGTTGATTTTTTACACCTTGTGTCCGAAAAACCCAAATATCTTACAGAAACATATTTTTTTTTCAGAATAAAATTTAGCCTAACAAAACAAAACCAAGATCGGTGGATTCTGAGATCATTCATATGTCCAGAACAGTTTCATTCATCGAGATAAATATTTTGCCTCTATCTTCTCCACTGGTTTTTAATAATGTTAGGCCAGAGTACTTTTTAAGAAATGACAATGGTAATGGTAAATCCGTACCAAGTTCCTTATTGCATCAGTTATCTGCCAGTGAAAGTCCGTCAAATTTGGCCCAGCCAGTATAGAAACTAGCCAAAACAAACAGACGGACAAAATTTTTATTTTGGTGTATTTACACTCTATACGATTAATCCATGTGCATTTAGTCATAATTAGTTATTTTAACATTACAAACTGACACAAAAAATATATTTATCTTTAAAGATATAGGTAATATTTGAAACTTTATTAGATAAAACTATATTCAACAATAATAGCTATGTTTGAGCTACTAGATACCGCGGAGCACATTAAGTGCAATGATACTACTAATTAAAACTTTAAACTTGGCTATGTAATGGCCTATTACCAAATTACAATAAGATTTTATCGTTCTTTACTGCCGCTCTGTTTGAACACAGCCTAATATTAATGTTGCCGCTCTGAAAATAGATCGCTACTCGGATCGGGCCTAGGAATAAACTCGCGAGTCTGAAGACTAAACACGATCGAGATCGTCCCGGCTTATGACTGTTTTGAATGGACGTCACTCCTCGGCAGATTGCAATTGTGCGGTGTCTATTTATCGCTTCAACGATTCCATTTGCAAATAAAATGATAATTGGTGCTTGTTTGTCATAAAATATTTAGATCTACTTAGAACACAAATAACAATAACTAATAATATAGTACAATAATCAATTAAAAGAATTAAAAAAATATATATTAAACTAATGTTTTTTTATCATAAAAAAGAGAGGTCAAAGAAACGATAGTGTCGTTTATTTAATATCTTTCGTATTTTACACACATTCTAATCGATTTAGAACTGTAACTGCTTAAAATCAACCTAAAGGGTTCCAAAATTAAGTTGCATTAAAATTAGTTTTTTCCTCAAAAGTAGATACATATTATATATATATACAATTCATGACAAATAATATGGAATTTGTCTGTAAAACTAAAAACTCAATATCACCGGAGTTCCTTGTCCTATTTTTATAATTCTTAGAGCTGAATAGAAAATGAAGGATTGTATTTAAGGTGCTCGTAGAACGGGGCAATATTTTGCTGTAATATGTGGCCACAATATTGGCTACAATAGCCATATAGGTTATCATGAAAACGCTAGTGTAGCAATCCACCAGAAGCACAGTGACAGGAACTTGTGTAGTTACACGCCCCGCTACACAAGTGGTACAAACGTGAAACGATAAACGAAAAGAATAGAATAATAATTATTGTACACTAACTTATGAGATGTAATTTGACTCAAGGAGTATTATAATAATAATATTCGTTTTAAACGAAGTACAGACATTTTTACATGTTTTTACAAACATAGTCATATACTTGATGTGTCTGAATAAGAGTTCTTCAAATTTTTGCAACAACACTAAGGCGTTTATCGCAACAATAGACTCGGAGCGTTGGCCACTTGTCTAGGGGGACTGTTGTAGCTATATGTTTCTATGAAATGATTGCCCCTTTGGAAGCACATTTAGGCGATTATATATAGATCCCTAAAAAGTGTCAATGTGACTTATAATAATTACTTTTTTTTTTTTTTTTTTTTTCGGTTGGATCTATGCTAATGGTCCTAGTGACCGTTATGCGTCATCGGAAATGGGGTGATCCGGTTGGATCATCCTATGACGTTAAAAATTTGGGGGGTTGCCCCCCGCTATGTTCATGGCGTCGGGTTTGTACCTAACTTGGTCAGCTACGGTCTACTGGTTTGGAACGGGTGACGTTAGAAACCTATCGTGAGGGCCGGCCCTCCCCTCCCCCGGTAGCGGGGGAGGCGGGTCAAGCGCGGGACCCGAGCAAGCTGCCGATAGCAGAGTGCTATCGGTGATTACACGGTCTTATACTTGATGTATCTGAATAAGAGTTCTTCAAATTTTTGCAACAACACTAAGGCGTTTATCGCAACAATAGACTCGGAGCGTTGGCCACTTGTCTAGGGGGACTGTTGTAGCTATATGTTTCTATGAAATGATTGCTCCTTTGGCAATTATATATAGATCCCTAAAAAGTGTCAATGTGACTTAAAATAATTACTATTCGATATTCAATATCTCGAATCAATTTTACTGTTGATTAAAATTTGTTTTAGTTGACAACTTAGCCAGGTGAAGACGTCCTTGCACCAACACATTGTCTTAATTTAATTATCATCATCAGCCTTTATCCGTCCACTGCTGAACATAGGCCTCCCTCAATGAACGCCAAGACGACCGATCTCTTTCTAGACGGACCGGTAACTGAACGGAGATCGTTGGTTATACGTAGCCAATCTGGCTACGTATAACCAACAATCTCCGTTCAGTTTTGAACTTGTTTTCTCCCTTCAAGTTGGTGGTAGCGATCCGTAGACAAAACATAGTTGCTATGAAATAAATATTGAAAAATTTCCAATATTTAAATTTCGAAAACTAGTCATATTTATATTCTAAATTTGAAAATTTCTATTCACGTTTTAAAAGATATTTTTAAAGGCAATGAATGTTACGTTTAAAGTGCCTCTTCTTGAGAGTATTTTAGCACGAGGGTCGTTATGGCCGCTCAAAAAATATGCGATGCGGAACTACCGCCAGCTTTATATTTACTATTTTTGTATTTTTTTATTATAACTGCATAATATTTCAGTTTTGCAGTTACGGTGTTTTAATTCGTTAACGAATTGTCCGGGAAGATACCAGAAGCAATGTTTATTCAGTTGAATAAAATTTAAGCTGTATCCAGTTTTATTATGACTACCTACCACCTACTTAAAAGTCTCGCACCTTTATCCTGTTTTATTTCTTATTTGTTATTTACCTGTCATTTATTTATTACATATAAAGGAATACAAGGTTAGTAAGCTTCTGCGTGAATAATTATATTTGAAGACTGAAGACTCTGAAAGTGTGTGAAGGTTGTAAATTTGAAGTCAATGAAAAGCTGTATTGGTGATTTTGTTTCAAGGAAATAACACAAGGATCCTCTACACATTTGTTAGTCCAAACTTTAGAATAATTACATTATAGAAACCAAGTCCGCGCGTCCATGTGAAAACGTCTTTGTAGCCACAACGGGCTCCAAACGCCGAGCCGCTCCGTATTCTATAAAGCACGTGAACGTGTCTCACGATCAAAAATTAATAAATAAATTGTGTTACAACATAATATCTGAAAAACAAAAGAAGTGTAATATAATATTACTTAACATATTATTATGTTAAACGGTCATGTTGCCCGATTGTGGAAATACTGTCACTATTTTATAAAGTCCCTTGAATAATTTCAAAACAATTGCTACAGTATATACTATACTATACACACTTCCTAGTTGTGATGTGATTCGATTTAGGGCTTTATTTTTGACGGAGCGCTTGTATGACGCCTGCCTTAGATAGATAGTATAATTATTCTCACCAATAATTATATTATCTATTTTTGACGTGACAACCTGTTATAGTTCGATGGAGCCAGCTGCACGCACGAAAAAACATGACTCATGCGGCGTTACCTCGCTCTAGGGCGTTCCATTTACGGTTTGAAGTGCAAGCGAGAGCGCTGAACGAGCAAAGAGGCACAATCGGCCCATCAGTATTTTACTATGACATTGTCACGTTTAACTATCGTCAGTAAACAGACTTTTCTTATACCATAAGGAGACAGCCGAGAAGTCGAAGCCTCATAATGACTATTGACGTCAATAGACATCGCACAACCAAATGCTATAGAGATGCGTGAAAACCGTTTCCCAGTCCCCAAATGTGCGACTGGAAACTCACAAATGTGATAGCATAGCTGTCCCAATTTGCCCGCAAAGCATCATGGCAATCGCTCTTTCAACTGACCACTCTTTGGCTAGTCTACTATAAGGAAATCCATTTTTTTAGTAATTTTAGTCAAGACATATTTATGGTATTTTTTAATCAGAAGCTTACATGCTGATATTAAACCATATGTAATATATTATGTAATGGATTGCCCACCCACTTTATATAAGCAGAGAGTAAGTGCTGAGCAAAATCAATTCGCTGAGTTATTAGGTGTGAACTCAGGAACTAAATCTGAGCATTTCGACGGTTTGCAGCGATATTAACTTACCTACGTATAGGGATGCTATTACTAGCTATCTAGTGATCTGAACATTTTAGATTTCAGAAAATAAACCCCTGCTTACTTAAAGTACCTATATTTTCCTAGCTATACTTTATATTACACTAAGGGCCTGTTGCTATAGGGAACATATTTGACAGATAGAGTATGGAGTATCTGTCAAAAATCTGTCAAATATGTTGCCTATAGCCTATAGGGAACTTAACGGGAGATTGTGAAACAGGCCCTAACCATATTTAATATTTTCAATTTAAGTAATTTCATCTAAATAAGCAAACCGCGATTAATCAAAAAGTATGGCGAAATCTCAACGAAATCATTTAAAACGAACAATGGTCAATGAAAAAACATTACAGTCTTTGAACTCCGTTTAAAATGTAAGACTTTAACATTAAGTTTATCTATTCTTTTTTTCAATAATCATAAAATGGCGGAATTATTTTGGCGCGAAGTACATTTTTTCTGATGGAAAAATTATATTTAATAAATATACAATTCCGTTCTGTGCCTGTCAATGTAATAACAATTTATCTTGCCAGGCAAGCAGATTTTCCAGCGTCTTAAATATTGGTTGGTTTTTTTATTGCAATATAAAAGTTGGCAACTCGAAGATATGCATTAAAATATGGGTTTACGATGGTTCAATATGAAGTTATTGAAGAAGAAACATTGTATAAGTATTCAGTATAGACTATTAAATTGTTTCAATGTTATTTTTATAAAATATATTTAAAGTAAGTTAATGTAATAATTAATATCAGTCATTTCAACATGAAACTTAATCTACCGTCTGTCCCAAAGCGAGCCAACTGAAACGAAGCGGCATTGAAAAGAATATGAAAAACCCTGCAACGAATGCGATATTCCCAAGACGTGATGTTTTTAATGAATAAAATAATAAATAAGAATTTTAATAAAAATAAAAAATCATCAACAGAAGAAATATATTTTTAATCATAACATTTTCTTTTCATTTTTATTCCGATGAAGTTGATAGAACTTCATCGACGAGTCTAAAATAATTCAGTTCCATGGCATACGACGTGCTCTCGAAAGTTCTTGAATAGTCTTTCAATTATTATGGATTCTTTACATGGCCTTCATCGTATTTAGGGGTCCCACTGGGTCAATCAAAAGGGCTCCCACTGGGAAGGAGCCAACGAGAGTGGGCTCTTTGCTTTTATCGACCCAGATCAGACAGAGATCGATATGAGACCGAGTATACTTTTAATCCTGTTCCATTATATAACTTAAATCAAAATCAAGCATGCTACATATAGATAGAAGCTTACACGCACCTAAAGAAGTTGGCACTTCAATAAAGAGGAAATCTCTGAAATGGGTGAACCATATATTACATCCTTTGGGATTTCGACCGAAGGGGTCAAAACTAGGGTTGCCAGGTCGCCAAACCTAAAAGCCGGACAGACCAACTAACTTGGCCGGACATTTGGGTAAAAAGACCGGACACACCAACATTATTGAGGATTCTGTTTCAGTATTTATAGGTACGACAAAGAAATTGTTTGTAAAATCAAGATTTTTTATGAGTATCATACATTTTGTTAAATTCTAGTGAACTAATAGATAAAATCGAATGCTAAGACAGTCTTAGCCTAAGACTAATTTAGCATCGCTCGTTTGCAAAATGTAAAAAATTCTAACAAAAGCCGGACACCGTTTATTTTGGCCGGACACGCAATCAAAAAGCCTAACTATGTCCGGCTTTATTCGGACGCCTGGCAATCCTAGTCAAAACCCGTTCTTGTCACAGTTGATCACATTTCTAAGACTAAATCCCCCCAAGTATGACGTTACATATTTTATAATACGACGTTATATATTTATATAATTTGTGTTCTATTAACATACACATTTCAATGTAGACCTCCTTGTCACACAATGTCACACTTGGTTCCCTTACAGCCTTTCCCCCTTAACGTTCGACGTAATTTACGGATGGTACTTTAGCATTTTTTAACATTGTATATATTTTTCCAATCAGCATTAAAATACATCCGTTATCGTTTTCGTCCACAAAATGGCGTTTTAACACTTTCGCCGATGAAACTCGTAAAAAGAGGCAATTAAAAAACAATTAATCACTGGCCGTTTGACATCTGCGTGTCATATACATGTCATATATAGTCTGTGATGTTTCATCATGGCGGGATATTTCGTCGATGTCACAGCCGTGCAATCACGGTTATTATACGAGTTGCTGAATCCGTGTTCAAAATTCCACTTTGTTAAAAAGCTTCTGGAATCATATTTTCATAAAACTCTTTGTCGTTTGGGTTTTATAGCGTTTGCATATAGCTACTATACATTATATATTGTATAGATGAGTTCTTCCATAGTACAAATTTTACGGGAACATTTAGAATTTCAATACAACGAATAAACGAAGGTGGCAGATGGGACACCGGACCTTAAGCACTTTAAGCATTGTTTTGCACCACACCTTAAGCATTGTTTGGAAGTTAAGACTTTTTTGGGACTAGTTTGCACGGTTACAATTATTAATAGCAGAGAACTGCGCCAACTTAGTCGTTTTTTATAGCTTAGGAAAGAAAACGAACAGTCGAAGCCTTTTAACCATAAATATATACACAACGAAGCAGAAGCGTTGGCCTCCTTTATCATTCATATGGCGGAAACTCGAAAACCGCACGAAACGCGCCCGAATAACTCACTTTACGCCCGTGTTATGTGAGAGGTACCACCTCGGTCGTGTCGGCCCAATTTGGCTGGTGGTTGGATTAGATTGTGCAGTGTGAAATACTTCCTGACACCCTTCACAACTAATTTAATGGACTCACAAGTCCCAACAGTCCAACGCAAAAGATTCTTAATATATTATAAATACTTTATGAGATAAACATGTTACTGAAGCCCTTCAAGTCGAGAAAACGCCATTCAATGCTAGTCCATTTTACGTCACTAGTTTGCGTTAAGGCTTTTTTTTATGTACAGGCTACAGCCACGATAACATCAAGCTGTTTACCTCTATGTATATTTAGTCGCACTAGCAATAAAATATGTAGTCTGCGTAAGCAAAACACGGCACGGCTAGCTTAAATAAACATAGACGTTGGTGTGTTTGACATGCAATCGTAAATACAGATTACAATGAAAATTGGCAGAAATGCCCTGGAACAATACGGGATATTTTACAAAACAATATAATAAATCGAGTCAAATTTGGATATTATACGTTTTATATTGGGCAACATAATTGATGGATGGCAACATCCAGCTTATAGCTTCTACGAAGCAAGATTTCTGTTTCAAAAAAGAGTGAGGAGCAATACTGTGGGTAGCCTTAGACACCAACAACATCTTGCTAGTTCACAATAAATGCACACGAAGCCTTGAGCTCACAATCGATTTGTAAATTCAAAATGTCTCAATAGCGTGTCAATCTATATAACAATAACTCACGCATTATTATTTACATATAACACGTTATTATTACAAACATAAGTAACGTGTCGGGGACCCTCTGATATTGTAGTAAATCTACCCGGCGTTATACTTCTTGTTGTTTTTGGCGCGTACATAATATGACATTGTAACAGCCGCCATGATGAAATGTCACAGATAACACACGCACGTAATTAAATCCTGAATCGATATTCGTTACGTGCAGCCGTGAAGTTTTAATGTGTTTTAATATTTTTTTTGGCTTAAAAACATTATATTATATTATTATATACTAGCTGTTGCCCGCAGCGTCGCCTGTGTTAACTAAGATTTACAACAGGATCTTAGCAGGATTATGTAGCCTGCCTTCCTCGACAAATAGGCTATCTTGCGCTGAAAGAATCTTCCAAATGCGACCGGCAAAGGCCATGTCAGCGTTGCTCATGACATGGCCTTTGCCGGCCATAATATACGGCATTCAGGCAGTACTTACATATACAGCAATTGAAAATAACCAAAAAAAAGTTTTTTTTTTTTGTATAACGCACCAACTTGTTATCGCAGAACGATAGATCACAGAGTACTGCCGCCTTATGAGTCGCCGCGATGAAAGTAGAAGAAAAACGATCAGAAAAGTCAAATGTTAACAGTATGCAAGGTGGTATGTGGGTAATAAATATTATCACTTATTGTGCTGTACCTATCCTGGTTCTGTCAAATAATGCTTTGCCCAGCTTCAAGACCGATCTATGAATGAAAACTGTTTTCAATTAAAACTTAGTAATATTCATAGATATTATTAAGTTTTATTTGAAAATGTATAGTGTGACAATCCCTATTCCATGCAATTTTACAAATTTTTAAGTGCCAAATGATTCGATTCGTAAATTGAATAATAAAAAAATAGTACGACTTATAAGTATACAATCAAAAGTACTGAAAACTGTTAAAACCTATATGGGGGAGAACAAAATAAGTACAACAGCTATAGTACACACATCTCTATTAAACAATAAACAATACTTACTTCATGCTTATTTAATTTAACCTTTTCAATAAATGTTTTGTAAAACACAGCAATATTTTTGTTTTCCCTAAAAATATGGCAAACAATTTACATTTAAATTGTGGCAACTGTAAATTCGTTCAGCAACACTGTTATATTAACGGCCAACATAATGTATAAAATAAGTGTTGTTAGAATAAAATATTTACTATGTAAATAGATTACTATTAAACATCCGTGATTCATATATCAAGAACAGACAAAGATATTCGTCACATAGTTCAAATTATTAAGCTGCCAGACAATTTTCCTTCTATCAAGCTAGGTAAATCTCCCTCGTTCGTTTATCATGTTAATTTTCCAGCCGTCAAATGTGAATGCTAAATTCGCGCCAAACTGCGCCAAAAGCATTTTCCGGCCACAGATAACGTATGAGTGTTAGGTGTTGCTAAAGTAAGAGAAATTTAAAAAATGAGATCTTTTAAAATTGCGTTTTAAAAGTACTTTAAATTTTAATGATCATTTTGAAACGGTAATTAATAAATGGTAACATTTTGTCCAATAAATACCCTTGCTGTGCTCTAAACAACCTGAGTGGGGTGTTGTTCTAAGTTATAACTTTTGAATAGTTTCTTGAGTTCAGTAGACTTTGATATTCCTTTGCTGGTTTTAATACGAAAGATAATTAAAATAGGTGTGAATAAGAGGGATCAACGTATGAAATTATTTCGGTATTTTATATTTAAAAAGCTAAAAAAATGTTATAAATTAACATGCGCTAATGAAATCAGTGAGTTTGAGCCTCACGTGGCTAACGAGCCATTGGAACGAGAGCAGCTCGAAAATGTACATTCATGGAAATCCACTAATTACGCAACGGTGTTGCCAGCTTTTGATCAGAAATAAAACTTTTTGATATCATGTTTTTATACGCCAGTTGCAGTTGCAGTGTCTCTAATTATTATTAAAGTGCCAATTAGGTTAGATACCGTAAAAACGACAAGTCAAAGTGTCACGTTAGAATCAGAAACGAGTTAGACACTAATTAGTACTACGCCACTAATGAATACCATAGACTATTTAGTACCATAAATATTTATCTATTGCTTATTTTAGTTATTTTTCCCTGGATATTGTAACTGAATATCTATAGGGAAATTGATTTTTATTATATAGGTACGTTTTATATAAATTATTACAATAATCTACTAATATAATATCTATTATAAACGCGAAAGTTTGTAAAAATGTATGGAAAGTTTGTAAGTATGGATGTTTGTTAATCTTTCACGCAAAAACTAGTGCATGGATTTTGATGAAACTTTATAATAATATAGCTTACACATCAGAATAAGTGTATAATTTATCCTCGGACTCCTACGGGAATGGGAAGTACGCGGGTGAAACCGCGGGCTCTGCTTGTACAAAATAAAATAAATAATATTTTATAACAGAATACATTGAACACATACACATGCATTTTACATTTTTATTTAATTAAGTGGTACTCTTGATCGCATAATAATAAATGCTCAAATGGAGCAAAGTTATCATAAAAGATAGAAGTATAAAATTTAAAAGTACTTATAAACAAAATGAATTATTTTTAAATTTTATTAACATGTGAAAACATGATATTTGGCTTACATAGACAATAAAAAAAACTCTTTCCCTTCTATATTTGAATTTCTTCATATTAGTTTATAATTTTCGTTGTTTTTTTGCAGTGACGATATTTATTTACTGTCTTGTTTCCAAAATTTGTCGAAATAATACATTGCTCTGTATACGAGCAGGAAATTTCAATTCCAATTTCCTGACGGTTTGCCGCTACAATTTCCTGGCTGAATATTTGCAGCTGTGTAATGTAGACAAAACATCTAGACAGTATAGTGTCCATAGATAATTTTGAAGTGTAAGTGAATGATATTTTTACCAAAAAAACTTGCCTTGCCTTGAACTACATTTTTATACTAATTTTACTTTTTTATTTAGCATGGATGTGCTATCGATATAATATTACGATATCGGAACAAACTTATTCGTTAGTTTTAATCTAATCTGACGTCTTAAAGTGGGTAAAATAACGTTTAAAAATCCGCTACATAGAAATATAGGAACCTATATATATATCGTTGCCAGCTTTACGGGCACTCCGCCCGCAACTGCTTCGCCCACCCCAGATGTGTGAAATGCCTGGGAGACCACGGCACCTCTGACTGCTCCCGAGACAGAGCCACGGCATTAGAGCCGCCTAGCTGCGTTAACTGTAGGAACGAAGGCCATCCGGCCAACTATCGCGGCTGTCCGAAGGCCCCTCCGGCCGTAAAGCGTAGGGCCATTAAATCAACGGGATACTCTAAGCCAGCCACGAAGAAAACGGCTTCGCAAAAAGCCACCCCGCGTTTCAAGGCGCTTAGGGATGAAGAATTCATCCCCGCCCCCCTTCCCACAACAAACGCGTGGGACAAGCCGGTAACATCCCCGGCCCAAACCACGCCACCCGTACAAACCCCCCCGGCAGCGGCTGTAAGCAGACCAACGGGACCCCCTGCTAGCATCTCGATGCACGCAGTCTCCCGCCCTGCCCCCCGCCCCCAACCCACTACAGATAGTTTAGGGGACGACTTGACCATCGTGTCAAGTTTCCTTAGGTCTATTGATCGAAAAGAGCTCAGAATCCTAGCGGATAAAATCCGCTCAGGCAGCGGTCTGTTACAAACGGTAATCGATCACCTCCCTTTGATCCAACAGATCGAAGCCTTTAACTCAAACGTTTAAATGGCTACCACGGCTAGAGTTAAACCCCACTCACTACGAATAGTGTCCTTCAATGCGAACGGCATTAGAGCAAACATTGACGAACTGCAAATATTCGTCAAGAAATACGACGTTGACGTCCTCCTTGTGCAGGAAACGTTCTTAAAACCTAGCATGTCAAATCCGAGACTCCCCAATTATAAAATAGTCAGGAACGACAGGACACGATCCCAGCTTGGGGGCACGCTCATCTACTACAAGAGCCCCCTCCATTGCATAGCGATGGATCCCCCAGCTTTAGAATCTCTCGAGGCCTCCGTCTGCCAGGTGAGCATGACCGGCCATCAGTCGATCGTAATCGCCTCGGTATATCAATCCTGTAACAAGCAACTGCTTTACAGCGATTTAAAAACGCTATCCGAATTAGGCAACGCCGTCTTATTAGCCGGCGACCTAAATAGCAAAAATCAAGCATGGGGCTGCCGAGAAAACAATAAAAACGGTACAATTCTCCGTAGAGCAGTCGATGATCTCAATAGTGTGGTCATCGCCCCAGATGAGCCAACTCGCTACAGCCACGCAAACTGCGAGCGGTACGAGCAGCCATCTATATTAGATATAGCGATTCTTCGGAATATCTCCCTTCAGGTATATTCCATTGAAACTATCCACGAGCTTAACTCGGACCACAGACCGGTTTTAATACAACTCGGAGACCCTCTGAACAATACCAATAACAACAAACAGAAGGTCATAGATTATAAATTACTAAGCGAGAATTTAAAAACATTGAAATCGAGTCACCTCGATAAAATCCCCGACATAATAGATAGTCCTCATGATGCTGTATCAGCATGCTCCGACCTCACTAACCATCTGGTAGCGACAATTGAGAAGTCATCCAGGGAAATTACACCGTCGCAACGTGGCAGGTGGGAACTCCCGGATGACATTAAAGATCTTATTCGCGTAAAAAACGCAGCTAGACGCACGTACTCGCGCTACCGGACAGACGAGTGTCGTCGCGCCCTCAGAAATCTTGAGAGAGAGGTTAAAGCTCGCATCATCGAAAACAAAGCGGAACGGTGGGATCGATTCCTTAGTGAAATTTCACCTTCACATGTGGCATACTGGCCACTCGCGAGATCTTTAAAAAACAAAAGGGAGGCATCTATGCCCCCCTTGAATAGACCAAACCGCGAACCTGCACTAGAGGACGCCGACAAAGCGGAAGTTCTAGCCGATACGCTAGAACAACAATGCACCCCAAACCAATCGGACAACATCCCCCCCATAGGGCCCCACATAGAGGAGGTAAATAGGGAGGTTGCGATGAGGGCCACGGCTCCGCCGGAGGGAGATCCAATCTTTCCGACGGATGTTGATGAGGTCCAAGATATCATTAAACACCTGCACTCCAAGAAGGCCCCCGGGCCGGACGGGATTTCGAACAAAGTACTAAAAATACTGCCGCCCGCCCTAATTATCCTCCTAGTAAACATTATGAACGCCCTCCTAAAGGGCTGTAAATTCCCAGATATATGGAAAGAAGCTACGGTTATAGGTATCCCCAAACCCGGAAAGCCCGGCACGGAACCGTCTAGCTATCGCCCCATAAGCCTGATAAGCTCACTAGGTAAAATCTATGAACGGATTCTGCTTAGACGGTTGAAAACCGTCATAAGCGAAAAGAAACTGTTCATAGACGAGCAATTCGCCTTCCGCGAAAATCACTGTTGTCCGAGACAGGTGCATCGTATAACCGAAGATATCCTCAGAGGTTTCCATAAAAAAAGAAACCCGCGCGACACGTGCGCAGTGTTTTTCGACATTGCTAAGGCTTTTGATAAGATTTGGCACGAAGGCCTAATCTATAAACTTTACAAGTTAGGAATACCGGACAGGCTGGTCATCATCATCCGCGACTACCTGTCTGGCCGGCATTTTAGGTATAGAGTGGAAGGCACTCTGTCCTCCCTGAGACCTCTGAGGGCCGGAGTCCCTCAGGGCTCCGTGCTGTCCCCAACTTTGTACAATCTGTACACGTCCGACATACCCAGAAACCCTGCGTCAAAACTAGCACTCTTTGCCGACGACACTGCACTATATGTGACCCATACATCAGCAAGGACAGCATCTCGCTCCCTTCAGAAAGCCGTCACCGAGCTAGGTGAATGGTTTGCTAAATGGAGAATAGAGATTAACCCAGACAAAAGTCAATCAATTCAGTTTACAAAGAGAAGGGGCACGCTCAATCAGAGTCGTCGGCAAATGATGCCGATCAAACTAAACGGCACCATAATCCCCAGAGTAGGGCAGGTGAAGTACCTGGGGGTCACGTTAGACAGGTCGATGTCATTCAGGCCGCACATAAATAACATAATAAAAAAGGCCAAATTCGTTTTGAGTCGATTATACTTCTTGATAAACAAGAAAAGTAAGATGCCCCTCAGGCATAAACTTACCTTATATAAAGCGTGTATAAGACCGATTATATCGTACTCCTGTGTTGCGTTCGCGCACGTGCCACAGAGTCGACTCAAACCTTTGCAGATATTGCAAAACAAATTCTTACGCATAGCAACCGGTTGCCCATGGTACATAAGAAACATCGACCTACATAGGGACCTCAAGTTAGATTCGATTAGGGGCCACTTCAAAGAGATGTCAGTACGTCACTTTGAAAAGGCACTCCATCACCCAAACCCGCTCATAGTGAGCGCGGCAGACTATGTCCCTGATAGCTCAGTCTCAAAGAGTTTTAGGTTACCTAAACATGTTACAACCGATCCGGCTGACGAAATATCTCAGCTATTAATGCACGACGTAAAAGCGCGACGCGAAATTCAAGCTAGAATACACACACATAACAATACAACATCCGGGGTTAGGTACTCAGTCACACCGCTTGGGCCTCGGGGTCGTGAGCGACGTCGACCCCTACACATGGTAAATACATCGATCCGGATTGATCGGGTAAGATTAGGTTCGAACCCAATACGAGTCTACACTAATCAAAACCGCGAAAACACCGATACCACTTTGCTATCGGTCGATTGCACGGGTACCGCGCACGACCCACCTCCCCCGTCAGAGGGGGAGGAGAGGGCCGGCCCTCCGACTAGTAGTTTAGCTTCATCCGCTAAAGACTCGTCGACCGTATTGGATTTGACTAGCCAAACACCTACTCTCCAGAGTAGCGCGCGCGATATACCGCGCCCCCTGCGGGGCACGGAGGGGGGCGCCCCCCTTTCGAATTTTACTAGGTGAGCCATCTGCTCACCTACCTACCGATTGAGCTTAAAGGCCATCTGGCCTAAAAGTCTAGACCTTTCGAAAAAAAAAAAAAAAAAAAAAAAAAAAAAAAAAAAAAAAAAAAAAAAACCTATATATATACAGGGTGAAGATAATGAAAGCATATTAAAAATTATAGAGGCGGCTGTTTTTTTTACCTTTTATTTTATTTGTGATATTTATTTCAACAAAAAGTACATATCATATTGTTATGTTTATCAGTGATACAAGCAATCAGTTTTTAATATAAAAAAAATTAAGATACAATTTTTTAATACTTAGTTTATATATAATTTACAGTCAAATGTATTTCTTGTTCAGGGTCGTGGTTCGTGAAAAAATAGAGAGGAGTATCAAGTCATGAGGGACTTGAATAAACTTAAATATATTAGTTGTCACCACAGCATTTCCACTTCTCAAGCACGTTACATCAAATTTAATGCACTGGGACCCTAATTACCCTTGTCGACATAACCTAAAAATTAGCATAACGAAATAGCGGGGCACATGTCAAAGATATAACAGCTAACGAGATTCTAGAATATAGGTCGTATGTGTTGTCTATATGTATTTGTTTTTTTTTATATCAACCATCGTTCGCGGTTTATTAAGTTTTATACTTGCCCGACATTTCGTATACTTTACAGCAATCATGGTACAGGAGGACTAAAAAGTTGTTTCATTATAATGAGTGAAATTCACGTAAACATAAGAAAAATTTACTTTTTTTAATTCGTTATTTTTTTATGATAGTTCGATAGGCAAACGAGCAGACCATCATAATTCGTCAGCGTCAGACGAACAAAGTTCGTCGAAGGCGCTAGTTAATGCAAGTTGGGTACCCGGGCCTCGCTAGACACGACGTCGTGGGAATTGCTTTGTAGCGGTAGGGCCCTTTATTTGAAGAGTCTTGCCTTTCCGGGGCCAGACTAGCTGAGGTGCTCCTGCTGCAGATCCGGGTAGTTTTAGAGTACCTCTAGATATCTTTAGCATTAATTGGTATAACAAACAGGGTGTCGTGATATAGAATTTTTGGTCCTGGATAATTTGGCCCTTTACATACAATTGCAAAATATTACATACAATATTTAGTGAGAGGTAGTGCTGTGCCGCTTTGCAGCTGAATTGGCTGGCACAACCTGGGGCGTTCCTCTCACATAATACCAGCGTGAAGTGATAAAAGGGATCAAAAAAAAACCCTTCAATTACTATAGAAAGTGCTCGTTACTAACAAGACAAAATTATATGTTTGTAATGTTGAGGCATTTTTCCCACCAAAAATTTCTTAGCTGAACGACGGGAAGACTTCATGGTACAGTCAAATTTTTTTTTTCTTTTACGTCGGGAAATGCACTGACGCATCCCGCTGGGAAGTGGGTCTCCCGGGGCGGGTATGTGGGACTCGCTGCGCCCGAAAGCCGGTAAGTGGACGCAGCTCTACCCACTAAAAACCGGCGAGTGCCAACAATGCCGCCTTTGGTGAGGTGCGCCGGAACTACAAGCAACAGGGCACCTCGACGGCCAATCAGTCCCTCAGAGGACCGACGCCACCTCCACAGAACAACCACTCCCAACGTCTGGACAGGACGATGAGATGAGGTTCCCATCTTTACCCCTTGCCCCCTGCTTTTTTGTCCTCTTCTTATAAAAGGGATACAAAGTGCCCCCTCGGTTCAATTCGTTTCGCCCAAGGTGTTGGGTTCACTCTGGGCTACTGGGCCCCACCGCCACGACAAGACCAGGACCATGTTGGGGATTGTACAGTCGGCCCTAACTACAATTTACGTAATGAAATATACAAAACAGTGTGAACTATCCGAGTGCGGCTCGATCGATATCATGAATAATAAACGACGAAGCACATTCTCACGATAACAAGGAAATAAATTCAACCGGCTCCATATTTAATAAGATATATTCTTTTTTGCAAGTGGCTAGTAACAACAACAGATAAAACTTACCAAATTGTAGGATATAGTGATAGTATAGGAATTGTACTTATTAACGTTAGGAGTGGCGCGATGTTTGGTAAAAGGGGTGGGGTGAGGTGAGGAGAGGAGAAGAGAAGAAGATTTTAATAAAACTGGCTGCATATAAATGGCAAGCCATTCTTAAAAAGAAATTAAAATGTCAAAATGTTTTTTTTTTTGTTTTTGATGGTGTGTAAAGTTCACCAACTCGCATTGGGCCAGTGCTTCCTTGAACTATGGCCCAAGACCGTCCTCGACTGATTTCGATGCATACTACTTGGCCGTAAGAAAGTTTTTTAATGGTAAAATTATAGAATTCTCTTAAAATAAATCTTAGTTAATTTGATATTTAATTTTAAACTTTAGTACAGAGCATGACTTATATTTTAAAAATAATCTTGGAAATGTTTGGAAAATGAAAAGAGTAATGCAGATTTCAGCAGATTTATTCCATCTAAGAACCTAAGAGAATATAATCTGCTAACGGGCTAAACATACAAGTCCATCTTCATACTTCTTCTTTTTTTTTTAAATTTATCTTCCTCTAGGATTTGCCAAAATCAGAGTGAATGAATTTGTTCGGAAATATTTGATTTGACTCTACTTAAAATACTCCAAGTTTATCTTACAGTTAATGTTGTCATCGTTACTATTTATATTTTTAATTTACACCAAGAAGTTGTGTTTACAAAATGTTAACTATCTTTAACAGTATAGAAAAAATTTATAAGACCTGTAAAAAAAAGAAAATTGATTTTCCACCAAAATTTCACACAACATCGAAAAAACATTGCTAAACAAATCCCTTAAGTCAAGAGGTTCTCTCTCATTCTCTTGCCAGATTCAAAATATTTATTCATCGATTTAGGTCGATAAAAGAAAAAACGTATGATTCGATCTAGATCACAATAAAATCCTTTTTATTTCTGTCGTAGTATTACTATGTTTTTCAAGTAGAATATATCTGAGTCATATAAAATTATAAAAATATTATGATAATCAGTCAACATAAGTAGTATTAAATATACTTTGCCCAGTCTAACTCGTAGCTGGCGAGGGGCCAAAGTATTTGAAATTCATGACAAATATTAAGAGTTTAATACTTTACTAAACGTATTATAAATGTTGGGTTTTACATTTTTTCAGTCATGAAAGAGGTGACTTTTGTTTTTGTCAGCTAATGACGTACATGCATATTATGTAGGTAGACTTATTCGATATTGTTGTCGAAGAGATATCTAATCCTACTAATATTAATGCGAAAGTTTGTGAAGATGTTTGTTACTCTTTCACGCAAAAACTACTGAATGGATTTGGATGAAACTTAATGTAGCTTATACATCAGATTGACACATAGGCTATAATTATTCATCTCCGTATTCCCACGGGAACGCAGGGCACTTACTAATAATCTTAGTTCACGCAGGCTAAGTTGCGGGCAAACTCATATTCCCGGCAACTTTCATCAACTAAGGGCGAGTTGCGTCGACCGATTTTAACGAATATGCAATTGTTAAAGATGGCGATAACGAACGTAGTTACCAAAGAGCGTTGTTTTTAACAGACGTCAAAATTTAACGTAGTCTCTTACGGTAACAGATGATTTAAAACAACCGGCCCTTAGGGTACATAATGGCTGACGTGGCCTGTTGTAGTGGTAAGGACAGCTGTATTGTCACTATATTTAGTGACACAGAGATTTATTTGCAACTAGCAGCGCCGCACGGTTTCATCCGCGTACGTCGCATCCTCGTGGGATGTGATGGGAAAGTGAATGAATGATAGCCTATGTGTTATTGCCCACCATGGTTCAAGCTTTGTCGTGACAGTGGGGCTCAGTAGCCTAGGGTGAGCTAGCACCTCCGTCATACACAGCACAGCGGGATGACTTTAGCGTACTTAGCGATTATACTATATTAAAACAACTTGAAGCCGGCAAACAACGTCCTGCTCGTACCCTTTTTTTTTTTTTTTTTTTTTTTTTTTTTTGATGACGCAGCGGAAATCATTTACGACCATACCAGGGCCTGGGTAGGCTCGCTGGCGTGTGTGGGGACTCGCATTTGGGTGCCCTACCCCACTAAAACCGCTGCGTGAGCCTTCAGCCGCTATATTTGAGGGACCCGGATCTGTGCAGGCGACGGGATACCCTCAGCGACAGACTGGTCCCGGCAAAGACCAGATTCTCCACAATAGGGGGACTGCCCGGCTACGACTTGGCAGTCCCCACGACGTCGTGTCTTAAGCTGGGCCCGGGTTCCCATCCCGAGCCCGACACGAGCACAGGGGCTTTATTGAAGGCGCATTAAATAGCGCCTCCGACGCACCCCCGTTCGTCGTCTACGGGGGGAGGCTACGTCAGCGGCCTCCTCTCTCACCCGTTCGTCGGCCTCCTTCTGGGACATCACTGTCTCGCAGAAAGAGGCCATTGCCGTCCAGGACTCGTCAGAGCCAAGCATCGCGGTGATGACACTCGACAAAGACAAGTCCCCTCCGATAACAGACGTCAAATCATGACGCAGCGCCGCCCATCTCGGGCACACCTCGAGGGTGTGCTGGGCAGAGTCCACCGCCGCGCCACAATCGTGACATCCTGTCGTCGGCTCCCTTTGGGCCGTCCGACACAAGTAATCACCAAAGCATCCGTGTCCGGTGAGAACCTGCGTCAGACGGAAGGTGAGGGGTTTGCGCTTACGGCGCATCCACCGCTCAAGAACCGGGCGCAGAGCAGCCGTTAGGCGTTTGCCATACGGCTGCCGCGCCAGGTCCTCTCCCCACCTCCGCATTAATGCCTCCATCCCTAGTCGGCGGACCCGTAGGACCCCGTCAGGCGAAAGGCTCAAGCCCAGAGACCTCCTATCCGAGACATAGGAGTGTGTCTCGGCCAGAACCTCCGCCACAAGTTCCCACGGGGGGTCGCCGGCTAGAGCGGATGCTGCAGCCCACGAAACCGTACGGTACCCCCGAATCACCCTCACCGCGATGACCCGCTGCGCTGAGCGCAACGCGGCCTTAACGCTCGCAGTGAGGTGATCCGCCCAAATCGGGGCACCATACGTCGCCATACTCCGGCAGACTCCAGAGTACAGCTGCCTGCAGGCGGCACTGGGTCCTCCGAGGTTCGGGAGGAGTCTGCCCAGCGCACTCGCCGCCTTCACGACCCTCGGTCCCAACGTTTTGAAATGTGGGCCGAAGGTCCAACCTCCGTCGAGGATGAGCCCCAGGTACTTGATATGGGGACTCATCCTGACTCTCACCCCTCCAATCTGGAGGGCAGCCCCCGGTGGGGGTCCTTTCCGCCCAGTCCCACGGAAGAGAAGGGCTTCGGTCTTGGATGGTCTGACCTGAAGCCCTAAACTCTCTATGCGGCCGATCACGAGGTCTAGGGTGACCTCGGCAAGCCGCGCCGCCTCCCCCTGCTCGTACCCTGCCTCATTATCATTACAATATACAAACCTCGTCCTGACGATCACTAACACAATAAAAAAAGAATCATCTAATTTAGTGCATCGTTTCATAAGTTATACGTGGACAAACATTTCGTTGATTTATCTATACCAACATTATAAAGAGGAAAGATTTGATTGTTTGTTTGTAATGGAATAGGCTCCTAAACTACTTGACCGATTTGAAAAATTCTTTCACTGTTGGGAAGCTACACTATCCCCGGTGAACATAGGCTATATTAAATTTTCGAAAAGGCTAGAAACCCGGCTATATTAAATTTTCGAAAAGGCTAGAAACATGTGCGCGGTTTAAGCTACGCTAGACGGATACTATGCTTCGGAAAGCACGTTAAGCTGTTGGTCCCGGCTGTCATTCGTGGATTTTGACAGTCGTTATTGTCAGAAGCGCGTAAATCTGACAACCAGTCTCATCACAGGGTATCGTATTATTAAGTTACTGGGCCGTGGAAGTACTTGCTATTTATAATACTGATATTCAGCTGCAATTAGTTAAACTGAAAGCCGGCCTCAAATATAGTTTCAAAAAGGTTAGAAGAAAGATTTAGAGATAAACACGTTTAAAAAAGCAACTCTTTAGTTTTATTAGATCGCTATTTGGTACAGTCTACAGATATTTAGATTAAAGAAGAGGTTTGATTGTTTGTTTGTATTGAATAGGCTCCTAAACTACTTGACCGATTTGAAAAATTCTTTAACTGTTTGGAAGCTACACTATCCCCGGTGAACATAGGCTATATTAAATTTTCGAAAAGGCTAGAAACCCGTATAATACTAAGTTGACGCAGGCGAAGCTGCGTACAACGGCTAGTTTTTTATATAAATAGACAATATGTCTATTTATATACACAAGGGCGGATTAGTGGGCTTAGCCACCGTAGGTATTATCGTCTGATCCCCTAATTAATAAATACGGTTTAATTACTAGTGTGATTATGTATGTGTTACAAAACTGGATGCTATTAACATCATCGAAAACAATGAGGCTTGGCAGACGGCGATCACCTTCTGCAAAGACACGACGTCGTGGGGACTACCAAGTGGTAGCCGGGCAGTTCCTCTATTGTGGAGAATCTAGTCTTGCCGGGACCAGTCTGTCGCTGAGGGTTTCCCGTCGCATGTAGATCCGGGTCCCCCAGATAGCGGCTGAAGGTTCACGCAGCGGTTTTACTGGGTTAGTGCACCCAATGCGAGTCCCCACACACGCCAGCGCGCCTACCCAAGGCCCTGGTATGGTCCGAAAAGGATTTCCGCTGTGACATCAAAAAGAAGAAAAAAACCGGTCACCTTCTGCGCTGCCATCATTTGGCAGGAGGAGGCTCAGGAACGGAACAGAGAGGACTACGCTGTGTCCGTCTCACTGCGTTTTCGTAGGTCGGGAGTGCGAAGGGGGAGCTTTGCACAGCTTGGGGGAAGGACTCGGGTTGGGTACTTGTATCGGTAACAAAGTTCAAGCGTCAGTGAGAGTGCTTAAGTTTGTCGGAGATCTCTCATACTAAGAAGAAGACCGGTTAACATTTTTAAGGCGAAGCAGCCAGTTGATGGACTGTTCTGAGTGAATCAGATCCGCAGTAATTTTGGTGCGGTATACCGATACCGGGAAGATAAGATAAGGTTCAAGAGTGGAAGCCGCGGGCAGGTAGACGAAGTGTTGGTTGGCCATTAACCAGATGGGGAAACGATCTCCGTGCAATGGCACGTATTGGATGCGAGTGGCAAGGGATCGGTCGTCTTGGCGTTTATTGAGAGAGGCATATGTTCAGCACCCCACCACGGTTCAGGTCTTGTCGTGGCGGTGGGGCTCAGGGTGACCAACACCTTGGGCGAAGCAAATTGAGCCGAGGGGGTTCTGTGTACCCCTCTATTAAGAAGAGGGGGCAAAAGAGCAGGGGGCAGGGGGCGAGTATAGGAACCTCACCTTATTGTACTGTCCCGAAGCTGGGAGGGGTTGTTCTGTGGTGCGGGGCAACCCCTCTGTGGAGGTGGCTCCTGACGCGAGTTTAACATTTTTTACCCATCACAAAAAAGTGCACAACGCCGCTAAAGAAGTTTTCACTTTAAACATGCAGCTTTAGTGGCCATTGCTGTCGTCAATTTTATGGCTTCTCATATCGAGTCGAGGAAAAAGATTAGAATGAGGGGGAGAGATCTAAAGAATGGGGTATTCAAGCAGATTAAACGTCACTTTGAGAAGAACAGTCCCGACCACTTCACCTGTGTGTTCTGGTGCATTGTCTTGGATTTTTTTCTCAAATTTGGCATTTGCTCTGAATTTCCCTCGCCTCTATTCTTCAATATTTCAGGATTTTTAATTGGTCTCCATTATCTGAGTCAGTAATAGTGACTCCCTTTTTCAGGACATCAATCATTAAGATAATCGGCATCCCAATTGTAATTTTTATTTATCGAAAGACGAAATAAAAAAAATGTGTGTGTGTCAGCTCCGACGCACGACTGGAGTTTACTCCTCAAGTACGAGTATCTAGCCATACGCAAAAAAAAAGTTTATTCGTATATTATATTATAAAAAAAAAATGTGTGTGTGTCAGCTCCGACGCACGACTGGAGTTTACTCCTCAAGTACGAGTATCTAACCATACGCAAAAAAAATTATAACTTCACAATTACAATGTTAATTATTGATATTTATAACAAAAAAAAATAGCAATATAAATACATCGACACTAATAGAAACAAACAAGCCCAATAACATATAGTATATAGGTATAGTCGCCTATACAGCATACCCTATGTACGTCTCAATACACTCACAGCTAAATTAGAAAGTTGCGCACTAAAGGTGCGCACCAAAAACGTGACACTTTTTCGTTAGTTCAGTTGGTTTTACCCCTCGGATTTTTCTCATACCGGGCGCCTTATATATGAAAATCGATTCTTAAGGAGTAAACTCCAAAAATAGCAATATAAATACATCGACACTAATAGAAACAAACAAGCCCAATAACATATAGTATATAGGTATAGTCGCCTATACAGCATACCCTATGTACGTCTCAATACACTCACAGCTAAATTAGAAAGTTGCGCACTAAAGGTGCGCACCAAAAACGTGACACTTTTTCGTTAGTTCAGTTGGTTTTACCCCTCGGATTTTTCTCATACCGGGCGCCTTATATATGAAAATCGATTCTTAAGGAGTAAACTCCAATAAACTCCAATAGTATACTAGATATTGCCCGCAGCTTCGTCTGTTTTAACTAAGATTTAGAACGTGTTAGCGGGATGATATATAGCTTCCGCCATAAATGAGCTATCTAACAGTGAAATAATCTTTTAAATCTGACCAATATTTTCTAAGATATCTCGTTCAAACAAACAAACTCTTCAGCTTTATATATTAGTATGCAATGTATTAAGAATAGTATTATTATTATTATTTTGTTATTATCATTTTTATTATTATGTATTGTATTATACTGTCTACTAAGTATATATATTCTGATTGTTTTCTAATGTTTACGCGAATTTTACACATAGTAATCGAACAACTTTTTCGGATTTTATCGCGGCTTATTAGAGGCATATAAAATTCTTAATAGACCGCGATAAAATCCGTAATAGTTGTTTCATTATAATGATTATATTTTTACTAACGATCTCTTTCCAGCGACGGGGGATCGATATAAGCTTTTATTGAAGCAGTAGGTTATTCTGTAAGGTCCTTTCATATCTCGAAAGAGCAATCCGCGGGGATATGACGAATTTGAAGAATTTGTATACTTTAAAACTCGACTATTTATGTATATCAATAAAGTTCGCTTTCGAAGTGAGCGTAAAGTGAGCTCTATCACTCAGGTGAAGCTCGATATCGAAATTGTTTTTACAGAACAGGCCTGCTGGTTTATTTGCTTTAGTGGACGGTATGTGACTGATAATGACGATGTTTATAAAAATTTGAAGTAGAATTTTAATCATGATATTCAGAACATTCATATTATGTATGAACAATGTGGAACAAAACATAAGAAATTCTATTTATCACAAAACATACGAACAATAGCGACTCTTGATATTTGCGTTGGACTCGCGGTTTTACACTGCATAAACAGACGGCACGCGATGTTTTATCATAGACTCACATTATAATATTATCTCGTAAATGTAAGATTGCAGGGTTATTAAAACTAAGGTCCATGGGTCCAAAGGACCCGTGAAAGAGGGTTTGGTGGCTCGTTTGTTGAGAGATAAAAAAAGTTCAGCAAAACCTTTGGTTTCGGTTTGACAGAGAGACAAACAGACGGACAACAGAGTCATCCTATTAGGGCTACATTTATCATTTTAAGCAAAAAAGAAAAAAGACGGGTTGCACTGCGGGAGTGCCGGCAGAAGTGAAAACTTGATTATTAACGTTGTGCATTTTTGATTTTTTGGAATAGTTAGGGAATCATTTTGAACGAATTGCTTTTATTATCAATAAGTACTATCATTTATGTAGTAGAATACAATATTTGTTTATTGCACTATCATATTACAATTTATATTACATTAAAATACATTATATTACATTAAAAAGTTTATCAGTCAAAAAAATCAACTTACATCCATAATTTCGATGACTTTTTTACCATCATTATTACCAGAACCATCATCGGCAATCTTTTTCTACGATAGGTTTATGATAGTTGAATTTGAAAAAAAAACCAATTTTTTATGAAAATTGATTTTTAAAAAATCGATTTTTTTAATTAAGTAATCGAAATCCTTACAATCGATTAAAAAATCAAATCAAATCAAAAGAAAACAATCGATTGTTCGATTTAGATGTTACAACACTACTCTCCAACCGTCTTACGAATTTTCGATCAGCCCACGTGTCCTGACGCGAGTTTCACAGTTTTTACCCATCTCACAAAAGTGCTCAACGCCGCTAAAGAAGTTTTCACTTTAAAAAAAGAACATTAAAAGGGTTTTTCTAAAAATGAGAGTACACGAAAACTTTAACATTGCTTCCTGGCCTTTCAGTGATAATGATATTATGGTGTCTGATTAAACAAAAAGTTTTGAGAGTGCGTGATGTCAAGAAACTCGCATTGTGCCAGTTCCATTTAATTTATTAAAAACATCTTAAGAATATGGCGTTCGTTACAATTCGTATGTAAAATATTTAAAAGATTAATTCCGCTGAGTTCTACCAGTGAATTAGTTTAGAAATCGAAGTAGAGTTCATCTAACGTTCAATAAGATTATTTATTGTACAACATAGTTTTTAAAATTATTCTATGGTCCAAAACAGGACTGGCACGTAATTAGCACTGGATTTAGAGATAGCCATGCCTAAAGTGCGCACAACAGTATACTAGTGGTCGGTGTGTGAATGGGGAGGTTTATCTAGAAATATTATTCTTCGCCAAAAGCACCTATCACTACTCATATTATAATAAGGTAAAGTTTATGTTTTTGTGAGTTTGTGGCGGGTAAACTCTGGATCTACTGAACCGATTTTGAAAATTGAAGTTTAAGGCTTTATTTGTGATTGAAAGGGGCTATGCCATATCTCCGTACCTACACAAGAATGTGCGGATAAATCCGCCATTGCCGCTAGTTGTAAATATTCTTAGAGTCTAGTTATTATATGGACTTCTATGTTGTACTAAAAACGTCGTGGCGTGGCGCCGCACGCTTATATTATTTGTAATAAAAACTATTTATACATGTACGTACAAGTGTCGAAATAACACTATATCTCAAACATTTTCTCTTGTATTGTATATATCCTATTTGCTAAATTATTAGCCAACTGCTTCAGCGTAATGTCTTTAAGTTGATATATTGAAATACTTAACTTGATTTTCATTATATATAATAATAGTAAAGTCTGAAACGACGGGAAAGTATACCTAAGTCTTAATATATCGCGATAAAACCACTGTTCCATTTTAATAAGTCAAATTTGCGTAATCATTACAAACAATATTATTATGGTGTCTCTCCCAGCTTTTTGATGTGGAAATCCGTAAGTTTCATACTGAGTAACGCGTTCAAAAACGTTTTCATCGTTCTCGTCATAACTTCTTAAAAACCCATAAATTGATCTCAATGTTTTGCAAGTCAAGTCTGTTTAAGTCTTCATTTCCTAGAAGTGTAACATTTTGTCATATATTTGCTTTTACATTTTGTTATCTTAAGGCTCGTGTAAATTTATAAGTTATTATGATAGTACTTATTGAAAAATTCTATTATAGAATTGTCTTTCTCCGTGATCCGAGATTACATAACCGGTGTAGGATTTCCCGCCTTCTAAGCGGCCATTTTGCTATATACTAGTGCTTCATATTGAAATTTTGAAGCCATATCTGTTATGTCACGGCCAAAGGAATCAATATTGATGAAGCCTATACCTATTTTAGGTATTTTGTATTGCCAATCAGGAAGGAAGGCATCATTAGGGATGCAAAATGAGGATTATCAAAAACGATTATCTATCGCTATCTTCCATCTCTCTTACTTTACTTCATTTAAATGTCATAAAAGTGTATTATAAAGATCCTAAAAATTATTTAACTAATCTTAATGAATTTTAGATCGATACACGAAATAACCTTCTCAGAATATTCTGGAGTCAAGTTTTCCCATTTTGTACCTGAATGCCTAACTGTTTTGAAAGTGTAATGAACGCATTCACGCGGCCTGCAGGCGTGCCCTAGTTACATTCAGTGTTGCCATATTAATAAATGAGAAATGACCTAAGACAGTACACAAAAAAATGACAATTTCGTTTCAAAAGTTTGAACATTCTGCAAAAATATAGAATGCAATAAACGTAATTTTTAATGGGATCTACTGCTAGTTAATTTCTTTTTCAGTAGTGATCTGAAAAGAAGAACTGAAAGAGAATAAGCATCTTATGACCTAGAGTAAGTAACAAATAGAAATCACATTTAAGCGTAAGACGTATTCGTTTGTTTTCATAATACGTTAACATAAGGAACAAAAGTATTACGTATTCCAGACCATGGTTCATATATATCCAATACTAACTAACAAACAAATAAACCAACAAACTTTTACATGATATCATAATATGGAAACAGAAGTTTTGTTGCATTTTAATTAAATTATTAAAATGCCCACTTGTTTTGTCCGTGACAGTATCACTGCGAGCTGGCAGGCAGCCATATTGTAAAGCTACTAATTAATATTCTGTGAAAACATTTTTGTTATTGAAAAAGAAACGGATATACAGCCTGTTGAGGCTATTGTATTGTCAAGCCTTTTTGTTTATGTAGTACTTTGTAGCGTGTGACCATCGCTTATATATTTTATGATTCATAATAATTATTCATTATCATCGTCAGCCTTTACCCATCCACGGCTGAACATAGGCCTCAAAATGACTAATTCTGTGCCACTCGTACCCAAAACGGACCGGTCACTACTCGGCGATCGTCCTTCCATCTGGTTATTGACCATCCAACACTGCGTCTACTTAAACGTAGCCTCCACTTTTGCACCTTAATGGCCCCTTCTTCTGAGTATGTGACCAGCCCAATGCCACTAAAACGCGCTTATTGTTCGCGTGATATTGGTAACTGATATAAAAACTGTGACAAAGATCTTCGTCTCCTAAATCATATCCACTAAAAAGAAGCCCAGCATGGCATGCCCCATAGCACGTTGAGCTATGGTAAACTTTCGGACCAGTCGTAGACATAAATATACACTGTTTATTTGGCAACAAACGGTTTCAGAGAATACAAAATCTTATATATAAAATTCTCGCGTCACGGTGTACGTTATTGAATTCCTCCGAAACGGCTGAACCGATTTTGATAAAATTTTGTGTGCTTATCAGGTAGGTCTGAGAATAGGACAACATCTATTTTTTATCCCCCTAAATGCTAAGGGTGGTCCAGCACTAAATTATTTTTTTTTATACATCATACAAAAGTACATACAACCCTAAATTTTCACCCTTCTACGATCAACCCCTATTTTAATATTGGCAGAACGAAGTCTGTCGGGGCAGCCAATAATATACGAGTATAATGGTACATAACATATAAAGCAAATCTTATAAGAATAAAACAATCAGTAAATATCCCTCATATATTTCAGCACTCGTGACCTGATCGGCGCGATGGTCTTCTTCTTCAATCTACAAGTTGTCTTTGGCAGCGAAACACAACCTTTTAAAATTCATCTCAAGCATACGGTTTATTGTCTAATAAGAGCCCTTTTCAAAGCTATTGATATATTTTTTGAAGATGATTTCTCGTTGTTTCATGTTCGATTTATAATTCGTTTCTTTATTATATTGCTCGTCGGCTCTATGAATAAAGCAACTCAAATGCAGATTGTTTTTTTCAATTTTAATTGACTACTTAGATATTCAAATATAGATCAACTACTCCTCTACAATTTATCTTAAACTAAGCATCTTCAATATAAAGTAGGATTTTTTTTTCTTTTACGCCGGGAAATGCTCTGACGCATCCCGCAGGGGAGTGGGTCTCCCCATGCAAGTATGTGGAACTCGCTGCGCCCAAAAGCTGGTAATTGGACGCAGCTTTATCCACTAAAACCCGGCGAGTGCCACCACTGCCTTTGGTGAGATGCCCCTGATCTACAAGCAACAGGGCATCTCGACGGCTGGTCAGTCCCTCAGGGGACCGACGCCACCTCCACAGAGCGGTTGTTCCGCACCAAAGAACCACCACTCCCAACGTCGGGATAGTACGATGAGGTGAGGTTCTCATCCTCACCCCTTGCTCTTTTGTCCCCTTTTCTTATAAGAGGGATACAAAAAGCCCCCTCGGCTCAATTTGCTTCGCCCAAGGTGTTGGGTTCACCCTGGGCTACTGAGCCCCACCGCCTGAGCCACGGTGGGGATATAAAGTAGGATGCGCCTATTTAGGATAATGGAGAAAAGCAGTTATTATAGGTACCTACAAACGATATAAGCTACACAATGAACTCTACAAGATTCACAGCAATAAGCAAACTATACGAAAATATACAGCTAGTTTAATTAACTACTAAATAGCTACACTAGGATCGCACCCCGATCTACTCATTCCGAGCAATCCTTTTTGCATGAACCAGCATAGTGCCTAATGCAGCTTATCATTGCAAGTCCCTGAAAAGACCAGACAGTAGCGTCACGGAAGCGGTGTTATTTGACACACCTAAAGCGTTCGACAGAGTCCTTCACAATAGCTTCATCTCAAGCTTAAGCAACTACGCGTAGATGCATACGAAAATATTAGATAAATTTTATGTTTTGGTATCCACTCGTTACGTAGATAAGGGCAGGGGTGCCGCAAGGCTCCGTCCTGGGTGGGCCTCCCTTTAACGGAATAATAAGCACGCCCATAGACTACGCAATACATATTATATTATTGCCTACTGGAAAAGAACTTTCTTTAGGAAAAAAAAAGATGGGTAAGTCTGACGGTGTAATTACTGGCACCAAGACTTATCACCTGAAGATAATAATTAATATGTGAAGGTACTTCGAAGATTCCTTGGTTGACTTTTTATCCTCATGTTGATCACCTACCATCAAGTGGTTCGCCTGCCCAAAAAAACATTGTAAAGTCTATCATCTGTCGAAGTAAACAGGCTGGTGGTACTCTCGCAAACTCGCATAAAGCGCAATAACTGAGTTAAGAATATAATGGATTTTTTGAACACGTAATAAACGTGTAGTATGGAACAATAAACTAATAAAACCGATGACTACCGCAAACATAATTATAAAACTAAAAATATTGAAGCCGTAAAATATCTTGTGGAATACGAATAGTAAGTACATTGGTTCCGTATTAATTCGAGTAGTTTACACATGACTATTCCACCCGCGTTAACTGACATTTACATCAATCAATCAAAATTGATGATGATTATTTTTATAGCCTAAGTTACCTACTCCTTATAACATCAGCTGTGTGTCAGTGAGAGTACTGTTAGCATTCCTACTGTTTCACAGATTAGACGGACAAAAATTTTACTTTTATTTAGTGAGAATCTGTTTATTTGAAATGACAAACAGATACGTGAATTGAAGTTACTTGTGTATTAATAAACATATAATAATATAAAAGTCTAGCATAAGGTAAGCAAAGCATAGCATAAAGATTATATATCCCAATGTATGGCATGGCTTTGCCTCCTTGAAGACGAGAACGGAGAATTATAAAAAAATCTTAAGCTTCAGCAAAATTATACGATCTTTTATTTAGCACCAAGCGGAATTACTTTGACAGTTTTGGTCCTGTAAAAGAGCGAGAACTTGTTAAAGATAAAGTATTTATGCAAATTGGAGTCCACTGCCGTCATCTTATTTTACTCGTCACTGGCTTTTGTATTTTTATATATTCTGATTTCTATGTTAAGCTCTAATTCATTCTTATTCACCAGAGCATAAAAAAGTGACAAGTGATGATTTATGTTGTTACATTTCTTATGTTAGTTAGATAGGTTAACTGGCAGACACGTTACAGATAGCAGACACGATAAAAACATTTGAAAAGAGAAAAAGTTTTTAATTGTTATTTGTAAGGGCATGTTTCACCACTTCCTGATAAGTGCCGAATAGGCTATCCACCAGATATCCAACAGATAGAGTATGGAGTATCTGTCAAATGTGTTGCGGATAGCCTATCCGGCACTTATCGGAAAGTGTTGAAACAGGCCCTAAATAACTGAAAAATAATAAGTGAAATTCGCGTAAGCATTAGAAAATAATAAAGCTTATCATGCACAAGTTCACGTCTTCAATCGTCAATATATTTAAAGAATAAGATTAATTAAAATTCGACTGAGGATCTCCAAAAGTATGAAAGCTATAAAAACATCGTACCAACAACGTCAGAGAAATATTTAGATGTCGAGTACTCGAAATTTATTTTTACGTTTCGAAGGGATTTTTTTATCCGATCAAGCGTTTGTAAAAAATAGTTTGAGTGAATTTTCGGTCAGTGATTATTGACGGTGTTGCCATTTGCTCAGTAGACATCGTGAGCCAAGTCATACTCAAATACCGTAATAATATTTGGACATATAGACAAAGAATACAGACGTACATATAATGACAATTCTTAATGATTTTTTGTGCCGACTTTTTCGGGGACTATACCTATTGCGGTGTAGCATGGTGCGGGTGACAGTTCCAGTAACGTTACGTTTTACTCTTGCAAGCCGTCGTAACTAAAGTATATAATTAAGTATTTTATTAATACTTCATTCGTAAAAATATAGTAGATCGCCAATTACTGAGGTAAATTTAATCAAACCCAACCAGAATGTGATAGTCTCCAAATAAAATCAAATGGAAAGAAAAATTAAGCAAAGTCCTATGAGTATAACGTAAAACCATAGACGTGCTTAGTGATGGTATGTACTATACTAAGATGGAAAGTCGATGTTCTTTATAATAAAAAATGTATATTAGGCGTAGTTCGGTTATTATTGTAAAAAGTCTATCATTATAATAATGAAACAACAGAATCTATCATTATCGTTAAAAAAGTTGTCACGAAAAAAATATAAACCTGATTTTGATTATTTAATATAAGTTCAAAGCTACTATTATGTAGCCCCTAAATATATACATTGAAAAGTTTATACACCTAGATACACTGCACAACAGAATAAACACACTAACACACACTACTATTAATAAGAACTATTCTTACGCTGCGAGTATCGGTAGCGATAAAAATAAATTGCATAACGTCACATCCCTAACCATGTATGTTAACGTCATATTGGCATGTGTCAGCCGCACCAAGCTACACCGCACGGGGTATAGTCCCTAGTTCGCACTCGCTCGCTCTCGTAGGCTCATACGCTGGGGACATCGTTACGCCGCCAAGCGGACGTTTACATCGCAGAGTTTGTCCTCATAGATTAAGATTGATACATAGAACTGTTTGAAAACGGTATATTAACCATGTTACACTTTAATTATGCGGAGCTCAATATTGTGACATTGTCTACGTTTTGACAGAACATCGAGACCTGTCAGTATGTTGGTTAGTAATTTGTCACTGACGCTATAGCAATTTAACCAACCGTGGATTTGTGTGTACGACCGATCACCCAATCATCCATTAGTGGCCTACAGCCAGCCAATCAGAACGTAGAAGCAGCGCAGCGTCGCAGCACTTTAGCGGAATTTGAACACATAACTTTCTTCTTCTTCCTAGGCTTAGCTCCCTTACCGACTTGCCAATGTCTGAGTGAAAAACACAACATTACAGCTCTATTCCGATTATATTATGCTCAATGATTGTCAGCTAACTATAGAAGTAAATTGAGTTGAGACTTCATTAAAATAAACAGATCGAGTGTAAGTAATATATTTTTAGAACACGCCTACTACATTGCGGAAAGAGTCTATTAACAGGTAACACCTACGTACATGGCGACGGAAAGGAAATTTATTAATATTTACTACTAAAGAAATGAAGTCATAAAACCAATTGCAGAACACATTTATTATTTTAAATTTCAAAAATATTATGCGCGAAAACAATTTTATCTAGTAAATTATTATATGGATACAAATAATATTGAAATACGTGTTTATGTTTTGAAATGGCGCAAAAAGTCTGCAGTATTTGGCGCCCGGTAGGTATATTTTTTAAGATACCTACCGGCAAAGATGTTTTAACCATACAGCTTTCGTTATTAAACAGATTATAAATACACACATTTCAAAGAGTTTGTTTGTTTTGATTTTGCTTTTATGATCGTCCGTTATGTTTGATGTTAATGCTGTTTAGACGTCTTTATAAATGAAAGACAAAAGATTTTTTTGTAATATAGATATATTTAATTCATTTTATTATCTAAAATATAAGATGGATTGCAAAAAAGTGGCGTTTTATTAAAAGTATCTCAGTTCATTTGTCATGTTATGGTTGGTTAATAAAACTGTCTTTATTTCTCAGTTCTCCAATTTTACAAATTATTATTAATCATGAAATTTGAATATTAATAGAATAAATTAAAATCCTTCGCAGAGTCTGACGCGCCTGAGAGCTTATAGTATCATTACTAGGTGACCCTACGTGACATAAGTTAAAAAAAATCAATAAAATGGTGAACCGTTGTGTGTTATACCTACCCACAGGCTGTTAAGTAAATATATAATATAGACAAAATTCGAATTAGGAGATTAATAATAAAAAAATAGTATATTTTGTTACAAGTGCGGAAAGCCTGTCATTGCAACGAGTTCCGACAAATGTCGACCCGAGCCGAGGCGCAGCCGAAGGCGAGGGTTTACAGTCGGAACAAGTTGCAAGGACGGTTCCGCACGTGTAATGAACGACTATTTTTAATACAGTTGCGAAAAAATTAAGCAATTTAATAAAATAATAAAAACACAAAATGGCGCCGAACGTAAAAGAATATAAGCAGAGATTTTTTTTTCTTCACCCATTCTGGGTAGGCAAAGGGAACTATGCCCATACAGCCAAGTCTTCAGTGAAATTGTTTTGTTGATATAAAATAAAAATGAAATATAATGAGATTATATAAAATGAAACCTAACCTAACTCATTTAATTAAATTATTAAATCTGATATTGATACAAACTAATATCTCCTTTTCAAAAATATTTGCAAAAACTTCGTGGTTGTTTTTTTTTTTCTTTTTAATATACATTATTTTGACAGTTGGGAAAGAGAACGCACGAGTGTGGAAAAGGTAAAGAAAAAGCACGAGTGTGAAATAGCCCACTTTCCGAACGCTATACGTCCCTGCAATACGCCACTTTTTGACCAACTGTATTAAAAAATATTTTTTGTAAAGGCTTCCGGTGTCACAGGTTAATTCTGGTTAATGGGTCACCTGTGAGTCTGAACTTTCTATTAGAGAAGACTGAAGAGTGAGACTTTCTGTTACGAAAAGACAGCTTGAATAGAACCGCTTTTTTGATACTAGAATGTAAAGCGAAATACTTTATTTATATTATTATCTATAAAATCTAAAAAAAAATCATCGTTTACATATACTTAATATATTTTTGCTTGCGGTCACTTGTGCAAGCCTATGAGCACTAATTGTCTTTATAAATAAAAATGAATTGCCGAAATGTATTTGCGCGCACAACATTAGAACCACTGCATCAAATTAGAGGCGAACGACTAAGATAGAAGAAGATAAAGAAAGCAATTATATGTTTTGAAGGGAAACTAGTATATCGATAAAGCTTAAAGGCCAACAAGCCAACAGCATAAATCCATTCTAAGTTTTTTTTGTGTTTTTTATCGTCAGAACAAGGTTTGTTTGTAACATTTTTGGATAAGGGTAGAAAAACGTATGCCGAATTCAGCTTGTATCATTTATTACAATATATTAAATAGTTTGCTATGTAAGCCCGATTACATGATATCCCACGGATGCACAGAAGAATTTACACTTCAAATTACATCCTTTGAAGTCAGGGCATAGTTCGCACAAACCTTTTACATACCGGCTTCTGAAGTTTTTGGCAAGAAATTTCAAAATTACACCACTCACAGACAATATTAATAGTGTAATCAAACATAAAATAACTTCAGACTGGGTAAATTATATAAAAAGTTATTTTAGTACAAGAAAAAAACATAAAGTTATGGATGAATCGCATTCGTAGTCGCTATGGTTGTAGTGTTGCCAGTATTTAAAATTATCCTTTCGATAATAAATATAATATTGTCTCTAAATGTAGTCTGTCGTAAATACGATTCTAACGTCGACTCACATCTCAAAATAGACCTAGTAGACTCAAGTGTATTAGAAAAATGTCTGTAATATTAAACAGGTGCGTACTAATTTATTCAACTCCCACATATATATTCAATTTTTGAATTGAACTTGGCGCGAATTAATGTTATCTAATAACTTTTGTTCTTGTTTTAATAAAGGTATATGTTTTTAGAGAGCATGTCTATTTATTTCCACCTGTTATTTATGACAGGTTGGAATTTACTAAAATAGATCCAAAATGACACACTAGTGGTCCGATGACATAAAAGGGATGATCATTGTCTACTTGGAAACTGGCCAAACGTCAGGCACGATAGGTCTGTCTTTATAGCCCTTAGGGTACTAAGCCTAGGCAATTCCATGCATTGCCTACACTCACAAGTCACACGAAAGTTGTTATAACTCTAATATAATTATTAATTTCGCTTCTATTTTTCCAAACGCGCAACACAGCTTGGCGGAAAAAATATCGCGACGGTCAATACTCGCGTTGCGCAAAGTCCCCTTTAAGACGAGGCACTTAAAAAAAATATCCACCCTCGGTCCCCCCTTTTCACATAGTTTCGATGAAATAATTTAATTTGCTTAAACAAAAAAGAGGCGAAAGACAAAGGCACGGCAAATGAACACTCTGTGTTAATTGTATAGGGCATAAGTCCCGAAATAAAATAATATAAACTTAAGTAAAATATAACATATTTTTCCCAATTCGCTAAAAATGTATATGTACGTACAGTTGATAGTGGTGTTTCATAAAACAAAAATTACACGAATTAGTATTTACTTTTGAATAAAATAGCCTTGTTTTCGTGTACAAAATTATTTTCTGTCGCGCTGTCCGGTTAGATTACTAAATTATTATCCATGAAACAGTATATTTTTCATCCTTCTTCTTCATAAAAAACCTATATTTTTCATAATGGGTCTTAACCGATAATTAAAATATGATAATTAGTAGGAAAAACTCATTATTTGCTCGCAATTCATGCACTTATAACTCATTCATTCAATAAGGCTACAAAACTGGCGCTTGATATGGCAATATACACACTCAAATTTATTTTTGTACAAAAAAACAAATGAAAATCCGAATGTTTTAGTATTTTTAGTGTGATAGTCCTATTTTTGCCGTTATTTTGGATATGCGTACATAATGCTTGCCTGAAATGAAACTTCGCCTTCCCAAGTATAAAGAATAAGCAATCAGCAAAAAAAAAAAGGAAAATGGACACTCCTTTGGAATAAAATCTATCGGGCACTATACTCACTAATCGTATTTTTTATTACCCTTCTCGCCTGATTTCGAGAAGGAGACCCGTGCCCAGCAGTGGGACATATAAGGGTTGACACTAATAATAAAAAACTAATACATCGTATTTTCCTACCCTAGTTTTATTGAATATAAATAATAATAACAATAATAATAAAGGTAACCCGATGATCCATATTGCCAATGAAATATTTTGTTTACCTTATGACATTACACGGTAGGAACACACCGAAGTTTTAAAAAGTCTCACCAAAATAATTTGTCTATATGTATCTATATTTAAATACACAACCCCTATAACCTTCTTTACTGTGGCAGAATGAATTTAATTCCTTTACTATAAAGGTTATAATGAGTATAAGTTATGTTATATTGCCAGTTATCACGAAATCTCGTGGCTATCGCTACGATCGATGATATATTTATACAATCTTAGCTTACGGTCCTCGTGTAAGTCTGGATAAAAACGAAATAATCTTATATGGACTGGTCTTGGTACTTTAAAATAGTAGTTTTTGTATCAATGCTTATAAATTATATATATTCTTCCTTAAGATATAATCTGATTGGGTGAATTTTGTGAAACAGTATGTAAATGTCATATTTTTTAAATTTCGCAAAAATATTCTTCAATTATTTTAAATATGTAGCTGTTTTGCAAGCATAACTTGCTCTTCTTGGGTTTTGTTGATTCGAAGTGACATGCTTTCCTTTTGCTCGTCTTTTCTTGCAATAAAATATACATGATGTCGTCAAGCTATCACAATCTTGATATTGACATTGCCAAAAAGAAAATATTTGATACTTTTTTCATATGAAATGGGAAATTCATGAAACTCAATGACAGAAGAGGCTGAAACAAAATGGCGACTCGCCAACTGCCGCCAATTGACACTAGCAATTGAATTAACATTATTCTATCGTTGTCATATCAAAAGTGAGTAACATTTACTTATCTATGGATTACGAGTACATCGACGACATTCGTGCCAAAATATAAATGTACTTTTAATCAACTGTACTGTAGTTAAATAAATAAAAAATTGTTAATATTTCGTTATTTGTAAATTAAATAGAAATATTGTCTTGTCTATTCGCCTGTCTTTCTTTCGTTTATCAAATCAAAACCCATTACTTTCCATTGATTTACAATCGCGGGTCTTGAAGCCATACCATAATTAAAGGAGAACTTTTGAAAATCGTCATTTTGTTGTTTTTATTTGATTTTGATTACGAGTTTTTCTTGGTAACGACGTTGGTCCAGTGGTGGGGAAACTCGGCCTCTTATGCGAGGGGTTCCGGGATTGATCCCGACCCGTCTGTGTGTGCCTTGAAATGGGATTTTCTAAAATTTCTAAGTGCACACGAGGCCATCGTTCGCTCACCGGTGAATGAAAACATCGTAAGGAAACCTGCATGCCTGATGAGATTGAAAGTCTTTGAAGGTATGTGAAGTTCACCAACCCGCACTGGGCCAGCGCGGTGGACTATTTGCCCATTACCCTTCTCGCCTGATTTCGAGGAGGAGACCCGTGCCCAGCAGTGGGACATATAAGGGTTGATACTTTACTTTACGAGTTTTTCGAAACCATCACAATGAAGCTGAGAAGTTTTTTACAAACGTACCTACTAGTCGAGGATAATATTCTTTAGCATTTCTGTTCTGTTGCCATCGTCAATTATGGAGCAGGAAAGCCGCGAAGGATGGCTTAATATTCGTCGTAATCGTCTCTAAAAATGACAGCAATTAATTGAATTGATACTGTCCATTTTATTCGATCCAAATAAATGCGCATGTCATTAATATGATGATAAATTTTCCACAATTGCGATCATAACATTACTAAACACGAGCTCCTGTGACATAGACATGCATATGCGTGCGCCAAACACATTGCCGCCATTTCTCATAACTTGTTGGATAATCGCTGAAAATACATGGTTTTTAGAAACGTATATTATGATAAATGACCACAACTTTTATAAATTACTTTTATGGCCTAATAATATTACCAATTTGTAAAATATTTTATTGTAATTGTTTCAGAAATCCTGCCTCCATACCATCCACTGCCAAAGATTGGCAAAACCTATTTCTCACGTCATTGCAAAAGAAGGAGAACCAAAGAACAGTAGTGGTGTGCAATATGTGTTATCGATAGATTTTGAGTGATATGTGCTAGTGTGTCTTGTGATAATGGCTACGCCGCCGGAATCGCCTGTAGAAGAGCACGCGTACGAATTAGAGCCGAATAGAACTCCCAAACCAATCCCCGTTGCGTTGGAGGAACTGTGCAGGCAGACGAAGTTCTCGAAACAGGAGATAAGAGTCATGTATCGAGGATTCAAAACGGTATGTAGCTTTTGTTATTATTTTCCTAGTTTGCGTAATACATATTCCAATAGCGTGAGCTTTTCTCCCTCTTGTATTGTATAAACAAAGTCGCGAGCTTATATTCATACTAAGCCGTCTACAACAAGGGCAATCGAAATAGTAGAATTAGTATATAAATAAAACTACTGTTGTTATAAAATTACCTTCTAAAAAAGAAATATTTTTCAATTCTAAGAAGTAATATTATATTTGGATACCTAAAATACAATAGTCGTATAAAATCCGTTCATTTACACCAATCATTGAGAGATGGTCATAATACATTTAATGCGGAGCATCATATAGCTACATTTAAAGCCAGACCGTACCCTATAAAGTTCGCGGGGATGGGATATTTATTTTTAGGCCACACATAAATGTGTATCCCTGTCATCAATCCCAAGGATCCCGGGGGAGCGTATTCGACGATAAACACGGCTCGCGGGTTCGAGATAACGAATTGCTTATCGATATACTATGTAATATGTATCATCACTCCCTAATAGTTTTGTTTTTAATTATTTTCTAGATAAAGGCGTTATCGATATACAGCCACTATCAATTTAGTATGAGCTATTTATCATGATGTATGCGTAATATATTTAACTTACTATAATAATTACAAAACTATCAATAATAGCTAGCTGTTGCCCGCAGCTTCGCCTGCGTTAACTAAGATTTACAACGGCATCTCAGCGGGATGATATAGTTTATATTATCCCGCGTTCTCGATACGATTCTCGATACGGGGATGAATTATATCCTATGTGTTAATCTTATGTATAAGCTATTATGAAATTTCATTAAAATCCATTCAGTCGTTTTTGTGTGAAAGAGTAAAAAACATCCTCACAAACTTTCGCATCATCACTACATATTATAAAACAAAGTCGCTTTTTCTGTCCCTATATCCCTTTGTACGCTTAAATCTTAAAAACTACGCAACAGATTTTAATGCGGTTTTTTTTAATAGATAGGACCATTCAAGAGGAAGGTTTATGTACATAATTTATTAAGTTTTTATATACATTGGCTAAGATATAACAATAATTGTTGGAAGAGTCGGAAAGAAATAGGCCGTCTGGGAGTTTTCAACGAAAACGCTGCCTAAACCCTTTAAGATATAACAAAATACTGTATGGTGAAATTGTGTATCTTAAATAGGTCTACAAAAAAGTCCGCGATGGCATATGTCTATCTCTTAAGGATATCATACTATATCCATTTAATACTTTAAAAAAATGGGCAGTTAAAACGTGATAATTTGAAAGTTATTTACACAAAACGGTATGAATCCTTATCATTTTTAATCAGTTAATTAGCTTAAGCACTTCATGATGATTATTTTTCCCCTTTACATCATGCAAATTAAATGAATACTTTAGGAGATATGGCAAAATCAAAAATAATACGCAAGAAAATAAATCGTGTTGCCGTGATTCGAACGGCAGATCTAAGTTCACGCGGGCGAAGCTGCGGGTAACAGCTAGTTTATAATATTAGTAGGATAATAATAAATAAAAAATATCTATAAAAATAAACAAAACGTTCTCGGAAACATTTTGAGGGTTGTTTTTTTGGGGGTTTGAGGGAGTTACTTAATACTTTTATTGATGAGATTTTTTTTAGATCGTGCGTTGCCTGTCCCATCGTAGAAAGTGTTTCCACAATGAGGGAAACTTCCCATTATGAGAGGATTTTGTAACTGTTTTTTTTTTGTAAAAAAAAACCATTCCGACACGCTCTAAAAGTCTTTCTGTCTAAATTCTATTATTCTTCTGAAAAAATATTTATACCAGCCCTAAAAAAAATAGCATAAGAACGGAAATAATAATTTCATGTAAGCAATAAATCGCGCAAAATGACCCGTTTAGTGAAACGGAGTTTATCTTTTAAACGTACTTTCTTAAGTTATCGTACCAATGGCGCCAACATATAGATAAACTACCGCTAAAAGGGGTCTCAGAATCCGGCCATAAGCCAAATCTTGGCTAACAACCCTCATCTAATGATCCCAGGAATCAGAAAAAAAAATCGGTTGTCTGTAAAGTCAGTTTATTAACGATAGTTGAACGTGACAACGTCCTAAGAAAATACTGATGCATTATGCCTCTTTGTCGCTCGTTCCGCGCTCTCGCTTGCACTTAAAGTCTTAAATGTAACGCCTCAGAGCGAGGTAACGCCGCATGAGTCATGTTTTTTCGTGCGTGCAGCCGGCTCCATCGAATGACGTTGTCACGTCAAAAAACAAAATGAATGTAACTGTAGGTCTATTCTTTAAAAACCATTTCGATATCGAGCTTTACCTGAGTGATAGAGCATACTTTACGCTCATTTCGAAAGCGAACTTTATTGATATAGATAGATAGTATAGTTTTAAAGATTAAAAATTCGTCGTATCACCGCGGATTCCGCTTTCGAGATTCGAAAACGACCTTACAGAATAGCCCTACTGATATTATTGCTTGGCCTCACTCACGGCATCCGTCAGTTTTGAGGCTACATCAAAGCTGATTGTTCTGATTCTTTCGTTTCGTGTTTATATCTGCATTTCCGCTTCCATGAAATTTGTTTTTAACACGTTTTAAGAATTACGAATTGTCTATTTAAAATATGTAGGCAAAGCGAAAGATTTTGCCTTCTTCTTTTTATGTAAAACTTATTTAGGCATGACTAGAGGCTAACTCAGATATTTTTTCCAATTATGAATTTTCAAATTTGAACCAAAGTATTCTATATTCAAAAATGGTAACTCTCATTGGCCGTGAGTATATCATATTACTCCAAGCGTTTTGAGTTTTACGCCAACTAGTGGTATATAGGATTATTTATTATAATGAAACAACTTTTCGGGTTTTATTGCGGTTTATTATGATTTTTACATGCTCGCGTACATGTACAAATCATAATAAACCGCGATAAAATCTGTAAAAGTTGTTTCATTATAATGTATGTATATTCTCGTAAACTTTAGAAAAGAATTGAACTATTTCTTTCTATTTCTTATAAAGTTCTTTTTGACACGCGCGTTAAAGCCTACAGTTTACACGCATACCCTTTTCTTTTTTATTTTAATCTTTTCACAAACTTCACACTTAGATCAATAATATGTCTAGATAGAGTGTCGTGCGGAAAACGCGTCCAAAAAAATAGCGGCTAACTGTTGGCCTCTAAATGCTTCCTCCGTGTTTAGTATCCGTCCCGCTGTCATCGAATACGCATGAATTGCTACGCATTATTGTTTTTATTTATAATGAAGGTTTGTGTTAAAGTGTAACGAGATTAAAAAGGATGATTATGGGAGAACTGTAATAGCTGGTGTCACTATTCACGAACACACGTTTGAAAATGTTGGCCTGTTCTTTTTGTTTTGATTATAGGGCGACACTCCATCTAGACATATTAATGATCTAAGACTTCACATAAAGGAACCATTTTGATTTCACCTCATGCCTACTATACTTATATAAAGTTGAACAGTTTGTTTGAACGCGCTCAGGAACTATTGATCGGATTTAAAAAACTTATGTGGTGTTAGATAGCTCATGGATCCAGAAAGGTTATCTACACTAATATTATAAAGAGGAAAGATTTGTACCTATTTTTGTATGTTTGTATGTTTGTAATGAATAGGCTCAAAAAGTGCTGAGCCGATTTAAAAAATTCTTTCACCATTCGAAAGGTACATTATCCACGAGTAACATAGGCTAAATTTTATTCTGATAAAAATAGGGTTCCGTAAGATATTTTGGTTTTTCGGACATAAGGTGTAAAAAATGTTATTTCGCGTACTAAGATCCCGTTGTAAATCTTAGTTAACGCAGGCGAAGCTGCGGGCAACAGCTAGTAGGTTATATAATCCGGCTTAGATCCTGTTGTAAAACTTAGTTAACACAGGTGACGCTGCGGGCAGAGCCGTAAATAGGGCGGTGCCACCGGTGCCCAGGCACAGGGCAGGACTATTATTTTTTTCGGTTTCCTAAGGGCGCAGTTATAGAAGCTCGCACAGGGCGCAAAAAGGCTATTTACGGCTCTGGCTGCGGGCAACATCTATAATAGATAACAAGTATAGTCATATTATCTTGATGTTGTATATGTTCGCTTGCATGTTACTTTGGCAAACCAACCATATAATGGTCTATACTTAGATCATTAATATGTCTAGATGGAGTGTCGCCCTACAATCAAAACAAAAAAAAAAAACTGGCCAACATTTTCAAAGATGTGTTCGTGAATAGTGATACCAGCTACTACAGTTCTCCCATAATCATCCTTTTTAATCTCGTTACACTTCAACACAAACCTTCATTATAAATAAAAACAATAATGCGTAGCAATTCATGCGTATTCTATGACAGCGGGACTGATACTAAGCACGGAGAAAGCATTTAGAGGCCAACAGTTGGATGCTATTTTTTTGGACGTGTTTTCCGCGCGACACTATCTAGTCATATTATTGATAAGAAAAGTGCTAGTAATTACTCTTTTCGTTCTTTCTGAAACACATCAATTAGCTGCTTTAAGAAGTAAGATATGATCACTTGGTCCAGCAATTTTCCCCACGCACACGGGCTGCTTGCAAAAGCTTTCAATAGAATTGCGGATTTTTATAATGCATAGTTAATCTTTAAATGAGGGTACTTGGAGTTTCATCGAGCACGGCACTTCGCGTGCCACGGTGTTTAGTTATTAAGCGGCTGAGCTTTCTTGCTGGATGTAATTGATTTTAAAATTTAAAACTTAATTCCACCTTCGCTTCTTTTGAATTTAGAATGTAATCTTGATTAACCGAAGTGCGGGTTGGGCGCGAAGGCCGGACCGGAGTGACCCCGAAAATTGGTGCTACATCTCACCTCACACAAGATGGCTGACCGATGTTAGAAGATTGATAAATAAGCATTTCTTTACCTATTTATGAGTGTGAGGTCTTCAATGTATTTATATTTTATACTATTTATACGTATGTGGAACATTTAACCGCTCTGGGGAATATAATAATTCGATATTGTTATATAGATAATCTGCTAAGTTCTAATAAGCTATCATATTATAAAACTGTAAAAAACGCCAAGACTGATGCTTTCGCTAAAAAAAGAATAACAGAAAATTAAGGTTTTTTTTGACATTCAATAAATTGCTTTATAGTCAAAAGTCAAAGTCATAAGTTTTTTCCAAAATAGTACCATCAAAGTATCTTTTTGAACGTCAATTGAGTCTTCCATCGGTTTCAAAGCAAGCCCACTGTTCACATCGTATTTCAAATCAAATCAAATCAAAAATATCTTTATTACGTAGGTACAACTTGTACATTTGAAATAAGTCAAAACATAAGTAGTCAATAAGTAGTAATAGTAATAAAAAAAAAAAAAAAAAAAAAAAACTCGTTTGAGATGCAGGATCCCCTAAGAAAAACGAGAAAAAAAACTTAGGGGTTGCTCTTTTGTCAATAAAATGAGTACATAATATTTTATAAATACATGTAACATCATAATACCTTAAGAGTGAGTGTCTTATTCCCAAGGTGCGGTATCTTCAATAAAATCTTTTATTCTAATTTGACTGGTTTGTGCACGATTTCATGTCAAGAAAAAAAATATATACAGTTCAGCTGGACCCGCCTAATATGAGACTAAGGGTCTCAAATTTCGTTAACCTACTTTATTATCAGATGTTTAAATTCACACGAAATGTAAGTAATAAAATATCGGGTAATGACGTCATGGAACGAAAACTGACCAATCACGTAGTAATAGCGTGCGACATGATATCGTTTCCGACAACGCTATGATTGGATGATTTGTGGTCCCCAGGAACACAGCCCAAATTGGGTTTTTTCGTGTATTATCTTTATTTAATACTAGCTGTTGCCCGCAGCTTCGCCTGCGTTAACTAAGATTTACAACGGGAGCTTAGTACAAAAAATAAGTAACTTTTCTGGATGTTTTTTTTACACCTTGTGTCCGAAAAACCCAAATATCTTACGGAACCCTATTTTTTTCCAGATTAAATTTAGCCTATGTTAATCGTGGATAATGTAGCTTTCGAATGGTGAAAGAATTATTGAAATCGGTCCAGTACCTTTTGAGCCTATTCATTACAACCAAACAAACAAATAAAGTTTTCCTCTTTATAATATTAGGGTAGAAAATTGAATAGTGTTTACTCGTAAAGGCATTACAATTTATCAATGTAAAAGGAAAGACGATAGATTCATTAAGTGACCTACGCTTACAAACGATGAGAATATAGTGGACTAGCAGCGATCCGCGGTTTCACACGTGTACTTATTCTCGTTGGACTACAGGGATAAATTATGTGTTGCTCTGATTTATTGAATTTATTTTATTGAAAGCCATTCAGTAGGTTTTGCTTGAAAGAGTACAAACATCCATACAAACTTTCGCGTTAAATAATATTAGTAGTATTAGTAGAACGGAGAAATATAATAGGCAAAATCACACCAAGAAAAAGTAAATCAACAAAGAAAATAAACCAAATAAATAATAGTTTTAAGGAACTAAAAAATACACTTAAATAGAAAATCATCGCTAATCCTGATTTCCTAGTAAGGATAACAGATCAAACTGCTTAAAATATGGAATTGGTCAGTCTTTGAAGTATGCCAAATTTTCAGTTAATCGAACGTTTTGAAGGGGGTCAAAATTATGTTCAAAAATTCCGTTATAAGGTTACATACATTATGTCTGAAGCTAATAAAAACGTATTAATAAAAAGTTATGCTCTAAATACACAAAACACTAAAAACTTGCAGTGTTCGTCACTAAAAATTTCTACTAAAAGGTATTAATTTCTACTAAACAACCTAATGGTGTTACAGAAAGGTCAATCTACACATCTAATTATACTGATAAAGAGAGACATAATCCGATGAAAGGCGTCCTACAGAAAACATTTGTGCTTAACGCTCTTATAACGAGACTGATTTTCTCGCTGTGCTGAATTTTAAACAGCGGTAAACGTTGATTCCAATCTGCCCACTTAACATGCGCGCCTTTTTAACGGACGTTGTGAACGCTCTTGTTTTAACAAGGCCTCTATGCAACAAGTCTATATTGTCTATGGTAATAAGTTTATGGCGTTCTATAGTCTATGCCAGCCATCGATTATCTTTTTCCGCAAAAAATATATAATATGTGCTTAAGACCGCAAGACAGAAGTGAAAACTATTAAAAACTATTGAAAAACCTATTTAATAATTAATAGTAATTATTAATTAATATTAACACTTAAATTATATTAAGTATTAACATAATATAAATTTAAAATTATATCTAGTAAACACAGTGACATGGAGTGTAGAGCAGCTGACTGTATCTTTCACGTTCGGGTACACTCGGCGGATTCGAGTTCACCCGATCGAGCCTTTCATCTCAGAGCTTCAAATTAGCCTCCTTCACAGCCTACAAAAAATGTGCGGTGCGCCGAAAGAAGTTTTTACTTCAAAAAGGTTTGCCAAACCGCAAGTGGGAACTTGGGAATTTGCATCTCGAAATATCCTACCGAAACAAAGCTACAGTAACAGTTGTTTACTTGTCACATATTAGCATCCCGTGGGAGATAGATTCGTATGAATAAAGAAGTCTTCACAGTCAAGTTTTTGTTAGTATTAATTTTTTTATTATTTATTATTAATTAATTAGTATTAATCGAATCCGGTTCCGGTCTCACAAACATAAACATCACTTTGTGTCACTCTTAAATAATAGTGTTTTAATAATAGTGAAAAGTCGTGTAATAACTTATTACTACTTATTATTCACGAAAAGAAAGTGTTAAAAAGTGCTGGAGATAATAGTCACCGATTATTTTACAAGATTTAACACACATTATACGAACAAAATCTACTAGCTAAACGTAAGGTCAGTTCCAAGTGTCACTCATTCAAATATTAACGTCACCGACAAGTGACAACTGACAAGACAGTGGCAAAGTTGCCAACGGAAAAATAACTTCTACTTCTTTTACTAGGAAAAAAAAAGAAAACAAGTTACGTTACACTCAATTGAAAAACTATTTTAGTAAAAATGGAAGAACAATTTCAACTGTTATTTGACAAAATGAAAATAGAGCTTGCAAACCAAACAACGTCTTTAACGAAATCTATAACTAATACAATTATGGAAAAAATTGATGAAAAACTACAGCCTATTATAAAAGAAAATAAAAACTTAAAAATTAAAATAGGAAGCCTAGAAAAGGAGATAGAATCTTTAAAAAGAGAAAAGAAAAACAATAATATTGTCATATTTGGTTTGGAGGAAGGCGAAGAATCTACTACGCAAATACTAGAAAAAATAAGGAGGGCTTTTAAGGAGGATTTAGATATAAATATAGAAATATGTGAAATAAACAAACTATACCGCCTTGGAAAAACAATCAGAGGGGATAAGCCCAGGCCGATTCTCCTGTCATTCGTAAATGCATGGAAAAAAACTGAAATCATGAAAAATAAAAAGAAATTAAAGAACTTGTATGTAAAAGATGATTTTTCTAAAGAAGTTATGAGCAAAAGAAGAGAACTGCTCCCAAAATTAGAAGAAGAAAGGAAAAAGGGAAATATTGCTTATATCAAGTACGATAAGTTAATTATTAAAGAAAAAACAAATAAGGATGAACGAAAGAGAAAACAGTGCTCGCCACTGCGTACTAGTACACAACCAAGAAAACAAATTGCATGGACGGCGAAAGACAACAGGACCAATGCCTTCGATATATTGAGAGCTAGATCAAATTCTTTTTCTTACAATCCAACCAATAATGAACAATAACAACTAATAGACGGAAGCCGGAATAAGAAACGAAACACTAAAAAACATAGCAGAAAACCTAGAAAACAAAACCCTCCCCCAAGCCGACTGGTCCTCGTGGGGGAAAATGACCTCGACCCTCTAAAAGAAAAAAAAGAAGAATCAATTAAATCGAGCAGAACGCTCTCGGACATATATATAGCGACCTTAAACGTGCGATCCCTACGAACACCTGAAAAACTGATAGAGCTAGAGATGGCCATAGACAATATAAAATGGGACATAATCGGAATCAGCGAAATGAGGAGATTTGGAGAAGGTATTGAAGATCATAATGGCAAGTATATTCTACACTATATTGGCGAGACACGTGGCCTATATGGTGTTGGATTTCTAATTAGAAATAATCTAGCAAATAAAATAGAAGAACTTAAAGGAATAAACGAAAGAATAGCACTCCTCAATATCAAATTACCCTCACATAAAGGTAGAGAAGAAATGTGGACCATAATTCAAGCATATTCACCAACGGAATCAGATAAGAAAGAAGACATTACAAAAATTGATAAATTCTATAGAGATCTACAAATAGCAGTACAAGATGCATACAAAAACATTATTGTTATGGGAGACTTTAATGGTCAAATAGGAGACTGCTGCGAAGGAGAAGAATATACAATTGGGAAATATGGATATGGCCAAAGAAGTAAAAACGGAAAAAGATTAGTCACCTTTGCTTTAGAAAATAAACTGAGCATATTAAATAGTTTCTATAAGAAAAAGAGTAACAAAAAATGGACATGGATATCGCCTAATGGAAAGCACAAGAATGAAATCGATTTTATTCTTACTAACAACCGAAAGGCATTTAATGACGTGAGCATCATAAACCAGCTTAATTTCAATACAGATCATAGAATGATAAGAACATCTCTATCAGGAAAGCAAGCAAAAAGAAAAATATATGTCCAAAACAATAAGTATAAAACTGGCCCTGTAATCCCTAGAAATAATGATAAGCTACTCTATAGTATTAACACCGCACTGAACAAAAATGGACAAATCAGTAATAGACCAATTCATGAACGTTATAACAACTTATTAAATATAATCAGAACGGAACTCAGAAAATCAAGCAAACAAAGTGAAAATATACTATCCCTAGAAACTAAACAACTGATTAAAGAGAGGAAAGAGCTTATACACAAGGAAAAAAATAAAAAAATACGACAAAAAATATCGGAATTAAGCAAAAAGATAAAATACCACATAAGAAAGGATAGGAAAACTAAAAGACAAGAAACTATCCAAACATTCATTGCAAAGACTGGAGGAATCAAAAAAGCTTTAAAGGAATTAAACAGAACTAAAATATGGATGCCAAATGTTAAAACTAAACATGGAATTTTTACAACTAGAAGACAAACGATACTCGAAACCGCCACAGATTATTACAGAACACTATACCAAAGACAAATGATAGCATCAACAGAAAACCAAAAACAAACAACGATTGAATCACAACCCATACCAATGATACTACAGGATGAAATTGAAAGAGCAATCAAAACACAGAAATTAGACAAAGCACCAGGTCCAGATCAAATATCTAACGAAATGTTGAAATTTACATTACCGGCGATTGCACCGAAATTGACAGAAATATTCAATGAAATTTTATTAACAGAAAACATCCCTAACGATTGGACAAAGTCAATTATAATATTGATACACAAAAAAGGAGATAAAGGTGATATGAACAATTACAGACCAATAAGCCTAATGTCAAACATATACAAAGTATTCTCAAAAATAATTTTATCAAGAATTGCTGTCACGCTCGACGAAAACCAACCCAAAGAACAGGCCGGCTTCCGAAGTAAGTTCTCTACGATAGACCACATTCATGTAGTACGACAAATACTCCAAAAGTACAAGGAATACAACAAAAATTACTACTTAGGTTTTGTGGATTTTAGTAAAGCATTTGATTCCCTAGATCACGATAGTATATGGAGAGCACTAGAAAGCCAGGGAGTAGAGACCAAGTACATAAGCATACTCAAAAACATCTACTCAAAGAGTAAGGCCCAAGTCATGCTGGAAAGAACAGGAGAGGAATTTCGTATTGAAAGAGGTGTCAGACAGGGCGATCCCATTTCACCGAAATTATTCACTGCGGTCTTAGAAATGATATTCAGAAACCTAAAATGGGATAAGTACGGACTCAACATCAACGGGGAAAAACTTCACCATATACGTTTCGCAGATGATATTGCCTTATTTTCAGAGGACCCAGATAACTTGGAAGAAATGCTACAACAATTATCAGTTGAAAGCGCCAAGGCAGGTCTAACAATGAACACGACTAAAACTAAAGTAATGACAAACTCAACTAAAAGATGTATTAAAATAAACGGTGAACCAATAGAATATGTGGATGAGTATATATATTTGGGACAACTAATATCTACAAAAGACACAATGCAAAAGGAGATAGATAGAAGGATAGCAAACAGCTGGAAACGGTTTTGGTCATTGAGCGAGGTCATGAAGAATAAAGATATGCCTATCAAAGAAAAGAGAAAAGTATTTAACTCATGTATTCTTCCGTGTCTGTCATATGGTTGCCAAACATGGTCTCTAACTGAGCAACAACATAAAAAAATCGAAGTATTCCAAAACGGGATTGAAAGAAGCGTAATGGGAGCTAAAATAAGAGACAAGGTGAGATTACAATATATAAAGGATAAAACAAAATTTAAACATATAATTACCGTCTGTAAACGCCTGAAATGGAGGTGGACAGGACATATGATGAGAGAAGCAAAAGAGAAATGGACAAAACTAGTAACGGAATGGTACCCGAGAGATAACAAAAGAAGCAAGGGCAGACAACTGAAGCGTTGGGAGGATGATATAAAAAACATAGCTGGCCCGGCATGGCTACGCATAGCAAGGGACAGAACAAAATGGAAAGCTTTAGAGGAGGCCTTTGTCGAAGGACAAGCTGTAAAAGAAAAACCGGTTTCCGATGTACTTCATTAGTAAAAAAAAAAAAAAAAAAAAAAAAAAAAAAAAAAAATGTTATATCTAAAGAAATAAAGGCTTATTTTATTTTATTTTATATTAATCGAATAAGTCAGGCGTTGAGTCATGGACCTTAACCTAAAATATGAGCAACCGTCTGGAAACCTTTACCACCCACATCGGGTGCAGAGATGGATTTTGGCAATATCATGAACGCTTAGAATATCCAACTTACCTAAAATATCCAATGCAAGAGTTGCATATGGTGACCAAAGATGTTGAGGTCTTGATAACCGTAAAGAAACGAAAACTAAAACTTTGGACACATAATGCGCAATGACAAATAGGACATACTCCAACACATACTGCGCAATGACAAATAGGACTTACTCCAACTTATCATCCAAGGGAAAATCTAAAGAAAAGACCGTTAGGAAAAGTCAAAGAAGCCGTACTACTTGGCTTAAGAATCTTCGGCATGATTCAACGTTAGTATAAGATCATTGTTGAAAGCAGCGGTTTCTAAAGTAAAAATAGCCCTAAGAAGAAGTCACAACAAGAACATTTAAATACTTTGCACATCACAATTCAACAATTTTACAATAACAAGAATGACATAGAATTTAAAGAAATAGTACAAAGAGGCGGTCTTACTGCTATATTTTCCAGACAACCGTAGTTCTAAAAACACTATTTTCACATCCTAGGACGGTTAAGATTTTGTTTTTGTTTTAGTCTTTTCAACGTGATTGTAAGCTTCCGAAATGTGTTTTTATAATAGTCGGATCATAGAAACGGGCAACGAAATAACTACCACCTGGGTGGTACCAACATAAGGGTGAGAGTCGCCCATAAATTTCTATAACATTGTACCGGGAAATGTAAACATGTTAATAAACTACGACAATATCCATAAGAATGGTAGTGTTTTCGTAGACAATATTTATTCGTTCACAACAACCACATAAATAAGAAACTGGAGCGCGGCTCCCTCGCGCGAATGCGTGGCAGATTAAAAGACAGATAGAAAGATTAAAAGAAGATAGATAATAAACGATAAGACGACTGAGTTTTATTCCCTTATGGGAATGTATATCAAATACCGGCCAAGTTCGAGAGGCACTCAAGATACAAAGTAAATAATTTTGATGTGAAACCTCTATGGCGTGCCATGACAATAAAATCGACTCTCATGCGATTGCGGCAAACATATTATGTTTTATTCCATCTTGATTCATGGTTTTTTTTTAATAATTTAATATACTTATTGATATTAGTTTTACATCTGTGCAAGTGTGTCTGTAATTTATTTTTATTTCCATGTTTTTTTAAGATTGACGGTCGCACCTAAGGCTCCACTTTCACGAGCGCTTCAACAGCCTCGCCTTAAAATTCGTCGTTGGCTCGAGTTGCGACATCCGTGTGCTAAATTCGACTTAAAGTCAAGCACTTAACGTTGATTGTCCAACAGTGTTCGAATGCGTGTGTTAGTGTATTAAAAAAGCGTTGCGCTTTGAAAACGCTTTCGCCTGAACAGATGCATAGCTGGTATCCATTTGTCTCTATCAAAGGCTTTTTAACGCTCGGTTTAAAAACGCTCGTAAGAAGTAAGAACGCGGCTTTAATCACAAATTAACAAAACGTCAAAAAAAAACTTAAAAATAAATAATAATAATAATAAATAAATAATAATAGATCCCGAATACTGATCATGATGACGTTTTACAGGTTAGACAGGGCGGGGCTGTCTTAATATCGATTTGACTAATCTCAATAAGTGCACCACTTGGCGTGGTATCGGAAAACTTTTGCTTGGAATCGGCATTAACCGCATTTCAGGTCGTTAAGGTGGAGGTTTCGACCTAGAGCAGTTGGCGGGGAACCTGCTCCCCCATGCCAAGAGCCCAAGGCCGGAACGTTTATGGGGCCATTCTTCAAATTAAGCTTCATAACTATGCATAGCTATTGATTACTTTAAACCTTCGTGAGGTCGATTGAAAAAATGATTGATACGCGTATAGCAAAGCGACCTTTAAGCGTCCGGCGACGACGAATTCCAAAATTCAGGGAAATTCGTCAGGGAATTCCTCCAAGAAGGTCATGTGTTAATAAGCCTTTCTTCGCCTACTAGCTGGCCCAATGCGAAAAAAGGAACTTCAAAAATCCGACAAGACTTAAACATATTAGACGCAACAGTTCACTCGCAGTGTTTCTGTCACCGGTAAACAAGGGAAATTAGGTGCGCTTTGAAATTTCCTCACTCTTCAGAGACAAAGATAACCTCTAACCCCAAACTCTTACTGCGAAGAAAACTAGACCGGAGTCGCAAAACTATAGTTTATTCATAGTCTTGCTTAAATGACTGAAATACGTGGGGCAGAACTCAAAATGGAAATGGAAAACTTGTACCGAATCAATTGTTTTTGTGTATTATATACCCCTTACTAGTTGGAATAGCTAGCTATTGTTGAACTAGTTAGTAGTAAAACTATTAAATATTTAAAATTTAAACATAGTCTTTCAGCCAGATATAAATGTTACAAACAATCCATCAAATAATAAGCGGTATATTAGATGTGAAAGAGACGAATGGTGATTTATATTAAACGCGAACAAGATAGGACATGTTTAAAGGTCAGTAGGTAAGTCGACGACCGCGCGTTCCGAAAATAGGCGGCAAGTTGTCATTTTGACAGGTGTCGGCCATGTTGGAAATTTTAGAATTAGGGCTGTTACGCAAACAGTTATTTACACCAAGGTTCGAAGTTGAATGGCCTGTGATATTTAATGTGTTGTAAGTATCTCGCATAATAGCTGGGTAAATAATGTCGTTTATTGGGACGTGTGCCGTAAAACGATCGGTGATTTTGCTTCACCTTTATACTTTATAGTAATGATTATCATCTGCGCCAAATCACAGAGCTAAGCAGATACAGGCAGGCAAAGGCTAGGTTATCACCTCACCTTGTTTTTTAAATTCTCAGTTCTTCCATTCATTTCTACTAATATTCCTTATATTTCTACTACTTCACCATTTATTTCTACTAATATTCCTTATATGATATCCTTACAGAGCCTAACACCCTTATTCACAAACAATACTTTGAGGTGTCACAGTACTCTCGAACGCATAGGGTCATTCAAAACAATTCATAGACATTCTCATCATTTTGAATTAATAAATGAATTATTATTTATTATACTCACAGAAAATGGCGTAGCAAGGCCCCGTATCGACACTTAGGGCCACCTTTTCAAGAGGAATTCTAGATAGTTTTAAGACTTTTGCTTGCACACTTCGCTGAAACTCGGAGCATCGTATTGATACGGTTGATACGGCAGTAGCTGCTACACCCCTATTACCTCTTACACGGTCGATACATAAATTAAATTTTCAGTGATATACTAGCTGTCGCCGGTAGTTTTGCTGGTTTTAGCTTTAATAGAATAATAAACGCTTATGAAGACTTGGGATCAGCACAAATCGCATAGAAACGTCTAGCCATAGACTTTGACTTGACTGAAGAAGTAGCTGCGTCGATTTTTCTTTGACGAAGACCAGTCAGCGTGAAGTCCAATTTCCCATATCCACTGGTAAATCTGTCAGCCAAACTACAGAAGTCTTCAAATAACAACATATATGTACTATTTCGAATTACGTTTAATTTCTTCGTTTTACAATATTTATCACATCACATTTTACAAAATTTAATCGGAGCGTGTGTTCGAATTAAGAGCGAGAATATTCGAATATTTTCAAATAATGAATTTATATTTTCTTCTATTTTTATTATTACTGGCTAATGTCTATGACTGAATTATTGTTAAACCGCGGCATTGAAATATACTCGTACTACATAATAAAGGTATTTGCTGTTATTAGGGTAGATTTAATCTACACGAAAAGTACAACATATATTATTAATAGGATAAGGAATAATACTGTATAGTATAAAATAGCTAATATTAGCATGATAATTTGTAACGCATATTTTTTGTAAAAGATAAATATTTATTATCCTTGATATTGTGTAGGTTGAATCTAAGCGAACAGACAACGCGACTTCATTTTATTCTATGTAAATTTTTAACTATCATAGATATATATTAACAAAATATGAGTTTAAAAAAAATTCATCAAAAGCTTCCTAAATTGCCCTAACCTTCCATCCTAGGATAGCTATAGAATATATTGTACATAAGAATTACGCAACAAAGAAGTTACAGCAATCGTGAACGGTTCAATAAGTTTCATTTTAAGAGTTAAAAATACCAAGTTTAATACTGAGTAATGGTTCTGTAGCTGGTAATTCAGCCGGACAGGTGAGGTCTAAAGTTAAAATTACTTTGAAAGTGGAACGAGGTTTGGCTTAGGTTTTACACATTAGGAATCTCAATTCCGCTTCAGGTCTTTATTGCGATGGTTTAAGACATTTTTATTATTGTGAATATCTCTTTTAACTATAAAGAGGGATATGAACGTAGGAGTAAGTTCGCGAGCTTATGGCTCGACGACCTCTTTTTCTTTACCTCTCAGTCAGTGGCGTAACTATACCATCTGGGGCCCGCGGCAAATTTTTGGGATGGGGCCCTTCGGCGTCCTAGTAAAAATAGTCAGTGGTTTATTAAAATTAAATTCTAACGTGGCTATTTTTAAGACACGTTAAAGTTTTGTAAAAAAGTTATAAGGTTATTTTTGAGCCCGTGGCCTCTAGGGCCGGGGCCCCCTTGGGTCGGGGGCCCGTGGCATTTTGCCACCCCTGCAACCCTGTAGTTGCGCCACTGCTCTCAGTGTTATCCGACAAAAAACAGTGTCGCGCCAAGTAAAAGCTCAACCTTTTGGTTTCACTATATAATGAAATCTCAAAAAAAAAAACAATTATACATAAAATAAAAAAATATATATAATATTATTATCTATCGTCAACTTATAAAAGCGCACACAAAATTTTTACTTTTGTTTTTTGGGCGCAACTTTTTTAATGAATCGAAGCTGTATTATCAGAATTGATTAAAATCCATTTATATCTCTATCATACTTCGAAAAATATCCTTTGAACCGTTATATTTTGACAAAATGTAACCTGGATTGAAAAACTAGTATTTTTTTATTTATTCTACCGTGAAAACGCACACGAGCTTTAGCTGTGCGAACTCTAAAATGAAACGAGTATAAAATCTACAACAAAACAATAAATGTTGAAACTTGAAAGTAACGCGCTATCAAACGGAATAAAACATGTAGTAAAATAACTAAAAATGTGTAGGTATTTGCAGGACTGCAACTCGCGCTTGGCCGTTTATGTTGTCCATAATATTTATTACACACACACACAAACACGCACGCACGCGTACACACACACACACACACACACACACACGCACGCACGCACACGCACGCACGCACGCACGCACGCACTTTGGCGCTGGTGCGCCATGGCAGTAAAATTGATTCAAAAATGACGTGTTCCGTGACGTGACCGGCCCAGCTACATCTACCAAGATCGTTAGCTTGCGAGGAATCTTGTTGGTCGTTCCATGATCATTTGACTTGTGTCGTAGTGAATCATTCAGTCGGCAGTTTGACGATCGTTCATTTTCTCATTTGTTCGACAGTAATAAGCACCTGTTATTGTCTGCATAGGATGTACATGGGTGACGTAGACTATTTACCATCTAAAGACGTAAAGCAACACGGGGAGGACCTTGGGGCCTAGCCAAAATGCCATTAAGAAAGCGTTAGCGAAGTTCGAAAATGATAAAATGTATAGGATGGACCACGTGATTACGCGCGGCCTTATGTCAATCCCATATATTTTATCATGTTGGAACTTCGCTAACGCTTTCTTAATGGCATTATGGCTAGGCCCCTTTGTCGCTTTATGTCTAAAATTGTTAGATCCGTTTCCGAGATCACCTAAATTTCCTTTATCGAAGTTTTTATCAGCTGTAATGAAGAATGATCTGAAGAAAAATGTATGGCATCTGGTCTTTTTTGTTCATTTATATTTGTTACATGTAAAATAACAATAATCTTTGAAAATATTACTCCTCATATTACTCCAGGAATATTTGAAAAATATTATAAATCTTGGAAATTTCATATTTTTTTTTATCCAAATATTTTTATTTGTTACCATTTATAATAAACGGCTATAAGGTATAACAATAATATTTTGTAACATTATATAAAAAAAGGTTGCCGTATATGAGTTTATGATCTTACAGCAGTAAGAGCTCGATAAATCCTAAAATTTTGAAAATTGTTTATTTACGCAATTATGAACCATAATTTTTGTACGGCATGATTATTAAACATTATTGACTGTGTTAAATAATATTTTGAACAAGATGCCGTACATTTTACGATGACTTTTCGATGAAAGGGTTTCGACCCCTGGCTTTCGGCCCCGGCCCATGAAATATGTACGGCGTTCATGGATAAAGTATCTGTATATGTATGCCAAAGGAACTACACAAATGCCGTACAGAAATGTATGACCCGAATGTAGTCTATACAAATATCGACAATTTAAAAGTTTGCACTGACTTCCGGAACCACCATTTTAGTACGGCACTAGGTTTTTCGACATTTATTTTTAATCATCTATAGACTTAGAAAGAAGCCGTACATGATCAATTGGTCGTAATTCGTCACTTATTTTTGGGAAATTCCATTTACTCCGCACTCTCCTGTACCGCTCAAAAATGACGGCATAGTGTTCAGAGCTATTTTCTGATATAGTACTAGCCTTCTAAGCGTTATTCACGTTGGGTCATTTCACAGGTTTTTTTCTTCATGGGCTTGTAGTCTATTACTCATTTACGGCGGTCTTAATATTTTGACAGATTTTGTAAGATAATGTGCCAAATTTTAAGATAGATACGAAAATTTTAAGATAGATAGGATATTGAAAGCCGCCGTTAGGAATATACGTAGATCGATTTGATGCTGTAGTGTCAATCGAGGATGGAACTTGTAACTCCCTAAAACCTACCTTTGAAAAAATTAAGTGTGGATTTATAGAGTTTTGATTTAACGGATCTGGATTTATCTGGATTTGATACAAATAGTATGGTGCAACTGACGGCCATGTTGAACAAACGCCATCCACTGATTGGCTCTCATGGATGTATCTACATTTGAAAAAACCTGGCCCATGGATCTGTCTGATTTTGATAAAATATTACGAGTTTGACCACGAGCATTTATACACTTTTGATTAAACTGTTTGATAATATTTTTTTTACTCTGTCTTTTGATACGAAAATCTTAAAAAATCTTAGAATTAGATTTATCCGAGTTTGAAGTTAAGCGACACATTTAAAGATACATCCGTTACCAAGTATAAGGGACGGGATAAGGAGAGATATGGAGAAGAGTGGAGTGACGCGGGAACCAACAAGTATGAGGCCAGAGCGGAGACACAAGACATATAAAGCCGACCCCAAATGAATGGGAATAATAATGGCTAGGAAGATGATGATGATGATGACATCAGTTACCAGTTTTCCCACCTATTTATTATACACCTACGCGATTATTGATATTATTCATATTAGACAAAAATTATCACGATTTAGGGTCGATAAAAAAATAATTTATGTGAAGCTACGCGCGGTGCCTTATCTGTACATATAGACAACAGTTTAATAAATATCTGTAGTTTTTTTGTTGTTGTTAGTTAGATGGACATACCATTATGGGTAAGTGATCGCCATTGCCCGTAAACGACACGGTCTACGCCTGTTCTTAATGTTTCTATGGTCTACCCCGTAAGGAGGAAGGTCCGCGTTGCAATATGCCGTCGCCATAAGTCTACTCACATAACTAATGCAAATTATATATTTTTGAAGTGAAAACTTCTTTCGGCGCACCACAAACAGATTTTTTGTAGACTGTGAATGAGGCTGAACCATCACGTCCTGAAGTGAAAGGTTCGATGGGGACCGCCGAGTGTACCCGAGCGAGAAAGATACAGACAGCTGCCCGGCAGAAATGGAAATTATATATTTTTGAAGTGAAAACTTCTTTCGGCGCACCACAAACAGATTTTTTGTAGACTGTGAATGAGGCTGAACCATCACGTCCTGAAGTGAAAGGTTCGATGGGGACCGCCGAGTGTACCCGAGCGAGAAAGATACAGACAGCTGCCCTTCGCTGGTGTTTCTGTGTACTACATTAAATTTATATGCAATAATTGTCACCATTAGGTAATTATTATTATCAATTATGATACACTTTACCGTGGCTAAGGGCTATGCTGGGTGTTTCTTTGGCTGTTAGCAGATAGCATTCGAAACGAAGACCTCCGTCAGAGAACTAAAGTTACCGGTATCCGCGAAGAACATGCTCGTTTTAGTGGCATGGGCTGGTCACTCAGGAGAACGGATGGCCGATGGGCCATTAAGGTTTAAGAGTGGAGGCCGCGGATAGATAGACGAAGATTTGGTCCGCCAATAACTAGGTGGGAAGACGATCTCCGTGCAATGGCCGGTCCAGGTTAGATGCGAGTGACAAGGGATCGGTCGTTTTGGCGTTCATTGAGGGAGGCCTATGTTTAGCAGCGGACGGATAAAGGCTGATGATTATACATTTTTGGTTTTCACTTAAGCAGCCAAATATTTAAAAAGCTATACAACGCCCTAATTCTTAATAACAGAAAATATAATAGAGTAGCCGTCGCCACATGTAAAGGCTAAAGCAAACGTAACCTATATTACAATTTAACACGAAAACCTAGCATTCAGTTTATATACGTCTACACGACTTTAATAGAAAATTAAATTAAATTAATGCCAAAGCAACTGGCAGCCATATTTGTAACGGCATTCCTTATGTTTGAGCTTGCGTGATTCATACAGGCGTACAAGTTCCTTTGTGTATGTGGAAAATATAAAATTATTTGTTGTGTGTGTAATGTAACTGAGTAAAAACAAGCGATAGAGAAGCACCATCGGCCTAAGCGTTCGGCTTGTGACACATTATTACGTTATCACGTAAAACTATCTGCCGTAAACCGACTTTACAGGCAACTATTTCTTTTTATCTGAAATATAACACAGGCACATTGCCCCCTTTCGAATTTTACTAGGAGAGCCATCTGCTCACCTACCTACCGATTGAGCTTAAAGGCCATCAGGCCTAAAAGTCTAGACCTTTCGAAAAAAAAAACAGGCATATTGATTTCAATATGCTGAATTTGAATTTTGAAAAGAAAAACGTAAAACAAGTAAAAAGGTGCAGTTCGTGCAGATAGAGTTATCGGTGGGGGGATAAGGAATAGGGGGACAGCGCATCTACGTGCTTGACTTAACGCCCACACAACCAATGTGTGGGCGTCAAGTCCCCAGCAGGCTTCGACTGTTCGTTTGCCCTCGTATGCTGTAAAAAGCTAAATTTAGAGATGTTATCGTGTTTCAGACATTACAGATAATTAATGCGACTTTACTGTTTTTGAAATGCCGGATTTACCTATTGAAAGATCGCGCTAGCGAAGTTCGGCAGGTCGCCGCGATATATACAACAGCTAAAATCATATCTAGTGGGCTTCGGCCTACCGTTCATACCACCTCCTTCGGTCGGAGATTTGATCCATTTCCCACAGATTTAATAAAGAATATAATATAATTAAGTAATAGTTGACCTGTAAAACATCTGACTTGACATAACTTTTAGAGCACGTTAAACTAGCTTTACCCTCAGGAAAACCTGTGCTCGGCAGAAACAAAGATGAACGTAGGAGATATAATAATTAATGTAAATTCACACAAAGCTGCGTTGCACCTTAAAATCATGTGATACATATTTTATTAGAACCTTCCATTCAAATTCAACACGCTACGTTTTCTAAATTAAATAAATCTCGCGAACGTAATCTATATTAAATACTGCCATTCGAAAGGTCCATAAAAGTGTTAACAGAATAATTTGGCCGCCATGTTGCGAGCATTCCTCGGGGTAGAACTTCGCTCTACCGGCTTTGTAATATACATGTTAATTTGTTTTGCGATATTTTATGTTTTAGGTTTGTAAGATTGTTAATTTAATCTTTTTAAACACAAATAATATTTTCGTTTAAAATAATTATATCTGCGAACTATAGAAACCATTTTGTTACAGTGAAATTGGTCGTGTCTAAAAAGCACAAATCATCAGCTTATAGGAGATTGTAAGATTTTATCCCGTTCGCCTTGACACTTTTATTTATTTATTTATTCTTTAGTTTATAAATTAATATAACTTTTCTCAAACTGTTTGGTGTTGCGGTAGATACACCTAAACGTGCTCCTTGTCAGTGTTTCATCATCATCATCATCAGCCTCTATCCGTCCACTGCTGAACATAGGCCTCCCTCAATGAACGCCAAGACGACCGATCAGTCAGTGTTTACCCCATTTTATTCCCAACTTTTGACTGTCGTCTAAAAATTTCATAAATCACACTATAATTTCTGAAGACAAAAATGTTGTACTTTTCGAAAAATGACGGCAAAATACAAAATTCCGCTCGCTCTTCGATTAAAAAAAGTAAATCTGTTTTTGCTAGAAATCTATTATTCCTTATAGATAATAAATTAAAAGGTTTTTGGTAGGTAGAAAGAAAGTAAGCAATAACGGTCATTAAGAAATTTCCTTTCTAGAAGGTTCTAACCCTGTTATATTATCTTTTCAGGAGTGTCCTGAAGGTGTGGTGCATGAAGAGTCGTTTAAGGACATTTATGCGAAGTTTTTTCCACATGGTAGTAAGTATTTATACTAATCTTCTTTCTACTCCTCTTCTGTTTCTGCTGTCATCTCCGCTTGTCAAATATTCATTGACGAAGGTACTTGACCTATATGCAGATATTTTCATACTTCCTTCTAAATTAATTAAAACATCAACTCTTATAAAATCGTTACAATCTACAACGTACCTAACCTATAAACCAAAATAAACTGTTACTCTTAATACTCTTATTAGAGCCTGTTTCACAATCTCCAGATAAGTTCCGAATAGGCTATCGGCAACATATTTTACAGATACTTGACAGATACTCCATACTCTATCTGTCAAATATGTTGCCGATAGCCTATTCGGAACTTATCTGGAGATTGTGAAACAGGCCCTTAAGCATCTATTCTATAGATTTCGTTCTACCTGACTTTCCAACAATTTTTGTTTTGTGTATTATTTGTAAGTTTCTGTTATAAAATTATGAATGTCGATGTTGTGTATTAAATACAAATAATGTCAACAATTAATGAAGAATTCACTTGTCAGCTTATTCAAAAATACAAATTACCTCAGCAAATTACGATATCACTGACGTTCTTCTTCTTATGCCTATATAGCAATTGATTATCTGTGGCCAAACTGTCAAACTGTAATACTTCTTCTTTTATTTTGGCAGATAATATTACTTAACAGTATTTTGCCAGTAATATGCAAACATTGGTAACCTTTTTTAGCCTAATGATATAAACAATTGCCATGCAAACAGGTGAATTACCTTAAAGTGACACACTAGAGAGCGCGATAAAAATGCCTTAATGAAATGATTAGTTAATAAGGTTACGATGGGCAGAAATAACAAAATATGTTTCTTGCTACGGTGTGACATAAAGCTGATTCAATAAACGACAGTCTAATAATTAGCACTATGTAGTTTAAGGGCTTACAAAAACTGACAATCATGATCATCGTCAGCCTCCATCCTTCCACCGCTGAACATAAGCCTCCCTCAATGAACGAAAAGACGACCAACCCTTGCCACTCGCATCCCACGCGGACCGGCCCCTGCCAAGAGATTGTCTTCTCATGTGGTTAATGACCAATCAACACTGACAATGACAAATGACAGGACTAAGAAAAATTAATCAGCAATCGTAGATAGCTGTAACTATCCTACTTTTTTACGACATGGAAGGATAGCAACCCCTAAGAAGGATTAGTGAGGCTTACGTAGCTTATCTTGTAAGTTGTACTTGACTTAAGTATTGGTCTGTGGCTATATAATATAAAGAACAAAGTGTAAGGATCTTTCTTTCCCCGTTTTATAAAGTATGCTATTAGCATAATATTTTAATTTGTTATAAATCTACTTGTATTATATTTGTATTTCTACTACGTAAAATGTATAGTTCCTAATACGTTGAAAATGTCAATACTCAATATTTATATTGCCTAATTGCATCGACCTAATGTTTGATGTTTCGTATTAAATGCATTCTGGCAACTAGCTGAGGTGAGACGAAAGGGGTTGCAATGCTGTCATTAGCTAATTCAATGTCATACATTAAAAATCACGGAACGTTAAAAAGAAATGGATATATTTCGCAACGGGAAAGAATGAGACGACACGATAGTTTGAGAACATTGTTTACGGCTTACATCGGAACTATAGGTCAGATGTGTCGCCAGAACCCGTTCCCCTGTTATTAGGAGTCTATGGGTTATGCGGTCGATGCCTAATTGAGATTGTACTGTTCAATGAATACATAGTAATATATTACGTTACTATTTCAGATTCCGCGTTGTACGCGCATTATGTATTCAAAGCTTTCGACGTGAATTGCAGTGGAGCAATTAGTTTTAGGGTAAGTGGCTTTAAACTAATTAGTACAATTAGTATTTTCTTATTATTCATTTATCATACTAATATTAATAACTCGTTACAGTAGACCTAGACAAGAACTATGTATATACTCGTACTAAAACTGTAGACCATTGACTCTCAAAGTAGTACAGATGAAAGAGGTGATAGGATAGATCCCCATATTTTTTTTTTTGGACGCGCAAATGTAGGCGTTTGCGCGTCCAAAAAAATGGGGTTCGCAATTCGCTAGGAATACTTTTAGAATTTACCATTCATATTTATACCGTATTAACTATTAACTGATCAATCCACACTTTTTTTAAATGTGTTAATTCGTGGTTAGATTACAGCCATAACGCAATTTTTTAATAATCACATTTTTTGTCGAGTTTTAGAATTATGGTAGAAATGCTCTGCTGTCTAGCGAAACCAACAAAACGAATGGGTTTATGAGAAATAAAGTTTAGGAACTTATAGTAGACTTAGACAGTAAGACACTATAGAAATATATTTTATACTAAAGAAATAAGAATATTGATAAATCGCTACTATCATGTGAATAGAACGAAATACAGGCTGGAAAAGTTTTGAAAAGTCTCAGATACTACGTATATCATGAAAGTAGATAAAAGTTGAAGATAGCCCGTTTCCTCTTGGCTATAGTGTATTGTGGAGAGTTGGATAACATTGAAACATTATTTCATAAAAATATATTTTCGGGTAGAAAAAAAACCAAAGACTTTAATATCGAATACAAGTATTCGAGTACATTTAACAAGTATACATAGTATTTATAAAGCTACGTTTACTCCGCCGTATAATTTACAGTATAACAATTACACTATAATATATTGTGAAACTGAATTGTATTAGAATAATTGTGATTATATTGAACGCACTTACAGACAGCTGTTTCACGTAGGACCCCCCGGTCGAGGTCTACGACCTAGATTTAACTTAAACTCAACTCTACAGACTACTATAAACTGAGATTTAAATTATTCTGATTATGATATTAATTTAACAGGACCTTATATATATTTAACCCTACTAGAACACTAATATTGTAGGTTTATCATAAACGGGTGCAGTACAAGTTACAACTCACCTCCTCATTTCTAGGAGTGAGATGAGATCACGTCCTACCATGTTCTCAACTGATAAATGTATGTCTAAAATATGATTGAATTAGACATTTTTGTCACTACAAAGGCCAAAAAAATACGATATCAATAAGGATTCATGCGTGTGGCTTTACCATCCATAATTTAAATTCTTGACTGGCGGTGAATATTCTTAAAGCTTATATATCACTCTGTGTTCCCTTAGTATTGTGTCGATGAAATATTTCCTAATCGGACCGAAGTTTCGAAAACTACCTGCATCCATACTCAAAAACATTAGTTTTTTCATTAATGTAGTGTCCATGCCACCACATAACTTAAGATTTCTGGTCATTTCCTTTCTTTAGTGTTTCTTTTAGGATCGAAAGATAATTTGTTATATTGATAATCGAAAGAGGGGAGAGCCGAATTTAAGCCGGTTAGGCTTAAATCCGGCTCGAAGGACCAATGTTGAGGTATCGAAAGGGGTTGTAATAAAGGGCGTAGACTCTATAATAGATAGTTAATCGCAATTAGGACATCGAAATGCCCGTATGCGACGAGCTGATGGAAGTCTCATGCACCGCTAGAGTCCCGAATAGGCGCGATATGTACCTATAAAATTTAACACATTTATCTTACTAATACCTACTGACCTAAACTGCTGCATCGATACGGGACAATTGAGTTCCCATTTTTATATTTTCGCGAGGAAAACGCTTTTGTCGCATACCACCAGGTCACGGCTAGGAACTGGCGTTTTAACAGAATCCCACATTTAGTTTTAGTTCAGACTGCGTTTTGCATCGCTGTTCAGGATCATTAGCTACCTATAATTCAGATGCATCAGATCTGTCAGCATCAGGACACCTCAGCGACTGATAGATTCCTAAAAAACCGAATACCTAAGGTACCGATCATGGAACCTGGAGCTGGTTTCAAAAGCAGGCGTATTGTATACCTGTTTATTTGTACACCGAACACAACTCGGTCCATGCGCTATTGTAAATAGCACGCTGCGAAATTGTTTGCTGTTTTAAGACAAACACCAAGTTTTTAAACTTGTTTTGTTTATCCCAACACTCGACCCCGTTCTAGACCCGCTGTTTGTTTATGGGTGCTTCGGTGTACCGTGTAACCGTCGTTTTATTGTTAATAGCATAACACTCGTACGTTTAAAATGAAACCTTTTTACTTGAGTCTCCTTACAGACGAATTGTGCCAAATGCCAGTATAAACCATATTCTTTACATAATAATAATAATAATATCTATGGACACTTTAACGCGTCAATCTGATCCCGTGCTAAGTTTCCGAAGAACTTGTGTTAGGGGTACCAGACAACGGAATTACATATATTTAATAACTTTTTATATTAATACATACATTTAAGATTTTTATTATATAATATTTAATACACATCCATGACCCAGGAACACAGAAACTTTTATGTTCCCTGCGAGATTCGAACCCGCTACCTCGGGGCTTCAGCGCCAACGCGCTAACCACTGAGACACAGAAGTCGTATATATTTTTATATTGTGGGATAGGCAAATTGGCATTTATGTGTTGCTTATCCTTAGAAACAATGTGTTCAATCTCAGCGCCGGTACTTACACTATCTTGGCCCTCTTTCCGAAACAGCACAGCTGTTTAAGGGAGAAGCAAGCAAGATAGTGGGACCCATGAAGCCGCAGAAGCACAGTAGATCTCTTCCACAATTTTTATTCTGATATTGTATTAAATGAATCTACGTTCAATCGTTTCAATCTTGGCCGATGTCCGATAAAATGGGATCAAGGGATGCTCACTGGTGAAGAAGAACACAAGCAAACCTTCTTGCTTGATGAGATAATCTCTTTGAGAATAGAAGAATGTGACATTCAGCGGGCACATGGTCGAGCGGGCGATGTCCTCTACGTCGAATATTAGGGAGGAGTCCCATCCCACGTCGCTGTATTGTGCATGACATACGTAGGCAATATCGAAATATCGAGCTCCGCGAAATAGTCTCAAAAAAAATCGGTTGTCTGTAAAGTCGGTTTACTGGCGATAGTTGAACGTGACGAAATAGAAGAAAATACTGATGGATCGATTGTGCCTCTTTGTCGCTCGTTCCGCACTTTCGCTTACACTTCAAGCCTTAAATAGAACGCCTCAGAGCGAGGTAACTCCGCATGAGTCATGTTTTTTCGTGCGTGCAGCCGGCTCCATCGAATTATAAGACGTTGTCACGGTAAGTGTCCAGTTTCAAATAGTTTTGACAATGAAAATAACCATGTTAATTTAAAATCCAATATGAGTTTCGCCTGTAAATATTTACATTATAACGACTTTTCAATTTCAATCAAATATCTCCAATAGTAGTCAGAGCATATTTCGTTTATAAATTTACATTTCTGTGTATCGGCTTTTAATCTACCGACGACAGGTTAAATGCCGCGGCATCGTGTACGCTGCCAGCAATATTATACCGTGAAAATATTTTCTGATCCATATTAAAGCATAATAATATTAAACCATCAATTTTGGACTATTTATTTTGCTGGATTCTTTGGCACTTATCAAATATGCTAGCTTATAGCATTTTCGTTGCTAGCAGTGATAGATAAAATATCTATTTCCAAAATGTGCATTGCAATCGAATTGGGCCGGTACGACCGGGGCTTCTTTCTCTCACAATATCGGCGTTAAAAAACAGTTATGCTGTCGCGTTTCATGTGATTTGCGAGTTTCCGGTGGCCCATTAGGGGGAATTGGGAAGTAGAGGGCAACGCATCTTTATAATCTTTAGTCGTGTGGATGTCTATGGGCGTTGTTAGTCACTGTGGGAATATGGTGGAAGTTCCCTAAGGGAGATCACCGACCGAGCGATGTGCAATGCTCGGCCAGGCCGAAGCCTACTTGCTATCGTGTCAGATGTTGCATATATACCAACCGGCCTCTAGAATTCCGATAGCGTGATTCAGGATTGTAGCGCTGTGATTGGTCCGCCACATCACTATAAGGCAACAGAGCATTAGGAGTACTCCTTGGTTACCATCTCATAAAATAAATATCTTTTCCATCCGGCAAAGTATATGTAACCAGCCTGAATTAGTCTGTGTCAGTCAACCCATTGTTGATCGACCGCCAACCAGATGCATGGATATAAATGTCAACATTCTCAAATGCCGTAGTCGAAAATAGAATTGAATATAATTCAATATAGGTCCGACACGAAACTCTCCGAATTTATGTTAATTATTTTTCTTCTGTATTGCCATGTGCGACGTAGGTACGTTGCCATTATCGTTTTGACATAAATGATTAGAGTTGCTATGTTCCGGGAAGAAGGAAAAGACAGGGAGGGAATCTCTTACGTCTAAGAATAGCCAACCCATAAATGTCTTGTCTTGGCCACTTCACTTGACCAGTGTTCCTATTCGTCTAATTATCGTTCCCAATACAATAAATGACGATATCATAATATTTTTTCAATATGCTGCCATTTATACGGGTTAATCTAAAAAGGAGTGGATAAGTCTCCTTTTTTGCAACCGTATTATAGCTATGGTTTCTCCCATGAGTTATTGCAACTTTTAAGTTAATTTTCCATTCGTAAACAGAATATATATTTTTATGAATAATCTACGAAATAATATTTCTACGAATTATTTTATATAGATAAATTAGTAAAAACATTATGTTCGAACTCGCCAAGAAAACTGGCAAAGCGTTTGAAGGCTCTAAAACAGTTGAAAGTAATCCGTGTCAATATCGTTTTGTAATTTAAAGTTGTTGATGTATTTGATTCGGTTGGAGCCGCGCCAAACTTCCGTCTTACATTCGAATGACACTTAAGCTTCGACTCGGTACATCGCAAACAAAGTAGTTGAAAGAACAGCATACCATTTTTATGAAAAATAGGATAGTATCACCAAAATCAATTAAACCACGAAGCTTAAAATAATCTAATGGGGAGGAGCTTCGATTCAGTTACATGGATACATCTGGAAATTTCCATAACGCAGCTTTGCTTTGTAAGTTTTGCTGTGTAATTTTGAAAAAAAAAATATTTTCAGGAACTTCTAGTGACTCTGTCTACACTTCTCCGGGGCTCCGTGTATGAGCGGCTGCGCTGGGCCTTTCGGTTGTACGACGTGGATGGAGATGGCGCCATCACTAGGCAAGAGTTGGGAGAAGTGGTAGTAGCTGTCCACGAGCTGCTGGGCAGGAGGGCGCCCCCAGGGTCCCCAGCGGCAAGGCTTGACGATGCGAAGGCTAGTGAACAGGTAGGATTTAATCATATACCAATATTTAATTTTTCGTCTTATTGGAATTAATGAATGAATGAAATATTCTTTATTGTGCACTACATAATACAAATATTAACACGACAAAATAATAAATAAGTAGCCAGTAGGTCACAAAGGCGGCCTTATCACTTAGATAGTGATTTCTTCCAGGCAACCTAGTACAAAGGAACATTTATTAGATACAAAAGGACGAAGTGCAAAACAGAATGTTCAAAGTAAAAGTGCAAAACAAAATATGATATAAATAAATACATACATACAAAGATAAATAAATACACTAATACTAAGGTATAATAATGTCATTTTCCTTTTTTATTAAACAAAAAAGGTTTTCTATAAAAGAAAACTAAAGAGATAGATTGCACCGTATGAGCACAGAAGACGTAAAAGTATTAACTAGTATGGGAACTACCCACGAACAAACATGAACGCACCTTCCACGCGGCATATACTACTGACAGCACCGCGAGGTTCGCTTAGAGGTCTCTTCAATGCGCATGCTTGCGTGAGTGTGCCGTTTCCAACAATGTTTCCATCATGTGAAGCACTTAAGCTTTACACTATATTTCCAGGTGGACCGCGTGTTCCGAAAGTTGGACCTCAACCAAGATGGAGTGATCACGATAGAGGAGTTCCTCGAGTCGTGCCTGAAGGATGACGTCATCACGCGGTCTCTGCAGATGTTTGACACAGCGCTATGACGTCAAAGTGACTCAGCGCATGAGCGCCCCCACAGGTAGAAAAAAGCAACTTCTCGTGTCGCGATTATTTGGAAGAAATGCACAGCATAATGTTATAAAGTAAATTTGGCTAACTTTTTAAGGTTAAATAAATATTTCAATTAAAAAATTTGTAACTCAACTGAAATATTTCAGTGCAATCGAAGTTCATGCTTATATGTGATCTCATTTTTGCTATGAGACTAATCTTTCTCTGTCTTGGGTCGATGTCTTCTTCAAGGAGCCAAAGTAAAAGAAGAAGAGTCTATATGTCACTAGTAAACAAAAGACTTACGAAAAATGACGCCCGTAACCCGTATGTCTCCAAATCTTTTACCCAAATATCCTCTTTAATAAGATGAACAAAATATTATTACACGTTTCCACAATTAAAAATACTTAAATATGATCCAAAATATTGTATGACATTTTCTGAAATTGATTTTTTTATATTAAAAATGATATTTGCAGGGTAGTCGCAAAACGCCCCATCTACAGACATCACTGTCAATGTCACGTGAATGGGTTCTTCCACAACATGGCGGCCGCATGCCTTTCCCGCGCTTCTCAGTACATCCGCTACGTCGCCGTGGTCGAGAACTTCTACAACCGCATCGTTAAACCGAGAATCAAGACCATTTTGTTTTTCAATTTCTAAATTCAAATATTAACCTAATCAGAAATATATTGACAGATTGTATTTATAAAAATATGTCTATTTTAGGCTCTGGATACAAGTATTTCACCCTTTTTAATTTTATCGATGTCTTGTGTGTTTTTTGAGTTACTGAGTTTTTGGTTTACGAAAATATATTTATATACGTACAATTAATTTGATCTTTCTTTTTAAAGTGGATATATATTTCTGATAATGGTTACTGTGTTATAGTGGAGTTGTATGCTATGTTAGCCTTTAGGTTACTCCTATTACCTATTTATTACACATCCCGTTAAATGAATAATTTCGAACAAAAATATTATTTTACACATTAAAAAGGTGAACAAAGCTTAGCACTACTTAAATGTTCTTGCAGCTTTTTGGATTTATATTTGAATATTTTTTTAGTTACTAACTAGTAAATAAGTAAACTACAACAACTAGATAGTTGATTTTTATTTGTTCATGTCTGGCTTACAATTATTCACAAAAACAAATGATACTATTTAACTATTAAATCGACCCTAAAATTTATCATTTTTAAGGAGGATTAATAAAGAATTTGGTACAATCGTATAGGTACACAGAGTAGATACGAAGTAATAATAATTAATAAACTGCGTATGTCAAACAACCATTAGAGTATGTACTTATAAAAAATAATTACTACACGGCTTTAGAATACTAGGACATTATTTTATGATCTACATGAAATTTACAGGTCAAGAAAACGCAGCTTATGTGTACTAATTTCTTATACCGTGTTTTATTTTGTTTCTTTCTATTTTCTTTTGAAAATAACGTCTTTTATATGCACTTCTGGATATTTTTGATAGATTAAATACTAGTATGGACTAGTATAGCCGCTATTTTGATTTAAAGTCAAAATTATCGTCTCCACATTGTATACTTTGAAAAGTTAGAGCAAAAATCTAAAAAGCTGTGATGAAAAAATATAATTAAGTGCATGTTTCTCCCGTTCCTTTTTATAAAGGCTTGTTTTTATACCCAAGTTTTTAGCATAGAAACGAAGAAACATTGCTTTGAAATCATTCATAATAAAAATCATTGTTGTTGTTTTTGGACACAATCGGACGAGGTTTTTTTTATGTTGTGCGACATTGTGGATTTCTGGCTAAAGAGTCGACGCTTAGATCAAACAAGATTATAAAAGTAGAAAAATAGATAAGTTAGAATTCGACTTACTTGAACATAAAAAACTATGCTAATTTCAATAGAATTTTAAATAGAGTGATAGCTATTTTATATATTTTTTTTTTATTTAATTTTGAATTTGAATTTTGTTCTAATTCTTTTTTGATACCAAAACTATATTGACCATAAATAATCCTTATAGACCCCACAGTATCTGTCGTGTGTTATATTCTATGTCTAATATCAATTTTAGATTAAATAAAGCATATTAATAATAACAAGGCTGTTCAACTACGAGACGGGAAGCGATATTATGTTGTGCTACGGCGCCATCTTCAAATATTAAGTTACTAATTAGACTGCACACGCGGTTGCGAACCAAAAAAATGCATAAATAATTCTAAAGAACCCAAATAACCATCGGCTCTTATCTTCTATCTATCTTATTTTGGCTTAGGAAAAAAAAATTTTTGTTTAGGACAAAAATAAGGAAACGTAAAAACGTGTAGTTTGTTGTTTTTGGTAACTAAAAAGCTTTTGAAATTATTATTACTATTGAGTTTAAAACGCATTTCTTTCTATAATATATACATGTCAGTATTTGTAGGTTATATTTTAACGCACTGTTAGCTACGGTTTATCTTTATAGAAATGGACTTAGGGCCTGTTTCACCACTTCCTGATAAGTGCCGGATAGGCTATCCACAACATATTTGACAGATACTCCATACTCTATCTGTTGGATACCTGGTGGATAGCCTATTCGGCACTTATCAGGAGGTGGTGAAACAGGCCTTATACAATTCAAATCAATCCTACTTTTTCTCAAATTGTCACTTCTCTTTACTTAATTCTATCAATCTGATTGATTGGAATTTGGAACAATCACAAACTGTGTAAAAGAGACAGTTGCTTTGCTATCTGTTGGCATTCTCACATTGACTGGCTTTAATTATGAAACTAGGTTTAAAGTCCGTGACATGCAAAACGAATAATTCGTTTTGCATTTGCAGGCTTGTTTCATATCATTTCTAGTGGGTTCTCTCTGCAAGCCGCTAAATTATCATATTCACGTACAAGCAAAGTCCTGCAGTGCTATTGTCTAGCCATTTTCTAGGCTGTGCTCCGCGACAAGCTCGTCGCGCGCACAGCGTTGACGGCGCTAGGGTGTTTGATATGGTTTGACAAGCTTAGTGAATACCAAGTCGTATGTATACACGGCGCTGTCACAACGTTGCGACAGCGCTGCGTTTCTTACAGAATAGCTCTGCTGTATTTGAATACATCGTACTAATATATTTTAGTTAAAATCTCGAATGTTGACCGTCCTCGTAAAAATATTTTAACAAATTATCACGTGTCACAACTATATTTTTACATTGAGGCTTTTTCTTTCTTTGTACTAAACATTAATATATTTTTATGAAAATTAACAGGGTAAATAAATCCTAAATAAAGCTTATTTACTAATACTTATACAAATTTGGAAATGCTTTCTGGCAAAATATATCTTTTACAAGTTCCTTCCAGAGAGCCTATTGTATAATATATTCTATTGATTGAAATAACAGGTGCTCGTCAATTGTCTATATGATTTATGAACAATCTTACTAGTGTGTGCCCACTATAATTACTGTAAAAAGTAGGCTACAATAGGCTCTCAGATCATATTATATTATACACATAGACATGATTTTTTAAAAGAAATAAAACCACTATCGCTTAAGTATTTTAATTTAATTTGAGATTTGAAAAATAAATCGACGTATCATAATTACCAATTTTAAAGAAAATTTAACGTAATATTTAACCTAACCTTCACACATACCCAGGCCCTTCTTAAATGATACTCATAATAGGTAGTTTTTGAATTACCTACGATTGACAGTATAAATTGACTAGTGAATAAAAAATTCATAGCCGAAAAATACATTTATTAATATAAATTAAATTATTATTATTAATATAAAATGAGGATTTTAATTATTTTTCGATAGAAATTCAACAAGTTCTAGAAATTAGCAAGCAAATATAAAACATTAATAATCGACTTTCAGAATTACTACTATAATTATTTACATGAAAAGTTACCGAAAAAAATTCTCGAATTACATTAGAGCTGGAACTTTTTACATTTTTCCCGCCCGTTAAATCTTTAGAAACCGATATAAAAATAATATACACGTAAATTTACATGTACTTATAAACATATATGCTAACTCTGCAACGTAACATTTTGTAAGTTTACCAATGTTATATATAAAATTTTAATTATGTAATTTTTAATGGCTGTTTAAAAAGTATATTTTTAAGTATAAAACTGTTTCTATCCATGTTTATCTTTATATTAAATTCTATGCGCTATTGTTTTTCCTAGACTAAGTTAAAATATCTACAAATAATATTTTAAATAGCAATATTAATCCATATCATATACTTAGTTAATTACCTACTATCACAAGGTAAAACGTAATCGTGCGTATTTGAATCCCTGTTCTTACTTATCACCTAATACTCTTAGGAGTATAGTAATACATAGTTTTTAGATATTACTAGAGATTATTGCCTCTTAGGCCTTAACTTGAACGAGACAGTATTTAAATAAAACAACAATTTGAATATTTGTTACCCATCTCCGCGCGATTACGTTATTGTGTAAGTAACATTGTTATAACATTTTTTCAATTATTATTGTTCTATTACATTTTCATAATAATCTATTTATTACCGTACATAAACAATAATATAATAATAACAACAACTATATAAAATCTGAATGCGTTAATACGACCATTTGTAGAGTCAACATAGTCAATTAACGATCTTTTATTTCGCATTACTTTAGGATATTTTAACAAGTATTAAAAAAACTTGCTGATGACGCTGATTAGATTATTTCAAAGTTTTATTAGAGAGTAAACGTGAGCTGATTACAATTTACATAGTGTTTAAATTTCAAATAATTCGCATTAACGTAAACATAGAATATTATAAATTAACAAATTCCTTGTAGTTTTGAAGTGACACGTTGTACACAAATCTTGTATCTTAGTTTCTCCTATCAATGAGAACCATCGCAGTTCAAATTATTCAGAATTAAACAAAAAAAATCTACGTTTACAGTGTCTATCGCGATTATTATAATATTTTTTTGCAAATGTTGAAATCGAAGTCATCTATTATAGCATTTTTCAGTTTTGAAAAGCTAAACACATAATAATATTTTATATTCACTTTATAATAATAACTTTGCTAGAGTTTTAGCTTTTCATTTTTTTTTAGTCTATTTTTTTAAGTTTTTTTTTAAACAAAATAGATGTTGCAGTCGAGAACTGTAGATTTTGCGACTGAATTAGATTTTAATTTGAGGTCGTTTAATAAAATAGTGATCGACATCCGATTTGTACTATTCGCGGTTATGTTGGATAGAAAAGCGCAGTCAATAACTACATCTAATGTGTGAACACCCTTAAAATTAGTCTTTTGACTGATTGAGAATTTGAATATAGAATAAATTTATAGCGCCCTGTTTAGTGGCCTGTGTTCTAGTTATAAGAAAAAAAATAGTAAAGCATATTGTCAATAAATTAAAATTTATTTGTAATTTAATAGTAAGCGTTTATAATAATTAGCTAAATGCATTTCCTTGATAAGTTATTTCTATTTAAACTTAGATTAAGATTGCCTTGATTGTGGCAGAATAAATTTATCTGTATTTGTTATCTGTCGTAAGAATGAGATTTTTAGATTTTCGCGCCAGTAGATAGTTTACATCGCATTACGATGTCGTCATTTAGTACCTTCCTGGGTAATGGACAATTTTTATTTCAACTAAGTGTATTTTATAGCTATTACAAAATTATAAAAATCCGAATGCAATTTAATAACCTGACCTATCTATATGTATCTATGTCTGATCCAAATATCCTATAACGCAAAGCTATATTAATTCAGAGAAATACCAGACACAAAGAAAATACTAATTTCAGCAAATTTAAAATGGTCTTGTTGCCCATGAGCATTTGCATACTTTGTGTGCATTCATAATATAAATAAATATGTCGCATGGGTTTTCTTTTTATAGACCATAAAACTGCCAATTTGAAATGATTTACTAAAATTGTAAAAATATCTAACTAAATGTTGTTATTATAAAATGTAACTTATTACTTAATTAGGACTGCATAAATGTCCTATTTTTTCATAAAATCATCTTGTATCATCAATTTTGTTATTCAATGTGTTGGGTACAGGCAAAGAATTTAGACGTATATAGAAGGACAGTTCTTATGAGCGCTTTTAGGACAAACTCTGCGATGTAAACGTGTGACGTAAACGGCGTGACGAGAGGGACACCGCGATGTCCCCAGCATATGAGCCTACGAGAGCAACCGAGTGCGAACTGGGGACTAGTCCCTAATAAAGTCGGCACAAAAAATCCTTAAGAACTGTCCTTCCATATACGTCTGAATTCTTTAGTACAGGTAATAGAATTAGTTAATTCTATAGATGGTATTTCATTAGTTAAATATGTTCGTCCAATGTGACTTTGGTCAAATATTTAATATGCTTTGATCAAATATTGTACTGATAGCACCATTTAAACGTGAAAAATGCCTATGTAAATGTTTCTCTCTTCTACTTGCAATTCCTAAGTTCTCTGGAATGCCTTTTGCTCCATTTTTTCTTCGGCATAAGTTTTTTTTTTTATTATTTCTTATTTTAAACTTATATTCCTCAATTTTCTTGAATTATACTTGAATAGAAATTTAAATATTGGACATCAAAATTGGACAAAGATATGACTAGTAATATATCACTTTCAATTCCAGTCCATCGAGTTATTTTTCTATTTTTAGTTTATTAGTTTTATGTAAAAAGAATATATTATTAATCTTAAGTTATTTTAATTAACAATAATTGGATGAGGATCTTGATAAAAGTTACTGTTGACTACCTTTACTGTTTTTATTTCTCTTGTTAATTCTTAAACTACTTTATTCAAAAACATTTACAGTAAAAAATTATCAACATTAATTTTTAAAAAAAGGCTCTAGTTTAACTTAATACTATCGATAATATTAGTATATTATGATCATTGTCGAATCCATTAAATCGACCATAATGTTAAATATTTTAAAACGTGTAATAAAATATTGTAAATATGTCGCATGTCAATACGTCCGTTATGAATGATAGTAAAACAGTTCTTCGTGTTTTTGAGACTTTTATTAACCTTTAATATTTACTAGTACGAGAAATCCACTTTGTACTAAGCGCCCACCTACCCATATGGAATAATAAGGATTATATCATACCTACTAGCACGGAGTATAGATATTTAAGGAGTCTGAACGTAATGTTGAACGAATGGTCTCAATTTAGATGACAGAAGTTTTGCCGGTAGAGCACGCCTTCTTTAACAAGCACTCCTTTAAATCTTTACGCGGGAAGTATTTTGGCGCTGATTAGTCTGCTCGCGGGAAGTACTGTGGCGCTGATTGGTCCGCTACAATAGCATCGGTACACAACCGATCCTAGCGCAGACAGCGGCAGAAAAAAGAACTAAGATTTTTAGTTCATTATTGTGTATGTTAATACTACGGAAAAGCCCCTATCGTTCGGATATCTGGCTGCGCTAGAATCTAGTACGTATTATACCGATGCTATTATAGCGGACTAATCAGCGCCACAATACTTCCCGCGTAAAAATTTAAACGAGTACTCTTTTAAAAAAGGGGCACTATACCGGAAAAATGTTATCCCCTAAATTACGACCATTCGTTAAAATTTCAATTATCAAGCCTGAGTACACGCAAACTGCCACCGTAACATGTGCCTTAGTGAAGCAGGTGCCTATGTGCGTAAATAATAAGCTGGAGTCTGGACACTTATATATTAAATACGCCCGGGTAAAAAAAGTTATATATAATTACATATATTTCATATATAATTATATACGTATTCTTCTTTTTTTTAAGTTCTAGCTTACTTGAAGAAGAAGAAGAAGAGCTAAGAAGACATTTGACATTAAGCGTGTTTGGTGTTATTCTCATGATTTGACATTTTGAAAGTAAATAAATAGAATTATTACTATTAATTAAAGGGGCTGTTATTTTAATTTAATTTGAAACTGAATAAAAACATTTAAATCAATTATCGACGTAGAATTTGAAAAGGATGTCGAAGATAGCACACGTAGTTGATGGGGAAGCATCGGAATCTGACTCGGAAGTTGAAATTGGAAAATCACCAGTAAGTATCACTAAAATTATAAATAATAGGATATAATATAATATATCTAACTAGTTTGAGAAAACCTAATTGTTAGATCAAATCTACAAACAATTTTATCATGTTTCATATATATATTTCCTAAACACATAATTTTTTTTTATTGTAGGTGTAATTTTTTTTAAATTTTAGTTTCTGAAATTTGAAGACGTGTCACCTGATGGTAAGTGGTCGCCGTCGCCCATGAACATGAACATTTACCTGGAACTGGCCCAGTCAACTGAATTATGTGTTGCCTTTCCTGAGATATAACATGTTAACCTTCTCGTCCTTCTCCCCTAAACACAGCAAAGCTGTTTCATGGTAGAAACAAGGAAGATACTGGGCGGCACATTACATCACATTACCCACTGGTAAAGCAGGTGGTTTTCTTATTAGCTAAATATTTCAGTATTTTGATAACAAGCATTATAATAGTAATTTACTTACACTGTTAATAGTTTTGTGTTATTGTGTTTTAGACTGCAATTGCTCCATCTAAAGCATTTGTAATATCTGGTGAAGCTCCGGAATCTGATGATGGTATTTATTACTTTTTTTAATTATCTTAAATATTTATAGGTTATAGTCTAAAATGGCTTATTAATATAATTACATATGTACTTATTATGTCTTTCTATTGTGTGTTGATATCTTTGCAAATTATTATGTGTCTGAGTAAGACAATGGCATGAAAATTGGTGATCCCACATTTATAGTACACTATTTTGTATCTGAAGCACATAGAAATTGTAATAATATTTATTTATGTAGACCATTAAGAAAATTGGGGCTCCATGGAGCTATCTTGACAAGTAGTATTTAGTTGTTATACTCCAGCTAAACTCAATGTAGAATGTTTGTAAGCAAACCCTAGCAGCTGACCTCAGATATAGGTTCTCACTTCTCACTTCAGATCTTTATAATTTCACTTTTAATAGTTTCACCTTAAATCAACAAAGTTATCCCTAATATGAATAATAAAGTCACATAGATGATTTTGACTTATCAATAATAATTTAAATTCAAATTAAAATAAAGTTTTTCTAAATTTCTAATGTGAGCAAGCTCGCAGCACTCTTAGCACTGTTAAAGGAAAATATTGTGAGGAAACCTGCATGCTGGATGAGATAAAAGCCTTTGAAGGTGTTTGAGGTTCACCAACCCATATTGGACTTGCACATTACCTCATGTCCCAACACGTAAGTGTTGATACTTTTTGTTTTTATATCATATTATGTTAGTTACACAAGATAATTTTTTTTAAATAAATGAATGGTTTTTTTCCCAGAATCAAAGCTACCGTCACCAGACAAGTTGGAAATAGATATGCCTCTCCATACATCAATAATACCATCGTCACCACCTAAAATGTACACCTCCTTGCTGCATCAAAAGTTGTGTGAGTTAAATTATCTTTCTTATTGTAATGAGAATATAAATATGTGTGTAATATTTTAAATTAACATGGTTAATTTAGTTATTATAACTATTTAAATGGGCTATTTACGATATTTTTTTGTGTGTCATCAGTCTTGAAAACAAAACAGTAGTGGACAATGTTGAAATATCGAACTCCATGAAATAATCTTAAAAAAAATATTGTAAATATCCCATTTAAGGTATATAACAATTTAATAATGGTCATATCTATCCTAAATCTCTTTCTTTAATGATTCTTTTATAACGCATCTAGCTTTGACTTTAATAGATATGACATGCTTTGAATTTTATAGGAAGTGTTGAAATTTCCATGTAAAGGCTGATTTAAGTATTAAAATGATTAAAGTTTAAGGTGTGGAATTCAGTCGGGCGTTCAGTAAGTTTTTTTTCTTTTCAGGGGAATGTAATGTGTCACTGAGGGCAACTCTGGAAGGACTGGTCAAACACACAACGGATATATGTGTCGAAAAATTGTCTCGATCTGATAAAACTTTGCTCAGTGTACAGGTAATAAGAAATGTTCGAAACGGAATATTTAGAATATCTTTTATTACTTTTACATGAACGAGCTATGTATTTCGGCACTGCCGCGTACACCTAGAGTATTTTGGTAAAACATATTGTATACCTATTGGAACGTTATGTATAAAATATTAAATTAGCTACTGTTGCTATATATGAGATTAAAAAAACAAAAGAAAATTATGTTAATTTAGTAAGAACTTGTAAGCTGTGAGTTCAAATAAATTAAAGAATTCTACTTTATATTATAAATACGGAAGTTTCTAAAAATGCATATTTATTTTTTCATGCTAAAACTACTGAATGGATTTTGATGAAATTTACAAATAATAGTTTACACATTCAGATGAATAACACATAGGCTAGGATTTAGCCCCGTACTCCTACGGGAATGAGAGTACGCGGGTTTATTGGGTTATAGTTCATAGCAACGATGGTCAGATTCTTATAGAGATAGCAGACTTATAGCAGACGCAAATAGGTTTTTTGTGTATGTCTTAGTGCACACTAAACCCGAGACTATCGCTCGCTCACCGATGAGGGAATACATGCTGAGGAAACCTGCATGCCCGATAAGATTTTCTTTGTCTTTCGAAGTCTTTCAAAATGTATGTATGTTTTTACTCTAACGCAGTGTGAAGTTCATAAACCCGCATTTGGCCATCGTATCGGTGAACGATAGTTTAATATTATAAAATAAAACTCAAAACTTTATAAATATAGGATTTATGTTTTTTTTTTTTTTAGGAAAACATGAGATCTACAAATGCTAGTTTGACTCTCGCTCGGGCTCGTCTGAAACAGCTCCACGCAGAGCTGGAGAAAGCCAACTGTTCAACCGCCTTGCCTTCGGTTAAGATACGATAGGATTTATTATGTTATTATAAGTAGCAATAAAACAGGCCTATGGCAGAGGTGGTGTTTCAGATGTTTTATTACACTAGCTGCCCCGATAGATTTTGTTCTGCTAAGGGCCTGTTTCACAATCTCCAGATAATTTCCCAATAGGCTATCGGCAACATATTTGACAGATAGAGTATGGAGTATCTGTCAAATATGTCGCCGATAGCCTATTGGGAACTTATCTGGAGATTGTGAAACAGGCCCTAAAAGTACTAATATCGCAATAAAAAACAGGGACTGATCGTAGAAGGATGAAGATTTAGAGTTGTATGTATTTTTGGATGCTGTAAAAAAAAATATCTTTAAAAATAAGGGGCGGACCCTTTTATTTAACATTTAAGATTATGAAAAATTGATGTTCACCGATTCTCAAGACCTACACAATATTCATCAAAAATTTTATGAGAATCGGGCAAGGCATTTTGAAGGAGGTTGGCAACAAACCGCGATACGAGAATTTTATATTTTAGATTTAAATTATAAGCAATAAATATAATATATATTTTGTTATGAGCTTCTTGTTTGTTATTTATTTGTTTTTTTTTTGTCTGATAAACATGGCCTGTGGGCAATGCTTGAAAAAAGTGCATATTTTATCAACAATCTGTCCTGCATCAGCTTTATGCTCATGTGGTAGGATAACCAATTAACAGCTATCCAGTTATCTAGTCTAGAGTCTAGTAAGACTGACTGCTAAACCAGAAGGTCGTGGGTTCGATTCCCGCCCAGCCCGCCTAGCATGCGCTCTCTTCACGAGAGAGAGACATAATGTCTACATCGAAGACATAATGTCTACATCGAAGACATAATGTACTAATATCTACGGACGCAACATGACATCGTAATTCTCTCGAATTTTGTCGTTTAAATAAGAGAAATTTCTCGATGTCAATACATATGGACGAGAAGGGACGAGAAAAATTATAAACCCAAATATCTTACGTAACCCCTTTTTTTTCAGAATATAATTTAGCCTATGTTATTCGTGGATAATGTAGCTTTCGAATGTCGAAAGAAATTTTGAAATCGGCACCGTACTTTTTGAGTCTATTCATTACAACCAAACAAAAAACAAAGTTTTCCTCTTTATAATATTAGTGTAGATTTAGGATTCTATTATTACGCTACCCATTCAAATCACGGCAACACGATTTATTTTTTTTGCGTATCATTTTGATTTTGCTATATCTCCTAAAGTATTCATTTAATTTGCATGATGTAAAGGGGAAGAATAATCTCTATGAAGTGCTGAAGCTAATTAACTGATTTAAAATGATAAGGATTCATACAGTATTTGTGTAAATAACTTTCAAATTATCGCGTTATAATTGCTAATTTTTTAAAGTATTAAATGGATATAGTATGATATCCCTAATAGATAGACATATGCCATCGCGGAGTTTTTTGTAGACCTATTTAAGATATACAATTCCACCATACATTATTTTGTTATATATCAAAGGGTTTAGGCAGCGTTTTTGTTGAAAACTCCCAGGCGGGATTTTTTTTTCCGACACCTCCAACAATTATTGTTATATCTTAGCTAATGTATATAAAAACTTAATAAATTATATACATAAACCTTCCTCTTGAATTGTCCTATCTATTAATAAAAACCAAATCAAAATCCGTTGCGTAGTTTTAAAGATTTAAGTAAAAATTTCGACGAGTTTCTCTTCGGAAGAGATATGTCTTTTTGTCGTGGCGTGCATCTTAGGCCGGCTGGGCAAATGTTCGTATGATGAGCATGATTTGTCTGGGTGAAATTTATCTATAATATACTTTGTATTGAAGTGAAACTTCTTTAGAATCGTTGTGATTTCAAACCGGGTGCAACGGAAAAAACGACAGGTAAGAGAAACAAATACAAAAGAGCGAGAGAGCAAATGTCGGTGTGTATGTATATTGCACACTATTTAATACTATCTTGTATTTGAGCATTTAACGTGTGTTTCACTTCTATCGTGTGTAAATCGCACACACACCTTTTTTGTTTAGAAATATATAAGTATGTATTAGTTGTCTCTTTACCATAAGAACAGTCTAGTTTGGGAACAAAGTTTGGGATTTGTAGCAACATTTATCATTACTATTTAGGTTAAAGTGGCCTTCCTTCAATGACGAATAAAGGCTGATGATAATAGTGAAACAAGAGTTAGACGATAATATATATTAATCACATTTTGTAGCCGTCAGTGGGGAATCCCCACGACGTCATGATCTGATCCACCCAGTTGACGAAGCTGGCGACGCGCACGTACACCGCCGGCCGGTCCTTCTCCCCGCAGCCGATGCCCCACGCCACCAGCCCCGCCATCTTGTAGCGATCCCCTCCCACGGGGCAGGCGAGGGGCGCCCCACCGTCGCCCTGACGTGTCATACACAATTAACCACAAATTCATTGAGTTAGAAGTAACCGTCTACAAGGAATCACCCTGCGGATTTAGAATGGCATTGAGAAAGCGTTAGCGAAATTCGAAAACGATAAATATGTTATGTTACATAAGGCCGCGCTTAATCATGTGGTCGGTATTGTTTTGATTTGACACTTATCGATACCCTCGATTATATTTTCGATACCATAGCCAATATTTTTTTGCTTATCGAATAACCATTTCGAAACATCGATCGCTACAGTCATTGTACATTGGCTAGGAAATTGTTATCGATAACTTACAGGCGATAGCGAATTTCGCTACGAAGCGATGTCACTTCGGTTAGGGCCCCCTGGTATACAGCTGAAATATGCAGTGCAGCAAGTATTCCAGTGAGCCGTGGGAAGCAAGAATGCCAGTGAACCGTGGGATGCAAGAATGCCAGTGAGCCATGGGATGCAAGTAGGCCAGTGAGCCGTGGAATGCAAGTATGTCAGTATGCATTGAAATTCGCGTAGGATGTATCCGCGCGTCCATACTTATTTAACATTAAAAGCTCGAGGGCTCGTTACCTGACACGTGTCTACGCCCTCCTCGCCGCCGGCGCAGACGAAGCTCTCGTGCAGGTTGAACCTGATGCCGAGCCGGGTCATCTTTAGCAGTTTGCTGCAGCGGTCGAAAGGCACCATGTCCACTTGCACCTTCTTGAGGATGACGGCGTATCTCCCTTGTTTACCTTAAAACAAAGCGATTGATTGAATTTTTTTTGTCGGGTTCATTCTTAAACTACCACACTACGTAATGAGATTATTTTTTTAACACAATGCTCAGTTTGGAGAAACACATGATATGTGTTATTGTCATATTTCAAACGCGCTGAGATATGTTATAAGTTGTAACTAGAGTCTAGAGACAGCACAGAACCAGAGCCATAAATAGGGTGGTGCCACCGGTGCCCAGGCACAGGGCGTGGATTTCGGAGAGCGCAAGAATGGCCAGACCAGACAGAACTATTTTTTTTTTCGGTTTGCTAAGGGCGAAGTTATAGAAGCTCGCACAGGGCGCAAAAAGGCTATTTACGGCTCTGCACAGAACATATATACCCTAAAGAGAGACAGCCCCTAACGCTCGCTGCTCAATAAAGACGACTCCTAGCGTACGTGCGTTGACCTGGGTAGGTGCGCAAGCGACACTCCCTAATATATATGTCTAAAAGTGTCCAGAGCCTCTAAAACAAAGTCCAATCAAATTAAACTAAACTGCGGGCAAAAACAACTAGGCTGGTACTTACCAAAGGTATTTTTGCCCCAACCATTTGCGAAGCAACCTTTAGCCGAATCGAAGTCCTCGCCCTGTTGCGGTAAGCAGAGGGTGCCGATGTGGACGTCCAGGTCGAATGGCTTGCTCAGGCGAAGCAGCGCCATGTCGTTACGCAGACTTTTGGGGTGGAAATCTGAAAATGGGAATTATTTAAAGTCAAACTTATTTATTTTGATAGGATTTTAAATTAACGTGGTTAATTTACAGTTGGAAGCGAGAAGAAAGGGATCGGTCGTCTTGGTGTTCATTGAGGGAGGCCTATGTTCAGCAGTGGACGGATAAAGGCTGATGAAGATGAATTTACAGTGCCAGTAATGACATTGGCCGTCTTGCCCTTCTTTATAAGTTACAGAAATGTTTCACGAAAGAAGCAACCCATGCGTTTTTAAGTTGAATAATTAAAGCTAAAGAGTCCGTTTCTTTGTACATGCTAACCTCTAAAACAGACAGATTTGTGAAATCCTTTTTTATGTTTAACAACCTGGAGGTGCGATTTTTTTTTAAATATTTTGTCAATTTAGGTATTCGGTACGGGTGGAACTACAACGCGACTTGTATATGAGACGTACGAAGTACAAACCTTCCCTAAGGGCCACGGATTCCACTAGCCTAGACTGGTGCTTTAACCGTTCCTTGACCGTCTGCGTGTCCCATTCACCAGCTCTCACCACCATATTCTTAAACCTAAAACAAAGTTACATCATTACTGCTTGACCATTGAATATATCGAAGTTGTTCAGAACTTGATTATGTTCCAATGCAAACAAAAAATAGATACTATTTTTTCTACAAATTATCCTGTAAAATCAAAACTCATGGTCTCATTCCTATTACTATGCGCGCGCGTCTAGCTCGTGCCCCCCTCCGCGCGCCCCCACCCCGATGTCCGAGCGAGATCTCTTGGGTGCGCTAGTATGCCCATGATGTCTCATAATCTAAATATTTTTGTCGTCGTACAAAATTTCAATTAAAGTTTTTTCTCTTTTTCATTGTGAACATGAACTTAAGTGTGTAGCAACCCATATATGTCCCATTGCTGGGCACGAGTCTCCTCCTCGAAATCAGGCGAGGAGGTTATGGGGCCATAGTTTATCGATGTACTGGCCCAATGCGGGCTTGTGAACTTCACACCTTCAAAGATTTTTAATCTCATTCCTATGCAGGTTTCCTCACGATGTTTTCCTTCAGCAACTAGCGAGCGATGGTCTCGTGTTCAGGGTACAGGTTGTTTAGAAAAACCCATTTCAAGGCACCACGGGGGTGGGGGGAGGGGTCAGGATCGAACCCGGCCCGGAGGCCAAGCCCACTGGACCATGTCGCAAGTGTATCAATTGTTCAATCAGTCAACCTTTACATTGTCATGTTGAATGTTCGCGATCAACTCCTAAACTACTGATTTTGCGCACTGTGCAGTTTGGTCCGACTTCAAAGATAACTTTGGACTATGGAGGGTTGAGGTAAGGAGTGTCATCTCTGTGTATGAAAATTGTCCGTCGAAAAGCGTTAAATAAGGGTGGCGCCACAGTTGCAAAAGGTAAACTTTTAAACGTGTGTGCGCCAAGAAATCACGCACACACAAATATGTATACCAATACTATACCCTTTTCCTACATCTGCGCCATTGCGGATGGTTTTTGAACTGTTATTTATAGCATACAGCTGGACACTTTTTATACTATTTCCCATATGAGATGGTACTCCTTACCTCTACCCCATACTTTAGACACAATGGAGGCGCTGTTGTCGGCGGCAGAACGTCTACCTGGGCTTAGTTAACTAAGTACTCACTTGACGGCGACGTGAGCGGCGGTCAGGACCACCTGCGGGTGGATGAGACCTCCCACACCCAGGTACTGTCCATCCTCGGCATTCAGGATCGCCACCACCCACGGGAATTCACCAAAACCGGCCTCATTGCCCTGGAGGAAATATCGTTAGTTGTTTCATAGACCGAGCAAAAACATTAGATACTATGAAATCATATGAAAATCTCGTGCAAATAGAGAAGTAGTAAACTCTTCGTAAAATATTGATTACACACGTCGAGCAAGTGTGACAAGTGGGGGAGTAGCCTACATTGTGACATCACATTGCCACATCGAAATATCTGATCATAAAACACGAATTCTAAAGTGATAAAGATCAATAAATTTATAAATCTGTAATAAAAAAAAATCATTAAGAATTGTCCTTCCTCCCTCATTTCTCTAATGTCACAACTGCGACAACGAAGTGTGAACTGTGACAAGAAAGGCGTCGAAATATCTTGCATGTAATTTTAGCGTTTTTATAAAAAATGCGTGCGACAGAAACTAGTTTGCGTATACATTTATCTATATTATACTGTGTCTACTTTAATTCAATTGTGAAGAATAATTTTGAAAAAAATTAAGACCCTACTTGTGATATATTTTTGGAATGAGCATCGTTAGCTCTATACGCTACTTGAATATGTCCGTTCTTCAAAAAATCACAGTGTATAATATATTATATCTGTCTGATACTCGAGCTCTAACTTCAATTAAATGCGTAAACCGAGCTTAAGTCGAATTAATTGCGTTTATTTGCAACGGTGAAATCGGCCCTTAAAGTGCCTATGTAGTATGTATATGTATAATAAAATGGGTATTGGTGTTACAAATCAAATAAGCCAATAATATTAGCATACGCCTAGGCCGAGCTCAAAGGAACTTAAAGATGAATAGGAGAGGAAATATCCATGAACCGTAAATTCATAATAACAATTGCTTTAAGCTGCTTTTAGGATCGCAAGACCAAAGAATTCAGACGTACATAGAAGGACAGTTCTTATGAGTGCTTTGATGACAAACTCTGCGATGTAAACGTCCGCTTGGCGGCGAGACGAGAGGGACACCGCGATGTCCCCAGCATATGAGCCTACGAGAGCGAGCGAGTGCGAACTGGGGACTAGTCCCCAATAAAGTCGGCACAAAAAATTCTTAAGATTTGTGCTTTTATGTACGTCTGAATTCTTTGGCAAGACGAAGAGACAAATAATAAAGAGCTTACGTCTCCTCCCACAAGGTTGAAGTCGATGCCGTTGGGGTTCCGGTGTCCGCAGCCGGTCCTGGCCGGCGGGGGCGCGGGGGTGGTCACCTGCTCGGGAGGGGTCACCCTCTTGCAGCAGATCTCCACGCTCTCCTGACAATCCCTCGGCTTAGCGTCGTCCTCGCCAAACCTGTAACATGTGATCACCTAAGTCAAGAGATTGTACTCGAGATGAAACGAAGACAGTATATAATATGTATTCTCTCGAATCTTAATCGATATTTGCTCTTAATAATACGGCAGATATATAAGGCAATAGGTATCTATGAACCACATAAGCGTATTTGTGTGACAATAAAAATAATATTTTGTATGAAATTCGTTGAAAGTTGAGAAAATAGCGCATCGTAATTCGTAACGTGAAGAGGGGGTCAAAAAATAATAAGTGTCTAATAACAGAACTCGGAAATATCTCGTTTTAGAGTAACCTGTTGTTGTCCCAAAAAACAACCAGGACACTGTCCGTGTCAGGGAAAATGTATTTATCAATTCCCGTGCATATTAAATTTTAAATGGAAAAAATCAATTTTCTAACTATGACCTAAATCATAACCAAATGTCTTAAAAAAACCGAATAAAAACGAAACAAGTTTTGCAAATACATGAGATGTATATTTTAATTAAATATATCTGTGCCATTTTGAGTTTGAAAAAAAATGGTAACGTTACCATACCTGATGTCCAGTAGACCGTATCCTGTGATGCTGCTGTTGGTCAGATGCACGGCATCGCCCTTCCCGTCGCACAGGAAGTAGGGCACGCATGTGCACGACTCGCCATCCTTGTCCACAAGAATGGTAGACGCCGTGGTGGGAGTTACTTTTATCTAAAACAATGCCATATATCAATACGAAAATACTACAAAATAACTATAATAAGTATACTATCCTTACTTAATATTATAAATGTGAGAGGAGGGATATTACGCTTTTACGCGAAAACCACTCAATCGATCATCATGAAACTTTGTACACATATTCTCGGAGGTACCTACTAGAACTAACATAATATGATAGATTAAAAAAAAGTTTTTTTTTACGCGGGTGAAGCCGCGGGCAACAGCTAGTAAGAGATAATAGAAGTAGGTCGTGGGCCATGGCGGGTCGAGCCATCAGGTTAAGCAACGCTTGCCGAGGTTGGTCCGTGGATGGGTGACCATCTTAACATACCGAGACTCCTCCGTGTCTCGGAAAGCACGTTAAGCCGTTGGTTCCGGCTGTCATTCGTGGATCTTTTTACTGTAGTTGACTGCATGTATTACAATTTAATTAATCGCGATAAAGACTAAAAATTGTTTCATTATATGAAACGATAATAGTAGCGATGGTCATCATTATTAACCATATTCCGTCCATAGCTGGACATAGGCCTTCAAATAACAAAGAACGGACGATCCCACGAAAAAACCACCCGGAAATACCGATTTCACAAGATAAAAGTAGAATCTTACATCTTCGAGTTTCTTTGGTGTGTTGGTGTCTGGCTGCGGTGGTGGTGTGCCGAATATTTCTTTCAGCAAATCACCGTCGATGGCGGGCGTCTGAGGATACCCCAGCACCGCCGTGATGACTGCCAGGAAGATGAGGAGCATCTGCGGAATATTAAATTATTTTTTCACTAAGTAATTATATTTAACCATTTCTTAGTGTGTTATTAGAACAATATTTACAGAAAAACTATTTTTTTCTTCACTTTTAACAAAATATATTACCTACTAGGTTCAAGAAATTTTATAATATTATTATAATATTAAATTTTATACCAAATCTAAAAAAATCCTTATAAATAAAAAAACATTAAGGAATTTTTAGATACATTTCGAAATAATTCTCTCAGAAGTGCGGCATCATATTAAACATACATAATGTAGACACACATAGAAAGGTGAAAATACCTATAGGTATAGGTGTCTCTCACACACATAACAAATTGGCAAGTAATTAATTTGCATTTTTGAATTGTCAAATAATCCCTTCTCACCTTATTAAAATCTATTGTGCATATATGTGTGTGTGTATTTATTTAACTTGAATTCATAAAATACAGTTACTTTTTAACAAGCATAATATTTTAAATGAAGATCTACGGAAACCCGGAGAGTGGCTTCGATGCGACCAGTTTTTTTTTTTTGTTTTTTTTAACAACAAACAAACATACATAAAAAGGTTTATAACAATGCTTGGTCTCACCTTTACAGAACCAGTTTACTGGCTTCACCTTGAGTCAGATTCTGCAGTTTATGTAAGTTTATCAATCCGGTTATTACACATTTCTCAACGTAACCAAACATACGTTAGACAGCAAAGAGCATGCTATAAAAGTTCGACTCGTGCGCTGTACAATAATAGTTTTTACCCGACCGCTATAAGATGTATTCTTTTCATGTGAATGTATGCATACTAATTTCTATGTTCCCTTACAGCCAGAACTAAAAAATAAGATTCCAAATGTTTCATAATGTGTGAACGTTGTAGGCTCTGTATATACCAAGATGCTTGACTTTTGGAAAAAGTGCAGATCATGAAAACAGCGCTGGGTCCTTCAAGGTTGGGGGGAATCTGCCCAGCGCACCTTTACTACCTTACTACCCCTTAAGAACTTACCTTATGTACGCCAGTCTTTTACCTGGCTGATAATAACACGTTAAAACTCGTAATTATTATGAGATAAGTTTATAATAACGTCAAAGTAATCGTAAATTATACAATAAATGGATTCCCAGTGACATAAAATATTATACGGTTTTTCCAAGTGTTCTCGCAAGTTTAATTTGTAAACATAAACTTAAATACCCACCCATGACCTAACACGATAAATTTCTATCTCGACATTTTGTTTATTGATTAAAGAAACTTTTTTTCATGGATACCAAAATGGATTTACGTTTAATTATTGTTTTAATTTATAATTCATTCGTATGTAAGTAGGATTTTACACTATATTTCAACCACACTTTATAAATGTTAGGTAAATAGAGTTCAGAATATTGAGAATAAAAGTAGAGAGTACCATATCATAGAAGGAGGCCGACGAACGGGTGAGAGAGGAGACCGCCGACATGGCCTTCCCCCGTAGACAACGAACGGGGGTGCGTCGGAGGCGCTATTTAATGCGCCTTCAATAACGCCCCTGTGCTCGTGTCGAGCTCGGGATAGGAACCCGGGGTCTGCTAGACACGACGTCGTGGGGACTGCCAAGTCGTAACCGGGCGTGTAAATATTTGGCGCCAAATGCCTTTCACATATTATTATGAAGAATAACATAATTATGAAGAAGCTGTTATTGGGCTAATTTAATGTTTATGTACCTATGTATATAAAATGTATGTGATCTTATTTCTCCGCGGATATCCATTTAAAACCTACCATCGTTTGATACTGTGACTCCGTCCTTATATGACGCTTTTCGACTGACAGTTTTCATACACAGAGATGGTACTCCTAACTCTATTATTCTTATGCGTTAAGCATTTTCTATACTTTGCGAAGTCAATAGCAAGTTGCAGCCAACTTAATACTGTTCTTTTTATTTACTTTGGCATGAACAGACAGTGCACTGATGATGATCATGAAAAAGGCTAACAGAAACCGCAATCAAAGAGATAATACTTAGGTCACGGGTCAAACTATTTCTCGCTCATATCATAATCGTATAATTTATACCTTATTTACTGTATAAAAATCTATTTTGGATCGGGTGTTATTTAAACGACTAGCATAATATTCGTATTTTTGTGATCAGAAAAATATAATCTGGTAGCAGAAATAGCTATTTGAGCGGCAACTTATGTTCAGCAAACATTTTAAAATCAAGCAGCAATTTTTGTCATTTTTTATGGCTGTAATTATTTTTGAAAGGCATATTAATTAAAAGAGGGGCAATGTGCTGTTCCTATTTAATAAAATTTTGGTAAGCACTCGGAGGGTAAGCAAAAAAAATAATTTTGTGCTGCTTATATAAGTAGCATGAATATAACTTCAAGCAACTTTCTTTTTCATTAAATTCTGCGTTATAGCCCAGTCCACAGGATTTGATGACGTCATGATTTGAATTAATTCCCTGGTCCATTATTAAGAATGATAATATAATTTATTAATTTCTTATTCAATTTTTATACAAAATTTTAGTTTGTAAATCGTATTTATAATTATTGTAATATCAAAAAATATTATTTAAAAATGTATAAACAAACAAAAGAAGAAATTCATAGATAATGGTATGAAGAGGATTTGAACTTACGAACGAGCGCGCGCCGTCAGTGTTAACCGTAGAGCTGTGCGTCTTGTTACAAATAAGTTTAAAATTGTGGATCCATTCTTGCGTATTGAATGTTTTAATTTGATTTGATTTTTGTAGGTAATGATTGAATTGAATATTGCAAGTTTTTGAACTGCTTGTTTATTTTACACACCACCTACAATTTTTAATACCTGCATAATCTATCTACTATCTACATAAATCTACGAAACTGAAACAAAATAAAATCTTGAAGAAAAAAATTTCATCATCATATTATCAGCCTTTAGTGGACGGACCACTGCTGAACACAGGATTTGACGACGTCATGACCTGAATTAATTCACTAGTCTTTTATTAAGAATGATAACATAGTTTATTAATTTCTTCTTCAATTTTTATAATATTGTTCAATAACATACTTACAACACCATCTAGCGGTAAATAGCGCAAACCTACACCGGTGTGAACACAGGACAAAATGTAATGCAAAGAAATGTGCCGCTAAAGTAATTATTTTGCCCGATGAATGTTTATTATGCGAGGTCATAATATTGTAAGCTGCTTATTTACGATTTAATTTTCGACCATTATCAAAATTATTTGCGGAACAAGAATTGCTACCAGCTTTATTTTATTGCGTACAAAATCTTTGTATGCCAACCAAATTATTTAAATGCCGATTTTTTTTTGCCCTTCCAAAATTTATAATGCCGTTCATTTAATTACTTCCCTTTTGGATCGTTAAGATCATTGCCAGTAATTACGCCTTTTCTCCTTACCGATAGCTGTTTAGCGGTTTCATGAGACATTAACTGTCAAAAAATCTGGAGGGACATTTGGAATTCCAACGAAGCTAAAGTTTTGGGTGAACAAAATTAAGGCAACCATCGACACGCTAAGAAGACGAAGAATGTAATAGGGTCTGATTTCTGAAATAGGATCCAAGATCAGAATAGTAATAAAAAATTGGCATTCTTAATCACGTCAGATTAAGGTACGGTGAGCTATTTACATCCTAAGCGGTACATAATATATATTATATTCCAATAATCTGACGATTATAGTGTGTTGTTAATGGGTTACTGACTATGGATTTTTTTGGAAGAAAATAATTTAAGGATAACGAAAAGTGTATTATCTGATAATGGGCCTACAAAGCGAAGACAACAAAGCGCTAATAAAGTTGAACAAAATATTATGTTGATGAAGAATTGGAACTGAGCGGTTTGTTGGTGAACACTTGCCTAAAGCCTATGAGGATGTCGTTAAAGCACCTGACTGACTTGATCAGTTGAATCAGGTACATATTTTCTTCATTACTATACAATAATAATATATTATTCATAAAAAGTACGCGATACCGTTACTTATTGTAATGATTTCTACAGATTAAAAACGAGGATGTAATTTGAGACTAAATCTAGTCTTTATTGTTAGTTTATAGTTACTATCTATGATCGAGTCAGATAAAAATGATTCGAAAAATGATCTAAACTTAAAAAATTAAGGCACGGCGGCTCAATCTGTTTATATTGTGATTGGTTAACGAATACAACGAAAAACTGTGATTGAGCGGTCTATGTAGAACTGTTCTGGCGGTTTCCTTAAGTTACTGGTTTTAAAAATTTAATCCATAATAATGTGATTGGTAGGCGAATATTGTGGTGGACTATTCTGAATGGGTGGTCGAGTTAGAAGTGATAATTGTTTCTCCATATTACAGACTAAGTGTATTTTACAACAGACATGGCAGTATGACCTCTTGTCTTTAGCGTGTTTCAAAAAGAACAAAAAAAAAGGAATAAATTAAATTCTTGTAATTTTTTTCCTGGATGCCATCACCCTGTGTGAGGGTAGAATGCGACTTCTACGGCTTCATAGCGTCGGGCTTGTTCCTATAACGGGTCTCTTCCTCACCACCATCGGATGAAGCTTTTAATATTTACAAATAGCCCGTAGGTATGTACATAAAAGCTTTGATGCAAATTCTAAATAAATTTATTAAATTTTCTTTCTTAATATGTAAGACCTCAATGTATGTTTGTTTATAACCTTACTAATCCTCATGAGAATTAAAAAAGTATTTTATTTTTATCTGAAGTAAGTAATAACTTTATGTAGGTATAGGTACGTATTATAAATGATTTATTTATATTTTTTACGTTTCACAAACGACATTGCCAACTCTTTCCGAGTTCAAAGTTTATCATCGGATGCAATCAGAATTGAAAAAACCCAAAATAATAACATTTACTAATCGACCAAAACAGTATGGCGCAGGGTTCGGGCGTTGCGCCTAATACTCTTAGTTGTGGTTGAGTCGTATGACATTTTTAAAACGCGTATTCAAGAAGCGTACTTGGCCGAGTAATAAAACAGCACTATGCAAAGAACGCGCTATCTATGCGCTCCTCTGTCAATATTCAGGTTTAACAGATGCACAGTGGCGGATTTCATTTAAGTATTGTCTATGAATTGGTTTGAATGACCCTATGCGTTCGATAGTACTGTGACAACTAATAGTAGGTATTGCTTGTGAATATCTTTTGTCTGTAATTTCACCCGCGTTAACTTGCATTTTTAGCTGCAATCGGGTTAATGATGATATTTTTATAGCCTTTTCCTCATGTCGCCATCCCTGTTCTCCTTATGCTCTCCTACCTCCTACCCTCTACTACTACTACTACTCCTACCCTCTCTTTGATAGAGTCTATACTTTAACATAATTTCATATGATTTGAATGTGTACATATTTAATAGATACCTAACCACTCAAACGCCCGGGCGACTATAGTCGCCCAGAACGTAAAAAGCATTCGAAATTTAATACGATATTTATAAATATTTATATATTTTTTAAATTTTACCCAAATTAAACCCAAAACTTAAGTTTATTTTTCTTGTTGTACATTTTACATTAAGAGTCTTAATTTGATTATTACACATATTGTTTCTCTGAAGTGTCAGCTTTATGGTGGTATTTTTTAATTTGCTGTAATGTTAGTAGGTAGTTAAATCGAATGATTTATTAGTTAGTACAAATAAAATGTTTTTTTATGGAGATTATTGATGTTAAATGTTAATATAATATGTCCTATGTATATTTTAAAAAGCACCCAAAGTAGATACCAATAGAACTTGCAATGCCGTACCAAACTACCACCATACGGAGCAAGCATCTACAACTCCTCCAATAAAGATAATTTCTATGGCCATTTAAAGTTTGAAAGAAAGAAAGAACGATTTATTTGTAAACAATTTTACAATTTAAATTACACTATTACAATATTTATTCAATAAGGTAAAGTTTGATAATTTCTATGGCTGTTTAAAGTTTGATAATTTCTATGATCGTTTAAAGTTTGACCTGTGAATGGGGAACCTCTAGCACCTCTCGTTACGGTATTGAGGCCTTGCACAAATGCAACGGACACTGTTGATCACCGGAAGAAGAGTGGACTGTCTCGAGCTCCCGTTTGCTTCTCTCCCGTGGAATAACTACGCTTGATTCGGGTAGGACAGGTAGTGCAATTACTCACAGACTTATTATCTATGTTTAAGGATAGGCACACGGATGTGTGCTAATCCCAGGTATACTAGTTTATGTGAGCTGAATATATCACCATAAGGTGGCATGTCTACCAGTTTGTACCCAAGTATCATAAAAAACCCGTGTTCTGACTTGTTCCATATGCTGTGAGTCAACCTTGGGAACGTCCCATCTTCTAAGAGATCGTGTGTAAAGGCGGTCGCTACTAAATTGTTTTTAAGTTAGATATAATCTATTTACGAAATATACCAAAGATTCTTAACCATAGAGTCTTATACAAGGATATTTTACACGAAAATTGTCGGTCTGTATATATTTATATATTAATAGAATTTATAATGAAAAAAATATACATAAGTATATGACGTTGGGTTTATTCTTAAAAATATGAACGTGAGAACTTCTGTTTCGCGGTGCATACATACAAGAAAATACAATGAAGTTTTATGACTTATGGATAAAAGTCGTACCAAAAGAAGTAAAAATCATAAAGCATGCACATTCCAAACAGGCATAGATTTAATAAAAATAAGTATAGATATTTATCTAACTAAACACAAATTTATGGACAAATACTTAGACAAATACTTATAATAGTAGATAGAATAGATATTATCATTAAGTTAAAATATGAGTCACTATTCAGTATTTTATATTATATTACTTAAATCGTAAAACCGAGGTCAAGATTTAATTTAGATTAAGTAATTATTAAAAATGACGAAATAAATATTATTTTTATATGAAAATTATACGTTTCTATAACAAAATTCACATAAATGTTATAACAATCGAATTCAATATCAATAATAACTAATAATGATGCTAATAGACATACAATATCAATAATTATTACTTCTATTATTAAATAAAATCTTCAATAAAAAAACAAGTTCCGCAAATGTCAAATGTCATCGTACTGACCTTGAAAATATGTTCGACAGATTCACAAGTGCAATGAGCCAATGGAGCGAAAAGTTTTTATTTACTAGATTTGAACATAGCGTGTGTATGTCCCAGCGACGCGAGATCGACTGTGGTTCGACTGGTCACTGGTCGTCTCCATTAGTTTCGAAGATACCGGCGATTGAGGAAAATATGTTTAAAAACCAATGACGCAATGTTTCTGCGTTACTGAGTATTTTTTTTTTAAATTACCCTTGTATAATTAAATGATCAATATTATTTGTAAACATAGGTTTATTATTATTTAAGCCTATTAACTCAAATCCATCACATCTGTACGCCGCCTTAGGTCATCATCATCATCATGTCAGCCATTCGACGCCCACTGCTGGGTATAGGCCTCCCCCAAGGATCTCCACAACAATCGGTCCTGCGCTGTCCGCATCCAGCGACTTCCCGCGACCTTTACCAGATCGACGGTCCACCTTGTAGGGTTTTGGTTCTCCTGCGGATCTCATCATTTCTGATTCGATCGTGCAGGGAAATACCATCGCTCTCTCCATTGCTCGCTGGGTGACCTTGAGCCTTCTTATGAGACCCAGATAGTAAGCGACCACGTTTCGTCTTGTCCAAGTTCATCCTAAGGCCTGCACGTCGGGAGGATTCGTTTAGACTGTGCAGCATCTCCTGCAAACCCTCGGTACATTGGTTTAGTAAACAATATTGACATGTATTTTTTAATATTGCGTATAACTAAATGTACTTAATACCATATTGTAATTAGAATGTTTCAATTGTATTCCAAATAATTTTCTGTAATAATATATACATTTAATTTCATTACAGAGCCTCACAGAAATCAACCGAATATAAAACAAAAGCGGGTGAGATGTGTTGCTGTCAGTAAATTGGAGCATGTTTTATACAGAAAACTTGTGCTAGTTGGAGTAAAGTTGAGCAAGTGCCGCAACAAAGTAAAAAAAACAGGCAAAAACCATCAAGGCACTGCAAAACCTAGGTACAAATCCACAGTTCATAAGAACACTTGATGAACTACTTAACACATCGAAACTTTTCACATTATTACAGCTCAGAGAGCATAAAAAAGTAGCAAAGGCCGGCGTTTCAATTTGAAAGAAAGAATTGTTGCGTTGTCTTTTTTAAAACAGAGCCCAAAGGGGTACAGACTTTTAAGAAAAATATTTACTTTGCCATCTCGCCAAACATTGTTAAAACTTCTTAACATAGAGTAATTTGATACTACGGAGCTACGGAATTGAACTATCAAACATTGTTTCTTAACATGGCAGACATGGCGTTAACAGAAATATGATGGAGCAAATAAAAAAAGCTACGGAAAATTTTAAATTGCAACATAAAATATGTGATGTTATGTTTGACGAAATGTCAATAAAACCAAATGTGGCTTACAATGAAAGAAAAGATAAAGTGTGTGGTTTTGTAACAAATGGCGAAGAAACGCAAAACGAATATGCCGATCATGCGCAGGTGTTCATGGTAAGAGGTGTTATAAAAAATTTTAAACAACCTATTGCATACACATTTTCTCAAGCCGCAACCAAGGGACCTGAACTTGCAAAGCAATTAAAATCAGTAATAATTGAATTACAAAATGCTGGTCTTATTGTGATAGCAACAGTGTGCGACCAGGGTACAAATAATGTAAATTGTATTAAATATCTTACAATATTCTGCACAAGAAACAAGAGGCAACCTTTTGCAAAAGAGAGAAGAGCTCAAAGAAAACCTATTTATAATAAACGATCAAGAAATCATACCATTATATGACCCACCCCATCTCATCGAATGTGTACGCAATAATTTAATTTCCAAAAATTTGAAATACACAAAAAAAACCCGGGGTATAAAGGAATAAGATTGGTACCCAAACTGACAGATGCCCACTGTGAACCTAGCAAAATTCCCCGGATGAAAGTGAAAAATGCAACACAAGTTTTTAGTCAAACTGTGGCATCAAATATGGGCTATCTCGCAGGTAAATGTTGTCAGTACCTAATATTGGCTTAACTTGTTATCTATTGTTACTATTAACTTATCATCATTGTTTTCTGTTAAATATACAAAACATTATTTAATAAACTATATTTTTACAGATAAAGGTATACTTCCTACAGAAGCCAAAGACACTGCAGACATATTATTATTCTTCAATAATCTTTTTGACTCAGTAAATGGAAGCAATTTTTTTTTTTGTAGCAAGCATGTTTGCAAATTTTGAAGCAAATTTGGCAAAAGAAAAAAACACGGCAAACCTCTTCTAGGACCTGCAACGCCTACTTCTGTACATCACAAAACATGGAAGGAGAGTAAAGTTGCGATGAAAGAAATGAGATTTGTAAATCCCAGAACATCCAACAATGAACATGTTCTGACCTTAAACAATTGGATATGGACACTAGAAGGCATAGAATTATTATTGATAAAAATTTAAACAAAATATGGTGTAACATCAATTTGGTTACGGCATCTTAATCAGGAGCCAATTGAAACCTTTTTTGGGTCCATAAGAAGCCATGGATGCCGCAACATAAATCCGACACCAGAGAGATTTGAAGCAGCCTTTACGACATTACTAGTAAACAGCCTGTCTAGTGTCCATACCCCTGGAGCTAACTGTGAAACTGACGATTGTGAAACATTGCATGAAGTACTCATCACCACTGGAGGCAGCAAAGAGCAAATAAATTGCGACCTTGAAAATATACCCGATATTACCTTCACCCTTCACCCTTGAAGATAAAAATGACCCACGCATAATTGATGACCTACAAAATGTAAGCGGATATTTTATAAAGAGTGCCAATAAAAAGTCTTCTAGGGTTGTATTGATTGTAACAAAGATTTAATATCTGATAATCAGCACAAATATTTAAGATATCGGGAATACGCCAATAAAAATGGCTTTGCTGCCCCAGTGACTCCCTTTTGAATTGTATATCAAATTTGCAGGATATAAACTATACTTACTAAACAAAATTTACATAAACAATATTTAAAAGAATTAATAACAACTATAATTTTTATATATGTAGATTTTTCATTTATAAAATGTTCGATATACCATGAAAAAATTATCAATTTTATTATAAAAATATCCTGCAGATTTTTTATCCCCAACTATTGCAAAGACATTAATAATATATTAATTAATAGAAGGGAGTGTGATGATGATATGGATTTATATAAATTAAAAGCTGAAAAATTAAAAAAAAAGTACTTAAAAAGAAATAAATAAAGCATAAACTCTTTACTTTGTTTTATTGTTTAGTAATGTGAATAAATTACTTTTCTCTTTCCAATTCCAATAGGAAACACGTAGTTTCCTATTTATCAAGCAAATTTTGCAATTCTTAATATTCGCCTAAAGTTTCTAATCAAAGTACATAGGCAAAAAGGTCTATAAAAAGTATGATGCGTATGTATATAGTATGTTATATAGTATGTTATATAGTCAGTATTTAGCTATACGTATGTTTATGTTAATATTAGTTTCGTGTCTCGTGTAGAGATGGCGGCACATCTACTTTCCCATTTTTGCTATCGAGTTAGACCTCTATTCCTTATATACAAAAGTACTCTGTGATAGACATTTGACATGATCTTCGTCTTGTCCATGTACATCTTAAGACCCACTCTTTGGGAAACATTATGGAGATCTTCGAGCATTGTGTTCAGGTCTTCCAAGGTCCCAGCCATAAGAAATCACGAAAAAAAAAAGGCAAATCGCAGGTGTGTTAGGTTCTCGCCATTGATGTTGATACCGAGTCCTTTCCAGTCCAGAAGCTTGAAAATATCCTCCAACGCAGCTGTGAACAGTTTCGGAGAAATAACGTCTCCTTGCCTTACGCCTCGCTGTAGTTGGATCGGATTAGAGCTCTGGTTCTGGAATCGAATCGACATGGTGGCGTTTTGATATAAGTACTTCAGCACCTCGATGTACCTGTAGTCTATTTGGCACCTTTGGAGAGACTGTGGCACTGCTCAGGTCTCAATCGAATCAAAGGCTTTCTCATAGTCCACGAACGCTAAGCAAAGTGGCAAGTTATACTCTTCGATCTTCTGTATAACTTGCCGCAGCGTATGAATGTGGTCTATGGTACCAAAGCCCTTTCGGAACCCGGCTTGTTCGGGAGGTTGGAAGTCGTCGAACCTGCTAGCGAGACGATTCGTAATGACTCTCGAAAACAAATTATATGTATGGCTTAGGAGCGAGATGGGTCTATAGTTCTTCAAGAGCCTTAGGTCAAGTCATTATTTATTATGCCATGTACAGTACATGGCATAATAAACAAGTACATGATGTACTTTATATTTTAAAACTAGTTTCCCCGACGAACTTCGTTCTGCCTAAAGTACAAGTACGGAGAGTATAAACACTAAAACTAGATAAGTCATATGCTCATCTACTTTTCCGATGAAGCTTAAAGACTAAAAGAATAGGTCCATTCGAAAAAAAACAACATATTAGATGTAGGTAACTTACTCCATGAGAACTGGGAAGGACTCTGCGCGCTTCCAGCTGTATGGGTATAACTATCTCGCTTGGTTCTCTCGTCAAACAGCTTCGCTCTGTTTCGGAGGAAATAACTGGTACCAAGACTTAACATCTTAGGATAGGTTTATATCCCCAGCATGGTTCAAGCCTTGTTGTGGCGGTGGGGCTCAGTAGCTTAGGGTAACAATACCTTGTGCGAAGCGAATGGAGTCTTTGTACCCCTCTTATAAGAGGGGGCAAAACAGCAGGGGGCGAGAACGGGTACCTCGCCTCATTGTACTGTCCCAATGTTGGGAGGGGTTGTTCTGTGGTGCGGGGCAACCCTTCTGTGGAGGTGTCGTCGGTCCCCTGCGAGACTGATTAGGCGTCAAGACGCCCTGTTGCTAGTAGATCCGGGGCACCTCACCAAAGGCGGAATTAGTGGCACTCGCCAGGTTTTTAGTGGGTAGAGCTGCGTTCACTTACCAGCTTTCGGGCGCAGCGAGTCCCACATACCCGCCTAGGGAGAACCACAGCTCCCCAGCGGGATGCCTAAGCGCATTTCTCGGCAGAAAACAAGGATAGGCTTATATGATTAGCCTGGCCTAGTTTCGTGCAATTATGTTCGTGGGTGACTTTGATCACTTACAATAACATGTCATGTTCCCCGCCAACTAACACAAATAGAAGGATTACGACACTCGTAAATTCCCGCACCACATATTTTTAGCGTTAAGTAGGCAATATTTCCTTATTTTCGTTGGTTAATTTTATTTATAGTACCTATCATTAGAGCATTCAGCCTCATCTATACTAATATTATAAAGAGGAAACATTTGATTGTTTATTTGTATTAAATAGGCTCCGAAACTACTTGACCGATTTGAAAAATTATTTCAAATCAAAAAGTTTGCGACCCGTTTTAAAACTTAGTTGATGCAAGCGAAGCTAGCTCATATATAAAGATCATTTTGAACCATGGGCGTAGCCAGCCTCGGGCTCAGGGTGGGGCAGCAGTCAACCTATCCATCTTTCAATGTCGGGACATTGTGGAGCATCCGTCATTGCCAGCCATTGCCCCACACACTTTTCTGGATCCAGGCTCACGTTTGTGATGAATTTATCTATAGCAGAGGCAGATTAGGTCCAAATATATTGCCTCTGCCTCCTATGGCCTTAATTAATAATCATCCTATGACCAAGGTGGGGCAAGCGCCCCAGCTTGCCCCAGTGTGGCTACGCACTATATAATATATTATACTATTTGGGCTACGCCCATGTTTTGAACTTGCGCGTCACTACGCCGCGTCTGTATGTCTGTCTCTTAAAAACTACTGCACCGATTTTCATGATATTTTTACCAATAAATAGAGTAGTTCCCGAGACTGACGATCAATGAATGTCTACGTGTAAGAAATGTATGAAGAAATTTGAGAGCGTTTCTTATTTTTTCTCATAATATAATAGTATATTTCGTTACAAGTGCGGAAAGCCTGTCAATGTCGACCCGAGCCGAGGCGCAGCCGAGGGCGTGGGTTGATAGTCGGAACAAGTTGCAAGAACAGTTCCGCACGTGTAATGAACGACTATTTTTAATACAGTTGCGAAAAAATTAAGCAATATAATAAAATAATAAAAACACAAATTGGCGCCGAACGTAAAAGAATATTAAATGGACGTAATGGACTTATATATAACAGGACCGCGAACTCGTAACAGAAAAACGAGCCGACAGAGATAGCCAGTGCTTAGGAGTGTGTCCCTTTCTTATAAGGTGACAATAAGATTTTGACATGTGGGACAAATTCAAACTTGTCTTACAAAAATTGAAAATTTTAATTGCAGTAAGGTTGATATTCTACCAGTACATACTTGATGTATGCAATTTTAAGCGCTGCATGAGTTTATTATATTATAGCCATAATATTATAAATCTCGAGTTTTTAAGTTCTTCAAAAGGCGCGTTTAGCCCCGACATATATCGCAAGCTAGCTTAGATGCATTTAGGGTGCTTGAAAAATCTGACACAAGTATTATACTTACAAACGAAAATACCAACATTAGCAATGGTTAAAATCTGAAGAATAGTAGATGGATTACGAAATATATAATACAAATACTTCCAGGTATAATATACTTGACGGGAATCCGTCATCAGGTGTTCGAGATATCATTATCATCCCAAAATATTAACTGCAAATCTTAGGTTTACTCTCATAATAACGCATTCTTGAATTAAGATTACAAAACAACTAAAGATGCCATGGATTCAAACTGATTAAAATAAGTAGGAACGTGGGAAGTTTAGTACGGAGTCACTTTGTCTCACGTTCTGACCATTGCTTTTCGCATTGCTATTATTCCCCTCCAAGCCTGCCGTAAGGAACTTCGTTCCAAAAAATCATGGTCACCATAGTAGTTTTGATTTACTAATGGGAAGTAATTAAATGAACGGCATTATAAATTTTGGAGGGGCAAAAAAATCGGCATTTAAATAATTTGGTTGGCATACAAAGATTTTGTACGCAATAAAATAAAGCTGGTAGCAATTCTTGTTCCGCAAATAATTTTGATAATGGTCGAAAATTAAATCGTAAATAAGCAGCTTACAATATTATGACCTCGCATAATAAACATTCATCGGGCAAAATAATTACTTGAGCGGCACATTTCTTTGCATTACATTTTATGTCCTGTGTTCACACCGGTGTAGGTTTGCGCTATTTACCGCTAGATGGTGTTGTAAGTATGTTATTGAACAAAATTATAAAAATTGAAAAAGAAATTAATAAACTATATTATCATTCTTAATAAAAGACTAGTGAATTAATTCAGGTCATGACGTCGTCAAATCCTGTGTTCAGCAGTGGTCCGTCCACTAAAGGCTGACAATATGATGATGAAATTTTTTTCTTCAAGATTTTATTTTGTTTCAGTTTCGTAGATTTATGTAGATAGTAGATAGATTATGCAGGTATTAAAAATTGTAGGTGGTGTGTAAAATAAACAAGCAGTTCAAAAACTTGCAATATTCAATTTAATCATTACCTACAAAAATCAAATCAAATTAAAACATTACGCAAACGCAAGAATGGATCCACAATTTTAAACTTATTTGTAACAAGACGTACAGCTCTACGGTTAACACTGTCCGCGCGCGCTCAGGCTGTACGCTGTCGTTCGTAAGGTCAAATCCTCTTAATACCATTATCTATGAATTTCTTCTTTTGTTTGTTTATACATTTTTAAATAATATTTTTTGATATTACAATAATTATAAATACGATTTACAAACTAAAATTTTGTATAAAATTTAATAAGTTAAGTTAAGTTGTTGTTAGTTAAATTAAGTTGTATAAAAAATTAATAAATTATATTATCATTCTTAATAAAGTACCAGGGAATTAATTCAAATCATGACGTCATCAAATCCTGTGGACTGGGCTATAACGCAGAATTTAATGAAAAAGAAAGTTGCTTGAAGTTATATTCATGCTACTTATATAAGCAGCACAAAATTATTTTTTTTGCTTACCCTCCGAGTGCTTACCAAAATTTTATTAAACAGGAGCAGCACATTGCCCCTCTTTTAATTAATATGCCTTTCAAAAATAATTACAGCCATAAAAAATGACAAAAATTGCTGCTTGATTTTAAAATGTTTGCTGAACATAAGTTGCCGCTCAAATAGATATTTCTGCTACCAGATTATATTTTTCTGCTCACAAAAATACGAATATTATGCTAGTCGTTTAAATAACACCCTTTACTAATTATGTTATTTAAGTAACCATAGCAACCATTACAATACAAAATGTCAAGATGACACTTAACTGGGCTACCCATGGATGTAGTATAATAACAGGATGGCGTACTCGGAAAAAATGTATTTACGAAAGTGAACACTAACTCAACGCATTAAGTATTATATTCTAATGGGCATTACACAGATGCCGATCCGAGCCGAGCGGGATAGCGATATGTTAGGAGTGTGTCTCGTTCTTTTATCTTGCCAGCTTAAAAATGTATTTTATTAAAAATTTTGGCTGATCAAAAATTTCATCGAAAAAAATTGTCTTTTTAATATTATTTTGACAATTGTATGTCAAGAAATTGTAATTGAATTTATTTATTTAAATATATTTCCAATTCAAAAAGAAAACATAAATTATTATTTTGCTTATTTCTTTTATTTCTTATGGTAGCCCAGTTAAGTGTCATTTTGACATTTTGTATTGTAATGGTTGCTATGGTTACTTAAATAACATAATTAGTAAATCAAACTACTATGGTGACCATGATTTTTTGGAACGAAGTTCCTTACGGCAGGCTTGGAGGGGAATAATAGCAATGCGAAAAGCAATGGTCAGAACGTGAGACAGAGTGACTCCGTACTAAACTTCCCACGTTCCTACTTATTTTAATCAGTTTGAATCCATGGCATCTTTAGTTGTTTTGTAATCTTAATTCAAGAATGCTTTATTATGAGAGTAAACCTAAGATTTGCAGTTAATATTTTGGGATGATAATGATATCTCGACCACCTGATGACGGATTCCCGTCAAATATATTATACCTATTATTTTTATTTTATTAGTATTTGTATTATATATTTCGTAATCCATCTACTATTCTTCAGATTTTAACCATTGCTAATGTTGGTATTTTCGTTTGTAAGTATAATACTTGTGTCAGATTTTTCAAGCACCCTAAATGCATCTAAGCTAGCTTGCGATATCTGTCGGGGCTAAACGCGCCTTTTGAAGAACTTAAAAACTCGAGATTTATTATATAGATAATTTTATATTATGGCAGTCGTGGTAAACTCATGCAGCGCTTAAAATTGCATACATCAAGTATGTACTGGTAGAATATCAACCTTACTGCAATTAAAATTTTCAATTTTTGTAAGACAAATTTGAATTTGTCCCACATGTCAAAATCTTATTGTCACCTTATAAGAAAGGGACACACTCCTAAACACTGGCTATCTCTGTCGGCTCGTTTTTCTGTTACGAGTTCGCGGTCCTGTTATATATTATTACGTCCATTGGGCTACCATAAGAAATAAAAGAAATAAGCAAAATAATAATTTATGTTTTCTTTTTGAATTGGAAATATCTACATCTACATCTACACTAATATTATAAAGAGGAAAACTTTGTTTGTTTGTTTGTTTGGTTGTAACGAATAGGCTCAAAAAGTACTGGACCGATTTCAAAAATTCTTTCACCATTCGAAAGCTACATTATCCACGAGTAACATAGGCTACATTTTATTCTGGAAAAAATAGGGTTCCGTAAGATATTTGGGTTTTTCGGACACAAGGTGTAAAAAATCAACCAGAAAAGTTACTTATTTTGCGTACGCTGCCTAAACTATAAAAGATAGAACCATAGAATGTTCTAATTAATTGTAGATCTTATAATTATCTACAAAAAAGTCCGCGACACGTTATACCTATCTATGTCAAATGAGGCACAATAATCATTTTTTTATTTAGATATTTTGAATTTTTTTGGACTACATTTAAACGCGTTTATTTTACTCATGCTTTGGATCCTTATCAAAATAAGTTATTTCATCACTAAGTACAGTTTATGTAGATAATATTTCGACTTTGAATGATTAAAATTGGACGTTTGGTCTTGAAGTTATGGCGAAATCTATCTACACTATATAGGTATCTGCACTAATATTATTAAGAGGAAAACTTTGTTTGTTTGGTTGTAACGAATAGGCTCAAAAAGTACTGGACCGATTTCAAAAATTCTTTCACTATTCGAAACCTACATTATCCACGAGTAACATAGGCTAAATTTTATTCTGGAATAAAACAGGGTTCCGTAAGATATTTGGGTTTTTCGGACACGAGGTGTAAAAAATCAACCAGAAAAGTTACTTATTTTGCGTACGCTGCCTAAACTATAAAAGATAGAACCATAAAATGTTCTAATTAATTGTAGATCTTATAATTATCTATAAAAAGTCCACGACACACTATACCTATCTATGTCGAGTGAGGCACAACAACCATATTTTATTCAGAAATTTTGATTTTTTTGGACTACATTTAAACGAGTTTATTTTACTCTTGCTTTTAATCTTTAAGATATGAAGCTAAAGAGTTTGTTTATTTGAACGCGCCAATCTCAGGAACTATCGGTCGGATTTTAATTAAACATTTCAGTGTTCGATAGCTCATTTATCGGTAAAGATATATCATCCCGCTAAGATCCCGTTGTAAATCTTAGCTAACGCAGGCGAAGCTGCGGGCAACAGCTAGTATTTAAATAAATAAATTCAATTACAATTTCTTGACATACAATTGTCAAAATAATATTAAAAAGACAATTTTTTTCGATGAAATTTTTGATCAGCCAAAATTTTTAATAAAATACATTTTTAAGCTGGCAAGATAAAAGAACGAGACACACTCCTAACATATTGCTATCCCGCTCGGCTCGGATCAGCATCTGTGTAATGCCCATTAGAATATAATACTTAATGCGTTGAGTTAGTGTTCACTTTCGTAAATACATTTTTTCCGAGTACGCCATCCTGTTATTATACTACATCCATGGAATATTAGCAGAGATATTTTTTTCTTCACCTATTCTGGGTAGGCAAAGGGAACTATGCCCATACAGCCAAGTCTTCAGTGGAATTGTTTTATTGATACGAAAAAAATAAATTTAATAAGATAAAATAAAATGAAACCTAGCCGAACACATTGAATTAAATCATTAAATCTGATATTGAAACAAATTAGTAGCTTCTTTTTAAAAATATTTGCATGAATCATAAAAAAAATCAATGAATTCCTTTTAGTAAAAACTTCGTGGTTGGTTTTTTTTTTCTTTTTAATATACTTACATTATTTTGACAGTTGGGAAAGAGAACGCACGAGTTCGGAAAAGGTAAAGAAAAAGCACGAGTGTGTAATAGCCCACTTTCCGAACGCTATACGTCCCTGCAACCTGCAATACGCCACTTTTTGAGCAACTGTATTAAAAAATAGAATTTAGCACTTCGCAAAGAGTACTACTGAATAAACAAGATAATATTAATGTATTTATTATTCTTAGTGTAGTATTAATTATGCTGGTTTCTATTGAGACCCATTTTTTACGATAATACCTACTGTAATGGTTAAAACGTAAGTGTGAAAATGTTGTATCAGATTATAATTACTCTGGAGAATAATATAGTCCTTCATTTGAAACCAAAAGGTATCCTCGCAGCGAGGCTAACTGATTAAAATAGTATCTGAAAGTAGTAAGTAGTATATATTATGGTAATAGCGTTGGCCCGTTCACACGAGCGCTTTTTTACCGAGTTTTAGCACGAGCCACGAGCACGAGCAACCGAGCAACGGTTTTTATCGAGCACTGTTGGATTTTCAACGTTAAGTGCCTGACGTTAAATTGAATTTAGCATGCCAAACTCACAACTCAAGCCGACACGACGTCGGGTTTTATCGCGACGGTTTTTAGGCGCGCGTGCGAACGGGGCCCGGGGGCCAAAGGAACCATAGGTAGGGAGTATCAAAAATAAAATCAACTTTGTAAATAAAAAATTTAAAGCATTATTTCATTATTACTAAAACAATAAAACTTTATAAAAATAATACACAATTTTATAGGTTCTCGTGCAGGAAATGCAGCAGCGTCGCTTCGTAGTGCTTCGCCGCGTGCATCGCGCGCAGCGAGTGCCTCTCGCCCGGGTACACCTGCGGAACCACGCGGAATGGATGAGACACGCACGCAAGCACGCAAGTACGCACGCACGCACGCACGCACACACACGCACGCACGCACGCACGTACGCACGCACGCACGCACGTACGCACGCACGCAAGCACGTACGCACGCACGCAATCACGTACGCACGAACAGACAGATTCGAAGGGTGCTCCTTCCGCACACATTAAACTGCCGTGAGTTACAAGTAGGATAAGTGCCTATTAGTGGAGCCCAGTGGGCTATTCTGTAAGAAACCATTTCAATATCGAGCTTCACCTGAGCAATAGAGCTCACATTACGTCACTTCGAAAATGATCTTTATTGATATGAATAGAGAGTCAAGTTTTAAAGAATACAAATCCGTAAAATTCGTCATAGCCCTACTGAGCGAAACGCAGAGGTGATTATTGTAGGGCTATTCTGTAAGGTCGTTTTAGAATCTCGAAAGCGTAATCCACGGTGATATGACGAATTTGACGAGTGTGTATTCTTTAAAACTCGACTATCTGTCTATAGCTATAAAGTTCGCTTTTGAAATGACGTAAAGTAAGATCTATCACTCAGGTGAAGCTCGATATCGAAATGGTTTTGTTACAGAATAGCCCTACTGCCATGGGTACAGTCGCTGTTCCGTATAGGAGCAAGAATATTAATAATAATACATTTTTTTATTTTACAAAATATATTCTAGTGATTTACAAAATTATAATATAATGCTTCTATTTTTATACATATTTGTAATTAAGTTGTCAAAATAATTCTTTTCTTTTTTCTTCTTCGTTGTCAATAAAACTAAATCTCTTTGATGTTCACAAATGATCGTGAACAGTCGCGCACACTGTGCAAATATTACCTTGTTACCAGGTATCTCGCAAAACAAAATAGTATTTAACATACGCTGAAGACTTTTATTACTATTTCCAATAAGATGCTGATGTTATAACATAGCCGGTCTCACCTGGACCCGGTGGGGTTTCCCGAGCCGCACTAGCTCCGCCAGCAGCGCGGCCGTGTGGCAGAAGTGCACGTTCTCGTCCGCCAGCCCGTGGATGATCAGCAGTCTACCTTCCCTGGAACAAGCACAATATTAATGAGCTCCGCCATCGCGGGACGATAAACGGCTATCTATAGATATGTGTATTCTTATATAATAGCGATACGCAAACTGCCAGATGCCTAATGATAGGTGGTCAAACGTATGTCCAAATAAAAGTAATTTATCTTACAATCGTCCAGGACTGGTTCTTTTTCTGTCAAGTATAATTCGTGACAGAATTATATGTTACATTAAACAGCGTCCATTTTAATATGAGTAGTTTAAGTATGTACCTATCTCTACTCTTTCCCACTCTTCCTCTATTTCTACGGACATGTCTGCGCGTTAGCTCACTCGTTGTGGACAAAGGACGTGTAGCGTAATTACAGCGTAATACGTGTAGAGAAGCGTGTCTCTCTGTTTCACGCACACGCACACGCACACGCACACGCACACGCACACAAACACACACACACACACACACACACACACACACACACACACACACACACACACACACACACACACACACACGCACACGCACACAGACTCGTGTATATGCGAGTGTAGTCGCTAACGCTAGCGCGGCTGTATGCGCAGACTCACTTGTCGGGGAAGAAGGGCGCGTGCGCGAGGACGCTGGCGCGGTTGTAGGCGTGCGCGGCGCCGGCGGGCGGGCCCATGTACCGCTCGGTGTAGGCGGTGTCGTACAGCCGCCAGCACGTCACGGGCGCGCCCGCCACGCACACCTTGAACGTGTTGGGCCGCGTCGCCAGCCCCAGCAGCGACAGGTATCCGCCTGCAGGCGAACAGATAATTCGTTAAGGCAAGTATTGTTAGATGAAAGTGAGTGAACCGCTATTAACCAGGTTTATTGTGTCATAAACACTATGTTTAGCCAATGAACCATTATTACAGCATACATACCGTAGCTCCAGCCGTGTATGGCGACTCTCTCCATGTCGATACAACCAGTCTCTTTAGCTAACCATTGCAACACTTCTACCTGGAAAAAAAGATTAATTCAAGTCTCGAAGAACTCAGCCATGGAGTATAAGTATAAGGAGTCTGAACGTAATGTTGAACGAATGGTCTCAATTAAGATGACAGAAGTTTTGCCGTTAGAGCGCGCCTTCTTTAATAAGTACTCGTTTAAATCTTTACGCGGGAAGTAATGTGGCGCTGATTGGTCCGCTACAATAGCATCGGTACTGTGGCAGTAAAAAGAACTAAGATCTGGGTTAATTATTGTGTATGGGCGTTTTCCAATTACAGCACAAACGCGCATTGTGCGGCACAATGCTCAAAGTTGGTGTTTCAATTACAGCATCGCATCGCATTTTTGAGCTCTCTTAAAAGTAGTGCTTTCGCGAAATGCGTGCAATTGGCCAACTGTGACAAAAAATTAACAAGTGTTTTTTCTTTAAGTTGTCCATTTATCGAAATGTTTTATTTAAATACTATCGTTAATAATATTATTTATTGTTAAATAATATACGCGTACGTGCACAAATATATTAATGTAATGTTTCAAGTTCATCTACAAAGAAGGGTTTTGGTAATCTTATATATTTAAACGAACAATTCTTATATATATATATATATATATATATATATATATATACAAGAATTGTTCGTTTAAATATATATTTAAACGAACAATTCTTGTATATATATATAATAATTATCCGTGTTTTGAGGCATCGATAAAATATGATTATACCCGGTGCGTTGTAGCTTGGTGCGGGTGACACATGCCAATATGACGTTGACATACATGATTAGAGATGTAACGTTATGCAATTTATTTTTATCGCTAACGATACTCGCAGCGTAAGTATAGTTCTCAATAATAGTACCTATTATGAAAATTAGTGTGTTATTCTGTTGTGCAGTGTATCTAAGTGTATAAACTTTTCAATGCATATATTTAAGGGCTATATAATAATAACTTTAAACTTATATTAAATAATCAACATCAGGTTTATATTTTTTCGTGACAACTTTTTTAACGATAATGATAGATTCTGTTATTTCATTAATATAATGATAGACTTTTTACAATAATAATTCAACTACGCCTAATATACATTTTTTATTATAAAAGAACATCGACTTTCCATCCTAGTATAATACATCCCATCACTAAGCACGTCTATGGTTTTACGTTATACGCATAGCACTTTGCTTAATTTTTCTTTCTATTTGATTTTATTTGAAGACTATTACATTCTGGTTGGGTTTGATTTAATTTACCACAGTAATTGGCGATCTACTATTTTACGAATGAGGTATTAATAAAATACTTAATTAATTTTTTTAAATTGCGGCGGCTTGCAAGAGTAAAACGTAACGTTGCTGGAACTGTCATCCGCACCATGCTACAACGCACCAGGTATAGAATACGTACGTAAATTTCGCTGTCAAATAAAATGTCATGGTAGCTTAGTGGTGAAATTAGGCAGTTAAATCCAAACGAGCCTGGTTCGAATCTCCGGTCCTATTTTTTTTCCTTTTTTTAAGATCATTTTTTTTTGGAAGAAATTTTTTATCGTATTTTATCACTAAAAGTACCGAGCAAATGCTCGGTCAACCAGGTCCTCTTACTAATATTAAAAACGTGAAAGTTTGTAAGTATGGATGTTTATTACTCTTTCTCGTAAAAATTCTGATGAAAAGAATGGATTCTATTGAAACTTTACAATAATATAGCTTATATACACTAAAACGATACATATAAGCTATGATTTATGCCTGCACTCCCACGGAAATATGAAGTATGCGGGTGAAACCGCGGGGCGCTGCTAGTATATTATATAGTATAAATACCTAAAAGTCCAAAATATGAATACGGTGTTTGACAACATTCAAAATACTCTATGAAATGTGGACATCCTGCGAGATAATAGTCTAAAGAAAACCATTATCACTTTTTTTGAACAAAATAATGCATACATTTTGCATAATTCGCAAAATAAAAATGATATTTTTTAAAATTTTTGATGTGAATCAAAACGCCCTGTGATTGGTGGTAACACTCGTGACGTCACACGCAAGTAAACAATATTTTGTACTACTGATTGTCGTTCGAGTTTAATGTGTTTTGGTTATTATTTTTACTTCTGAGCTATTTTTAAACAACTTTTGGACATTTTTTTATAACTAGTCATTAATAGTGGTATATATAATCACAAAATGGAAGGAAATTTTGTGCAAGCGATGATGCGATAACAGCAACCTTGAACCTACATAATATGATAGACGCTTTTATGGTTGCACTTTTCTTTAAGAATAGGTGTTTGTTATGCTTTCACGCGAAAACTACTCAACCGATCATCATGAAACTTTGTACACATAATCTCGGAGGTACTATAGCGAAGTATATAACGATTTACAATACATTTAAAAGATTATGAGGGAATATTTTATGCAAACTATTTTTTTTTAACAGCAAGTAGTTATAGTAACTAAATATAAATTTAAGAATGATTAGTGTACTTACCTAATAATTTAATTTAAATAATTCATGTTATTTTAAACCTATAATATTAATATAATATATATTTCTTGAGAATTATACATAAGTAATATGTAATCTATATCTATACTAATATTATAAAGAGGAAAGATTTGTACCTATTTTTGTATGTTTGTATGTTTGTAATGAATAGGCTCAAAAAGTAGTGAACCGATTTCAAAAATTCTTTCACCATTCGGAAGCTACATTATCCACGAGTAGCATAGGCTAAATTTTATTCTGATAAAAATAGGGTTCCGTAAGATATTTTGGTTTTTCGGACACAAGGTGTAAAAAATGTTATTTCGCTACTAAGATCCCGTTGTAAATCTTAGTTAACGCAGGCGAAGCTGCGGGCAATAGCTAGTCATATATAAATATATATAGATTATATATGATTCTATAGAATCATATATATATTTTTTCCAGGTACTCACAATAGTGATCTTCCCACATAAATCATTTGTATGCATCGAAATACCGTTTGGCTCTCTTCGCGCCAATCGTAACCACAATTTACGTTTTTTGGGATTCGTAGGAACAGAAACAAATAATTTTTCCGGAGTTTTTATAGACGTATTTGTACATTGTGGTACTACACACCATTTATAAGCCATTTCTTCCAATAAATACTGAAATTTGAAGAAAAAAAAAGCAATGCACCTTCAGAAGTATACAAGATGGATTGGTTTACTAGTGTGTGACGTCACATGCGTCACGTGACCGGAGCCATTACAAAGACGTCGTTTTTGCCGCGATTTTTACAATTTAAATTTTAACATCGATTTTTATCCTATATACTGTAAATTTCACAGAAAAATTATTACTGTACGTTTATTATATACTAAAAGAATCATTTAAAACGATTTCCAGAATTAGTCAAATACCGTATTCTTAAAATACGTACGTACCAGATGATATGCAATATTTGATAAAGAGATGATTTAATTGAAAGGTATATAATTGTTTAAGAACTCATTAAAAAAAATTACTCAAAACAAAAAATGTTAATGAAATAATCAAAATCCAAATAACTTAAAATAACCATAAATAGCTTTTAACCAATAATTATATATGTTGGTTATTGCCAACTTTTATTAATATTTTTTATTCTACCCTGAACCTAGCGCACTCTGCTGGCGTATTTTAGAACTATCGCGTTCCAATTAAGCAACAGCATTGTGCGGCATTGTGCGGCACTGAGTCGCATTATGCTCTGTAATTGGAAAACACACTATGTGAATACTATGGAAAAATAGAAAGTTATTGCGTCAGGTGTAGTATATATAGCAGGTCTTGTGTCGAATTCCCAAAGCGCGATTCAGGACGTTTTATCATCGGAATGAAATAAGAAATAAGATATTAAAATTCGGACTTTCTTTTCGAATCATAACTAATAAGAAAATTTAATTCATTTGTTGTAGTCATTTGGTGCATTCGACATTTGGTCCGCGTGACATTGTCAATGAGGTTATGTGAGGAATGATGGTGACGTCACACTACGCACCTGGTCATCCAGTTCCACCTGTCCCATCTTGCCCTTGATGGCGGCCTCCCAGGCGCGGCCGCGGTGCTTGGAGCCCCGCGAGTCCACCGCCACCACGTTGAACCCTCGCGCGGCCAGCATGTGCATGCGCAGCTGCCTGATGCCCTGGAATCATCATTCTATATAATCTAATATATAAAATTCTCGTGTCACAGTTTTCGTTGCCATACTCCTCTGAAACGGCTTGACCGATTTTGATGAAATTTTTTGTGCTTATCCGGTATCAATGAGAATCGGCCAACATCTATTTTTCATCCCCCTAAATGTTAGGGGTAGTCCACCCTAATTTTTTTTTAGACAAAATTTTTAATTTAAATTTTTTTATGATACAGCATACAAAAATACATACAACCCTAAATTTTGACCCCTCTACGATCAACCCCAAGTTGGCTCGGAATTGAAAAAAACAACTTAAGGGGAACTAGAAAAAAGCTAGCTGTTCAGTTAGTTTAGTTAGTGGTCATTTTATGTTTTTGAAGATATTACACAAGCTATTTCCCGTGGCTTTACCTGCCACAAAATAAAAAATCTTAATTCCTATAAGTTAAAGAGGAGTGGTTTTGGGATAATATTTATGGAGTGAATATATTTTTGTACCTTATAGCTGTTGGTGACGGTCTGCACCTCGGGCCCGCCGTACACGTGCAGCACGGTGGGCCGCGGGCCGGGCTGGGCGCAGCGCCACAGCGTGCAGTACGCCGCCTGCCCGCACGACAGCACCGTCGACAGGATCTGCGGCGGCGGCACGTCCGGCCCGCTCAGCGAACGCTCTAGAACCAGGTCGCTTCTATTGTACTCACTCCACACCATCAATACGGACTATTTAGCTTGGTCACGCTTCATAATTGCTCTTTAGTCTTGCTTTGCGGACAAACATTAGAAAGCTGAATTTTATGAATAGTTGACCTATCTAGCAGATCGTTTAAGCAATTTCATATGGAGAATTCTACCAACATCAATACATCCGGCTCAAAGGACCATTGTGTAACAAGCTACAAATGTCCTAATCTTCCAGTCATTCTGATGCGTATACAATTACAAAAGTAGGGGAAAACTGATATACCTCTAACTAATATCGACACGTCAGTCTCTTCGTCGCCGTCGCCCGACCGACTGTCCCAGGAGCCGTTGAACGATTTGGTATCTGAAGTTTCTGTAAGAAATATATGAATTAATTAAAATTAATTGTCAAAATCAAAAATATCTTTGTTACGTAGGTACAACTTGTACACTTGAAATAAGTCAAAAAATAAGTAGTAATAAAAAAAAAACACGTTTGAGATGAAGGATCCCCTAAGAAAAACGAGAAAAAAACTTAGGAGTTGCTCTTTTGTCAATAAAATGAGTGTGGTGTAATAGTTAAGTCCCTATATAATAAGATGTTTAATGGTAATACAGGCAGTCTATAACTGATCTCCGTGCGTTTCATTTAAAACCCTACACCCGACCTCACATGGCGACCCTGCCGCCGGTAACAGGAGCCACAGCGGGCGCGAGCGCGTGAACACCATATAAGGAAGCAAGACACCAGAACGTTTTTAGCGACAGTGGCACTATGAAATAAGATGGGACGAATTAATATCTATTTTCTCCATATTATAGTAAAATAAAATGGGTGGCTCAAAATCAAAAGAAGAAGTCATAATAGCTCAGAACAGTGGCGTGGGCAGCAATTCAGCCCATACAGAGCAGGTTCAAATAACAAATAGTATTTTAATAGTAATATGTGTCATTATGGCGCTGGGCATGACGATCGGAATATATAAGATATATAGCCGATGTACTAAAAAAAATATCCAAAGAAGAGTCGATGAAGCTATATTGCGGCGCTTTTCCAGTCTCCTGAGAAGACAAGTAATTCAGGGACCCGTCCCACCAGTGGGAGCAACGCTGGCGTAACCGAGATATGGTGGCGAGAAAGTGATGTGATATTGTGTTTGTGAGAGATAGTGAAATAAGTGATGAAAACGAGCATTAAAGTGTAATAAGTGGTATCTATGGGTATTGTAGTTATGTAGAGAATGTACTGGCTATTATGCGTATTATTATTTTTGTTACCTTTTAGAAACTGAAAGAATAATTTTACTTAATTTACTAAGATTACTTAAATAATAATTATAGAAATGTATCAGGTAATATAATATTATGATATTATAGTTTAAAGAAAAACAGATAGGTATATTAGAATATGTGATTTTATGTAACCTTTTAACGATTTTAACATAAAATAATGAATGTGAAAGTAGATATTAAGAGTGATATGAGTATTATTTTATTTTTGAATTCATAGCCATATAGTATATCTATAACTATATATTTTATTTTGTTTGTTATTCCTCTTTAATAATTACTATGCTATACATATTTAGGTATTTATTTTGAGGCATGATGGGCTATGGCCGAGGATTTAAATATAATATTAAGTGAGCTAAAAAATATTAGAGGTTATTTAATAAAAATTGGCCCCAGTCGCCGTCAAGGGCAAATTTTAGAGACGAAAAGAAAGGAAGCCAATAATATTTTATTAAAATACAATAAGTTTTTAGAGGTATATAAGTCGAATTTAAAAAGATTTTCAAATACTGAGATTGCGTTAACTTACCAGTATTTCTGAAAATTTTGATAGGATATTTTCTGAAGTACTTAATTTGTGTTCTGCGACGAGTGACGCCGATTCCAACTTATCGGGCACCATGGCTATGGATAGTTTTGATTTAAAGACGGCACTCCAGCTGTTGCCCGTCATGAATGACAATGTTGAGAACACCAAGCAATTAATTGAAAGTATAGAGTACTATAGTTCTGTATTAGAAAAACCCGCTTGCCAAAATAAATTAATTCAATTTGTACTAAAGAGCAGGTTGTCTCAACACGCCAAATTACTTCTTTCATCAAATTATTCTTCTGTAAACGATCTCATAAAAGATATGAAAAAATTATTACTACCACAAAAAAGCTACACAGCCATTCAAACTAAATTACAGAGCTGTAGGCAAACTAGCCAAAATATTACTGATTTTGGTAAAGAAATTTCTGAACTATTCGTTGATTTGACCATCTCGCAAGCCGACGGCAATACAAGTAATTATAGTGTGTTAAAGCCTTTAAATGAGAAATTAGCCATCAAGCGATTTGCCGATGGGTTGCGGGATCGTCGACTAAGTACTATTATAGCGGCGCGTAATTTTTCTTCTTTAACAGAAGCTATTCAAGCGGCTCAAGACGAAGAGATCCCGACGGCATTAAATTCTGACTTTATGGGTACGTATCAGTCGCCTCATTTTTTAGCAAGGAGAGTTCAACGAGGATACCAAGCCCAACGCTCAGTCTACAGCGAGGCACGTGGACCCCCGTACTCGCAATATGTACCAGCCACGAAGTCGACGGCCGATTCAGGTATCTTATTATCATAATAATTCACGTGGTTGTCATTCAAATCATCATCATCGCGGTAGGAACAGGCCGCATAGTAACCGAGGCCGTGGTGTTGGCGTACAAAGGAATATGAACGTCATAACGACAAATAGCGAGGTAGCAACAAACGGCACCTCCAACGACGAATCCCTAAATCATTTTTTTCGTGCCTGATGTCATCTTATCATGTAACAATCTAAATAAAGTGTCATTTCTTATTCGTAATCATAATCATGACTTGTTGATTGATACCGGCGCATCCATATCGGGCATACGGCTCGAATGTTTAGAACGTTTACACATACCTTACCATAAAGGGAAAGTTAGTGTCAGAGGTATCGGTGGAAGTTTATTCTCGGAGGGATATGTTTATTTAACGCTTAATTATAACACGTATAGTTTCCAGCATAAATTTTTAGTATTTAAAGATTTACCTTGTATGACTAATGGTATTATAGGTCAAGATTTTTTAACAAATTATAGAGCTATTTTAAATTTCGAACTAAATACGTTGCAATTATTTACTGCTGACTCTGAAATAGTTACATTGCCTTTCGATAATATTTGGTCAAAGCGTAACAGTTCATATTTAATAGTACCAGCACGTAGCGAATCTATACATTTTTTAGAGACAGAGTTGAAAGAAGAGTGTGTGGTATCAAATCAACAATTATGTGAAGGTGTTTTCTTAGCAAGCAGCCTAAACAAACCGATTAATGGTAAAATACCCATTCGTATTTTAAATACTCGAGACACAGATATTAAATTAAATTACTTTCAACTTAATACAACAAAATTAAATGAATATTATATTTGCCAATTTAATACAACAACGGTTAATTCAGACAGAGTAAGAAAAATGTTGTCTTTATTAAATTTCGACGGCTTAAATGTGGAAGAACAAAAATTAATCGAAAACATCTGCGCAAAATTTCCTGATATTTTCCATTTGCCAGGTGATAAATTATCCACTACTCCGGTATATGCACAAACTATTGCTTTAAAACCGCACAGTATGCCCATTTACACTAAGCCTTATCGATTACCTCATGCTCAAAAATCGGAAATAGAAAAACAAATTAGAAATATGTTGGATGATGGAATAATTGAGCAGTCACAAAGCGCATGGTCTAGTCCATTGCTATTGGTACCCAAAAAACTCGATTCATCCGGTAATAAAAAATGGCGCATCGTAATTGACTATCGGAAGTTAAATAATACAATAGAAGACGATAAATTTCCTTTGCCCAATATTACCGAAATACTAGATTCCTTGTCAGGGGCTATGTACTTTACTCATTTAGATATGTACCAAGGATTTTTCCAAGTTAATTTAAATAAAAGCTGTAGGCCTTGTACAGCGTTTACTACAGGCAGTAATCAATATCAAATGACTCGTATGCCGATGGGGCTTAAGTCCAGTCCAAGTGGTTTCAGTCGGATGATGACCATAGCGATGTCTGGCTTAAATTACGATAAATGCCTAATTTATCAAGACGATTTAGTAGTAATGGGTAGGAATTTAAATATACACAATAAAAATTTAATGGACGTCTTTTATAGGCTACGTAAAGTTAATTTGAAATTAAACCCAGCTAAATGTAAATTTTTACAAAAAGAGATACTATATTTAGGCCATGTAGTATCGGGATCAGGAATTTTACCCGACCCAGAAAAAATTAATATTGTTAAAAATTATCCTAGACCACAAAACGTGGACGAATTAAAGCGTTTTGTAGCCTTTGCCAATTATTATAGAAAATTTATTAAGAATTTCAGCGAGGTTGCATATCCTTTAAATAAATTATGTCGTAAAAATGTAAAATTTGTGTGGACAAAGGAATGTGAAAATTCGTATCAAATGTTAAAAGCGTCTTTGATAAAACCACCGGTATTGCAATATCCTAATTTTTCAGACAGCAATGAGTTTATACTGCAAACTGACGCATCGGGTAAAGCAATCGGTTCAGTATTGTGTAATGGAGATGGCCGGCCCGTAGCTTATGCTAGTCGAAGTCTAAATAAAGCCGAAATAAACTATCCTACTATTGACAAAGAGCTCTTGGCGATAGTTTGGAGTGTTAAATATTTTCGACCTTATTTATATGGAAGACGGTTCAGGATATCGACCGACCATCGACCTTTAATTTATTTATTTTCAATGAGAGACCCCTCAAGTAGATTATTAAAGTTTAGACTACAGTTAGAGGAATTTAATTTTACTATAGAATATTTAAAAGGTCAATCAAATTCCGTAGCGGACGCGCTATCGCGAATAACTATAACATCTGATGACCTAAAATCGATGAATGAGAATATAATGAGTGTAATGACTAGAGGCCAGTTACGTAGGCTGCAAATAAATAATAATGAAAACGGTAATAATTCATCGGTGGATAAAATTGATTTGCACTCGAGGTCTGATCAACCAAGAGTGGTAGAACTCATTAAAAAACCGAAAAATATTACTGAACTTTCACTTATAAACCCTAGAAAATTAAATAATTTGTTAAAAAGAGGAATAAGGGTAGAGAAGTATGGATGTTATTTATATGTGCCCAGTACGTCCACGATTTATTTAGAAACAATATCTCGATCTCCGATTACGCGAGTCGAATTGGTGAGAGAATTGTTACTATTGTGCGATAAGTTGTCAATAAGTGAAATATGCATATTTAGAAATGACGAGAATACAGATTTTATTAGTGGGCTTATAAATGAAATAAAGAGTTATGACTTATGGACCGGTCCGCGCATTTGTATAGTTAGTAACGTACAAAGAATAAACAATTTAGATAATAGGCGAGTAATATTAAACGATTTTCACCTGTTGCCCACGAGTGGCCACGCGGGCATTAGGCGGATGGCGAATAATATAAAGAAATATTACTTTTGGCCTAGTATAGATAAGGATGTTGTTGATTTTGTGTCTAAATGCGACCAATGTAAAAAACAGAAATATTATACACATGTTAGGCAACCTATGCAAGTTACAACTACGGCAAATTCAGCCCTAGAAAAAATATTTCTTGATATTGTAGGTCCTTTACCTAGGGATTTACATAATTATACCTATGTTTTGACCTTGCAGTGTGAGCTGACAAAATTCATTGAGGCATATCCGTTGTACAACAAGAATACGGTGAGTGTAGCCCGTGCTTTTGTTGATAATTTTATTTTAAGATATGGCATACCCAGAGAAATAGCAACCGACCGTGGGTCAGAGTTCATATCTAGTACCATGCAAGAGATATGTCAAATCTTAAAAATCAACAAAATTTCCTCTACAGCATACCATCACGAGAGTTTAGGATCATTAGAAAATAACCACAAAGCCATGGGTGCGTATTTAAGAATAAATTGTGAAAATCGAACGAATGAATGGAGTACTTGGTTGCCGTATTGGTGTTTTTCTTATAATAATACGATACACACGGAAACCAAGTACACCCCACATGAGTTGGTATTCGGAAAGCGGTGTGTGTTGCCAACTAATCTAGCAGGCAACGTCGTAGACCCTTTGTATACACATGATAATTACGCCCATGAATTAAAATACAGGCTACAGGTAGCTCAAAGAGATGCGCGTAACAACCTGATAGAGAGTAAGGTCAAAAGAAAGGTCAGATGGGATAGGAAAATAAATCCTGTTTACTATAATAAAGGTGATTTATTGTTAATTAAAAATTCATCCCTCAATAAGATGGATCCTATATATTTAGGACCATATGAAGTTATTGAAGATTTAAATGTCAATGTAAAAATTTTGAGAAATGAAAAAGAATATGTAATACACAAAAATCTAACTAAACCCTATAACTAAATAGTTAATTTTAAAATATTTTAGTAACATAAAATTTTTATGCTCCTATTCATTATATTATATTTTTCATATACTTACACATTATTTTAAATATAATTAGACTGTAGCAAATTATAATGTAAAAAAAAAAAAAAAAAAAAACATATATTCTTTTATATCATGTACTTATTATATATATATATTTTTTTTCTAAATAAAGGGGAGATGTGGTGTAATAGTTAAGTCCCTATATAATAAGATGTTTAATGGTAATACAGGCAGTCTATAACTGATCTCCGTGCGTTTCATTTAAAACCCTACACCCGACCTCACATGAGTACATAATATTTTATAAATACAACATGTAACATCATAACATCTTAAGAGTGAGTGTCTTATTCCCAAGGTGTATACGAGTGACGTCATCAAACGTACTCGACTACACGTGCCGCTGGTGTAGTGTATGGGACTGTTTATAGCACTCACCCGACGACGAGCGCTCCACGAGCGTGCCGTGCGCCAGCAGCGTGACGCCGGCGGGCGTGTGGCGCACGCGGAACACGCGCGTCACGGGCACGCTGCTGATGTTGGACGACGTGATCACCGCCATCGAACACTCCTGGAGGTGGACACGAGTGGAGCATTACAGCAGATATCCATAATCAGCCTAACAATAATATGACTAGGTACTAGGTACTGTACTGTACTGTAGCTAGGTATTATAGGTGAATTGATGTCTCGCGATAGATAGAGTAAGAGGTAGTGCCATGCTGCTTTACAGCCAAATTCTCTCCTCTCGCTCACACGAACTTAAAGCGACAGAACATGAACTTAGAGCGTAAAGTGACAGCTAAGTTGTCGCGCTTGCGGTTTGTGAGTTTCCGGTGGCCCATTCGGGGGAATTGGGAAAAGGTGGGCAACGCATTTGATAACCTCTGGTTATATGGATGTTAATGAGTTATGGTGTTAAGTCGATATTCGTAAAATAAATCGGCGTTCGACTGTTCGTTTGCCCTTCCATGCTATAAAAAAATGAGACGCCCTTCTAGAGGCGTGTCTAATCGCACGCTACACGGGACAATAGTATTTATGGAGTGTATGATAAGGGGAGCGTGTTGAGTGGGTACCTCGTCCATGTCGACGGTGTGGGAGTGGCCGAGCGGCGTGAGCAGCGCCAGCGCGGCGGGGCGGGGCGGGCGGTAGGGCGCGGCGTACACGTGCCGCTCCAGCGGGGACTCGCGCAGCCCCACCAGGTACACCAGCCCCCGCGCCTCGTCCACCTGCCGCACGCACATCATTATATTTCTTTAATTTATTTCTATAGCAAATAAGCTATCGATTCATGTAGTACTACCAGGTCGTATATATACCATAGACACTACTAAACTGTTGCTGTTGATCGCTGCTTCGCAGGCGTTAGGAAAAAAATAGTATATTTCATTACAAGTGCGAATAGCCTGTCATTGCAAAGAGTTCCGACAAATGTCTCCCGAGCCGAGGCGCAGCCGAAGGTGAGGGTTGACAGTCGGAACAAGTTGCAATGACGGTTCCGCACGTGTACTGAAAGACTATTTTTAATACAGTTGCGAAAAAATTAAGCTATCTAATAAAATAAATATAAAAATACAAAATGGCGCCGAACGTAAAAGAATATAAGCAGAGGTTTTTTTCTTCGCCTATTCTGGTTAGGCAAAGGGAACTATGCCCATACAGCCAAGTCTTCAGTGGAATTGTTTTATTGATATGAAATAGAAATGAAATATAATGAGATTAAATAAAATGAAACCTAACCTAACTCATTTAATTAAATCTGATATTGAAACAAATCAGTAGTAAAAATATTTGTAAAAACTTCGTGGTTGGTTTTTTTCTTTTTAAATAATATACATTATTTTGACAGTTGGGAAAGAGAACGCACGAGTTCGGTAAAGGTAAAGAAAAAGCACGAGTGTGTAACGCTGTTTTCGAACGCTATACGTCCCTGCAATACGCCACTTTTTGAGCAACTGTACTAAAAATACCTTTTTGTTTTCAATAAAAAGTATCCTATGTTAATTTTAGTACCTCCCAAAATATGTGTAAGTACCAAATTTCATGATTCGTCGAGTAGTATTTGCGAGAAAGCGTAACAAACATCCATGCTTTTATTAATAATAATATTATAGGTATTATATATTATAAGTAAGAAAGTAAGGATTTGCCGGCTTCATAATATCTTCTTGTAGTCAAATAGTTCACAGGGCCTGAAATAGCAGCTGAGTGGTTTTAAAATGTTCATTGATGGCCATTCTATATTTCGATATTTATATTCTACCATTTGAGTACGTCATACGTCACTTTTGTAAACATACCCATATCTTCCTGCCCATGATCTCCCAGGGGCCCGCCGTGATGGCCTCCTTGCTGATGATGTGGGGACCCCGCGCGTATGACTCGTCTTCTAATATCATGTCTGGTACCGCTGGGATAGGAAATGTTTATCAAATATACGAATTACAAAATAAAAACTTATAAGCTTATGAGGGATCGGTCTTCTTGGCGTTCATTGAGGGAGGCCTATGTTCAGCAGTGGACGGATAAAGACTGATGATGATGATGAAGCACGCTGACGTCGCAGTGGGCTCACCACACGCACTGGTGAACGACGTGGTAAAAGGGGCGTATCTGTAATGGCCGCATAACTAAATTTAAAATTTTTGCAAAAAATATTTATAATTTTTTTATTTTCACGGCCATCGATGATCTAATGCTTATGGACTCAGTCTCATGATTAGTTTGATCCTGACCCATATGTTGCCTTTGAATCGGTTTTTCAACATGCATCAGAACTCGAGATCATTGCACCGGCTTCACCGGTGAGCGAGTCTGGCCGAATCAGGCCAACGCATCGGTACTATGGCCTAACACCCTACCTCGTCTAATTTCATATTTTTAATATTTTCACTTTGGATCGAATTCAATGCTTAAACATTCCATGTGACTCAAATCAATCTGACGAACTCTGTGGCTCGATAGTTAGCGATCAAGCCGGATTTAGTGGGTTCGAATCCCGCCAGGGAACAACAAGTTTCTGGTCTTCCAGAGTCATGTATGTCTCTTAAATATGTGTAATAATAAAAATCTTAAATATATACTGTAATATGTATAGTATAAAATATAAAAGTATTAAATATAATGTATTTCCGTTGTCTGGTACCCGTAACACAAGTTCTTCTAAACTTAGCACGAGACCAGATTGACGTGGTGTAAAAGCGTCCATGGATTTTTATATTATTTTATATCTTACTGGTGGCTTTTTCCGTGTCGATGGCAGCGGTGATGAGGTACAGGTGCAGGTGGCCCGTCTCCTCGGAGGCCCACAGGAAGGGCAGGCGGCCGGGCGCGCCGGGCAGGAACCACAGGATGTCGTGCACGTTCACCCACGCGTCGGGCGCGCGCTCCGACACCAGCACGTGGATCGGCTGCCCAAAATATGCTTTATTACTTTATGAGGAGGATTATGACTTGGAGCCCTGGACTATTAGGGGCCTGCTCCGTTACCAACACACGGATAGCGTACGGAGGATATATTTGGGCAAACAGTAGTGGCTACATTAAAATATTCACTTCAAAATATACCAAAAAATGTGGCTAAATGCACAATATTTATTTTAAATTGTCACAGCTTGCATAAAAAATGCAAAAAAATTTTAGAGACAACCAATACAAGTGAAAAATTATAATATTATATTAGAATTATGGTATTTTTTTACGGTATTTTGTGTAAAAAACTAAATAAACCGCGATAAAAATCCGTAAAAGTTGTTTCATTATAATGAGTGAAATTCGCGTAAACATAAGAAAACAATAGAATTATGGTATTCTGAAATTTAAATATTAGTGGGTATAGTTCGGTCGTGAACTGAACTATACCTACTAATATTTAAATTTCAGAAGTTGACCGCGAATGGCGGCCGTCTGCGCATGTACACGCATGAAGAAAAAAACTTACGACACAAAAAAGATGTTACTAACTTAATACATACTGTAAATGCTGGTTGTTAAAATAAATCAAACGATGAGTTGCCGGCCTTTCACATACGTATGCTCTAACCACTGTCGGTTCTCTTCAATATGACCATATCACTGACCTTCTCACTGGGCCGGAAGTCGTCCAGGTCGGCCGGGTTGAGGTGGTCCGGCGCGTGCGCGTAGCTCGCCCGCGCCGAGAACTCGCTCAGCGGGATCAGCACCAGCTCCAGCCGCTGCTGCTTGCGGTCCAGCAGCTGCGCCCACACGCTGCAACACACGGCCGACACGTTACAACACCGAGAAAGCAAATGGCGATATGAAATGGTGGTTATGCCCTCCTTCATAGTGCCGGTAGTAACATGGTCTCTACTGGCCAGAATGGATGATGAGACATCCTAAAAAGGTAACGCTATTTTACGGCGCAAATAAGCAAGATGATGGTACATGAAGCGGACCAATCAGCGCTACAAATCCTAAATCGCGCTATCGGAATTCTACAGTCCGACTGCTATGTATACGACACCGGACACGATAGCAAATGGGCTTCGGCCTGGCCGAACATTGCACTCGGTCGGAGATCTGCCTTCGGGGCCCGTCACCATATTCCTACAGTACCCATACAGATCGCGCATCTCTTCAACCGGTAAAAAATTATCGTCACAAAACGCCCGTAAAAAAATCTATGATAATATCAAAATCTATAACAAAATATGACAGTATAACGCCGTCACACGTCACACCAACAGCTGTCACGACATTCTAGTCTATTTACTCGGCAATAGCTCTGATTCCCGTTGAAAATGTTAACTGATCGATACTCACTACTGTCCGCACGGCGTCCAGCCCACCCTCGCCAGGTACTCGAACCAGCGGAAGGTCTCCTCCAGCGGCCGCCGCAGCTCGTACCACCGGATGTCCACCACCTCCATGCACTCGCTCGCGTCTGTCGCTGCGGACACCACATTATCATCATCACCACCATCATCATCATCAACAACATGCAACCTTTAGGATATGGCCCACTATCAACGCCAACAAGGCCGTTACCCTGTCACTCGAATCACCTACGACTAGGGAGTAGGCACTTGTGAATGGGTTTTAATGTTTTTGATATGCTGATAAAAATACTACACCTAAATTTTTTTGCCCTTAATTAAATAAAATAACAACATCAATTAATCGTAGTAAATTTTTATGGGAAGAGTGCCACCTTTATCATTAGTAGTTGCATAGAAAAAGTCATAGCCCTTTGCCTGTTTGGTAGTAATGCTGTAAGTAGTTTGTATAGTGACAATTCGAAATATTAAAAATAAATATATACAAAAAAATAATCATAGGTTCTCTCTAGTTGACCGGAGTGAATGATAAATATGTTTCATAGTCATCCGGAGCCCGGAAACCTCCTATCATTGACACTGCGGGTTCTCCGGTGGAACAAAACGTACTCATGTTGTCGGAGCTGCCCTCGTGGTAGTAGTCCAGCACGGTGGTGGAGGTGACCCTCTGCAGCCTGAACGTCACCATCTTCAGCGTTGACTTGGCGTTCGGCGTGCCCGCGCGGGGAAACCTGTATTATATTTTTTTTATTTGCCTATCAGTTGAAATAATATGGTCACAATAGTAAAATACTACAAACACGAAGAGTCAATAACACCAGTAACCTAGCTGTCGTTTAACTCAGCTGTATTCTTTACGATCGGGTGCTAAAAAACGGTAAAGAAAAATATCAAAAATTAACAGAATCATTCAATACATAAGTAATGTTACAATATTAATAAATAATTGTACAATTTATTTTATGAATAATTTTTAACTGGTTTATATTCTTATTTAAATTAGATTTATGTGATCAGTATTGTTTACACCTTACAAATTATGATCCTAAAGTTTTATTGGTAAATCAAATATAAAAGAGTATTGTATATTGTGATGACTACAGATTATGCAACTATAAAGAAAACCTTATCTCAAGTATTGTATTCATCGAATTCTCAACATAGCTTTGAAATAAACTTGGTAATTTGCCAGCAAACGACTTCGACTTCGTTATTAGTTACCTAATTGAAAGAGCGGATCTACATACGAGGCTTTTTGGGCTGTAGCCCAAGGCCCTGTGTATATAGATCAATCAAGCAATTTTTAGTAACGCAGGCGATGCTGCGGGTAATGGCAAGTGCAGGTAAATGGCAGCCTATCAGTTATCAGTAAATCAGTCATGAGTCATCAATCAATCCAGTCATGACCAGTCGAAGATATACCTGAACTCTTCCACCTCCCCGCTGCTGCTCTGTGAGGACGGGAAGCTGAATATCTTCACATCGCTCTCGTCCACTTCCTCATACACTATCCGAAATACATCATCTGAAATACAAGTAAATCATTCAAGACTAATTTTATATCATATTGACACATGAAACAAAAACCTTGCACCCCTTTTTGAGAGGATTTTGCAAATGGAGGAATTTGAAATTTGGTACAGTTGAAGATTAAGCGGAGAAAAAGTGCAGAGAGTTATTATTTTTGTGTAAAATAATATAATATAATTTTATTAAATTAATGTAATTTTACACGCTATAGATGACGTATGAATTTTAGTTTTGTTTTGAAGCAATAACTGTTCATAGGTACCGTCAAACTCACTAAACTATCTTTAAAGTTATTTATACTTACCACGGGACCAGATCGACGTGGTGTAAAAGCGTCCATAGATATTATTATAATTATATTATTATTATTATTATTATCATAAATATGCATAGATAGAGCTCACCGTCACATTTGGGCTGCCACCATATCCCGGTATACCTGGAGAACTCCTCCTGTGTCACGTAACACGGGACTCCGGCCTGGCAGGGATCGTCCGCTAACCTGGAATTAATGGGGGATAATTTCAAATCGTAGCGTTTAGCGTTGGATGCGAGTGGCAAGGGATCGGTCGTCTTGCCGTTCATTGAGGGAGGCTTATGTTCAACAGTGAACGGATAAGAGCTGATGATCATGAATTTCAAATCTTGTAAGGAAACGAGTACAAACGTAACCCGCAGCAAAGAATTCAGTTGTACATAGAAGGACAGTTCTTATGAGCGCTTTGAGGACAAACTCTGCGATGTAAACGTCCGCTTGGCGGCGTGACGAGAGGGACAGCGCGATGTCCCCAGCATATGAGCCTACGAGAGCGATCGAGTGCGAACTGGGGTCTTGTCCCCAATAAAGTCGGCACAAAAAATCCTTAAGAACTATGTACGTCTGAATTCTTTGCCCACAGACATCGGCACAACCAGAGATTATGCAAATGTGTTGCCCTCCTTTTTTCCACCCCTCCAATGGGCCACCGCCACCACACACTCACAAGCCACACGAGTCGTGACGGCTTAGTTGTCGCTTTACACCGGTATTAGGTGATCGTGAGGTCCCCGGTCGTAGATACCGACTGCAATGCAGCAATATCATTAACTCTTGTAAAAGTATCGCTGAAACCATTTCATTACCAACTCGGTGCTAAATTACTGCATTCCACGATTACTGTGAGCTCTTATCGCTTATACTCATTTTTTTGGTAAATCCATAAGTAGAGTGCAAAAACTTGTTATTATTTTTTCTTAACGCCATAGGCATCGACCACACAACCTATAGACTCCTAATGTTTGATTTTTCGTATTAAATGTATTCTGGCAACTAGCTGAGGTGAGACGGAATGAGTTGAAATGCTGTGATTAGCTAATTCAAGGTCATACAATACCAATCACGGAACGTTAAAAAGAAATGGATATATTTCGCAACGGGAAAGAATAAGACGACACGATAGTTTGAGTACATTGTTTACGGCGTACATCGGAACTATAAGTCAGATGTGTCGCCAGAACCCGTTCCCCTTTTATTAGGAGTCTATAGGTTATGTGGTCGATGGTTTGAGTACATTCTTTAGCTTACATCGGAACTATAAGTCAGATGTGTCGCCAGAACCCGTTCCCCTGTTATTAGGAGTCTATGGGTTATGTGGTAGATGGCCATAGGTTAGTTATGAACAACTTTTCTTGTCACCAGCCTCCTCGCATAAACGTGGTGTTTTATAATAATGGCTGCCGTGTTTCGAAGGGTATGCTCACCGTTCGTCTCTCCCCTTGCAGGCGTAGGTGAGCCGCACCGGCCGCCGCAGCGAGTCGCCGGCGAGCCAGATGTCGCCGCGCGCCGCGTGCGCCACCAGCGACGGCATCGACGGACACATGGCGGGCGTCAGCGGCGCGCCCCACCCCGTGCTCAGGGACCGGGGAACTAGTGGCGGTGACTGGAACCAAAAGGAGTTTCTTTTTCGAAAGGGGGATTTTCTCGACCCTTAGGGTTCGTTCCACAAGCAATTTTTTACCGAACGTTAAAAAAGCGTTTAACTGAGACAATTGGATACCCATATAATATCAGCAGTTCGCACGAAAGTGTTTTCAAGTGCTAGTGAATTTTAGACGTTGAGCGCTGGAAAACTAATCGAAAATAGCATGCGGAGCACGAAACACGCGAACACGCGTTCGTCCAAACAGGGCGTTAAGGCCTTTGAAGCAGAAATGTATTGAGTATAAAAAAAATCTTATTACATATTATATGTTACGCTCATTGAGCGATGAAACAGCTTATAATGCGTCCCGGTCACTGCAAAACATTAATATCACAAGATGTGGCACAGACAGGCCTATGGAAGCATTCGAATTTATGACAAAATAAATTATCGACCTATTAAGACGTGTAAGGCACCAAAGTAAACAAGTTTTAAATGTACTAAGCAGTACTTTAAAATAGACAGATTTATTCAAAACTAGTTGTTGCCTGCAGCTTCGCCTACGTTATCCAAGATTTACAAAGGCTTGATGGATGATCGATAAATGGACTAGCTAAAATTAAAGGAATCTTTCAAATCCGACCAATAGTTACTGAGATTAGCGCGTTCAAATAAACAAACTCTTCATATTTCTATATCAGTATAAGATACAAAGATCCATGGTAGCCTAAGCGATAAAAGATGTAATACCTGATTTGGGCCTTCCTCAGCGACAAACAATGACGAGGCACAGGGGAAGAGAACCCTTCCTGACTTTGGATGGAGTTCGTACGAGGCAATCCCCCATGCCGCCACTCTCTGCCGTTCCCATAGCAACTGTTCTTCCCTGGACCACTTCCCGGACGATACACCAAGTGCTATGTTTGACTCAATTAGTGGTTTCCAATCTAACCTGCAATCGATAAACACATTAGCTACGTGATAATAGTTTTAAAATATATATAAACGATTTAAAAAAATCGTCATAAAGATGAAAAATATCAAATAAAAGTTACAAATACTGTTAAATAAACGCGAAAACCAACCAAAAACTACTTAATAGACTAACAAAAGACCTTATGTGTCACGGTATATTTAAGACAAAGTGAGAATTTTATTTCGGAAACAAATTGGAATATGTAAATTTAAAGACCTATTATTTATACTTGTGTTAGAAATTCTAATACAGGTTACAACCTTAACCCAGTAATGGCTTAAATGGAAATAAGTAAAACGTCATCACAAGTAGTAGTTAGTGAATTCATCATTATTATTTATCATTTTCTATCCTGGCCGGACTTAACATTAACTTAACCAATGGGCTTCACCGCGGCGCACGAAGCGCAAGCTTCGATTAGAAAATATATGTGATTATCTCCATTGCAACCTACAGAAATGCGACGCATTAATTTTTAATTCACTAACAACACAAGACACAATTCTTGCAAAATGAGACTTAACACACATGTATAGCATTTAAGTTTTATTTAGCACACATGCTGATTCACTACGTAAACTATAAAACTAGAACCAAACCTAACCTATTCCACGAATAATTAAAAAGTCTGCTGTTATTAATATTAACCAAAAAAATTGCAATATAATTGCTTTTCTTGCATGGTAATCATAAATAATCTGTATAAATTTTAACTGTCTTTCAAGATTTATGGATTTATGGGGTAAATTCCTGGATTGATTTTATTTGGAAATATGTTGCACATACTTCCCCCGCCATACCAAAATTTTGCTAAATTATGCACTTCATATTATAACCAAATGACTTTCACATTTGTAATATTAGCATGGATGTAAATATGCCCTTAAAAATTTTAGTAATCACCATGCTGTGGGAAGAATTAATAAATATAACTATTGATCATGATACGTCATTTATCACACCCAAGATCTCAACAAACAAGCATAAAAACATGGTTAACTAAATCTCAGTGTTTAATTAAAATAATAATTAACATTCACAGAGCATAAATACATTATGTTTACTGCCGTCCAAAGATCTATCCGTATACATATTTATAAGTATGATGATAACAAAAAGTTATATTTTTATTTTTTTAGTTATAGTCATCCTCATTATAAATCATGATCTTTCATATTATAAAGCTCAAATCAGCACATTAAAGAGGCAGTTGATGAGGTAGATGTACAGTTATTAATGTATGATAATAAGATTTAAAATTACAGTAGAATATCATTAATCTGGCACTTTGATAGAACAACATATTCAATAATCCAACACCTTCTCTGGACCTCAAGAACTAGAAGTTACATAAAAACAGACTTCACTTTAAGATTATTATAAAACCAATTAACTAAGAGTTAATTTTGAGATACCTATCATACACCTATAAAAATGTGTACAGGAACCCAAATACATATAACATCATACTTTAATATTATAAAATGCTTTTTTTATGTTTTCCACACACACTAATAATCTGGCATCTTGTGGTTCCTAGTTGTAGCAGGTTAGTAAGATTCTACTGTTTTTGCAGATACGAGTTTAAGATTAATGTAAGAATAGTCTTGTGTCAGTAAAGAGAACAAACTCCAACGTAAGAACATGGGCTGTCTATGATCATGTCACCACATATCATCATCATCATGATCAGTCCATTGCTGAATATAGGCCTCTCTGGCTCTACATACATCGACATAGGCCTCCAACAATAGACGGTAGACCTGTGAACTTGGATCACCGGCTCTACTAATATGAATATTATTTTAATCAGGACTGCTGGTAAAAAATATCAGTATAATCAATCAGCATTGGAGAAGTGCTGGTCAAAGGTCTATATTATTTTTGATATTCTATAAAAAAAACAGAAGCATTTTCAAAATCTATGACTTGAAAGGCATTTGAAATAAAACAGTCAATTAGCATTTAATTATTTTTCTTTCAATGTTTGTTTTATTGAGAGTTTATAAATAAAACACTTGCCTTGAATTGCTAGCATTTTCGCTTGGCGTGACGTCAGTGTAAAGCAAAGTGATCTCCCATCCATTCTGAGGTGTTCTTAAAAAGTATATTCGCATTTTTCCATTGCTAAGTTTTCTAAAAGAAAATGCCATTGGCACCATCGTCGACAAAGACGAAAGTTCCTTTCTTAAGTCATGAACTGCCTGCCGCACTTCTGCCCAACTATATTTTTTGGGATTGCTTTCATATTCTCCAGCTGCAGCCCCATCTCCGGCCTCCCTTACTTCCATATTCACAAATTCCATACAAAATTTCACTTAAAACAAAAATTTTTGCATGATGGCCCAAAAGCGGTATAGAACAAAGGGCCACCGATTTTAATTTATGTTTATATTTAATTAATATATTTTACCTAATTTCATGGCTTTTTAAATAATTTGAGCCTCATTATATTGTTTAATTGTGTTAATGTAATTTTTACCTAAATTGAGCCAACACACAGATTTTTGACTTTTCTTGCCAAATGGCACAGATGTATAAAAAATCCGCCCCTATCAATCGAATCACAGGTAATGGTTATATGTCAAACACAGCTGATATTATATAAGGTTTGTTATTGAACAAATAAAACGATTTATTATTAATCACAATATTAATTAAAAGATATTATAATAAAGACTTACTCGATAGCATATTTAAAAATTCTTCTTCACACATTATTACAACCAAAACTTTCAAATCTATCTTTGTAGGTATGTTATATCAGTCTATCAGTAATTTTCGTTATTTGTTAAAAAGAACTTTTAACGGCTAGTATATTTTCTTTTGATCTTATTCTTATGCTTAAAATGACTAAATATTCTATCATGTTGTCGAAAGTATAATTATTTAATAAGTGAAGGTACATTTTAAAAGTACTATATTATTTTGACAGACATAAATAATGTTACTGTAAATTTTATTGAAAATATCAATAAAACGTTCTTCAAATTTTTTTCAACCATAGAAAATTATGGAAAGCAATTTAAATACTTTAATAATTATGTATTTTTATAAGGAATGGAATATAACCTTGATCTAATAATTTCTACCGGATATGACAACACTTTCTTATACTGCTGCAGTTCCGGCAACAATTGCCGCCGAACTGTCAATTAAGAAAAACATGTCGTTGTAGATTTATCTCCCGTTTTCTTTTTGTTGCGATCTCACTAAAATGGCACGAGTGCTTAATGTGTTGCGGACTTGTGGGATATTATTTTATATCGTGTTTCAAATTCATGTTGTAGAGAATTTAACAGTTGAACCATGGATAGTGTCTTTAGAAATTAAAGAAAAATCGTGTTTAGATCATAAGTGTAAATATTTATTATTGGTGCGTGGTAGTGACTTTTTAGGTCATAATTCCTGGAGTCTAACCCCTAACGAAGGTTCTAGAGGTGATAAATGTGATGTGATATATCCTAATTACGAGTTAAATGAAGTTGAAACCTCGCAATTATTTACCAAACTTGAGTTATTAGTGCCGCACGCGAAAGAAAGAATTTATTTCTGTTTACGGTATACGGAGCAAAAGAATTCTCCCTTTGGTGGAAAATGGATCCATCAAGGCGAAGATTTATTCTTAGATCCACTAAATGATTCTGTTTCGACAATTATTACTTCGAATAAAGCGTAAGTAGAATTTAATTTATTAGTTTTTAAACTCGACGCTGTGCGCTGTATACATTTTGCAGTAATTAATTAAATTACATATTTCTTTAGTGTTGATTTTTTTAACTACCTTCAATTTTTTTATTGCTTTTCATGAAATGTATATTTTAGAAGAAAATATATTTAGAGAATTATTAATATGTAATATTATTAATTAAATTCAACAAAATCGTTTATTTTTAATTCTTATTTAATTGGATATATTTTTCTCATAATGTACCCTGTATGATGTTTTTTTTATTTTAATTTCTACTTTAAACTAAAACTATTATATATTTAGTGTATTAAATCTTTGAGAAATAAATTTGCGCTGGTCCGCTATTGATATAATATTTTTCTGATGATTAATTTCATTTCAATCATCAATTCATCAATTTTTTTAAATAATATAATATATTATAATTTCAAAATTAGATAACTATCTAGTTTTTTGGTGGGTTTTGGAATTATGAGCCATTGCCTATAACCTAGTCTCTTAGTCACCTATAACTTAGTGAATTATAATCATTGTAACATTATATAATGAAGGTATAAATAAATAGCAAACTCATTACAATATGATGAGATATTTATTTGTGCAAAGATAACAGACATCTGAATTAATGTTAAAGAAATAATAAATTGAGATTGTCTTTCAAATTAGAATAAAAAAATGGAAATATTTGTATTAAATAAATGAAAGATGTCACCATAAAAATATTGGCAAATATATAAAAGCTCTCATATTGTTCTATCAAAACCCTTTTGTACATACTTAAATCTTGTTAATTTCAATGAATAACTGTGGCCTCCACAACCTTATCTTCATAGGATAAAGAAAGGCTACTCAAAGATTAGATAATCAGAGTCAACATATTAGCCTGAGACTAGAAAATCGTAACACAATAAAAAAAATCTGGTTAAGTGTATATAGAACACTGCAAGATGTTTTTTCTATCTCAGTTGGATAGGCTAACGGGAATATTAAAAAAAAAAATTATAGCATATAAGGGCAAACAAACACTGCAAGAAAGGTGATGTTTTAGCTGTCACTTTACACCAATTTAATGTGAGCGAGAGGTACTTCGCCGGTCTTGCCGGACCAATTTGACTGCAAAGCATCAAATCATCATCAGCCACTACCTCTTACTACAGACTTGCAATATGATAGGTGAAGAAAATTATCGTGAGGGAAACCTACTTGCCTGAGGAGATTGAAAGTCTTTGAAGAGCATGTGAAATTCACCATTACTCTCCTCGCCTGATTTCGAGGAGAAGGCCCGTGACCAGCAGTGGGACATAATATAAGGGTTGATACTTTATTTTTACTTATCCAATTCTTATTTTTTCCCCTTTTATTGCTACAAAGCCTGTCGCGTTGCAAATTCATTTTTTTTGTATTTTAAGTAAATGTAATAAAAAATCAAGATTCCGTCTGTATGTGCTTTCGCGTTCGAAGATAATCCAATTAAAAATTGAATGCCTCAATTGAGCCATTCCGATGTATTATTGTCCAGGATTTAATTGCGTTCAAAAAGAATGATCCACATACCCGCCCGGGGAGACCCACTCCCCAGCGGGATGCGTCAATGCATTTCCCGGCGTAAAATAAAGAAAGAAAATAGTTAATAAACCTCCAGTAACACTGGCCCAGTGCTCATGTCGGGCTGGTTGCGAACTCCAACACGAAAAGTAAGGCACGAAAGCGTCACTTAGTGGCGTTCGGACAGTCCTTCCCTACGGGGAGTACTTCATCGGGGCTTGTCGTTGAGGTGATCTGCAGACTCAGGGCCCCAAAAGACTACTGAGGGCCCTCGCTGGTGGTTTAGTACTGCAGTGCATTTTTCAAGTGCGAATCCCAAAATAGAACCAAAGCCTTACCCGAGGTAAATCTAGATGATGCGGAAGCATTAGCCCATCCATTTTTTATGATGCCTATAATAAAAAATGCATGTATAATATGAATAAATACTTTCCGCGGAACGTTCAGATTCACGGCATAAGTCTGATCCGTAGTTGCTTCTAATTTTTATTCCTACAGAACCATAAGAATGTTTATTTGTTTTTTTTTTATAAAAAGCTCGAAACACTAGCCGTGTTATCAGTTGTAGTCGTTCCGCTTGACATTATCGCGAGCTGACATTTGACTCCGAAAGGACCTTTTTGTGGCTGGCTGATACTTCATGCACAGCGTGTCTCATTTCCTACTAATATTATAAACGTGAAAGTTTGCAAGAATATATGGATGTATGTTTGTCACTCTTTCACGTAATAACTACTGCACGGATTTTCATGAATCCTTACAATGATATAGCTTACACATCAGAATAACATATCTATAGTCTAGACTAAATTATCAAGAGGAAAGATTTGATTGTTTGATTGTATTGAATAGGCTCCGAAACTAATTGACCGATTTAAAAAAATCTTTCACTGTTGGAAAGCTACACTATCCCCGGTGAACATAGGCTATATGTATTAAATTTTCACCCGTTTTAAACCTTAGTTGACGCAGGCGAAGCTGCGTGCAACAGCTCTCCCAGTAGGTTTTGATCTCCGTACTCTCGTGGAAATGGAGAGTATCAGGGTGATTCGCCGCGCTGCTTGCTTTACTAAAAATCTGAGGCTTTTTTATTCTGTTTGATTTAGCCGTTTTGGATATTATGTGCATGACTTATTTATTTTTGTAAAATATTACCAGTCTATACCTTTTTCCCGTTTACTCAAATTGATGTAAACATGAAGATACGGCTAGTGTGGACTCTTATACCAATTTTATTCTGTTTCATCATCATCAGCCTTCATCCGTCCGCTGCTGAACACATGTATTTTCTGAATCAGTAATATGTTTTAACGAGTATCCGTGATAGTTTGTATTTAGCCTATAATAATATGACCGGCAGCTTATTTGACGCTTGCAAGGCTACATCGCAATAGCAATGCGAGGAAAAGTTTTAATATCAAAATACATAGAAAATGAAAATCTTAACAAGTTCTCACGATGCCGATTTAAAGACTGTAATTATTTTGATAATGAACTTAAAATCCGCGCCATTGTTGAGGTGTGATAATTTTCTCATGAGTGTAATTCCTAATACTAACACTTAATATTATGACGTTTTCAGTAAGTTGAGTCTTGAAATTAGTTTATATTAACTTTTGGTTGTTATTCAGAAAAATGTACTACTATATGTGCTTATTTTCACTAGCTGTTGCCCACAGCTTCGCCCGCGTTAACTTAGGGTTACGGGTATCCATGGTGAAGCCTGCCTTTACTCAGTGTTAATGTAACATTCCAACTGAGAGAGTATTTTAAAATCTGTTGAGTAGTTTTTGAGTTAATTTCTAAACAACAGGAAACTAACTTTTCTCTGCTTTCTATGATAGAATTTTCAATGTTTTATACGTCTTAGGAATCGGCCCAATTCATAACATAGCCTATATTGAAATCCGAATCAAAATCAGTCGAGTAGTTAATAAAAATCGATGCACAAACACCAAGACGAAAAGCGACTTTATTTTATACTATGTCAAGATTTCATTTTCTTCAAAAATAAACCTAAACGGCGGCAGACTACAATGTTATAATGAGGTCATTTAGGGCTGAACCCTGGAAAACTTTGGGAAATTGATCTGAGGGGGCGGGGGGTGGGGGGTGTCTAGTCTCCAGGGCGGGGAGGCGGTACGTGACGATACCTTTGGAATACACGGCGTGGGCGGTCACCACGACTGCTATTTGTGAAGCCGTTCACTACAAGGGCTTTCATATTCTTTTGAATAAGTAGATTTTTTGTAGAATATTCAAAAGACTTAAGGTTTCTGAAACGTTGGTGAAAGTGTATGTCAACTAACTTGGCTGTTAATGGTGGTTAACATACGATTCTAGAGTCAAATTTGATAGCTTTTCATTTTAGTGGCTATGTCAACATTGTCAACAGACATGCCGATCAAATTAAGTAATTCAACCATGCTTCTAGCAACTCAGTTGACACTTAACAAGAGACTTTACAGTTGAATTGTTAATTTTTGCGTTGATCAGCCTTTCGGAAACCGGTCGAAAGAGGGAGATAGCTTGATCCGCGATGACTGATTATCAGTAGAATGCGCCGGATGAGGTTTGTCTTTTGTCACTCTGTAGTTAGTGATAAGGAGGCATCCATAAATTACGTCACATGAGTTTTAAGTTATTTAAATCCACCCCGTCCTTATCACAGTTGTAATGCACAATGTACACACAAAAATGGCGTGAGTCACATAAATATATGACACATTTTGTGTGACTCCCCTCTCCGTTGTGTGACATCACATATTTTGCAATTTACTTACATATTAGAAAAATCTTCATATTACTTGGATGAGGTTTAATTTTATTTAAGTATCATTCAAAATTCGCAGGAAAGTGGATAGAAAGATGTCAATTAAAACATATTTATTAATTAAATAAAAACCCGGCAAGTGCCACCAATGCCGCCTTTGGTGAGGTGGCCCGGATCTGCTAGCAACAGGGCACCTCGACGGCTATTCAGTCCCTAAGGGGACCGACGCGCGACGCCACCACTTCAGAGGGGTTGCCCCGCACCACAGAACAAACCGTCAAACAAACGTCGGGACAGTACAATGAGGCGAGGTTCCTGTCCTCGCCCCTTGCCCCCTCTTATTATAAGAGGGGTACAAAGAGCCCCCTCGGCTCAATTCGGTTCGCCCAAGTTGTTGGGCTCACCCTAGGCTCCTGTGCCCACCGCCACGACAAGGTTTGAGCCATGGTGGGGACATGTGGACTTACCTCAATAAGTCTTGATTTGGAATGAAAAGATTAGGTCATTCCAGAACAATGTTTTCAGCCTTGGGGTATTTCCAGACTCATCGTAACGTATAAGAAACTATTACAGAAGAAGCGTGAGTGAAGTCATAAATTATTTTTATTACGATTTTCACAGCGTTCGTCTCAGGCAAAACTGTTATGAAAGTTAGAAACTACGCACTACGGCTAACGTCGAACGTATAAAATCTGAAACTGTAAAGTATAGATATTCTAAAAATTGTTTTTAATAATTTTTACCAAATGTATGTACCTAATGTATTAACTTTTGTCTGAAGTCGTATCGTAAACTTATTTTTTTATATTTTTTTAATGTAGTATTTTTTTTAGCGTCTCGTGAACATGACATTCGTAGACAATGTCGAAATATCGAGCTCCGCGAAATGACACTAAAAAACATGGTAAATATTAAATAAATAGTACGTTTTAAATAGTTTATTCTGTAATGATTTTTTTGAAAATTTTATAAAAATATATTTCTGAAAAACTCGCGTTATTAAATTTTATACACTAAATTTTTTAGAAATTAATAGAGAGAATGAATATTTCAAAGTAATTAGTAAAGTAACATGAATATCCGAAGTCACATTATTTGATTTCCTTCACAATACAATTTCTTATTAATATCTGTAGGTGCCATGAATATCCCTCGTGCAACCGTCAGTGCGTGATCGTTCATCGTCGACTTCTTGACGTTGAAGCCTTGGCCCACACCGCGCACGGCTGTTAGGGCACGTTTTTATTAGACGGAGTGCAGTTTGAGGGTGGCGGGAGGACACAAAGGGCACAGAGGGCACGGCTCTAGTATCGATTACACACGGCATCTTGTGTAGGAATTAAACCACTTCACCTATCACGACATTTGTAGAATCAATTTTTTACAGCAACCATCGTCACGTGAGGACAATAGATAAGCGACAGCGACTTGACTCACTTTTAGTGAAGTATATTATAAACTAGTTGTTTTTAGCAGCTACGCCTGCGATGGCTAAGATTCACAACGATATCTGAGCGGCATGGTGTATAGCCTTTCTCGATTAAGCTATCTAAAACTGAAAGAATCGTTCAAATCCGACCAACAATTCCTAAGATTTGCACGTTCAAACAAACTCTTCAGCTTTACATTATATCAGTATACCATAAGATAAGATGATGATGATTATGTCGCTGTACCTGTAGCTGTGGTCTGTGGCTTGATTAAGCCCTATGGTTGCATAATGCAACGTATAAGCGGACCTTATTAGATCCCGCTGCTGAGAAAAAGGCCTCAAAATCGCCCTAGAACGAGGCCGTTGCATCCCCGGAATAAAGAAATGTGACAAGGCAAAGACTACGATAAACAAAACAATACATAAATGTTGCAATATTTTATAATATTCTCGACTTTAGCCTTGGCATCGCGCTTGACTGGCTGCACTCAATTAAAAATACTTTTATCTCTTGAATTCTCTTTGAATATACAATACACTCTTATCCCGTTTTTATGATTGAATGTTGATATTTAATCCCAGACTGTGACTGTTCAGAGAAACGTAAGAAATAATTTTCAAGAGTCCATGACATAGTTTTGAGGGAATGTACTTAGCAATTTTATTTTATTTCTTTGATAATTTACTGTATGTATACACATTATTATACACGAGTCAAAGTTGGAAAGAGTTGACAAAAGAAGAGTTAAATCTGCCCTTTATGTTTTAAAGACAATGTCATTTGCGACACTTGCTGACGAAGTAGGTACTCATCTCACTATCATACTTTCTCAAGATTACTCGTGATATTTCCGATCAGGATTGCATAGCCTCCTCTTTTTCCTAGTCCTCTTTACGAGGAGTAGTCTGGCTTTTAAGGACCAGCCTGTCGCTTGAGAAGATCCAGGACTCTTAAAATAGCAGCTGATTACGCTCGTAGGTGGCTTAGTTAGAGTAAGGGTACTCCTCGCTGTTATACTCCCGCTGCCTACAGATTCGTGACCCTTAACAAGCAGCTGAAGGCTTAAGATTGGGGAGGTATAGACTGCCCAAATGTGAGTCTTACATAGGCTCAGTAAACACCCAGATAGCTGACTACATGCATAAAGCATTCCCCTGTGTCAACAAAACAAAGGATTGGGGAACTTCTAATTGCTTCCTTTTGTTTCTCTAAAGGTCTAGACTAGGCTTAATCGGTAGGTAGGTGAGTAAATGACTCACCTTTACTCACCTAGAAATTATTCTAAAGGGGGGTGACCCGCGCGGTGCATCGCGCGCGCTATTCAGCAGCGTAGGAGTTTGACTCCTGATTGCACTTCCTACATACGTCCAAGAGGTTCCTGGGGGACTCCAGGTAATCTAGATGCATGAGTAAATGGATTCCCTTGCGTTACCAAAAAAAATGTCAGGCTAGGACAATAACCTATGTTGCCTCTATAAAAGCACAGCTGAGTTATTCGATAACCCTGTGAGTATTAGGATCACCTAACTGGCGGCAATTCAGACCAGCTCGACGGTACTCACTTCCCTCGATGCGGCTGACCGAAATAATAAAGCCTTGTGAGATCTTTGTATTTGCCACTTTTTACATGCTATTCAATAATTCCGCCAAGCCGATCTCGACGAATAATTTGCTAACGAGACATTTTCAAATGTTCTATGCCTTGTAAGCCTAAAATACGTCTGGCGGAGTGCCAGCGTCTCCCATTGTAAACAAGCCGGCCCTTCGCGCCAAGGATGTCTGCCGCCCGATGTAACGATCTCCCTAGTCACAAACGTCCTATAAACGCAGGATGGAAAAACAAGTCGATATTGGACTGCCTTTGGCGTCAGTTATCAAATAGTTTAATAGTATGTTATGCTTGATGGTCTTTCGTAATATTATATTTTTAAGAGCCAAATATCCTGGTAGATACACCATTTACAGGCGAACGAAATAGAATAATCACTGATGTTACAATAACAAAAGTGATTTTAGATATTAAATAATAGACTTTCTCGTACTATAGTGTTTGAAGTATACGCCTTTCGATTAACGATATGTTGTTCAACAATCAAACAACATACCGGTCTTGTGTTACGGGTATTAGGAACGATAATAAATTCAAGAAATGAATATAAATACATATAATTCATTTATATGAAGCGGATTAATCAGGGCCATAATCCTGAATCGCGCTATCAGAATTCCAGCGTCCATCCGCTATATATACAACGCCTGATACGATAACTAGTGAGCTTCGGTCTGGCCGACCATACCACCTCGCTCGGTCGGAGATCATTTGGGGTATTCCAGCTAAAACCGCTGCCGCTGCGTAGTGTCCACTAGTCGGGACAACACAGACTAATGGATAGTTGGTGGAGACAGATTCTATCCAATTAGTTTATTTTATCTATAAATTATATAATATTATTATTTACTAAAAATATACTTTCACATTCGTAGGCTTCTCTTCGATTTACGATAGAAATCGTAAGCCGCTCGCTTGTGCCTAAAGGAAAACTGATGCTTGTTAAATATAATATAAAGCGATCATACTTCAAAACCATATCGTTTCACGAAAGGTGAATGTACAACGAAAAATTTAATACGAATATAACGAACACTAAACTTTCATCGTATTTTATTGGAAGTGAATTCTGAGGAATTATTAGTCTTACACTAAATATAAAGCTGAAGATTTTGCTTGTTTGAGCGCGCTAATCTTAGGACCGGGTCGGATTTGAATAATTCTTTCAGTGTCAGCCCATTTATCGAGGAAGGCTATAGACTACATAATCCCGCTAAGATCCCGTTGCGACGCTGCGGGCAACCGCTAGTATATTATATATATATATATATATATATATATATATATATATATATATATATATATATATATATATATATATATATAGTACCATTAATTATACTTTTCAAATAAATCTTTTAATCATTATAATGCGTCATCTTTTACGGATTTTATAGCGATTTATCAAGAATTTTACAGATCAATCTTATTATACCTTGGTACCCACTTGCTCAACGATGGCTGCTTCACGCGGTCACTGCGAAGAAGACTATTTTCATTACTTTTCAATGTTCTTTCATCTACAATCGAACATACTTGCATAAATAACAATGATCAAAATCAAAATCAATCAAATCAAAAATATCTTTATTACGTAGGTACAACTTGTACACTTGAAATAAGACAAAACATAAGTAGTCAATAAGTAGTAATAGTATATACATAAAAAAAAAAAAAAAAAAAAAAAAAACTCGTTTGAGATGCAGGATCCCCTAAGAAAAACGAGAAAAAAACTTAGGGGGATGATGTTATTGATTGATTGTATTATTATTACATCATCATGTATACAAAGTAACAACCTATTGTTACCTAATAAAACATACCGTGTTAAATGCTTAACTATATTTATTGAGACTGTATAAATCTGAGCTAAAAGTGCTGATTTCTCATTATAGCATACAGAGTAAAATGAGTCATTGTTATTTGAGCACAATTTTTGTAAAAATCGTAGACTTGAAGTGATATTGTAGTGTTGGCGTGATTTGCAACCGGCACGAGAGTTACATTGATTTTTAATATACTTAATTGAATACAAGAAAAATCTTTATTTTGTTGCGATTTCTTATTTAATTTTGAACGAGATAGTTTCGAAGGTTTAATACTTTAATGTAATAATGATATATCGATGCACCTACAATGAGTTGTAGATTTATTCGCAAAATACACCAAAATAGCTATACTTACGTAGCTATTTTTTCGAACTGGAATATAGTATAAAAAATAAAATGTCAGTAATTGTCTCTCTCTCTTTCTTTCTCTCTCGAAGAATATGGAATCCAATCTTTGATCAAATCACCGGTGTTGAATAACTTTCAATCTTCTTGGGCTGTCGACCTAAAATTTACTTCAATAACCTCATTATCATTGTAAATCTTAGCAAACGACATTAAGATGTTTGGCCCCTTAAAAATTCTTATGGAATAGTGGAAGTGGCATATTTCCAGCAATGAAAGTTGTAACAGTAATGATAGTGTTTAATTGATATTTTTGTTTTCAGCTCAGTACCAAACGAAGATGGCCAAGCGAAATTAGATAATCATGGTGGTCTTGTGGAAACGAGCACTCCGTGGTCGGATCTGTCCCACGATACAGACGTCAACTACCTTTCAAATGTCAAGAGACCAGCTCGGGAAGAGGCTAACGATATCGAAGTATTTATCAACAACAAATATATACCGTTGAACGAGCTAGATTTACAAGAACTACAAGACGTAGGAAGATTTAATCATGATATATATAAACTTGAAGAAATGAATAAAAATACGAAAATCGATTTAGATGTTAATGTAGATCCAAGAATCGATTTAAATGTTATCGATAGACGGAAACGGGAGATCATTAAAGATGGATCTTACGAATCGAAATTATCCAAAGACGGCGTCGGCCAGGAACCGAGGATAGAGGATTTGATCCAAAACGACGGGGAGTACAGAAACGACGATCAGATCATAAACCCACAGGTGTCCGACTTTGCCGTGGTGAAATCGGAGCCTCTGATTATAAGCCTGGATGGAATTCGAATCGAGGATTCGGAGAAGGAACCGAGCATCGTTGATGGTATACCTAGTGTTTTGGCCGATACAAGAGTCACCCTTAGGTAAGTATTTTTTAAGATTAACATAGATTTAATATAACCTGATATAGAATAGCCATACGAAGATAACCTTAAAGGACATCTACTCAATTATTGGTGTATGAGTACAAAATCAATATTGCAATAAAATTTATAATGACATTAATCATTAAACTATCCTCCTTGGCTGGCACCGACTCCAAAAATACCTAATATTAAATAGTTTAAGTAACACATTTAAGTTTCAATATCTTCGTTAGTTGTTTTTGTCAATTAACTTCACTTCGAAGCATTTAAAATATTTATTTTTGTTGTACCAAATATAATATAGGTATTAGGTATAGATTTGAAGTCGGTTTTTGGGTTTATATTTAAAATTAGCTTTGCTCTCTCTTTATGGTATATTACAACCTGAGGCTAAAATTACCGTACAAGACCAGACCTGAAATGCACCGTCTTTTTTGTTGCTGAAAGTATCTGAAATAAAATAAAATAAATATTAAGATTCTTATTTGGCTAGGAATGCTATTTTTAATGAAGAATTTAACTCAACATTTCTGTACGTTAAATAATTGCAATTACGTAATCATATACCACGTATGTTTCCATTTCGTAAATAATTATCTGTACTGCTTGAATGTGGGCTTGTCTGCTCCCTTCCTATACTTGTCTTAAGGCTACCACGGGACACTACATACCTTGTTGGACGCGTCTCCTCAGCGTTCCTTAGGTTGCATTATCAGGCACTTTCAGACCGCGTCGGTTGAATTCTACAACTTTGGAAGGACTTTTCTTTTATATTTCATTATAATGGTAAAATTCTTCTTGGTTGAATGGCTCTTTGGTTCTTCGCTATGGAAACCAAATTAATTTTCTTAATTTTCATTATTACGATTGTATACCCCCATTTTTTGTCACGCTCATCGTGGACCCCCTTCGAGTCTTCCTTGCACTTCGGTGGTCCCTTTAAATCAGTTTGGTCCATTATTTCCGTAAAGCGACACCCGTAAGGAGGAAGGAGGTCCGATTGCTTTTTAATTATTTCCGATTGCTATTTATATAAATCATCTTACTTTTAGGGCCTGTTTCACAATCTCCAGATAAGTGCCGAATAGGTTATCGGCAACATATTTGACAGATAGAGTATGGAGTATCTGTCAAATATGTTGCTGATAGCCTATTCGGCACTTATCTGGAGATTGTGAAACAGGCCCTTAATGAGACTTATATTTTTTTGAGTATGGTGAGATTTTACGAATACTTTTTGTACTATAAAATACATTTTCTCTAAAAATTTGCTTACGTTAAAACGAATAATTTTTAACATAGTTTCGGAAAACAATGTTTAAAATTAAAAATAAAACAATACATAGAACAAAATACAATTATTGATAATTTAAAACGCTAGCTAGACAAAATTCTCGATGACCTATCAATGATTGATCCATCTTATTTCCTTCGCACTAAAAGTTCAGCGCGTATTTGGATTCATCGATCCTTCTAATGTCTCGAGGAAAACAAATGGGTCGGCCCGGGCTGGGTCGGCCTTATCTGGTTCATCAGATTTACGGTCATATCGGGGGGAAGGAGGGGGTGTCCAAATACCACGCCGACTGACACCCTTAACACAAATTCGTATTGTGAATAGCTTAATTCTATGACAATATTATATTCTGACCTCATAATTGTCCGTTACGTCATAGTTCTTATGTGTATGTACCTATTTGGATTTGTTTTTATTTATATCCTTGTTTCCCTACGTTCCTTTTTGCTTCTCTTCTCGTTCATTAATTTTGTATTTAAATCGACTCAGCAGTATTTTGCATTTCGAAGTCATTAAATAATGTATTGTTTTATAATGAAACAAATTTACGAATTTTATCGCGGTTTATTAAGTTTTTTACAAACCCGACGTTTCGGATACTTTACAGCAACCATGGTCACGGGAGGGCAGTCCTTTGTTTCATTATAATGAGTGTAACATAAGAAAACAATATATTGTTTTCCTACGCAAAGGACATTGTCCAATTTTGGCCAATTGTGGACACGATGCCATGAAAAAAACACATTTAGCAATATTTTTATTTTTATTTTAGATAATGTTATTCACCAAAGGGTTTGTGTAAATTCGCACTTTAAACATTAAACATTTTTAAAGTATTTTAATTGAATCTTTGTAGTTGATTACACTAATAAGTTTTATTCAGATGACGGTATATCCGTCACACTATGATGTAAGAACTAAGAACCAATAATTTCTCATGTGTTTCTTTTTTATTTATACGTCATTAGTAATGTTTATCCGAATACGGCAACGCCGAAAGAAAAGAATAGAATAAACATTTATTGAGAAACATACATTGCTACAGGTACTCTAATACGTTGTTGTACGTATGTTTGTTCGTTTGTTGCGTCGTAGCACCTAAACCACTTATGCGATTTTGATAATTGATCGAGTCGTTAATATCGTTCATTTCACCGACTTTAGAAAGAAATTGTTAAGTTTGTGGTATCAAATTTTTCTTTTATCGCCGTGTACCTATACGATTTTTACGTGTCCGATGTTTCTCGGTTTTCTCATTCTTTTGTGTGTAATTTTTTTAACGTATTTCAGGCTGTTCGGTCAGGGTCTCACGTCGAGAACGGTGATCGCTTTCACAAACGATCCGCTGAACTACGGGCAGCCTTGTAAGTTTCTTTTGAAAGGGGAATATTTGGTAAGTTGATTTTTTTTGTCAATACAAAGCATAATATATGAGGTACTTTGGAAGTAGTTAACATCACTGATGAACAAAAATTAGTCCACCCTGGACTAGCGACAGCTCATTCGTTGCCTATCCTAAGACAAGATAGCAAGTCTGTGCCAGTATTCCCCGCTTTCTTTTCTCGAAACTCAACAGATTTGTTTTACGAAAAAAGTCAGGATGGTCGTACATATTCCAACGAGCACAAAGTGCGTCCTTGAGTCCATTATTTGTAGATAAGGCATCTTAAAAAAATCCATCAGTCTGTTTCTCAATAAATGGAAACTAAAAAACATTTTGAATGAAATGCTTGGTCTTTTGGGATTCCCATTCAAATTGAAACTGTACTGTCAAAATTAAATATTGGATACTTTTTATAGATTGTAGTCACAGGTTTATAAATAAAGATAGATGGAGCATGCCGAACAACCGAGTGACGCTTCAAAGCGAATACAAATTCGAAAGCGCTCTCAAGTACTTGACATAGCGTCGTACTCTAAACGTCTATTAATTTGTGTTCGCTTTTGAATTTGTATTTGCTTTGGTGGCGTCACTCGCGTGTTCGGCATGCTCCATCTGTCTTTATTTATAAATCTGTAATTGTAGCCTACTAATTCTGAAATAAAATCTTGTTCTCATCTGTAAGAACTTCATAAGAATATTTATAAGTGAAAATATCTCAAGGACACACTATATTCAAAATGTATTACAAGCCGTTTTCCCTAAACACAAACGAAATACGAAAATAAATTTCCATAGAAAATTTATAAATACGTAAATATTCCGTCGTTATATAATGGGACGGCCGCTACACGCTGACTTACCTAGTTCCTACTAATGGTTCTCGCACTCGAAGTCAAAATAAATATCTAACGTGTTTTGACGTCACTTCAACGTGCGATCTATTATGGAATCCATGTGTTGGTTTTATCTTGTCTTTTTATATTTTGATTTCCATGAATGAAAACATTTTTATGTTAGTTAGATAGGCAAATTGGCAGATGTGCCAACTAAAGATAAATGGTCCACGTCACCCATAAATATACACTAGTCTACCAAAAACCCAGCCCGTCCAGGCCATTTATGTGTTTTTATGCTAGTAATTACACTGCGTGACTTATTCCACTTCGAAGCACAGCAAAGCTGTTTTATTGGAGGAACAAACGAGTGGTTCCTGTCAGCCGGGAGCGCGGCACAGCTCGTCCTTTTTACCGATTAAACTTAATTCGCTTCTATCACTAGGGGTAAAACCAGTAAAATATTAAAGAAATTAAACTTTCTAAAAGCCCATCTCCAGTTGTGAAAAGAAGTGATGATGAAGATAGACGAGGGTCTGAACTAGACTAACGGCCGGTTTCTGAAACGTTGGTCAAAGTGTATGTCAACTAACATGGCTGTTAATGGCGGTTAACATACGATCCTAGAGAAGTTTGACAGCTTTTCATTGTAATGGCTATGTAAACTGACAGGCCGATCAAATTAAGTAATTTAACAATGCTTCTAGCACTTAACACTTAACAACTTGACAGTTGTAAGTAAAGTATCAACCCTTATATGTCCCACTGCTGGGCACGGGTCTCCTCCTAGAAATCAGGCGATTAAATCTTGACAGTTGATTTGTTAATTTTTGCGTCTGAGTCTGATCAGAGTCTGATCATAGCCTGAGTCTGAGCTATGTAGACACTCTTCTATAGTCTCTTACCGTAGTTTTAAGGCTTTATTGACAACTATAAGTAACATACTTTTCAGGCAATACCAGAATCGATAACGCCCAGCTCAGCGCTGTTCGAAATAATAGCACCGCAGCCGATGATCGGATCGAAACTGTACATTTGTGCCAAAAACCTCAAATTCGGTGCAGCAGACCCCACCAAGGATGAAGAGAAATACCTCCATCAAGGCACCGAGTCGTTCAAAATTATCGCTACCCACACCAAATTGCTGCCGCTTTGGGCGACGATCATATTAATCCTCACGTGTTTGACGTTCTCCGCACTATTCTCCGGACTGAACCTCGGTCTCATGTCTCTCGATAGGACTGAATTGAAGATCATATCCAACACGGGGACGGAACAAGAGAGGAAGTACGCTAGAGCGATAATGCCGGTCCGGGACCACGGGAACTATTTGCTCTGTAGTATACTGTTGGGCAACGTGGCAGTGAATTCGACGTTTACTATACTGCTGGACGATCTGACGTCGGGACTGTTCGCGGTGATATTCTCGACACTCGCCATCGTGTTGCTCGGCGAGATCACGCCGCAAGCGATCTGTTCGAGACACGGACTCATGATAGGGGCCCGGAGTATAGTGATAACCAAGGTAATGATATCACTGAGTGTGTAACTTTTAGTGTCACGATGAAAAAACTTTTACATATTTTATCGTAAATCGCTATATGATCCGTAAAAGTAGTTTCATTGTAACGAATGTAAAGATATTAGCAGATTAGTAGTCGGTACCGGTAAACATTTTAGTTCAAATGTGGTCTTCAGTTTTGACGTGACAACGTCTTATAATTCGATGGAGCCGGCTGCACGCACGAAAAAACATGACTCGTGCGGTGTTACCTCGCTCTGAGGCGTTCCATTTAACGCTTGAAGTGCAAGCGAGAGCGCAGAACGAGCCATAAAGAGGCACAATCGGCCCATCAGTATTTTCTTATGACGTTGTCACGTTCAACTATCGTCAGTAAACCGACTTTACAGACAACCGATTTTTTTAATATCTTCCACACCCTTAAGAGGCAGTGGGCCGATGTCATACGATTAACTGTTAGTTACGTGACGAAGAGTCCTGTCTAACTAGGTGGCACTATCTCTATGCCTGACTGTTGGCGCTGGTGTTTATTCAAATAGTCCTATACAGTGTACGAATATAGGTCGACGATAAAACTTCTAGAATAATCTACCATGTTCCACAGGCGGTGATGGCGCTGACCGCTCCCCTGGCGTTCCCGGTGAGCAAGCTGCTGGACTACTTCCTGGGCGAGGAGATAGGGAACGTGTACAACCGGGAGCGGCTGAAGGAGCTTGTCAAGGTATGGGTACGTTGTCGCGGGCCGCCACGCCTAAACCTCATTTCATATTAATGGCATGCTCGCATCGCTTGAAACGCGCTCCGTATCATCATCAACACGCTTTAAGCCAAAGAATCCAGACGTACAAGAAGGACAGTTCTTAAGGATTTTTTGTGCCGACTTTATTGAGGACCTGTCCCCAGTACGCACTCGCTCGCTCTCGTAGGCTCATATGCTGGGGACATCGCGGTGTCCCTCGTCACGCCGCCAAGCGGACGTTTACATCGCAGAGTTTGTCCTCAAAGCGCTCATAAGAACTGTCCTTCTATGTACGACTGAATTATTTGTTTAAGCTCAGTCCATCGAAAATATTTTATCAATTGCTTTATCAGATAACAAACAATATATACTAATATAATAAAGATGATGTGTTCGTTTGTTTGTACGCCTTAATATTCGGATGATTTTTTAACATTCCATTGCAAAATTAATAAATTTAAAAAAAGTGACGTAAAAAATGCATAAAAATGTAACGTTTTCACTGTTATGTAAAAATTGTTGTAGATGATGAAGGTTCAATAAAGGACCAAAACGTCGGAAATTAGCGAATGTGTTTGAATTGACATCTCACTGTCCACTTTCCTGAGAATTCTAATATGTAGTTTATATATATTTATAATGGACGCAACTACGAATTATAATAATTGATACGTTAGACTGGGACTGAACAGGTATTCTATAAACTAGAAAGTAACATAAATAAGAAAGTATTCAATACGTTAAAAAACATTAACGAATGCAAAAGCCGTTCTTCAATATTCATAAGTTCATTGTGTAAATTAACATAGGCGGGCTATGAACCACCGACCCGTGGTGTTTATACCTTAACTAACTGTTGCACGCAGCTTCGCCTGCATCAACCAAGTTTTAATCTGGGTCTCTAATTTTTTGAAAATTTAATATAGCCTATCTTCACCGGGGATAGTGTAGCTTCCAAACAGTGAAATAATTTTTCAAATCGATCGAATAGTTTCGGAGCCTATTCAATACAAACAAACAATCAAATCTTTCCTCTTTATAATAAGTATTAATAAAGGTAATATCAATAAGGTATTGACACGTACTGATTCGCGTTTGATGTTGATCACGATCGTATTAATGATGACATTAATCGAGTGATGCTGATGATGATGATGATGATGATGATGATACATATGTAACGCATGTTATGTTCTAACGAGCCGCATGTTAGTGTAATATAGCTCTTGGCACGTCCCTAGGTCTAAATATACTAAACGGCAGGCGACAGGTGAAAATTTTACTTTGTAGCTAATACCTATGGTATCACCATTTAGGATCTGCGTCAATGATAATGAACGAGTGCACCGATTGCCAAGGTACACGCTCGAGTGGCAAGAGTCAGCGCGATTGCCAACGAGTTAGTTTATCACATCGACCACATAACCCATAGACTCCTAATAACAGGGAAACGGGTTCTGGCGACACATCTGACTTATAGTTCCGATGTAAGCCGTAAACAATGTACACAAACTATCGTATCGTCTCATTCTTTCCCGTTGCGAAATATATCCATTTCTTTTTAACGTTCCGTGATTGGTAATGTATGACCTTGAATTAGCTAAGGACAGCATTGCAACCCCTTTCGCCTCACCTCAGCTAGTTGCCAGAATGCATTTAATACGAAAAATCAAACAATAGGAGTCTATAGGTTGTGTGGTCGATGGTTTATCACCTAGGCCCCCTTTAATCTATCGGGAGCTCTGGGCACTAGCGTAATGGAGCCCCGACATAAATAACAATAAATATTTGTTTGCTTCTAATCTTCTAATCAGCAATCATTGTTTTACTTCCTAAAATTGTGTCACGGTCTGATAGAAATGTTAGTGCCCCATAGACCGCGGGGCCCTGGCAGTTGCCCAGAGTGCCCAATGGAAAAAACGGGCCTGTTTGTAATAACTATATAAAACGGCACTAGCAATTTTATTTTGCCGTGCTAAGGCTAGCTGAAAGCGACGCTGAGTAGTGTTTTTTTTTAATGTAAAATATCAGTCCATAAATGTCTCACTAATGGGCACTTATCTCCCCCTTAAAATCAGGCGACGAGCCCAATGCGAGTTGGTGAACTTCACACACCTTCGAACCTTTCAATCTCATCAGAAATGCAGATTTTCTAACGATGTTTTCCTTCACTGATGCATGCTTAATATTAATCTAACCTCAATTTGGTCAAAAAGCTGCAAAAGAATGTAGTGCCAGCTCATATAATATTATGTATAGCGTATTTTTTTTTAATTTATGTCAATATCAACGCCAAGGAGGCAACCGAGCAGTCGAAGCTTATAACGTAGTGTTTATATACTCTTTGTCGAAGCTCTTTGGTAACTACCGACGCCCATAGACTACGTTAGTTTAGTTAAACTTCGTTAGTCTCCCTTCTTTTCCCTTTTAATAGACAATGGATATCGTCTGGTGTAACTATTGTTTCCCACTTTTTCGAGTTGCTGAATTTTTATTTATTTTTACTCTATACTTCGAACATACCTACTCAATATGGAAAATCGCTCTACTGCGGGAACCATAAAAATTAACAGTGTATATCAATTATGCAGCCACATAATATTATAAGTATTTCCGAGACTCATGCCTGAATACTCAAACGGAACTCAAATTTGGAAGCTGACATTTTAATGACACTTGTATAATTTGTGGGCGCTGATTGGTCCGCTACAGATTTAAGGCGTGCTTAGTAGCACCCGAATATTTAAGTGGCGTTTGAGAATTAGGGCGTAAAACATTTTGACGAATAAAATATACTCAAAATCAAAATACGGCAAGTTCTCTGATGCAGCGGTTGTCTAATTAATGCCGTTTATCACATAACATCAGGAGAACTGACTGTTCATTGCCCCTCTCTTCTATTAAAAACCCTCGTTCAAATCCTATTGTCATCCTACCCCAGGTGACCACAGGAGTGAACGACCTTGACAAGGACGAGGTGAACATCATCTCCGGTGCGCTGGAGCTGCGCAAGAAGACCGTCTCCAGCGTCATGACCAAGCTGGAGGACGTGTTCATGCTGCCCATCACCTCCATCCTCGACTTCGAGACCATGTCAGAGATCATCAAATCGGGTGAGTACTTTGGTATAAGATTTTAAATTTAAATTACCCTCGGGCGCGCCTTGGAAGTAAATCGCGTATAGTCGCTCCGGGTTTGAAGAATGCGCTCTCCCTTCACCCCGCACCTCCAAAGAGACCTAAAAATGCGATCTTGCACAGTGGTCATCTTTCGTGAACTGAACTATACAGTGCCGTCATGACATCCCCAATACGCCACCGTTTATCCAGTCTAGTGAGTCTTCGTGGATACAAGATTTTCATGTATGACGCGCCTTGATAGTGAAATCAAATTAAATGAGTCTGTAAAAAGTAAGACGCTGTCATACCAACCGGCCTAGCGTTGGCGCCAAGACATAATTTTGTCTACCCCTTTTCTAGTATTATCTCAATCAAATCAATAGAAGAGATAATAGGACGTTATTTTTAAATTTTAGTTATCTCTCGTAGTGCGTTGCGTATCCAACATAGATTAATCGAGAAAATACTCGATGTAGACAGTATCTCTCTCTCTCTCTCTCTCGTCAAGAGATATCTCGTACGCATGCTAGCTATTCTTTATTCAAGCAACTGTCTCATGGTTCGTAAACAAATATTTATTACAAAATATTTTAGTAGTATTATGCCCGAATACTCAAACTCAACTCAAGTTTGGGAGCTGCTTACATTTTGATGACATATGGATTTGTGGGCGCTGATTGGTCTTCTACAGATTTAAGGCGTGCTTAGTGAGGAGCCCTCAAGCAGAGCCATAAATAGGGCGGTGCCACCGGTAACCAGGCACAGGGCGTAGTCTCTGGGGGCGCAAGAATGGCCAGACCAGGCAGGACTATTATTTTTTTCGGTTTGCTAAGGGCGCTGTTATAGAAGCTCGTATAGGGCGCAAAAATAGCTATTTACGGCTCTGCCATCAAGTATTAAAGTGGCGTTTGAGAATTCGCTCGTCAGCCATTCAATCAAGACTCACAGTTTGCGTGTGCACCTTATAATAAACGAAAATATTTTTTTATTCCATCAGCCGATATAGATTTTTTTAGGTTATTATGATATACTTTAATATAGATGTTTTATCCCGTGAAGGCCATTTTATATTGCTTGGATAGGCAAACAGCACATCATGATGATGATTGTGGTTAGCGTCGCCCATAAACGTGTCATCCTAAGAAGACCTAATCAAAGACCTGGTTAATTTCTAACTATTTTTCATTTACTGTTTTCTTATGTTTACGCGAAAATCATTTATTACATGAAACAACTTTTACGGATTTCATCGCGGCTTTTAAGAGGTCCTCCCGTGACCATGGTGAAACTTCGGGTATGTAAAAAACTTAATAAACCACGATAGAATCCCTGAAAGTTGTTTTTATTGTGGGGCTTTTCACTTTTGCTTCGCTGAGGTCGTGATTTAGCACGTTTTGTGCCAGGGGGCCTAGCCAAAATGCCATTAAGAAAGCGTTAGCGAAGTTCGGAAATGATAAAATGTATGGGATTAATATAAGGCCGCGCGTAATCACGTGGTCCATCCTATACATTTTATCATTTTCGAACTTCGCTAACGCTTTCTTAATGGCATTTTGGCTAGGCTAGTTAGCGTGAATATCTCGTGATGACCGCATGGTAAATAGCCTTTTAAAATAACTATGTCGCTAGTTCACGCGGCACTAAAGAGGCCATTGCCAGATATTAAGGTTAATTAGTTTTTCTATTTTTCTTTAATTTCTTGGCAAAAGTCGCGTTATTCGCTACGCTGTTACGTGCATTTGACGAATTCAAATACTAAAATAAAACCAGATGAGATGGAATGTGGTCAACGTCGCTCATAAATACAAACGAGATTAACCGGATACTCGGATCATCACCACGGAAGGCAGGGCGGTGATGATGACGGAAGATCATTACAGGCTGTTTAATGACTTCTTTATGCCATAAGGAGTGGAGAGAGCAGTCTGGAGTCTTATGTTGACTGTAACGCCCATAGAGATCCGGACAACCAAAGGTGATGCAGATATATTGCTCTCCTGTCACTGAAAATCAGCGTAAATTGCTGTAGGTAATGGTGAGACAAATTCTGAGTGGCTGCCTCTATTGTTCACATTATTAAGACCGTAAGCTGTATATTATTGTTGTTGATGGGAACAATAAAAATATTTTTCTTTCTTTCTTTTCTTTATTTCCCTCAACGAACCAAAGGACACTCACAAATCGCACGAAACGCTACAGGCCGGTATTATGTGAGCGAGAGGTCCCCGGTTGTCCCGACCCAATTCGGCTGCAAAGCTGGACCTCTTACAAAATGACTTACCATCTTACGTCTGACGATAATAAGCCCTTTTACGAATTTGCTCTCTTGAACGCTGTATAACACTTACTACCACTAGCTGTTGCACGCAGCTTCCCCTTTTTTTTCTTTAACGTCGGGAAATGCGCAAGTTACAAGCAACAGGGCACCTCGACGGCCAGGCTAGTCAGTCCCACAGGGCACCGACGCCACCTCCACAGAAGGGTCGCCCCGCACCAAAGAACAACACCTCCCAACGTCGGGACAGTACAATGAGATGAGGTTCCCGTCCTCACCCCTTGCCCTCTTTTGTCCCCTCTTCTTATAAGAGAGGTACAAAGAGCCACCCTAGGAAGTTCACCCTACTGAGCCCCACCGCCACGACAAGGCTTGAAACATGTGGTGGGGCACGCAGCTTCGCCTGCGTCAACTAATATTCAAAACGGGTCCCTAACTTTTTTGAAAATTTAATATGGTGTTCACGGTGGATATTGTACCTTACCAACTGTGAAAGAATTTTTCAAATCGGTCAAGTTGTTTCGGAGCCTATACAAACAAACAATCAAATTTTTCCTCTTTATAATATTAGTACTTATACTTATAGATTAGACCTTCCGACAAGAATTCCGAGTGTACAACACCGCGAAGTCAAAGCAAACAGAATAGCACGGGCTAGTCCCTGAATTCGTTATTGGTCATTCTCAACATTGACTCCCAATCATCATTACTCGAGCTAATGATTTGGGGAAACCCCGAATAAGTCGGACCCCGTTAACCATGATGTTTCATCGAATGGGACTTGTTTCTGCCGAGCGTCATCACCGCGACGCTCGGGGATATAGTCTCTCTGCGTGGCAATAAGGACCAACAAGGATGCCAAGCGAGCGGAGGATGCCGTCGATGGGTCGCTAAGGTTTTGCCTGTAGATTCGAGAATCGAGACCCTAAAAAAACGATTGAAGGCGCCCTGCAGAAGTTCACCGCCCAAGCGAGAGTTCGACAAAGGGTTAATCTATAAAAATTCCCTTAAAAAATGGATAGACTACAGCTAACTAACACTAGAGCAGATGCGTTTTCCCCATGACACGTCATAACAGTCTATGTATAGCTGGAGTGGTCCAGCAGTTGGCCGCGCGCCAGAGACTCACGGACAACACCGCTAATATTTCTATATACTTATGACGTTACACGCGCGAGCAAGAAAACTACCTCGGGTAATTTATATTATATCTTTACGCAGTATAAAACAAAATCGTTCTCTTTGTATGCTTAAATCTTTAAAAGTACGCAGTGGATTTTGATGCGGTTTTTTTTAATAGAAGGAACAATTCAAGAGGAAGGTTTATATGCATAATACATGCACAATCCCGCTCTGATCCCGTTCTAAATCTTAGTTAACGCAGGCGAAGCTGCGGGTAACAGCTAGAAAAAAATAAAAAAGCGTAATCAAGGGGAAGAAACAGCAAAAACTGAAAAGAAACGGACCTTTTGCTGGCAAGATAAGCTATGATGGGAGGGATACGCTGTACCTCGGACAGACAATATTTAAAATTTGATCAACAGCAACGAACGTGTAAGCCCGTTTAGTAAAAATGGATTCATCTGTTCTTTAATGTAGACCGTATGTTTGTTAAGTCGGCAGCTCAAATTTAATTTGTTAAATAAATTTACTTAAAAATCACATGGGCATAAAGTTTGTATTGAATTAAACTATATTGAAATGTTTAGATTTTTTTGCACGCGAGTGTATTATTACTATTTATACTAGTAGGTACACCCGCGTGTAAAATATTTTACTATCAGATATTTTTATTACGAAATAGTTTTTAACGTTTTATTCAGAGCTCAGCTGATGTAAAAATCTATGCCAGTGGCACGCTGTAATCTGTATACATATTCACTAGGCATAAAACTACATGGTATACTGACAACATCTCATTTAAAAAGCGATGCAAGAACCGTACGATTTAGGTGTAAGATCTATATATTTTAAATGTGAAACTTATACACTCAAAACCAATTTTCTTTCTACAGGTGTAAGACTAAATAGCAAACTGTAAAATGTGATTTGGATGAAAGCCTTTTACATCAGGCATAAATCATCTTATCTTAGTAAATATAAAATAGCACACGAAAACTTAATACTAATTTAGATGTAACTAGCAACGCCCCGCGGTTTCACCCGCGTATTTCCATACCCGTGGGAGCACGGTGATAAATTACATAGCTATGTTTTTGTTAAGTTTCATCAAAATCCATTCAGTAGTTTTTACGTGAAAGAGTAACAAACAGCAATACTTACAAACTTTTGCATTTATACTATTATTACGATTTAGATGCAAATAAAAATCGTGCACAATAAAACATTTGATTGAAGTCATCATTAACTGGGTCGCAGTAAATACCTTTTCTTAATTAAAGACGATTGACATAATGGCATTTTAATATACTGTCTCTATACCACATTTGATAAAGAAGAATATGTCGCTTATAAACCCTTTATAACAGCGAAAGTGACTTTTCAAGAGCTGATCGGATTTCGATGCAATTTCTTTTAGAGTTTGTACTCTATTAGAACAGAGCAGAATTCGTATTTGAATGTTAATAAAAAGTACCCAGTCTACCGAGCATTTTCTCGATATTTTTGGTAAATCGGATTCATTTTCTTGGTCTTACCTCATACCAAACACTTGTTTCTTGTTTTTCTTTAAATAGTATACTTCATTAGGAATAGTATATATTTTTAACCTTTTGTTACAAAACAAAAAACTTGCGAAAGAAAGAAGAAAAAAATATTCCTGACTTACAACACAAGGAACTTGAGAAAAAAGGGAAAAAATAATCGGACCGGAGACATAACCAGCATGTTCTTGTTTCCTAACCACCCGATTTCCCATCTAACGTATAAAGAAATAAGATCGCAATAGCCAGCAAGAAGCTCATCTGAGATACTGCTATATTTCGATTCATGTTTTCTTTCGTTTTACATATTTTTAACCAACCTTGAAAAATAATGTGTGCCACTGGACGGTCCTAGTGGTACGTCCGATAATGGAAACTGGACCATTCCAGCCAATTTCAGTTCCATTCCATAATGAAAATTGGAATGGAATGGAACTGTCTGACGTCCAGTTGTGGGTGGTAATGTAACGGATGTCTATATAAGGTTTTTGTAAATTAACTACGAACCATTTGGGTACGTGATCTACTGCTTGTGTAAAGACGTTTAGGCACAAAAAAAAAAATAAGTAAAAATTTGAAAAAAATTAAAAAGTAATAAAAATTGCAAGAAATGAAATCTATTGCATTAAACCGTCTGCCCGCAATACATGTACACAAGAAAAGTATACTCAATTAAATCATATTACAAGAAATTAAACCTATTGCAATAATAAATCGTCCGTGCGCAATACAAGGTCATTTCTCGGGTCATTGGGTTCATGTCTCGACAGCTGATCGACCGCCGCGCGACGTAACGAGGTTTCAACCATTTCATTTACGTTTTAAGACCGCCAGATTGATAGCAACATACACAACTAAGTACCTTTTGAAATTTACATCTCATTTAGGGTTTGAAATGATAATAATTATAATTAGTCGTAACTATTTACTTTTTTTTTTTGTGCCTAAACGTCTTTACACAAGCAGTAGATCACGTACCCAAATGGTTCGTAGTTAATTTACAAAGACCTTATATATCTTGGTGATCACCATAAGGCTTCTGTGTGCTGTAGATGTAGATGATCTTCGCGTCGTGTATCATCGCGCTACCAAGTTTGTCTAAAACGGCCACGCTTTCGCTTTAGTAACTCGCTATGTTAAAAAAGCGACGATGGTCCAGTGAGTATGGACTCGGCCTCTCGTGCGACAGGCTCCGAGATCAATGCTGACCCCCTGCATGCCTTGAAATTGGTTTTTCTAAATTTCTAAGTGCACCCTAAGCACGAGACCATCGCTCGCTCACCGGTGAAGGAAAACATCGTGATCGTTGCATGCCTGATGAGATTAAATCTTTGAAGGTATGTGAAGTTCACCTAATGCGGATTAGGCCAGCGCATCGATGAAACCTGCCCGCTTGATCAGATTTAGTCTTTGAAGGTATGTGAAGTTCACCAACTTTTGGGCAACAAAATTGGGCCAGCGATCGGCTATGGTCCATTACGCTACTCGCCTGACTTTGAGGAAGAGGTGCCCAGAATTGGGACATAAATGAGTTGATACTTTAGTTTTATGTAAAAAAAACTATGCGTTTCCAGGATACTCCCGCATCCCTGTGTACGAGTCGGCGCGGACGAACATCATAACGGTGCTGTTCATCAAGGACCTGGCGTTCGTGGACCCGGACGATAACACGCCGCTGCGCACGCTCTGCCAGTACTACCAGAACCCCTGCAACTTCGTCTTCGAGGACGTCACCCTGGACGTCATGTTCAGACAGTTCAAGGACGGTGAGTCGCCGTCGCTTGACCACGTCGTGACCTAAGCATAAACGTGACGGAATTTTTAGAGTTACTTTTCCCGATGTCTGGATGGTTGTTAGAAGAATCGCACTCTCAGTAAGAACTGTCTAGTTTCCAAGATTTTCATGGGTTACAAGCAGCGCCCCGCGGTTTCACATTCCCGTGGGAGTACGGTAATAAATTATAGCCTATGTGTTATCCTGACGTATAAGCTATATAATAGTAAAGTTTCATCAAAATCCATTCAGTAGTTTTCACGTGCTAGAGTAACAAACATCCATACTTACAATCTTTCGCGTTTATAATATTAGTAGGATTTAAATTGACTTTTTCATTACAAACTGTCGACAGTTTAGCAAGCTGTGTATTTTTTTTTATCTACACTAATATTACAAAGACGTAATGTTTGTTAGTTTGTAGGTTATTTGTGGATGTATAGAACTAATTTTAAAAATTCTTACACCGTGACTCACATAAGCTATAATTTATCCTCGTACTCGCACGAGAATATGAAGTATATGCTGGTTACTTGTAATATAATAATGATAACTATAACCCAGGTCACAAGGGTCACATGGCGTTCGTGCACCGCATCAACAACGAGGGCGACGGTGACCCGTTCTACGAGACCATCGGCCTGGTCACGCTCGAGGACGTCATCGAGGAGATGATCCAGTCGGAGATCGTCGACGAGACGGACGTCTTTGGTGAGAGACTCCTCGAAATTTGTCGAGGAGGGTTGTTTTTGAATTTATCTGGAATATATTGTAGCATATGTGCCTGTGTGATTATCAAACACTTTGAATAACTTTTAAGTAATTGCAAATATCTATTGGTTTTTCTAAAGTTTGGACATTTTAAAAAATAGGTTTTATTTTTATTTTTTATATTACCTTTACTTGTTATGTTTTAAATTTGATATCAATCTTCAATTTCAAATAGTCATGTCGGAGGGGCTTTTTAGTTCCATAGAAAAAAAGTCCATCTAAATTAACACGTTAATCTCCCCTCAGTGGATAACCGGACGAAGCGGCGCCGCAACCGACCCCAGCACAAGCTGCAGGACTTCGCCGCCTTCGCCGAACGCCACGAGCACCAGCGCATACACATCTCCCCGCAGCTTACGCTCGCCACCTTCCAGTTCCTCAGCACCAGTGAGTACCGCCGCACCACACCAACACAACACCACCACACCACCATACCACAATACCACCACACCACCACACCACCACATAACACCACGTCACCATGCCACCACACCACCATACCACAATACCACCACACCAACACAACCACAGGAGGCGCCGGAGCACATCCTGCCGCAGACCGCCAATGTTGATAGCATATAGAAATAATGGTCTCCTCATATTATAAAAAAGATAAGCACTAGCGTCATTATAAATCTTTCATCACCATCAGCCTGCGGCAGTCCACTGCTGGACATAGGACTCTCCCAAGGCACGCCACTTTTCTCTGTCTTGAGCTTTGAGTATCCAGTTGCTGCCAGCCACCTTGCGCAGATCGTCGCTCCATCTAGTAGGGGGGCGTCCAACACTACGTTTGCCCGTGCACGGTCCACTGCAGAACTCGATTGCTCCATCGTTCATCAGTTCTGCGACAGATGTGACCAGCCACTGCCACTTCAGCTTGCTTATCCGAGTAGCTATGTCGGTTACTTTGTTAATAAATCTTTATATATATATATATATATATATATATATATATATATATATATATATATATATATATATATATATATATATAAATAATTCTATTGTACGTTTGTATGTAACTGAACACATCCTAAACGACTGGACCGATTTGAATCAATTTTTTGTATGCGTTTGAGTGGCGCCTTAGATTGTTTGTCTTCCCAAATCAGGCCGGCAGATGGCGCTGCAGTCGGTATCTAGGTTATTTAACGATATTGCAACTAAACGGCTAGATCGATTTGTATCTAAAGCATCGACCACATAACCCATAGACTCCTAATAACAGGGGAACGGGTTCTGGCGACAAATCTGACTTATAGTTCCGATGTATGCCGTAAACAATGTATTCAAACTATCGTGTCGTCTCATTCTTTCCATTTCTTTTTAACGTGCCGTGATTGGTAATGTATGACCTTGAATTAGCTAATCACAGCATTGCAACCCCTTTCGCCTCACCTCAGCTTGTTGCCAGAATGCATTTAATACGAAAAATCAAACATTAGGAGTCTATAGGTTGTGTGGTCGATGGTCTAAAGTATTTGTTAAGCGCGGAGTGTGTTGTGTCGCAGGCGTGGACGCGTTCAAGCCGGAGACGGTGTCGGAGACGGTGCTGCGGCGGCTGCTGAAGCAGGACGTGATCCAGTACATCAAGCTCAAGGGCAAGACCAAGAAGGAGCCCAGCACCTACGTCTACCAACAGGGAAAGGCGGTGAGTACCGCTCCTACTGGTCTACTCACGGGCGGACTAACAACTGCTGCTACAGCTGTTTCATTATTGTTAATGGTAGAGGAAGGGCATCGCATCTACATAACCTCTGGTTGTGGGCGTCCGTAGTTCCCATACGGTTGCTCTGCCACTGCTCGGTTGAACAAAATCTATTTATGAACGATTATTATGCGTCACAAGAAACGTGCTTTTTCGTCCGTGCAATTCGAATGGGGGGCGCCCCCCATTTGAATTTTACTAGGTGAGCCATCTGCTCACCTACCTAACGATTGAGCTTAAAGGCCATCAGGCCTAAAAGTCGACACCTTTCGAAAAAAAATATCCTAAATATGTCCTAAGCTTGCTTGTTGGCTCTGTCAGTGTAGTATATTGTGTGATCGGTGGGGACTAATGGTGATGGTGGTCGGTGGCAGGTGGACTACTTCGTGCTGGTGCTGGAAGGCCGCGTGGAGGTGACGGTTGGCCGCGAGAACCTGGTGTTCGAGGCCGGGCCCTTCACATACTTCGGCGTGCAGGCGCTCACGCAGAACGTCGGTCTTGGTGAGTTACATCTATAGTTCTCTAGTCCGTGGTTTTTTTCAGCAGTCGAAGCCTTAAAAAGAGAAAACAGAATAAAAGAAAAAAGAAACCAATGTGAAGACAAACGTCATAAGAAAACGTACATGTCTGGTGACATTGAAATATTTCATAGTAAAAAATGGATAAAGAGAACACTTGAAACATGTCGAATGGACAAAACTAATGTTGCGAAAATCGCGTTCGTAATGCAGGAGCTTAACACAAACGAGAAAACTCACTATTTCATTATTGAGGATAGTTCGTTTGAACCACTTGACTACTGGGTGAACTATGGCCTAATAATACTGGGTGAACTATGGCCTAATAAAACTGAGTTAAGGCCAGTAGGTATTATCTCGGTTGTTGGTAATTCAATGTGCAGCGGAGTCTCCTGGGCTTTCTTTAAGCCCATATATTTCATAACAATGTGCTGTATTGATGTGCAGCGGAGTCCCCCACTCCCTCGGCGATGGGCTCCATCCAGAACCTGAACATGGACTCGATGCTGCGCCACACCTTCGTGCCGGACTACTCCGTGAGGGCCATCACCGAGCTCTACTACCTCACCGTCAAGAGGTTAGTCTTAATTAAAAAAACACACACGCGCACACACACACACACACACACACACACACACACACACACACACACACACACACACACACACACACAATAAAAGCAATTTAAAATAAGACATGTCTACGAAATAGGAGAATCTACGATGGGCCAATAAGGTTCAAGAGTGGAGGCCGAGACGAAGTGTTGGTCACCCATCAACCAGGTGGGAAAACGATCTCCGTGCAGTGGCAGGTCTACGTTAGATGCAAGTGGCAATTGGGATCGGTCGTCTTGGCGTTTATTGAGGGAGGCCCATGTTCAGCAGTGGACGGATAAAAGCTGATGATGATGATGATGAAACATGCCAACCATTTTGTGCATCATTCGACCATTTACTTGTTACAGGTCCCTCTACTTGGCGGCCAAGAGGGCCACTCTCATGGAGAAGGGGGCGATGTCCAAGGGGGCCACCAACGAGCAGTTCGACACGGAGGTGGATAAGGTAAGTGAATCTAGAACCATCTAGAACCATCCATCGAAAAATCTAGAACAATCTAGAAGTTTTATAAATAGTGTACTGATGCGTAAATATTCGAGAGAATTCTAGAACTTATGTGAGACGTTAATGCTTATTTGTGTCAGTGATTGGTGAATGTCGGCAGTGTGACGTCATCATTATTTTACGTCGTCTACAGCAGATGCGATTTAAGTATAGCACTGCTGCCTAAATTTAAGTTAGAGACCCAGTTCCAAGGACTTTATAGCGCCACTCGTATCTAACTTTACTCTGTTGATACTAAGAGATGAATCTGTGTATTATTTATATTGCCCGGGCGTTGTGAATAATAACATGTCTAATTGGGCTATTTTAGTTACTATTTTTAAAATTCTTTATCACTAGCCCATAGTTATTATTTTATTATCATAACTTTATAGGTATTTTAAATCAATCTGGCTATTATCATTATTAAAGCTAAACTCACGAAGTATAGATATAAAGAGACTGAACGTAATGTTGAACTATGGAGTGTAGACTGTAGAGGTAAGGAGTACCATCTCATATGCGAGAAAAGTCGAAATAGTGTCCAGCTGTATGCGGTAAATAACAGTTCAAAAACCTTCCGCAATGGCGCTGGTGTAGTAAAAGGGTAAGGTATTGGTATACATATTTATGTGCGTGTGCGTGATATCTTGGCGCACACACGTTAGAAAGTTTAGCCTTTTGCGACTGTGGCGCCACCTTATTTAACGCTTTTCGACGGACAATTTTCATGCACAGAGATGGTACTCCTTACTTCTACACTCCATATTATGTTGAACAAATTATAGCAATTTAAATGACAGAAGTTTTGCCGGCAGAGCGCGCCTTCTTTAATAATTACTCATTTTAATCTTTACGCGGGAAGTATTGTGGCGCTGATTAGTCCACTCGTGGGAAGTACTGTGGCGCTGATTGGTCCGCTGCAATAGCATCGGTACGCACCCGATCCTAGCGCGGACAGCGGCAGAAAAAAGAACTAAGATCTGGGTTTATTATTGTGTATGTGAATACCACGGAAAATCCCATATCGTTCGGACTCCTTATAATCTATACTTCGTGGCTAAATTAAAATGTGATATTTACCATGTCTCGTTAACAAGATGTTTCTAGACAAGTCGAAATATCGAGCTACGCGAAATAATGTTAAAAAACATAGTAAATATTCCGTTTTAAATAGCATTAGTGTCTAAGCATTATCAATTATGCATATCATCAATACTAGCCAAGGAGCATATAACCGAATAAAGTAGTAAAGATAGCTATATAAATATCTTTAGTGATTTGTCATTGACGTAATAACTATTCAACCAACCATTGACCTGCGTATACGCTCCATCAGCCAAACATCCATCAGTCGGCCAATCAGAGCGCAGAATAGACTCAGCGTCGCAGCACAAATGGCGGAATTTGTTTTCATACAGAACACATATATTACTTCCCTATTCCGGTTATATGCTCAATAATATTATCTCCTGATTGACTTAAACCTTCTAAACTTGGTAATGTAGTCACAGTGTATCCAGATCCCAGACTCATCCCATCTTCCTATCCCTTCCTCAGAACATACGGAATCCTGGAACATCAGGTCTCCAAGAAGACACTCTGTCTGGCAAGGTTCTATAGCTTATTTTTTTCAGTGATATTTAAACTTTTACAAATTGAAAACACATAGGTCGATTTACTAAAGCTGCCAGCATAGTACCCAACACTAGTGCGATTTTATTATACAGTGTGTTTAAAAATAATACTTTTTTCCAAGCAATAGTATTTATATAGCTATAATGCGTGTTGGTGAACTTCACATACCTTCAAAAACTTCAATCTCATCAGGCCCTCAGGTTTCCTCATGATGTTTTCTTCACCGGTGAGCGAAGGATGAACTAGTGTTTGGGGTGCTCTTAGAAATTTAGAATACTTATTTCATGGCACTACAGGGCGATCCTGGACCTATTCAAGACATACAGACTAGATCGTTGTCGCTCATTGCGCACGGGTCTTTTCGAAACTAAGCCAGACATTCTTCGTAAGATCCGTTTTCAAAGGTAGCCTACGAATTCCTTTGTTGTGAAGGAAAACATCGTGAGGAAACCTCCATGCCTGATAAAATTAAAAGTCTTTGGTGAAATTCACCAACCCGCATTGGGCCAGCACCTCTGTGAACTATGGCCCGATACCCTTCTCGCCTGATTTCAAGGTGACTCGTGCCCAGCAGTGGGATATATTATATGGGTACTTTACTAAATATTATCGATTTAGGTAACATAATATTTTCTCAAAAACAGCAGTATCGATCGCAAATAGGACATCCAGCGACTCAAGAGGACTCAAAACCTCGGGATGATAAAGAGACAGATATAGACTCCGTGGACGATGTGCTGGAACGATTGACGAAGTCCGACAGCGACGTAGACGAGCCAGAGACGGAACACCCGAGGAAACCGCACACGCAGGAGTCCAAACAGAGACTGAGAGACGCCATCAGCGAAATGGCGCAGTCGTACATCATAAAGAACATTCACAACAAATTGAATACCGCCAATATAAAAATCGTGGATGCTGGTGAAGATAATATCACCAGAGATCAGGGATTAAATGATGAACGGAATAATGCTTCGGATGAGCCGTCTACATCAGGTCCTTAAGTTACTTTCACGTTTCGTTATAGCCAGGGCGAGTGGACCGGCCGTCTTGTCGTTCATCGAAATGGGCCTATATCCAAGAGTGAATGGAAATAACGGTCATGTCAGGCAAATTGCCGCATTTTACCGCACTTCCAGCTGCATGGGTACCATCCAGTCTGTCTTCTCTCTGAAAAACAGCTTTTCAGAGAGAAGACAGACAGCGTAATTAGTGGCATAGAGCATCGATAAAATATACTCGAAATACCGCGAAAACTCTAAAACGTGTCACGATCCAATAGTGCTTAAAACTGTTCTAAGCACAATTGTATGGTCTCTGGTCATAAATTGTTACAACTCCCGCGACGCGCATTCCGTTATTCCGTAAGCTCGAAACCCCGGTATTGAAAATAGAACGTTATTGTTAAGGAATAAGGTCGTAAATAAAAGAAAAAGAATTTGACTTTTACTTTTTGACTTGCAACTTACCAATGGCGTAGTTTCGGACACATTTTCGACATGGTTTTGTAGGTAACAGTGTATTTAGGGTATATTTGATCGATGGCACCGAGTCTTAACATCTCATGCCTCAGCATAGAAACATGGGCGACGACGACTTTTTTGTCCGCGTTAAACTACTAAACTGATTTTAATGTTAAACTGCAGTATGGTCCAACTTGAGTTACAGTTTTGGACTCGCTACCTTTAGCGCTGTTATCTGTGACGAGACATCCGATCAGGAATTTGGCAATTAATATAATGTCCTTTTTTAATTTGGATATTTTAAACATGTTTCGCCTTCTCCAGTATTATTTTAATATTTGTATTATTATTAATTATTGGTTTTAATATAATTTAGAGAATGGCGGTAGACAGTCGACGTTACTTAGAGATGAATCTTTGTCTGAACGTAACGATCTAGCTAATCTGAACCTGAATAAAATAATCGATGAAAGTTACGGTCGAAAATACATGCAGCGGCGGCCATTTGCTGTAAAATATGCCCAATCGAAAGTAAAGGATAAAAAAGTTGACAAACAGAAATCGTTGGAAATAGAAAACGATACCGCTCCTAGAAACGAGAATCGAAACGAAGATAATAGCGTTTCGCCAACGGAAGAACTCATTTTGATGCGACTCTCGCAGATTATCACACTCTTGGAACGGAAAAACGACACTTGAGTAAGGCTTTCTGTGTACTTTAAAGTAGTTTTGTCGAAGTAGATATATTAAAAGCAAATATAACGTTTTAAAGCGAATTTATTTTCATGTTTGTCGAACTATAACTAGGGAATCAAAAATGTAGGATCAAAATGACAAAAGTCTTATCAAGCAAAAGCTCTCAAAAAACAAAAATCCGAAAAATCAACGTTTTTTATTTTAAAAAAACATTCTTTTATTCAAAATAATACCGCCTAGCAAAAAGAATTTGGAAAAAATGAGGGCGCCACTATCTCACTTAGGTGATAGGTCTCGTAATAAGAAAGCGCTAAGAAGATTTTTTTTCATTTTCCAAGTGCCAACGAAGTCCTTTTAAACCCCAATTGCGTCCACCGGTTCCAAGGCCAGCCCGCTGAAAAGAACCCTCGGACCAAACTCAATCAAACTAATCTTTTCAAATATCATCTTCGACAACCTCTGGGAACCAACTAGGGAACAAAAAGTTTGTACTGTTTCTAGGTCATGGATATAAAATATATTAATTATTATTATCAATTAGGAACGTTTTACATTATTATATATGCTAATATTTATAGTTTAATTTAGTAATATCCTCTCCAACCCACATATTTCCTATTTATGTATGTATGCCCAATAACCTATTCACATCCTAAAACCAAGCACAATGGATACATTCTGAAAATTTATGACACTACCTGTCTCACCCTACTCTCGGGGACACAGCATAGCTGTTCCACAAAATAACCAGCACGATGATTGTACCTATAAAGCCAGGGCACGGCTCTTTAGCTTAAAGGCCTAAAGGCCAACAGCGTAGGTCCTTCCGAAAAAAAAGCATCCCTCACACCTGTTAATGTTTAGTTTACATACCCTCGTAAACTAAGTATTTATTTTTTATTTTTAACATAACTAATTAATGCGTATTTTTTTATATAGATCTTACACCCGTATTCACTAACAATACTTTGAGGTGTCACAGTACTCCCGAACGCATAGGGTCATTCAAACCCGTTCAAAGACAATGCTTAAATGAAATCCATCACTGTGCGTCTGTTAAACGTTAATATTGACAGAGGAGCGCATATATAGATGCGTTCTTTGCATAGTCTTGTTTAATTACTTAGCCAAGTTCGCTTCTTGAATACGGGTGTAAGTCATCTGTGTCAACCTGATATATTTTAAGGGCCTGTTTCACAATCTCCAGTAAAGTGCCCAATAGGCTATCGGCAACATATTTGACAGATAGAGTATGGAGTATCTGTCAAATATGTTGCCAATAGCCTATAGGGAACTTAACGGGAGATTGTGAAACAGGCCCTAAATGTTGTAAAGTAAGATGTTTCTCGTTTATTTTTCAGTTATTACAGTCCGTCGACGAAGACATGAGCATCAGCGGCGAGCACAAGACACCGTCCAGACAGGTGCGCTGAAATATCTTATTCGTATATTACTCTCGCCTGGTTTCTGAAACATTGGTCAAAGTGTATGTCAACTGACATGGCTGTTAATGGCGGTTAACATACGATTCCAGAGTCTTTGACAGCTTTTCATGAGTGGCTATGTCAATTGACAGGCCGATTAAATTAAGTAATCCAACCATGCTTCTAGCAACTCATTTGACACTTAACAAGAGATTTGACAGTTGATTTGTTAATTTTGGCGTTGATCAGCCTTTCGGAAACTGGACGCAAAGCGATCTCCGTGTAGTGGCTTGTAGTAAGTGGTACCGCGAGTGGTAAGGGATCGCTCATCTTTGCGTTCATTGAGGGAGGCCTATGTTCAGAAAATAATTCGCACGCTCGCTCTGTCTATTTTACATAATTTCGATGAGATAATCTTATTTACTTTTGTGCACAAAAAAAGACAAAAGAGCGCTAATAAATACAGATGTATGCGGCATAAGTTCCGAAATTTAAAAAAAATCAAAGATAAAAAAACACACACAAGTAAATGGCATGATTTTTCCCAATTCGCTACATAGTACTAATTTCATTTCTTAAATTTTTCTTATTATGAAAACATATAGTACCGAAATAGTTATAAAAAAAATGGTCACTCCTTTGGAATTAAGATTTATCACGTAAACTTTCACTAACATTTACAATATCGAAATGTACAATAACAAAAGAAAAACGAAAGTCTTAACCCCCGAATAAATATGTTACATGAGTAGCTTTTTCAAACTCTAATACCTACGTAGATGAAACCTGTGAAATTTCTATTAAATTCGGGGTATTTAATCTGGCCGACCGATCAATACTCTTAATCAATTACAGGTATCTCCAAATCCTCCGGTCTCAGCATCGCCGCTGACCAGAGCGTCGTTTGCGTCCAGAACCTCGCCAGAAAGGAACGGAGACGTCTTCGGAGCCCGTGCCGATGAACAAGAGAAGCTTCTCAAACATTAGCCTTCAGTAAGCCATGATGTTAATTAGTCTTAACTTCATTAGGCTAAAAAAGCTGCGCTCGTGTTAAATGTAACAGAGGCTAAATGTCGCTTATCATGGCTAAATATATACAAATGTTATCACGAGTTATAGCCAAATTGTTATATGTAATCACAACCCGGTGGGCTAAAAGAGCTTAACTAAAGAGGCTAAATATAGCTTAATATGGTTAGATAAATGCATGTTATCCTTGCCATGTTATAGTTTAGGCAAGCGTTTATTGTAGATATTTTATTTATTAACATGATTTGATTTTACAATAAGATTAATTTATAAGCTCTCCTACAGTCATATAAAAATAAATGTAAAACAATGGCAGCTGTACTTATTAAACAATATGTAACGATCGAATTATAGATATATTTGTTTGCATATCTTGCCCGTTATTACTAGGAATACGCAAAACATCCTAATAGTTGTGAGTTTTAAAATAATGCATATTGTTATTCGAGGCTGACGCCGAAAGCCAAGTTATAGTATTATAATAACGAATTTGGTAGCATATTTAAATTGTTAAATAATAAACTAAGACATTATTTTAGCCTTTTAGGCTAAAACAACTACAGCTGAGTATCTACAACAGGTTTGAACATTATTCCAGTGATGACATTAAAAATATTTTACACTTTAAAGCTATAGTACTAAAATCTGCTTATTTGTAAAAAAAATCAAGAATCGGTAACCAACATAAACACTGAATCGCGTTTGGTTTGCCAGAGAGAGAGTTTAATAACTTGGCTTTAAAATGCACTTAAGCCTAGCAAAAACTTTTATTGTACGTTGAATATTTAAACTTCGCAAATTAAACTTCAAAGAAAAATTAGCCTTGCTTTTAATATGTTAGGCTAAATATGCTTCTGTGAGTACTTAGGATTTTTTTTTTAGAATTGTAGCAGGATTAGGAAGCCTGAGATAGATAGATATTGAGGTGCACTTATGCGTAGTGGCTACACCAATTTTACGTATCGCTATCAATATTTTCAGTGATTGAATTCATTTCCTTTCGATTCCTATATCATTAAGGTCTCCTTAGTACAATTTGTGCTTTATGGTCACCCTAGAACATACTTATTAAGCCTTAATATTAAGGACAGCAATTCACTTCTCGCAGCCGTAAATATTGGAATCACGAAGTATTAATATAAGGAGTCCGAACGATATGGGATTTTCTGTAGTATTCACATACACAATAATAAACCCAGATCTTAGTTCCTTTTGCTGCCGCTGTCTGCGCTAGCATACAGATGCTATTGTAGCGGACCAATCAGCGCCCCAATACTTCCCGCGTAAAGATTTAAACAAGTACTTATTAAAGAAGGCGTGCTACCGGCAAAACTTCTGTCATCTAAATTGCGACCATTCGTTCAACATTACGTTCGGACTCCTTATACGTGATTGGAACCATCAAGAATTAATGTCGCTAACGTTAATTGTTACAGCTAATAAGTAAGACTTTCACTCTGTTCACTATCCATACTCACAGCTACACATTTGTAAACATTCCGTGAATGGGGCGGTATATGTATACTTAATCACCTCATCAAAGTACAGAAAAGTATTTAGAATTCAAACCAATATACAATTAAATATAGGAAATATGTCGTATGATGCTACATAAAAGTGCCTGTACCTTATAACTTTTTCACGATAGCATTTTAGTTTCTGTATACACTCGTTTGAGCTCATTGCTCGATGGTCATTTACAAAATATATTCCTTACTATAGTTTTGTTTTATAAATATATAATAGAAATTAAAATATTAATATTAACAACGAAATAATGCACTGTTAATATACTTATAGGGTGCACTATATTGTATACTACTTAACTATTACATTGTAAACAAAAGATCTAGAAATGCTCTCTAAATTATTTTATTCCCCCCTTTATTTGTTGCCCCCTATTGTGTGTAATCGATGTTTTATTCTACTATTTACTCGTATACCCCATTATTACTGCTTAAACGCCCCCTTTATAACTCACGTTATTGCTAAAGCATGCTACCACTGTATAACTGTCTAAATAGGTAAATACAAGTTAAAAATTGTCCGGACTCCAATTTACTGGCTACTCAGTAGTTCCAGACTTCATTTTAATCCAAAAACTACTATAGTGTGCTATTTTAAAGTCATACGTGTAACTCAATTACCTCCTTTTTATTACTTAATATCCCCCTTTACTATTAATCTCCTCTTATTATGAGAACTAGTTTACAAATTTGTTTCATATATCTTTATTATATCCTAAATATATCTTAAAATTATTAGGAAATTGGATAGAATGTCCTCTATCGATATACCGTCAGTTTAATCGTAACGGTTGAAAATGTATAGTTTTATGAAAACTTGTATGCGTGGGTCATTTCAAAATTGTAAAAAAAAATCGATTTAAAATAACGAATATTATTGTGTAATTTGTTAAAACGTTCTGGTATAAAATAGTTTTTGTAAAGTTAAATTCATTTTGCCCAAACGTCAGTTGTTATGTGGCCGTGTTTAAATACTACGTATTAAATTAAAAACATTTTTAAATGACCCAGGTGCGTTATTTATATGTTTAGTCTAAAAAATCTCAAAATCTATCTAGCAAATTAATTTAGGCGGTTTTACTTAACAAACTAGTCATTTCAGATCTATGGAAAATATATTGATTGTTTGGATTATATGTTTTGTTTTAGTCTGGTAACGAATACACTGCTTATAGTAAAATCACAATCCTTTTGATAAAGATATTAAATGTTGATTAACTGGTGAAGACAAATCGAAATAAGTCAGTTTAAATATGGAACGATATTTAAAATACGAACAAAACGCTCGAAACGGTACACTGAACACTCACACAAACGTGCGCTTGCGGCTTGAATGAGACTTCTAAGCGAACGTCGCGGTGCTGTTAGTGGTGTTGCGTGGAGGGCGCGTCTATGCGTGTTTGTGTGCTGTTTCGAGCCTTTGTTTGTAGTTTCTTCACTGATTAGCACTTGTACTGTGGACGCCACGTGTATTCGTGTAATAATGCATCGGTGCAGTGGCGTAACTATACCGTTCGGGGCCCGTTTCAAATTCATTGGATGCTGGGAAAGACACATTTTTTTTTTACTAAATGTGTAATAATAAATGTTGGGAGTTGGAATTCTCCTCCAATCGGGGGCCCCTTTCAGCTGGCCCGTGGCATTTTGCCGACTTGCCACCCTGTAGTTACGCCACTGCATCGGTCATCATATTATATGCGTTATTGTTGTTTGGAACGTCTATTATTTCATTACATTCCTAGTTTCGTAATGATCCTAAAATATTAATAATCATTAAGATGTTAACGAATGAGCAATTCTAGAATATTTCGTCGGACATCTTCAAACATGCATTTTTCACTCGAGGTCGATAGATTATAGAAACAATATGGCGGTGTATTCGTTGCTCGAATTCTTTTCGTCGCTTCATGTATGGCCTAGAATATAATAGTCTAAAACAATGACAATAAAAAAATATTATTTTCTTATATATCACGTATTATCACAAGACGTCGAATAGCAAGTTATAGCCAGTTAATAATTACTTTAAAATTATTATAATAATAAACTTTCTTTAATAATATATTTAATATTTATTGCTATTACATATTATATATCGCAATATTATTGTCTAGACTCTAAACTCTAATGTAAATTAAAATCGTGAATATTTAGTTTTATTTGTAAAAGTACAAAGATTGAAACTAGGAAGAGCTTTGTTAAATCTAAATACCTATGTCTCTAATAGATTTTTTTCTTATATATTGTTTTCTTATTACATATTAATATGTCAGCCAATACGACAAAAGTTTTAACGAGTATTTATGTCTGCATGTGATAATACGGATGCTGTTTTTTTAATTATTCACTTTCTTGTGCGTGTACTTATTATTCCCCACGTTGTTATCATAGATCAAATTTGTCAGAAACGTTTGCATATTTTTTTTGTATAATATATAAATAGAAAAATAGATGCACGTAAGATAAAAAAGTGTGTATTTTATGATTTTTGATTGTATGACTACTTTTTGTTATTTTTATTCTTTAATTTATTTCGAAATCCTCAATCAATGCGATTAGTTATACAACGCACGGGGAATCACTTTAAGCATTTATGTTCCAAAAATTGCATATAAAAATTATTATGATTATGATTGAATTTTTTATTAAATGATATAATTAGATGTAAGAATAATATTTTAATGAATGATTTAAAATAAATACGATTTTCGTAACATATTGTTGTTTTAATACCCTTTCACAATTTAAAATTGTTGTTCCGTCTCACCTCACATATTCGTGTGTTGCCTGCCTAATACCATAGACTATAGAGCATTGATTTCAAAGTTGTCCAGGTGGACTCCCAGGAGTCTACGAAATACTTTGTGGTTCTACTACTACGTTCGTACGTTATATTTTTCTTTCTTTCTTTCAAACATGAAAGTTTGTCAACTATCATTCAAAATATACAATGACAAAAAATGCTTATTTTTTGCGAAAACTGTCCATTCGTGGTTGTAAAGTAACAACCCTTTATGTCCCACTGCTGGGCACGGGTCTCCTCCTCGAAATCAGGCGAGGAGGGTAATGGGCCAATAGTTCACCGATGCGCTGGCCCAGTGCGGGTTGGTGAACTTCACATACCTTCAAAGTCTTTCAATCTCATGGACGACTGATGGCCACCGATTGATTCGTCGACCGATTAGAGCTCACATTACTATTCTCTATCCGGTTATATTATGCTCGATGCCCGACGCTATAGAATTAGTTCTCGGCCCCAGTTATTATTCTGCTTGCCCCGTTTTTTTTATCCTACGGGTCTATTTTACAACTTCCAAATAACTGCTGGATAGGCTATTCACAACATATTTGACGATAGAGTATGGAGTATCTGTCAAATATGTTATGGATAGCCTATCAGGAAGTGGTGAAACAGGCCCTAAACATTTTTTTCTTGGAATAATAAGCGTGATTGAGACACCCAGCCTCATGAAGGAACCTCAGGAAGAAAGGCCCAGGTCATAGGAATTAGGTATCCCCTCAAATTTATATTTGAATAAAATCATAAAGCAGTTTAATATAATTTATTTTTCATCCTTTGAGTAGGTATACAATCTACATATGTTTGCTAAGTTATGTACTATGTTTTAAATGTATCTGACCAAAACAAAAGCATGATCATAGTGCAATGACTTATGGTAATGACTAATGAGTAACCAGATCAGTGTTGCCACTTTACATATATAATTTCAAACGTCAAAAAGAAAATCTAAATAATATGTTCTTAAATTTTCATTCTACACTATAAATGCTTTTTTATTGTAAAACACTTTATATTTTTAATTTATAGGGATACTAATTATTTTCACATACAAGTCTCCCTATTGCTGAGACGGTTTCTAAGGTTTTCTGTGTTGCTAGTATTTTTTATTCTTGAAAGGAGAACGGCAGATAAAATTATATTAGATTTATGGCGACAAAATTAAAATAATATAATATACCTACAAAAGTAAATATGGGGTTAGATTCGATAACTAAACTTTTATTTACATGATGCATTTATATTTACTATTATAATTTGAACTTCCAATTAATTAAAGTGTTATATTTTTCTTGTAAATCGGTGCCATTCATAATAAATTAAAATTACAAAAAAACTTATAGTTGATTAAAATAAGTAATAGCATTCTCAACATTATTAACTCATAATAAAATATGGTATCGTTTTCATGAAAAATATCGTAAAATATTCCTTATTGTATGCTAGTTCAAAGCAAATATTCCAACAACAAAATTTGTAACAAAACGGAAATAAAAAGACGACTGAATGGATTTTGATGTATCTTTAAAATAATAATATTACTTACAGCTAACGCATCAGAATAACACATAAGCCAACGGTGGATCCACGGGGGGTGTCATGGGGGTCATGACCCCCCCCCCCCTGAGCTGGTTTCAGGACTAAGGTGGACCACTAATTGAACATATAGTTCAGTCAAAAGTCAAGACTTGACCACGACTACGTGACCCCCCCTGGTACCAAAGCTCGATCCGCCCTTGACATAAGCATTTCGTGCAAGGTGTTTCCACAGCAATGGAAAGTGCGCGGGAGGAATCGATAGTCCAAAATATTATATAATATTATAATGTATGCAAATGGAATAAATAAATAAATAAATATGCTCAAATAAAATAACCGGCATTTAAAAACTTACAAAATATGATTAATAATAGATAAAACTTGGAATGTTTGTCGTAAAATGAAACAAAATTAGGCAGTAGATTATATCTAAGGTGCTTCTAAGAAAAAAAAAGAGTAAGCGTAGTTGACTTATTCGTGTAAACGTATATTTTTTTAGTTTTTCTTTTTTTGTTTGGACATTGCAATATTGCTTGTAATTCACTAACACGAGTGAGCTACACTTGCATTGACAAACATACATTTTAATACACTCTTATATAAAACAAACATAACAAAAAAAAACGGAATATTTTTAAATTTGTACATAAAAATATCGTGACAAAAATAAAGCGAAGCAAAACTTGACTGTAACGGTGATTGCATGTGTGTGTGTGAGTATGTGTGTATGAATGATGGTGCGCGCAGGAGGGGCGCGCGGGAGGGGGCGCTACGGCGGCGTGAGGCTGCCGCCATACTCAGGGGACGCGCCGCGACCTGTACCATCAATATATCTTAAATACCTCATGTTAAAGCAATCTTCTGTTAGTTCTAGAATGTGAGGCAATAAGTAAGGTGCCACTTTTATTACCAATAATTAAACTGCACATACTGCCCCGAACAACAAGCTGTTTAATGGAACAAAAAGTAAAGCGGTGGCATTCATACTGACGCGACAAACTAGGCCTACCGACGTTTATCTTGCACACTTTCAATTATTGTAAGGGCCTGTTTCACAATCTCCCTTTAAGTTCCCTATAGGCTATTGGCAACATATTTGACAGATGTTTGACAGATAGAGTATGGAGTATCTGTCAAACATCTGTCAAATATGTTGCCAATAGCCTATAGGGAACTTAAAGGGAGATTGTGAAACAGGCCCTAAGTAAATAAAATTAATGCTAAGCTTAGCTCATTTTCCTCAAGTGTCTCATAGACAGTAGGTATCCGCTATGAATGTGATCCATTTACAAAATGTAATTTCCGCATTCTACATTTCCTAATATTCTAAATTCAGCTTAGTCTGAGCACACTCCAGCATAAACTATGGAGGGTAGAGGTAAGGAGTACCATCACATATGGGGAAATACTGAAATAGTATAAAACTTGTCCAGCTGTATGCTATAAATAACAGTTCAAAAACCATCCGCAATGGCGCTGGTGTAGGAAAAGGGTATGGTATTGGTATAAATATTTATGTGTGTGTGCGTGATATCTTGGCGCACACACGTTTAAAAGTTTACCTTTTGCAACTGTGGCGCCACCCATATTTAACGCTTTTCGACGGACAATTTTCATACACAGAGATGACACTCCTTACTTCTACCCTCCATAGCATAAACCACAACTGTCACTCCGCCAAGCATAGAGCTCTATACTTGGCGTTTTGCCAAGAGCGCACGACTGAGAAGAAGAAGAAATCTAGACTCACCTCGGCCTCTGCCGCGGCCACGGCCCCTGCCCCTCCCGCGGCCGCGTCACCTCCGTCCATCGCCCAAGCCGACCATATCTGCAAATAGATGACATCCATGTAAATTCTTTCACTTTGCTGGTGACAGAGCACACTTCAGATGCAACAGCTGTATCAACATTGGTCGACAGTAGTTTCAATGGAGCAGAGGAAGTTGGCTCTATCGAAGGCAAAGTGCTGCTTAACTAGTGTTTGATGAAGAACCACAACTAACTGTTAAATGGGTTTTTTTGCGTAACTAAGATTTAACCGTAGAACTGGAACTAAACCTGATTTATATCCACTATTGGTTTTAACAGTTAATTTTACACTGAAAAGACATTTGTATTGATTTATCAAATTTTCCAAAATATATTATTATCTCCAAGACATCTACTGTGTCACTGTCGGCTGGTTTTGAACACTATTATGCAATCACTCAGTTAATTATTACGCAAATAATTCAAAACATTTATACTCACTTTTCATCATCTGTGTGCTGTTCGTAGAACTCTCAAAACGTACACTGAATTTACAATAAATATTGGTATATAGGTTTTGATATTAATCTATACCAACTAATATTATAAAGAGGTAAAATTTTTGCGTTTGTTAAGTCATTTAAATGTGAATATAAAGGAATAAATCTGAAACTAGTTAAGTAAAAGGTTATAGGGGTAATTTATGGACCTACTGAAACTATTTTGAAAATCCTTTTTCCAATAATGTTCTTTGATATGCATTTGTGAGTGACATAAATAAAAAACAACAATTAAAAAAATATTACCTATATTAGTGGCAGTTTTCTCCAAGTACGCGAGCGGTCCCTGCAGCGCGGCTCCGGCGTAGGCGCCGCGTCCTCCCGCGAGGAACATCCCTTGCGCTAAACTATTTTGCATCTACCCAACACAAACAATAATCAAAAGATATGCTATATAATATCATAAGTATTCCCTTATGGTCCTGCTGAGCCGGACAAGCCTTTATTAGTTTACGCTCCCAAATAGACACGATAGTGATTTTGATGACGAAACTCACAAACTTTAAAGTAACTGCTTATTTTTTACTTGGTAATTCAAGTAAAGTATACAATAAATCGATGAAACAGGCCCAGTTACGAGAACACATCATAATATATAGTACATTTTGTAGAATATTTCACGGCATCATAAAAATCTAGCCTTTGGTGTCCACAAGCTAACTCCTTGAGTATTTATTTAGAGAAAAATGGCGTAGTCGGGCCATGTACATGTTAGGCCAATCTTTTAAATTCTGTACACTTCTAACAATTCTACTGACACACTTTACGGCTTCTGTAGGCCGGGGCACTGTATCAATGAACGGCTGATACAGCGGTAGCTACGCCCCTGATACAACACCATATATCTTATAAGGTGTTCTATCAGGGGTTCTAAAATCAAAATACTTGGTGGATTTTATCACATCGTTTGTGATTTATACCATCCTTGATTACCAATACTAAATGAAGGCTCTAAATTATTCTCTTTTTAGGTAGGTACGCAAATTTTACTCATTATATTGAAACAACGTTTTATGCTATTCTTGATCTTCAACTTTCCGTGTTTATGGTTGCTGTGATTAAACGAAACTTCTGTAAGGTATAAAATCTAAAAACCCGCTATAAAATCCCTAATCATTTGTTTCACTATAAAAAATAACATCGCCACCACTCTAAGTATTTAATATCATCAAACATTTCAACGTGATTGAATTCAATGAGTGTGTGATTGTGATGGTGGTACGTTCTACGTAGTACAGATAGGTAGTTCAATTCAACTTCACGCGCGGCAATGGCGGAGACGCGGACACGACTGCCACGTCACTGCTACACAAATATATAGATAGCGCCGCGCACAAATCGATTTGAACTATCTATACCTACCACTAAAATATCATATCTAAAATACGCAAACCACGCATAAAAACGACGAATACTGACTAATATATTGGCATATTATTGCAAAATTGAAAGCAGAAATAACAAGCACGGATAAAAATGAAACAAATAAATCATAAAATAAAGTATATTAAAAAGACGTAACAACGATTTACGAACAAAAAACATCCTAAAACAAAAAATACGAAAATCATAAAATAAGGAAAAAAGAAAAAAGTTCGGTACAAAAATAAGTTTTTATTCTAGCCTTATTTTATCTATTTACATAATCCTAGATATACCTTAAGATAAGACATGCTGCATAAAAATGATAACAATTACATTTGTAACTACTATGTATATTTATACAAATAATATTATTTGTATATTATAATCACAGATTTATAAATAAAGACAGATGGAGCATTCCGAACAGCCGAGAGACGCTTCAAAGCGAATAGAAATTCAAAAGCGCTCTCAAAGCTTATTCGCTTTGGTGGCGTCACTCGCGTCTTCGGCATGCTCCATTTGTCCTTATTTAGAAATCTATGATTAAAATAATATTTGTATATTAATACAATATTCGGATAAAAGCGTATCTAAGCCAAAAATCATAATGTAACATGTAAGCAGAATAAAGTTATAGATTCTGTTATGGAGCCCATTTTTTTAACTTTAACATTAAATTCAGCAATTCAAAATATATTTAAAAATAATAATAATAATATTCTGGGATAGCTCACACACGGCCATCTGATCCTAAACTAAACAGAGCTTTTATTTTGGCAACCAGACAATTGATACATACTTATATATATCTAAGTACATACATATCATAGAAGAATTACAGACACAGAACAAATAATGTTCATCACACAAATATATCTGGATGGGAATAGAACCCACGACGCTCAGGCTCACTGACCATTAGACAAAGAGGCCAGTTATAAACCACTTTTACAATTTAAACAAATGCTGCATATTGTTATTTCATTGATAAATTAGAGTCATCGCCACTTTAGAAGTCCGATAGACGCGGCGCTGCGGTCTCATAACTCAATGTTGCCAATTTATAGTGTAATGATTTTCCACCAAGTCACAATAAAAAATTTAAATAATTATAGGGCCTATGGTCAGTAGTGGATTGATAAAGACTGAGTATGATAATAATGACAAAAATAATTATAGCAGCAAAATAAAAATCTCCCTGCCAGGTTTTAGTAAAATAAATCATTTTTTTTGTAAATATTTCATTCGTATTTTTTACGTATAACCGATTAGTAGAATTCATCTAAAACAAGCTTCTTCGGATGTGTTCGGCTTTTGCCAGGAGTGACGATTTTCTCAGAAGTAATTGCTGCCATTGTTACTTCTTTTGTTATTCGACCTTTTTTACAGAAACACCTGAAAATATAATTCATCTAGCAAGGTTTTAATTCTTTTACCTTGTATTTATATTCATATAAAATATCATAAGATAAATGTAGGTATAGAGTTAATGATAATATTTTAACCACAAATTAGGCAAAAATGAGTGACTCTGGCATCTCTGAAATTTACCTGTCATGGCAGTGACATTTATAAACATTTTATTCAACAGGGTTAATTGTTGTTTATTTTTACTCTCTAATTCACAAAATTATTTCACTTTAATGATCAATTTACGGCCTTCACTTTTTACACCTCACTTTATATTATATGCTCCATATTTCACGTAAAACAATTTAAAATATCACAACTTCTTACTCCAGACAGACGTCAAGACGTCAATGTTGTCAAATTTAGTTCGGCCATTAGTCGCAGGACTTTAAAAGTGGCGACGACTATAAACCTAAAATCTGTCTTCTTCTTCTTGTATAATAGCTCCCTCGCGGATTTGCCAATATCAGATTGGGTCTTTGGTTATATTTAATAAAGGGTAAATGCTAATAATTATGGTGTAATGAAAGTACAAGGATTATTTTTTTACATTGTAATAGTAATAGGTTTTCACTGTTGAATTACAATCTGTCTGTTGTTTTAAAAACTTATTGCCGTTCTGTCAAGCTCATCTTAACAAATGAATTCCCATAGGTAGAGTGAGGTAGAGTGTGTGGGTTTTTATTTTTTCCCAGATACAGTTTCAAACTGTGACTATCATTGCATAAAAATACAGTAAATGGAATTTCTATATTTGTACAAAAAAAAACATAAAAAATATTATTTTCTATTTCACATGACTATTTCTATCTTGAGTTGGCAATCACAAGCAAATACAAAAAATAAGAAAAAGTCTGAGCGCGGCACGCTACACAATACAAAAAAAAAGTAAAAATGATAAAACTTACAAACTAACTACTAAAAAGCAAGCGATGTGCACATTATTAGGTTTTTAAACAGTATTAATTAAATTGTTAAAATCTCACATTCACTATTTATAAATTCAGTTTTCACTTTGTATTAAGATGCAATGAAATGCGAGATACTTAACAAACGTTGGCTTTAACATTATTTAATTTTTTTTACGTAACATTATGTTGCCAATATATTTCTTCAAATGTATATAAAAATATTCTAATTATTTTGTACAAAGCTATGAGATAAACTATGAGATACGTGTGCTGGGCTATCGTCGGGCGTGCGAGGGGTAAGCCGGCGGGAGTGGGGGACGCGGTACCTGGTGCTGCTGCAGCGCCTGCTGCTGTAGGGCGGCCTGTTGGGCGGCGGCCGCGGCTGCCATCTGTTGGGCCTGCGGATTAGATTATATTATACATTTTCAGGTTAGGTTCGATGGTATAGTTATAGATCCAGTATCAAATGAGCTTAGGGCATTGAATACAAAACATACGAGTTTAGGTGTTTTTGTTTTGTATGAAAACAGATTTCGCCGAAATTGTGCTGCGACGCTGCGTTGGTTCTGCGCTCTGATTGGCTGACTGATGGCCATTGAATATTGATTGGCCGATGGGACGTAAACAAATTACTAATAGGTTGAATTATGTTACGTCAGTGACAGATAATTGACGAGTTTCATAGCTCACATACCTAACTCTTTCCATTTATACGCTCGATGATATGTATAAATGGCAACTCGAAATGGCCGGTGACAGAAATGAGCTTCATGCTTGCCTGCACGGCTGTCACCATTTTGCTTGATTTTCGTTTTTCGTGAAACAGCTTCAGAGAGTTATAAATATGAGTACATAGACAGTACATGAATTTGTTGGCTGGGCTAATTCTAGAACTCTCCTTTATGGGCGATATCGACCACTTTGCATCAGTTAAAATTTTTTAAAAAATACGTATGTACAGTATAGATAATCAATTGACCTAATCGCCTGTGTAATATCCTATAACCAATACAAGCAACATGTCGCAATATAGCATACTAGTTGTTACCCGCAGCTTCGACCGAGTGAACTGAGATTTACGGATTTATCATGTCTGATGATGATCATTTTCTATTTTAATAATTACTAAGTTTTTGTATCAAAATGGATATATATGTTATCTTGAACATAAAAACATATCCCTTGGCAGAATTTCTGTAGGCATATATAGGATACTATTATTATATTATATCCCACCATACAGAGTTGATACACTACGGCCTTAGCCACCAGACAACCGCCCGTTCGATACACGGCAACACGATTTATTTTCTTGCCTATTATTTTGATTTTGCCATATCTCCTAAAGTATTCATTTAATTTGCATGATGTAAAAGGGAAAAATTGTCTTTATGAAGTGCTAAAGCTAATTAACTGATTTAAAATGATAAGGATTCATACCGTATTTGTGTAAATAACTTTCAAATTATCGCGCTATAATTGCCCATTTTTTTTAAGTATTAAATGGATACAGTATGATATCCCTAAGAGATAGACATATGCCATCACGGACTTTATTATAGATCTATTCAAGATACACAATTCCACCGAACATTATTTTGTTATATCTCAAAGGGTTTAGGCAGCGTTTTAGTTGAAAACTCCTAGACGGTCTAATTTTTCCCGACCCCTCCAACAATTATTGTTATATCTTAGCCAATGTAAATAAGAACCTAATAAATTATATACATAAACCTTCCTCCTGAATTGTCCTATCTATTTAAAAAAATCTCATCAAAATCAGTTGCGTAGTTTTAAAGATTTAAGCGTACAAAGGGATATAGGGACAGAAAAAGCGACTTTGTTTTATAATATGTAGTGATGCCGACCTGCACACTCTGCTGCACGCCGCAAGGCTGCTGCATGGGCGACGCGGCCTGCTGCAGCGCCGGCTGCGCTCCTTGCTGCTGCTGCTGACACTTGTTGTACACCGTGTGGCCCTGGGTATAATACAATTCAGTACAAGCTGAATCTCATATTATAAGTGTCTACTATATGCTTAGACCAACGCGGGACCTCCTTCCTCTTTTTCCGTAAGGAAGACCACGTTGCTCTAAGACTAAATGCGTACTTATACTAAATAAAACATTTATTAGACTTAAAATTAGTTTTGAACACAAATTACTGCATTTTTATCTCTCTAATTTGAATTAAGTGCGAAACGCTAATAGGTGTCATGGCGTCCGCTCGTGACGTCACGCCTTATTAAACATTGCTTTGCACAGAACAATAAGGTAATAAATAGATTCTCTCTGGCTGATAGTTTACTAAGGCGTGACGTCATCGCTACGATTGGCTATGAAGATGGCGGACTGCAATAATCCCAATGTTTTCAATAACACTGGAACAATTTAAAAAATCCTTCACTCAAAGCGAATCCGAAAAAATAACAAGAAAATGCCGAGAGCTGATGTAATATTTGTGCCATTTAAGTTGCCTGCTAAATTTCATTGCCAATTATCAACATTATTATATGATTTGTAATAACTCCACTCGGTACATCCTTAAAAATAGAACCTGTATGTTCAGTTGGTTGTAGGCTCACCTGTAAATCCGCCAGCAGGTTCTGCCACTGGCTGATCTTGTCGTAGTGACGCCTCAGTAGTTCCTCTTTACGTTGGAGTTCACATTTCAACTCGTTGTTGTCCTCTTTCACGAGCAGTTCCGGCTTCATCGCCGAGAGAAGAAACCTGAAATGGATTTTAGAATTCAAATCATTAAAGTAATCATCGTTTAAAGATATACGATTGACCATTGATAAGCAACATCAAAGCAATCGCTTGCCGTTTGTGCCTTTATTTTGATTGCTCAAAACGGGGCCTAACTAACTTTTTGAAAATTTTATGTAGCCTATGTTCACCGGGGATAGTAGGATAGCTTCAAGACTTCAGAAAAGGATAAGGACCTCCTTTTCTGAAGTCGGAATTCATCTCTATATTTTTTATCAGAGAGGTTATGTAGCGGAATTCGAACCCGTTCTCCAAAGCTACGCCCAACAACTGACGATATCTCAGTTGTCACTTAGACCTAAACAATATCGTACCAACCTCTTCTGCAAGAAGAACGCCTCCATCTGGCGCGCGAGGTCAATGAACCTCTCCACTTCCACCTTCACCTCCTCCTTCTCAACGTACGGAGACGCCTCCTGCTTTGTCAGCACGTTCAGACATGCCTGTTAATACACAAGAAAAACTTTAAATCTGTAAACAGTGGCAAAGAATTCAGACGTATATAGAAGAACAGTTCTTATGGGCGCTTTGAGGGCAAACTTTTGCGACGCAAACGTCCGCTTGGCGGCTTGACGAGAAGGACGCCGCGATGTCCCCAGCGTATGAGCCTACGAGAGCGAACTAAGCCCGCTGGGGACATGTCCCCAATAAAGTGGGCACAATAAATCCTTAAGAACAATGCAATACAATGGTTTCTACGTTAAAATGTTTTTTAGGGAATATGAGTGATAGGAATTATCACGTGATAATCACTCATTCCTGGTAATGACTGGTGAGTAGGGATGATTGCGTGTCCGGCTAAAATAAACGGAGTCCGGCTTTTGTTAGACTTTTTACATTTCGCAAGTAAGCGATGCCAAATCAAACTTAGGCTAATCAAAAAGGCATGCTTTTTACAACTTTTTGTCGTACCTATTAATACTGAGACAAAATTCTCAATAATGTCCGGCCACTGACTGATCTGTCCGGCTATTAGGTTTGGCGACCTAGCAACCCTACTGGTGAGTGATGGCGAGGTTTATAACTGACGCGCCTTCTGGCCTCACCTACCGAAACCTCATGTATTTTTTGTACTTTTTATATTTATTTTTATGTAACGCAAGTGTGAAAGACGCGATTAGGTAGACGAAGTGCTGGTCAGCCACTAACCAAGTGCTAATATGATCTCCGTGCGGTGTCCGGTCCGTGTTGTATGCGAGTGGCAAGGGATTAGTCGTCTTCGCGTTCATTGAGGGAGCCCTACGTTGAGCAGTGGACAGATAAAGTCTGATGATGATGATGATAACCAATTATTATTAGTATAACACCCTTAGTTTTATCGACCTTCACAAAATTTGTAACAAGTTTCGTCAACCTGTAAATAAGCAAAAAGGTAAAATATAAAAAAGGGAAGAATTTGAATCACAGTATAATAAGTTTCATCATTATCATCATCAGCTACAGCATCAGTACCACTAGCAGTCCAGACATCCTACACAATACATCTTGTAGCGGACCGACGCGACGGCTACACGTAACACGTGGGTACACAAGATATAAAACAGATTTTATGACCCAAACTAAAACCGGCTTGGTGTTGAAATCGAATTTGATAAAAAAAAATGTTAATTCATCAGAAATCGAAATATTATGGTAATATAAACGTAGGTCGCAGTGATTGCATTCGATATAACACCGCACTTTACACTGTTTCTATTACCCTTTTATTTAGATATCTATAGATTGAAGATTTTGTTTCAATATGTCCCACTGCTGGGCAGTGGGCACGAGTCTTGTCAAATTAATTCACCGATGCGTCAAACCAATGCGGGTTGGTGAACTTCATACACATTGAAAGACTGTCTCATCAGGAATGCAGGTTTCCTTACGATGTTTTCCTTCACCGTTCAAAATGATGGTCTGTTTAGGATGCACTTAGAAATTTAGAAAAACCCATTTGAACCATCAAAAGGTGGCCTTAATCGAACCCGGACCCTCTCAACAGTGGGCGACGATGTAATGTGGTTTGTTTAATATGTTGGGACAACTGATGTGTAAGTTCAGACTGATCATCACATCTGATCCCAAACTAGGCAGAGCCTGTATTTTAGCAACCAGACAATTGATACATACATAAATAGATAAAATATAATTATACTCATCACACAAATATTTGTCCTGGGTGGGATCAAACCCTTTAGCAGTCAGGTTCACTTACAACTTGACTAACAGGCAAGTCAATATGTATATGTAAATTACTCTATATAAATATCTAAATATAAAAATAAAATAATTATGTTATTAAGATATCTTTAATTCACTATCTCAATATACACAATAAATTCTTATGTTCTATATGTATTATGATCCGCCAATAAAAATAAATATAAAATCCTAATAAGTCACAATTGCTGCAACCAAAAGGGCAAGAATTACATCTATTTTACTAACCTCAAGTCATTTACTCCTTAATTTGAATCACTAAATTAATATTATATTTATTGCCATTTAAAATATTTTCAATGAAAATGGAAAATAAAGAAATTGTACATTATACAAATTATTGCATTAGTTTTCTCTCTATTTACGGTGGGACTGGCGCATACCATTTATATTTAATATTAGTCATTAATTTATACACATTAAAACACACTCGCACGGATCATAACAAAATTGTTTACTTAAACAATCATTTATTAAAAATCTGTTGAAACTTCAACATAAATCTCTGCATAGTCTATGTGCAAATCACAAAATGAAGTTTTTATTTTGGATAACCATACCACGGTGATTCGTAAGGACTTCTATAGTACTGATTGGAGTTCATCTGACCATACATTTGCTGCATATGAGGCATAGAATGTTGATTGTAATAGAAATCCGACCATGGATTCTTTTCTGGTGTAAAGTTTGAATGACTAGTGCTCTGTCTCTCTACATTGCTCTGTGTATTGTAAGTACTATAATCTATAGGTGTGTCTATAAAAATACTGTCATTATACTGCCCAATAGGTAAAGGTATATCTTGAGGTTTTTCTGGGGATTTTGTTTGAACTGACTCAACTTTCTCGACCACAACTTTAGAAGATGTTGGTATAATTATTTTCCGCTTGCTTGATTCCATAAACTTATAAAATTCTCCTTCAAAAGCACTAGGATTTTTGTTAATTGGTGGAACTCTTGCAGGTACTCTCAAATTTGCATCCAAAAGTAAACCAGAATATGGCTTTGCTGTTGCAGAATATGGTTTTGAACTTTTTTGTGAAGGTTTGGAATTTTTTTGTGCTGGCAAAGAATTTGTAAGTGCTTTTTTAGGTTTACTTTCAATTGTTGGCTGTGATGTTATTGTACTTGATTTCGACTGACTAGATTGACCATATAGTTTTTGTTGACTATCCAAAACTGGTTGAAGAGGAGAGTTATATGCAAAATTGGAAATCTTTTTTGGGGTCCTAGGCTTTCTTGGAGTTTTCTCTTTATTTTCTGGTTTTTCTTTTTTAACTCTTGGTTTTTGTTCTAGGGGTTCTTTTTTAACTCTCTCTTTTTTTGGTTTATCAACTTTGTCTTTATCAGTCTTTATATTTGATTTCCGTTTTTTGGGTTCTTTTTTCACCACTGTAGAAAGTTGTTCTATAGGTGCTGTTGTGAGAGGGTCTAATGTGGAAATTTCTTTGTTGGGGCTATCTGTTTCTGGTGGTGATTCCGAGGATGCCATATTTTGCATCTGGTCACTAGATAGTTTTTTTGTCTTTTGTTTACGTTGTGATGTTGTACCTGTTTCTACTTTTATATCTTTGTTGGTTTCCCCATCTTTAGATAATTTTTCTTTGGGTTCTTTTTTTCTTCTTCTTGACTTAGAACTCCTTTTATGTTTACGAGTCCCATAATCTGAATCTTTGTCGGAATCTATATAACCAACATCGGGCAGTTGGGCCTCTGATGGATCCATTTCATCCCCTTTAAGCCAAATATCCTCAAGGGCATCTAGCTGCGTGTCATCAGGCTCCATTGGTAGATTCCGACGCTTCATAGACGTCATCATATCTAAATCTCCCTCAGCCATTGTCATTTCATCGTCATCCATAACATCATGACCAAGAATAGACACAGCAATTGCCCCCTCAGATATGCTCTTACTAGCCATTGCTCTTTTTAAATGAAGCGGATGCCTTTTCTTTTTCTTAAAGCCTTCTTCTTCAGCAGCAATAAAAGATTCTGGCAATTCTGTATTGTTTTTGTTACATAATATATCCTGGCCAGAAGGATGTGGAGCTGGCACCATTTTCTCTGGCTGTTCTGGATGACATCCAATGTCTTGGCCTTTCAACCACAAGTCATATCTATCAGGTTGGAAGCGTTTTACAAATGTATCCATGGAAATCTTGACCATATCATTACTGCAGGTACACTGTGTAGCTCTCTTGCCATATTCTACCCACCTGGGTGCAGCAAAATTAGTTGATTCTGCACAATTAAAGCCATGATTAAATCCAGCATGGTAACCAAAAGGGAAGGTTATCATTATCTCACCAGCTTCTTGAGTTATTTTATTACATGGTACTGAATACTGTTTCAGAATCTGTGGTGAGATCAAAGTCATCTTGTGTCGAAGAAAGGCTTGGCAAGTTTTTGCCGACACAGGAAAAAAACCTGCCGCAATTCTTTCAAATCTCTTACCATGTTCTGGTGGGATAGCATACCATGTTTTAGGCTCACCAAAATGCAAATAATTAATAGAATACAAATCCATATCTTCCGTGTGCCAGGCAAATGTAGTTTTCCACATACCAAAATACAGATATGCTGTGTTCACACCATCAATTTCAATACCATAGTCGGAGTTCACAAAGTCCAGTATCGTACCAAGGTGGTTGATATTCCATTCCTTCACATCAGGGTCTGTAATACTACCATTAACATCAGCTCCGTATATTGGAGCTACATAGGTTACATTCTTCCAATACTTTCTCTCTAGATCTTCATAATTTGTGTGTTTCGGTGTGCAGTATTTCGCAGAGTTAGCCAAAACTGCAAACTGTTTGACTGTCATAGATTTTTTCTGTATATTAATTTGTTGAAACAAACCTTGCTTACCGGTCACCACTTGACAAATTGGTGATGGGATTGTGACATTTAGATCGTCTAAATCGTAACCATTCTTACGAGGAACCCATTCCGGTGGAGGAATCACTTTTGCGAGACCTGCCTTATGAGCGCCTTTTGATTCCATATACTGGACATATTTGTTAAAATCTTTAAATTCTTCCCATGTGGGACGAAAAACTTGAATTGTCATTCCATTCCCAAAAGAATTAAAATCGTCTGCAGTCCCAGACATTGTAAACTTTTAATCACACTCGTCCAAAACAATATTTCATAATCCAAAATAGTTACTGTATTTACTATAATGTGCACAACACCATAATTATGTTACTATTTTCCCGTGGCATCAACTTTATTTTGATAATTTACACATTTATGCTAATAAATTACTATTATCTTTCCAATAATGATGTAAAAAGATTATGAGTAAAATGGCCGACAAATGATGAAGCGCTTGCAACAAAATCCCGTAGGTGCGATCGAAGTCGCGTATACGAAATCGGGTCACGTAGACAAAACAGTTCGTATCTTTTTTACGTCAATAATTTCATTCACTATATGAAGCTTCTACTACTCGGCAACACCAAGTACCAACTTTGAAGTTAAAAAAATTGAGATGTTGGTACTGATGCTTTATTTTGACAGCTATCTCCGACGATTACTTTAAAGGTTAAAGACATAATATTAGTCATTCTAATTAATATTTATTAAGGTTAGATATACCTGGAAAGATTCTTCGAATTCTTCAACTAAATTTCCACTTCCATTCGATGATGCCGCCATTGTATAAACTAAGTTTTTTTAGTACAGTTTGATGTTGACACTAGATTTTACGATTTGCATTTTGCACGTCAGTATTTGTATATAAATGACAGTTCTGCAGGGCTGCCAGTGGAGCCAACTTATTTAATATTTTTTACCGCTCGTTCACTCAAATTAAACAGAATCAGCGATAAAGTTGTTAAAAAATTGTCTGTAAAAGTACTAGTATTTATTTATAGTTATTTTGACTTACCTAAAATATGAAAAAACTAAATAATTTACTATCGTAGTTTGTTATATATTTTAAGGGATGAATCTATTCTTAAAAAAAAAAGTTCGATCTTTCGTTATATCAAATAATCGGTATTTTAACTCTCAAAAAATTTACTTCACGTATGAATTTTTGGTTTTGTATCCAATTATAAGTCTGTCAAGTGCACAGGGGGCTTAGTCAAAACGCCATTACGAAAACGACAGTGAAGTTCGTTCGTTCGTTCGAATTTGTGATTGGATTACGTCGACGATCGCTCGATCGTTCAATCGACGACGTGATTTAGCCAATCACAACTTTGAACGAATGAACGAACTTCGCTGTCGTTTTCGTAATAGCGTTTTGACTAAGCCCCCAGACATACTATATATTACTATACTGTGGTCAAGTATACGTTTGTGTCTCGCTCGCACAAATCACAATGTCACCTGTCACTCACGAAGTTTATATTAGTCCGCGCCACTTAAGAAGTCCGATAGACGCGGCGCTGCGGTCTCATAACTCAATGCTGCCAATTTCTAGTGTAATGATTTTCCACTAAGTCTAGTACAATAAAAATTTTAAATAATTATAGGGCCCTTGTTCAGAAGTGGATAAAGACTGATGATGATAATAATGACAAAAATAATTATAGCAGCAAAATAAAAATCTCCCTGCCAAGTTTTAGTAAAATAAAACATTTTTTTTTAATATTTCGTTTGTATTTTTTACGTATAACCGATTAGTAGAATTCATCTAAAACAAGCTTCTTCGGTTGTGTTCGGCTTTTGCCAGGGGTGACGATTTTCTCAGAAGTAATTGCTGCCATTGTTATTTCTTTTATTATTCGACCTTTTTTTACAGAAACACCTGAAAATATAGTTCATCTGAGCAAGGTTTTAATTCTTTTGGTTTTAAACCTTGTATTTATGTATATAAAATATCATAAGATAAATGTAGGTATAGAGTTAATGATAATATTTTAACCATAAATTAGGCAAAAATGAGTGACTCTGGCATCTCTAAAATTTACCTGTCGTGGCAATGACATTTATAAACATATTATTCAACGGGATTAATTGTTGTTTACTTTTACTTTCTAATTCAGAAAATTATTTCACTTTAACGATCATTATACGGCCTTCAATTTTTACACCTTACTTTATATTATATGGACCATATTTCACGTAAAACAATTTAAAATATCACAACTTCTTACTCCAGACAGATGTCAAGATGTCAATATTGTCAAATTTAGTTCGGACATTAGTCGCAGGACTTCATAAGTGGCGCGGATTCTACTTCGTGAATCTTGGTTGTACTCATAGAGTAATTTGATACTACGAAAAGTTGTACTCAACAGACGGTAGTACTGTACACACGACGTCACCATAAGTTAAATACTTTGGACTTTGTATTATTAAAAGTTACACGCGGCGAAACGTGCGAGGGGGTGCAATATATCCTTGTTATTTCGTCTCACTTACGCGGTCTTTTATGAATGAATTAAAGTTATGCCTATTGGGTTTATAGCTATGTCTATTGTCTGTCGATTTTTGAAGTAGTTTTTTAATAATATTTATATATTTTCTATATACTCCGTGCGCTGTAGCATGGTTCGGGTGACTTTTGCCAATATGACGTTGACATACATGATTATGGAATAGGGATGTAACGTTATGCAATTTATTTTTATCGCTAATGATACTCGCAGCATAAGTATAGTTCTTATTAGTAGTATCATGAAAATGAGCGTGTTATTCTGTTGTTCAGTATATCTACGTGTATAAACTTTTCAATGCATACATTAATCATGTATGCAATGTAAATAAATAATGCATGCATGCATTTAAGGGATACATAATAATAACTTTGAACTTAAATTAAATAGGTAATCAAAATCACGTTTATGATTTTTTCGTAACTTTTTTAACGATAATGATAAATTTTGTTGTTTCATTAATAATATAATGATAGAATTTTAAGCAAATCTCTACGTCGTGTCCTTATGTAGGGAGGTATGTTAAAATAATTCTTACTCAATCTTTTTATGTTGCGATTGGTTGGCAAATACTGTAAAGAAATGTCTGGCGCTTTTATAATAATAATAATAATAATACCTATGGACGCTTTTTACACCACGTCAATCTGGTCCCTCGGTAAGTACTCGAAGGGACTTGTGTTACGGGTACCAGACAACGGAAATACATATATTTAATACGTTTTATATTAATACTTATATTTAAGATTTTTATTATATGATACACATCCATGACACAGGAACACAGAAACTTTTTTGTTCCCTGGCGGAATTCGAACCCGCAACCTCCGGCTTGAGCGCCAACGCGCTAACCATTGAGCCACAGAGGTCGTCGCTTTTCTATAGGTAGTTTAGTTTTGAAAACTTTATCCTTATAGTATGTCTGTGATCCATATATTATAATGGTCTTAGGCGATTCAAACAGCAAATGTACCAAAAAAAACATTGTCTTTGTCAGAATGGCGGAAAATTTATGAAAAATTAGAAATCACTTAGTAAACACTTCGTTTTTACGTGTATAATACTCCCTAAAACGTAAGCCGTACAAACCCGTACGTACCGTAAAACATACATCTTATCTTATAATATATATATATTTCTTGTGTGCGTGTGTATGTGACTGAACTCCTCCTAAACGACTGGACCAATTTTGATGAAATTTTTTGTGTGTGTTCGTGGAGATTCGAGAATGGTTTAGATTCACAAATCAGACCGGCAGATGGCGCTGCAGTCGGTATCTAGGTTATTGATCTGTACTGCCACTATCGATTCGTATCTAAAGGACAACGTCTGTGGGCTCCGCTAGTAATTTATAGTTTATAAAGGTTTATAGTTACTAAGAATAGTTAAAATACCGATCATTTTCCATGTTATTTTGAGGTCGTTGTATGTTTCATGCTTAGATCAATAATATGTCTAGATAGAGTGTCGCGCGGAAAACACGTCCAAAAAAATAGCGGCTACTGTTAAACTGTTAGCCTTTCAATGCTTTCTCTGACCCTGTGTTTAGTATCTGTCCCACTAGTTTTTTTTCCGTAGTATCAAATTACTCTATGCGTCCCACTGTCATAGAATACGCATTTTCATGCGTATTCTATGACAGTGTTAGTTTACGCATTATTGTTTTTATTTAAAATGAAGGTTTGTGTTGAAGTGTAACGAGATTAAAAAGAATGATTATGGGAGAACTGTAGTAGCTGGTATCACTATTCACGAATACATCTTTGAAAATGTTGGCCTGTTCTTTTTGTTTCGATTGTAGGGCAACACTCCATCTAGATATATTAATGATCTAAGGTTTCATTATAAAATTAATTGTTATCAGAGACATCAAACGGGGCTGTCATATATTTATAATTTATCTCAATTATTATGTTGGTATGGTAATTGTTAAAGTATGAGTATTTTTTATATTAGTTACGTGTGGGTATGCACATAAAAATATAATTGAGTAGATAATATGAACATGAATATTCATTTGAAGAAATAGTTCTATGTAATAAATATTTTAGAGTATTTCGTCATTTTTACAGTTGGTATGCGCTCGGTAAGTCAGTCAAGGACACTCGAGAGTCTAGACCAGTCACTGCTTGGAGATCGTCGTCCCATCCAGACCGTCGATAACTAAACGATGACTTCTAGAAATCTCTATACTAGGAAGGCGACCTAAAACTAGATTCCATTTCATCCAGTTAGAAGTTGACCTACCACTACATGGGAATTTACTCGGAAGTACAACAGCTAGTCTTCTTAAACTAGGCCTTCACTTCCAAAGTCACGGCACACGCCCTGGTTCGGTGGCGTCTGTGACTGATCGCTTCAGCATGCTTGACTTGGCGATGTCGGCAACTTTCGTTTTTTTAACGACGCCTCACGCCGGCGGCCTCCTCTCTCACTCGTTCGTCCGCCTCCTTCTGGAACATCACTGGCTCAGAATGCGGCCGTCGCCGTCCAGGTCTTGTTACTACCGAGCATTGCGGTGAGGACGAACGGCAAAGACAAGTCCCCTCCGATAACCGACGTCAGTTTGTGACGCAGCGCCGCCCCTCTCGGACACACCTCGAGGGTGTGCTGGGCAGAGTCCACCCCGGCGATCGATTTAAAACAAACTGAAAACCCACAGATATCTACAAAATTTTATGAAAATCGTTCACACCGTTTCAGGGATACAGTTATATAAACACATACAATAATTGCTCCTTTGAAATATATGAAGGCATGAAAGCTAGTTCTTGAGGATGCCTATAATAATACGTAATATAATAAAAACTGAATTAATAACAATTAATAAGCTCAAGAAAAGTCGATGTCCATAACAGTACGATTTTTACGGCACTCCCTGGACTGTAAGGAAGTGGGAACCAGCTGCCACGGTATTTTTCCATCCGACGGTGGTGAGGCATGGACCCGCCACAGTATCAAGCCCGACGCCAAGAAGCCGTGGAAGTCACACTCCAAGGCTGGCGGTAGCAATCCCCTCTTTTTACTCATCACAGAGTGAAGCCAGCCGGCTCACCTCTGACCTCAAGATGAAATATGAAAGCCACTAGGGCCTAGGGACCTTTAAAATTCTTTTTTAAATATCATATACTTTTTTCAATTCTATGCATATTTGAATGTTTGAGAACGCATCCACCAGGGTAGCGGGAATCTATCATGGACGTCAGTGAATAATTTTATTAAGAGCTGGATACAAGAGGACGTCAGTGAACATCATCAGTGTTACCATAAAAAAAATATTAAAACAAAATAATTTGTACCTAAGTTGATTAAAAATATTTGTTACTTCATTTAAATAAATTTAATGTGATTAAAATAAATAAATAATATGTAGGTACTTTTATATCATGAACAGCAATAATATAATAATGTTACATTATTCTGTTTAAATTTTATTATTTTTTTATAAATGTTGATTTTATTGTATTACATTAGTTTTGAAGGATAAAATAAATATGATCTTATTTATTACATTTTAATCTGCATTTTATCAATTTATTTATCAAAATTATAGCACGAAAGAAATAATAAAAATTATATTTTCCTGTTCTGTAAAAATAAACACAATGAAACATCAAGCGCTATATTCATCATAATCAATCTCTTTCCGTCTACTGAAGATAGGCCTTTTTTCCCTTTAACGCCGGGAAATGTGCTTAGGCAACCCGCGGGGGAGTGGGTCTCCCCATGCGGGTATGTGGGCTTGCTGACCCCGAAAGCTGGTAGCTCGCAGCTCTACCTACTAAAACCCGGTGAGTGCCACAAATCATCACCAATGCCGCCTTTGGTGAGGTGCCCCGGATCTGCTAGCAACAGGCCACCTAGACGGCTAGTCAGTCCCTCAGGGGACTGACGCCACCTCCACAAAGGGGTTGCGTCCCAACGTCGGGACAGTACAATGAGGCGAGGTTTCCGTCCTCGCCCCTTGCCTTGCTCTTTTGCCTCCTCTTCTTATAAGAGGTACAAAGAGCCCCCTTGAATCAATTCGCTTCGCCCAAGGTGTTGGGGTCACCCTGTGCTACTGAGACACGCGCAACCCTCCCCGGGGAAACCGAACCCATCAGAGGGCTTAGATAAAGTAAAATCGATTCGTCGTGGAAAGATATCGAAATTCGTCATCGTCTCTGAGTTATTCAATGACAATTTCCTAGCCAGTAAGATATTGACAAAAACGATCGATAACCAATAGACAGTTTGTGATTTTGTTAAGATAACGACTAACCATGTCATTTAGCCCGACTTATGTCATTCCCGTACATTTTATTATTTTCGAACTTCGTTATCGTTTTTTAATGTTACCTATATACGTTGTTTAAGCCCCTTAAATTTTAACATGAAGTCCTCTTGCCTTGCCATTGCTTCTCATTTTCCCGGCTAGAGGAAAGGAGGAGAGGGTATGCGATCGCGGTGTATAGAGTTATTTTGAGATGGCTTGTCACAAATTACAGTCACCACTCGTTTTATATTTGAAAATAACTCATCAACGGCTGTTCAGATCTTGATCAATCTAATAAGGAAGCACCGGCTTTCAAATAATAAAAGAATCATCGAAATATATTCACAATCAACGGAGTAATTGTATCTTTAACATACAAAAAACATATTGTAGACGAGAAGGTTCTGAGCTCCTTCCTTTTTTTTTAGTCTGAAAATTTAAAAGATACGACTGTTGGCAGTCGGCATGATAAACGCTAAGATGGCTTATTATTTTTAAGCTTTATTATTTTTTAAAGAATCCGTAAATTATTAAATTGTTACATGTGTGTAATTAAATGATAAAAATTACGTCCTCTTTGTCATTTTAAATGTAACATAATTTATTCGAAACATTAACGTTATTACTTGCGTTTTTTTTAATTGTTTAAAAATCCAACTGAATAAGAAAAATATTAATCTGTACAAACACAAACTATAAATACAAATGTTAGTTTAGTAGTACATTGTACTCCTACTAAACGGCTTGACCGAATTTTATGAAATTTTATATGCATATTCAGTAGGTCTGAGTACTGACCCTACTGCGAAAGCTAATAGAGGCCGAAAGGCCACTTAGATTAGACATTAAAACCACTTATTTTGCCAACCATTAATTTTCAAGGCTTTTACCTTAACAGTAGTCACTGTTAAGGTATCTCCGAATACAATTAAATCATTCGGCAAAAAATAACCTTACCAGAGATTCTACGAAATAATAATGCTAAAATGTTAGGTAATAATTAAAGGATAAAATATAATTCCCAAATGCATTTTTAAATTGTCCATAATTTTTAAAATAAATAGTTACTTATATACTTGTTACCAATCCACACCGATATAAATAATATAATTAATAATTGGTATAACATTTGCAACAAGAATAATAGTAATCTAAGAAGATAAGAAGATTTATGGCTAAGAGAATATATTTAATCACTACGTTTAATTTATGGCTCGAAATTCGTATCTCGAACAGTGTTTTTTTTATTTTTTATTCTGGAATTTCTCGTATGTATAGCACATATTGAAACATTTTTTAATTTTTTATGGACTGATATGAATTATCTTTTTATATAATGGACTGCATTGCCAATGTACTCTACATTAAATCGAGTCTGTCGTAAACTATATTTAAAGAAGAAGAAGAAATTATCTTTGATATCCGTAATTTTTAGAAACGGCAATCAACTATCAAATCACTTATCACTTCCAACATCCCCCTATCGCACTCCTCGATGCAGATGGCTTGGCAACACCAAGGATCTTGACCCTCGACCTCCCGGAAATAGAACGAACAATTTAAGAATTTACAAATAATTACAAAAACTGGTTGTCTGTAAAGTCGGGTTACGGACGGGTTACATGCAGCACGAACCGAACTGAGACGATCGCTCGAGCCGATCATGACTCTCTCTCGTTCGTGCCGCGCTCTGGCTTTCGGAACGCTACATGACGTCATCTTTTTCGTCATGCTGCCCTTAATATCGTGTTATTAGACGTTGTCACGTCAAAAATATACTTAGCCTGGGGTTCCTCCCCGGCCTCATGCCGGCCCAATTTGGCTGCAAAGCAGCATGGCACTGCCTCTTACAAAACTTATCTACTTATCATATCTTTCAATGTATTGACTTACGAGAATAACATATCTGACTATTGAACTCCGCAAGACATTAGTCATCTACAAAGTAGACCAACAGTATTAAAAAAACGCTCCATATTATTAGATAATAAAAAAAGTTCATAATTCATATTCTAATTTTTTTTTAATTGCCATGGCAATCTTCATCTTCATCGGAAGAGCAGATGAGCAGATGGCTCATATTATATGAAGTTTTATGAGGGGAATTTTATGGGGCGTGGTCTCCCCCGCCAGCCGCTAAGTCGACAACGACCGCACAGCCTTCTGGCATCGGATCGGAACTTGCAGCGGACCGACGCCACGTCACCGAAGGTTGGAGTGTGACCCCAGGCGAACTACCCCTACCGAGTGATTTCACGAGTGAAGGCCCAGCGCCAGCAGATGGTGCGCGCAGTATTGGGGTACACTCCATCGGCGTGTGCCGCGACGTGCCCTGCATGTTGCCTTGTGATTTTCATCTTACTTATATACCGATGAGTATAATTGGTATAACAACATTAAATTGGGTCATATGACAAGCATAAGTACAAAAATCCCCCACCATGGTTCAAGCCTTGTCCTGGCGGTGGAGCTCAGTAGCCTAGGGTGAGCCCAACACCTTGGGCGAATCTAATTGAGCCAAAGGGGCACTTTGTACCCCTCTTATAAGAAGAGGGGGCAAAAGAGCTGGGGGCAAGGGGCGAGGATGGGAACCTCGCCTCATTGTACTGTCCTGAAGGTGGGAGGGGTTGTTCTGTGATGCGGGGCAACCCGTCTGTGGAGGTGGCGTTGGCCCCCCTGAGGGGACTGACTGGCCGTCGAGCTGCCCTGTGCTAGTAGATCCGGGGCACCTCACCAAAGACGGCATAGTAGGTACTCGCCGGGTTTTAGTGGGTAGAGAGATGCGTCCATTTACCAGCTTTCGGGCGCAGCGAGTCCCACATACACTCGCAGAACTGACTCATTTCCCGGCGTTAAAGAAAAAAAAAGGTACAAAAATCCTGTAGCTATAACTCCTTATTCAGTGAACTTAAAATCCAATAGTTCTATTTTTTCTCGCAGGGAAATGCTTTCGCACTTTTTTACCTACCTTGGACAGGTGCCTACGCTGGTCTTGTGTGAGACTCGCATTTGGAATGCACTGCTCCACTAAAACCTGTAAGAGTTTTTTTTTTTCATTGTACACAGTATAGTTTATTGTTAACCATTTGAAATATCTACAATAATGAATATGTTACATAAAATAAAAATAAAAATATGAATAAGATATGAATGTTACTTACATATACTTACATATTATGTTACACATGCTTTCAATTTGGATTTGTAAAGATTAACTTTACCAATTTTACACATTTAATGCCCACGGAACCTTAAAAAAATTAAATTAAATTCATTCACACGATGCCTTTTTAAAATATTTAAAAGTGATAAAATTTTTGTACAACATTAAATAACTCAAATTTTCTTAGCCACTATATAAATCAGATGCGATCCAAAGAAACCATCAATTTGTAAGTGGATAAGCAGTGGTAAGTACAATTTGTGGGAAATGGCAATTAAATCAAAAGATAGCTTTATATTTCGAAATTGGAACACTGGAAACTTATTAAAATGGATTTCAACGTTACAAAGAACATAAAGATTGGATTAAAAGTAGGAATAAATAAATAGAGTAACGTTTTTATCAAAATTATTTATAGAAAGAAATATTAGAACATTAAGCTTTAATCCTAAAGTTGAACTTCCATTTTGATAGATAAATTATTACATGAAATTCGTTAATTTTCGAATTGACGCCATCGGTCTAGCGGCTCTAGCCGAATAACTATTCTGCCTGTAGGGCTATTCTGTAAGAAACTATTTCAATATCGAGCTTCACCTAAATGATAGAGCTCACATTACGTCACTTCGAAAATGATCTTTATTGATATGCTTAGAGAGTCGAGTTTTAAAGAATACAAATCCGTCAAATTCGTCATATTACCGCGGATTCCGCTTTCGAGATTCGAAAACAACCTTACAGAAAATAGCCAGTAGGGCTATTTTTTAGATATTTGACAGATACTCCATACTCAATCTGTCAAATATGTTGCCGATAGCCTATTCGGAACTTATCTGGAGATTGTAAAACAGGTCCTAAATAGAAAAAAAAAACGAAAAATTGTTTTGTTGTAAAACTATTTTTTTTAAATTTCTTACAGTTATTTTAGAACCACCATGTCCGTCCGTTCAGTCAGCATGATGCAGTTTGTCGCGGTATGCGCATGCGTGTTGGCGCTGGTGTACGGGTACACTGACGTGGACAACAAGTTCAACTACGAGGACGTCGCCAGGAACGCCACGGAGCTGAAGCACCACCTCAACTGCTTCATGAACAAGGAACCCTGCAACGAAATCGCCGAGCATTATAAGTGTAAGTCATAAAAACCCAAATACATTTAAAGTTCCTTCTCGCCGTCGACAGGTTCTAGATAAAACGTCCGTACATATCTGTCTCGCTAGGCCGAATTTCTAAAAAATGGCATCAAATACACCTTCTCATCAGTTAATCTTTCAAGACAGGCAACGTCCTAAGTAATAGTAATAAATGAATCTTCAGTTAGTCAGACTAGCGTGCGAACAGTGTGCAAAATCTCATAAGCATCAATCCAGTAGTTTAGAAGTTCATCGCGCACATACAATATTTTGATGTGAAATATCTATTGCTACGCCTAAGCAGTAAAATCACTTTATATGCCGCGACGGCGACGGTCATGACGCTGTCATGTCTCAATGTATTATCCTATTAGGTACTATTATAAATACTGAAGTTTGTAAAAACTACTTTATGGATTTTGATGAAACTTTACAATAATATAGCTTATTAAATATATCACGCTTTATAATTCATCCTCGTATTCCCACGGGAATGGGTGAAACCTCCGGACGCTGCTAACATGTTACGTATGTCTTAAGTTTCATCTTTCGTTATATTTCTTATTGGCCGTTGCTCGCGGCTTCCCCGCATTAACTTAGATTTAAGGACATATTCGGATTGATGATGATAATTTTTATACCCTAAGTTACTCCTTGTTACAGAAGCTATTATACCTGTCAAATAGGCAAAAATAAAAAAAAAATGATATTTTGATGTATGTAGTATGTACCGTGTAGCGTGTACACATCCATATATACATTTAGCAAAACGTGGTTATTTTAATATAACAACCAGGCACTACAATTATATTTATCTATATTGATGTTAGCTTTTAATAATTTGTAGCTCACATCCTGGATACTCTAATAAACGACTGCAAGCTGTGCACGGACCAGCACAGACACAACGCCAAATGGTTCATCCGCGGCGCCAAGGAGAAGTACCCTGCTGAATACGAGGAGTTCAAGAAGATGTACGATCCAGACAACAAGCTGTTCCCGATGTTCGAAGCGGAGGTGGACAAATACTGAGTTATTGTAAACTTGTTATAAATTATATATTACACAATTTGAAGCACGATAAAAAGTTTCATTTGTAAAAATACTGGCAGTCATAGGGTCTGTTAATAAAAGTTATGGCGGAATAATCAGTGCCACGTCAATCACGTCACGAAGTATAGATATAAGGAGTCCGAACATAGTAAGAACTTATTTCAAATATCTTTAATTTCGGACTTTAATTAAGTTCGGACTCACAGTAATGCTGATCGAATGATCGCAGATGACAGAAGTTTTGCCGGTAGAGCGTGCCTCTTTTAATAAGTAGGTACTCGTTTAAATTACAATAGCATCGGTATGTACCTACTCTATTCTAGCGCAGACAGTGGCAGAAACGAGAACTAAGATTTGGGTTTATTATTGTGTGTGTATACTACGAAAAAGCCTATATCGTTCGGACTCCTTATATCAGCTATACTTCGTGCCCACAATCCTGAATCGCGTTATCGAAGTCGTACACTTCACCGCTATACAGGATACAACGGATTATAATATGTATCAATAGAACTTTGGCCTGACTCTGCCTCGGGTCTATTTCTCTTTGGGCCTTACACCTACATCCCATATTGTAATTAATACCTTAGAATACATTATGAAATTTCAAATTTTATAACTGATGATTTTAAATTTCATGATGTCAGATCAGCATGTTGGTGACGCAAACCTATAAAATATATCCCGACTAAGTAGTGATAAAGGCATCAAAAGAAGTTTTTACTTCAAAAACCTTGTGATGAGATTAAATTTTAACCACTACTCGTCATGTTCATCTGATAGATCTTTATCTGTCAGACAAACACGATAAGTATATAGTACGGTTAACGTCGCTTCTAAATATAAGAATTATCTTGGACAAGCCTCTAGTTCACACATATTCACGTGTATGTACTGTTCAGCCCAGCCAGCGATTATCCCGCGGCAATGTTTTAAGCAGTGGGAAAACCTGAGATCTATAAGAATACTCATATCACCCTTTTAAAAATAGAACTAAACTTCACGGAAGAAACTGGCGGGATGTTTTTTACGTAGTTAGTAAAGTGATACTACGAAAACCCAGCGACATCTGTACAACCAAATGTTGCAGATGCGTTGCCCTCCTTTTGTTGTAGGTACTTACTCTTCCACATAGGTAAGGAAGGTTGGTAATACATCCACCACAAATCAAATCAGCCCTTTTCGATCTATTATGGATACATGTAATATTAAAAATACAAGAAAATTCCAGTACAATTAATAATTTTTGCAACTATACTTATTACAATTTTCATAATTCACAATTCAGTCAGAGTTCAAAGAGAAAAATGTTATTATTATACTATAGTTGCTTATTTGTTGCTGCTTAGCTTTTAACATTGATTTTGTTGTCCAAGCAGATCGGAGCAAATTGTCGATCATGCTTCAATTTTATATTAAAATATACTATTATGTAGGCTATGCACGCACGCTAAGAATGAAAAATTCGGATGAATAATAATCAAAACCATCAAAATGGGGTTTTCAAAACTATCATGATTTAGTTTATACAGGCCACTATAACTCTTATAACCTACAGGGCATTTACATTAAACTTCAGTGTGTGCGACACTCCATCCCAACTTTTACATTTAAATTATAGAGTTTACGACAAGCATGGTCTCTGGTCTTAGCCTGTTCTATCAGAAACAAAAAAAACGATCTGACATTGACATTTACGACGAGTATTGAAGATGGCGTCTCTAACATAACCTAAAAGAACAATAAATACAGCGATCTTTTTAAATATTTTATGAGAGTTATTCTATAAAAAATTCAATATTATAGCGTTTTAGGAAAAATAATATACAATGGCAGATGCAGCTGCTCGTCAGCTTCAATATGAATACAAGGCGGTATGTTTTGTTTTATTTCGTTGTTATTGTGCAATAAATAAATTTATTTAGATTATTTACATTAAGGCTTTATTAATGTTAGTACTGCTACCGACCCTTACTAAAGTATATTATAATTGTGTATATTTTACTGGCGTTTTTGTATTTGCCGTAGAATTCAAATCTTGTACTTCAAGCCGATGTGAGGCTCATAGAACGCCGTGGTCGAGATGAGGCAACAGGAGAAGTTCTATCTTTGTCTGGCAAACTCACCGGGACCCGTATGGGCGACCGGGCCCAAAGAACTAAACCAGACAAAGCAGAAGAGAGAAAAGCTAAGTAAGTATTTATTTACTGTTTTACAGTTTTTAAGGTAAAATGTACTTATAAATAGTTTAGCGACCCTATATTTAAGGATTTGATGCCATCTGTTCTTCAGTCTATCAACTTCTTAAAAATAATGCTTTAAACTACTTTAAAAGATGTTGGACAAATTATGGCTCTTTAAATTACTAATTAATAGCAACTGTGCTGTACACTGAGAACAATTTTCATGTTTTTAACTTGTGTCTTAGGCGACAAAAACGTGATGAAGCTACATATGAACTGTCAAAGTCAAAATCAGCTCGAGTAGCATGGGCCGATGATACACCTGCTGGTGTTTTATACCGACCAAGGGCACAACACACCCGGCACGCATATGAATTGCTGCTTGCCTTCATGCAGAGTGCTCTCGGAGATCAGCCCAGAGACATATTATGTGGAGCTTGTGATGAGGTAAAGATATTTTTATTTTAAATGAGTCCTAATGCATAATAATAGCCAAATATGGAATTACAGAAAATTGTCTCAAAACATTGAAATAAAGAACAGTAAATTTAAATAAAATGGACATTGATTAATATTGTGTCTTACTTATGTTTTATTAATATTCTTTTTAGGTTGTTTGATTTAATGAAATTTGTTGGGATAGACCATGTGTGATTGTTGATTTGAGTTGAATTTTATTCACATGTGATAAAAATAAGCAAAAGATAAGTTTTGGTTTCATTTTTTAATACAATTTGTGCCTTTGACTTCATTTTTATTCTGTTTATTACAGGTTCTTGTAGTACTTAAAAATGACAAATTAAAAGACCCTGATAGAAAAAAGGAGATAGAAACGCTCCTTGGGCCGATACCTGATGAAAGATTTGCTTTATTAGTCAATTTAGGTGAGTTTATTTTAAAGGAAATTGTGAGAATATTTGTTTATTGGTTTTCTTATTGTAGCACAAGAGAACAAAAACAATAAAATGTTTTATTGATAAAAAAATAATTTGTGATAAAGTGATGAGTTTGTGAATTGTTTTGAAATCAATTTAATCTTTAACAGGTAAGAAGATAACAGATTTCAATGTAAGTACAGCTACTGAGGGTAACACAGAAATTGATGAAACATATGGTATTAATGTACAGTTTGAGGAATCTTCTGAAGAGGATGATGAAGATGCTTATGGAGAGGTATAACTAAAAAATACTATAGATTTTTATAATTGCTTTCAAATGAATAATAATAAAAAAAAGATGTGTATTGCAAATGCATACTCCTTATGAATGATTTCAAAATAAATTTTAATTAAAATTTATATACAAAAACATGTGATTATATCAGCACTCTCTCTCCATCCACTGTTAAACATAGCCTCCTTTAATAAACGCCAAGTTTTATGTGTTAAAAATTAACTTTTCAGGTTCGTGAAGAAGAAAAAGAAGAAGGAGAGGGCACAGATAATGAAAAGGAAAAAGAGAGTAGTGCAGAGGAGGACAGCGATGGCGAGGGAAAGAAAAATGCAATTCATGCCAATGTAAGTTATACTGATTAGTAGTATTGAATATAACTGTCTACATAGTAATATGGAAATTAAACCTCAATATGTTTTTTCATGGCTTATTAAGACTTTAAATTTACTTTACAGCTATTATATGTATAGAAGAAGTTTGGTTAGATCGCTTAACAGTATGGTTCCTTATTTAAGGCCATGTCAAGTGCAGGCTTACATCTATATTTATGTTGTTACTGTAACTTTTTCGACTTCCAGTTGGAAGAGAGCTCGCGTGCGAAGCGCGGCGGCGTGCACCCGCTGGACATCGACGCGTACTGGCTGCAGCGGCGGCTGTCGCGCCACTTCCCCGACGCGGTGCAGTCGCAGGCCAAGTCAGCGGACGTGCTTTCCGCGCTGGCCTCCGCGCCCGACGCGCGTGACCTCGAGAACCGCCTCGTGCTGCTGCTCGGATACGACTGCTTCGACCTCGTCAAGACCCTCACCAAGTTCAGGCACACCGGTGAGTACCAGTACCTGATGCATTGTAAATAGTACCTACAAACTACCATATTTAGATTTGGTGGCCAGAACACTTCAATCTATAACTAATAGTATAAATCATATTACATTTTTAATAATAATTAATAATTGTTTTTTTATTATGCTTATTATGTTTTTTACAAGCCTGACGTTTTGGATACTTTACAGCAACCATGGTCACGCGACTACAGAGTATACAAAATGTCGGCCATGTAAAAAACTCAATATACCGCGATAGAATCTTTCATTATACATTTAGACATTACTCCCAGACAACAAATAATCATAATCATCACACAAACATTTATCCCGGGTGGGAATGGAACCCATGATCTGGCTTAGGGTCAGGGTCACTAGTTATTAGACTAACAGGCCAGTCAACACATCACATGCATACATCTAGTAAAACTATGATCTTGGCTTTCAATAAGAGACAAATTAATGAAACAACAAAGTTGAATGCAAGTGCCGATTCTGCCTGATAGTGATAATAACATATGTTTGTGTCCAGTGCTATACTGCACGCGGCTGGCGTCGTCGCAGTCGGAGAGCGAGCGCGCCGCCATCCGGGAGGAGATGGCGCGCCAGCCGCACCTGCAGAAGATCCTCGCCCAGCTCGACACCGGCAAGGGAGAGGAGGAGGTACGTCCATTATATTATAGTTCTGTGATAAAACGAGTGGACGGAGAACTGATAGAAATAATAAATGTTTAAAGTACTCTTAAGTACTTGTAATAGTAAATTAAAGGAAATTAAAAAGTCGACTGCCATTGTGTAAAATATATCGGGTGTATTTGAAATGCTCACGAAGATTTATGTCTAGTAATATACTATTTATATACCACATAAGGCATATAACCATTTATCTCGTTTTTTTAAGAAAATTTTAGGACTAATGTATTTTGATTGCCCGCGATGTAACGCATATTGCATACACGCTATGAACTCACACTGACCGCGAGTCGCGGTGCAGTAGTTCGTTCACCTCGCGCGACGAAGTATGTGTGTCAGCTGTTGCATTCTGATCGGTATTCAATAAACAAATTACATTGCTAATTTTTTTTTCAAAAAACGATTATTTTAAAGCATTATCATCTATGATAATATGTTTACCCAAGCGAATTATCCAAAAAAAAAAAGTTAAAAAAGATAACCAAACATTTCACTTGTATCATGTCAGGCCATGCCAACACTATCATTCCTCTTCGTTCCAAATAGACCGTTTATATTATTATTCAGGCTAATATTTCAGTATAGGCTAAGTTTTCTCATTCATAAGTTTTCTCGTGAATAATAATATGTTCTTTTGAGAAATGAATTGATCTCAAACATCGTATGTCTGTGCAGCATGTCGCTGTCATTTGATTTCATTGGTAAGGTGCCATAACATAAAATATTTTATAGCAGGCGGAACAGTCCGAGCAGCCGCGCAAGCGGCACAAGCCCGGCACGTCTGAGCCGAGCGCGTCCGGCGGGCAGGTGGGCGGCAGCCGGCGCGTGCTGCAGCTGGACGAGCTGGTGTTCGCGGCCGGCGCGCACTTCATGGCCAACAAGCGCTGCCAGCTGCCCCCCGGCTCCTTCAGGAAGCAGAGGAAAGGTGAGCGAATGTTCAAAATCACTATGAAACTCTTAAAGCACTCCCCTGTATCTGTAAGAAATGTAGTAGTTGCCGTTAACATAGCATGATAAAGCTAAAAATACGGTCGCATGTTGATCTATCAAATTAAAACGTTAAGACTTGACGTTAAGATTGCGTCGATGTAGGAATAAGTCTTAGTCATTAATTGTTTGCTACACAAATAAATATTTTTCATCGGAACCCTTAAAGCAAAGCTAAGTTTCTTCTTTTATCATAAATCCTGCATGTCCTTTTAAAGTAAATGAAGAGGGAAGCATTTCCGTGCACTTATTCCTATCTTTATATTCACTGTTGATAATGCCAACAATATACTTGACATTTTGTTTTATTTATAATGCAATGCCAAACAATTGGTTACATATTACAACAATTATGTTAGAGTGAGGTAAATGATCTTATTTCACTTACATGCTATTGGCTCATACGCCTGATATGCAAGAAATATGTAGATTAAATATTATAATGAAACAACTTTTACGGATTTTATCGCGGTTTATTTAGTTTTTTACAAGCCCGACGTTTCGGATACTTTACAGCAACCATGGTCACGGGAGGACTCCTCCGTAATCCGTAAAAGTTGTTTCATTATAATGAGTGAAATTCGCGTAAACATAAGAAAACAATAAATATTATAATTTATTTAAGGAAAATATTCAATCATAATATTCTAACATAGATTTTTTTTTATGTAGGTGATGCATTATAAGTTTTAGTCAGTAAAAATATCATAAAATAATGGATTACGAACCTTTAGTCTCCTGTGACATCTGTCGATAAGTATACAAGATTAGTAATAACGGCCATTTAACTGCAGGGTACGAAGAGGTGCACGTGCCGGCGTTGAAGCCGAAGCCCTTCGAGGAGGGCGAGACCCTGGTGCCCGTGGAGGATCTGCCAAAGTATGTGCAGCCAGCGTTCAAAGGGTTCAAGACATTGAATCGGATACAGGTATGTAGTTATTATTGTTACTGGTATTTTTGTTGATGTATTATGTACATGTTATTTGCATTTTTTAAATAAATTACAAAGAAAATTGAATTGAAGGAAAAGTGTTGCTATTTAATTTAATAATGCAGCAGCCGAAGGGCATTGAAAATACTGTCTTTAAACATAAAAAAAGCAATCATATTAATGAAGTAATTATTCTGTAATGTCATTTTGAAGAGCGGAACTCGTAACTTCATTTTATACTTGTATTCAAACTTTCTGAACATACTACTTAGGAAAATGTTAGTAAATATTTATTTTTTGTAGAGTCGCATATCGAAGGCGGCGCTGGAGTCTGACGAGAACCTGCTGGTGTGTGCTCCTACCGGCGCGGGTAAGACCAACGTTGCGCTGCTGTGCATCCTGCGGGAGGTGGGCAAACACGTCAACGACGACGGCTCCGTCAGCGCGCAGGACTTCAAGATGATCTATGTGGCGCCCATGCGCTCGCTCGTGCAGGAGATGGTACGTATCTACCCGTACTCCATAGTCTATGATAAACCCCAAGCGCTAAGTTCCCATGCGGCTATACTTGCACTTTTGTTTTCAGTTATAATTTCTTATATTATATTTTTAGAGAGCGAGCGGGTTATTAGGTAAATTAACACTAAAACTGGCAAATTTATTATATTTCACAAAAATTACCAACATACAAAATATGCCTGTTGAATTATGAACAAAGAATTTACAAAGAAAACAATAATAAATCTAACACGAGTGCGCTCCAAAGAATATGTCTTTAACGTATACAGTCTTCGGTCGTGGACCGGTGACATCCCCTCCTGTTCGCAACATCTGACCATCGGGTGTGTCGTGACGTCACAAGAGCGAAAGGGACACGTCGATGGCTCCATCCCGCTCTAAATTTATGATTGGGCACTTCTTTTAGAATTGCTGCCTATTTGTCTGTAATGAAGTGAATATATAATATGTAAAGGTGATTCCACACAAGATATAAAAACAACAAAACCAGATTCTTTCAAGCTAATTTAAAAGGATTATTTTATGAATAAAGATAATATATGAACAAAGAAACAGATTTTTTTTCTTGCATATTTTTTATAAGTAAAACTGTTAAACGTGCTTTTGTATGTTTGGTTGTATAATAAAGATTTTATCGACAGGTGGGTAACTTCAGCAAGCGTCTAGCCGAGTACAACATGAAGGTGTCCGAGTTGACAGGAGACCACCAGTTGACCAGGGAACAGATAGATGCCACCCAGCTCATTGTGTGCACTCCCGAGAAGTGGGATATCGTCACACGGAAAGGTAACTTGAAAATATATCAAGAACTGTAAAAAAAGACTTGTATTGTTATGAATGAACTTCGTATAAACGTGACTAGCAGTAGATATCAACGTTTGCGTATGACAATGAGCAGAAATCATCTGAGTCAATGGTTGATGTCACGGATAAACATTTATTATGAGGATACATGGGACCAGCAATCACCCTGAAAAGCAAATATTTCTGCAATCTGTGTGTTTTCGGTGAAAATAAAGTTTTCACAGAATAAAAATTTAATTGCACTTGTCACCTTAAAATTCTTATTTTAATTTTTTTTCCAGGCGGGGAGCGGTCGTTCACAAACCTGGTTCGTCTGATCATCATCGACGAGATCCACCTCCTGCACGACGAGCGTGGTCCCGTGCTGGAAGCGCTTGTTGCCAGAACCTTGAGGACGGTGGAGCAAACACAGGAACAGGTACAAGCGCTGTTGACCATACTAAGAGTGTCGTCGTGTCTTTTAATATTATTTGTTACTTGGTGGGCAAGCTGGCAGACTTGCCACTTGATCAGTGATCTGGACCTAGCTCAGACAACTCATTACATTAGCAGGGAGCGCCCGGAGTCCCACATCACTGGGGACGACGCATCCCAAAAAATATAAGACTTATGCCGGAATTCTTAAACATCAGTTGAATATTTCATATGTCATGAAAATGTAAACAGCTCCCAAATTTGATTTGCGTTTAAGTATTCGGGCATTAACATCTATAATAATTTAGAAAAAAAAAACTATAATAATGATGTTAAGTCTCTGTCCAAGTGATTGCTTGTCCTCGCTTGTCTCCAAAACACGGTAGACATGTTTGACTGTAGAAAATTGGTATCCTTTCCAAGAAAAGTGTTTTTCTGAAATGCAAAATGCGGCAAACTCTTAAACTAGCAATGCTTCCAAAGTAGAATAAAGATTTTTTGTTTTGCAAACAAAAGTGTTAAAGATAAGAAGAGATGTTAAATAATGATTTGCCTGGTATAGATACATAAATTATGAATTCCTTAAATTAGTTACTGTTTCTAGCAGGCAAGTTTGACATGATTTATGAGAGCAATACATGTTTATTCATATACAACATTATTTGCCAGGTTCGTTTAGTTGGTTTGTCTGCCACGCTGCCAAACTACACCGACGTCGCTGCTTTCCTGAGGGTGAAACCAGAAAAGGGATTATTTTACTTTGACAATTCATTCAGGTAAATTCTTTTAATGTACTTAGAATACAAAGTTTATGTAAAGACTGTGTTTAAAAAATAAACACAGCCTGAGCTTATTCCTAGCCTTTATTTCACCACTTTTGGGCGTTAACCATAATATGAAAAATTTATCTTAAGATTAACAATCCTCGAAGTCAACCCGCATACTAGAATGGCATAAGTCGATAATCAATATTGTTTATTGATCGATTCGAAAATAAAAAAATCTAATCTCTTTCTAATTGTCATCTTGACTCTCTTCCTCAACTAAAACAATATTGGCAGGCCGGTGGCGCTAGAACAACAGTACATCGGTGTGACGGAGAAGAAAGCTCTTAAGCGGTTCCAGGTGATGAACGACATCGTCTACGAGAAGGCTATGGAGCACGCGGGCAGGAACCAGGTATGACCATAGTGATGGGTACTTTCTTGAACAAACCATGACGCTATTCGGAAGGAGAGTAGACAAACCTATTGTACATGATATAATTTTGCAACTATACTAACATTCCTCATAGAGAAGTCAAATAATGATTTCAGTTGTATCCTAGAAAATGTTAAGCTTTACAACTCTTAGCGGTGGTTTCTGATAACCAGAGGCGAATTGATAAACATTAAAAAAATATATAACTAAGATGATAAACAGTTTGTATGAAAAATGTTGGTTTGTAGATTCTGGTATTCGTCCACTCCCGCAAGGAGACGGGGAAGACAGCGCGCGCCATACGAGACATGTGCCTGGAGAAGGACACCCTCGGACAGTTCCTGCGGTGAGTCACACATGAACCGTGTTGCCTGCGCGAGCAGAATGCTTCAGGGAACTTATTGATTAATGGAAACGCTATCTACTTGTTAAATTGAAACGCAATAAATTATAAAAAGAATTTGTCCTTATCCAAAGTGATCCGTACCGTGGTAAAATATGAAACACCATAAAATTTCAATTCAATCTTAATTTTATTTAACAAGGCAAATGTTCGGAGTTCTATGAACAGTGGACTTAGTAATAGGGTTACATTACCCTAGTAAGTATTCATAAAATATGTTTTACAGTGAGGGATCAGCGAGCGTGGAGGTGCTGCGGACGGAGGCTGAGCAGGTGAAGAACCCGGAGCTGCGCGAGCTGCTGCCGTACGGGTTCGCCATCCACCACGCCGGCATGTCCCGCGTCGACCGGACGCTGGTCGAGGATCTGTTCGCCGACAGACACATACAGGTCAGTGAGTGCGTGCGTGCGTGCTATTATACGAGATAGTGCATAAGTCTTTAAAAAAAAACTATTTTATTAAACTAGAAATTAAATGAATTTATTGTTAATAAATTAATTTAGTTTCTAGTTTAATAATTTGCTTCTAGTTTAATAATTAACTTTGAATTAGTGTAATGAAATAGAAAACTGATATAAAACAAACTATGATATAGAAAATACTATGATATATAAAGACTCCAGACTAGTATCAAGTCTTGGCTGGAACTAACTTACTCGCCCTCGATCCAAACTACGGCTCTAAGACATGATGATGATTAAGCATTTTTAGTGTATAGGTTTGCCATAACCCTTACAGTGCGTACGTGCGTGCATGTGTGCGTACATGACGCCTGAGTTAATTGTTTATGGGCGTTGCCCGTTTGTCTGGCGTGTGCGTACTGACGTGCCGTGGTGCAGGTGCTGGTGTCGACGGCGACGCTGGCGTGGGGCGTGAACCTGCCGGCGCACACGGTGGTCGTGAAGGGCACGCAGGTGTACCGGCCAGACCGCGGCCGGTGGGCGGAGCTGGGCGCGCTCGACGTGCTGCAGATGCTGGGCCGCGCGGGCCGCCCGCAGTACGACACCAAGGGAGAGGGTAATTACACAGTCATTATATTTACTTAGGGCCTGTTTTACAATCTCCAGATAAGTGCCGAATAGGCTATCGGCAACATATTTGACAGATAGAGTATGGAGTATCTGTCAAATATGTTGCCGATAGCCTATTCGGAACTTATCTGGAGATTGTGTTGTTCTGGAGATGTAAGGCGTTACATTAGAACTTTGATGATGGAGGGTTGCGCTGCGTCGCGCTTCCGGCTGCACAGGTACTACCATCTCGCTTACGTCTCTCGTAAACGGCTTCGCTATGTTTCGAAGATGATGGCAAGATAGGCGGTGTGGTTACTGACACTGCGAATTAACATCTTACGTATCAGTATAGAGGCCGCAGCAATAATTCCCTGGGACTTGTCTCGAGTTAGCATCATCATATGCATTTTTGTATTTTTTGTTTAAACAATTCGATTGTCAGTCTTTTGTCCGTCAATGTCTGATATATTAAAAATTCAACAAATTGGTAGTCTCAAGTTAGCATTGTAGTGCCCTGACTTATATGTATTAGTATATAAGATATATTGTATTGATTTAATAAAGAGTATTATACCGGCACCCGAACCGTACACACGCCATCCACCTCTCTCTCCTACATTACATGGCGACCCTGCCAGTGCTGCCTCGCGGCAGCGTTGAGCCGTTAAATATATTTTAATCAATAATAAATTTATAATACTATATTAAATAATTAAAACATATTACTATAATGAAGAAATAAATAAATAATATAAGAAAATAACATAGCAATGACAAATGACGAACCATCAAGATTATTAAATTAACTGAATAAATTACAAGAAGAAGAAATACAGAAAAAAAAGTGAAGAAATAAAAATAAAAAGATAATAAATTATAAGAAGTAAGAAAAAATAAAAATTAAATAACAAAGAGATGCAGAGGAAAAAGTCGGTGTCCAAGGAATCCAGAGGAAAGCCGCCGGGAGATATTGCTGTCCAAGGAATCCAAAGGAAAGCTGCCGGGAGATGTTACTGTCCAAGGAATCCAGAGGAAAAGTGCCGGGAGATATCAGAGCAAAATAAGCTGTCTACCGAAAGAAGTTGGCCCATCCATTACCTTCTTAAGTTGATCAAACATTGGGTATATTTTTTTTTTTCTATTATGGTTTTAAAAATAATTTTGTGAAATAAAATAAATAAACTACTTATTTTTAAATTTTTTAGGAGGCATAATATCATGATCTATTATAATAATTGAAGTATTTCTAAAAAAAAATGTCATCAACATTTTGTCAGTTTATATTCATATTGTAATGATATAAAATATCTCATGTATATTTTTTTAACAATAATATAAACTGCAACGTAGTACATTCTTGTGTTGGATACTTACTGGTCATTGATATAAAATAATATAGATGTTTTTTTTTTCTCTCATGTCGTTAATTAAATAGAAAATAACGAAATTGATTGAATAAATAAGAATAAATTAATCATGACTTAGATTCAACTCGGAATTTATAACATTCATAGTTTTCTTGAGTGATAAAAATTGCGTAGATTAATTACGTATTTAACCGGACTGACATTAAAATGGAAAGTAGTTATGATTAAAAGAGTTGGCTAGATTTACGAATAATGTGGCTGCAAACGCATTATTACGATAAATGAAGAGGGTTAGGAATAAAAGTAGGAAACAATGAGTTGACAAAAATATACATTCTTAAATAACACTTCCTTCGATGAACGGAACTGATCACCCGCCCGTCGATTGGAAATGCTAAGAATTGTATTAAATTAAAAGAGACGAGTTTTTAGAAGATTTTTTTTATGACATACAGTCCACATACTTGATCATGTCAAACGCGAGACGTTTCCGTGAGAGTTTTGAGGATTATTTTGAGAATAAGTAGAAAGGTATAAAAAAGAAATAAAAGAGGAGACATTGATAGAAATGTTAATATAGAAGATAGGAGACATTTAAAATGTCTAAAGTTGTGTGTTAAATCCTTCCATTCGATCATGGTGCGAACGAGCTTTCCTCCGTGAGATATGTTGGAGTCTAAAAAGACTTAAATGATGACCACAAGTTATGTAGAAAGAAAGTATATTATGTAAAAAGAGAGTATTATAATGTATAAGAGAATATGCGAAGAATAAATAAATAAAGATAATGTAAAATTAATAAAAAGAGTACCTAAGGAAATAAAATGAATAAATGGGGTTACACTATGAAGTTAGTGTATAGGTTGAGAAATAAAATAAAGGAATAAAAGATAAAGATATTATGTTAGGGTTATAATATGTAAAACCCATTGAAAATATATGATAGGAAAATAGGTGTTTACGAAGAATAAATAAAGTAATAAGGAGAAATATTATGACGATACTGAGGATAAAATAAAGTAGGAGTTTAATAGGAGAAGAAGGAAATAAAAAAGATCCAAAATATGTATAATTCACTTATGTGTATGTACATAGAAAAATGACTATGTAAAAATAACGTGAAAGTTATAGAAAATGACTATGTAAAAGTGATTAATACAAATGATGATGATGAATGTTATAAGTGAGTTGTAATATCAGTTAGTAACGAGAACCTTAAATAGCTAAGTTATTTGAAACATTGTTATTACTTATCGTTGGCCCGATGTATTTAATATCGTTACCTTTTATGCAGCATGGACTTAATAAACAAACTCTGTCATCTCAATACGACCTCCCAAGAAGTTAGCATACTACCTATAATCTAAGTTATGAATTAAAATGTTCTGATCTATAATTATTTGTAATATTATCGAGTGTTAAAATTATTATTATCATTTGTCATTGTTATTGTTGTGTTATTGTTATTATAAAAATATGTTATCAAAACATTAGAAATTAATACTTATTGTAACAAAAAAAAAAAACTATAAAATATATTTAAGTTTTTTTTAATTTTAGGAAGGGAAATGTAGTGCCCTGACTTATATGTATTAGTATATAAGATATATTGTATTGATTTAATAAAGAGTATTATACCGGCACCCGAACCGTACACACGCCATCCACCTCTCTCTCCTACATTACAGCATCTTTATTATCAAATCGATTAGTTTTTTTATTCATTTTATCGGTGGTTATTTTTTATTGATTGTCCGATCAAATAGATGAGCATATTTTTATACCATAAAAAAGCAAATGAACAGTCGGTGTCTTATAGTGACTACCTACGCCCATACACACCCCTATCCCTCCCAACGGGCCACGGGTATTATGTGAGCGAGAGGTACCACCCCGGTCGTGCCAGCTCAATATGGCTGCAAAGCAGCATGGCACTATATTTTACAATAATAACGATGTGCTGGTTGCTTACTCCTTGATCCATCACGTGCAGGTATCCTGATCACGAACCATTCGGAGCTGCAGTACTACCTGTCGCTGCTGAACCAGCAGCTGCCCATCGAGTCGCAGCTGGTGAGCAAGCTGCCCGACATGCTGAATGCCGAGATCGTGCTGGGCTCCGTACAGACCGTGCGCGACGCCGTCACGTGGCTCGGTCAGTGCAACCGCTTATACAACACTATTGATAAAAAAAGATACATTATCAGTAAAGTAAAGGTAAAAATTAAAGCATCAACCCATGTATGTCCTAGCCTGATTTTGAGGAGGAGATTGGTGACCAGTAGGCACGGATCTCCTCCTCGAAATCGGGCTAGGAAGGTTTTGGGCATAGCCTACAAAGCGCTGACCCAATGCGGGTTGGAGAAAGACTTATAAATAAAAATCAAGGGGCTATGTAAAATCTGTGTCTTTGTGTTTGTGGTAAAACAAAATGTAGCTAATTACATGAAAGCTTAAGAACAGAACAGTACAACTCAGAAGTTGTAAAGATTTAAAAAAATCAAGCCTAAAGTAGCCGATGGATAAAACAAAAAAATATATATTTATGACATTATGCTTTATATATTGCTTAATTTATATTCATACTAGCCATGAATACCCGCTTTGCTGGATCATTTTTAATTGTATACTTATTTATTGTAATTAGAATTTTTTTGGGATGTTTAAAAGGTTACGAAAACACTCAGCATATTTTGGACTGATGAGAATGTTGATATACATGTTAAAGCTTTCTAGTTGGCTTTGAATTATTCTAAATCATTCTAGAATTCACTAGAATATTCTCATTCGATTAGAATCCAGTCGATTTTAGAACTTTCCAGATCATTTTACAATTTTCTGGAACTTTCTTGATCGATCAGAACTTTGGTATATACATATTAAAAAGCTAAAGCTTTCTAGAATATTCCAGAAGTTTACTGAACAATCCAGACAATTTTACATCGACAATAGTCTCACATTTTCAAAGTTGACATCTTTCAAGCCCCGTATCTTTTACACCCTTATAATTATCGACTTGCAACCACCATAGTGCACAATGGGAATCTTGTACCTATTATAAACACTTTTCGTCTGCGATGCGTTGTCTTGGCTGCAAAGTGCATAGGTACACACACCTCCAATTTCATATATATATAAAGATTTCTTAAGACTTATATTCGTGTAAGCCATATTGCACCCCCTCGTACCAGTGGAGTGGTAACGTGGTGCAGTAACGACCGGTCTGCCCGCAGGCTACACGTACCTGTACATCCGCATGCTCCGGCAGCCGGCGCTGTACGGCGTGTCCCCCGAGCGCCTGGCCGAGGACTCGCTGCTGGAGCTGCACCGCGCCGACCTCGTGCACACCGCCGCCTGCCTGCTCGACAAGTCAGTGCCTACTGCTCAATGTAGATCCCCTTTACTGAACGCTGAGACGACCCCCTGCCTGCGTCCAACACGGACCTGCTTAATGGCCGACCAACGTCTACCCTCGCTATTGAAGTGGCAGTGGACTGGTCACACTCGGGAGATCCGATAGCCGATAAGCCTATTTATTCGGACCATCATCTATACTAATATTATAAAGAGGAAAGATTTGATTGTTTGTTTGTATTGAATAGGCTCCGAAACTACTTGACCGATTTGAAAAAATCTTTCACTGTTGGAAAGCTACACTATCCCCGGTGAACAAAGGCTATATTAAATTCAAAAAGTTAGGGACCCGTTTTATATCTTAGTTGACGCAGGCGCAGTTGCGTGCAACAGCTAGTTGTATATATAAAGACTATAACTTGGGAAATTAAGATGATGTTTCCATAAAGTATAACACACGTTCAATATTAGTATTTGAAGTAGACTCAGCAGCACAATCTTGCTGGGTCGCGTCTCGTTAACAGCTTTGCCGTGATACGGATAGAAGGGTGTTTGATTACTGGCGCCCTTAACATCATGTCTCAGGATAGCAATACACAACTGAGATTCCTGGGCTAGTACCAGGTGACGTAGACGTTCATGGACAATGTCGACCGCTTACCATCAGGTGGCAGTGGTCTGCCAGTTTGCCTATCTGGTGCGTGTGGGTGATGCCCGAACAAACTACACGTATTGTTTTCTACAAACTTCTAAACTACACGTGATAATAACTGATATTAGTATCAACCCTAATATGTCCCACTGCTGGTCGCGGGTCTCCTCCTTGAATCAGACAAAGAGGGTAATGGGCCATAGTTCACCGATGCGCTCGCCCAATGCGTAAGTGAACTTCACATACCTTCAAAGACTTCAATCTCATCAGGCATGCAGGTATCCTCACGATGTTTTCTCGTGTTTAAGGTGCGCTATGAAATTTAGAAAAGCCCATTTTCAGGCACCCACGGGGGGTCAGGATCGAACCCGGAACATCTCGCATAAGAGACCGAGTCTACCCACCACTGAACCCTCGTCACTCTTACTGATATTAATAACATGTGTATTATATTATTATATAATATGTAATCCACGTGGATATCCGCAGGGCGGGCCTGATCAAGTACGAGCGCAAGTCGGGCGTGTTCCAGCCGACGGAGCTGGGCCGCATCGCGTCGCACTACTACTGCTCGCACGAGAGCGTGCACAGCTACAGCCAGCTGCTCAAGCCCACGCTGGCCGAGATCGAGCTGTTCCGCGTGTTCTCGCTGTCCGCCGAGTTCCGCCATGTCACCGTGCGCGACGAGGAGAAGCTCGAGCTGCACAAGCTCATGGAGAGGGTGCCCATCCCCATCAAGGAGAGCATCGAGGAGCCCTCCGCGAAGATCAACGTGCTGCTGCAGGCGTACATCTCGCAGCTGAAGCTGGAGGGGTTCGCGCTCATGGCCGACATGGTGTACGTGACGCAGTCCGCCAGCCGCCTGCTGCGCGCCATCCACGAGATCGTGCTGCACAGGGGTACGCACGTGCTCAACAACACACACACACTAGTGCCTTCCAAGGCATAACAAATTTTAACCAAAAATTAGTAGCCGTACTATAATAATATTATAAATATGAGAGTATTGATGTTTGTTACGCTTTCATGCGAAAACTACTCAACCATGAAAAAAATCATCATGAAACTTTGTACACATATTCTCGGGGGTACTAGAAGTAACGTAGGATACATAAAAAAGTATTTTCTATTTACTAACGCGGGTGAAGCGGCGGGCAATAGCTAAAGTAGTGTTAACATCAATGATTCTCATGTTAATATTACCAACCCGCTACCAAAATTTTATGTTACAGTCGACATAAAAACCCCAAATATGCTTTGAACATTATTAATGTCCTTTCCATGTCCAACAAGGGACAGGTATACACTGATAAAATGATACATCTATCTTCTTTGCAGGTTGGGCTCAACTAGTGGACAAGACGCTGGCACTATGCAAGATGGTGGACCGCAGGATGTGGCAGTCCATGTCACCGCTCAGACAGTTTAGAAAGATGCCCGAGGAGGTACCAAACTAACACTGTCATATTTATTTTACTAAAAGCATATGATGAGGTTGACTGGATAAATACACTTTTTCGTCACAAATAACGTATTCAATTCGTCACAGGTGATAAAGAAACTGGAGAAGAAGAACTTCCCGTGGGAGAAGCTCTACGAGCTGGGCCCCAACGAGCTGGGCGAGCTGGTGCGCGCGCCGCGGCTGGGCAAGATGGTGCACAAGTACGTGCACCAGTTCCCGCGGCTGGAGCTGGCCACGCACATCCAGCCCGTAACCCGCTCCACGCTGCGGGTCGAGCTCACCATCACGCCCGACTTCCAGTGGGACGAGAAGGTACGCAGCGGGCTAGCAAGCCTCTCTCAATGAACGCCAAAACGGCCGATTTTGAAAGTTTGTAGAAATGTGTGCATGTATATATTTTGTTACTCTTACATGCAAGAGCTCAGTAGTTCTTGCATATAAGAGAATGGATTTTAATGGAAATTAAATTATCATTTCTCTCCGTACACCCACGGGACTTTCAGTGGTTTCGCCCTTTGAATAAATATTATGTATGTGTGGCATTAATTCGTAAAATTGTAATAATAGGGATGTTGACACATGTTTCAAATTCATGTAAAGTTATGTTTTACATATTAAATACACTATTTGAAAACCTAAAATAACACTTAAAAAGTCTACTTATTTGTCTTAAAATTTAGAAAATTAATTTAAAATTTATCATGCATTATCACTTGACTGTATATTTATCAAATAAAATCAATTTAAAAAAATAGTCAACATCCCTATTACTTATTAATAATTTGTTATTGTTTGTACTACTTTGAATTTTATTTTTGATTTTATTTTTGTAATAAAATGTTAATAAAAAGCCACCGTTGGGACAGTAACGTCTATTGGGTTCGCTGTGGAAATACTAAGGACACATAAACGGGAACTGTTTGACAATGATCATAAAGTCAATCTTAGAAAGTATAAAATTTCATAATTTACGTAATTTACGCACAAGTTACACGTACGCCTCATTTTTTGTAACATGAATTCAATGTAATCGAATATCGCCAGGTTCACGGGCAGTCAGAGGCGTTCTGGATCCTGGTGGAGGACGTGGACTCGGAGGTGATCCTGCACCACGAGTACTTCCTCCTGAAGCAGAAGTACTGCCGCGACGAGCACCACGTGAAGCTGTTCGTGCCCGTGTTCGAGCCGCTGCCGCCGCAGTACTTCCTGCGCGTCGTGTCCGACAGGTTAGACTAAAGCCTTGACGCAAGATGAGATACAAACTTTGTGATTGAGACGAGACTAAAACTTTACGATTGAGATGAGATGCAATACTTATATTCCGTTTAGTACTTCGGTAAAAAGTGACGTAATGCGTCAATTATCAAGAATACCATTATTCTGATTTTCTTCTAAATAAATAATCACAAGAAATTTCCACCGAAGTTGGTTTAAAGAAACATCTTGAGCCGTTAGACTTAAATTTTTACTACTATTTTTTTTACTTTAGTCCTTTCCCAATGGGCATATTATTTTACTTGGACATGCAGATTAATCATTCGATTGTAAGCGGTCAATATGACCGTTAAACTTCATTAGTTTAAACAACTCATTCATGTAGGCTAAGATGTTAACTCTCGATATCAATAATTTCTCAGTCTTCTTTTCGGAACACTTTTCCACGGAAGAACGGATAAGTGGGATGGTGGTAACCACTCACTTGACAACAAGACACCCGATTCCATCGATCAGTGTAGGCGTTACACCACCGTCTTGGTACAGGACCCCTTTCCTCAAAGTATATAGCATCACACGGCCCTCACAGATGGATAGCGGCGGAGACCCAGCTGCCGGTGTCGTTCCGCCACCTGATCCTGCCCGAGAAGAACCTGCCGCCAACCGAGCTGCTGGACCTGCAGCCACTGCCCATATCGGCGCTCAGGAACCCCAAGTACGAGGAGCTGTACAAGGACGTGTACCCGCAGTTCAATCCCATACAGACGCAGGTGAATATTGTCCTATAGACCCCCATTGTACGAATAAACCCGGCCAAGTGCGAGTCGGAATTGAGCCCATAGGGTTCCATACCATCATATCATAATAATATATAACATAAGACATTTTGAAAAAAATGTATAAGCGCCCAAAAGCTCAAAGGCTATTCTAACTGGCGTCAACTAGATAATATGTGTGGGGAACATGCTTTAATTGCCAACTATTTTACAGCTCAAATAAATGAAAAATTCTTTAAAAAAAAAAAGAAATTACCTTCATTTTCAATTTTTCTTTTCAATTTTGGTATTAACGAGTTTTCACTATATCTAAATTGACATCAGTTCCTCGATTTTTTATTTTTATACACCCAATAGTGACTTTAGACCTCTGTATTCGGTAAAAATTACAACTGGCTAGGTTTTTAACGTATTTACTATGATAAGCCCCTACTATTGGAGTGCTGATGTGTCTGCCGTCGGCAGGTGTTCAACGCGGTGTACAACTCTGACGAGAACGTGTTCGTGGGCGCGCCGGGCGGCGCCGGCAAATCGCTGGTGGCCGAGCTGGCGCTGCTTCGCGCGCTGTCGCAGCCCGCGCCGCGCGTCGTGTACGCACTGCCCAACGACGCGCTCGCAGACCACGCCTTCGCGGACTGGTACCACAAGTTCGCCGCCAGGTTCAACCTCAAGGTGACTGACCTACTGTTACCTATTCTCTAACGACTAATATCCCTATGGCAGATGCCTTTTAGCCTTTAGCAGATTCATACGTAAATTAGTCGAACTAAAATTGCCTCAAAAGTTCAAAATACGTCCCTTTATGGGTGTGTTGTTAAACTAATTTATACCACAGGCGACGGTTAAAATTTAACATCTCATGATTACAGTCTGCTAGTTTGTCCACCAACTGAAGTATAGCACCTATACTTCAGTTGGTGGACAAACTAGCAAAATTGCTCAAGGTCTTGCAAAAAGGCAAAATCTATTCGGTTTTAGAATTAAAAAGTCCAAGACTGAAATCTTAACCTAAGGCGACGATGGTCCAGTGGGTATGAGCTCGGCCTCTTAAAAGATTCGGGTTCGATTATAACTTAACCCTTTGATGTCGGTTTTCATAAATCCCGAAATGCACCCGAACAAGAGACGTCGTGAGGAAACCTGCATGATCTGATGAGATAGAAAGTCTTTGAAAGTGTGTGAAGTTCACCAACTCGCATTGGGCCAGCGCATCGGTTAACTATTGGCCCATTACCCTCCTCACCTAAATTCAAGAATGATGCAAGACCAAGAGCCCAAGACGCACGCAAAAGCCCACGAAGGAGGCAACATCCGCACAACCAGAAGTTATGCATCCGATTACCCTCCTTTTCCCTATCCCTCACAATTATCCACAGGATACTCTCAGACCGCACGAAAGGAAACAGCATTGCTGTCACTTTACGTTGTTATTATGTGAGCGAGAGGTACTACCCCGGTTGCAAAGCGGCACTACCCCTTGACAATGTTAATCAAATCTCGTTTTTACTTTGCCTCTGCTCACGTGTCGTGTTACCTGCAGGTGGTGCAACTGACGGGCGAGACGGCGACGGACCACAAGCTGCTGAACAAGGGCCAGGTCATCATCACCACGGCAGAGAAGTGGGACGTGCTGTCCAGGAGGTCGGTATCCTCTGTGTAATATGTGGCGTGTGACTAAGACATTTTGAAGTAAAACTTTTTTAGGCGCGACTAGGGAGTGACTCAATTTTTTTTCTGACGGAAGTAACGCTCAGTGCTTCATATTTAAAATAGTGATTTGTATATTTTGGTGCGATTAATGCGCAACTGACTGATTAAAGATTTCTGACGGAAGTAACTCTCATTCTATATTCAAAAATAGTAACTCGCATTGGTCGTGAGTATATTATGTAAATTTTAAGGCTGCTGTACACGTACGTAAAGCGCGGTCGGTGCCTAATTTCGGCAAGTGGCAAAGATCATAATAAATTACGAATAATTATTTTAAAGCTTTACTTCAATCGCGCGTGAAGGTTACATGCACACTTTTTTTTCTTACTTATCTTTTTGATCTTTATATAACATAAAACGAGTGACTGTATGCTTGGAAAATTTTAACGTTACATAATTTTTTGCAATATATAAATAGTGGTTCAGGATGTATAAAGTAAAAGTATCAACCCTTTATGTCTCACTGCTGAGCACGGGTCTCCTCCTCGAAATTAGGCGAGGAGGTTTTTTTTCAGGATCTATGTATATGTGTAATAACACTCATACAGAAAAGTCGAAAACACTGTTGTACACTTTACGCAGAGATGGCGGATACGAATGCCGCCAAGTGCAGATAACTTGTATGTTGAATATAGTCTACAAATCATGGGCGTACATATGATACCATCATCATCAGCCTTTATCCGTCCACATACATATTATATGAACTTTTTAAATAATAATTTCTTTTCATTCCAAGTCCCCATAACACATTGGAACTTACTATGGGTCTTTGTTTGTGTTGTGTGGTTATAAACCAGCCCGTTCGTCAACAGATGGAAGGTGCGCAAGAGCGTGCAGAGCGTGACGCTGTTCATCGTGGACGCGCTGCAGCTGCTGGGCGGGGAGGAGGGGCCCGTGCTGGAGGTGGTCTGCTCGCGCATGAGATACATCGCCTCGCAGATCGGTACGACCCCACGACCCGCAGCCGACCGGCAGAGGCAGGCTCCTTAGTGGGGAGTTCCTGACTCCCGCAGTCAGAGTTACTACAAGTCTCAAAGCTGGGCCTCCCGAGGCTTTCCGACACGTTTGAATGTATCACGTGATATCTACACTGCAGTATAATAATGTAACATATCGAACGAAGACCTACGCGGAAAGAGTGAATTTATTAAGTGTTACTTATAATAACAGCGGAAGATCTAATATTATTCAATTTAGGCGACTGATAGTCATATCCGGCAAATCATTGGGAAACGACCATGACAAGTCGTAAATGTAATTATATATTTCCTCCGATTTTAGTACCTCCTCACACACAAATTGTGAGTACTAATGTTTTAGGTTAGGCATAATTTTAAGTCTGCTGTGCTAACCCGTGTATGTAAGTGTTTGTGAGTCATGTGTGTGTGCGTGTGTCCTCAGGCCGTCCGATCCGCATCGTGGCGCTGTCGCTGCCGCTGGCGTGCGCGCGCGACGTGTGGCAGTGGCTCGGCTGCAGCGCCAACTGCGCCTTCAACTTCCACCCCAGCGTGCGCCCACTGCCGCTCGAGCTGCACGTGCAGGTGATTATTATTATAAATGTTGGGAGTTGGAATTCTCCTCCGGCCAGGAGCCCCTTTCAGTTGGGGGCCCGTGGCATTTTGCCGACTTGCCACCCTGTAGTTACGCCACTGACTCCAAGAGTCTTATTATAGTTTATTTTTATGCTAAAATTCATACAATTAGTTATTAATAATATTTGAAGATTTAAAACTTATTCAATAAATATTGCAAATATCATCACTGTACTATCGACCGCAAACTCTGTACTATATACCATAACGTAGTGGTCGTAATAGCTCGATATGGTCGTGGGGGCGTGGCCGGGCGGGAGTGAATGACGTGTACGTGTCCGCAGGGCTTCAACATCTCGCACGCGGGCTCGCGGCTGGCGGCCATGACGCGGCCCGTGTACAACAGCGTGGTGCGGCTGGCGGGCTCGCGGCCGGCCGCCGTGTTCGTGCCGTCGCGCCGCCACGCGCGCCTACTGGCCGCCGACCTGCTGGCGCTGGCTGCGGCGCACGGCCGCCCCGCGCGCTTCCTGCACGCGCGCCTCGACCTCGTTCAGCCCTTCATCAAGAAGATACAGGACAAGGTAACCGTGGCTTCAGTTTGAGTATGTAGGCATTAGGGATAAAAACTGTAGATAAGTGACGCGCTGATGTGAATCCATATTATCTTTTCCAAATTAAAAAAAAAGGTGTGTGTGCGATTCACACACGATAGAAGTGAAATACACGTTAAATGCTCAAATACAATCAAATATTAAACAGTGTGCAATATACATACACACCGACTCTTTTTTTTTTGCTCTCTCGCTCTTTTGTATTTGTGTCTCTTACCTGTCGTTTTTCCGTTGCATCCGGTTTGAAATTACAACGATTCTAAAGAAGTTTCACTTAAAAAAATAAAGGTTTTTTAACAAAACATTCTCCTGTCAAATTCAAATGCTACTAAGGTCTTCCTATACTAATGCGATCAGATTCTTCAGTTCAAGGAATGTTCCACTGCCCCGTGTGTTCACCGTTACTCTATGTCCGATCACAGATGCTCAAAGAGCTGGTGTCGGCGGGCGTGGGCTACCTGCACGAGGGTGTGGAGGCGGGCGACCGGCGGCTGGTGCAGCAGCTGCTGGAGTCGGGCGCCGTGCAGGTGTGCGTGGTGGCCGCCGAGCTGGCCTACGCCTTCGCCGCGCGCGTGCACACCGTCATCGTGGCTGACACGCACACGTCAGTATACACGCACACACGGACACGCACACGCCCCTATACACGCACACACGGACACGCACACGCCCCTATACACGCACACACGTACACGCATATAATGGACCCATCTGCCATAATTTTGTACACCCCGAGTGGATTTGGTTGGTTGGTATTTGGCTAACAAACCAATGCTAGACACTTTAGTCACAGTCACTACAAATGGGATCGCGTCATTTATTAATTGCTCTTTGATCGTATTATATTAGATCAGCCGTTAGTGCTAACTAACATGCCAACAAGTTTTCACCAACTTTGATTCATATTACACACAATATACATTGCTATAAATAATAAAACGTATAGTAAGCAATATACATTGCTATAAATAATTTACGTAACCATAGTCTCATTATCCAGAAACTTCGGAAAATAAAAATATCGAGAATATATCCGGTATATTTTGGTTAACGTGATCAGGTACAACGGCAAGCTGCACAGCTACGAGCAGTACCCGGTGACGACGGTGCTGCAGATGCTGGGCCGCGCGGGCCGCCCGCTGGAGGACGAGGCGGCGGCCGCCGTGCTCATGTGCGCCGCCCACCACAAGACCTTCTTCACCAAGCTGCTCAACGACTGCCTGCCGCTAGAGGTCAGTGCCGGGTCACTAGACAGACGGAGCATACCGATACACTATATATCTGCTATTATGGGACTCTTGGATCATTGTAGACGTTTATACGTGGGATCCCAGAAAACTTTCAAAACTTATCAATAAATAACTTTAAAAAAGGATGTTACGAAATAAAGGGATTTATTAAAGACTAGCTGTTGCCTGCAGCTTCGCCTGCGTTAACTAAGATTCACAACGGGATCTTAGCGGGATGATATATCTTTATCGATAAATGGGCTATCGAACACTGAAATGTTTTATTAAAATCCGAACGATAGTTCCCGAGATTAGCGCGTTCAAATAAATAAACTCTTTAGCTTCATATCTTAAGGATTAAAAGCATGAGTAAAATAAACTCGTTTAAATGTAGTCCAAAAAAATCAAAATTTCTGAATAAAATATGGTTGTTGTGCCTCACTCAACATAGATAGGTATAGTGTGTCGTGGACTTTTTTGTAGATATTTATAAGATCTACGATTAATTAGAGCATTTTATGGTTCTATCTTTTATAGTTTAGGCAGCGTACGCAAAGTAAATAACTTTTCTGGTTGATTTTTTACACCTCGTGTCCAAAAAACCCAAATATCTTACGGAACCCTGTTTTTTTTCCAGAATAAAATTTAGCCTATGTTACTCGTGGATAATGTAGGTTTCGAATGGTGAAAGAATTTTTGAAATCGGTCCAGTACTTTATGAGCCTATTCATTACAACCAAACAAAGTTTTCTTCAACCGAACAAAAATCAATTTTTGATAATTTAATTAAAAATACTGGCGGCCAAATTATGATAGGCAACCTGGTAAATGTATATTCTTCTAATTGTAAATATAAAAAAAAATGGTTTCCATCAAAAAACAGATGAGCGCACCGATCTTACGGTGGGATCTCGGGCTAGAAGTAACATTTATATAAATAGGTGAATGTGTGAACTTACATACTTAATTACTTACGAACGTAAATAGATGAGGTATATGGAAAGTGCTAACAGTGTCTTGAACTATTAATATCACATAATATGCCTACTAATATTGCTTGTGATGAAGCGCATAGACGCTAGTGCGTGGACGGCGTGAAGTATATTTCCTATACCGAATTATCAAACGCCACTTAAATACTTGAAGGCTCCTCAAACTACTAAGCACGTCTTAAATCTGTAGCGGACCAATCCACAAATACATATGTCATCAAAATTTAAGCAGCTCTAAAATTTGAATTGCGTAGGAGTACTCAGGCATAAATCTTACTTTAACTCGGGCAATTAGTACATTCAATAATGATATTTCAAATATTTTAAAGTTGTAATCTTCTTCAGAGTCACCTGGACCACAGACTGCACGACCACCTGAACGCCGAGATCGTGACCAAGACCATAGAGAACAAGCAGGACGCCGTGGACTACCTCACCTGGACCTTCCTGTACCGCCGGCTCACGCAGAACCCCAACTACTACAACTTGCAGGGGGTCACGCACAGGTCAGTACACAACACCGCTCGCGACTGGGCGGTTACCACAAGCCTCGTCAACAAGGAAAGAAAGAAAGATTTATTTATTTGTGAACTTACTTACTCTGTTAACATAATTAATATACTGTTTATTTACAATCGTTCACGAATTGGTCTCAACTCAGTGGTTTCCGGCGATAATTCTAGCGCTGGTCTTCCATTGAGGCCATTTAGTGAAACCGCGAAAGAATTATTACACGTTAGAAATAGTAAAATAAAAAAAACCCAAATAAAAAAAAATGAATGAGAACAAAATACACAATTAATCTTACCATAATTTACACACATTCACTTGTTTGGATTAAGTTAAACTTGACTTGAAGAATGCCTTAAATGAATAGAATTTTCGCGAAATAGGAATAAAATAATATAGTTAATAGAATCAGGCGTTACTTTGCGGAAATCCATTTTAAAAAAAGATGTTAAATTATATATTAATTAGCAATATCCCGCGAACCATGCAGTCTTTATAGTAAATGTGTGAGTGCACGCATATGCATGCATATAGCACCGCCCTCCTTTCCCACACTGCATATGCGTACACTCGCATGCAGCACCACCACCACGCACACTACCATAAAAGACCACCACCATATAGTAACGATTACTAATCGTAGAGTCTACATCCTGAGGATGCCTCGGTGTCGGGGTGAAACGTGCGTAGATTTTATGGTGGTGGTCTTTTATGGTAGTGTGCGTGGTGGTGGTGCTGCATGCGAGTGTACGCATATGCAGTGTGGGAAAGGAGGGCGGTGCTATATGCATGCATATAGCACCGTCAAAACAAGTAGTCAAAATCGGCAGGCGAAGACAAAATTTCTAATATTATGATCAAACACGCGTGCAAAGCGGCCGGCCACTCTATCTTAGCAATACTTAATCGGTGCATTTCCGAAGGCATTTTTCCCAATATATGGCGTAACGGCACAATTAAATTAATTTCTAAACCGGGCAATAAACCACCAGACGATCCAAAATCTTACCGTCCCATAACTCTGCTTTTACAGCCGGTCGTTCGACGGTAGATGCAGCTATGGAAGTAAGAAAAATAGTGGACCTATCAGAATTTAAATATGTAGTAGGGATATCTCTCGACATATCCGGCGCCTTCGATAACGCATGGTGGCCAATGTTGCTTTTAAAATTGAAAATCAGAGGCTGCTACTCAAACATATACTCCTTGATACAGTCGTACTTTGTAAATGGCTCAACTAAACTTCGGTTCGGCCACCACACCCAATCAAAACATCTAACGCGCGGATGCCCACAGGGCTCTGTACTATCACCTTTTCTGTGGAATATAGGTTTTGATGACCTGCTCTCGTTACCATTACCGACTTCATGCTACTTAGTTGGCTATGCGGACGATGGACTCCTTCTAATACAAGCTAACTCACGATCTGAAATTGAAACTAAATCAAATAGATGCCTTAGTTTAATATCTCAGTGGGGGGAAAGAAATCGGCTAGAATTTGCCCCCCACAAAACTTACCAAATTATTTTAAAAGGCTCATTACAATCAACACCTAGTATAAAATTTAACAACATATCGGTTAAACGTAAAGAAGCTCTTTGTTACCTAGGACTTGTGCTGGAAAATAAATTCACGTTTTTAGAACACATAATTCAGACAGGAGAAAGAGCTAAACGCAATTTTTACGCTTTCGCTAAAATATCGCATACGACATGGGGTCTCTCTTTTAAAACACTAAGATTAATCTATTCCGCAACATATTTGGGTAGTATGTGCTACGGTGCACCCGTGTGGGCCGACAGGTCCACCATCGGAGCGGCCCGACGCAAGTTATTACAGAGCCAACGGTTGTCATTGATATTTTTATGTAAAGCCTATCGGACTGTTAGCACAGAAGCATTACCCGTCCTTGCCGGAGTACTTCCCGTTGACTTGGAAATACAACGCCGCGCAGCCAAGTTTTATCATTCGCGCAATCTTCCAAGTGCCGACTTTCTAAGACCACAAGACCGACAAAAAATCGCCAATCTTTTCGATTCTTTAGATATAATCACCATAAATTTAATAAAAGAATGGCAGGCCCGATGGGAAAATACGACTAAAGGGCGTCATCTATATAACTTTTTTCCGTCCGTAGCCGATCGCTTATCAAAGCATTGGCTGGAGATTGATCATTGTGTCGCACAGTTTCTTACCGGCCACGGAAATTTTAAAAGTAAATTATTCGGTTTTAATCTCGTGCCGTCCCCCTTGTGCGACTGTTCGACAGAAGGCAACGAATACGAACAAACGGCACACCACATTCTTTGGGAGTGCAGTCTTTGGCAACATGAACGAACTCTTATGCTCGACAACATCCGTAGCAAATCAGGAGTAATTTACTACAGCGACCTCGTGGACGATGTGAAAAACTTCCGTGCATTCAAACGATTTTGCCACAATTATTACTGGAAAAATAACATCATACCAAGTCATACACAATAGCTCATGGTTATATACACAAGTATATCTCACTATGTAGATATGAACTGACTTAAAAAAACTAAATCACAGTCTTATAACTTCTATTTTCTAATCTCAATAAATATAACACGAAGTTATACAATAACTCATAGTTAATATACATAGGTATATTATTCTCACTATGCAGATATTTGTAGACATCAAATTTATTTCTCCGTGGTGCATTGCAGCTGGGCTTCACCTGGCTGCTATCTTCTTTTTTCTTGACTTTGTTAGTCACTGCAATCCTGTACTGTCTCCCGCTTTGAACAGGGAGGGAAACTGGAATTTTTTCCTACTCCTCCTAAATTCTTCTGATTAATTTCGTTGCGGGTCCCAAGGCAGTGTTTAACGTATCCCCCGGGCTCCCGGAGATCGTATCAAAGGGTCATTTGGTGGTTGCCGCTGTCGATCCTGGCTATACAGGAGTTGCAGCGGTGGGAAAGTGTGGTGGGCCAAGCCCGATAAATGCATGCATATGCGTGCACTCACACATTTACTATAAAGACTGCATGGTTCGCGGGATATTGCTAATTAATATATAATTTAACATCTTTTTTTAATAAAATAATACTTTTTAGTCTTCTCTTTATTGCCTACTTTTTACAAGTTGCGAATAAATAGTTTTCATGGTAAAAGTTAGTATGTGAATTAGAAAATTCTGGAATCTTGAAGTCCCTCTTAAGCAAGATTATCTCCCCCGCTGTAGATATAGCGACTGTTTCTCTGTGTTGTAAATAGATTCTTCAGTACGGGCATAACCTCCAAACTATTAAATTAAGCATGTACAGTTTGAAAGCTTACAATAATATTTAAATTAATCAACCTCGTTTTGAGAAAGCTGCCAATTCAAAGTCAGCTCATTAAAAACGGCGTAACTTATGGAATTGCACGTCAATAAGACATAGTTCTTCCCTTTTCTTTACGCTCCTCTTACTTCTGTAGAGGACCAACCACCGTCACGGTCGTGATAGCAAGTATCACAGGGTGAAGCCAACCGGCGAAGTATTAGGGCCCCCACCTCACCCCACTACCGACGAAGTATTAGGGCCATCAGCATAGTTCCATCCAAAAAAAATAGCAGACAGCAAGTGAGCTTCGGCTTGGCATCGGTGACTCCGACGTGATTCCACCTATCACCCATACTTCCAATCCTTGATTTTCGTCCAACAAGTTAACTTTCAAAAGTTTTCATTTGTATCTGTTCGTGCTCGCAGACACCTGTCAGACCACCTGTCGGAGCTGGTGGAGACGACGCTGTCGGAGCTGGAGCAGTCCAAGTGTATCGCCATCGAGGACGAGATGGACGTGCAGCCGCTGAACCTGGGCATGATCGCCTCCTACTACTACATCAACTACACCACCATAGGTACGTCGTCCCCCACATACACCAGCAGACACAAACCCTTCCCTCGAATATACTTGGGCAGGAACTTATAACCACCCATCGACCACATAACCCATAGACTCCTAATAACGGGTTCTGGCGATACATCTGACTTATAGTTCCGATGTAAGCCGTAAACAATGTACTCAAACTATCGTGTCGTCTCATTCTTTCCCGTTGCGAAATATATCCATTTCTTTTTAACGTTCCGTGATTGGTAATATATGACCTTGAATTAGCTAATCACAGCATTGCAACCCCTTTCATCTCACCTCAGCTAGTTGCCAGAATGCATTTAATACGGAAAATCAAACATTAGGAGTCTATGGGTTATGTGGTCGATATAACCACCCCAGACTGTGGCTTAAAAAATAGTGCCCCCTATATCAGCTCCGTTCATTTGACCACGTTCTGCAAGTTTTTCTCCGATTCTTTGGCGATGCGTAGAGATGTCGGATCAAGCTTTATCTTCTCCTGTATTTGCCGCGGGGAGAGCTATGAGAGATTGTTCCGACTGGTTGGTTTTTGCTTTGATTATTTCAATAACGAGATCCCAAACAGAACATGTCGCGTTAAATACTCAGCTAGCATTTGCTGCCTAGGACAAATCAAAAATATTGATGTATCGTAGCGTAGTTTCGAGTAACTTTGTTATGTTGGACGTCTGACACCTCAGTGCTCCCGTGACCATGGTTGCTGTAAAGTATCCGAAAAATCAGACTTATAAAAACGTTATAAACCGCGATAAAATCCGAAAAAAAAATGTTCACGTGAATTTTACTCATTATAATGAAATAATGAGTGAAATTCGCATAAACATTACAAAACGATACCAATTTAATGCTTTTTTTACAGAATTATTCAGTCTATCCCTCACGTCGAAGACGAAGATCCGCGGTCTTCTAGAGATAATATCGTCGGCTGCGGAGTACTCGGACCTGTGCATCAGACACCGCGAGGAGAACATCATCAAGACCTTGGCCGCCAAGTGAGTGATAGCTGAAGGTCGATGTGGTGGAGCCCTAAGAACCAGCTCAGAGATAAACAGTAGCCTAATATTTTTAGCGTTCCGTTTTGAAGGAGGGAAATAGTTAGGCTAAAGAAAAGAGGGTACAGGCCTGATTTTTGGATGGAGTTCCGAAAGCTTTTCTTGTGGGTCACACACATGTTTTTAATATAATAATATGTATTTTAAATTTTTGTCGATGGTCCTATGGGTGGTACAATCAATAAAACTTGGCCGGATTAAAATAAGTTTGAATGATGATCTTTCAACATCACTAGTAAAAAAAATGTGTGTGCAAGTCACACATGGTAGAAGTGAAACTCCTTAAATGTCCCTGAATAAAATAATAATACTTAAAAAATATCTATTGCAAGTGACGGCTAACAAATCATACCTGAACTGTTACCGACAGTAGTAGAGCACCAGCTTCTTGCCGCTAGATGGCTACATCTACTTGAGCTCCCTCCGCACCCCGAACGTCTAATGTGTTCCATCTCCTTCTCTCGCCGGCTGAATTCTATACATTTACGTGTTTCCCTCTCTCTCTCGGACTTGTTTTTTCGTTTCATCGAGTTTGAAATCACAACGAACGAGAAGTTTCACTTCAAAAACTCGTGAAAGTCGTAGCCAACTTCAATCCGGCCAAGTTATATAGCTTGTGCAACCATCCCCGGGTGCGCGCCGGTCGCTCACAGTGTGCGTAACGCAGGGTGCCGCACAAGCCGTCGGGCGGCGCGGCGGGCGGGGCCGTACGCTACAACGAGCCGCACGTGAAGGCGCACGTGCTGCTGCAGGCGCACCTGTCGCGCACGCAGCTGCCCGCCGAGCTGCAGGCCGACACCGCGCTCGTCGTCACCAAGGTCAGTACTGCAAACGAGCTCTGAGATGGCGGGACTTTTGAGTTAATAATTGTATGGGTTGACCGTACAGTGTGCGGCGTCAGCAACATAACACATTATAAATAATTAATTATTTTACCATTTTACTTAGATCGCTATCAGCATTTCATTGCGCATTCTCATATCATCAATCACTATCATTAAGCAAGTATCAATAAATATCATCTTCCAGCAGAACTTGTGGTTTATCATTTAGCAAGCATATCAAAGGTGTACGACAGCACATACATCTTTATGGTCTGGTCCTTCGAGCCGGATTTGAACCAGCGACCTATGGATAATAATAATAATAACTTTATTTGCGAAACACGCTGCAGTATATATAAAAATTACAACTTTAGGTGTTTTACACAGTTAACTTCGATATAAAAATCAAAAACCTAGCAAATAACAAAAATGAATTTAACAGTAGAACAAGCTTTATAGGCAGTTGCGCGTCTCACAAAGGTAAGTCCTCGGCTTGAGTTAGGCTTAGGTATATATTCTAATCCTAACACCGATTTTCAGGACCACCATTGACTTTTTATTTTTATTCTCTCCTTTTCCCCATTCTCCCTATGGGTCTCAGAAAATTTTTTTTTTAGTAAGTCCTATTTTACATTTTTTAGCGAATGGAAGGAATATGATGATAATTAACATGATTTACTTTTTTGTTTTAATATTGAAACTGTGGTAGGCGATACGGCTGATCCAAGCGTGCGTGGACGTGGTGTCGAGCAGCGGCTGGCTGTCGCCCGCCGTGGCCGCCATGGAGCTGGCGCAGATGGTGACGCAGGCCATGTGGGCCAAGGACTCGTACCTGCGCCAGCTGCCGCACTGCACGCCCGAGCTGCTGCAGCGCTGCGCCGACAAGGTGAGCGCAGTAACACTGCACTTTAGATTTCGTCACTACATATCACGCATTTCATACCCTTTTAGTTACATCTATTGCCGCCTTGGCAGTAAAAAAGAATTTATTTTGTCTATTATCTATCTATATATATCTGCGTGTAACAGCTAGTCGTTTATAATGTTAGTTGTATGATGTGGGCCGTGTCCAGGGCGTGGAGACCGTGTTCGACGTGATGGAGCTGGAGGACGGCGCGCGGGCCAAGCTGCTGCAGATGTCGCCCGCAGAGATGGCCGACGTCGCGCGCTTCTGCAACCGGTACCCCAACGTCGAGCTCACATACGAGGTACCCGACAACTACACTTTGGTTACAACTAATATCATCTTCTCTTTACATAGAATAAAACAAAATCGCTTCCATTGTATGTATGCTAATATCTTTAAAAGAACGCATCGGATTTTAATGCGATTTTTTTAATAGATAGAATAATTCAAGAGGAAAGCTTATATATGCATAATACATGCACAATATATTATCCCTATGTTAACGCAGGCGAAGCTGCGGGTAACAGCTAATAAAATACAAAGTATTCTGTAAATTATTATTATAACATTTTGTAGGCACATATATGAGCACTAATAGTGCGTGCTAATACTGCTAATAGTACGTACATTTCAATTATTATTATTACGGATTAACAGTTCTCTAGTCGACAATATGGAGATAAAAAATTAACTATTTAGATCTAAAATTAGCGAAATTGATTTGACTATCATGTTATTTATAGATTAATGTTATAATTACGGTCATAACACGGTAATCTCAAAGAATGGTCTCATATGTGCACGTAGATTGTAGATCCCATATAAAAAATATGATTGCAAAAAATTGCATAACGTTTTGCAGGTCAAAAATGAGAGGAGACTGAGGGCAGGCAAGCCCATCGTGGTGGAGGTATCTCTGGAGAGAGAGGACGAGATAGTGGGACCAGTCATAGCGCCCTTCTTTCCCCAGGTAATACATTCCATATGAATTGTTGATTCGATAATTTTATATCATTGAGCTCTTATAAATTAGTTTGTACTATGTTCTTATTAAATTTCCTTTCCATGTGTGATAAAAGAAACTATTCAATATTTCTCGATTTATTTTAATCCATAATAAAATCATTATTTTTACTTTTAAGGACGCGTTTACAAACTTGATAGGTACAGAATCGAACAACTACATTGAAAAAGTCACGCACACAAGCGCACCCGCGCAATACGCACGCTTGCGTGCGGGAATAGTAGTCAAGTAAACGGATTTGATACTTTACAAATATTTGTTATTTTGATTATTTATAACACAAAATTATATTTTATTTCTGTTTGTTTTTACTATTTATCTTTTTACTTAGAATTAGTATATTAAATATATATACTTAGATAATATGTAATAAATAATTATATATTATAATATTATTATAATTATTTATTACATATTATCTAAGTAAACTGATATCTGTAATTCATCTTGAGAGAAGGGGGGGGGGGGCTCATAATTGCCACGCTGAGCAGGCGAATTGGCGATCGCAGATGATGATGAAGTCGCATCGGCAGCACTGCTGCCTGATCCGAGTGACACGGGATCGATCGTCTTGACGTTTATTGAGGGAGGCCTATGTTCGGCAGTGGATGGATGAAGTTTGATGATGATGACGATGATGATATCTATTTGTTTGCGAGTGGTAAGGGATCGGTCGTCTTGATGTTCATTGAGGGAGGCCTATTTTCGGCAGTGGACGGATTTAGGCTGATGATGATGAAGTCGCATCGGCAGCACTGCTGCCTCAGCATAGCACGGGATCGGTCGTCTTGGCGATCATTGAGGGAGGCCTATGTTCGGCAGTGTACGGATTTAGGCTGATGATGATGAAGTCACATCGGCAGCACTGCTGCCTCAGCATAGCACGGGATCGGTCGTCTTGGCGATCATTGAGGGAGGCCTATGTTCGGCAGTGGACAGATTTAGGCTGATGATGATGAAGTCGCATCGGCAGCACTGCTGCCTCAGCATAGCACGGGATCGGTCATCTTGACGTTCATTGAGGGAGGCCTATGTACGGCAGTGGACTGATTTAGGCTGACGATGATGATGATGATGATGATGATGATGATGATGATAAGTGAGCAAACGTCGAGAGAGAACTTCTTCCCACCTGGTTATAATGACCAACCAACATTTCGTCTACCTATGTATATGAAATAAACCAATTCCATAAAAATATATTGTGGTAAAAAAAATATTGTAAAGTATCAAATCCAATCCAAAGTATCCAATATCAAAAATAAATCGCGATGTTTTTTGAGTCGAATTGCTGCTGACAGGCGACGCAGTGTCCACCACAGAGTACTTTTGTATATATAAGAAATAGAGATGTAACTCGACGGCCAAAGTGGGAAAGTACATGTGCCGCCCTCTCTACGCGAGTGTCTAAACTAATACTAACATAAATATACATATAGCTAATTACTGACTATATAATATATAAGTATACGTACGTACGTAATATACGTACTTATGCGTGTATATTATACATACATACGTATTTTCTGAAGTTCTTTTTAATAGTCAATACTTATTCTCAGAAAGATAAAAATAATAAAATATATTACTAAACAATGAAACAAAGTAGCTTACGATTTAGTGCTTTATTTTTTCTTCACATACACTTTATTAAATATTAAGCTTTTAGACAAGCCCAAAATAGAATCACACTCAGTTTTACTAATAACATAATATTAGTAATAAATTCACATTACTAAACAATCACACAAAGTTAATATCAAATAAGTTCTTTAATTCCTTCTTAACGAACACTTTATTTAGTTTTGATTTTATACAAATTCAAATAACAATCAAACTCCGTTTTAGCTATTAGTATAAATCCCTATAATTAAACATTAAAATATAATGAATAATGAAAAAAGTAACTACGACTTAATGCTTTAAATTTTAATTTTTGCAAACACTCTTTTCACAAACTACTAAGAGATACGTTAACTTTCACTTTACACATATCCGTATTATTATCACACTCCTATTTATCTAATAATATAATAATCAATTTATATTTACAAAAGAGAAATATAATTTAAACCACTGTTTGATAATTTTTATTTGTCATAAATTAAACTTTTAAAGTTTTTTTTGTTCCTGTTGGAATCAGCTCAGACCAAGGCCATACTACCCTCTCTAAATATAATTTAATTTTCATTTTAATTTTCGGAGTTACAACTACAAACGACTTGAAGTATGATGTCACAATATATAAATGTTATATTTATAAAAATCGATTTAAACTACTATAATAAATATAAAAAATGAATACTTTCCAATTAATTACCATTGGAATAGTGTTTGTGAATTCTTTTTGAGTTAATACTTCTACCCTCTACAGTTAATATTTCCAGATGCTCCATATCATTTAGTAATTATTTTTATACCATTTAAAATTATAACTAAAATTGAGAACATGATTTATTTTAAAGTATGAGAATTATTGAGACTAAAAATGCTAAAATAGTTGAAAATTGAGTAATACAATATAGAACAATTGGAAATATTAACAGTGGGGAGTACAATTAACCTTACCCTCCACGTATTAACAAACTTTATTTTAATTATATCCAAAGCATAATATTTCAGTAATAGCTGTGATAATTAGTAAAAAAATATTAATTTAGTATAAATTTATTTTTACAAATGTTACAGTTAAATATTGTGATAACATACTCGAAGCAGCTTACTCCGAAAATTTGAATGAAAAACATTTTATTACATTAAAATAATTCGTAGTGACGTCCTATGTATATAAATTATTCAAATTAACAAGGAAGTGGACAAAAATATATAAGTCAGGCATAAGTTACATGTAGTTGCTTAAAATAAGGAAAGATGTAGGTGGTTTAATCAAATTATAAATAGCATATTATATATAACTTAAATCATGTAGTTGCCCATAAAAAAAATGTAGCTGTGATAACCATTTAATATTATTAACATTAATGATAAGGTGTAAATTAAACTTCAAGTTAAGATGCCTGATGAAGGTCAAATAAACGAGCGAAGCGTCGTAAATTAACAATGAGTGTTTTTTATATGTCAAATAAGCCGAGAAGTAGACAGAAAGATGTCTTTCTGTCCACTTCTCGGCTTATTTGAGTAATATTATATAATATTATAATATGAAGAAATGTCAATATGGACTCTGGTCGTAAGAAATTAAAAATATGTTTTTTTTTGAGTTATAAATTAAAATCTTTAACTAAACAAAAAATAGATTGGTATATTTTTGATAAAACAATCGTATTTTACCAAAGAACAAACATTAATTATTTGTAATAAAAAGGAGGATAATAACAAAAGAAGTAATAAATTGACTTGTGGGGGGCTAACTTGAAGGCAGATTTTTAATCATTTTTTATAGTTAAATTATTGACGAACAAACAAGTACAAACGACGAATAAATAAGTGCAAATGACGAACAAACGATATGTGATAACAAAATTTAAAAAACAGTAAAGTATAACTTATTCGGGAGCTAACTTTAATGACCCTGTTTTCATGCCATCTTTCGTATTAAAGTGGAACTACGAAAGATAAACTTCAGTATACTGCCATCTTTACTCGTATGTGGGCAATACAAGACAATATAATGAAACAAAATTGAAACGTCAGAATAGTTTATTGGTCAGCTATACTTTAGCCATCTAACCCTATTTTGTAAATTTATAGGAGAACTATTTCCCGGTTTCTACTATGAAGATTGTCGACCCTGGTGTCCACCCAGAACCGCGGCCGAGCGCGGACTGAGTTCTCATTTCAAAAATGTAAAAGAAATCAAGACAGAGACAACGATAAAATAAACCTTAATGCAATGGAATAACATTCATCTTTGGTAGCAAAATTAGTAAAATAATTAGTTATCTTCTTTATTTTTTTTAAGACTATTTTTAGCATTTTTGGGTTATTTTCTTGTCCTTTATTTAAAATTGAACATATTTCCCTGCTCCTACTATTTTTTAAAAACCTTAATAAATGTGAATATTAGACCAAAAGGGTACCGTAATTCTAATCGATTTCGTTCGTTTCATGGAAAATGGTAATGGAAGAACGTTGATTACTATATAAAAAAACAACATTTATCAAAAAAATAGGCGTTATCCTTGTAGATAAAGAACCATTCTATATGAAATAAATAATTTTTATATATGATTTTGTGTACTTTTGTTACAAACGGTACAGAAAAACAGCATAATTTCGTCTGAGTCGTAAACGCGTCCTTAAAAGAGATTCTTAATTGAATCCACTGCTATCTCACATACGGTAAAAAGTGAAATTCCCATGTCGTGACCGTCGTGTTCTGTGTTTCACCAGAAACGCGAGGAGGGCTGGTGGGTGGTGATCGGATCGCCGAAGACCAACTCGCTGGTGTCCATCAAGCGCGTGTCGCTGGGCCGTACGGCGCGCGTGCGCCTCGACTTCGTGAGCGCGGCGGGCCGGCACGCCCACACGCTGTACTTCATGTGTGACGCCTACCTCGGCGCCGACCAGGAATACAAGTTCACCGTCGACGTGCACGACCAGCGCAGCGACTCCAGTGACAGCGAGTAGGCCACGCCTACTCTGTGCAACGCCCAATTTAAGCGAACCAAACATTCTACGAGCGGACTCCGCCTATTTCGATTGGACACCGCCTACTCCGAGTGGACAACTATCGCGAATGAACGCTGCCTACTCCGAGTAGAGCGCTTAATATAAGATACATAAACATAATTATATACGCACGAGTTTTATTTCACACTCCGTGATTTGTTACAGTCGCGCTTCAGGGGTACTTAATAGGGATAAAACACTAAACAAAAAAATAATTAATTATGTATTACCTTTCTGAGGACATAGGAAAGGGGCTTAATTTTATCGACGAATAATGAAATGAATTGTAACTCGAAACAGTATTCGCGATGGGCACGAATATTAGCCACGAACTATTAAAGCTAGTGTTGATTCGTAATCAGCAAAATGAATTAAACTTTGAATATTTTAAATTTATATTCGTTTTTATTTTATAAGTATAACTAATCAGTGGAAATCATCTAAAACAAGTTTTTTCGGTTGCATTTGACTTTTTCCAGGGGTGACGATTTTGTTAGATGTAATTGCTGCCATTTTTATTTCTTTTGTTAATGTATATCTAGGCAAAATCCACATCATAGATTGCCTACCACGCGACACTATATATATGGTAAATGTGTCTTGAGCTCTTGGGATGCAAAATATTTGGGACTATTTTAATATGAATCCTCACTAATCAACCGTAAAAATATACTAAGGGAACAACAATGCAGATAAAGTTTAGGATCAATAATTGTTACTATGTGAAGGGCTCTCATTTGACCTTGAGATGAGGACCGTATCGGACACTTGACAACAATGATGACTGATTAAACTTGACTCGTCTCTCTCAATGTCGCAATGAAACGAGTTACGAGTCGTCGACTATTCATTTCTACTTGATAACTTTGAGTCGTAGTTTCAGATGAGAACAGAGATAAAGTATCAACCCTTTATGTCCCACTGCTGGGCACGGGTCTCCTCCTCGAAATCAGGCGAGGAGGGTAATGGGCCAATACCCTGGGCGCGCTGGCCCAGTGCGAGTTGGTGAATTTCACATACCTTCAAAGACTTTCAATCTCATCGGGCATGCAGATTTCCTTACGATGTTTTCCTTCACCGATGAGCGAGCGATGGTCTCGTGTTTGGGGTGCACTTTAGAAAAACCCATTTCAAGGCACACACCCCCGTGTGGATCGAACCCGGAACCTCTCGCATAAGAGGCCGAGTCCATCCACCACTGGACCATCGTCGCAGAGATACTTGAACAATATTTTATTCTCTTGTTTACAGAGTGTTTATCAGATATGGCTGAGACGTAGGTCACACGCCGTATCAGTCACGTACATATCGGCGATAAGGCCATCGATCTTCTGAGACAAGTGTCACCGGGAGAACAAAGCATTTCGTAACGGCCATGTCTAACAGATGTCTATCTACATGATTTGTGTTTATCATTATGCATCATTCAGTTTGCATAACTAAAAATAAATCTAATATACCGACATACGTGGAAGGAGGTCCGTGTTACTTTATGTACCATCTGACAGCCGAAACTACTTTCTACTTATAAACTTGAAATTTGGCACAAGGAGTCTTTGTAAGCACTAAGAAAATATTTTTAGAAATTCGCTGTAATGGTGAAACGTGGGGGTGAAGTTTATAAGGAATCTGTACTTTGAAGTATGAACCCTGTTTACAAATAATTATCAGCGTATGCAAAGATAAAAGAATAAAAAGCAGCTTGTCATAATTATAACTGCGGGCAAAAGTTAGTAATATACATATTATAATGATTTCGTTGTTACTTCGCGAATAGTGACAGATGATAAAGGTACCTATATAATAACCATACTTCTTCTGTACCACTCGACGCCACTCGTCAAAACACATTATTTTTTAAATTTATATTAACAGGGCCAGCGGCACTTTTGTTGTTTAAAATGTTTAAACATTTTTTATATTGACACTGCATTAAAGAATCACATTTTTATTTTATTGAAGATCGCTCATATTTTGTTAGATGAGAAAAGTATCTACGATAAAGTGGTACCATGCCTTGGCAACTTCGCGCAGTAATTATATTGCCTGTTCACTTTGCATACCATACCATACAACAAAACTTTAACGCAGATAAAAATAGAATAAGAGAGCTGCTACAGGAGTGAGTTAAATATAGCTTTTCTCTCCATGGTTAAGGACCGACGGTTCATTTTAATTAATAAATTGCACTGGACTACTTTCTAAGAATAATTGTAATTTTGAATTTTTAAAATAATTTATATAGTACCTGACTACAAAATAAGGCGTTAATCACACATGATTTATATTATTTTCAACAGCATGGGGCCTTTTATATTCACAGCACCTGTGGCTGCAGCCCAAAAAAGCCTCTACGTAAATCTAATCCGACCCTTTGCCCTTTATGCCTATGGTCACACACTTACGGCATGGCATAACTTAAACCCCTTGGCATAATCATAGTCTGGTAAAAATAATAAAATTACCTAATAGAATAAAAATATTTTTTCGTTAGAAATGGATGAAGGTACACGCTTTTAACATAGAGGCGGTTAATATAAATAAATATTTAAGCCAGAAAAAACTGTCCATTGCTAAATATAGGCCTCCCTCAATGAACGCCAAGAGGACTGATCCCATGCGATTTGCCCTTCGATCGGCAATTGTTACAGAGACATTTGAAGATCTGGGTCAAGGTCGACAGCTTTAGTGCTATTTTATTATCTCATAAAACCTTGCAATTAAATAAAAATCTGTGTAATGTCATGTCTCATAACTTATTTAAATACCATTAAATAAGTTATGAGATTATGATACGTAAGCGGAGTAATTCACATGAGTCTAGTCTCAGAAATTAATTTGCGTTTATTCTGTACTAATATAATAAGGGGCGTACCGCGTAGCTAGCGGTCTAGCGCTGTCAACCCTATCAATAGGGCCACAGATGCAGGGTCCTCACAGCGTTTAGTGTTTACCCTATTTAGAATCCTATAAATTAAAATGTATAATATACATTTTACAACATACATATTATAACAATTTGCAACATACGTATTATGTTGGTATGATATAGCATTAGTACAACCGTCTGTATCCACCTTAGTTGTTCATCCACTGCTGATTATAACCCGCCCTCGTAAAATGCACCTGATCAGTTTATTGCATACTAGCAGCCACGCGGTTTCACCCGCGTACTCCAAAGTATAGCCACAAAATATAACGTAAGCTATACGTAAAAGTATTTTTAAAATCAGTTCAGTAGATCCAGATTACCCCTAGTGGCCTAGTCCTTACAACCTCACAAACTTTACATTAGTATAAATAAAGACGACTGGTACATTTAAATTTGTCAAAACAGGTGCCGTTTTATCATATTATCATGGAATCCTACTTCCTACTAATATTATAAATGCGAAAATTTGTAAGAATGGATGTTTGTTACTCTTTCACGTAAAAACTAGGCTATAATTTATCACTCAGTGGAGAAATCCTCAACTACTTCGCACAATAACAACACTGCCTGTTTTCTTTGCATACATTTAAACACGATAAAATCCGTAATATTTGTTTGTTAAATATTTTGTATTCAAACTATTATTCTTAACGTTATCATTAAGAAAGTTAAAGTATTTATTTTTAAATAATAAAAAAAACATTTTGATTTATCACCCTCTTCTTACTACAGTGAAATACATTAAAACATAAATTAAAACACCTCTAAATAGTTAATCTTTATTTTGAAATTAAAAAAAAATCTACATGCTTTTGTAACCTAAAATAAAATTTAGGGATTTTGATAATAATAATAACAGCCTATTTTTGTACCAATGTTGCCATCCTAATTAAATAGTGGAGGTTATATTTTTTATGGCAACACTGAAATTAAACGACCTTCTGTAGGTACTCGTCGAAGAGATACAAGGCGAGAGACAGGTCTTGGCCGTTGTTGCCGATGATGAACTGTTTGAGGTCTGTGGTGTGGCCGGCCAGCTCGCGGATGGTCTTGGCGTGGTCTTCGATGAACTCCTCCTCCAAGTACTGGGCGATCTGTGAACAAGTATTTAAGCATTGAAATCAACAAGTTATTGTTAATTAGGTGACAGTTTACATTAAATATTGTTATATTAAAAGCCAAGTGCGGGTCAATAAAAGTCTCATTTCTTAGTACCATTGGCTCCTTACTGCCAAATCATTGTATTAATATAGACTTCGCAGCTGGACTGATGGAAAATTCAGAACAAAAGTTTAGGTGTAAGTATGAAAGCACCTTTATCTTTTATAATATTAGGATAGTAATAGAATAGTCTAATAAAATAAATCTGTAAAGTCTGAATTGTTTTTTCAATAAAGAATTTTAAAAAAAGTGAATTGTTTGCGGTAACAACAATACAACCCGTCAGATTAGAAAAACCGTTTTTAGATGTGTCAATTATTAAGGGATGTAATGAATGTTAAAAAATTATAGCGACAGTATGTAATATTGTTACGGCTAGTGTGTAATGCTGGTGTTTGTTACCTCAGCATCATGGGCCTTGTGGTTGATGCGGGTGGCCTCGTGGTGTATGAAGAAGGCCCGCTCGGCGATCTCCTTCTGTGTGTCGAGCGCGTGCGCCAGCGACTCCAGCTCGTGCAGTTCAATGGTGCCGCTCTTGTCCTCTACCTCCTGGGTGCTGTGTCTGCTGAAGTCCATGACACCACCTGTGTGAGACCACCAGTACAAAGTTAACTACAATATTCTATGTAAAATGTCAGTCATGTGTCTATGAAAATTATAAAATTTACAATTAACAGAACGCATACTTAACTAGTCCCTGTATTATAGAGATCACTAGTTTTTTTATATAAAGAGGCAAATGTTCACAATCACATGACATATCACATGACACAATCAGAGGTTAGGCCCGTCAAGATACATTCTTTCAATATCCTACCAATGGGCCACCGGAAACTCACACCAGCACAGAACGCATCTGGCGGGATTTGAACCCGGAACTGCAGCGTAAAGTGTCCAGTAGCTTAACCACTCGACCAGCTGTCTGCTGTCATTAATGATTATGGCTGTCATTAATAAGGTGCTGTAGATATGTTTCTACTGGTACATTTAATGTACTATATTTCTAAGACTAAAAGCTTTGAAGCTAAAGTCAAGAAGTTTGGAAGGAACTCAAGAGGTGAAATATTTACATAACATAGGTTAGTTAGCAACTTTGAATACTCGAAAGATGCTATTTGCCTAAGAGATGTATGTGATATGTACTTTAAATATAATTTGGATAGCTGACGCAGTATCTGTCTTCTGTAGATACTGAGTATTTATTTAGCTTGTGTAGAGAATAAGTTGTAAAATACCAACACTTTCAGTTATTAGCATTAGTGATAACTAGGAAATTGTATTTATATCAATCTTTTGGAATGTTATCATAAAATCTTGTAACGGTATGTTTGTTATACTTATGAGTTCATGATTTGACCCCACAATATAGAATACTTGATAGAGTATCTTCTGCAGGTAAGAAACAATTCAATTAACACCATTGGCGTGAAGCATATTGCCAAAACTTACCTCTTTTGGTAATATGTTTGATGAGTTCAATGGTCTTTGACCAGCTATCATCCGCCAGTTTTCTGAACAGTTTGTGGAAACCAGGTCTGTTGGTCTGGAAATTGTCATAGTAGGCGGCAGAGAGCAAGTACTCGTATGACCTCTTCAGATGCAAGTTTGCATATGCCTGCATCTCGTTGGCCAGGTTTCCTTGACGACCAAAGTTGTTGTATACGGCATTACAACTTGGCATGGCTGTGGACAACCAATTTTATTCAGTCATTATAACAGTGTAATATAAATATAAACTGTATTAAATCCCACATTTCCTTTAGTAATATGTTATGTAATTATAAATGTATAAGGTACATATTGGCCACATAAAGCAAGATGACTAGCAGATTCAGAGCTGAGTAAACCAAAATCATAAATAAACAATTTTTTACATAATATAATTCTGAAAATTAGTTATGACTAAGATTTATCACGGCCTTGGTGGGAATTAAAATGATTTAAGTCCGTAGTAAGATAAATAAAATCTATTACTATACTGTGCTAGATTCTTTTACTCAAGGGCAAGTCTTGTAAAGAGGTCTAAGCTTCTAGGTCTGTGAAGGCAAAAATAATATTCCAGAAACATAATGCAAAAACTTTTAACAAATTTTACATAGCTTTTTTTAAGATTTTTACATGACCAACAATTCAGTTCAATACCTTACATTGGTTTAGAGAAAACAACTATTAACATAGAAATAAAAACTACAGAAAATTAGGTTATTATTAATTATTAATGTGAGACGTATGTACATATTTTGCAACAGAAGCATCATAAAATCAGTATTGTATAGAAAGAAAACTCATTGAGATAAAAGTACTTGAATATATTTCCATGGACAATCTTATCTGAATCTGCATTACTTGAGTACCTTCTGAGGATTAATTAATAATACATGGGCTTATATGTATTTTAGTGATCGTCATTTGTTAATGATCCTTAAGTGGTAGCATTATAGTATCAAGTCATTTGATAATGATGATAAAAATAAACAACATCATAGTAATAAGTCTTCTTTTATTGGACTTTTTATGATGAATTTAATCTTTCATATTCTTATTTCAACATTGTTTTATCCCTCCCAATGCAGTAAACCAGCAGTTTTCCAGGAATTTTGCCAGTAAAAGAAATGCATCTTTTTTTCAAATTTTCATTAACTAATGTATTCTTAATTACAAGATTACAAGTACTTATATTACAGATCTTAAATTTTTTGTCCACCTAGACAAAAACCAAGTAACATAAAGCTAACCAGGATTTTTTTTTCGAAAGATAGTTTAGGAAACTTTTAGGCCTGATGGCTTATTGAATTTGACATTGATAAGTGTTCGATGGAAGTGAATGGAACTGATGATGATGATGATGCATGTGTATTCAATATATTATCATGTATCATCCCCTGCCTGAATTACATATCCACATTTACTGATTGAAGTATAATTCAATTTAAATATTATGGTCCAAATGATACACTACTGTTTATATTATACCTTCACATACAAGATTTATTTTCCTTTAGTCAGTAACATTTTTTTAAACTTATATTTGTATGATAAATACTTACACAAGCTGTTTGATGCTTGACCACAGTCCAAGGAAACGTCATTAAAGCATGTCTCAGCAGATACTGCAACGGCCAAAGCCAGGCAGAACAATGCAGACGTAAAAGCCTTCATTTTTCTAAAAGGAAAAAAATGTTGCTTTATTATTATATATAGTAGTATGACAACCTCTTTGGCTCAGTGGTTAAAACATTGGCGTCCAAGCAGGATGTAACGGGTTTGAGTCCCGCCAGACAACAAAAAGTTTGCTCCTGGGTCATGGATGTGAATCAAATATGTATTTCATGTAATAAAAATCTTAAATATATGTATTCATGTAAAAGTATATTAAATATATGTATTTCACTGTACAACAAGTTCTTCAGAAACTTACTATTGAACCAGACCGATGAGATTTAAGTGTCCATAGATATTATAAATTAATATTATTATCCAAATTATTAAAACTTTTGAGGGTAAATAAACCATGCAAACAAAAACAAAAGTTAATTACATAATGGCAATGTTTATTTTCATTGAAACTTATATGGCTTAAAGTCATCAATCATATTTACACTAATCAATCACAATTCGTATGTAATTTTGATTAAAATTAATATGTAATCCAATAAAGATAAGTAATACTATTTTTTTTTTAGATAACGTATCTAATTCATAAAGGATTGTTGACCACACTTTGATTCCTATAAATGATTATATTTAGTAGTGCATACTAATTGAGTGACTTACCAAAATTTGATGCGACGTAATTGAAAATAAAATGAAATATCACAGAGTTCCGTTGAAAGTGCAGCCTTTACACACACTGGCGCAGAAGGCGACTTCCAATACAAAGAACCCGGGCTAACTGATAAACTCTCGTGTCGTGTCCCGAAAGACAAAACAAAATATGAATTGATATTGATTTATCACTTATCTAATAATTTCCGCGTAGTTGGATAACTGACAGCAAGCAGAATACAAAGGTATATAAATTACTTTATTATTATTTACTACTAAATGAAGTTAGCTGAGTAATGAGAATTAATGAATGTTGTCACACCTTGAATGTGTTTTCCCCTTCACAATATTACTTGCTTCGTATAATTTAGGTATACTCTTAGTTAAATTTTATGGAGAAATGCTTACTTTAGTATTTAATTGTTGAAAGCTGTTTTACAAATGATGTGAGCTAGGTACACGATAATATACTTTTATAATAATCTACCATGAAACTGGAAAAATATCTAGATATGGCAATAAAATTAGATTCCCCCTCCTGCCCTGCACAACATGAGTCACACTGACGTAAATTTGAAACTCAAAAAAGGTTGAGGTATTGTGTTCCAAGGCATTTCATTTAGGTATTCTTTTTTTTCTATTGTCTTATCCGAGCATTATTTAATCTTACCTTATCCCCAACAAATATCTGACATTACATAAAGCTTGTTAAAAGATTAAAATCACTTTAAAACTCTTGGAATCGGTTGTGGGTTACATAAATATTCCACGAAGTTTTTGAAACACAAAACCTCAGCTGTGTTTCTAGTGAATAGAAATATTTCCATCTCTGTCTTTATGATATGTCATTCTCGTTTTACTCACTTGTCAACATTAATTGTTATCGCTGCGTAGTTTAATATTTTCGTATATTTTAAGCAATCAGCTGCATACGTTGTCATTAGTATTGTTTTGTATTGATAAGTTGCCTTCTGCACCAGTGAGTGTAAAGGCTCTTTTCAATAAACAAGTATATCGTCGCTGTAACGCAACTTTAGTATTTTCCTCGTCAAAGTATCTGTGATTTATTTTAGACAAAATGAAGAGCTTGTTGATTTGCTGCATCTTCCTAGCTGTCTGCTCGAAAGCTTTCGGCACACAATGTAAGTTTAAAACTTTTTTTAATTATTTTAATAAAAGTGAGAAGACGGTATTCCGAAACCTTTGATTACATAAATATAAAAATTTTTGTTCTTACTTTAAAATTAAATTATAAACTTTAAAATTAAATAATAATACTACTTTATTTTCCATCAATTTCTAAAAATATCGAATACTTTTTATAATAATAATATAATAGTCTTTTTATAAATATAATAGTCTAACAATAAAAAAGAAACATCTGAATACCTACTAATTGTAAAATCCTTCTCATTTATGTAATACTTTTTTTGAAACTTGATGGCAAATAATATTAGTGAGATTTTTGCTAATCCAGTTGTTTAGAAATTTATTATGAGAGGTTTATATGTAGGGCCAAAAAAGTTTTTTAATTAAAAAAAAGTCAATTTCTGCTTATTCATGTAACTGAATTAAAAAGTATAATCCTTTAGTTTATATAAAAAGGGTTCAAATGTTATTGTAACTACTTTTCCTACAAAGATTTTTTTATTTTAATATGTTGGGACAACTTACACACGGCCAGAGGATCAGATGATCCTAATCTAGGCAAAGCCTGTTCTTATGGTAACCAGACAACTGATACAATACTCATATATTTCTAAATATATACATATTATAGATAAATTACGCCCAGACACAGAACAAATCATCATGCTCATCACACAAACATTTGTCCTGGGCGGGATCGAACCCACAACCTCCTGGTTTAGCAGTAAGGGTCACTAACCACCAGACCAAAAGGCCAGTCAAAGTCTAAGATAGAAATGTGATGATTTTTTCAAATACTGAATGGTATTTATATTACTACTAATATGTACTAGTTTGCTTCAAGTAAGCCGGTACCTTCCATGCCACTCCTAGCACCAAACCTCCAGCATTTAATAGGCATAGAAGCATTAAAAACAGTCATGTATTTACATCAATTTTCTGAGCTTCTGTGTTCTTTATTTTAATTTTGTTAAAATCCTTATTGATTTGTACAATGAGTAATAGTCGAAAGGTCCTACACAGTGGTAAACATTTTTTGCTATTGACTTGTATAGCAATATTACACTACAGTTGAATGTGATGTCTTAATGTTCGACAACAGCTAACTTAAAGTAAATGGTTAGTTATAATGTGTCTGATATGAAATAAAATAGTTGTAGTAGTAGATAGTTGGGTATTATCTACAAAATTTGTAAATACAAAAAAAATAAAAACCTTTAAATCAAGACAAGATTAGTTAAACACTAATCTTGTCTTGCACCTCTTTATATAATTTGTAATAATGACAAAACTTACACTTCTACAAACAATAATCTAAATTGTTAGATATAAATTTCTCTTGACATACAAATATCCGTGTTGGATGCCAGTAGCAAGGGATTGGTCGTCTTGGTGTTCATTGAGGGAGGCCTATGTTCAGCAGTGGACGGAAAAATGATGATGATACAAATATACTACCAGTTGCTCGTAGCTTTGCCTGTGTTAAATCTTTAATAAGACTTACAACCATATCCTGATTGACCATGATTATTTATATAGCCTATGTCACTCAGTGTTAGTATTGTGTGTACCTAATGATAGAGTTTCAAGTCAAATCTTTCCCCTTTAATGAATTCCCCCTGAATATATTATCATCATCATCATTGTGAGCCTTTATCTGTTCCACTACTGAACATACATAGCCTCCTTCAATTAACGCCAAGACCCGTGATCCCTTCCCAGTTGCCTCACAGAGCTTCCTTAATGGCAAGATATACAGGGTGTACCACAGCTATGCCACATTGAGGGAAAGTACCTTGAATATTTGAATTTAAAAAACAATTTCAACAGTCTTCAGAGATATAAAATAATTTCACAGTTGAATCAGGAATTAAAGCCTTTTGATTGGTATGATAAAGCTACAAGGTAGTTTTTTTCTCATGTAACGAGTTCCATTCTCGGTTCAACCATGTAATAGGCATGATGACAGATTTTGAGATTTTGAAAAACTACTCCACGATGTTATTACGTATCTACTTTATCCAAAATTAATATTATGCCTGTAAAAAAATAAAGCTTACGAGGAAAAAACGATCTTTAAAAAAATACATTTTAAATTTTGCACCAAAACACTAGAATAGTAATGGCGTCTGTTTATGACGTCACGTTTTCGTAAACATTTGACAGTTCGCATGCTTGGCAAAACTCGGCAAACCCTTACACATTCAAACGTGTGGAAAAGTTTGTCTCGGCTTTGCGTAGGTTTGCAAGGGTTCGTAGCCGATCCGAAGAGTGTCGGTATTGTGCACAAATCAAAGGGAATTTGCCGCAAATGCTTGCGACGCGTCCACATGTTTTTGGGTGTGGGTCCGACATTACAAAAGCGTGACGTCACGATTTTCTAATTGGTGTTTGATCTAGTATGGCGGATTGCTATTTTTTTTTAGCTTTATTTTTATTAAAATAAAAATAATCACACATGTAAATTAAAAGTGAGTGATTCTCTCTGTCCTATATATTTATTTTAAATTATAATTTCAGTGATTCTTAGGTACTGTCATCATTCCTATTATTTAAATATGATTGTACTTTCAGCAAAATGTTGTACCTGCAATATTCAAGGTACATTCCCTAATAAGGGTCCTGCTTATATGGATATGCTACTTAAACCAAAATTACATTATGCATAACCCAATAAAATACTGGAGCTAAAAGTATTTACTTATGAGATCTACAGATTCGTTCATTAAAATATTATGGATGTTGTGTAAAACCATTACAAAAACTAAATTTGTGACAGATTTGGTAAGACTACATGTGTATCATGCATAAACTGTTGAGGGTCTTTCATCAACGCCTTGAAACCCAAATACAAGATGAGCATAACAGCATGACTAACATTATCCACCCAAACTAAGGCTATCTATAAAAGTTAATCTGACAAGACTTATATAGACAAGAGTAGATAATATGATATCAATACACTATCTTTCCAGGTATTAAAATAAAGATAAAAGTGAAGTGTCTCTAGAACAAACTGCTATTAATGTCGAGATTTATAAAGATGCTACTGTTGCTAAGTCGTTTTCCATCTAAATAATATTTATTTTTCCTCCTCGCTACACTATTAATCATTTTAACGCAGATTTAAGACTACTTTAAAACTTAAATATAAACATTGTTTTGCATTAATTTTATATAAACGACGATTTTTTATTTCGATATGACCTATCCTGGTCTTTACGCTTGGTTGGTGTGTTGAATGGGCAAATTCATCTCGAATTTTATAACGTGGGGGTTTCCCCCGCAAGTCCTGTCTTAGACCTTACGGCCTCTTGGCATCTAGTCGCCAGTCTGAGCATCGGACATGCAACGGGGCGGCGCCATGTCAGCGTAGGTTGGAGTGACCCCAGGCGGGTGAGATCACAAGTGAAGGCCCGCCAAAAGAAGCCAACGATACTGGGGCACACTCCCTAGGTGTGAGCCGCGATGTCCCCACCATATTTTTTCGTTTTGGACTTCGGGTTGCCGTCATAGGAGGCGGGGTCAACCGCCAAGTCCTTCGAGGCAATGGCTTATCGAACGCGCTACTATTTTAATTAACTGTGATTCCCGTGAAAAATATTAATAAAAATGGTTACTATTATGATGGCCGGCCATCGCCTCCCCTATGACGGGGGGTCGTGGTAGGCGTCATACTGTCGTGGTGTGATAACGACGGGCTATCGTTTATTATCTTTTCGTATGGGAATCGAAGCTGCGCTAGCGCGATCGGTCCGATGGCAGATGGTAATATATGCTCTGCTTTATAGGACCGGATAACTTTGTTTATCTAAATAGCTGAAATCATATTATTTGATGTAGTTTGTTCAAGATTAGAAGTAAAGTAGCTGGGGCTTATTATAATTTTAGATTTATAACTACATTTTAGGAATTAGATTTTCTATAAATATAAACTCTTGTCGATATTAAAAACTAGAAGCGCCCCGCGGTTTCACCCGCGTAATTCACATTCCCGTGGGATAACGGGGATAAATTATAGCCTATGTGTCATTCTGATGTATAAGCTATGTTATTGTAAAGTTTCATTAAAATCCATTCAATATTTTTACGTGAAAGAGTAACAAACACCTATACATACAAACTTTCGCATTTATAATATTAGTAGAATATCGATAAAAACAAAAAATATATATTATATTATAATAATGTGATTAAAGTAGCAGTGATCTTTGGGATATTTTACTGAGGGACATATTCTATGAGAATAATTACTGGTGGTTCAGTTTTGGCATTTCAAATCAAAACAGGCAAAGCTGCAGAAAACGTTAAGTATGTAATTAATATTTGTGTTATTAGACAAAATCAAATATCTAATAATAAATACACAATGTTGTATGTTTTTCATTATTCACATTATTACTGCCAAAATAAGTTATAACGTTTTAACTTTGTACAATTAACTACCATGTCAATAAGAACATAGGTTTTTGTCTTCAAACTCACTTTTAAAACAAGACTTCCTCTAATAAATGTCTATTTGTTTTCACGTATCTATATAATTTTCATAATGATCATTGGTTTATAATGAGGGGTTGCAACGCGCCCATGTCAGAGAAGAAACTCTACCTATCATTCTTTCTGTTGTGTGAATTTCAAAAAGTTCATTCCAGTTGGGATGTTTTTGGAACGAAGTTTCTTACGGCAGGCTTGGAGGGGATAGGGATTTTGCTGCGCGACCGAACTGAAAAAAATGTGATAGTAAAACCGTAAGAAAAAGTGCGTGGAATACCTAAAAAGCGTTAAATGAGACGTGCGCAGGCGCGACAGTCGCATACACAAGCGAGTAGTGTATAATACCTTTCTTTTTAGCCGAAGGAACTTCGTTCCGACCTGGTCTCCCACGACACCACATTTATTTTTTTAACGTTAAAATCTTGTGCTAATTTCATCACTGATTTCGTCTACCCATTCACTTCACGATTCGTATTCATTTCGTTTTACGGTCGGTATGCTTTTAAGCCACTGCAACTCCAATAATTAATCGTAGAACTTTTTTCGTTCTGTTCCTATTCACTTTACGGATCCACATTTGCTACTTACGCGACACAAAATGAAACCCCTGTATACAGAGCCGTCTTAAACTAGGCTGGGGCCCTTGGGCACACAAGAATTTGGGGCCCTTTTGGAAAGTAAAAAAAGCGAATTATAATAAGTAGGTATGACCATTTATTATAGATAATCAAATACTATGATAATACTTTATTAATATCTGTGGTTCAATGGTTAGCGCGTTGGCGCTTAAGCCGGGGAGGTAATGGGTTCGTATCCCGCCAGGGAACAAAAAAGTTTTCTGCGTTCCTTGGTCATGGATGTGTATTAAATATTTGTATTGTATAGTAAAAATCTTAAATATATGTCATATAAAAGTATTAAATATATTTCCGTATATATTACGTCTGGTATTAGTAACACAAGTTCTTCGAGAATTAACCGCGTGACCAGATTGATGTGGTGTTAAAAGCATTTATAGATATTATAAAATATAATTAAAACAAAAAAAAAGATAATGACTTATAGTAATAATAAACAGAATGATAAAAAGGTATATTATGCCATTGATGATATAAGAATGAGGCTGGTGTTTTGATTACGATAACGCTTTCTTTCGAGACTTTTGTTGAGCAAAATCTTCTATTATATCCTTAAAGTCAATTTTTTGAAGGATTTCACTTTCTATGCACATAATTGACAAATTGCTTAGTCGTTCTTGTGACATTGATGTTCGCAATTCATTTTTTATTCTTCTAAGCTGCGAAAATGACCGCTCTCCACTACAATTGGTAACCATTAGGCAAAGAAATATTCTCGTAGCAATTTCGACGTTTGGAAAAGTTTCTTCCAATTTATCTGATTTTATTAGGTTATGTAAAGTTGAAATATTTAAATCCGGTGATTGCTTTGCTATATTTTTTAAATATTGGCCTAAATGAAAACATTCTGATTTCAACTCATCTGCATTAATGTCTTCATGATAAAATTCTGCAAATTCTTTGCATTTTTTGGTCAATTTAGCAGATTCGATTGTTGTTAACTGACAAAGAAAACTAAATCGACTATCAATTTCTTGGTATGCTACCGAACGTTTTTTTAAATGTGTATTTATTGTATCAATTATGGGTATAAAAGTATCTACACGAAACTTTTCCTTGCCGCTTAACTGAGCAGTCTCTGATGATCCTTCAAAAAAAGTGATGCGTGTGCTGCGAAATCTTTTTCTTTCTAACGTATCTTTGTAGTCAGCATATGGATTTTTTTCTTTAGCAGCCGTTTCGTACTGATCAAAATTATTACGTGCGGTATTGACGTAACTGATCAGAGATTCATAAAGTTTCGTTACAACGTCCATGGTCATATTGCTATTCTGCAAACTTAGATTTGTTTTATTTATAACTCCTAAAAGATCATTCCATATTTCGGTTAAAAGTGTAGTCTCAAATTTGCTCATTTTTTTTTCTAAGCTTTGGGCTTCCTTTCTAGTGTCTCCTGGTTGATTGAGATCACTTGCGATTGAAGACAATGCTTTAGAAATATTTAAATAACTATTTTGCAAAGCATTAATAGCATTGGCGCGTGCAGACCATCTAGTTTCCGAAAGAGACTTCAGGACTCTATTTGCACCTAAATGTTCTGTCAGAATTTTCCATCGCTTGGTCGATGCTGAGAAAAAATTAAACAATTTTTGAACAAATTGAAAGAATGTTACTGCTTCAGTAACACACTCAACAGCCTGAACACCCACTAAATTTAGCGAATGTGCTGCACATGGAACAAAAATCGCAAAATCACAAACTTCTTTTATTCTTTTCTGAACACCAGAGTACTTTCCAGACATATTTGATGCATTGTCGTAGCTCTGCCCGCGACAATCTTTTATAGGAATATCTAGGTTTTCTAAAAAGTTTAAAATGGTATCAGCTATATATTGCGCATTATGTTCATCCATAGGGATAAATTTCAAAAATCTCTCAATAGGCTGTCCGTCTTTTACGTATCTAACTATAAAAGTAAGTTGGTCAACGTGGGATAAATCTGGCGTAGAATCTACGCTAATAGAGTAATATTTTGCTGTTTTAAGTTCGTTGATAATTGTTTTTAATACTTGTTGTCCCATTAAGTTAATAAATTCATTACAAATATTTGCCGATAAATATGATGTACTTCCTTTTCCACGATTTCCGCAATTTTGTATGTGATCAGCAAGAAAAGGATCAAATTCACTAATCAGTTCTAAGCATCCCAAATAATTCCCATTATTTTGCGACCCTAATATCTCATTATCCCCACGAAAAGCAAGTCCTCTTGAAGCCAAAAATTTCACTACTGCAACGATCCTTCTAAGCACATTCTTCCAATAGTTAATTTCTGTATTATATTGGGAGAGCAACTCAGTATCAATTCGTCCAGTAGTTTTCATTCTTGCAACATAGTTCATCATAAATTCCCTGTGTTGTAAACTGTTCTCATGCTCTATCAATAAGTTACTTATATGCTTCCAGTCTTTATATCCATTAGGAGAACTTAAATTATGTCCACTACTAGTAGTGTTATTAAATAGACGGCAGCAATAACAGTATACAGATTTCTTTGCTGGTGAATAAAGGAGCCATTTTCTTTCTAAAGACTCGCCATTCGTCAATTTACGAATAAAAAGATTTTTAGTGAAGAATCTAGTTTTCGTTTTACCATTTGAATCTGGAAAGCTTGTAGAAGTTTCGGAGAAGTCACTATTTTTATTTTGGAAAAACTCTGGCCCTTTTCGAATCCATATATCACGAACTTCTTCCGCTAAAATTTCGTCACAGTAAGCACCAGGGTCAGGAGACACAGGTACACTCTCTAAGCATGCAGTTATTAATTCACAGTAGCTTGAAGTCGATGGTTTAGCATCTAATGTGTGTTTGTCATTTTCGTCAAAAGTAACCTCTTTTTCCTGGAGACATTCAGAGGTACTTTTGTCTTGCGGTGATGATAATGAAGAATCCCTCGGATTGTTTGTTTCTTCAACCGTAAAAAACGAAGTGAGCTTTGGAAGTTTTTCAGTTATTTCTTTTTGAGCTATAACTTTTTTTCTTTTTTGTGAACCACTTAAATATGTTCTTTTCGACATAATGAAATAATGTTTAAACGAACAAATATAATTTTTTGTTTATTTTACTCAATTTCAAATATTAAACGAAACAAAATAATGCCACTCACTCCTGTTAGATTGAAAGTTAATACATCATTCCCATTCGGGGATTCCCCCAACCATAGATAATGTTGAAATTTATGTTAGGCCCTGTTCACGGCTCCTTAAAATTAGCTACCATAAAAAATATTTTGATTTTTTTAATTTTATTATCACGTATCGTTTGTTCTTCGTTTGTTTTTGATTGTTCTCTATAAATCGTCGTTAGTTCCTCAATAGTATAATTTTAAAAAAATTTAAATATCTGCCTTTTAGTTAGCCCCCAATTTTCAATTTACCATTTTTCTCGTCATTATTGCACTTTTTATGTTTGCTTTCGTTTGTTCTTCGTTATTTTTTTAAAGTTAGTATAAATCGATTATTATATATGTTACATTTAATTCTTGTGCCTTCATACTCTAAGTTGTTTACTCCGAAAATTAGAATGAAAAATATTGTATGACTTCTGGTCTTAGCTAAATTAAAATGTGATTTAAATTGATAATTATACAAAAACTGGATCCACTTTCGATGGAACAGACGTGGTTTATCAAAGAACAAACGAAAGCAAAAGTAAAAAATTCAATACTGACGAGAGAAATGGTAAATTGAAAATTGGGGGGCTAACTAGAAGGCAGATATTTATATATGTTTTTATAACCGACTTCAAAAAAAAGAAGGAGGTTATCAATTCGTCTGTATGTTTTTTTTGTATGTTTGTTACACGATTACTCCACTCTTTGAGGATGGATTTTGGTGATTCTTGTTTTGTTTGAAAGTTTATGTTTCCGAATTGGTCCCATATTAATTTGATCGACATCTAATCAGCGGTTTTTAAGTATTTTCAATAATGCTTATTTGGTTGGTTTTGTATACACAGACGATTTACTTGTCGATGTAATATGAATAATATGAACAAAAACAACTGAATAGGATACTTTGGAAAGTATCAAAGTATTGTGAGGTCATTATCATCATCATCATCAACTTTTATCCGTCCACAGCTGAACATAGGTAAACTATGAACGTAAAACTAAAAAGTACAAAATAAAATTAATTTTAAATAAAAAACCAAAAACCGACTTCAAAACTATACCTCTTTGGCTGGCACCGACTCCAAAAGTACCCAATTTTAAATAGTTCTTTTACTTCACTTCGAAGTATTTCAATATTATTTTAATTTTTTTAGTGTTTCATAAATTGAGGTATAGTTTTGAAGTCGGTTTTTGGTTTTTTATTTAAAATTAATTTTATTATAATTAAACTATTGACTAACAAACGACGATTTATAGAGAACAATCAAGAACAAACGATATGTGATAACAAAATTTAAAAAACAATCAAAAATTTTTTATCGGAGGCTAACTTTAACGAGCCCTTGTTTACGCGGGCAGCTCGACTTTGTAATTGGAGAAATTGCGTGATTGATCGCTGGATGGTGTTCTTAGTAAATTAGGTAGGATGCGTTCGGAAATATTATTAATTAGAAATTTGGAATAGGCGCAGTCATCGATATAATAGCGTAGTATATTAAGCCTTGTAAATAGCTTTTGATAAGATTACTGCTTTGTGAAAAAAGTGTAATGTTCCCGATAAAAATGTTTTGAGAATAAATGTGTGAGAGAAATTGTTGGTCTTTCGGGGCCCCCCTGAGAATGGGGGCCCCGGGCACGGGCCCCGTGTGCCCTTATGGTAAAAACGGTATTGCCTGTATATCTATTACATGTTAATTCATGCCTTTGAGGCCGAGGGTCAAAATTTTCAATTTGTTTCGTTTCCCATCACGATAACAATCCAAGTACAGTCTTCTTCATTCGTTCTTCAATGCTATTGCATGTTTATTTCATAAATCGTAATGTACATTATTTGTCTTGAACACCAGATTTTAGTCTACCCGGAGCAATATTTGTCCTGTCTTTTGGTTTATTAATACAGTAAACTTTTTATTTATTGCTAGCTTCTTCTGCACACGACTTCCTGCGTGCTGGCCTTAGAATTGGGTCCGGAGAGATTAAGTGTGAGTAGAAAAGCAATAGATCATGTTCCATCCGCAATGACGCAACAGCTGTAGACATTAAAATCATCCAGAATCAAGGTCTTGAAAGGATTCGATCCAAATTCCAAAATCCAAACAGACAAATTATTTATTTCGCAAATTAGGAATTTCCCTATAAGAATTATGTCCTGCCTACCGATTAATCAGCTTAAAGGTCATACGGCATAAAAGTCTAGACCTTTCGAAAAAAAAGAATATGTCCTTCAGGGATAAAAAAACACCCAATATTTAAAATCCAGGTAATAAATGCTCTTTTCATATCATTCTAGTCTGTTCACTGTAGTCTGTAGAGTTTTTATTTGAACAAAAAGGCGTACGATGATGAAACTTGTACTATAATAAACGAAACAGTTATGGAAAAGTGCTAAAAAGTCAGTCATTCATCAAGTAAAACAAGTTATCAGATATATGACGATGTAAAAACCAAACAAAGGAAGCTATTTTGGTTTGATAAGAGGTGCCAATCCGCCATTTTGTTATTGATCTCGCGACTCTAATGTTTGCGTACAATGTGAATCAGTTTTTATTTGCATTTCAAACAGTACAAAGTACAAAAAAATATACATGTTTCCAAGAAATAACTAAACTGATTATAAAGAAAACGATTAAAAGTGATTTAGAGTTATATATTTTACACAATATTTAGCGATTGGCGTTTTCATCACAACAAGCGGCATTTTCATTCAATTTGTAAAAATAAATAAAAAATGTAAATCACAGAGGGCAAGGACAGATAGTATATTTTTTTTATCGAAGCCTCGCGACTATCGACGCCCATTAACATCCACATAACCAGAGGTTATGCAGATGCATTGCCCTCCTGTAGTATTTCTCTTTCTTATTGATTTAAAATCCAACCGAACTTACCAAACAAAATAAAGGGACAGATGTAAAAATATGCATGTCTTGGTATAATACTTACAACCTTGCCGATCAAAGTAGCCGTTCACAAAAGCAATACCTGAGCCTAGAAACGACGGCTACTGGGTTTTAAAAGATTAAACTATACGCTGATAAACCTAAACTTACTAGGTTTCGTTCCATTTCAAGACATCTTCACTCATTTATTTTCTTAGGGCTAGGGTTCTTTGTCATCATTATTCATTATGTGATATGTCTCCTGCCATTACATTTCGCTTAGCGCATTATCCTTCATCTTTATATTTTTGTGTGTGCTATGTCACTAAACTCCTTAATGGCTGGACGGAATTCGATCAAATTAATTGTGTGTTCAAGGGACATCGAAAATAAATTCTTTTAATTCACAATTCGGTGCACCATAAAATGTTTGTACATGGCAAGGATTTTGTCCTGTCGGGGCCGGGGCTTACCTTAACCCTCTAATTTTTTTTTATAGCATAGAAGGGCAAACGAACAGCCGAAGCCTTGCGACTATCGACGCCATTAACATCCACACAACCAAAGGCTATGTGCGTTGCCCTCCTTTTCCATATTCCCCACAATGGGCCACCGGAAACTCACAAACCGCACGAAACGTGACAGCATAACTCACGTTATGCCGGTATTGTGTGAGCTAGAGGTACCACCCCTGTCGTGCCAGTCCAATTCGGCTGCAAAGCAGCATGGCACTACCTCTTTAATTGTTGTGGGCGTCGTTAATCTACTAAATCATGAGCAGCATGCTTCTCGCCAAAATTTTACACAAAAAACTTCTACGAAGTTTAATTATCGATCCTCCATATAACCACCAACAATGAATGAGTATTAAATGTATGAACACAACTTGCTGGCGATTTTTTTTAATTATTATTAAAAATTCCTCTGTTCTCTGACGTGATGACGGTACTTTTGTATTTTAAAACGAAATTATATTTTCTTTGTTGTTATACGTTATACACAAGAAATAACAATGAACTCTATTGAACTTAAGTTTTAATAAATAACTATGAATAATGTTCTAGAACAATGTATCGTTTGCGCTAAATTAGTCCTGGTTTGGCCTTATCATTGGCAGATGGCATTATTTGTTTATATAACTATAACAAAACAGCATGGAATCATTTGTATTATATTGTTTAAATGTTAACTTTTGTGTGCACATTACACCTGTGGGCTTTATTATAAAAAAACATTTTTTTTTCCTGATTTTATCGCGGTTTATTAAGGTATACATTTCTCGGCTTTTTGAGAACTTTATAGCAATCCTCTTCAAGGGAGGACTAAAAAATTGTTTCATTATAATAAGAGGAATTCGCGTAAACATTCGAAAACATGACTGTAAGCTATGCTATCAATAAATTTCACCTTTGCTCGTGTATATGCGAAGAAAAACACACTCAGAAAAAAAGCCACTCACTATTTTTTTATACTTATTGGATATTTTTTTTTTTACTATATACACTGTAAAAATGTAAACGTTGGACCAAATGTATATCGTAAATGATTTTTTAAAACAGATGTTGTTTAATACAAGGTCGTAACGAAAGAGAGGTCAGCGATAATAAACACGATATGCCTATCTACTGGAGGTCGTAATGAGTGACACTAGGCATTCACCGACAATATTGAGACAGGGATCTCCAAAAGCAAATTACAATGCATTCAAAGAACGTGTCAATTTTAGTACTGCTATTCTCTACAGTACAAAAACTCACTCGTCTACCTTATTACTGAATGAGCTTAAAGGCCATTAGGCCTAAAAGCCTAGAACTTTCTAAAAAAAAAACAATATGCCTTTTTAGTACAATATACAAAGTTATTAGTGATTCGACGTATTCCCCTCAGGTGATAGGCGAAACTATTTGTGATAATTTTAAGCCCTATATGAATCATGAAAAAGTGTACACTTTTTGAGTTATCATATTATTTACCTTTTCAAGTCAATTGACTATAAAATGTTAAACGAAAACGACATTATTTTTTCCACTAAAATACCGTAAAAACAAACAAATAATCTGCAAGCCAAGTTCATAATGTTTAAAATATAACCGTCTCCTTACCTCTTCAACAATGCACAAAAACTAGGAACTCATTTCAAAGAATCCGGAAAAATGATCACAAAGGAAGAAGCCGGAAATTAGTATTCCAACTAAAATTGAGGTCGTTCTTTTACATTTCCTACTGGATTGACATAGCAAAGTTCAGAAAGAAATGTAGGAATTTGCAGGAGGCCTATACCCTATCAAGGGATTTCTATATAATAAATAATAAAAAAAGAAGAATAAATAAGTAAAAAAAACCCTGTATTTTTACATTTCCATTAAAATTAAAAATATTCAATGCGAATGAAACAAAAAATAGAATTCTAGAAGTCTTAAGGAAAAATTAAATTTAAATCGATACCTTAAAACAATGGTTTCCAATGTTTTATTGATCCGAGACCACTTTGATTTCAGTGTAATTTGTAGGAGCCACAAGTCATCAAAATAATACAAACTTTAATATAAACATTTAACGTTAGCGATATTATAACATCAATAGGAGGGAAATGCATCTGCATAACCTCTGGTTGTGTGGATGTTAATGGGCGTCGATAGTCGCAAGGCTGCGACTGTTCGTTTGCCCTTCTAAGCTTTAAAAAAATCACTATAAGGCCCCGATTGCTCTGTTGCCTCCTTACGGCATAAGTTCTTTTAATAAGTGTCAATGTATGTCGCCGGCTCTTGAGAACTAGCTTTGACCCGGTAAAGTTACCGTGACATTCAATGAACATTGTACAACATTGTTTTTTTAACTTGATATTTTAAAGGAAATGCGTCATGGTCGTGTCTATTTACAGGCAATGTGAACCCGGTGACCATTCCCAAGACCTGGATCACCATGTCTCCCGGCTGCCGGGACAGCGTGCGCCGACAGATCCAAATGGAAGTCACGGCTTCGGTGCAGTATCTGGCCATGGGCGCGCATTTCTCCAGGGATAATGTGAGTCTTACAACCGAATATTTATTGCCATTGCCATACATTACATTTTTCACATTAAAACTGTACAAAAGTTGAGTCTTTGTCAAAACATACAACAAAAGAATTCTATCTATAATTTAATATAGTATGTATATTAAAATTTAAAAAAAGGCTATAAAAATTAAAACAGATAAGTAATGCAAACTCATCATATAAATGAATAATGAATGTCTAAACAATTTTAAAGCCTTTTTACAATATAACATTATTTACTAAAAGCTTTAGTGGTTTTTGGTTTTCGTTTTATATTAAAACCTTAACATGTTCAAATCTACATCATCATGAGCCTATATCCGTCCTGCTGAACATAGGTCTCCTCCGAAGAACGCCAAGACGACCGATTCACTCCCAAACAAAACGGATGACCGTTTTGATCGCTCTATTGAACCGTTTTTATTTTTACTCTCAGATCAATCGTCCAGGATTCGCCAAGATGTTCTTTGAAGCCAGCTCCGAGGAACGCGAACACGCTCTGAAGCTGATCGAGTACCTCCTGATGAGGGGAGAGCTCACCACCAACGTCACCTCTCTAATCACAATTCGGGTAAGATGCTGTCTGGTATTCCAGACTATTTTTTGAAAGTTCATACACGGTGTGTTTGGAATGCTTTGAAAAACGAAGAGGTATGAAAGTATAGGCGTGGCCTGGCATGATACAAGTGGGAAAAAAAAAACGCGAATTATAACCTTTTATGGTTGTCTTTTTTAACTTTTTTTACAACATAATGTTACAGACATTTGATGGCAATGCTTTAAAATAATTGGTTTTTGAATAAAACCGAAATGTAACAGCTGACTCACAACCGCGTCGCGCGAGGTGTACGAACTTCCGCACCGCGCGCGACTCGCGATCAGCGTGTATGCATACATCGCGGGCATGCAAAATACATAAGTAATAATAATAATAATAACTTTATTTCCATTTATAAGTGCTAAAATCTTCTTAAAAAACGTTTTTGAGATAAATGGTTATATGCATTATATAGTATATAAATGCTATATTAGGCTTAAATATTTCAAAGCGTTCCAAATACACCCGGTATTTTGTTCTTCCGTTCTTAAAAAAATCACCCTATATAAAACGAAATAAATATTCCATCTTAAGTAGTTAATGGGAAGTAACCTATTGGTAATAGTTTCACAAACTGACAGACAGCAATGTGATATAAGAGTTACTATTTTCGTATTCTGAAGAGCGAAATCTTCCTTCGTTACAGGAACCAGCGGTCACCAGCTGGGTCAATGGTCAAAGCGCCCTCGAACAGGCCCTGAAGATGGAGACCGATGTGACAGCCGCCATCAAGAATGTGATCATCAAATGTGAGAACGACAGAGACACCACCGGACATGCCAACAACGATTACCATGTACGTATGCCCGCTAAAGTCTAACTCTCATTGTTGCCAATGTGAGTATGGGCTCAGTCTCCCGAGTGAGAGGCCTAGGTTCAATCCTAACCGCAGTGACCTTAAAATGGTTTATTCCCAAATGCCTCCGTGCACCTAAACATGAGACCACAATTGCTCACTGGTGAATAACATCTTTGGGGAAACCTGCATGCCTGATGGAATAAAAGTCTTTGAGGGTGTGAAATTTTCCAACTTACACTTGGGCTTACTTGGGCTCACATTGGTGAACTATGCACCAGCAACCTGCCTCGCCTGTTTTCGAGGAGACCCATGCCCAGCAGTAAGATACATAAGGGTTGCTAATTGCTTGATGCTGTTGTGTAGTGGCATCAAATATCATGCATATAACCGGACAGACTATTGATGAGGGCCATAAAAATCCGACTGGTCAGTGATGTAAAATAGCAAGTCGAATAACCAGTGACCTGCGTGTACCTACCATCGACCAATCATCCATCAATAGCTATCAATCAGCCAATCAGAGCGCAGAGCCGACACGGCGTCGCAGCACAAATATGGCGACATTAGTTTTGATACAAAACACATAACATTACAATTTCAATATTGTGCTCGATGGTACACCCCCCCCCCCCCCCCTATCCTTTCCATTTAATGGATCTATCGTTATAGCAATTGTTTTTCATTAATTCATAATAATATAAAAAGTAGTATTTAATTTTAGAATCTGTTAATGTTCGAATCTAGTGATAATAATAGCTTACATTTTGTTACTTTCCAGCTCGTTGACTATTTGACTGGTGACTTCCTTGAAGAGCAGTACAAGGGACAGAGGGACCTCGCGGGCAAGGCCTCCACGCTCAAGAAGATGATGGATCGCCACTCCTCCCTCGGAGAGTTCATCTTCGACAAGAAACTTCTCGGCATTGATATATAGATTAGCCGTCAATTTGCCATCTAATGTAGTTTATAGCAGTACAAAATGTTTAGCATTTGGTAAAAAATTGTTCATACGGACAGCGGTACAGCGGTAGTATTAATATGGGAATCTAAAATATGAAACCGTTATACTGTCTATGTTGAGATCTTAGCAACTCCACTATGTTATTAGAAGTGTAAACCGCTGTGTCGCATCTAGTATGAAACTCCTTTTATTTCAAAGTCAATTAGGCGTAAGTGCATAGCTATGGGATAACATAGTGAAAACAACACATTTTCTTATTTATAAAAGATTTCGTGTGATTTTTTATGTTCCAATAATATTAATAAATTGTAATCAGTAACCACTCATATTTATTTCTTTACCTATCAAAACCTCATGCCTATTGTGACAAATAACCTTAGATAACAGTATAAAAACCTTGAATGGCTGGAAAAAAAATCATATCAGTCAATAACAAAGTAATTTGTAAAGTCGGAGTACTAATACCATAAGAAAGCAAAATTTCAGAAAAAAGAATCGCGGTATACTACAAGGACAAATAGTTTTTTTATTGAAATATATTTCTTACAAAACCATAGACTTAGGATTTAAAGGAACACTTTACAACATTTCTTGTGAATATTTCATTTAGAATATATTTCATTAGAAAAACCAGTGGTTTAAGTATTTAAACTTTTTCACATTTTCGTTCTAAAACGCGGGCACGTATCATGACTTCGCGCGTGACGTCAGAAGATGCACAACAAACATTGCTTGGTTGAGTTAATTTAATAAATTAACCCTTTAATCGCCCGATTTCAAATCAATTGTCGTGCCCCCAGCGCCCGGCGCTGTGAAACTAAAAATATCGTTTTTGATAGGAAACAGCTTAATGAATAAAAAATCACACTAAACGAGTTGTGGTTTTCGGTCGGAGATATACGACGCAAGCGAAAGGGACCCGAAAATATTTGTCGGACAAATCCGACGTAAGCGGTTAAAGGGTTGATAGTTTTAATAAGATAGCCCTCCGAGTTGTACGACTACCCATATTTTTGTTAAAAAGCCTGACGACTGACACTTGGCAGATTTTTATTTTTAAGGTCGATTTGTTAAAAATAGATTTGAGGGGAATGATAAATTAAAACCAGTATAACTAAGTATATATTTCATCTAATATAAAATACAAATCTAAAATAAAATTAAATATTATTCCTAATATAATTTGCTGCGATTTTTATATTACACTTTAGTTTCATATTTCAATAGACACATCAGTTATCAGTCAATAGTCAATCTTAACGGCTAATCTCATTTGTCATTAAATTTTATATTGCATTACTATTCTTAAAATAACTAAAAATACTATTATTTTTTGTACAATATATGTAAGAACGAAAAAAACTTGTGCTTATTGTTACTATTTTTTTTTCTATTTATAGCACCATTAATAAGCGCTACTAACATTCCAGACGTCTTATTTTCGAACTGATAAGTTGAGAATATACTCTTTTGCCATATAAATAGATTATCGCCCGGTTTCTGAAATGTTGGTCAAAGTGTATGTCAACTAACATGGCTATAACATGTGATTCTAGTCAAATTTGACAGCTTTTCATTGTAGTGGCAATGTCAACTGACAGGCCGATCAAATTAAGTAATTCAACAATGCTTCTAGCAACTCATTTAACACTTAACAAGAGATTTAACAGTTGATTTTTGCGTTGATCACCCTTTCGGAAACCGGGCGTATATTTACAATAATAGGAATGTCTTATGTCAGATCGAGTCGTTTTGTATTGAAGGAATTTAAATATTGACGCCATGTTTGGATCGTAAGTGCCCTTTCAAACTGCAACTCTGTACAAACGCCTGACTGCAGTGTTCGCATTTAAACCGCCTATCGTTCGCGTGTATCCTCTTATGTTCTCGAAGTGTCTTTTTCGTTCCAAACGCTTTCGTGCACACCTCACACTGAAACGCCCTAACGCCAGTGTGCTTCACCATGTGCGACGTCAACTCCCTGCTCGCGAAGAACTTCATATCGCACACTTTACAACAGAACCTCCTCTCCATCAGGTGATCTCTCTTCGTGTGAATCCTCAACGCGCTCTGCGTCGCAAAACAACGATCGCATGCGCGGCACTTCACTTCCCTTATATTAACGCCGTGCACGCTAGATATATGCTTCTGTTTCTTTCTATAAGTACTGAATTTTTCCCCGCAATAGCCACATTTACTAATTAGCTGAGAATGGATATGCACCGCCCTTTCGTGCGACTTCTTCTTCCGAAGCGTGTCGCAAACTTTCGGGCAATACGAGCACGCGAACGCTCCAGTCTTGTGACCTTCTTTGTGTAACATTAAAATGCATTTGCTGACAAAACCAGAGTCGCAGACGTCGCAAATATAATTCCTATAATGTCTGCTCATATGTTCCAAGAGACCTTTAAACTTGTTGAATGCGCCTTCACAGATGACACATTTCAGTTCGTCGCCCTCAAAGTTGAACGGTAGAATGTGGTTGTTGATGTCCCTGTATATTGTGAGCTTGTGGTTTTCCAGATGGTCCAACATCTCTTCTAAGCCTCCTAACCTGGATTTACAAATTTCGCATTGAAGTCCTGTGATATCGAGTTTGACGACGAACTCCCAGAGTCGCTTCCCTTTTGCGAATTTCCGTTTGGTGTCGGGATCGTGGTATGCTATTGTGTGTGTCTTGAGGTCTGACGGGTCGGGGTAAGCGACCTCGCAGAAGCAGCAGGCGTACCCGATGTCATTTTGACAACGGATCGGCGTCGCGTTCGTGTTGTTCAGTATAATGCCTATGTTGTGACTCTGTTGCTCCAATTCTTTGCCTCTCACTTTGACCCTTGGTTTTTTCTCATCTTTATCTATCTTGATACCCTTCTCTAGAAAGACAATGTTTTATTATTATTTTAACATATTTCATTCACATTTATAATCATATTAATATAGCGCAATTTTCTATTTATAAATATTTCTAGTACCTAAACATGTATCATCAGAAAATCGCACCATTAGGAAACTTTGACACGCTTAAGTCTAACTACAATCGTGTTGTATAAGCGTCTGATTTTTACACACAAAACAAGGGACAACCGGTAGCTGGTAAGAGTAAATAAAGGTAAAGCTGTAATAGTTTTAGCGGTAATTTAACAACATTACAATTACACTGTTCCTTTTCCACTAATGATATAAATTAATAATAATCAACCCTCTTATTATGTCCCATTGCTGGGCCCGGGTCGCCTCCTCGAAATGAATGAATGAAACGAGGAAGGTGTTGAGGCCATAGTTCACCGATGCGCTGGCTCAGTTCATTGAGCATGTGATGATCTGCAATGTTTCTGGTCTTGTGTTCCGATTCACGTAAAAATTAAACCAAACTCATTTCAAGGCAACATTACTCACATCAAAAGCAGAGCCCATACCTACTAGACTCTAAGAGTCTAAGACTATAGTCGCTTACTTCCACTTTCCACAAAAATAAATTTTAAAAGAAATGTTTAAACACCGAAAAAAAAAGTTGTTTTCCCTGAAAATACTTTAACGTATGTACGTTAAATTGCTTGACTTTATTTGAATCAAATATTGTATGCAAGTGCGATCGGTGAAAATAATAGCTTACATGGCTAGACTACACAAATAAGTGTAAAATAATTAATGAAATGTAAGGTATAACAATAAAACTATATAAACTTATAAATAACATTTATTACATATTTCAAATGCAATATATGAGTACAAACAATAATAAACTCTCGTCCACGTTTATATAAAAATACTACTTCGTCTCAATATCATATCATTAAACAGAAAATGTTATACGTAACAAACATGATACATGACACAATTCTACAAATACGTTAAAACGTTAACTGCTTGGTCAGTTGGGCTCTCCACGATGAAGCTTTACAAAAGTTAAAGAACAAAACAAAAACTAACATAAGCATTTAAACTACTAACGTAACAGGAACAAATAGTATTTCTTTAGAAACTCAATACTAGAAACTTCTGGTTGCTTTCTCTGGATAACCCGACGCCATGAACATGGCGGGGGGCAACCCCCCAAATTTTTACCGTCATAGGATGATCCAACCGGATCACCCCATTTCCGATGACGCATAACGGTCACTAGGACCATTAGCATAGATCCAACCGAAAAAAAAAAAAAAAAAAAGCTTTCTCTGGTTATACAATATAAAATAATAACTCAAGTGAACCATGAAGCCAAAACACCCAAAATACATTTGATATTATATAAAAATATAAAATAAAACGGTTGTAAAATATTAAATATAATTGCAAATAAATGCCATACATTATAACTGATTCTCAAGAAATTACATATGCCTTTAAAATACGAACTTTAACGAAATACAAATATACCACCGCCGAAAAACTTAATATAAATTTCGAATATTGGTACAAAAACAAAATACCATTTATCCTAAATTGTATATACATAACCCGTCACTAGCATTTATTATTTTGTTCTTTGATAATATTAAAGTACTATAGTTATACGTTTTGTCCGTGCGCCGTGCGCATGTGCGAGCGCCAACTGCATTTTTGTATGAACGCCATAGTACAATATGTGCACGGGAATCTTCTATCGTCTTCGTGTATACGTATATGCTCCCTCAACGTACTTTTCCGGCCGAAACTCTTCAAACAAACGTCGCACTTGAATTCTCTTGCTCCGGTGTGTTTTATCATGTGCATTTTCAGTTGGTTCTTTTCGAAGAAGCTCAGATCACATACAGTACATTTATGATTGCGTAACAGCAGATGATAGGCCTTAATATGAGCCGTCAACGATTTTTGACTCTTGAACGATTTGCTACAAGCTTGGCATTTATATTCGGGAATTTCAGTGCCGTGATATTTAGCTTCATGTTTATACTTTTGGGTCATATCTGCGAATTTCTCTTCACAAAATGCACATTTGAGTCTTTTATCTGGTCCCTTGTGCACCCACTTTTCGTGTTCGCGTCTCCGCACTTTAGTCGGAAAGCTTTTTGGACAGAATTGGCAAGCGAACGTTTCTCCCGTCTCGTGTCTGTAGCCGTGCGCGCGTAAAGTGCTGCGACTTATAAAGCCACGCCCACACTTATCGCATTCGTAATTTTTGAAGTGTTTCATGTTCATGTGATCGTTTAAAAGTTTGAAACTCCTATATTCCTGTAGGCAAACAACACATTTCAATACTTCCGAGTCGTCCAACTTGAACGAAACGATTTGATTCAACAAATTCTTGTGGATCGTCAATTGATGAACCGTATCAAAATGTTCCCACATTAGGTCAATTGTATTGATATTTTCGTTACAAATGGTGCACTTTAGTTCTGTGATGTCCATTTTAATGTTGTGGTCGCGTAATACCCGAAGTCTTTCGAATTTGTCGCCGCCGTGTTCGGTCAACGTGTGTTCTTTTAATTTTTGAGCGTGTTCATATTTCTTTGGACAGTAATAGCAAGCGTATCCTCTCCCAAAGAATCCTCGGATCGGTGTTGCGTTACTGTTTCTTAATAGACAATCTATATTGTCTTGTTGTTGCATCATTTCTACCCTTGGTCTGAATACAGCTTTGTAAGTAGGAATATCTGAAAGGAATAGGAAATCTACTTATTCATGGAAATATATAAAATAACAATTAAAGAAAAAGCTAGTACTATTTTTTTCTTACTAAATGCGTATTTATGATTGACTGTCACTAGTAAGGTCAACTATGTTTTAAACTTTGTTACCAAATATTTTAATATTTAAAGCAAGTTTATTGAGAATTTCCTACCATACATATTTTCTTGTTCTCAGATGGAAAAGTTTACTTCGTTATATTAAATATTACTTGCACTATAAGTTTGAATCTCAGTAACTAATGCTACTTTGTTTTTATTAGAAAATGGACAGTTATATAAAAAGGTGAACTGCGGTTTTTACCAAGCGAAATTAGTTTTAAGTAGAAAAAATATTTCAATTGAAGAAAACCTTAAACAAACCATTTTACATACCGTAAAATATGGGTGAATAATTTTAAGAGTATTTATAGTCCAAGAATATAGGTATTTAAATCGAAATTACGAGTTAAAGCTTAGCTTGATGTAAGTTACTTTGAAGAATTTAAAAACCAGCTGTGAAAGATTGTCGGAAGGGAAGAAAAAATATAAAAGAAGTGGGTTTTCCTTAATTTTGGGGAAACGGTAAGTGTTAGAAGAAAAACCTCCTAACAGAAGTTGTAGAGCGTAAAATTTTATATAAAAACTTTTAGGTTTAAGGTTTGACAGACGCACAGTGGCGGATTTCACTCAAGTATTGTCAATGAATTGGTTTGAATAACCCTATGCGTTCTGAAGTACTGTGACAATTCATAGTATCGTTTGTGAATACGAGTGTTACACTGATTCAAGAGCCATATAGTTGTGTGTAGATTAGTATTTATCATAGTCCTATTCTCGGAGTTCACTGAATGAATTTTTACGAAGCAAATTATTGACCATCAAGGATCAAGGATCATTTAGCTTTAAAGTCCAAAAATAGATTTATATTTCTTATGAATACTTTATTATCTACGCACTATTTTGCAGCGAATCAAGTTTTTATGCCATCTGTAAAGTCTAGTAGAATTTTCCTTTATTTTACACAATGACTATACATAATTACATAAAGAATCGTATAATACTTTTGTATACATAAAATACAATAAATGAGATAACTACAATTGTAACGATTTTAAATAAATATATTTAATATAATTAAAGAGGATATTTTGGTATAAATCTTAAAAAAACATGAAATAGTACTTACCACTAAGACTTCTCAAATGCAACACTAAACACAACGCGAAAATCCATTCAGTGACCGAGATTTCAGCTTTATTTAACAGGTCTAACGCCCGGTTTCCGAAAAGCTGATCAACGCAAAAATTAACAAATCACATGTCAATACTCTTGTTAAGTGTCAAATGAGTTGCTAGAACCACGGTTAAATTACTTAATTTGATCAGCCTGTCGGTTGACATGGCCACTACAATAAAAAGCTGTCAAATTTGACTCTAGAATCGTATGTTAACCGCCATTAACAGCCATATTAGTTGACATACACTTTGACCAAAACAAAAACTTTTTTTGTTTCAGAAACCGGGCGCAAGAGTCCGCGGATTATCAAACTTAAACCTTCTAACGTCCAGATAAGACGTCCCTTTTATTAAATATTTGTGCTTTAAAACACGCCTGTGTCTTACCTATCAAAGTGTTTACGGCAAGACCGTGACTAAGAATAGAAGAATTAATGCAATACCTTGACTAAGGAATAGGGGAATAAATGCAAGACCAGGACTAAGAATGAAAGTATTTATGCAAGACCTCGACTAAGAATAGAAGAATTAATGCAAGACCTTGACTAAGGAATAGGGGAATAAATGCAAGACCAGGACTAAGAATAGAAGTGTTTATGGCAAGACCGAGACTAAGAATAGAAGAATTAATGCAAGACCTTGACTAAGGAATAGGGGAATTAATGCAAGACCTTGACTAAGGAATAGGGGAATAAATGCAAGACCAGGACTAAGAATAGAAGTGTTTATGGCAAGACCGAGACTAAGAATAGAAGAATTAATGCAAGACCTTGACTAAGGAATAGGGGAATAAATGCAAGACCAGGACTAAGAATAGAAGTGTTTATGGCAAGACCGAGACTAAGAATAGAAGAATTAATGCAAGACCTTGACTAAGGAATAGGGGAATAAATGCAAGACCAGGACTAAGAATAGAAGTGTTTATGGCAAGACCGAGACTAAGAATAGAAGAATTGATGCAGGACCAGGACTAAGGTATTTATAATTAGTGTAGAGAATGGGTACAGCTTTATGTAAATAATAATATAAATAAATAAAATAAAATAAAAATAAAATAAAATAAAAATAAAAAGCCTTTTATTTCCTTCAGAAATTACACACTTACAGAATTAGTTGTTTTTTATAGTATCAACAGTTTTAATAACACAAATAAAAAATTTAAATTAGTTAATAGTTCCAGGTTTTATATGCGCGTTTTAATACGCAGTATTATGTTTTATTATTCTGTAGGAACCCCTCTGCGGGTAAAGGCCTCCTCCAAAAGTAGCCAGTTTTCTCTGGATTGCGCTATTTGCATCCAGTTTGTACCTGCTATGCGTTTTATTTCGTCCTCCCATCTGTTGTAAGGTCTCCCTTTCTTTCTTTTGCCCACTGGCCCCCTCCATTCTGACACTTTTCTTGTCCACCTGTGATCTTGCAGGCGTGCTATGTGTCCGGCCCACTTCCATTTTAACGCCAGAGCTTGTGCTAAACCATCTGTTGCTTTTGTGATGTTGCGTATTTTTGTATGTCTAATTTTATTTATTCTCTTGATGTTAAGCATACTCCGCTCCATTCCTCGTTGGCACGTTATAATTTTTTCTTTGACGTTTTTGTTGAACTTCCATGTCTGACAAGCATAGGTTAGGCATGGTATAAGGCAGGAGTTCATGACCTTTGTCTTCAGTTTAATTGGCATGTTGCTCTTAAATATTTCTTTGAAGCTCCAGTACTTATTCCACGTCAGCTGGGCTCTGCGCTCAATTTCCTGGTAGTTGTTTAGCCTGTCGAAGCTTATTTGTTTGCCTAGATAGATATATTTTTCCGTATATGGGAGAGGGATGTTGTCGACGTAAATTGGTACCTTGGTGTTATTGGTCATTACCGTAGTTTTAGAGAGGTTCATTTCCAGCCCAGCGAGCTTGCTCGCTTGGTTTAGTGACCGACCATGTGTTGTAGTTCTTTTCCTGTCTCTGATATCAGTACCAAGTCGTCGGCAAAACGTAGATGGCTTAAATACTTTGATTCTACTTTTATACCACATTTGTTCCAGTTAGTTAGTTCCAGCTTACTTATTATCGATTCTAATGTGGCTATAAATAGTATAGGGGACAGTGGGTCACCCTGTCTCACGCCTCTCTTTATAGGAAACCAAGAGCCGGCTGTTTCTAGTTTAACTCTACTTCTGCTCTTCTTGTATATGTTTTTGATAACTCTTATATACTCATTTTCCACATTCTGTGTTGCTAGAGTTTCCCAGATATAGTTGTGTGACACCGAATCGAATGCTTTTTTATAATCAATATAGGCCAAGTACAGTGGTCTACTTCTCTCCTGGTATTTCTCAATGAGAAGTTCGAGTGTGTGGATGTGATCGATGGTGGAGAAGCCTTTTCTGAATCCTGCCTGTTCCACAGGTTGTCTTGTTTCCAACGAAGAGCTAATTTTTTTGGTAAGGATTGTAGAAAATAACTTATATGTACTCGGCAGCAGGCTTATTGGTCTATAGTTCCCTATATCATTCGGGTTGCCTTTTTTGTATAAGAGAATTATATTAGATTCAGACCATTGCGTGGGTGTCTCACCATATTCGAGGATAGAGTTAAACAAATTTGTAAAAGGTGTAGCTAGTATTGGAGCAGCTATCTTTAGAGTCTCGTTTGCTAGGTTGTCCGAGCCCGGGCTTTTGTCTAGTTTCAGTTTATTCAATGCCTCAATGACGTCATTTTCATCAATTTGGAGGCTTTTTTGTACGTTGCCATCACTGTTGTAACATAGGTTCTCGTGGCTAGTGTCTTCTGGCTCTTTTGTGCTGTAGAGATCTCTGTAGAACTCTGTCGCTATGCTGATGATGTCGCCACGATTCTTTTTGGTTATTTCACCTCGTTTTAGCTCTTCTATCCAGGTTTTATTTGGTTTCAGCTCTTTATATGCTTTTTTCGTGCTTCCAGTTTGGCGTAGATGTTTTTCAATAGTTTTGTATCTATAGTTGGCGTAATCTTTTTTTATGTATTTGTTTACAACCTTGTAAAGCGCCGAGATTTCGTTTTTTATTGCTCTAGTTTTATTTGAGCTTTTCTGCAGGTCTTGTCTTCTTTTAAAAAGTTTTAATGTACGCTCTGAAAATATTTTGTGGACTTTCTTTGGGTTTTTTGCTGCTCGGGCGTTTTGTAAGCTTAATGTGATGATTTTAATTAGGTTGTCGTGATATTTTTGAACTGGGACAATAGTCTTAGCTAACATTTGATCCTTCGATATGTAAGAGTTTAGGTATTCTTTGAACTTGGAGATTTCTTCTTCACTTTTTATTATATTCTGTTGACTGTTAGCAAACTTTGTTCTACTTTTTTTGAAAAGTGTATCATGAGATATTGTAGCTCTTACTGGCCTGTGGTCCGAAGGGTAGTTAATGTTCAGTACTTCCATATTTTTGAATAAACGTGGTCGGTTTGATAGTACAAAGTCGATTTCGTTTTTGTACGCTCCATCCGGTGATCGCCAGGTCCATTTATGTTTGGGTTTTTTCTTGAAGAAGGTGTTTAAAATTGACAGTTGGTTTTCACTGGCGAAATCGATTAATCTTTGTCCTCTCTCGTTTCTAATTCCATATCCGTGTCCTCTCGTGATTAACTGCTCCTCTTTTTTCGGTATCCCAATTTTAGCATTTAGGTCGCCCATCACTATGAAGTCTTTATGTGCTAGTTCCATTGCCCTATTTACTGTCGCGTAGAAGTCTTCGATCTCATTCTCGTTTGCTTGTGCAGTAGGGGCGTAGACTTGAATGATGGATAATCTAGTACTCTCAAATTTCAGGTTCAACATGGCTACTCTTTCAGATATGCCAATGTAGCTTTCTATATTATTTTTAAGATGCTTTTTAACTATAAAACCTATACCATGTCTTCCAGGTGTGTGACCAGTGTAGCAGAAAATGAAGTTTTCGTACTCCTCTATCATGTTTCCATTCCTTCTTGTTTCTGCTAAACCTAAAATGTCGTATTTAATTTCTTTGAAAGCTTCATTTAGCTCTATCAAACTTTCATATGATGAAAGTGTTCTAACATTGTATGTCAGAATATATAACGTATTTTGTGGGGTTTCATTTTGTGGAGGGTATTTTGGAGGGTTTTGGTCATGATCTTCCACGGTGACCAGCCGGCTTGGAAGATGAGTTAGGTTTTCTGGTAGTGGTTGTTGTATGTTAACGTTTCGAGAGGGGGGCGGTAGTTGCTATATATTAACTTTGTTATTTTGCTGTAGATCTGATGAGTTGTTAGTGTTCTTGTTGACCAGGTAATTCATCATGCCCGGTTTTAAAATGCCTTCCGATAGGCTTGAAGTTCTTCTTATTTGCGTTTGAGATTTATTTTTCTTATTAGCCTGTGTATTTGTTCCAGCTCCTTTTGTAGTTTTGTTTTCAGGTGAAGTTGAAAGCATTCTTTTGTTATTTCCAGCTGTTTTGTTTTTTTCACTTATGACAAGCTTATCGTATTTTATTTTTACAAGGTTACCCTTTTCCCTTTCGATTTTTGCTTGTTCTTGAAGCTCTTTCCTCTTCTCCAGGATATTTTGTGGAAAATCTTCAGTTATATAGTAACCGGTATCTTTTAGTGCATTTCTATTTTTAAATAAATTTATTTTTGTGCCAAGTGTACAAAAAGTGACAATTATTGGTCGAGGTCTTTCTCCCTTCTTGCCTATTCTTCTAACTTCTTGAATATCCCTACGATCCAGGTCCTGAGAAAAATGTTCTTTGATAAAGTTCATTATGAGAATTTCTAGGTTAAAATATGACGTTTCCACTTCTTTTATTCCGAAAAAGACGATGTTATTTTTTCTTGCCTGTTTTTCCAGAAAATACAGGCGCTTTTCCTGGTTTTCACATTTTTCCCTTAGATCTTCATATTTTTCATTGAATAGTTTAAACTTGTCTTCCAATATGCTGTTTATATTTTGCGTAACTTTTTCGGTCACTTTTTCCCCACTTTTTTCTATTGCGGTTTTCTGTTCATCCAAATCTCTTCGAATTTTTCGAAGCTCGTGCATAATTTCCTCCATCTCCTAACTTGTTCTGTACCTACTACAGTTGTTCAAGTGGTTATTTTGGTTAAGCTAGCGCCCTCTTGTGTTCCTGAGGCAGCTTACTAAGGTTGTTGGATCGCTCGTAGATCGAAGATGGTTTTGACTTGTATTAGTGATACGGGCAGATTTCCACAGGTGTCGCTAGTGCCTTTGCTGATATCTCTGTTCACTTAACAGATCGATCATAGATCGAAGATGGTTGCGACTTGTGTTAGTGGTACGAGTAGCTTTCCACAGATGTCGCTAGTCTCTTTGAACAGTTGTGCCACTTCTAAACTACTAATTTGTGCAAGTCATCCCGGTATCGATGAAGCAGGGTTATTTATATCACTTTTATATTGACCAACGGTTTCTAGAATTATGAAAGCTCACTATTTGCATCAGTTTTAGTTAGTCCTTCACTTCAAATTGACTAAATTAAGGGAGATGTAACTGTTTAAACACGAAATAAGGATAGTTCACATTCACGCAATTTTCACTGTTTATAGAGTTTTCACACAATGTAAGACGTTTTCTACAATATATGTTATAAGTCACTTATTTGTCTCTTCACTTTTGCCTTTTCCACTGAGTAAGTTCACTTATTTTTATTTTGAGATCACTTTTAATACGGAGCCGAAGTAAGCATTGGCACTGTAGCGCCCTCTCTTTCACAGCTTTATGTAAATAACGATGTGTAAATAATACAAAATTATACACCTTAGCCGAGCGACGATGGTCCAGTGATGTGTAGACTCGGCCTCTTATGCGAGAGGTTCCGGGTTCGATCCACACGGGTGTGCATTGAAATGGGGTTTTCCGAATTTCTAAGCGCATCCTAAGCTCAAGACGCTCGCTCATCGGTGAAGGAAACCATCGCGAGGAAACTTGCGTACCTGATGAGATTGAAAGTCTTTGAAGGTATGTGAAGTTCACCAACCCGTATTGGGCCAAACGCATCGGTGAACTATGGCCCATTAACCTCCTCGCCTGATTTCGAGGAGACCCGTGCCCAACAGTGAGACAATCTAAGGGTTGATAACTTACTTTTATACACTTTAGGAACTATAATTATTGAAAGATTGGAGGTGATACGAGGTAGCCAGTATACAAGGATATATCCCTTTGAGCACGTGATCTGCTGATTGTGCAAAGAATGAAATCGTGGAAACCCTGTTACGTCAGTCGATCAGCTGTCGAAACATGAACCCAATGACCTTGTATTGCGCACGGACGATATATTATTGCAATTGATTTAATTTCTTGCAATATGATTTCATTGACTATACTTTTCTTGTGTATACATATGTATTGCGGGCAGACGGTTTAATGCAATAGATTTCATTTCTTGCAATGTTTTTTTTTCAAATTTTAATTTTTTTTGTGCCTAAACGTCTTTACACAAGCAGTAGATCACGTGCCCAAAGGAATCGTAGTTAATTTTACCAATCCTTATATGTACATAAACGGGTCTAAACTACTTACTGTGTAGAGCCTTTCTTAAAGTCCGCACCGGGATGTTGAATGTCTCCGATGCTTTTATTTGAGACATGGTTTTATTTTTTACAGCTTCAATGCATTTCTGTAGGTCTTCCTCGGAGAAATCTTTTAGCCGCTTGCTAGATCTCAATCCATCTTTTCCATTCATCGGTTCCAATTTCACCTTTAGGCGTTGATATATTTTCTTATCGTCTTGTGAAGGTTGTGGGTCTGAAAAGGGTTTACAAACTAACAATCCTAATGTGCACCATCTTCTGGACTTAAATATATGTCAAATTATAACCAACATACGCTATTTATTGGTACAAGTATGATTTTACAGTGGCAATGCATTTTCTGTAAGAATATAAGTCTAGTGACCCGGTTACCATAAGCGAAAAAGTTAAAGTTGAAAAATATAACTGAATCTTTCCGGGAGCCCAAGTAAAAAAAGAAGAAAATAAAATAATACTTATAGAAAGTAGTAGTAACGCTAGTAATCACAAGTGTAATAATTTAGGAGTTACGCACACACTTATAAACAAAATCATACAAATGGTTTGAATCATATGGATTCTCGCATAATTCATTTGTTTTTGCAATAGATGGAACTTAAGTACCTACCTATAACTTTTTTAGCAGATTCCTCATCCTGATAATCCATCAAATACTCTGTTGCGAATTCTGTTTCTGAATCTTCAATCTCTTCTTTAACCTCACATTTGGATGCTGAAAATATAATAATTATGGTGAAATCAATTGCAAATAATCTTTTATCTTTATATTTGTAGACATTATCAGCGCCTCGCGATTTAAGCCGTGTGCTTCCCATTCTCGTGGAAGTGAGTACAGAGATGAATTATAGCCTATTTGTTATTCTGATAGATACATTATGTTTTAATGTAAGTTTTCTCGAGATAGAACATCTTGCGATAAGAAGTACTTTAGAAACGTAGATTAAAATGATATATAATATTAATACAATACAAACAATAATTTTGCCTAGCGTCCAAATTTTGCCCAAAATATGAAAAGCTATTATCTTTTTTAATTTAACAGTTTGGCAATAATTACATTTAGAAAATTTTTAGAGTGATTATCTGGCAATACTAAATTCGTACCGTTGGGTTGGCAACTTGTCTAAGTATCGACAATGTCATAAACAAATTCGAGGTAAGGCCGTTAACGTAAGTTGTGGAAAAACTTTTCAAGTAAGTATTTAATTATTTGTATTTCTAACTAGTGTTATAAGTTATTCTATGAAATGTTGTTAGCCTTATTGTTTGACATTACCAATGATGTAAAAAGACGTATATTGATAGAGAAATATTGCAACAGGCAAAGTTGGGGATTTTTTTTTGAAGCAGTGGATGAAAGACGACTGAGTCTCGTGAACATGACATTCGTAGACAGTGTCAAAATATCGAGCTCCGCGAAATAATGGTAAAAAACATGGTAAATATCCCGTTTTAAATAGTTTAAATAATGAAAATAATGTTAATTTAAAATCTTATTAAATATTGCTATGGGACTGGTAGAGAATAAAAATTTATCGTAATACGATGCAGAAAAACAATTTGGTATACCATGACGTACTTTTAAATAAAGATAAAAAAAACATGTCAAAATGGTTGGCTGTCCTAAGAAATTGAGTACAAAAGATGATAGTTAATAGAATCAGGCGTTACTTTGCGGAAATCCATTTTAAAAAAGATATTAAATTGTATATTAATTAGCAATATTCCGCGAACCATGCAGTCTTTACAGAAAATGTGTGGGTGCACGCAGAAGATAAACTAAAATTTCAAGCTGCTTAATACTATTTGGGGAATATGGATATCCTCTCACTTCCTTAGAATTGAGGTCCATAGTACATGATTATTTAGTTGAAAATGGACTCAGTGGTATTTTTAACCACAAAATGCCGGGCTATAAGTGGGTTAGAATTTTTTTAAAACGCAACAAAAATATTTTGACTGTGCGTTCTACGACTAACATAAAATAATCTCGCGCCAAAAAAAGTGTACAGGACTATTATAATACGTATTTTGAAAAATTAAAGACTTCATTAAATAATTTTAAATCAGAACACATAGTAAACTATGATGAAACCAATTTTTCTGACAACCCAGGATCTTAAAAATGTATATTTAAGACACTAAGCACCCAAACAAAACATTAAGTAATACCAAAACGGCGATATCCATGATGTTTTACGGCAACAACCACCGGGTAAGTTTTCCCGCCATATGTCGTCTAACAAGCAGATAATTAATTTGTGGACAAACTGGATGGCCCCCAGGGTACGAGGTATAACAAAACCAAATAGGGCTGGTTTGATTTAAATACCTTTGAAGACAGGTTTAGTACCTTATTATTCCATGGGCTCAGAAAACTACACAGCCTAAGGTGTTGATTGGTGATAATTAATCATAAGAACATAACTATAATACAAAGTGTCAAGAAAACAACACAAGATTCATATTTTTACCTCCGAACTCAACACACCACACACAACCTTTGGACGTTGCATTCTTCGGTCCCTTGAAGAAGGAATGGCGGAAAATTTTAAAAGACTATAAAATACGTCATCCAAGTTCAAATACGTTAAACGAACAGATATTCCCTAAATTATTGAAAATGCTATTAGATGCTACAAAATTTACACAAAGGAAAAAACATAAGTAGCGGATTTTGTGCTGCTGGGATACATCCTCTTAATCCTGATGCTGTATTGAAAAGATAACTAGATTACCGCGGATCCAAAATTAACGTTACTTATGAAGATACCCTTGCTAATTACTTAATAAGTTTGATAACTCCAATTACCCATCAAAAACGAAATTTTAATAAAAAGCTATTTATAGAACCTGGGAAATCTGTTAGTGTGAGTGATTTGTTAGATCAAAAAACAAGTAAACGAAAAGCACCAGACGCTACCAATAGTAGCACTAAAAAATCTAATTTCCTATTAAACAGCAGACGAGATTCATCATCCGATACAGAAAACAATGAACATAATATGAATAATTTAACAGTCAGTGCAGTGATAATCTTTCTTACATATGTCAACCTTTGTGTTTAACGGTGTAACTGAACTCAAATAAAATCTAAGAATATTAAAAATCGATCCTTTATTATTTTTGCATATTCCCATCAGATTATGGGCTCAGGATACGCGATAAATAAGTATGCGTAATAAAAGAAGAAGAAATAGCGCGGACGACGTAGCGCCAGTACCGGCGCCTTCGTCGTCGACAGCAACAAGTTTCGAAATTACAGTCAATTTTGAAAAGCTTAGTGGAATATCCAACTAAACGACAATATTTTTGATGTAAGCCATGAAGATTTATGGGATTGCATCGAAGAAACTGCACCGGATGTTCCAAAGGTCAACGACAACCGCAATCAATTACGGACACTCGCAAAGATATGTTTGATGGTTCAACCCTCGTCTTTTTCCACATTAGAAATGCTGGCACTGGCTTGAAATAAGCTAAAGACAGCCTAAGAAGACAGGGGGCTGTGTCATCTTGGAGTTTTACTTTACGTTGTTTGGATTGAAATTGGAACAATTGGACATGGAAGCGTATATCATGAGAATCACGGGCTTGGATCAACAATTACGGGGCATAAAGGCATTAGAGGATGGTTTTCAGTCAGTGTTTAACCCCAGACTATGATCCGCTTAACGTGGCTTTAGAAAATTCAAACATTAAATGGTCTAGTGAAACTGAGAAAAGTAAATAATTACAAGAAAATTTACGTAGAGACTTATACTGATAAGAGTGAAGAAGATGCAATGTTTACAAACCGGTCTACAAACATTATTAAAAAATCAATCGCTTCATTTGTACGAAACCAAATCATTTTGCTAAAAACTGTCCAACTAAGGGCCTGTTTCACAATCTCCCTTTAAGTTCCCTATAGGCTATTGGCAACATATTTGACAGATGTTTGACAGATAGAGTATGGAGTATCTGTCAAACATCTGTCAAATATGTTGCCAATAGCCTATAGGGAACTTAAAGGGAGATTGTGAAACAGGCCCTAAAACGAACAATAGAAACAATAATAAGCGAGGTGAAAGTGAAAAGTTGAAAAGCATAGAACAGAACGTTATTGACAGCACTAGCTATGAACATTAACACGAATGCCTGGTATGTTGACCCCGGCGCTACTTGTCATGTTTGTCATTGTGACAAACAGCAAAAATCTATTGCAAAACTATGTTGTGGACAATCCGCGCGCACGTCTCCGCGGTTAGTTACAGTTGCTAATAATAAGAAATTGCCAATTGATAGACATGATGAGGTGGATTTATTGTTGAAAGGGCAAACTCAAATTACGAAATTAATTAAAGTTATTTTTGTGCTGGGACTACCCACAAACCTTATCTCTGTAGACAAAATGGCTAAGAGACTTAAAGTTTATTCTGACACTGACATGTGTAATGTTTATTGCGGCAGGATGTGAGTTGCTAGTGCTATGAAGATGAAAGCTGTGTGGAACTGCTCACAGTGAATCAACAATCAACAAATGGTCACGAGTAGGATGCGACATGTCAAACGGTGGCTTTGGTGGAGCCACAAATCCAGTCTACGGATGAGAAACGCGCAGAAGCTGTGAATTTGTATAATAATAATATAATAATATATACTTATACTTATAGTAAACATACTCTCTGTATGGCATGTATTGAAGGGAAGCAGAGTAGAATACCATTCCCGAAACAATCCTATAATCTAGCCACTGAGAAATTAGGTCTCATACATTCTGATTTATGTGGGCCAATGCCAGTTTCCTCATTTAGTGGTGCCAAATATCTATTAACATTTATAGATGACTACACTAGGATGACATTTGGTTATTTTATTACAAGTAAAGATGAAGTTTTGTCTGCATTCAAGACATTTAAAAGTTTTGTAGAACAATAAACTAACTTGAAAATACAGATGTTTAAAACAGACAATGGCGGTGAATATGTCAATAAACATATCCAGACATTCCTTCGAGAGCATGGCATCATGCATCAGACGACCATGCCTTACTCGCCACAACAGAATGGAGTTGCGGAGAGGGTAAATCACACCATTGTGGAGACCGTGCGATGTATGCTACAAGATGCAGGAATGGACCAAAAATACTGGACTGAGCAAAGCGGTAAGAGGTACCACACCCGAAGAAAATTGGTGTAGTTGTAAAGTTAATATATAAATTTTGGGAATATTTGGCTGCGTTGCTTATGCAATGATCCCCGATGAAAGCCGTAAGAAATTAAATGCAAAGAGTAAACAATATATTTTTGCACGCTATTCTGATGAGTCTAAAGAATATACATTAATTATAGATCCTCAAAATCCTTCCAAATGTATTAAATCTTGAGATGTGCACTTCTTAGTAGAGAAGAATGAAGTATAAAGATATAAAAACAAATCAGGTAAACACTACTACTGATTGTCTAATAAATTTTAATAATGAAATAGAAAATGTTGTAAGGAGAAATAATAATGCCGATGCCTTGCCTACTATATAGTTATCCGACTCGACCACATCTAATTCAACTATTTCTGACTCCAACTCTGTGGGTGACCCCAATGATGTCACAAGGAATCCGGACATGACTCAAGATTATGATGATGAAAGCGCAAATTCTGTAATTGCAATGACAGCGGCATGTCACTGTCATGTTACAATAATGTATGGTCGACACGATTCGAGGTTTCTCGTGCGACAAGCATACCGCCTTTTCAAACAAGAAAACTCGCTTTCGTGAAGCGTTCGTCAAAGAGTTCACAGTTCACACTATTTTATATCTCGATCGAGTTCGCCTGTTCCCTGACTTATTATTTGCAAAAATGGAGTCTGTAGACGAAGGTGTGGCGTGTGTTCGTGTAATTTTAGCGTTTAAGCACGACGTTTGATCAGAAACAAAAATGAAAAACAGAACTGTATGTGCTAGATAAAGGATAAGAAGTGAGTTTTGGGAACTAGAATTGGAGCTTCAAATACGTATTTGAAGCTCCAGTGTAGAGAATTAAGAAACGAAGACCTAAGATCATACCACAATTTCTTTAGAGAACTGATAACTTTGATTTTTTAAAAACAAAAGACCACAAAATATATACTAAAAAAAAAAGATATTTTTTTTCGTACATATGCGAAACGCCTCTCGAACGCCAACTAATAAACGTGAATGAACTTGTTCGCGTTCATCCTCGCATGCGAGCTTCTTAGAACCGTCTACACGATACGTGAATGCGTTCGAAAAGCTTTTCTCGTGCGCAAGCTCGCATCGTGTCAAATAGCCCTGATGGCTAGATTCGAATCGAGGTTCCTCACACCGCTCACACGACAAGCATGCCGCCTTGTCGAACGAGAAAACTCGTTTTGGTGAAGCGTTCGTCAAAGGGTTCAAGCCGGAACCGCACGTTTGCCGAGGCTTGGCAAGACTTCACAAATTCAAACGTGCGGATACAGTTTGTCTTGGCTTGCGTAGGCTTGCAAAGGTTTGTAGCCGACCCGACGAGTGTCGGTATTGTGCACAAGCCAAACTCCAAAGGGAACCAAAGAGAATTTGCCGCAAGCGCTTGCGAGGCGTCCGCATACTTGTGACTTGTGAAGGCTTGGGGCTTGCGGCAAGTCACAAACGTGTCGTTCCGGCTTTACGCTATTCCACAACTCGGTCGAGATCTTCTGTGTTTTTTTCTGACACGTTATTTGCAGTAAGTCTTTAGACCAAGGTGTGGCATGTGTTAATGCAATTTTAGCGTCTATTATAGCGCGAGGACGCGAAAATCCACAAAAAATACTGTTGCAAAACTTTTTCGTACCCATACGAGAGCCTCTCGAACGTCTAATAAACAGGAATGAACTCGTTCGCGTTTGAGCGACGCTGTGTTCGTGCTCGCATGCGAGCTTCTTAGAACTGTCTAATGTCTATACTCTACTGGCTGGTTGACACGATTCGAGGTTCCTCGCGCGACACACAGAAGACACGTTAGGGTGAAGCATTTGTCAAAGAAAAAAAAAATACATAATACACCATACATAAAATAACTGTATACTTATATATAATAACCATAGAAGGCATATAAGTTTCAATCTTTTCGTTAATTATTTTTGTTAATTAGTGAACCTACTTAACAAAAATAATTAACGAAAAAATTTAAATATTTTTTTTTAAATTTTTTTAGTTGTACATAATTTAAAAGTATAGTTTTGAAGTCAGTTTTTGGTTTTTCATTTAAAATTAACTTTAAAATCTATACTAATATAATAGAACCTCGATAAGTTAAAGTCCAAGGGAAACACAAAATATTTTATGTTATAGAGGTTTGAAGTTATCAAGGGTCATATTAGTAATAGGTTAAGGGAAGGGAACATATTATTTTTTAAAGTTATAGAGGTTTTTAAGTTATCGAGGTTTGAGCTATCAAGGTTCTACTGTAATATAATATGGTAATCTCTCAATCTACTGAATTGATTTTGAATTTTTTTTAGTATTATAAGGCTACATTATATCTATGAGTGACATAAGCCATAATTTATTTCTGTACTCCCACGTGTAGGTGAAGTATGCAGTTGAAACCACAGGCTAATTAGTAAATAAAGTCAAGGAGTTGTACCTTTTTCAATTTGTTCTGTCAAAAATTGCTCTGAAAGTAGAATAACCTTTTTAAAGCTAAGTGCATCTTTGAGTCTGGCGACACATGACAGGCATATCTGTTCTATGTATGTTTCTTTAGGCTGCCACTAAAAAATAACCAAACAAACATTAACTACAACTTATATATTGAGAATCATAGCTTCATCCTGGATTTCTTTGTATTATTTCAAATAAATCTTACTAAAAAAGTAAAGTAAAGTATAAAGTCTTATAATGTCCCATCCTGGTCTCCTACTGAAAGTCAAGTGAGTAGTAAAGAAGTAACTACATATATAAAATACATGATGTAAGAAAATAGTGATAATAAGATTGAGTTAACTTGGAAAAGTTTTGTTAAAGCAGGGTTTAGCTATCTTAGTAAAAGGATCAGGAACGCTTAGATGGGCACTCAAATGCTACTCAGAGAATGAAGTCTTAATAAAACTGTGAAATTCTTTATAAATATTTATATTGTTTATTGATATTTGACAAAAATTATAAAAAAATGATGCCAAAGCTTTTGCACTTATTACTTCAACAAAGGCATTGGAGACTAGAGGTAAAGACATTTTAACCAATTTTTTAAAATAGTGTCTATTAAAAGTTAATGTGAAATGTGAATATATTATAATAGTTAATGTGCTAGTGTCAATAATAATGGTTAACAGTAACTAAAATTGACTTAATGTAAATTAAGCAATGTTAATAGTTTACTTACATTCAATGAAAAACATTCCGACAACATTTCGCCGTAAATTTCTCGCTGTCCATTAATGGTATATTCATCCCACATATTTTTTAATTCACTCTCTTCTAAACAGCACTTACAACAGGAATTAGAGTCCAACGTTTTATTCATTCCTTTATTCATTGTTGAAGTAAAACTTTCTTAATTATGTACACAAGCAGTCGTACTTCACATCGTACAGCGTACTCATACATAGAGATAGAAGCTCAAGTTAAAATTAAAATCTGTAAATAATAAAAATTGAAAATATCTGAATTGTGAAATGTCAAATGACAAATTTCAATCACAATTTATCACAGACTACTTAGCATAGAGTATAATATATTATATAGTTACTCAAAGATAAATAAAAAAGCATAGATAGAGGATAATAAGTTGAACAAATTTCATAACTAATACGCTCTTTACTCTTACGTCAAACTACCTGTGTTGAAACGAGATAGCAATATGTCTTCAGCTCTATCTTCAGGCCATGCGCCCCACATTGCCTCGGCGGCCATATTAGTTGGTAGCCAGCTGGATACCAAACAAGCTGTTGTGTTTTGCTAATAATTTGTGGTTTTTTGTATTAAAAGTGAACTTTTAGTTATATTTACGTAATTAACAAGAAATGTGGCGTGTGTGGTACCAGGGTATTCTCACCAAATGGGTGTACTAAGTGAAAATAATTAAAATGTATCATTCCACCGGTAAGCTTAAAGACAAATATTGTTAATTTAATGTTTATTAAGGTATGAAATACCTGCAGATCTTATTGAATTTTTATCATTGTAAAAGCATGTATTATTTTATGCATTTATTTTTGCGTATATGCATCATCATTACATAATAATTCTAATTATAAATAACACAATCTGATATTTTGACACTTTACATACCAGATAGTGTTGTACGACTAGTAACATGAAATATCGATAACGTTCGATATTTAATTTAGAAAGGCTATGGTAGGATAAGCTTATAAGTGAATCTGCCTGCAGCGAGTTTATCCTTGTAATTTTTATGGATCGTGTAGCTCTATGCTGGCTAGTTAATTACTTGCTGGTGCCAAATTCACTGGCTTTTACTGATATTTTTTATTATAAATAGGTTTTCGACTGACTCCTATTTCTATAAGAGAAGAATGGATCAAAAATATAAACAGAGGCGAGGAATGGAGTCCCACACAATACTCTGTCATCAATCAAGGATATGCTCAGCACATTTTGAAGAATCTTGCTTTCGTCAGGGATACACCCGAAAAACTCTCCATTTGCATGCAGTGCCAACAATATTTGTTAATCATCCCCTATCATATCAACCCGTAAGTGTACATGTTCAGATTATACAAGTCTAATGCACAAAAGTGCTAGTACTTCTAATACTTATTTGGCTAAGCTAGTGTGATTTAATCGACCAGATAATATGCAACATTGATGTATTATATTGTTTATTGAGTTCATGTCAGTTCTTTTCTGAAAAACAAAACAAGGAACTCTTGGAGATCCCTTTTTTATTGTTTTAAACAAGTTTTAACATGATAGCTGACAAAAGAAAAGGTATCAAACCCATAAATTTAAAAGAATGCCTTCATTTTCATTTCTGTGTTTAGTAGGTATATTCAGAACGGTTTTCTTGTTTTGCAGAAATTGAGAAAAAAAAGGAAACTTATTGCTAAGTATGATAATGATTCAACCGCAACAACTTCAAGTGCTACTAATTATGAACAACAGGTGAACCATTTATTGAATTCATTTTATTTTTATCAAATTATTACAGTTGTTACCAACAACATTTTTTTTAATGTTTTTATTTTATTTTTTATCTCTTCTTCTCAACTATTATAAAATCCTGACTGCGGCAGAATTCGGTCCAGCGTTCTCCGATACCAAAATTTTGTATAGAGACAGTGAAACCCCAAAGAGGTTATAGGATAGTTTTTAAATTACTTATTCTATGAAGACAAAGTTGCTACTAGTTATTTTATAAAATAAAAAAATGAAATTGATTTTTAGGTTCAATTGATTATTTTATATATATTATTTAAATAAATGAAATTATAAAATTGAATTAAACTAAAAATAATTTCAACGAATTATTTATTTTATTGGATATTTTTATTTATTTTAATAAATATATTGTTTTTAGCTAGAACTACTGGGATTTTCTTACTTTCTATTACTATTACTATTTCTATTACTAGGATTAAATTTATTCCTCGTCTTCAACAGATCTTAGGCCATGATTATGTAGGTATTTTAAAAGTACAAGACTAATTTTGTTTTGATTTTTTATTTTCATTCGCAGATTCTATGTGCGGAAGAAATCGGAGAGAGCTTCCAATTTATACAAAGTTATACCAATATAACAAACTCGTATTGTTTAAAGGATTATAATATGTGCAAGTGTTCATTTAATAAATAAAAAATATGGGTATCTTCATACGTGTTTTAATTTACTCGCTTTAACCCTATTATAGATGTAGCTAAGCTGTCATAAATATCAAATTAAGTATATAATAAACTATAATTGACAAATTATAGCCTATGTGTTTTTCTGATGTATAAGCTATAGTATTGTAAAGTTTCATAAAATTCTATATAGGATTTTAAATTAACATGGTTATTTTCATTATTTAAACTATTTAAAACGGGATATTTACCATGTTTTTTATCATTGTTTCGCGGAGCTCGATATTTCGACATTGTCTACGAATGTCATGTTCACGAGACATGGTAAATATCCCGTTTTAAATAGTTTAAATAATCATTAAAATTCATTCAGTAGTTTTTCCATGAAAGAGTAACAAACATCGATACTTACAAACCTTTGCGTTTATAATATTAGTAGGATATTTTATCCACAAAAGCTTACGATGAAGGTTGCACAACACTAATCCTGGTGACATCTGTCAAAAATATAGTTCAAAGAAATGGCTCCATTGAACCACTTGAGACCAAGTAGAGTAGCCATATCTGTCTCTCTTTATCTTATGGTGTACTTCTTAAGAAAATAAAGGACAGCATTAGCTACTCAGATCCTCTAAGATACACGGTATCTATGCTTTTTATTTATCTTTGTAGTTACTACTTAGTATACCAGCTAACCTTTACCTAGGTTGCTATGTGTGTGCAATTTCTGATCTATATATATGGAGTGTGAATTTTGTTTGGAAAAAATGAAAGAAGAAGAGTGTGAATTAATAGAGCCATGGGGGCGATGGGGCCGGCTTGTTAAAGTTGGCACGCGTAAAAATTTTTTGATTGTTTTTTAGATATCACATATCGTTTGTTCTTCATTGTTTAATTAAAAAAATATTTAAATATCAGCCTCATTTCTGTCGACATTATTGAACTTTTTATCTTTCCTTATACCATTGTACAGGTACTATTGTGTCTTCGTGCACCAAGTTGTTCACTCCAAAAATTGGGATGTAGTGATATATATTATATTTTATATAGATTTGTATGACCTCTGGTCTCAGCCTGATCGTACAGAAGCAAATTTTAAAAAATAGTTACTAAACTAAAATGTGATTTAAATTGATCATTAAGCAAAAAACTGGATCTATTTTCGATGGGATAAACGTAGTTTATCTAATAACAAACGAAAGAAAACATAAAAAAAGGGGTGTGTGTGCGATTCACACACGATAGAAGTGAAACACATGCACATAACTTAAGTGCTCAAATACAAGCAAAGCAATAGGTACTTACTCTTAGACAAGCCAAAGAGGATATAAACACTACGTTTTAGACAAGCAAGTATTAAACAGTGTACAATATACATACACACCGACATTTGCTCTACCCGGCGGACGAGTATCGTCGTGACCTCCGTAACCTCGAAAGAGACGTTAAAACACGCATCTTAGAGCACAAAGCCGAAAAGTGGGATCGCCTCCTTAGTGAAATCTCACCCTCCCATGTGGCCTACTGGCCACTCGCTCGTTCTTTTAAAAAGAAAACGGAGCCATCTATGCCGCCATTAAAAAGACCAAATCGCGCGCCTGCACTAGAGGACGCCGACAAGGCGGAACTATTAGCCGACACACTAGAGAGCCAGTGTACCCCCAACATCACTACCCCCTCACCCTCCATAGGCTCCCACGTAGAGGAGGTTGTTAGGGTAGTAGAGTCGAAGACTTCTGCGCCGCCGGAGGGGGATCCTATCCCTCCGACGGATGTAGAAGAAGTCCAAGACATTATCAAACGACTTCACTCCAAGAAGGCCCCCGGGCCGGACGGGATTTCCAACAAAGTCATTAAAATACTCCCACCCGCTCTTGTTTACCTCCTGGTTAGCATTTTCAACGCCCTCCTAAAGGGCTGTAGGTTCCCAGACCAATGGAAAGAAGCTACGGTTATCGGCATACCTAAGCCCGGCAAACCGGGCACGGAACCGTCTAGCTATCGGCCCATCAGTCTACTAAGCTCGATTGGCAAAATCTACGAACGGGTTCTGCTTAAGCGGCTCAAAGCCGTTATAGGCGAAAAAAACCTGTTCATAGACGAGCAATTCGCCTTCCGCGAAAACCACTGCTGTCCAAGGCAAGTCCACCGTATGACCGAAGACATACTCAGAGGTTTCAATAAAAAGAACTCCCGCGATACGTGCGCCGTATTTTTCGATGTAGCTAAGGCCTTCGATAGGATATGGCACGAAGGCCTCGTGTACAAACTGTACAAGCTAGGAATACCGGATAGGCTAGTCATCATCATCCGCGACTATCTGTCAAACCGGTCATTTAGGTATAGGGTCGAAGGCACCCTCTCTTCCCTGAGACCTCTGAGGGCCGGAGTCCCCCAGGGCTCCGTGCTGTCCCCAACTCTATACAATCTGTACACATCAGATATCCCCAGACCTCCGGACGTCAAACTGGCTCTCTTCGCTGACGATACAGCTCTATACGTTACCCACCCTAATGCTAATAGAGCATCGCTATTTCTCCAACGTGCCGTCACCGAACTAGGCAACTGGTTCGCAAAATGGAGAATAGCTATTAACCCCGATAAAAGCGCGTCGATTCATTTCTCTCGTAAGAGAAAGACACGCTTACCTAAACGCAGACAAACATGGTTCACGATGAAACCAATCCTACTAAATAACGTCGTTATTCCCAGAGTTAGACAGGTCAAGTACCTGGGGGTCACCCTTGACAGGTCGATGTCGTTTAGACCACACATCGCCGCGATTTCTAAAAAAGCCCGTTTCGTCAGTAGTAGACTGTACTTCCTCATAAACAAAAAGAGCAAAATGCCCCTCAGGCACAAGCTCACCCTCTATAAATCATGTATCCGCCCCATCATGTCATACTCCTGTGTGGCATTCGCGCATGTGCCTCAGCATAGACTCAGAGGCCTCCAAACGATCCAAAATAAATTCTTACGTGTGGCAACCGGTTGCCCGTGGTACGTAAGAAACATCGACCTACACCGTGACCTCAGACTAGATTCGATTAGGGGCCATTTCAAAGCGATGTCAGAACGTCACTTCGAAAAGGCACTTCTCCACCCGAACCCACTCGTCGTGAGTGCGGCAAACTACACCCCCGATAGCTTAGCACCTAATAAGTCTAGGTTACCTAAGAATGTCATAACCGATCCTGTTGATAAAATCACAGAACTGTTAAAGCGCGACGCTGAAGCGCGATGTAAGCTACAACACACACTCAGACATAACACAGCCGGTGTTAGGCACACATTCACACCGCATGGGCCCCGGGGTCGTATGCGACGTCGAACCCTACACTCCGTTGACCAGTTGATCCGGATCAACCGCGACAGCATAGGCTCAGATCAGCTACGAGTCGACACCAATATAGACCGTGTAATCACCGATATCACTCTGCTATCGGCAGCTTGCTCGGGTCCCGCGCTTGACCCGCCTCCCCCGCTACCGGGGGAGGGGAGGGCCGGCCCTCACGATAGGTTTCTAACGTCACCCGTTCCAAACCAGTCGACCGTAGCTGACCAAGTTAGGTACAATCCCGACGCCATGAACATGGCGGGGGGCAACCCCCCAAATTTTTAACGTCATAGGATGATCCAACCGGATCACCCCATTTCCGATGACGCATAACGGTCACTAGGACCATTAGCATAGATCCAACCGAAAAAAAAAAAAAAAAAAAAAAGACATTTGCTCTCTCGCTCTTTTGTATTTGTGTCTCTTACCTGTCGTTTTTTCCGTTGCATCTGGTTTGAAATCACAACGATTCTAAAGAAGTTTCACTTCACAAGTTTAATAATGACAAGAGAAATGGTAAACTGAGAATTGGGGGCTAGCTATAGGAAGGTACAGGTTATGTCGTATCAGGAGGTGAAGGTGTTGGCGGAAAGGTGGAATAAGTGGCGAATACTCCACCGACAAGAGCAAAGCTCTTAAATAGAGAGAGAGAGAGAGAGAGAAACTATTGAAGAACAAACGACTATTTAAAGAGAACAATCAAGAATAAACTGTGATAGCAAAATCTAAAAACAAAACAATAAAAATAATTATGGGGGGCTAACTTCAACGAGCCCTGCGGTGCCGCGTCGCGTCGCGACATAGCGTGGCCGCGTCTATCGCACAATCGGACTTCTTTCGTGGCGCAAACTTTACAATAAACTTCGTGCTCGTGCTCAGTGAGGTATCTTGTTCTTCTTTTTTTGGCTTACTGCTTAGTCATTAGTGAAGTTTTCTAATTAATTTATTTGTAAGTTATCGTTATGAACATCTCAGTTTTAGTACATAAATTCTTTTTATGGAATTTTTGATGTAGTATATTATATGTAAGCACAAAACACTGACTCTCGTAACAATTATGATCTATAATATACTACTGGGATGGGACAAATTGGCGCTATCGGCTATTCCCTTTCATTAAAATAAAAAAGCTACTGTCAAAGCTCTAAATTCTCAAGACTCAAACAAATTACAAAACTGTTATTTGTCATTTTGTCAACGTAGTTTTCGAGTTTCGAGATTATTTTGTAATTTGTATTGTTTTTAGTACTTTTGATAACATAAACCAAAAATGAGTGATAAAGAAGCATATTTAAATAAATTAAAAGAAATATGTAGATGTTGCTTAGACAATGTGGGCACCAAAAGTATGTGGGAGGAACATTTTAACAACGATGAACGCGAAATTTATGGGACAATGTTAATGGAATGCTTTGCTATTACTGTAAGTATTTTTATTTTGTGCCTACTTCTATTTCAAATATAATTCCTTTGATGTGTGTATTTTCATTAACCTATTATGTTCTCTTGTTACTGATATAGATATTACGATTGTAGCTTTTTGGCGGGCAACTTACACACAAAAGCTTATATAGAAAACCTAGCCGATAATGTTAGATGTAATTTTCAGATTAAATATTAATTTTGTGAGGGATTGACATTCCCTGAGTTTTTTAAAATTTTGGCTTGATGATTAATATAAGTATTATGTTGTTTACTTCTAACTTTGAACGGGCTATTGTCATATTATTCTTATTTAAGAGTTGTCCACTTAGGTTCATAAAACACTTTACATTACAGTAGAAGATGCCAATCACAAATAATTTACGAGATTAATTACATGTTAATCTGAATAATTATTCCCATAAAATATGTTATTCTAGAGCCATATTGACCCTTGGATTTTTATTGTTTGTGTTATGTTGGCTCATTAAAACTATTTTCAGTGGGATTCTGAGAAATCGGAACTGATTTGTGAGTCTTGTATATCCAGGCTGAGAGAGGCAGTCAAGTTGAAGATTGAATTTCTAGCTGTACAGGAACTTCTAAAAGAAAGTAAGATTACTAATATTATTATTTTAAATATATTTAATATAAATTATCACTTAAAATACCATAATCTCTCTTTAATAGCAAAAAAAACTCAAAATTAGAAAATGATTTTTAAAATATATATCAAATGCATTAATAGAAAAAAAATGGTATTTTACAAACATCGCATGCCCTTTTTTCATTGTTATAATAGTATGTTAAAATTTATAAAAAATATATTTATTTTAATATAGTTTGGTTCATTATTACTGCTTGTCTTTGAGTTTTCCAAGCTATACATTATTTTATATTTTAAACATCAAACTTTTAAACAAGCATTTGGACAACTTATAGCAATAACTTTAGAATGAGTGAGACTAAAGACTACATGAGTAATTTAGGTCATTTGCAGGCTGTATGTCTTCCTTGGTTGTGCTGATTATTCTAATCAGGATATGGGAAGCTACAACATTATTGTATTGTAAAGTTTCAATTTAATGTGAAGTCATAAAGTAGATAAAATAAAGTTCAAAGGTGTACACATACAGTTGAAGCTTAATACAAGCATGTTAAAAATCAAAGCACAGCTTATAATATAAACAAAGAAGAAACAGTGAATGCTAAGGATAAGCATGTTTCATTTGCAATAACATTATATATAGTTGATATTGTTGCTACAATTTTAGTAATTTTACTAAGTCAAAGTCAAAGTCAATTTTTTTTATTCAAAATAGTACAATTAAGGTATCTTTTTGAACGTCAATTGAGTCTACTAAAGTTGCAACAAGTAAATAACTTACATATTTAAATATGGTAGGTATAAGAACATTTTTCATATAAATGTTCTTGTGTATTGCTTATTCAAAACCTCTTAACAAGTTTGTAAGTATACTTTTTTTTTTAATTGTTATGTATATAAAAATGTTCAAAATAGATTTAAAATATACTAAAAGAAAAGAATCACTTAGGAGATATAAATTTACAGATATAGTGCTGGGAAATGGAACAGAATTGCCAATTTATGATTTCAAAACGGAATTCAAGGAAGAAGAGTATGCTCTATTAGATAATTCACAAGAATCTTATAACGATGAATGTGAGCAGATTTCCAATGTAGAGGTGAAAATTGAAAGTATTGATGTTGAAGATTCTGAAGGTATTGTAATATGTTGTTGATTTTCATGACTTTTGTATTTGTAGATGTATTTCTACACTAATATTATAAAGAGACCCTATTCATTACAACCAAACAAACAAACAAAGTTTTCATCTTCATAATATTAGTGTAGACAAACAAACAAACAAAGTTTTCTTCTTTATAATATTAGTGTAGATAGACCTGACAGATGACCTGATACAGGACAATTGTACAAACATTTTGTGTTGGACTTAATTGTGAATGTAAACCATTCTTGAATCCACCTAAAAATGTACATTTTATCGCGGTTTATTAAGTTTTTTACATTCCTGACGTTTCTGATACTCCACGGCAACCAGCAATTGTCCTCCTGTGACCATGGTTGCAGCATAATATACTGCAATAAAATAAAGTAAAACTTGTTTTATTATAATGAGTAAAATTTTGCGTAAACAAAATGAAACAATACACGAAAATTCATTAAAATTGTTGGCCCAATCAAAAACATTATAAATGTAAACAGGAATTTCCTTAATTTATATGTTGGATTAAAATGTCAACAATGGCCTAAAGGATATGGGTCCCACTCTTAAAGTGAAAGATATGAGTTTGGTGCTAAATTCTTAATTTCATAAACTACCAACAAAAGTAAAGTAAAATATTAATGTGTTCTTTCAGAAGTCTTTGTACCAGACAACCAACCAATGGAGTATCCCAAGAAGAAAAGAGGCAAAAGAAAAAAAATGTATAAACAATACACAAAAGAGGATATGGATAGTGCGATAGAAGCAGTGCGGGTGTATGGAAATAACACACTAGAGGCTGCTACCAAGTTTTCAGTTCCAAGAAAAACATTGGCACTCCGATTGTTAACTGCTGATGAAAATGGTAATTTTTTTAATTGCTCACTCACTATAATATTAACTTATCATATATAATTTAAATGCCTTGAGTATACAACTGGAATAGTGTGGTAATGTTGTGCTTATCAATAAAACTAATTCTGCCCTGTTTGTGCTGCAACACTGGTTCTGATTTCTAATAAATAGTCTTTTGTGACGTCGACTATTGGCTATTAATAGATGATTGGCTGATAGGATGTACACATAGATCTTGAATTCACTGGTTGGTTGAATTACGATTATGTCATTGACAAATTACTGATGTTGTGGGTAAGCCACACACTGGCTCATATCACTATATTCATTAATATGCTATGACTTTAAATGTCAATGATGCCTGCCTAATAAAGTTGACATGTGATTCATACTTAACTAATGTTGATTTGCATTAATATCACCTTTTACATTATCTCTGTCACTTTTTTTTTATGCAGAATAGTTGGTCTCTAACAGTCTATTTATCTATATTTCTATAAACATATAAATATTTGTTACAGCTGAAAAAAAAGATATTGCAGAAGAAAAGAAAAGTAAACTAATAGAAGAAATACGAACAATCCTCAAATATACCAATGCAACACCATTCAAGACTAAATTGTCTAAATGTTACTGCGCCTACTGTTTCACCGATGGGCCGATAATCGATGACCCAGATGATTTGAGAGCACACACCCAATCAACACATGCCAATAATCTTATCAGACATGTAGAACTCTTCATGAGGCCTTCATATCTCAATGAAGTATTAAAGATAGATATCACAGAATTAGAATGTACGGAGTGCAATATAATGATTAATGATTGGAACTCTATGTTTGTACACTTTGCTGAGACTCATGATGTGGTATTTGACGAAGCCTATAGCAAGATAATACCATATTCTCTAATCCAAGATTACAAATGCGTACTTTGCTATGGCACTTTTTCGCACTTTAGCCAACTGGATACGCATATGAACGCTCATTATTGTAATTACATTTGTTATGAGTGTGGTGACCCATTTGTGTCGTCTCTGAGATTGGACTTTCATCTCAAGGGACACAAAACTGGGAAATATTCATGTGAAATGTGTGAAAAGGTGTTTGCTTTTCAGCAACATAAAATAAAACACATGAATTTAGTTCATAATAAGGATTCCGAAATGAATGATATTAATACGGAAACATCCGCTGCTGCCTCCCAAAGATATGAAACACAAAACCCAAATAAAGATAAATATCATGTGATGACATGTGAATACTGCGGTAAGTGTTTCAGTGCAAAAGTTGCTTTCTATGCGCACCTTAAGAAAGTACACAGCAAAGCTAGAAAACAGAAAAAAAAGAATTACGTATGTGGTGTGTGCGGACAGGAGTTTGAGAAGATTATGAATTTGAGACATCATTGGAGTGAACATATGGAATTGATTCCATTTCATAGGATGGAAACTATTAATTTGACTTAGTTTTAGTACTAATAAAGTTTATGTAAGAAACTATTTTTTCTTTATTCATATTAGAAATTATTCATAAGTATCTAACCCCTTAATTAGCAGAAATACTTAATATTACTATATAAATATGATTAGAATATGAACGTCAATTTCGCTGTCAAATAGTATGTCATAATAGCTTAGTGGTGAAATTAGGCACTTATGAATCGAAAGGAGCCTGGTTTGTATCTCCAGACTGATCACTTGATTTTTTTTAAAGAAAATCTTTATCATATCATATCATATCATATCATATAGTATATAAAAAAACCGAGCAAATGCTTGATCAACCAGGTACTTATTTAACTTATTAAGATGCCATATTAATTAAATATAAAACTGATGAATAGACTCATCCTTTCAGTGCCTCTTTATGTTAGGGCCATCTCTATACAAGAGATGCATTTAAAAGTATGAAACATTATCTTAAAAAATAAAACTAACTACTATAATATAAAAATAAAACTAACTACTAACTACTCTGGTCAATACAGAATTTCAGGTGCTGAGGATATACTAAATGGGAGCCTTTTAGCCTTAAGATATTCTATTATCTTCCCCATGGAGTTGCAAATGTTATTTTTTTTGTGTTCTCTCTGGTAATTTTATTTGACTACTCATCGGGATTTTTCAAGAAATCCATTAGAAATCCAAACAGATAACCAATTTCACTGTATGCTTCTAGTCGTCGCGATAATTCTGTACAGAGCATGTATATAACGGGCAAATAAGATACATTTTTAATAATTTATCTATGAACCACTTTTTCTGTTGATCCGTCGTCGTGATTTCTTTTTCTTCTTCGCACACGCTGACTTTCATCACTGCATTGGAAGTCAGCCTTTTCATTTGCTTTCATCTCGTAATCGTCAAATAATTCTCGTTGGGCAAATAAGAAATCTAAAAGACAGTGATGTCCCAGAAGGAGGCCGACGAACGGATAAGAGAGGAGGCCGCCGACGCGGCCTTCTCCCGAGACGACGAACGGAGGCGCTATTTAATGCGCCTCCAATAACGCCCCTGTGCTCGTGTCGGGCTCGGGATGGGAACCTGGGCCCTGCTAGACACGACGTCGTGGAGACTGCCAAGCCGTAGCCGGTCCCCCTATTATGGAGAATCTGGTTTTGCCGGGACCAGTCTGTCGTTGAGGGTTTCCCATCGCCTATAGATCCGGGTCCCTCAGATGTTCCCTGTCCGAAGTTCAATAGATAACTTTTGAAGCGATAAACTGACGCCATTGATTTGCTCTAGTATAATTGCCCAAAATACGGCCATTACGACGTTTTCCTTTTTTCCGAATCCTCTAATAGACATCTTGCCTCGAGAATCACTTGTGACGGCTGAGTTTCATCGCCAACAATAGACGTAAAGCTTTCTGGAAACTGTTGTAACTCTGAGACAAAGCCTTAGTCGCATCGGCCCTTGCACACGATCTCGTGTATGATACTCTTTTCAGAACCAATGACGAGAATTGCTTGTGTTCATCATCGCCAATTTATAATTATAATAGAGAATCAAACGAACTTACCTGTAAGTGAAGTTCGATGATTATTAAACGAGTGATTCGCCCAAGAGATTACAAGTATTCACAAGTAGTACCACGCGTACGTGCTGCCATCATACACACTTTTAAAGCAACTCTGGATAAAGAAAACTTGTTTCCTCCCCACTCACGCCTTCCTTAACAGCCCGTCGTCGTCTGCAGTCTCATACACGTTTCTGTCGTGTACGGCTTTCCTGTTAGCTATTTCGAAAGGGCATTACATCAATATAAATATGTATGTAATTAGGGTTTGGGAGGGTTTGTAATCTCTTGGGCGAATCACTCGTTTAATAATCATCGAACTTCACTTACAGGTAAGTTCGTTTGATTCTCTATTAAACTTCGTGATTCGCCCTTCGAGATTACAAGTATTCACAAGTAGTTGTTTAGAGAACTACGAAATAGCTCACTACACTAGTGAAAACACAGTGTAGTTAGGTAATATTATAACAACAGTTTTTTAGATAATATTACAAGGCTTTTATTAAAATAATCGGAAAATATGTTTCATATAGTAAATAAAATCTATATATTGTGTATATATAATACATACATTAGAATTGACGTTTACCAATAGAAGTTGAAAAAACCCCAACCTACAAGGAAAGTGAGAAAAGGAATCAAATGTTTTGATACCAGTAGTTACTTCTCAGTTTTAAAATTTGACTTAAGTTTGTGACATCTAATCCATCCAGCGGTTCGTTTGATAACATCCATGCTGACACCAGTCATGCGGCAACAGATCAAGTAGCTGCATGTCTCGTACTATGGGCACTAAGCACTGGTGTGCCCACTATCCTGGACGGTAGCTTTTATTCATCGGCTAAAAATCTGTGAACTTACAGGCTCAAAAGTTTCCTGAAAACTAACAAAGGGTAAATAACATTTGAAAGGCATTCTCTCAGAAGACATTTTCAAATAATAATCTAAGGTCCTAGTAAGGTAAATAGAAGGCGTCTCATAGCAATGTATATTTAAAATTGGTTGAGTTCTAATAAACCCAGATTTTATAATATAAAATTTTCTTAATTTTGAATATTATTTGATAATTGAAATTAAGAATATTTGAACACGATACCCATACTTAATATTAAAAAAAAGAGCACAATTTTTCAGTTGTATTATAATATTTTGGACGCGGAGTGCCTAGTCATATATACTGCGTACTATTTTCATAAAATAATTCTTAAATCGTTTAGAATATTTGATATTACATTTTCAAATCGTATTATTTGAATACAATTAGTGCTAAAGCTCATTTAACGAAGTTAATGGGGAATAATTTAAAAAATTAACTATTAGTTATCAATCCTAATCCTATAAAATGTATATTATTGACGATAAAAAATTGTACCATTGATAGAAACAAGGACAGATATTGTCTTATGGTATTATCCATAATAGACGCCAAAATAACATTACTTAACCCTTAATAAATGTTTATTATTATTATCTTTATGCATATAAGATACTCACAAAATTTATAGTAAAAATATTATTATTAATATTATTAATATCAGTTGTATTCGACGGCGTTTCGGGGCCTGCGAATGCTGCCCTGATAATCCTTATGTTCTGTAAAAAAGGCTGGCTAGACTACCAGGTACAATTACGACTCCCGAAGACTTATATTTTATTTATTTTTTACTTTGACTACTTTTTAAGAGTACAAGTCGTCACCTATGAAAAAGATATCATGATTTGATTTGCTAACCAGCTGGCAAGAATATCTACTTCAGGTTTTTCGAAATTATTAAATTTTGAAAAAGTATAGTCGGCTAACTCCTATTCTATATCAGAATTAACGCAAACGGGATTCTGCGTCGGCCTCATAGTTGTCTTGTGAGCTAACGTAGGATGCGAACACATATTATCATATAGATATAGACCCTTTTGATACCACTTCAAGTGTGTCGGTTAATATCATCCTATTTACATAAATATTATTTGTTTATGTATATAGCAGTGGAGTTGTCAATTCTCAAAGGAACGTTTAATTTTATGTCTTGCATAATCTACTGATTCCGAATTACTATGCGACAACAAAATGCACCTTTAGCTATAAGTAATAGATGTGATGGTAGAATCCTGCTTAAGAATAGCTATTTCATCCCCTGTACCTGTACGAGACTAGTCAGAAAATAATGCCGTTCGACAAACGCCTAACCGTATGGGCTAAAACATTCATCAATATTATTAATCTAATAGTGGAAATCGTAAATAAACATATTGGTAAATAGATAACAATATATTGGTCGTAATCATTTTCTTGTAAATAAAGATAAATTAACCCATAAGTTTTTTGTATATAACCAGCCATATTGTAATGTTAAACAAACCGATATTAGTGATTCTATCAAGTGCGTAAAGCGTCGCAATTTCTTTAGTCTCTTAAAAAATGTTTAAACTAGATTATTAATAATTATCATTATTATTGTAGTAATATCTATGGGCGCTTTTACACCACGTTAATCTTGTTCCACGCTAAGTTGTCAAGGTACGTATTTCGGACAACGAAACATATCTTATACTTTTTAATATACATAAGATATGCAAGATTTTCACATCCATGACCCAGGAATACAAAAAACTCTTTATTCCCAGGTGGGAATCAAACCCTCTAGCTCCACCTTCCGTGCAACCCGCTAACTCAATGGTAAGCGCGTTGCTCAAGCCATAGAGGTCGTTAAATAAATAAATCGTAGAGGCTCTTGCTTATTTTTGTTTGTCTAAAAAATAGATATAATAAGTCCTGGTTACGTAAAAATTGCACAAGCTGGTTGCATGATTTCTGTAAAATGTAAGGCGACTCATTGATCCTTTTTAACCACTGAAAACGCAAGTATTTGTTACACTGATTATCACAGATTTATAAATATATATTAATAAATCTGTGCTGATTATGAATAGCTATAGAAAAATTTTTGGCATGTTTACGCACATTTGACATTTGACAATTATTAGAAATAAGTTTCAAAGCTGTTCTATAATCAAGTTTGAAAGTGTGGCGCGGATATACATCAGTTGAAATAAACCATTATTTCGATTACTCTTCTTTATAAGAAATATGCCATATAAATTAACCAGAACATGGTTTACATTCATGTATCGCATCTAATGAAAGTAAATAATTTATTTCCCTAGTCATTTCCCTGTCATACGCAATATTTGTGGGTCTATTGACTGGTATGTTAGTCTGGGTAACAGCAGAAAGAAAAGGTATACGTAAACCTTGTACTCAAGGCAATATCAAGAATCAATATCTGCGCCTACGCCTTATTTAAAAAAATTTAAGTCTACCTGCTTCCAGCGGGTGTTGGTCAGGAGCGCCATCTACCGATCCACATGAAACCGCCGCTTTTTTCAGCACCGGTGTCCGCTTGTTGTTCTGGCGCCGCTCCGCTGCTGGCTGTTGCTGGCACCGCCAGCCGGCGAGATTAGCTCGGATTCGGTTGCGTGTACCGAGCACCCGGAGTCGGTGGCGGCTCTTACCCAAGTTTAAAGCCTAACCTGTACTAGAGGTGAAAAAGTTAGTTACGACTCGTGGTCGTTAGCGACCTAGTCTTTGTTATAGCAGACCTACTCTGCGTCAGTCGTAAGAAATGGCTTTTATAGATGTCAACTTTTCTTGTAAATCTCCTCCGAAAAAGCTGAGCTGGTCCCGTTTAAGATACTTCGTTATCTTCTACGCTCTTGTCTAGAGAAGCCGTTAAAGTATTCCCATATAGTCAACATAGCATAAAAAACGACTTACCTCACTCGATATTTTTTATTGATTATCGCCATTGTTGCGAGACTTGAAGATCATTAATTATGAGGTTAGAATCTGAGTCACACCGTACATGGCAACAGCTAGTGGATTTTCTGATAACATGTTATGCCTTTTAAACATTTTCCAAAATGTCTTTAATATCTTCTCCAATGTAATTTACCTTAATATAGGCTTATCGGCTCTAGCTGTATTTATGTACCTATTAGTCCCCAATGTTTCTCTGATTTTTTGGCTCATAGCCTTGATGCCAAGGATAGCCAGGATAGGGTGCTGATCTTCAGACGCGAGATAAATTTGAAAGATTATTACCCACTACTACTCAACAGATTGAGGGTATCAAAAAAAAAATATAAATATTAAATACTGTTAATTCCATCTTTGTCGATGATCATTAGCTTCTAGTATAGTTTTTGTGATACAGTCTCACGGGCTGTACTCTAAAAAACATCCAGTGTATTCACGACGCAATCTCACGGATTTTGTGTTCAGGGCACAATCTCACGGATTTGTGTTCACGACACAATCTCACGGATTTGGGCTCACGAACAATCTCACGAGTGCGTTCTAGAATAAAGTGCATCAATAAAAACCACACAACGCCCAGTCCAGAAAAATAACTCCATTATTGTTGAGTGTGGTTATGTAAGCTCATCTTTGTCAACGATCGTTAATGCTTGGTATCATTTTTGTGATACAGCCTCATGGGCTGGCTGCACTTCGAAAAAACATCCAGTGTATTCACGACGCAGTCTCACGGATTTTGTGTTCAGGGCACAATCTCACGGATTTGTGTTCACGACACAATCTCACGGATTTGGGCTCACGAACAATCTCACGAGTGCGTTCTAGAATAAAGTGCATCAAGTAAAACCACAACGCCTAGTCCAGAAAAATAACTCCATGATTGTTAAGTGTGGTTATGTAAGCTCATCTTGTCAATGATCGTTACTGTTTTGCATAGTTTCTGTGATACAGTATCACGGGCTGTACTCTAAAAAACGTCTAATGTATTCACGACACAACCTTCTAGGCTGTTTTTTTTTTTTTTTTTTTTGTTTTTTTTGTTAGTGGGTAATAATTTTTCAGATCAATCTCAATATCGCATTAAGAAGAAACAAAAATAACAAAAGATAATATTAACTGAATAAATAATTTTTGATTTACCTTCATTTATTGTATTCGCTCGTGTTATTATTTTGAGCATGTCGAATAAAACTACGGAGACATATTTTGCGATCTCTAGCCATTTTTCGTTCCAATCCTTTATTTTTCCTTTTCATCGTAATTCTTGCGTTTTTCCATGTCTAATATTCTATAGTGACACAGCTACGAACTTTCAGTATGCTAACTTCACTTAGAAAGAAAAATGCGTGTGCGATGGCCGGCACACAAAACGTGTATGAGACTGCAGACGACGACGGGCTGTTAAGGAAGGCGTGAGTGGGGAGGAAACAAGTTTTCTTTATCCAGAGTTGCTTTAAAAGTGTGTATGATGGCAGCACGTACGCGTGGTACTACTTGTGAATACTTGTAATCTCGAAGGGCGAATCACGAAGTTTAATTGGCATAATTGCCAAGCGATGAGTTTACACCAAAAAAAAAAATTGTATAGTGCCTGTAGGCTGTACTAAACCGAAAAATAAAATAGATCCAACGCAGCTCTCAGCAGCACGTACTCCAAACAAATTCAAGTAATGCGCTGCACATGCAACGTAGTGTCCGAGGAGATTAATTTTCTTAAGGTGCAGGGTGTGCCTGTAGACCCTTGTAACAACCGGACATATTCGGCGCGTTGTCGTAAGACTGGCTTCTCAGATTTTTAATATTAACGCCATGTCGAGTTAAGAAATTTAAAATTGTGTCGGCCAGGTCTTCCCCTTTGTGACTTTCTATAGGAATAAATCCAAGAAAACGTTCTGATACATCTCATTTGACGCAACGTATCGCAGCACCACAGTCAATGGATCAGTATGAGATATGTCTAGGGTTTAATCCACGCTGATTGAGTAATATTTGGCTTTAACAATTTCGTTCACAATGAATTTTAAAACATTACTTTCCAATAATTTTTTTTCCTCGCAAATTTTTGAAGACAAATATGATTGCTTTCCCTTGCCTACTGAACCGTATTTGGCTAAATGAGAACTGAGGAAACTGGTCGTACTCTGCAATTAACTCTAAAATTCCTAAATAATTGCGATTATGTTGAGAACCGAGGATTTCGTTATCACCACGAAATGCTAATTACGGGATGATAAAAACCTAATCACTGAGACCACTCTTTGTAAAACTTTCACCCAATATTCTCTTTCTTTGTTGACTGTAATTTCTAAAGAGGTATCTATTCGTCCTTGAACACGTCTACTAATCAGTGTTTACAGACATACTCGGTATGTTGCATTATTCTCACGCGATTGAATTCGGTGCGATACGTTTTTCCCATCAGAAAACCCAGTTTGAAATTGTGATTGCTTTTGAGCATCACCAAAAAGTACACATGGAAAACTTTTTCCATGTGTACTTTTTGGCTTTCTTTCCCAGTAGATGGCCAATACATGAGCCACTCTCGCTTAATTTTACTACCACTTATATGTTTCCTACTAAAAAATTGGTTGAGAAACAAACGTTTTTTGCCATCGTCGTATTGTCGGGCTGAAGTAGAAAATTCACACTCAAAGTGTTGACATTCGTTAGGATCTCTAGTACACCAAATATCTTTTAACGCCTCGGTTATATTTTGCCATAAGCCAATGTCATGCTCATATTTTACTCCTTGACCTAGAAGTGTTTCGTTTTGGTGTTATAACTGGACCTCGGTCTCGATTTGATCTTCCTCAGCTTCCACTCCCACTTCCGCCAACTGTTCTGTTCTGTCTGACTGTTCACAAATATCGCAAGACATCTCTACTGGTTCCATCGCCATCGTATAGCTGGTGAAAGTGCTTGTTGCCGCTTGAGGTTAATTTTCCGTTGATTGGCGAAAAAACCCGAGTTGTTTTGTGTCTTCTTTAGTTGTTCATTGAGCTTGTTTTGTTGCTCTTCCGCTTTTTACGTTTTTCCAAACCACTTTAATATTTTTTCTTTACGGGTACTTCGGACTTCGACATTTTGGTCCTGAAAGAAAAAAAGGTAAATAACCATGTGATTAGTGCGGAATTTACACATAACTAATAAGTTAACTCATTGCATAGACAAGGTCACAAAATAATATTTTATTCAATAAAATTCATCATTAACAAGTCAGCAACATTCATACAATCACCACACTACGGGAGTATAGGCCTACCCTCATACGAGGGGAGGGACCTGAGCCATAAGCGCGCGGGCCCAGTCCAAATTGATGAATTCATAATTCTTCGAACTTTTTTATCGCAGATAGGCAGATTTACTCACAACATCTTCTTTCATCGTGGGAGCGGTCGGCAAATGTACTTAGTCTTCCAAAAAAATAAAAAATTTAATCGTGCATGGCTTGTCTGTAACCAAAATCGTTAAAAAACTGAATCGGTACGATACTAAGATACATATTCAATATTTTACACTTTATTAAAATTACAAAAAAATAACATTCAATAAAAATGTTTTTCGTCCCTGCTGTCGGCCGGTTGCCTAGCAACGCTTTGTCATTAAACATTCTACATCGAGTTTGGCTGGAGTATAAATACTCGTAGACACCTATATCACAATATATAACTATCTAGATATTTCTATAATTGCATAATATAATATTTAGTTCTACGAGGGGGGATCAAAAAGTAGTGAGAATGAGATAGAATGTAATGACTATTCATAACTTTATAATTTATTTTTCTACATAGTCTCCGAGTCTCTCTACACACCGAGTCCAGCGCTTTTCCAAGGCTTCAATGCCTGTAAAAAAAAAGTTTTGTCTTGGTCCTGCAAAATGCTCTCCACGGCAACCATCACCTCCTTTTCGTCTTCGTACCTGTTTCCCTTGAAGTATTCTTTCAATTTGGGGAACAGATATAAACCGCTAGGCGTCAGATCTGGCGAATTAGGGGGGGTGGTCAACCAATTCGAAGACAGCTTGCTGAATGGTAGCCATCGCAGCTGCCGACCTGTGCGCGGGTTCGTTGTGTTGATGAAACAGCACGCCCATTAGAAGTTTCCCTCTCCTTTTCTCTTTGATGGCGTTCCTCAACTTCACCACTTTATTTCTTATAGCATGAGGAACTCTTCTTGAGGGTTTGATCTCGAGTTTTGGGTTTTCGATCAAATTAATATCATACTCATAACATTATTAGCAGCCTAAACCCCTCTAATATATGATTTTTACATTCACTTTCTTTTATTTATGTATTTTATTCCATAAGCTCTAATTCTTCACAGGTAGCAAGTCCTAGTATAGATGTGACTTTCCTGAGGAAAGTGAAAAGTTTTCTCTACTATTTCAAAAACTAAGAATATTTTTTCATCTTTTAGTTTGCATTGTAGCTTTGCCTCTCTTAGAACTGCCATTTTGTCATCTGTATAACTTATTAAATTTCTTGTCCGGCTTGGGTTGCTTTTGTTTTTTCCATCACATTAAATTCTGCTCCTGTATCTAGTTTGACTGTAAATTTTACATTCTTAACTTGTATTTTTTCGGTCCAGTTTCACAAATAAGATTTTATCAGCTTTACCTTTAAATACATATAGTTGTTTGGAGGCTTGATTGCTGTTTGGCAGATCTTTTGTTAAGTCTAGTTTGTCTTCTTTTTATATTTTTTTTTATACAGAATTCATTACACAGAAGTTTTTGTGAATAAAAATGGGAACTCTACCATAACTCTGAAAGAGAACGAAGGATATTTATATTTTTCCCAGTTTTTGTAATACATGGTTGACATGGTGAGTGCCTGACAATTTGGGATCAAGATACACACCTAAAATTTAACTGTATTTTTAACCGGGAAAATTTGATTATTCGAAACAATAGAAATATGAGGAATATAGTTAGGCCACTTTGGGCGCCAGATATAGTGTGCCTCTCGTTGGAAGACAGATGTTAGTGGGGGTTTGGATTCTACTGTGTATAAAACTATATTCTTGACTTCACAATATCACAAGATACACCGACAGAGTATTAATATATTTAATATAGTCTATCTAATCTAAATCTAATCACAGGTCCGTTATGTCGCCGGAACGACGAACTCGTATATACTCTCCGCGGACTACTGTTGTACTTCTTTGTTGATACGCGGCCATTAATATCGGGCGCAAAGACTCGGTTATTCCCGATATCGTGCCGACAGCCGATGTACTCTCCCGACACGGCGAATGGTGTTGCCAGCCGTGTGCACACCATGTGCTATAGGAATAGATCTTAACGAGAAAATACGACTATACTACTTTTATCTATTGATATTGAGAGATCATGTCTGTCCAACCATTCATTAGGTACATAATAACAAAATTAAGTCTTGGTAGCCTCTAAAATATCAAATCTAGAAATATACAACTACGAATCATCTGCATACATGAGAACTGAGACTGAGGACTGATCCTTGAGGAAGGCCCTTCCAGACAAGCTTAGGAGGAAGAGTCAATTTTGAGAATTGATAAGGAGAGAGCGATTTGACAAGTAATGGCAGATAAAGATGACCATCTTCACTGGAACACTTAGATGAAGCAATTTCTGCCTGAGCACCGGAAGAAGTAAATTGTCATATGCGGATGCTATATCAAGAAATACGGGACACCTCAGAACTCTTCCTTGAAAATGCTATTCGAATGTCTGTTACAAACATAGTAAGGCTATCCATAGTACTAAAGCCCTATCGAAATACCTCCATTCTCCATTCAAGCCTGTTTTTGATAAGATGTTCTAAAATTTTTGCTAAGGTTGACGAAAGAGCGACGAGGGTGATTGGAAGAAGCGTCATTACCAAGCTTTTCCGGCTTTCTCGGGAGAGATCTGAGATTGAAATATAGCGTTAAGGAATGATAAACATAGTCTTTGTGTAACTTGGCCACTCTTCACGATAAATGAATAAGGGACTATCGGCCCCGCCCACATTTTATTTACGGATGAAGCCACATTTACAAAACTGGGAGTGTTTAATGTGGACAATGAACATTGGTGGAGTCAACATGAAACAATCCATATATGATGCGACAGGACGTTTACCAGCATAAACTTAATGTAAATGTGTGGGCTGGTATTATTGGCAATTGCCTGGTAGGGCCATATTTCGTTGATAGATTCGACGGTGAAAGATACTCATGGCCGGCATGCCCGACCTTGGGTTTAGGGTGGGGCAGCAATTTACCTATCTCTCCGACGATTTTCGCTCATGGTTGAGGGAAGCCACGGTTTGACCCGCCGTAATGTGCTGAATGATCGCTCTATTGTACAGGTAGTACATGGTTGGGCAAGAAAAATAGCGAACGCAGTTTTTACGCTGGGATAAAATTGCATTTCCGAAATCTTGATCAGATCCGCCACTTCCATTTCCTTCAATGCATTCATTTCCGTATTTTTTTCTTCCCACAAATTATACCACATCTCAGCTTCGCTTGGGAAAGTATCATTTAATTTGCAAAACTTGCAGAAAGCTTCTGTTATTTTCAAAAACTCGTCGCAAGTCATTATGATTGTTGTTAGTATAGGAAAAAAAAAATGTTTAATTAGGCACCTTATAGGACAGAGCCAGGGTGTGGCAAGCGCCCCAGCTTGCCCCAGTGTGGCGGTGTTTGTTATCTATTGTGACGTAAACGTAATTTTAATTCAAATAAAAATATAAATATTTGAATACATAATGTATATGTATGTATATATATACTAGCTGTCCCGACAGACTTCGTTCTGCTAAAAAAATAGGGGTTGATCGTAGAGGGGTGAAAATTTAGGGTTGTATGTATTTTTCAATGCCACATTATAAAAAAATAAAAACAAAAAATTTCGTCCAAAAATTAACAAAAAAATTTTAAGGGTGAACAACCCCTATCACTTAGGGGTATGAAAAATAGATGTTGGCCGATTCTCAGACCTACTGAATATGCATATAAAATTTCATAAAGATCGGTCAAGCCGTTTCGGAGGAGTACGGTAACTAACATTGTGACAGGGAAATTGTATATATTAGATATACATTATGTATATATATAATTATTTATATACATTTTTTTAATGTCCCGCTTTCGATGAAAAAATCCCGCCGTTTTCACTCAAAAAGTTAAAAATGTTGTCGCCCGTTTTATACTTTGATCCTGGCTTAGGACAGGCAAAACTGCCTAGGTAGGTACTAAAGTAATAATAAAATAATAATATTGGCTGTTAATGCAATAACTGTAGCAAGCAAATTTCTTCCATCGCTACGAGCGCGATCAACATCGGGAACTCGGACTCTTACAGTGTCACCAATTGTAGCCATGGGATATTTAGCGCTTGATACATCCAACATTTTATTTGCTTGTTTCTGCAAATTCTTTAAAGCTAGTTTCGTAACTGCCACAGTTTCTTTTTTGCGCTCTAGGTTTTCGTTTTCGTTTGTGGGTTTTGGGTTTGAATCTGTCTAAAGTTTTTTCAGACTCCTCATATAAGGTAGACTCCACTTGGTTAGTTTCGATGGGCTTGAGTTGATCATTTTCGGCAGAATCTACTTCATCATTTTTGGCGTACTCTACTTGATCATTTTCGGCGGACTCTACTTGATCATTTTCGGCGGACTCTACTTGATCATTTTCGGCGGACTCTACTAGATCATTTTCGACGGACTCTACTCGATTATATTCGACGGACTCTACTTGATAATTTTTGGCGGACACTTGATCATTTTCAGTGACAACTACTAGATTCCTTTCAGTAATAGTGCTCTCAGTAGATAATAGTTTCTCCAAGTCTTCTTCTGAATTAATATCAAGCAGAGCCTCATGTGGTATAGAAGAACTTTTAAGCCCTACTTTCGACTTCGTTCCAAACATGGCTTTATATGGAGTACAGTTAATACCTGTGTGATAGGCTCTATTTTTCATTAATTGTACAAAACGTAATCCTTCCGACCATTGCTTAGTGTTGTTATCCTCCAACCACGTACACACCATATTCTCTATGTCCTGGTTGGCTCTCTCTACTGATCCTTGGCTTTGAGAGTGTCTCGGTTTACCATGTACAATTTTCAATTCAGGCCACATGTCACAAGCTTCCTGAACAATTTTATTAGCAAACTCTCTGCCATTATCGCTTTGAAGAATGCTTGGTGCACCGAATATTGTAAAAATATCAAGTAGTACGTATGCTACTTCTTCAGCAGTTTTGGTCTTGAGCGGACGGAGTTGCACAAATTTTGTGAGATGATCTTGGTATACAAGTATAAATTTATACTGATTATCTCCTTGTGACTGCATGCCAATAAGGTCTACTTGACATCTTGCATTCATTTCGCCGCTAAGAATAGGTTTAACAACTAAACCCTTTTTTGGGACGCTGCGTTTCTTTTCACAGCTCTGACAAAGGTTTAAATAAATATCAAATCAAATCAAATCAAATCAAATCAAATAATATTTATTTCGTAGGCAAATTACATAGCACTTGAAACATGTCAATTTTTTTTATAAGCTAATGCTAGATTCGCAAAGTAGCAGTTTTCCTCAGAGAAGAATCTAGCAATAAACTCTGTAGGATTGCTCTTTTTAAAATATAGTTTTACAATTATTGTAAATACATCAAAATAACAACATACTAATATACATATAAATAATAACAACATGCTAGTTACATAAATTAATTCAAATTTGCCTAAAATAAATAAGTAAATAAATTTGGACCCCGCAATATCAAAACAAACAAGAGGATGTTAATTAAAAGAAAACAAAAAACCAAGCGAGGTAGAAACTGCATAACACGACCAGCCACCACAGCGGCACCTTCACATAGGCCAGGACGCGTGTGCCAGCGTCAACCTCTTCCACATATTAGAGGGAAGTGGAGGACCCATCACACAACGCCACCACTGCAATGGCATAAGCGAGCATGACATGTCATACGTTTCACCTTAATACAAGTATAATTTATCATACTGCAGGCTCAAAATTTATATACATTCTAAATAAATACAGCTTGATAGAAGAGCAGTTCAATCCCAAGGATTTGCGTCATCGAAATATTCATTAATCTTATAATATCCTTTTTTACTTAGTTTTTGTTTGATGACAATCTTAAATTTCTTGGGGCATAATTCCTGTATATTAGAAGGGACCCACCCTGTTGTAAAAGCGTATACATTGACCCACAAAAGACTTACTTACTTTGTTAAGTCGACTACTATAGGGCACTAGCTTATTTCTATTTCTAGTATTTACATTATGAATATCACTTTTTTGTTTAAATAGATGAAGGTCATTTTTGGTATACATTAAATTTGTGAAGATATATTGTGATGTTAATGTTAATATATCAATATTTTTAAAAAAATCCCTAAGAGATTCCCTGGGACCCAATTTATAAATAGCTCGAATAGCTCGCTTTTGCAGAATAAATATGCGCTCGGTATCAGCGGCATGACCCCACAGCAAAATGCCATAGGTCATAAGACTATGGAAATAACTAAAGTAAACTAACCTGGCGGTTTGAATATCCGTCAGGTTCCTTATCTTTTTAACCGCGTAAGCTGCAGAACTGAGCTTATCCGCTAACTTGTCAATATGAGGGCCCCATTGCAATCTAGAATCTAAAGTAATACCTAAGAACAAGGTTGTTTCCACAAGGCACAATTTTTCTCCTTTTATCTCTATATCCGTATTAACTTGTCCTACGTGGGGCAGAGTAAATTTAACACATTTTGTTTTCTTTTCATTGAGCACAAGATTATTTGCAGTAAACCACTCAACAACTTTATTAATGGCATTGTTTACGTCGTCATATTTATCCTGTTGTCTAACTTTAAAAAGTAATGAAGTATCATCCGCAAACAACACTATATCATGACAGTTATTTACAAAACTCGGTAGATCATTTATATAAATTAGAAAGAGAAACGGACCAAGAATTGAGCCCTGCGGGACACCCATGGTAACCGCAGACCCACCTGACACTTTTCCGTTTACATCAACCCTCTGTACGCGTCCATGTAAGTAAGACTTTAAAAGGCTCAGTGCACTGTCTTTCACACCGTAATAATGAAGTTTCCTGACCAAGGTACTGTGATCAACGCAATCGAAAGCCTTGGACAAATCGCAAAATACACCCAAAGCGTCATGCGACTCCTCCCAGGCATCAAATATGCATCGTATTAGTTCAACACCTGCATCGGTTGTTGAAGGACCCCTGGTAAATCCAAATTGCTTGAAATGCATTACTTTATTGGAATAAAAGTGAAATTGCAATTGATCTAAAATTAGTTTTTCAAATATTTTACTTTGCGTTGGCAATATAGATATAGGTCTAAAGTTGGTGGGGTCAGACTTACTGCCAGCTTTAAATAAAGGTATGACTTTACTGCACTTCATTAAATCAGGAAAAACTCCATTATCAATACTAGGATGGCAGCTTGCGCGCACATTGTCGACAATGACATAAAAATAGTTTATTTTGAAAATCTCTTCCGCATTCAATTCATGACTTTCATCTTCTCCTTCATAATCAAAATGCCTTTTTTTACGTCGTCTTCTGACTTCTTTGAACTGCCTGTCAATGTCATTTTCCTCGGCTATTTCTCTCGCTGTTACAAGGGATGCCTGGAAACCATTTTCTCGATAATTATCGAGCCAATTTGTGAATGCGTCTAGGTGTTGTATAGCCACATCTAAGTGCATGTTTTCACTTTGCCACATTTTGCTTATAACATTTATCTTTGTAAGAATGTCATACCATATGACAAGTGAAACTACAAATTCGTAGGTAGTTATTTCCTTTTCTATGGAATGGCATTCACTGACCAATTGACAATCTGTTGTGTTTTCTGCTAAATCCTTTAAAGCATCACATATATCGCTTAGTTGGTATTTAACGGCCTTCACCGATGCTACCCTGCACTCCCATCTAGTTTCAGAAAGTGGTTTCAGCGATAACGATTTTACATGAGCATTTAAAATAGCCCACCTCTGACTTGAGCCGGCAAACAGAGTGTACAACCTTTGTAGCAAACCAAAAAAAGATTTTGCTTGGACACAAGACGATGCTGCATCTCCTAGGATGAGATTCCAGCTATGACTCCCACATGGTAAAAAATAAGCAAGTGGATTAATTTCAAGAATACGTTTTTGGACACCACTTTTTTCACCACGCATATTCGCACCATTATCATATCCTTGGCCTCTGCAGTTTTGCAATGATATACCTAACTGTTCTAATTCTGTGATTATATAATTAGTCAAACTCTCAGCTGTGGTTTTTTCGACGGCTAAGAAACCAATAAAATGTTCTTCAATTTCAGCTGTATTTGTATTAAAAAATCTTATAATAATTGAAAGTTGCTCAACACGAGAAACGTCGCGAGTACAATCAAGAATAATCGAGTAATATTTCATCATCATCTCAGCCCATAGCCGTCCACTGCTGGACATAGGTCTCTCCAATGGTTCTCCAGCGCGACCGGTCCATTGCCACCTGCATCCAACGAGACCCAGCGGTTTTCACTAGGTCGTCGGTCCATCTGGTAGGTGGCCGTCCCACGCTGCGTTTGGTGGTACGTGGTCTCCACTCCAGGATCTTTTTGCCCCATCGGCCGTCCGATCTTCGCGCTATGTGGCCCGCCCATTGCCACTTCAGTTTGCTAATCCTACGGGCTATGTCGGCAACTTTCGTTCTTCTACGGATCTCCTCATTCCTGACTCGATCCCGTAGAGAAATACCGAGCATAGCCCTCTCCATAGCTCGCTGAGCGACTTTGAGCCTATGAAAAAGATCTTTTGTGAAGCACCACGTCTCAGAGCCGTAAGTCATCACTGGCAACACACACTGGTTGTACACCTTCGTCTTGAGGCACTGAGGTATGTTGGACGAGAAGACGTTGAGCAATTTACCGAACGCTGCCCAGCCGAGTTGAATCCGTCTATTGACCTCTCTCTCGAAGTTGGACTTACCTAATCGGATGATCTGTCCTAGGTAAATGTATTCGTCTACAACTTCAAGAGCAGAGTTCTCAACAGTGATTGTGGTGGGTGTTACATGGACGTTGAACATGATCTTCGTTTTGTCCATGTTCATTCTAAGACCCACTTGTTGAGAAACTCTATTGAGGTCACCGAGCATTTGCCTTAATTCTTCCAGCGATTCTGCCATGACCACGATATCGTCGGCAAAACGAAGGTGAGTGATGTATTCACCATTTATATTGATGCCAAGTCCTTACCATTCCAGGAGCTTGAAGGTATCCTCCAGAGCAGCGGTAAACAGTTTCGGAGATATAACATCTCCCTGTCTCACTCCTCTTTTTAAAGGGATTTCCTTCGTGCAATGCTCCTGTACTCGGACTGACATGGTGGCGTTACTACACAAACACTTCAACACTTCGATGTACCGATAATCAATACGGCACCGCTGGAGAGATCTAAGGACCGCCCACGTCTCGACGGAATCGAAGGCTTTCTCATAGTCCACAAACGCCAAGCAAAGTGGCCGATTATACTCTTCGGTCTTCTGTATAACCTGCCGCAGCGTATGAATGTGGTCTATGGTGCTATAGCCTTTTCGGAAACCGGCTTGTTCGGTAGGCTGGAAGTCATCAAGCCTGCGTTCTAGACGATTCGTGATAACTCTCGAAAACAACTTATAGACGTGGCTCAGCAGTGTTATGGGCCTGTAGTTCTTCAACAAGGTCTTGTCACCTTTCTTAAAGAACAGGACCGCAACACCTCTGTTCCATGCCTCCGGCGTTCTGCCCTCAAGCAGGGAGGAATTGAAAAGTTTCTGAAGGACTTTGAGTACCGGCAGTCCGCCCGCTTTCAGAAGCTCTGTGGGGATTCCATCCCCGCCCGGTGCCTTGTTGTTCTTAAGCTGTTTGAGAGCTATCCTAATCTCGTACATGCTGATGTCTGGGATGTCTTCGGTGAAGTGTCGGGTTAGCTTAGCTCTTGGGTCTGTCTCCGAGCGAGCAGGCTCAGCTGAGACCGAGGTATACAACTGTCCATAAAACCTCTCTATCTCCCGTAGTATCTCTGACTTTTCAGACGTTACGCGTCCATCCTCAGTCTTCAGCTTCGTCAACTGGCATTGCCCAATAGACGCGTCTCTTGCAAAAACTTTGGAGCCTTGGTTCCGCTCAATCCTCTCCTTAATACGCTGTGTATTAAAGGAGCGAATATCGTGTCGCAAGGACTTTGAAATCTGCCTATTGAGTCGCCTATATGACTCTGCGTCTTCAGGGGTTTGGAGCGTCATAGAACGTCGTCTAGCCATGAGGTTCCGGGTGTGGTCGGATAGTTTCTGAGGTTTATTTTTTCGGTTAGGCTTAAAATACTTAGCCCCAACCGTATGGACAGTGTCTACCAGCCTGCTATTTATATCGTCCACTGATGCGCAGCTGTCTAGCCATTCGAAGCGATTGGTCAGTTCGAGTTGAAAGTTGTCGGGGTTTTGGATATGTGCAACGGACGGTCGGAGCGTGGACTTCATCAGACGCGATCTTTCCAGTTTGACATTGATATTCAATGTGCCTCTGACAATGCGGTGATCGCTTCCGGTTTTAACCATATTGATCACAGAGACATCATTGAATATCTGTCTTTTGGTGCTCATGATGAAGTCTATCTCATTTCTTGTTATTCCGTCGGGACTCATCCAGGTCCATTTCCTGTGAGATGACTTCTGGAAGAAAGAATTCATCATATAGAGTCCTTCTTTCTCCATGAAGTCAGCCAGCCTCTGTCCTCTGGAGTTCCTCTGCCCATAGCCAAATTGCCCCACTTTTGACTCACCATCGCCTCTACAGCCCAGCCTTGCATTGAAGTCTCCCATAACAACAGTGTATTGTGTTTAATTATTGTGAGTAATATTTATTTTTTATTATTTTTTCAACAATTTGAGTCTTTACGTGACTTGCCATTAATTGTATGAGCTCATTTTGAATATTTTTTCCGATGTAGTTGTCATTAATCGTCTTATCCTTTACTTGTTTTAGGTGAAGTCTCAGCACAGGATCAAATCGGGCTATTAACTTTACTAAATCTATAAAGTTGCCGCTTGTCTCACTCGAATCTGAGTCAGATGTTAACTTCTCTCTATGACCTCTGAAGGCCAAATTGTGAGATGCTAAAAAATTTACAATTGCTAGCAATCGTTCTAAAATATCTCTCTAACGTTGCCTTTCTTGTTCAATTTGTGACTGGGCCAAGGAGTCAATAGTGGAACAGCTTTTTAAACCATTTTCTAAATTAATCCATTTCAACATACAATCTTTGTGCTGTCGAGTAGATTCGTGAGATTTTAGGTAATCACCCAAATGTTTCCAATCACACACTCCTTCACTTGATCCAATCTTTGTATTTTCTAGCCCGAATATTCGACACGGAAAGCAGTAAACGGCATCCTTTGTTTGTGAATAAATCATCCAGCGCCTGTCAAGCTTTTCACCGTTAACTAATATCTTATTATAATGATATTCGCTGAATCGTCGTCCATTATCATTCACGGGAAATAAATCAACTTTAACCCGGATTGGACCTTTTAATACAATCTCAGTTCGGTCTACATCAGTAATTGTTATGGGCCACAAACCGGGGTCATTTTGAGGATTCAGATTTTCCATTCCAGCAATCATGAATGTAGACATAGACTCGGGCTCAGATTCGTGTTCTTGACTGGATAGCGTTGACGGCGGCACCGGTGACCTAAGAGACAATGATGTAGTTAATTCATCATCATCCTGGCTGTTTTTACTTGATGACGGCGGCGGCTCCCATGATGTGGAAGGAATGTTTTCACTTGCATCAGGATTAGAGTCACTTTCAGTCAATAAATGTTTTGTAGAGGTTTCTTGATCATCACTTTTTATATATTTATATAAAGATCCCCGTAGATTTTCTTGTACCTGCTTTCTTTTGATAGCTCGTTTCCTTTTTGAACTACCTGATTCAAATTTTCTACCGGCATCACGATCACGCGAACTCATTTCGTAAATCTTGTTTTGTTTCGCTAAAATATTTCCAAGATGACAAAAGTTGACGAACGAAATAAAACACGGGGATTCCCCGAGCGATAGAAGAGGCTACATCTAGCGGACTTCTCATGTAGCGTCTGGTCACAGGGTACCTAAATCATACAGAGTCCAAGCTTCCATACAACAGTGCGCGCGCGACCCCCCGGCCCCGACTCCCCGGCGACGACGCCCGGCGGGGACAAAATTTCCCCCGCCACGCTCCGCGCCGCGTACGTGACAAGCGGTGGTGGACAAGCACACATGTCCCGCGCTCTTGTTGTAGTGCAACCGTTTCGCGCGGGCTCTATGAATCTTGACCTCTGTATAATATTTACTTTGTTTTCTGGTAAACTACAGTTGAAGGCGCTATTCTAATACTTACTACTACTGTTAGATGGCGCTGGGAGATAGCTCGGGAAGTTTCGGCGTGCCTAGACGCGAGCAACCGATATGCTACAACGCTGCGCGAACATTCTAGATTCGTGCGAGCGCATTATATAAGGCCGAGCGCGCACTTCCTTGCGGTGAACATGTCTGCGTTTATTTTGCCACTTCATACTTCATGACACTTTTATGACACTTCATACTTCACAGATTAGGTACCTATACGTTAAACGCAAGGCAGTGCGCGCTAGGCCTAAGCTCTCTTACTATAGTGGCTAAATTTTTATTGAATCGAACCTCCTAGCTCGTAACAATAATTAAGGATCAAAATCAAAAGTTTTAAATTAAAAAAATCTATATTTTTTAAAATTTGCGTCTGTGGGTTGTTGCGCGAGGCCCCTGCAAGAGCGAGGCCCCGGGCGATTGCCCTGTTCGCCACCCCCTAAGGCCGCCGCTGTCTTCAACAAAGATTCAGCAAGAGTGGGAGAAGAATTTAGGTATTTGGTAGTCGAAACTGGGATGTTAGTAAAGAATTTATCAAAAGCTTCGGCAACCTCAAGATCTGTACTGATACAATTTCCATCAATATTCAATTTAAAATCGAGATTGCGTGGTTTGGCTTTACCAGTCTCGCTGTTTATAACTTGCCAAGTTGTCTTTACAATATTCTTACTATTAACAATCTTATTCTTTATGAATCTAGATTTAGCCTCATTACATACACGCTTAAACAATTTAGAATAATTACGAACATACTCAACAAATGACGGACTATTGTTCACTGTTTTTTCATCATATAGACTGTACAATTTATTTCTACTAATCATAATTCCTACTGTTGCCCAATCACTAAACTTTATACAATCGTTAACTTTCAAAATTTTAGGTTTAAAAACAGTATCATATTCCACTTTAGCAACATTAAACACCTTATTGTATAACATATTTGGATCTTCACAAAATTCCAGATTTGTAATTTTTGAACTTACATTATTATTAAACATTTTTAATCTAGCCTTAGTAACTGGTAGGATTTCTATATTCTTTTTCGTTTTGTTTAAATTTATTTTAAAATCTGCCCTTAGGCCGCTATGATCAGACCTTAATTTGTTTATGACATTCATGTTTGTGGATTCTAGATTTGTAAATATATTATCAATACAGGACTTAGTATTAGCTGTAGTTCTAGTAGGTTCTAGAAATAGATTAATCAAATTGTAACATTTGAAGAATGTTAAAATCTTTTTCGATAATGTTGACGTAACTAAAATATCTATATTAAAGTCTCCACAAACAATGATGCCTTTATTTGTGTAATTTAATTTATGAAGAACAGTTTCCATAATTTCTTCAAAAATATCATAGGATCCATTTGGATTTCTGTATACGCTAACTACAATAACCGGCTCCAATTCTATACAAGCTATCTCTATGGTTCGTTCAACTGAAAGATTTACAATATCAGTGCGTTCTTTATATTTAATAGAATTGTTAATAATAATTAAGGATCCTCCAGAGTCCCTAATCGCACTCTTTCTGACAAACGAACTACCAATATGGTGGTTGTAAAAATTAAACATGAGCTGGTTGCTATTAAGCCAGTGTTCAGTAATGCAAAGAATGTCAATTTTGTCATAGGTCAAGAGAAGTTCCAACTCATGAATTTTACTAGACATGCCTTGAATATTTTGAGAGATAAGTTTTAAATTGCAATCAAGTTTCTTAGTATCATTTATATTTATAGTCATAGAATTATTTAAGGGCATGTCACTAGAAACATTGCTAGAGTTAACAGTCTCTGTTGTCTGGTCACTTAATTTAAATGCTCTATAGGAGCAGTCAAATCCACCAAAAGAGTGGATGGTCGGTGTTGAAATGACAATCATTTCCCTCGTAATATTTTTATACCGAAAATTTAGCTCCTTCTCCATCCGGTTTCTACCACCATGCCCTAAACTCAGATGGGTATCATGCAAAATCTGAAATATCTCGTTTTTTTTTTTACGTAGTACCTAATCATATTGTCTTTGACTGGAACAATCAATTTCTCTGTTTCTCCAACAGCCATGACATCAAACCTTCGCAAACGCTGATAATCTTCGGGGTTTTTATGCGACTTCTTTGATTTTGCACATTTAACTTTTTCAATCATCTCAGTATAGCTTTCGTTGGTGAAAAACTGAGTATTTGGTCCTTTAAGTGACATTAATTCACCCAATCTTTCGTCAAATTGACGATTCATTTTGTTTAATTTCAAAATATCCATGACTAATTATTAAAATACACACTAACAGCTATTCCCCTTTCGTAAACCGCGTTCGCGTCCGTCCGTATTCGCTTACAATGCAAAACTAAACATAACAACAGCGCTTGAACTGGCTTGAAGTCCGCCACACGAGCCGCACGCTGAATGGCGGCCACTGATTGGTTAAAGCGTGTCACGCCATGCGCACTTCCCTCCCCGCCCTCGCACCGCGTTAAATTTAGCTTTATTTTCAAATTGCCTATTTATTGCTGTTTTTAGATAAGATTTATATGTCTGAGTGACCTACGGTAAATTGTAGCCAATTGTAAGGTATTTCTAGAGAAGTGGGGATGAATCTAGGAGGGTCTGGGCAATTACTACCAACAAGGACCAAAATCCTAAATTTTCGTCATGGTTGACAAAACATTTTCACAAGTTTCACACAATATTTTCTCACTAGAGAAGTAGTCTAGTAAAACTTGTGGAGCAACATTTTTGAGCAGAATCGCAACAATTAACAGATAATAAGTGTTTTCGTTTAATTTTTCCCATTTTACATTTTATTTTTGTATATTTTCAGTATAATTCAGTGTTTTGGTACTACTTAGTACTGGCGCTTTGTAGTTTTAGTAAATCACCAATTTTTTAAACGGTCACACTGGTGCCGCTACCGCCTGCCAATGCCTATAGTCCTCGCCACTTTTAAAGTCCTGCGACTAATGCCTGAACTAAATTTGACAACATTGACATCTTGACGTCTGTTTGGAGTAAGAAGTTGTGATATTTTAAATTGTTTTACGTGAAATATGGAGCATATAATATAAAGTAAGGTGTAAAAATTTAAGGCCGTATAATGATCGTTAAAGTGAAATAATTTTGTGAATTAGAAAGTAAAAATAAACAACAATTAACCCCGTCAAATAATATGTTTATAAATGTCACAGCCATGACAGGTAAATTTTAGAGATGCCAGAGTCACTCATTTTTGCCTAATTTATGGTTGAAATATTATCATTAACTCTATACCTATATTTATCTTATGATATTTTATATGAATATAAATACAAGGTAAAAGAATTAAAACCTTGCTCAGATGAATTATATTTTCAGGTGTTTCTGTAAAAAAGGTCGAATAATAAAAGAAGTAACAATGGCAGCAATTATTTCTGAGAAAATCGTCACTCCTGGCAAAAGCTGAACACATCCGAAGAAGCTTGTTTTAGATGAATTCTACTAATCGGTTATACGTAAAAAATACGAATGAAATATTTACAAAAAAATGTTTTATTTTACTAAAACCTGGCAGGGAGATACACGTTACACAGAGTACAATTAATACTTGGTGGAAAATCATTACACTATAAATTGGCAACATTTAGTTATGAGACCGCAGCGCCGCGTCTATCGGACTTCTAAAGTGGCGATGTAGGGATGGCGATTCTTTACGAAAAAGATCGATTTTTAAATCGATTCGAATCGTAGTCTAATGAATCGATTCACGAAAAAATCGAGGCCTACAAAATCGATTCTTAAAAAATCGATCTTTTTTTCAAGTTTGCGTTTACAATGTAAATTTGTATCAATTTTACTAAAAACAAGATTTATATTGCAATTAGTGATATCTTATCAATAAAATCAGGGAATTCAAAAATAACAATTATTTTTATTACCGTATCAACTATAAGATCAACTATAAAAAAAATAAGTATTTATATACTGAATGTTTTTATTGATTGCAAAAAAGTAAAAAATAAGGTAAGAGTTAAAAGTTCAAATATTAAGCATTGGGAATTATACCTGGGAACTATAGTTCCCAATGCTCAATATCTAAACTTTTTAAAAACAACAGTCTGTCAAGCCTTTTGGAATCCAAGCGGTTACGCTCATCACTTGCGATGTTTCCAGCAATTGAAAACAGGCGCTCACAAGGAACGGATGATCCAAGGATACTCATATACATCATGGCGATTGGGTGAACGTGATGATAAATGGAGCTCTTTTGTTCTTGCCAGTAAAGTACAGAAATCAATGAATAATGCAATATCAATCGTCACAGATTATAGATACATAAAGTCAAAGACTACAAACGTAACTTTTTTATAAAAGAGAGGCGAGTAAAGGATACTAAACATACAGCCATCTCGCGAGTTTATGAGTAGTTAACTCTTTAACCGGCAGCACTCTTATAATTCAGGCACATTCAACTAAATGCAAATAATTGTATGGTTTATATCAAAACAGAAAAAATCGAATGTCGATTTTCAAGGGTGATATATCGATTCAGTGAATCGATACAGTACTTCATATCGATTTAAAAAATCGATATTTTCTGCTCGAAAAATCGATTCTTCGATTAATCGATCTCAGATCGCCATCCCTATGGCGATGACTCTAGTGCCTACTGTCAAGTGTCAACTGTCAACTGCTGTCAACGACCATTTTGCAAATAGCAAAAATTTTGCGTCCAAGTTAAAGAAATAATAAAAAAATATAGAAAAGCCGCCTTATTAGTAAACAATCCAAGATGTGTGACAAGGAATTTCAGGTTAAAAAGAAACTAAGATGTAAATGTTGTTTGGATAACGCGGGCTCACATTTTTTGTGGGAAGAATATTATAACAACGACGAGCGGGAAGTTTATGGGGAAATGTTAATGGAGTGTTTTGCGCTTTGGGTAAGAAAAAGTCGTAGAAATTAAAAATTTATTGTATTTTATCATTAATAATCATCAAAAAGCTTTGTGCGTCTTTTGTTGAACATAGGCCTCCTTTAATAAACGACAAAAATCACCGACTCATATCACTCGCTACTCGTCAGGACCAAGCATGTGAAAATAAATGGTGGATAGAGATGCTTAACGTTTTTGGCATAGGGCAGGACAACGTTACAGGGTTTTGCTTTTTAAATATTTTCTATACATCATTCTTGAGTCTCCTAATAATTTCCACATATAAACTCACATGGATGTCTAGCCAATAAGTTTACAAATATAATTGAATGCTGATAAATAATAACGATCTTTAGTTAGGCTGTCCTAAATATATTTTTTTATCTCAAACAATTGCAATGACATTATTTGTTCACTGACACCCATATTTGAGAAGTGTACTTAGCTAAGTAATGAAATGAAACTATGCAAAGAAAGCTACTATTTATCCACTTCTTGTGTCAATAGTCGGGTTTGACATGCACAGTGGCAGATTTTACTTAAATATTTATTAAAGTATATAGTATATATTTCACTTAAGTATAAATAGTGGAAAATGTGTAAAAAAGTTTCAATGTAGTGACTATAACATGAATTTCCATCAAGGAACAATGGTACATTCAATCAGTTATTTAGTATTTATTGTCTATGAATTGGTTTAAATGACCCTATGAGTTCGGGAGTACTGTTAAACTTTATAGTATTGTTTTCTAATACGGGTGTAACTTGTTATAATTTTACTATAAAAATTTCAGTGGGAGTCTGAAGAGGAAGAAATGATATGTGAATCATGTATATACAGGCTGAGAGATGCAGTTAAGTTGAAGATTGAGTTTTTGGCTGTACAGGAGCTGTTGCAGGAGCGTAAGTGTTTCTAAATTCCCTGTATGCCTTTATATCTAATTAAGTTGACCTCTTTGGGTTACAAAGTCCAAACTGACAAACATATACAATGTTTAACAGCCCAAAAGGATCAAATGCAGTTTGTCAAATTTTACAGGAGCATGATTGAGAGTTAAAATGAACATATAATCATAATAGATAAAAATAAAATCATAATAGATGAAGTCTAGCTCTCAAAAGGTTGATAATGTATATGAGTAACATTAATACATTGTATCCCGTCGCCTGCACAGATCCGGGTCCCTCAAATATAGAGGCTGAAGGCTCACGCAGCGGTTTTAGTGGGGTAGGGCACCCAAATGCGAGTCCCCACACACGCCAGCGCGCCTACCCAGGCTCTGGTATGGTCGTAAATGATTTCCGCTGCGTCATCAAAAAAAAAAACTTAATACACACTACAAATACCTAAAAGTTACCTATGGCTATCGCCAAATGATCATGATTATACAAACAGTAAAGATTTTTGTAAATGGAATATGTTTAAAATTATGCATTTGTAGCTAAAATGATGTTCCTTCATTTTGACTTTGACTTTCAATTGAAGATAAAAAACACAAGTGTGTTTGTTTTGGAAATAATATGGTTAATTATGTAATCAACTATTTAATGAAAGTTGTCTGAATGGAATAGAAAGAAATCCAGTTCAATTTTTGAAGAAATATGAAATGGCGTTCATTTAGGGAGGCCTATGTTCAGCTGTGGACGGATAAAGGATGGTGATGATATAAGTATCTATTTAATAATAGATTTATACTCTATTATTTATTTCAATTATACTTTATTTTTTTGAATTATATTCAGCTTAGTAAACATTTAAAGTTAAGTCATAAAAAAGTAAAGTAGCAACCCATATATGAAGTGTCTAATTTCAAGTGCCACTAAAACTTTTTTTTTAAACCCGTAAACAATAAAAAACTTATAATGCATTTCTGACAAACAATCTCATTCATTTCATGCTATATTCAAATCCTCATTAAAGGAATAGGAAAACAAATGGAACATATCTATAGACAATACTATCTCAAACAAAAAGTAATATACTAAACAAAATCATTATTGAGTGACTTGAAATCAACACATATATAGAGGGTTATGATTCTAACCAATTTTGAAGTATGGATGGTGTTATGCAACAACATCTTGTTTTTGTTTCTTTTAAATTACAATTTAGTATTTAATGTGAAATAAAAGTATAGATGACATAAGTAATTTATTTAAAAAGAATGTCTAAATGCAATTAACTTTTAGAACTTAATGTCATATAGTGATAAGATTAATTTACACTTGCAAACTGAATTCCTCAAATCCATCCCCACACAGATCACATGCATCTTCTAAACAAATTTGATTGTGTATAATGCCATATGAAGCACCAGTTTTGTAGCCATACTGAATGAATGATTTATGTGTGCATGGATTGCAAGCAAAGAATGAGCTTTTTTCCTACTAACTATCATTTTTTAATAATCAAATGCTTAGAACCATTATGAAAAATATATTTTTTCATGAATAATAGCTTAATAACCTAACCAGACAGTGCGACAGAAAATATTTTTGTATATGAAAACAATGCTATTTTATACAAAATTAAATGCTGATTCATGTTATTTATGTTTTATGAAACACCCGTATTAACTGACAAGTTAGCCCAGGGTCCATACAAAGGTGGAACATCTCCTTTCCATGTCCTTACGATTATTGCCAAGTCAAAAGCCTGACACCATCTTGTAGTTTTGCCTGTTTTGGTCTAATTGTGTTGGGTTGAATCAGCCCAGGTTGTATCATGGTAATTTTTTTATTCTTTTTACACTTAATTTTTTATTATAATGTATCTTACCTTTTACTAAAATTATTTGTCTTTGTCCGGGTCATAAAAAAAGTTTGCTTTTCATGAATGGAAACTGCCAACTGGTTGTTGGTTTTATTATTATTTTGTTGCCTTTTTTCCAGTCGTATACTGGAATTGATGCCAGACTTCTCGCGATTTTTTTTCCAACACAGATACATAATCTAAAGGCGAAGTAATAACCACCTTAGATTTAAGAGTTTTCTCAATTTTCGCAAATACCCGACCAGGAGGAACAAACGAGTGGGCGATGACAGATATTAACTCCATTATTTTACATGTCTCGGTTACTCCATATAAAGCCACTTTCTGAACATAGCAACCATCCCCATGTTTATATTTTGACCTGAACACCCATCAAGTTCTCAAAATTTCTGCTTCTTTGCTTACTTTCAGTTGTATCAGTGAATGTTTTGTTTTGCTTTTGAATTCCCCAATACTATAGCAAAATGATAAAAGCTGAACTGCCGGCTATAATATGCTGATTGGTTAGGTAATTTCGACGAAGCCTGGTCTTTTTGACAGTCAACTGTGATTGAATTGAATTGAATGTGTTCGCTGTCATCCTGGAGAAGTTTGTAAAATGCTTTATACTTTTAGATGTGTCAGACTCAGATTTCAAACGCTCACCTATTGCAATGCACGTCGACCACACATTACTGCGTTTAATTTATTTGTGGATAAAACCTAAAATGACTGGACTATTATCAATACGGATGTTGACACATGTTACAAATTCATGTAAAGTTATGTTTTACATATTAAATACAGTATTTGAAAACCTAAAATAACATTTAAAAAGTCTACTTATTTGTCTTAAAATTTAGAAAATTAATTTAAAATGCGTTATTTATCATGCATTATCACGTGACTGCAAACGCGTATAAGGCGATGACGTCACTGAACATTGAGTTAAGTACAAACAGTCATAACTCACCTAACATAGCGCGAGCTCTGAATGCGGTGTGTGACGTAATGACGCTTGGAGCGTTTTAACGGCAATTTTAAAAACTATTTTTCCTTATTTAATTTTTTTGTTAAAATGGGACATATTTCTTTACAAAAGTATTTTTTTCGTGTTTGTCTATAGTATATCTGTCAAATAAAATCAATTTAAAAAATTAGTCAACATCCCTATTATAGCCACTATATTGAAACTTTTTTACACTTTTCCACTATTTATTTTTTAGTTTAGTTACAATTTAAATGACCGGTTTCGACAAAGTCATCATCAGGTTGCAATAAATAATGGTGTTAGATCTTGTTTTTACTATGTTGGTAAATCACGTCAGTTATGATTTCGAATTAGTTCGAGAATACCTCTTCCTCTGTGAAGGTATTTAAATTATTTTCCAATGTGTAATAATTTATAATTGGCAAACTTATGTCAATAATAATTTCATTTGATGCTGATGCTATTTTTGATTGCTTTTCATCAATACCACAGTCTGTTATCAATTTTAGAATTTGTAGCTGAGTTTTTTGTAGAATTTAAACTTTCGGGTCCTGTCATATTATTTGCCGCACTCAAAGCATTGATACCAGTCGTGTCTACTTCAGCATTTTCCAGCTCCTTACTTAAATGACTGATACACTTAACGGCGGTGTTCAAATGCTTGTTCTTAATTTTGGTATCTGGAGATTTCGAATTTTTGGTAGATGATGTTTCTCATGATTATTTTGTACACATTTTGAGTAGTCCAAAGCGTTTGGATTGTATGGGTATAATCCACATTTGCGAAAACCGTCGATGATTGTTCTAGGCAAATCTTTCTCTAAGACTTTTTAAGTAATGGACAAAATGTTACCTTGTTCAAAACATTATTGACATTTTCAGGTTGAATTGCCAATTCGTACACGGTATTTTGCCATTCTTCGTTTTCGTAATTTAAATTTTAAAAAACAATATTCACTGAGACGCATTATTAAGTGGTTCTTGTGGCCATCAACAAAAAAGGGGGCGCAAATTTGTCCCATCATTTTTGCGAATTCCTTTTTTGGCAAACTCGTACCAATATTTAATTTTTGCCATTTTACAAGCAAGGCCATCCCATTTATCTTTAAATGATTTGTTTACTGATAGATTTAGTGGTTGTAATAGATGGCTTGTATGTGGCGATATGTGTAGAATGTCCATCATACACTAACAGTATTGGACGCTTCTGCCCTACCGAGGGTAAAAAAAAACTTTTCAAAAAACGCTTCGAACACGGGTGTTTCCATCCAGCCATTCCTCGTGGCTGCATAATATAAAGAAGAATATATAAAAAAATTCGCAAACAAGTAGTCGGCCACCTAAATTACAACACATTTAACAAATAAAATGCATGTATATTTGATTTTATAGGAAAATAAATATTTTATCGTAATATAAAATAATCATCTGAAAGGAACGAGCATTTCATCAACAGTCACGTACTCAGAGCAACTATAGTTGTTTATACATTTCTTTTATAAACTTGTTAAATAGTTTTGAAATGAGAGCGAGTCGGTCTGTTTTTTTTTCGTTCTTCCCGTGTAGTTTCTTCGTCAAATCGTGGGCAGGATAAAATAAACAAGAATCTATTTTGCCCCATAACTGCTCTGAGAATAGGTCTATCCTTTGACTTAGCTGACCAGAGCCCTCGAGCATCTTTCCTTCCAGATTTGAATATGCCTGTCAGAAACATCAACCCAATTGATATTATATAAAACGACTTATTAATTCCAAAACTATTTATTGAAAAATACGTACACAGAAGTTAATCTTAACCGCTAACGAATAGAGATAACAAATTGAAGACAGATGGCCTATTTAGTCCAGTGTTGCAATTAATCAATTTCAACACCAATAAACGCAAGTATTTCATCTCTACTGACGTGGTACCACAGGTTAAGTGTTAGTTACTACGTAACAGATGCGACAGTGATGTTTTCCCTAGTTTCCAGTTGTTCCGTTCTGGCGCCACTGTAGCCTCCTTCATTTTGACAGTACAAATTGCATAGTGCTTGAAAAGTCGATAATCCAACTATCGATACTTAAGTGAGTGCCTATTCTATCGATAAAAATTTTGTGTAGGCAGGTAGGATCCCACAACTATTTATTTCGAATAATTACTTAAAATAAAAAAACAGTTTATGGCTTTTCATTTATTTAATGCTTTTTTTCTTAATTTATTTTTTCTATACTTCACAAAAGCAATCTTATGTATGTTTGACATTTTTTATATGTATTAATTTAATTTGACATTTTTAATATGTTTTAATTTCTCTTTCATGTCTCCCTTTAAACTTTTATTTAAAATATTGCTCCAGTTGTGGACATGCAGCCTGATAACGTACTTTAAAAATATATTTTTAAGTAACTTTAAATGATTTTTATGACACCCCAACCAGGAAAACTTAAGATTTTCTCAATTTCTTCTCAAATTTATTGCGATATTTTTCTGGCAAGCATATTTATTTAAATAATTGTGTTTATATGTACTTGCATTTCGATATAATATTAGGAGTTTAGAGCTAGGATATACTAAATTATTATTTTTTATTAATTTGTATTCAAATTCGGATATACGAATAAATATTATCATCAGTAGAGCTACTTGTGTAAGTCTCTAAGCATGTTTTACATTTAACATGCTTGGGTCATTTTTCTACAAATGTAACCTGCAGTATATGCTGAGCATTGGACTTTTATTTTTTCTAAGATTATTTCTTCTTTCAATATAGACCCACAGTTAGAATTTTTTTGAACGTGACTTTCCTGTGAAGTGGATGGTATTGCGTTACGATTGATAATGGCGATATATTCACTAACGTCATCTTCAAATAAATAGTTAACATCAATCAGTTTGTCTCCGTTGTCCACTTCACAGTTTGCGAATTTCGAATGAGGGCTCAGAAAATTCGAAAATAGTAAAGATTTGTATGCATAAATGAAAGTGTTTGCATCTGGATTGACGTTACAGTAATTTGAAGCCCTTACACGTCCAAAAAAAATTTCTAGTGGGTCTTGATTGACATTGCGAGGATAATAATATTCTACGGCATATTTTTCGAATAATATTTTATTTATCCTAATAAAACTCTCTAATGTTGTAATCCAACCATCTACTGATGGTACCCGCACAAGTCGTGGTTTTCCTGATTATAGGGCAAGTTTACTTGTCGTGTCCTCAAATTTTAATTGTTTTGAATTTTTTATGGCTTCTGTCCAAAACTTTATATGTGGGGAGTTCATTTTAACAGATTTTCTTAATTTTCCTTTCGTTGCACCGCCAGCCGGCCTAAGATGCGCGCCACGACAAAAAGACATATCTCTTCCGAAGAGAAACTCGTCGAAATTTTTACTTAAATCTTTAAAACTACGCAACGGATTTTGATTTGGTTTTTTTTAATAGATAGGACAATTCAAGAGGAAGGTTTATGTATATAAGTTATTAAGTTTTTATATACATTAGCTAAGATATAACAATAATTGTTGGAGGTGTCGGAAAAAAAAAATCCCGCCTGGGAGTTTTCAACGAAAACGCTGCCTAATCCCTTTGAGATATAACAAAATAATGTAGGGTGGAATTGTATATCTTAAATAGGTCTACAAAAAAGTCCGCGATGGCATATGTCTATCTATTAGGGATATCATACTATATCCATTTAATACTTTAAAAAATTAGCAATTAAAACGCGATAATTTGAAAGTTATTTACACAAATACTGTATGAATCCTTATCATTTTAAATCAGTTAATTAGCTTCAGCACTTCATGAAGACTATTCTTCCCCTTTACATCATGCAAATTAAATGAATACTTTAGGAGATATAGCAAAATAAAAATAATACGCAAGAAAATAAATCGTGTTGCCGTGATTTGAATGGGTAGCGTAATAAGAGAAACCTAAATCTACACTAATATTATAAAGAGGAAAACTTTGTTTTTTTGTTTGGTTGTAATGAATAGGCTCAAAAAGTACGGTGCCGATTTCAAAATTTCTTTCGACATTCGAAAGCTACATTATCCACGAATAACATAGGCTAAATTTTATTCTGAAAAAAAGGGGTTACGTAAGATATTTGGGTTTATAATTTTGCTCGTCCCTTCTCGTCCATATGTATTGACATCGAGAAATTTCTCTTATTTAAACGACAAAATTCGAAAGAATTACGATGTCATGTTGCGTCCGTAGAAATTAGTACATTATGTCTTCGATGTAGACATTATGTCTCTCTCTCGTGAAGAGAGAGAGAGAGCATGCTAGGCGGGCAGGATAGCAATTTTTATTTTATTTTATTTATTTATTTATGGACATTCCACATAGATAACCTTATTCTATGTTATAAACATCAGTAATAATAAAACTAAAAGTATCTATAATAACGGAATATCACCGCTTGCCAGTGTGAAACTATACAATGCAACACTAAGGTTAAATTAACAACAAAAACAAAGGAAAATTAGTAAATTAATGTTTTTAAAAAATTAAAGAAAAGAACATTTTCTAAACTTAATAAAAGGTGCAAATGTGTGCGTGTGTGTATGGGTGTGTTAAGTTATGTGTATACTTGCACATGTATGTATGTGATACCCTAACCCTACGATAACATCTTGGGATCGGTGCAATACCATTAGGGTACCAACAATGTGCGTATACATTATATTAAACCTGTAAAAGTATCTTAAAACTACAAAACTATTAAACAATCTTTTTATGCTTAAGGCTAGTGAGATCATAACTTTAAAACATTAATATAACAATCTGATTTATGCTTAAGGCTAGTGAGATCATAACTTTAAAACATTAATATAACAATCTGATTTATGCTTAAGGGTAGTGAGATCATAACTTTATAACATTAATATAACAATCTGATTTATGCTTAAGGGTTGTGGGATCTTAACTTTATAACGCTACTATTACAATCTGTTTTATGCTTAAGGGTAGTGAGATCTTAACTTTATAACAATAACAATACTGTAACATTCTGTTTTATGCTTAAGGGTAGAGAGAACTTAACTTTATAACATTAATATAACAATCCGTTTTTAAATGCTTTAGGGTAGTGTGAACTTACATTATAATACTACTTACATTATAATACTACTATAACATTCTTTTTTTATCTTTGAAACTAAAACTTTAACAACATGTTTCATGCTTAAGGGTAGAGGTCTTACATTTTTTATTTATTTATTCATTATATTTTTGCGAAAATTTCCACACCTGATTATACCGAACCAATAAGAGCTTTTCTATAGCATTTGAGACTCATACCAATGTCTAAATTATTCGATTTAGCCAGAGAATTATACGCCCTGCAGATCCTCGGGACAATAGCAAAGTGGCCGAGATTAGTTTTGGTGAATGGCACGCTAAAAAAATTAAATACTTACTTTTTTCCTTGTTGATCTAGAAGGGGCATTCAACGCTAGCTGGTGCAGAAGATCCGGACAATCTATACGACCGCTCAATAATTTGTGCAGAAAAACTAAATCCATTACTTTCCTTCGGCTTGATAACTTAGTAATTTTATACAATTTTAGTTTATTTAGGTATCCTGGATGCGATTTTAGTTTAAAGTCTGTGTAGGCAAGGTGATATAAGAAACGCTTTTGAACTCTTTCTAAACGATTGCTGTGCACTTCATAAAATGGCGTCCATACTATCAAAGAGATCATCAAAGAATTCGACAACTTCTGCTGTTGTTTCCATGCTGCAGCTGCTGCCTGTGTAATGGTGATCTAAAAAATAAATATACAAAAAATTTAAACTTTAAATATAATAGTTAATCTTAAATGTATGTAGATTATCATTTAGTCATGTAATTGTATCCTAACTTCCTAAATAGTCAGCCAGCAAGCTCACTTGTAATGGTATTAAAAATGACCATCTATGGCTTTATGTGGAAAACTTTTGGGCACCAAATACCAAAGCTTTTGATTTAAATTATTCATATATAGAACATTTAATATTCAATATGATGGTAAGATCCACATAAAAAACTGGCAAATGATTAAAGTTGAGTAAGAGCCGCATCAAAATCTGGCAGCAGGCAGCTGCTGCCTGCTTTATTTTTATACCTACTATGTTTGTACAAGTGTGATGATTTTTTTAATTCTTTTTAAAAATGATCTTAACAGTAAAAAAATAAAAATATCATATTGTTAACTTACTAATTGTATTTGTATATTTTAGCACGGCAGCAGTCCGAGCACTAAATACTTAGTAGCTACGCTAACTTTCATTTTCTTAATTTTATCTGGTTCAACATGATGTGCCGTTAACTTAGGTAATGCCCTGGTGTGTCCCTAATTTGCTATCTAAATCATATATAAATTGTATATCTTTCTATGTCGCTGTCTTTCCCTTCCAGATTATATTTTTATTCAAAAAATTATTTCGCAATCCTTTTAAAAGATGAGGTGGGTCAAAAAAAATACTTGAACTGAATCCAGCAATTATGATTGTGTCATCTGAAAGGAAAACAAAATTATTTAAAAGTGGAAGTATGCTGAAGAAAAAGGCAAAATAAATAAAACTTTTTGTAGCAGTTAAAATAACAGTCCAACTACTATAAGATAGACTGCATTTCATTAGATTATACTTAGAATTAAATGAAACACTTACCATCTTTTTTATTTAGATTATGAAATTTTTGGATGGTCATCTCTCTTAAGCTTTTTATGGCAGATCTAAATGTAGAGCCTTGATCACAGACTAGTCCTAACGGTATTAGTCCAGTCTGAGCTACTTGTTCCACAAGCTGTTTTAAAATATTTTGTAATAATGCTGATGGCACAGTCCCTTCACAGAAGTAGAATGCCACAGTTTGGCGCCATGACAAACACACACCTCTAATCATGAAGACTAGAGCGTGGTCACAAAACCTCTGCCCAGTTTTCGTTGGACCTTTTTGAGTTGATCGAGGTATGATTCCATGGGGAGGTCTGGCTCAAAATAAAAGGAACAGACGGCTAGTTCCCATGCGGTTGTTCTTAATTTCACCACCACGATGTTGTTGGTGGTGAGATCTGGGCACTGTACAACTTCTAGTTTTTGCTTAAAGACTGCAATTGCTGCTTTGACTATGCCGTCACTTGCGCCGGTCTGAAAAATCCTGACACCCTTGTAATTTTTCATTTTCCCTATGCCTCCTACATATGGTTCTTCGAGTAGGGCTAGATCGATTCTCCTGTTTGTTGCCTCAATCATTAACTCATATGTGGCGAGCTCTTTTCTTTGCAAATTTGCTTGCGCTATAAGATGCGTTCTTCTGGTGGATGAGATTTTACGTGCCTTTGATGTACCTTGGGTGCCCATAGCAATGTGCCGTGATCGCCCTAGCTAGCGCATTCCACTTGCGTCTAACCGGGCAATCCTGGCTAAATGCATTGTGCTCCGTATGATCCAGCCTGGCTTGCGTGCAGTTGTTGCATTTTGGTGCATCGCCGGCGATCCAGCTTAGGCACTCTGTTTTCTGGTGCGGACCTGTGCAATGACTGCAAGTTTCTTGTGTTTCCTTGCAGACCCGCTTTGTGTGGCCGTAGCCCAGACAGTTAGAGCACTGTATTATTGGCGACTGATTTGCCACTCTAACCCTTTGTAGATCTACTCTAACTGTCCCTGCCTCGACCGCACGTGACCATATTTCCGGGGAAACCCTACATACTATGTGATGAGTAAAATCGTTGCGCGCTTTCCTTCTTTATCCAGGTCTTTGAATATATTTTCGTTCGGTTTTCGTAAGGCGTTTTTAATATCCTCATCACTGAAATTTCATGACTTCCTTTAGAACGATGAGAGGATCCTTATTTTTAATGTCAGTAACATTCAATTCGTTTTCTGCTTTACTCAGTTTTTCTTTTACTTTTTTCCTTTCCTTTTCATTTTTGAAGCCTATTATGATTTTCCTATCTTTCCCTTTCCTGATATTTTCTATTTCTACTCCGCCGTCTTTCGCGTTGATAGCTTTTCTGAATCGGTTTATTACCTCCTCCCCCGTCTCCGTTTCGTCTTTGGAGGTAATAATAACTGATTGTAGTGTGGGCTGCTCTGTGAATGTGGTTCTTACACCTGCAGCTGCCACACTCGCGTATGTTTTGGCGGACATCTCTTCCATGGTCTTCTGATGGCCCTCAATGGTGTTAGAGAGGGGTTTCATCTTTGTTATATTTGCCTGGATAAGTCTGCTATGTTCTTCTAGTTTACCAGCTAACGGGCTGTACATTTGGTCTATTGCCAGCGTAGGAGGAGGCTGCTGTGGTGGTTGTATTATTTCCGCCTCTTCTATCCTATTCCCCTCTTTGTCGATGTTGTTGATGTCCTTAATTTCTGCTTTTAAATTCCGAGAGCTTCATAAATGTAATTTTGCTTTAACTAATTGTGCCTTGGCTTCGGCTATCTTGGTGGTATGTTCTCCTTTTGAGACGGCCCTCCCAATGACTCCGTGGCTGGCTTACTGTTTACTTCCATCGGTTTTTGTCGAGGGAGAGCTGTGCTCGTTGATGGTTCTTTTTGTGTTATTGTTGGGGACATTTTTTCGAAGTCCTCAATGCTACGCCCAAATTTTGCACTTCCCGTCGTCTGATCCCGACTTACGGGGTGTCAATCGACGCGGGGGAGCGGTCGCTAAATAACTATTGAAAAAAGTGGGATGGCTCGCCCACTATGTGAGCAAGTTATGGGCAAAAAACTGTAATTTTGAACAAAACTTGTATGAAAAGTATAATTTTTTATATGAAACTATTGTAATTTTTTTTATGTAAAAAGGTGTTTTAATTTTTTATGTAAACAGCTTCTCAGACTCCAAAAAAAAAATCACTTGCCAGAGAGAAATCATGAGCACGTGTAGCTTCAACAAACGCAGGCGCGATACTGCGGTAAGGAGATTAAAAACTACTAAATTCTACCAAAACGACAAATGACTAAAAATCTATTATCTTTTATTTTGATTGAATTTATTATACGATGAAATAATAAAAATAATACAGAACCACCATTAATTAAAGAAACCAATTTTAATTTTATATTAAATTCTATTTAAAACTATAATTATGTTGGATTGTCATAAAGCTGTTTTGAGTCCATTAACTTGATCATACTTCTGTCAGGATCAAATCTACTACATACTCGTTCCGACTGTAGTAGCCCGTCTTTTCCTTGTATTATTGCAGCAACGTTGTCAATATTAAATTTATTCGAACTTAATCGAAATGCCGCGATATCCTTTCATATTATTTATATGCTTTGATGAAGTCATGTGTTCCTTCAAAGACGCCACTTTACTTACTAACTTCACATACTTTACCTACAATAAGCACTCGTAGTGTTTGCCTTAGATTTACATTACCAACTTTTAAATAAGAGATCTTACTCTCTTGATCTCAAATTCATCGCGATATCCTTATGTATATAAGTTTCATTTTAAACTCGATATTAAAAATGCTCAATAAAGGAATTCCCACTAGTCTTATCATACTTTATGCTCACGGCACGAATCATTTTCATCTGCCTAGCCTTTTCCCAATTATATATTGGGTATTTTACATGGAGCGACTGCTTATTGGACCTCCACAACCCAGGTACCCCGTGGTAAGATTGGTTGTCAGATTCACGGGCTTCTGACGATCCGTAACGACTGTCGAAGATCCACGAATGACAGCCGGGACCAACGGCTTAACGTGCTTTCCGAGGCACGGAGAAGTCTTGGTATGTAAAGACACGCTGACGGCACGAATATGGTAACGAAATTAATGAAAATTAAATAGTTACAATCCTTTCGATTAAAGGGGGAATATACTGCATTTATCCAATATGTCAAAAAGTACTAACATAAATGAAAAGCGCGAATTCTACCAAAATTACCAAATAATTTTTACATACTAAATTCTGTCGCCAGTACCTCAAAATCTACCAAAAAAGGAGAAATCTACTAAATCTGGCCAAGCTAAGTGGAAGGTACAGGGACGCATGAAATTTAAAAACGCGTATGCATCTAGTTATTAACAAAAACAATTTTGTCGGAATCGGAGAGACTCCAAGAAACTCCAAGAAATCCAAGTATCTATTACAATAAAACGGCAATTTCATAATTTAATTCCTATTATAAACTATTTACTTTTTTAAATATTTCAATATAATTTATTAACTCCTCGTAGACCACAGACGTTGCATAATAAGTGCACGCTGGTGACGCCCTCGCTCCAATTGCCTTGTCTCTTCGGCCGAGGCGGCAGAGGCTGCCTGCTCGCCATTTGCATCTTGGAGGAGCTGATCGTTTTCAATATCCTCTGGAGGCAACTGTGGCACTGAAAGTCTTGCTTGGTTAGCCATGTTTTGCAACACAGCACACGCATTTATAATCTTTGCCTGCCTGTCGTTGCAAGTATGGTGATTATAATGCAGCACTCTGTGTGCCAACAAGCATCTCCACCTAGCTTTTAACACACCAATGCAACGCTACAGTGTTTCTAGCACTGCAGTGAATTTTTGTATAGTGTTTCTCGGGTGAACCATTTTCTGCATTCACAAGCTTAGTGCCATGATTTTCTCTTTCTCTTTGAATCTTTTCCCCATCTTGTTGTTTTTTAGTTCTCTAAACCGCATATTCACAAAAATTGCAGCAATGTAGTAAAACTCATCATACTTTGAAATGTAATAGTTTCAGAAAGGTTCAAAGCTTTTTTCAATCTAACAACATACTTCTCATTTGCTTTGTTACCAATGATATACAAAAATACTCAATATATTTGACAAAACTTCTTTGTCATCCCCAACCTTTAAATGCATGTTTTTTTTTTCATTGAAGAAGAATAATATTTTAGGTAAATTAAGTGATAAGGGGGATACCAGTTAAAATATAAACAAAAAAAAACTATATAATTATATGTTTATTTATAAAAAAAAACCTATGTTGCCAATGGACAACACTAATAGGCATTTGAGTTGAAGGCAGCAAAACAGTTTTTGTCTTTTGTATGGACACAAAGCTACTTTGCACTTGGTGCATTCAATTCTGATGAAACTTTTGCACCCAGGTTTCTTACAGCGATTCTTGTTGTTACATATTTTTTTCGTAGTGGCCTACGCCACCTGTACGTGCGGCATTACTTGGTATCGGCTTCATTGGGTCTCTTCGTTCCTTTGCTTCTATTTGATTTCCGATGATTTGAGTTGACGGTCTACCTCTCCTTACAGTCTTCAAACTTGCGCTGGGAACTGAATTGAGCGCGAGAAAAACCTTAGCGTATTTTAACATTCGTCGCTGGGTTGCCCATAATTGCGAGGGCTTGAGCTTTCGTAGGATATATGTAGCAAGCAACTTGTTCTGCCTTATCTGGTGCTTTCATTACAGGAAAGGCATGCCAAAATGACATTCGATATTGTTCTGAAAATGCACTTATAATATATTTTTAATGCTTGTGTAGTCTGAGAGATCTCCTGAAAATCCCACTTTTATTTCATTGACAGAAAATTGACATTTGTGTTTGGCCGGAGTAAGTACTTACGCAGCAAGCTTGGATTAATATAAGACGTAATTTTACTTATTGTCGACAAAACCATGACAGGAAGAGACTTGTCATTGTTCAGATACACAAGCACTTAATATGATAATATTATACTTACCTTGTATGGAATATTGATTCTTCAAATAAAATATTCCTCATAAAATTATATATTTGGAACTATTAACATGAATTAAATTATATTGCTAAATTTAGTACTGTTAATTATATTCAGTCTATGAGGTTATTTACGAGGAGGATAACATAAACCACCACAGAGAAAGCAATAAAATTGAAAATTAACTGTAAGAGCGTCTTTATTTATTTCTTTTCCTTCTTTTGATTTCCTATGTCTTGAACTACTGAATGTACCTCTTGCAGTCTCATTATTATATTGACCTTGACAAGTTCGATGTCTAAAAGCTTGTGTGAAAGTTTCAATTTTTTTAATGTATTGTCGACTTTTTTTTGCCAGACACCACTAAACGATTCAAAACTGCTTTTCTTATTTCATTTATCATTTGACTTATTGCAGATTATACAAAAAGATTTATCCATACAGACAACCTGAAAAGACAAAATCAAATTAATAATGTCTTTAAAGTTTTATCCTGCGTATAACTAAATTTATTTGTACAAAATAAACAAAATTACTATTTTTTATTCTTGGAAAAAGGCACTCACTCGGTAGTTATGTTGCAACAACAATTAAATATTGCTGTGCATACTTGTACAGACAAGGAAACACAATTTCTTGTCATCCCATTCTGCAAATTGGTTTTTGAATAGCCCTTCTGCATGCAGAGGAGTCTTGGAAATGCAGGTTTTTAAACCTTGGATCTAAAAGTGTAGCAATGGCTGCATGATCGTTTAATTCAATCATCCCATACCTGAAAAATTTTATTCACCAATAAGTACAAACAAAGAATATTATGAATTAAACAACTAGGTAATATACATTAAAAAATATAAATAATAGGTTAAAACTATTAATAAAATAAATACTTATATCAAACTAAAAAAAATATATATATATATAATATAAAAAATCGACCCCAACTCGCTACGCTCGAAGGGTAGGGTGCCCAAGAGGCTGGCGGCATTTCCCCGTTGAATTTCCAGGCTCAACCGGTATCCGAAATGCGCGCCAGCCCTTGGATCCCCGGAGACGTCGATTAGGCGTGCGGAAATCTCCCTGAACAGCTGACGGGCTTCCGCACCCCAAGGCCCCAAGGTCTCAACTGCAAAAGGCGCAAAAATTACGGCTCTCCCAAGGCCGCATATTTACGTCTTTTATTGGTTTCGGCTGTCGCCAAGCTGCGCCGGCTTTGTGAGCGGTCGCTCTCACGTATGATGGGGCAACAGTGTCCACGCATGGCATCCCACACGAGTGACCGCCCGTTTTTCCACGGAACGAGCGTCATACCATCGGGCCTCTTGCCTGGAACCTCCCCCGGAAGAGGCAAAGGCGCGACGGATGACGTCATTCAAGGCGGCATGGCGCGGAATGCGTCCTGCATTGCGACGACACGCTAAACCTTGATGACCTAAAGGATCGACGTCTACCCCACAACGACAGCGATGGGCGTTCGTCCGGGTCCCTAGTCGTAAGCTCACCGCCAAACTAAATGTTGTCCCCTCCAAAAGGGTACCTACGCTACGGGATGGAATGGCATTTAACCATTATCCTGACTCTGGCTCACAGCTCAAGGCCAAGGAACGAGACCGCTCCGCTTCGTTTTCTGAAGACTCTAATAGTTGCTTTCGGGTCTTCATGCAGAGTGGCTCATCCCACTGCCTCTGTGAAACTAGGTTCAGAGGTAGGTTCGGACCGGTTGCACTGAGTCAGGTATCCCTGGCCTCGGTCAAACAGGCAACCTCTACGCCGCAGAGCGACGGGCCTAGTATACTACCAACGAGGTTAACTGAGCTATAAACCGAGGACAGGAAGGCTGGCAGTGCTACACTTGAAATTTTTCGTATCCCTAGACCACCATGGCGAATCGGTAAGGTTGCTAGGGCCCAGCATTTATCATTCAAAGGATAATTGAATGTGTTTTTTAAAGTTAATCTTAATGTTTCGTCCAAGCGAGAAAGAAGGTCATTGTGGGCCCAAAGCGGCGTACACCGAAGTATATAGGTAGTCTTGGGAACAAAAAGACAATTTTATAATCGAATAAGCCATGTGAGGATTTATGTCTTTTAGACGGCTGGAAGAATCCTGAAATTTTAATATTTGATCGTCTACAATGTTGGTGAAAGCCGCTTCCAACACTGGTGCCCCTAGTAGACGGAGCGACTGGTCGACAATAATTTTAATATTAGGAGCCAAAACATTATCATATCGTGATTGTGCCGGTAGTCTTTCGCTGAAGTACAACTCGCATTTAGAATAATTTAACTGTAAACCAATATCACTGAACGATTTTGTAATTTTTTCCAAATCTGACAAAACAGAAGCAGCGTCTCCACCTAAGGTCCCGTCGTCTAAATAATATACATTAAATTTAGAAGTCAAATTCTTGATGTAGGGGTGTATTGCCAGACTGAATATAGCCGGTCCGAGAGGGTCGCCCTGCTGACAGCCGACAGCTGATGGTATTACTTTACCGATTCCCTTTTATATTTTTGAAGTCTTAATAGATATCTAAGTTGTTGCGGATAGTCTTCTGGGTTGTATAAAGGTGCAGCATCCGATATTAAATTACTTGGTAAATTACACATTTTACCAAAAACTAGTTCATATGGAGTATATGTGGTTGACGTGTGTACAGACTACAGTTGTGTTATAGGCGAATCACCAGTAACCATGAACTCCAATTTTGTGGTTCATTGTCCGTTTGTATGCGAAGGAATGACATTAATGTTTGCGAGTGTTTTCTAAGCTTCCTATTGACTGATGATTTGATTGAAGCTTCTACGTACTTACTAAGATGATACTGTAGTGTGAGAATATATTTATAATTATAACTATCCTTACTTGAGGGCCCAACTAAATCTAAATATATCCTATCGAAAGCCGAAAAGCCCGTATCGGTGTGAACCATCGGCTGTTTTATATACTTAAAATGTTGCTGACGTTTACATTTATCGCAGTGATTTACGAAGTCCATGACATCTTTTCCTAATTTTTGCCAAAAGTACGTTTTACAGTATGTCTATAAAGTCATGAAATTAATTGAGGGCGCCATTAACTTATATGTAGCAACCCCTATAGCGTGAAAAAACCTGTCAATTATTTTTAATGAAATTAATAATAAGTGAAATTTGCGTAATCATAAGAAAACAATCTATCAACTATTTCTGTATTTCACAAAATAACTAATAAACAATTACTGACCTAATCAAATAAATAATACACAAATTCTATTCTACAAGCTTTAAGATGGAATAAATAAGAGGCTAAAAGTGAAACATAAAAAAAATAATTAAACATTTATTTAGACAACTTAATAAACTAACAACGACGAATGAATAAATTAAATTACACGGAATCCAAGCTGTCGAAATTTAGGTATTCTATATCGGAAAAATGATCATCATCAAAATCTTTTAGATTCATGTCGCTATCGCTGCTTGTATCACTTTCTACTCGGATGATAAGGTCATCTATATTTTTATATAAGGTTCTCCCTCGTTGAAAATAATCTTTTTCAATTTTTTTCACATGCTGGCAGCAATTTTTCCAGTGTTCAGCTGTAATGTCACTAAAAGCTTCTTCCTTCAATAGTTTGACATCACGGGTCCCAACATTGTGTGCAGTAACTTTTTTTTTTTTTGCAATAGCCCAAATAAGTTCTATTGGATTCAAATCACATCCGTTTTTCCTCCAGTTGAGTTTTTTTATTGGTGTGCTGGATAGAATCTGAGAATGCCTCTTATTCTGCAGCACATAACTGGTTCTTGTTTTAGGAATGGTAAGAACATTAATAATTTCGGCAGGAGGCACAGAAGTGTGTGGAGAAGGAGTATGAATGGTAATGCTTATATCGTTGGCATTGTCAAGAATAGAACTGGCATCCTGTACTGGTGTATGACTTTGGCTGACAGTGTTAACGGACTCATTCAAACTTTGTTCAACTGCAGTTATGTGAACATTACATTCTTGAGTCTGACTAGTATGGGATTGATCAAATACTGTCTTTTCCAAAATGTTTTTAAATTTGCCAGGATCAACAGGATGAATCCCAGCAGCTCTGAATCCCACGACAGCCTTGTTTATGTTAGCCGTTTTGTTGTACGCCTTTGTAAAAAGTTTTCTAACCTCATATTGGGTTATTCGTTTTCCAGGACTGTTAACCAATGTAGAGCTCACATTACTCATTATATGCAATCTTTAGTGAACTGATGATTGTATGATCCAGTGGCTGCATTTTGTGAGATACATGGGGAGGCAAGGAAAGAACTTACAGGTTATGTTCCCGAAAAACCTCGTATGCTCCCAGGCTGATATTACTTTCGTGATTATCGAATATTAATAATACCGGTTCTTCTTTGGTGGATTTAACAAAATATGTTAAGTATCGTAAGTAGTCAAGAAATATGGACTCGATTAAATATGGAACCGGAATCAGAAACCGTGGCAATCATATCGCTGCTAAGCTTTAAGTAACACCCCGTTCATTCTTTTTCTTTTAAATATAAACATAGGAGGTACATATAAGCCACTAGCGTTTACAGCACAGACTACTGTTGTTGTGACACCGAGTTCTCCGCTTGTTGCTTTTGATACTAGTTTTAAACCTTTCCGAGCCAAAATCTTATAATTTTTTTGAACTGTGCTAATGCCAGTTTCATCAATATTAAAAATTTGATGACCAGGTATATTGTTTTGTTTGGATCGTTTTTATTTGCTTAAAAAAACAGGTTTACTTCATAAAAAAAATTGTTAAATTTATAAATCATTATGGTTATGATGACGATGAAAAAATTCATATGATCTATTTTTGACAGAAAATGCAAATGACGAATTAGCGGAAACTGAAGTAGAGGTTTTGGATGAGGACATGCTTCAAACTGAACAGAAAGAGGACGAAGAGCAATGCAAGGTCGAACCCCTCGATATTGAGAATTTAGAAGTTATTAATGATGACGATGATGATGAAGATGGAGATTATAAACCTGAAGGTAATTTAGACGTTAGGGGTATATTTTTGGCAAAAATTTGTGCATATCTTTTAACAAAAATTGCAATTAATAAATGAACACATACTATATTCTGTAATGTATCTCATTTTTATTTTAAATTAATAATTTTAGTTAAAGGAATAATTATAATGAAGCAACTTTTTCGGATTTTATCGCCGTTTATCATGTTTTTATATGCCAGAACATATTAAACCAATCTTAAAAATACGAAAACTTAACGAACCGCGATAAAATGCGTTCCAGTTGTTTCATTTTAATGAGTTTATTTTTCGAAAGGTCCTTTAAAAAATATTGATGTCATTAGGGAAAAGAAATGATTAAAAACTAGGTTTTAGTGTATTAACATTGTTTTTGGTACAACAGATACCTTACACATAAGAATAAAACATTTATTATTAAAACTCTCATATTTGTTTTTAACCTTTAATTATAATTAATAACTATCACAATTTTTGAAGAACAGTTGATTATGTTCTACTTATTATTTATTATAGTTTGTAAGAATGTATGGATGACGTTACTCCATCACGCGAAAACTTCTAAATGGATTTTGGTGAAACTTTACAATAATATAATTTGCATATCCAAACAACACAGGATACAATTTATTCCCGCAGTTCCACGAGAACGTGAAGTACTCCGCTGAAACCGCGAAGTCTAAACGTAATATGTGTAATATAGTAATTCTTTTTACAGAAATACAAATTTTCACTCAACAAGAGGAATCAAGCCAAGATACAGCACAAAGAAAATATCCAAAAAAGAAAAAACGTAGTGAACGAAAAATGTACAAAATGTATAACAGAGAAGATATGAAAAACGCAAAAGAAGCTGTACGGGTACACGGAATGAGGATCTCAGAAGCTGCAAAGAAATATGGGGTACCAAAAAAGACTTTAACTGCTAAATTGTCTACTCCTCCAGATGAAAATGGTAAGACAAAATGTTCCAATAGACCGGTTTTGATCCTGACCCCCCCGTGTGTGCCTTGAAATGGGTTTTTATACATGTTTAAGTGCACCCTAAAAACACGAGACCATCGCCCGCTCACCGGTGAAGGAAAACATCGTAAGGAAACCTGTATGCCTGATGAGATTGAAGTCTTTGAAGGTATGTGATGTTCACCAACACGCATTGGGCGAGTGCATCGGTGAACTATGGCCCATTACCCTCCTTGTCTGAAATCTGAGGAAGAGACCTGTGCCCAGCTGTGGGATATATAAGGGTTGATACTATAACTTTTTCATACATATGCTACATATGGCGATTTAATATCATTCATACACATACAAATATTTTAAAAACTATTTAAAACGGGATATTTACCATGTTTTTTTAGCATTATTTCGCGGAGCTCGATATTTCGACATTGTCTACGAATATCAAGTTCACGAGACATAATGCTCCGCGAAATAATGCTAAAAAATCATTGTAAATATCCCGTTTTAAATAGTTTAAATAATGAAAATAACCTTTATTACAGAAGAAGAAAAAGATGCGACAGAAGAAAAACGATTGAAATTGTATCAAGAAATCGGAATAATCATACAGTATACTAATGCCCTCCCGTTCAAAACTAAAACAACCAAATACTATTGCGCTTATTGTTCAACCGATGGCCCATTTTTTGAGGATCCAGATGAGCTGCGAGACCACACCAGATCCGATCACGGCCATGAGTTGATCCGACAGGTGGAGCAGATAATGAGACCGGCTTGGCTGAATGAAATATTAAAAATGGATATTACCGAACTGCAGTGCTCCGTCTGTAAAATTATGATCCCACATTGGAATTCCATGTTCCTACACTTAGCTGAAGCTCATGATATAGAATTCGACGTTGCATACTCTAGGGTAATTCCGTATTCCTTGGTCAGCGATTTAAAATGTGTATTGTGTTTGGAAAGTTTTCAAAACTTCGGCCAATTGGACGCTCACATGAACTCGCATTACAGTAACTATATTTGCTACGAGTGTGGCGATACATTTTTAGCAAATTCGAGACTCGAAAAACATTTAAAAGTTCATAAAGTTGGAAAGTATCCTTGTGAATTGTGTGATAAAGTGTTCTCGCTGGAGTTGTATAGAACCAAACACGTCAATTTAGTTCACAATCAGGTGTCTAATGTGAAATGTTTGTATTGTCCCGAAAAATTTCCCGGTACCCTTCCAAGGCATCAACATGTGTTAGAAAAACATCCGGAGAAAGTTAAAGTGATGACTTGCGAATACTGCGGGAAAACATTCACGTGGAAACCATACTTTATTGCGCATAAAAAGATGGCTCATTTCAAAGAAAAAAAATATGAATGTACAGAATGTAAAAAAACATTTAGGATGAATTATGAATTAAGAAACCACATGGTGAGGCATAAAACGAAAAAGAATTTCATATGCGGATTGTGCGGCATTCCATTTAAGAAATTATTGGATTTGAAAACACACTGGAAAGGACACGAAGATGCTTAATTATCTACATCATATTAGTGAATAAGTTATAATTAAATGTAATATGATTTTGTTTTACAAAAAAAGAATTATAATGAAACAAATTTACGAAATTTATCGCGGTTTATTAAGTTTTTTTTTACAAGCCCGAAGTTTCGGATACTTTATGAGAGGCAAAACTAGTGTTAATGTGTAACAAAATAACTCTAGGGACATCAAGCGTCTCATGTCAGCCTAAAAGATTATTTACTCGTATTATATACATTGTTATAATACAATAATGAAGTTGAATATTCTTATGTTTTCGCGAATTTCACTCATTATAATGAAACAACATTTTTACGGATTTTATCGCGGCTTATGGGGTTTTTATTGAGCCCGACGTTTCGGATACTTTACAGCAACCATGGTCACGGGAGGAGTCCTCCCGACCGTGACCATGTTTACTGTAAAGTATCCGAAACGTCGGGCTTTTAAAAAAACTATAAAACGCGCTAAAATCTGTAAAAAAATTGTTTTATTATAATCAAGTTGACATTTTAAGTGTTAAAATTAACTATGAATTTTATTTGATGTCTAATGAGATAGTGCTGTAAAAGCCAAACATTTACATATTTTTAATTCATTATAATAAAACTACTTTCGCGGATTGTTTCACGATTTTTACCACCCAACATTTTACAAGCCTGACGATTAAGATTCCTTACAGCAAACATGGTGTAATGTATCCAAAAAACCTTGAAAAAAAGAACTTTGAATCCTCAAAAGTTGTTAAATTATAAATGTATCAACACTGACTGCTCATAACTACTAATCATACATGTACATGTCTTTTATTTAGTACAATCTAATCGATTTAATTACTTTGTTGTATATAATCATAAAATGGCATGAAATACGATCATCTGCGCTATCACTTAACGCTGACCGCTCATGACATTGACCGAAACTTTATTCATGTATGCTTAGTAAAATCATTTAACATGTATAGTCTGTCACAATATGTGCCATCTGTATATCAATCAATCATTAACACTAACACTTGCAACCTATACTCAGCTTTAGTAAATAAAATTTTAACAGAATTTCGATTACATCCTTTATCAGAACCACCTCAATTCTTATTATCTGATTCACGCGACTGTTTAATTGACTGTAAATATTTTAATACTTGTTCTGGTTCTTCACCTTTCGCGGCCTTTGCTCCTAGTCTTAAGCTCCGATCTTATATGCCATATACGAGGAGCTTTCAATGTATTCTCGGTATAGGCATGAAAGAAAACTCGGAAAAATTTGGAAAAATTCTATTTTTCAATGTAGTCCCCTAGACCCTCAATACATTTGTTAGATCGAAGAATTAGCTTTTCTAAACCTTGTAAAAATATTCTTCTGGCTTCTCCTCAAAATGGGTATTAATTGCTGCCTTCAGTTTATCATCGTCGGAAAATCGCTTTCCACGAAGATCTTTCTTCAAATTCGGGAACAGGAAGTAATCACTAGGGGCCAAGTCTAGACTGTACGGAGGATGATTAATTTCTTCGAAGCCACAGTTCCGCACAAGCATCCTTCGCCATGCGGGCCGTGTGAACCGGCGCGTTGTCGTGAAGCAGCAACACCCCCGCTGTGAGTTTTCCTCGCCTCTTTTCTTTAATTGCTTCCCTTAAATTAAGCAAAGTGGTTGCGTATGATGCTGCTGTGATGCTTTCGCCTTTTTTAGTATATTCTATTAATAAAATACCTTTAGAATCCCAAAAGACCGAGGCCATTATTTTTCCGGCGGACGGGGTGACTTTGAACTTCTTCGGAGGCTGTGCACCCTTTTTAACCCACTGCATGGACTCCTGTTTACTTTCAGGGTCATATTGATGAACCCACGTCTCATCTCCAGTAACCAGTCGGTCGAAAATACTCGATCGATCTTCTCCACAGAGCTCTAAAAACTCTTTACAGCACTCGAATCGTGTTTCTGAGGCGCGGTGAGCATTCTCGGCACCCATCTTGCACTGACCTTTGAGAGATTAAGATGGTCATGAAGGATTGCATGTATGGTACCCACAGATAGGTTGATCATCTCTGCTAACATCTCGATTTTTATTCTGGTATCTTCAAGTACCAATTTCTCCACTTTTTTAATATTTTCTTCAGTGAGGGCGCTTACGGGTCCACCCAAGCGAGGGTCGTCTTCAATGCTTTCTCTGCCTCTTTTAAATTCACTTGACCACTTTTGAACGGTGAATAACGACGGGGCAGAGTCTTGGTAAACAGCAACCATCTCTTCGTGAATGTTTTTTTGACTTTTTCCCTGCTTAATGAGGAACTTTATAACAGCGCGATGCTCGATTTTCTTAATCATTGTGGCGTCAGTCATTCTGATCGTCTTTCACTGCAGATAATTAGAAAACTAATGAACGTAAATTAGTGAAATTTTATATTTATACCCTCAGATAGTGTCATTAGTAAATTAGATAATTAGATTACCCATATTATTAGCAAATCACCCCGATACCGAGAATACATTGAACGCCCCTCGTAATATGCAGTCCACTGCTGTTTTACCCCTAATTTCACATCGATTTAGTAATTTTTTTAAAATAATGTAACTCTAATGAATCATTGTATTTTTCTCTTTTGAACATTTCGGTTAAAAATCGTTGGTAAAGTTTGATACCATGTTTTAGCAACACCACTCAGTTTCGGTAGTGTATAATGGATTAACTAATTTTCACCCCATCTATATAATTGAGCACATTCTTCGACTTTACTGAGCCACGTGTTTATGGTCTGAACTCTGATCATGGGATCAAACTCTGAGATAACATTGCCTAACATAGGAAACTTATTTCTCTCTGAACGATTATCAATTACAGATTTAATTAATTGGTTTAAAAATAATTGAGTACTAATATCGTTAAAATTGGAACGACGTACGCGTTTTGCTTCTGGTTTCGCCTTGCGATTATAGTTAAAATGTTACCACACTCAAGCTTTTTTTGAACTAGGTATGATGGAAAAACGATAAGGTATTTTTCAGCAATGTTCCAGAATGTATTATACTGTGTTTCAATGTTGCGTTGTAACCAGAACTTCTGATAGCTTTGGTTAAACTTCTGCTTTTACCCTTTTTTATTATTTATTTATTATAATACTTATAATATATATTTTTATGGGGTTATAAAATTGTCCCGCAAAACTGTTTAGCCATTTGTCTTAAGCTCTTCGTCTGTGCTGATGAAATCAACTCTTCTTGGCACTATCACATTGGCTTCTTCTACGACTGTGGTATTGTATGAATTCTCAAACCTCCCCGTAAAAATCTTGTGTAATGAGTCCAAGTGAGTGACATATAATGAAAATTTTGACAAATGCGGAAATTAAAATATCAGAAACATGTTTGGATTTGATCATGAATTCGTTCGTGTTAAATTGTGTGAGCATCAAATAGAGAGCAAGTGTCTGAAAGACGTACGTTCAAATTCATTATCTTGCCCAAACTTGTCCACACAGACTTGCCGAGTTGTTCATCTTGTACGAACTTGAGACTTTACTTTTACTACAAAATAATAATTATTCTTAGTACACGTAACACAACATAATACAGTACCTACCTATCATGTAAGTTTTAAATAAGAACTTGTGTTAATTTTATAGGGGTCGATTTTTAGGCCTAGTCGACCCCCAAAATCAGATTTTTTATTTGATAGTTACGGGTGGGATAGTTGATAACATGATCTTGGTTAGTAATGGAATCAATCGATATTTATGTCATTAATTAACCAGTTTTTTTATTTTGAATCTGAATATTCGTTTCGTTGACATCAACGTTTTTGCAGCCAATATAACTCTTTCGCTCAACCATACATGATCTTTGTCATTTTGAGCAATGTTTGGGAAAACCCTCTCGATGAGTTCGGTCTTAGTTTCACTAAAGTGACCAAAATTGGTATATTATATAAACCAATATCCAGCAATTGTTTAGAAAAAAATCTCCAGATTGGTCGTTCTGCAATTCGACTTGAACTCAGCGGTCGTCACACTTTACTGACCAAGGGCCACACATGCCAATGTAAGTGCCAGCGCTGGGCCGCAGAGTATGTATAGGCGCTATAGTACGAGAGCTAGCAACGTCGGGAAAACAAGCATTTCAGGTAGGCCAGTTTTTAGATATGCTATCTCTCTCACTCCCCCGGACGTCATACGGGCTATCTGGCTGGCGGTAGTGGTTGCGTTCATCAGTGCGCATCCTACCTGTACAGGTAAAATATCGATTTTTCAAATCATTTTAAGAAGTTTTTTTTTTTTATTATTTTTATTGAATTTTTCGCAACATGAATCTATTATTGCCAGATATTTTTATCGTTGTTTAAATTGTGCCAGACGCTAATTTTGAATTAAAAAAAAAAAATTTTTTCAAAATATTTCAGTATGGCTGAAATTTTTATATGATGTTATTTAAGTATCTAAAAACCTAAAATTAATTTGCCAAACAATAATTCGATTGTTAAACCTTCAGCCAGACCGATCTAAAAGTGAAAAGTGATGTGGTACCATTTTGCTTGGTCTAGGAATAGTTGTCGAATAAATTACAGAGAAAGAATTAAAAACTATTGAATTAATTGTGGATTAACATAGCATTAAAATAATTATTTATTTTTGTACAAAATTAAGGTAATAATCAATCTCAAGGATGAAAGTAAACAAAAATTATACTTTTTAATCCATAATTGTGTCACAAAAAACGGAAGCATCTATCATCATCATCATCTTCATCACTGCTGTCATTTTCATTGTCATCGTCGTCTTTTGGATTATCATCGTCTTGTAATAAGCTATTATAGTCATCGCCACTTTAGAAGTCCGATAGACGCGGCGCTGCGGTATCATAACTCAATGTTGCCAATTTATAGTGTAATGATTTTCCACCAAGTCTAGTACCATAAAAAATTTAAATAATTATAGGGCCTATGGTCAGTAGTGGATTGGTAAAGACTGAGTATGATAATAATGACAAAAATAATTATAGCAGCAAAATAAAAATCTCTCTGCCAGGTTTTAGTAAAATAAAACATTTTTTTGTAAATATTTCATTTGTATTTTTTACGTATAACCGATTAGTAGAATTCATCTAAAACAAGCTTCTTCGGATGTGTTCGCTTTTGCCAGGAGTGACGATTTTCCCAGAAGTAAATGCTGCCATTGTTACTTCCTTTGTTATTCGACCTTTTTTACAGAAACACCTGAAAATATAATTCATCTGAACAAGATTTTAAGTCTTTTACCTTGTATTTATATTCATATAAAATATCATAAGATAAATGTAGGTATAGAGTTAATGATAATATTTTAACCATAAATTAGGCAAAAATAAGTGACTCTGGCATCTCTAAAATTTTCCCGTCATGTCAGTGACATTTATAAACATATTATTCAACGGGGTTAATTGTTGTTTATTTTTACTTTCTTATTCACAAAATTATTTCAGTTTAATGATCATTATACGGCCTTCACTTTATACACCTCACTTTATATTATATGCTCCATATTTCACGTAAAATAATTTAAAATATCACAACTTCTTACTCCAGACAGACGTCAAGATGTCAATGTTGTCAAATTTAGTTCGGGCATTAGTCGCAGGACTTCTAAAGTGGCGATGACTATATCTGTAAAAGAATAAAAATTTTATAATCTTTCGGCAAAGAAATTTATTAGTATTTTATTTTCAATTTTTATCTTTAATGATAATGTCGGCAACTAATGATGGTAACTGCTCTCCAACAAACCAGATAAAATCATATTTATCGTCATTTATGGTCCAGCCAGAAGCTTGAGGTGATAGAGATGTTGGGTGTTGTAAATGAGCATTTCTCCAAAACTTTGTTACGTAACGAATTCGTAGTAAATGCTGATACAATTCAGCTTTGCATGGTGGTAGGCTTGATGGATCAAAATTACGAAATTTTTTTTCAAAATTATCATCTGATTTTTTAGACCGATAAATGTTTGAAAACAGATGAAACCGAACTTCATTGACGTTCCAAGAATCACGAGCTCCGTAAATGTGACAAATAAACTTTTCTAAGATCTTAAATGTCTCATCCAGCAATTCTTCATCATCTGTTATAATATTTTGACAGGCTAATTGATACTCTTCTGATTGCTCTAACAGTTTAAAAGGTCGAAGTTTACCTTTCCGGAAAAAAGCTGGTGTGTAGTCGCATCCCGTGAGTGCATGAAAGCACGGTAGAGCTTTCGATAAAGAATTCCCTAGAATTTCGTGCACTTGATTGACGCTTATAAATCGCTCATGATTCCCCACGCCCAAATTTATCCAGATTTTTAGTGATGCATTCAAATGATCCATGTTACCAAGAAGTATTATTAAAATATCTGTGTCTGAGCAGCGTATCACAACTTCACCATCGACATTTATTTGGCAAATGTGATATATTATTCGAGAATCGGCTTCTTCGTGTTCTTCGCAAGACAGTGAATCTTCAACAGTTTTAATAACTTTATTACTTTCAACCCGGTATGAATAGCACTTGTTGAAGTTCACATAAATTATTTTATCTCTAATGATAGGAGCCATTTCATCACCAGTCCAATGGTCAATAAAAAAATTAACAAGGGCTTCTTTAAAATATATATTTTTAAGTTCAGCTATAAAATTATGTGGACGAATTTGATTGGGCCCGATTGTAACTTGGCTGATTATTTCATCCCGACGTGAACGCTCAAAATCTTTGATTGACGGTGTAAAATATTGATCGAAGACAATATCGACACGATTGGATTTAAATCGTAGTATCATACTCAGAAATTTTTTAGATAAAGCATCGAAGGTTACAGGTACTTCTTTCATTAAGTGTAACATGAAGAAACCATCTAAAATAGCTGAATTAAAAGATGAAGGTGGCTTATCGACGTTACCACCGATTTTCTTCTCAATCAATTTAAGCAATTGAGATTTGTCAGTTTTACAAATACTGCCATCTGCGTGGCACATTGATGTTGGCACTGGTGTCAGTGGAAATGTTAAAACTTTTTCAATATCAACTTTATGAGTTAACGATGTTCCTAACATTCTCCCAAATAAATCGCGTTGCATTCTCAGCTCGACAACTTTATTTCCGAGAGTTAATTTTTTTTTTTTGGAGCCTCATTGAAGTTAAGTATTTTTTTTTTTATCGGTTTGTCAAATCTATTTTCATCTATAGCACATTCAGTAATGAACTGTTTCCTTAACTCATCACCATTTTCTTCGATGTTCAGTAGGAACTCAGCTATATGTTGAGAGGCCGGCTTTCCAGTAGCTATATTGTAAATATTATCTTTGTTTAGATCTGGATCAAACGGATTACAGTTTTTTTCAAAAATATCGATAAATTCAGCAAGTTGTTTTTCAAAAATTTTAATCCGATTAGGTTGTAAGTCTGCGGTAACGTCTTGCAAGTGTCTTAATCCACAAACATCGAGAACATGGGAAATCAAAGCAGCCCTAATACTATGGCTTTTTGTCCAGCGTTGACGTGCAGCTATCGAATTTGTAAAATGTGCAATACCGCTGAGACGTTTAGCTGCATCTGCATTTATAGTCTGTTCCAACATAAGATCTATTGGTATTCTCGAAAAAGGTTTATCAGTTCTTTTAATTCCAAAACATCCAGATTTGAAGTCCTCTTTAAGTCCTGGATGTGTTTCGTCAACGTTCTTCAGATTCTCATAATATTTAACACACCATCGAGCGTAGTTTGGCTGATTAAACATAAAAAATAAATTTGTGATTTTTGGAATTACATGCTTAAACGTTTCAAAATCACCCATGCGTATACTCCTTGATAAAATGATGTAATAATTTACTAGTTGTATGTAGATCATGTAGAACTGAGCAGTTTTACCATGATCACCTTGTCTTGTTTTATCTACGAATTTTTGATACGAAGAGAGCAGCCGAAACAATACTTGATTTGGTAATAATTCAGCAGTCGTAGTTGAATGGGAAATTTCACGATTTTGATATTGTAAAAGATCATCAATGATTTGTTCTTTTAAAAAATTGTGTTCGACTTGTTTTGTTTTCAAGTATTGGTCAAAATGTAATATTTGCAAACCTACAGCCATCAACGGATGCAGACGTTTACAACGATTAAAATGTTTGCCTTCAATGATTCCGTTCACGGAGCCTGATGCTATGATCTTACTTTCAACCATCATATGTGATAATCCACACTCATTGATAAATACTCCAATCGCTTTAAAAAATGCCATCATCAAATGAAATGAGCCAAGATGTATGAAGAGATTATCAAATTTTGGGGTTTCTGTTGCCTGAATTTTGAGAGCTATTTTAGCAATGGCCAAATCATATGTTACTTGGACGTATTTTTGGTCACATTCCACACCAACTTGTTGAGCCTGTGTCATTGTCAACTTCACTATTGATGTCTCTGTTGGTGACAAATTGATTGGAGTAAGGTAAGATACTTTTTGTTTTGGAGTATTATCCTTTATAATTCTACAATTAAATCCCGTCCACATTGGAGTGTTTGGCACGTGGAAAAAGAGTGAAGTCATATGTAATAAATCAATAGTTTGTACTAAAGGCAAGGTACTCGGAATAGATTGCTCTATGTTCTCAATAGGTGTTAATCGTTCTAACATTTGCAATCGGGCAGAAATTGGAACAAGTTCAGGAACAATGGCTTCAAAGGTTCGTCTTCTTTTTGCTGGTGGTGGTAACATGTCGGACTGATCACTTCTACAATCGATATCATTTTCATTAGAAGCATCATTATCAATATTTTGATATATTATACCAACGGTGTCATGCAAAGTTTCCTTTCCATTAAGAGTATCAACATACCTATCAAAGTTATCGAAGGCTACACCTGTGCATAACGATGATTTCCGAATAATATCAGGTGGACTAATTTCAGAGCGATGTACAGATGAATAAGTAGCTTCAGTTTCCAGCTCCTCCAGTGTAGTATAGTTGCAGCAATGTCCAAAACTTTACCTTTAGGATTTACAGGTAGGATGCGCACTGATGAACGCAACCACTACCGCCAGCCAGATAGCCCGTATGACGTCCGGGGGAGTGAGAGAGATAGCATATCTAAAAACTGGCCTACCTGAAATTCTCTCTCGAAAACGTTGCTAGCTCTTAGACTACTACGAGAGCGTATGCTTGAGACAAATGCATTCAGTTTATTTCGCTATGTACCCGAACTAGCTGTGCCCGCGACATCGTTCGCTTGGGAGATTAAAAAAGTAATTATTAGATTTTTTTATTGGAAAAAGATTATTTATGAACATAAGTAGGTAATAAATTCACCCAATGAAGATTGGTTACTTGTAAAAGCGTCAAGTAGGCTTGGCCACAAGAGGATATAGAGGTGCCAATGTCCACAAGGGCATTTTTAGAGTTAGACCTTGGCTCTTGTGACTTGTAAGGGCATACGCCACACAGATTGGGAATTGTTCACTGTACACGTATGCCTTAAAATGGGTTTTTCTAAATTTCGAAGTGCCTCGTAACCCTAAGCACGAGACCATCGCTCGCTCACCGGTGAGCATCAAAGCAAAACATCGTGAGAAAACCTGTATGCCTGATGAGATTGAAAGTCCTTGAAGATATGTGAAGTTTACCAACCCGCATTGGGCCAGCGCATCGGTGAATTATGGTCTATTACCCTCGCCTGATTTCCAGGAGGAGACCCGTGCCCAGCAATGGGACATATAAGGGTTAATACTTTATTTTAGATGTTAAACAAATTTCAAATCTTAGGGTCGGCCATAGAAGGTTTAGGTAACCCTACAGGTTTAGAAACCCTACGTGCTTTTTTGGGGCCGTTTGGACAGCCCCTATAGTCAGCCGGATGGCTTTTCCCCTTACATAATACGCAACTGGGAAGTGTCGAGGTGACGTCTTTGTTACGGGGACATTCTGATGTCCCGTGGTCGCCCAGGCACTTGACGCATTTGGGGTGGGCGAAACAATTACGCGCGGAGTGGCCGTACCCCCCGAGCGCCCCTTTTACGTAGGGCTTCTACTCTAAGGCCGGTTGTCGAGGTTGCACACGGCTTTGATATTAAAGATGGCCTTGCCGGCCGGTGTGACTGGCAGGATTGCCAAAACCATATTATATGCGTACTTGGTCTTCGGATGGTACATATGGTGTATGTCGGCGTGCCGTCACGGTACGAGTCTTCGGGGTCCATATTTGCGGAGATATAAAACACAGATGTTTTACAATACTGTATTATATTTAAATATAGCGTATGCACAAAATAAAAGATGTTTACACTTCAACAATTTTTAAACGACTTCACCTGCTGTGGACAGTATTCGCCTTTTTATACAAAATTACAAACAAAGCACTTTTACAAACAAACATATTTCGATATAAAATAAACATAATTACATGTTATTAAATCAGACATGATTTTTAAATATTGTATTACAATTTGATTCCCGTAGGATAATTTATTTCATATTAAACAGGAACGATACCTTAACAAATGACAATCATATTTGAGTTTGATTTTACTAAATAATCTTTTTAAATTCTGATTCGAGTGTATAAAATAAACATATTTATATAAAATAAATTGAAATTAATCTTATAACTAGTTTTACATACATTAAAGTTTTTATAAAATTTTTAATATTAGCTCGGATGTGACGTCATTTTAACATTTTATCATTAAAATCAATACAGCGCCCATACGGCCATTCTGATCCAGCGCGCTCCTCGCGCTGATCAGTAATCAGTTACAAAATAAGCAATTAATCTATATTAAACTAAATACAAACAGATTTCTTACATCATCACCCATCACGGGATCTAACAAACAATGCTTCACCCATGACGGGATATTAGCAAACTCAGGCATCACCCATCACGGGATCTAGCCCACACACAGGCATCACCCATCACGGGATCTAGCCCACACACAAGCATCACCCATTACGGGATCTAGCTCACACACAAGCATCACTCATTACGGGATCTAGCTTACACAAGACCAGGTAACAAGGATACGCGTGGTGGCCTGCCAGCGTTTGAGGAAGGAAATTAGGATGGGTAGCTGAAAAAGTCTGATAATTATTGCTCATCCGCCCATACGGCACCCTCTTCATCAAAGAAAGGGTCCGCCTGAGCTACTGGTGCTGGTCGTAAAGAGTCATGACTAGCGATCTTTTCACTACACCCACGAAGGTTAACGTGTTTTAATTTATAACGATCGTTAGGCAATACCTCTAAGACCTCCATGGGTCCTTCGAATTTTCGTAGTATGTCGTTCATGACGGCGCATGAGGACGAAGTCCCCAACTTTAAATGCTTTTATGGTGGCTTTGCCTTTGTCAAACCTGAGTTTATCCTGAATAGATCGCTCGTCCATCCTCTTTTTACACAAAGATCTCACGGATGTCAAATCCTCCGTCATTTCATCATCATCAATTTGTAAAAGTTTAATGGTTGGTGGTGAACACTTTTTACCAAACAACAATTCCATTGGACTTTTACCAGTACTTTTGCAGACAGTGCTATTAATCGCCAACTGCAAGTCCTGAATAGCATTGTGCCACGGTTTAGTCAGCTCAGTTATAGACATATTATCTTTAATAATTTTCATAATGCGTTCCACCTGACCGTTTGCCCTGCTAGCTCCCTTAGCTACCACGTGATGTTCGATACCATACTCATGACAACAATTTTTAAATTCGGCTGATGTCATACTTTTGTCTTGGTCCGTTATAAGACGCGTCGGGGTACCAAATATAGTTATGAGTTCACGGAGACACCTAATGGCTGACAAGGATGTGCGGTCATTAGTATAAACTAAATGAACATATTTAGTAAAACCATCTACAAAAACAAATGCGTACTCAGCCAGACTGCGTTTGCCGTTCATACACCCGGTAATATCGGCGTGCACAGTATGAAACGGTATTGCAACCTTGTCTATCGGGTGTAGTAATACCTGTTTTGCCCCTGAAAATCCCTTACGAATTCTGCAACTTACACAATTTTCTACAAATTTACGAACTAATTTTGACATATTAGGGAACCAGTATTGTTCGCGTATTTTAGCTAGTACTTTTTCCCAACTAAAATGTTGCAAAGAGTCATGATAGTGACATATGAGGTTCCACCGATAATTTTGTGGGACAATAATGAGTTTGCGAGTTTTATTATCTATTTGAACCTTACGTCTCAATAACTTATCTTGTAAAATTACATAGGTATCTGCTATTGTTTGCGGAATGGAATCTTAATTGGTCAACAATATTTTTTAGTACTGGGTCACGCTTTTGCTCTATGAGAAGCCAATTGTGGTCAAGGTTTGAAGAATTTATCAATAAATGTAAAGTTTTTACCGATGCCCTATTGCTAGTTTTTGAACTGCTTATTTGATCCAAAGGGTTTCGGCTAAAATAATCAGCATGTGCCAACCGGTCCCCCTTACGGTATTCTATGTCAAATTGAAAGTTTTGGAGAAATGCCCACCAACGATGTACCCTGGGACTTAGCTCCTTTTTATGCTTTGATGCCTTAAGTGAATTACAATCTGTTACAACTTTAAAAGGTCGACCATGCAGAAAATGACGGAAATGCTTAATAGCTTTTACGACTGCTAATGTTTCCAGCTCATACGAATGGTATTTACTTTCTACGCTAGTTGTTCGCATGCTAAAGTAACCGACTACGTGAGGACTTTTGTCTCGCCTTTGTATCAAGACAGCGCCGTAACCAAGAGAACTAGCGTCGGTATGTAGTTCACATGGCAAATCAGGATCAAATATAGTTAACAAAGGTGAAGAAGTTAAACGGTTAATTATTTCTTTTCTAGCTTTATCTTGACTTTCAGACCACTTCCAGGGAACGATTGATCTAGTGAGCTCATATAAAGGTGCCATAATTTTTGAAAAGTTTGGGACAAATTTTCTAAAGTAACCTGCAAGACCATTGAATTGCCTAAGTTCTCTCACGTTCTTGGGTATTTCAGAATTAACCAAAGCTGCTATTTTTCTAGGACTAGGTCTTACTGTGCCGTTTTGAATTATATTACCGAGATATTCTACACTAGTTTGTAGAAACGAACATTTTGATATATTTAAAGAGAACCCAGCATCGGTTAGTCGTTTTAATACAAGATTTAAATTATTAATACCTTCTTCGATTGACCTTGACATGACCATGACGTCATCGACATAAATTAGGGCTATACTATCTTTATAATCACCCAAAGCCTTATTTATTGCTCGTTGATAAACGGAAGGCGCGTTACAAAGCCCAAAGGGCATGCGAAGATATTCGAACTGGCCATCTGGCGTTACGAAGGCGGTCTTTTCTATGGAATCTTTTGCAATTGGAAGTCCATGGAACCCAGCAGCCATATCGAGGCAGCTGAAGTAACGAGCTTTACCTAGTTTGTCAATTTGGTCAGCAATTAGTGGAAGAGGGTAGTTATCCCTGACGGTGTTTGCATTTAACTCCCTATAATCAACACAAAGCCGATCCGAACCGTCTTTCTTCTTTACTAAAAGAATGGGGCTACTAAAAGGTCTCTGTAAACTGTCTCGGATAATATTGTTTTCTTTTAAGTCATTAATAATACATTTGACCTTTTCACGTTCTAACGGTGATAAGCGATAGGGCCTGCGTTGAACAATTTTATCTGGGTTTTTAAGTTTTATAGTTAATTCACCAGTCTTGATTTGCGAAACACAATTACCAAGTGTAAAGCTAGATTTAAAATTCTCGAGAACGTTATGCAATTCTTTTAATATCGCGGGGTCCTTAATCTCACTATTAATATTGAAGCTATAGCGGGTTAATTTAGTTGACTCATTGATAAGTAGTTCGCGCCTAACATATATCCCCTCTTTACTAACAGTTACGCTGAGCCCCGGCGTACTTACAATATCATAACCTACCAGGATTTCGAACTGGGTTTGAGTATCCCCAACCACATAAAATTCTACTTCTATACACACGCCACCAAACACAACCTTGGTCACGATACTTTGTGTGGAAACTACCGGGGAACCGCCTATGCCCATAAAAGCAACATTGACAACCTTTCGCTTTCCAGGAATCGAACCTGCAATCTTATTTCTAATCAAAGAACAATCTGCGCCAGTGTCAAATAAGCATTGGTAAATTTTATTATCTATAGTAATATCGGTTATACTACGATCTCTTGGATTACAGAAATTAATAGTTTGATTGTTTGTTAATCCCGTACGTTCATTATTTAGTTTACGGTAGCAATTCTTTTCAGAATGGCCTGACTTATGACAATAATTACATTCTATTGATTTAACTGTATTAGAAGGATAATGAGTGTTGGAAGAAAAAGGCTTGGCAGATGGAACAGGTGGACGCTTTTCCTTACACTCTCGGGAATAATGGCCTGGCTTATTACATTTAAAACAAGTAATAGATGGCTTTGCAAATGATTCAGTTACTCGCGGCTGTTTACTTAGCTTACTATTGCCTTCGGAACGCTCCGATTTTCTCTTACGATATGTTTTTAAAATAGCTATTAATTTAGGCAGGGAATCAGGCGTATTCCTTAATAATTCTGACCTAATAAATTCGGGATAAATACCTGTTATCAAGGCGTCGATGACTTCAGGGTCTGAAGCTTCTGGTCTCACACGTTTGAACAGCGTCCAGCCCGTTGTTGCATACTCTGCGTAGTTGTCAGCTTGCTCAGAGGTGTAGCTGCGCCATTTATGCACATCATCAGCATATCGAAACTCCTTGCCGAAGGTTCGTATGAGGTCGTCCTTTATCTGCTCCCACGTGGTTGATTGGAGCGACCACGTGTCTGCCCAAATTTTCGCTCTCCCCTTCAGTTGAAGGATAGCCTTCATTCTTGCTTCTTGCGGTGATATATTGAAGGCCACAATTGTCTCGTTGACATTTGCACACCAGTCACGGATGTCGTGAGAGCGCGTGTCGGGATCAAACGGCGGTAGCTAGAAGTTACCGCGTATTGTATTTCCTGCCGAGTTAGCAGTCAATGCAGCAGTGACCGCGCTTGATGCGGCCTTACTGGTTATAGAAGAAATCAAGCTCATTACGTCTTGTAGCGTAAAGGTCGATTCTGTCTTCTTCTCGGTGCGTGAGGTGCCCAAAATGGGAGATTGGGATCCCACCGCTGCTGTCGGCGTGCCGTCACGGTACGAGTCTTCGGGGTCCATATTTGCGGAGATATAAAACACAGATATTTTACAATACTGTATTATATTTAAATATAGCGTATGCACAAAATAAAAGATGTTTACACTTCAAAAAATTTTAAACGACTTCACCTGCTGTGGACAGTATTCGCCTTTTTATACAAAATTACAAACAAAGCACTTTTACAAACAAACATATTTCGATATAAAATAAACATAATTACATGTTATTAAATCAGACATGATTTTTAAATATTGTATTACAATTTAATTCCCGTAGGATAATTTATTTCATATTAAACAGGAACGATACCTTAACAAATGACAATCATATTTGAGTTTGATTTTACTAAATAATCTTTTTAAATTCTGATTCGAGTGTATAAAATAAACATATTTATATAAAATAAATTGAAATTAATCTTATAACTATTTTTACATACATTACAGTTTTTATAACATTGTTAATATTAGCTCGGATGTGACGTCATTTTAACATTTTATCATTAAAATCAATACAGCGCCCATATGTACCTCCATGACCGGATAGCCCTGTTGGACAAAGTCGTCTTTTAGTAAAGATAGTTTAACACTTCTTGTGTTGCAGTCGCCATATTTTATAATTTAGTGTGTACCTATCCCCTATGTTATCCTAATCCCACCCGCCTATGCGGGAGGGTGTGTAAAGCGGTATCGCCTACCAGAGGTAGGTGTGTGTTTTAAATATTAATAACTTACTTGTTATATAACTGTTCACTAAACACGTAACCGCAAACATTTACAAAACGAACAAACAATATCGCGCGTAACTACAATTTTTCCAGCTTAGCAACATGCATCGGCGCGGGGCCGCTTAAATCGAGCGCGAACGATTAAACGCGCGAAAAACGTTGACGGAGACACTAGCTAGCTATAAAGTCACTCGGGACTGCACTCATACACAATACACTACCTACTTATCTAATAAACGAGAACGCAACGAAAAATTAGGGCTTCGCAATCGGAATACGTGAATCAATTAATCGATCGTCCATTCTATTTGGATGCGTCTGCACTGGGTGGCGGCTATAGCGAAACTATTGTTGCATCTATACGCCTTGCATGTTCTCAAATAAAATTCTTCAAACTTTATTATTTTGCTCTAAAAACAAAATTATTTTATGGTGCAAAGAAAAGAACCTTTACAAATCTTTTCCTTCTACTAAGCCATCGTACCGAGGCTTATTTTAATTGTTGTCAAATCCAGTTAACGTCTGTTATCATTTTTTAAATGTAAATAATGTTTTTTTTTTAAGTTTAAAATGAAGCTTAAGCGCAAAATCACACAAGATTTGGTATCTTGTATTTTTTAATATCACGTGTTTCCTCCTCTAGCCCTTATGAGCGCCTGCATTCGGTCTGGCATGCTTTGGATGACATTTTTGATGTCCACTTGCGATAAGTCGCGCCAGGCAGTCAGTGCAGCATCTCGAAGTTGGCCAAGAGTCTGTGGTGGGTTCGATGCTGTTTTAATTATCCTTTTTAGCTTATCCCATATATGCTCTATTGGGTTTAAGTCGGGGATGCGAGCTGGCCACTGCAATTTTTGAATACCAACCTGTTGAATGTACTCGTTTACAATATGAGCGACGTTTGGACGTGCATTATCATGCATTAAAATAAATTGGTCATATCCAATAAACCATCCAAAGGGTACAACATGTTCTTGAAGGATATCCTCGACATATTGTGTTGCAGTTAGAGCGGTATTGACGATGACCAATTCTGTACGTGCATCAGAACTAACGCCACCCCATACCATTATAGAGCCTCCACCGAAACTCACTGTTGGAGTGGTAGTAATCGCCAGATATCGTTCACCTTTCCTTCTCCACACACGTTGTCGACCGTCTGGTGCATTTAAAGCGATCCTGCACTCGTCCGTAAACAAAACCCTTGCCAATTGTAATGTTTGACCAGTATGACCTGACACTAGGATAATGATATACACTAGTAAAAATAAGAATTCCAATAAATTACATAATTCTAAGACAGTTACAGGTTCTGTAAAGTTGGGATTATTTTGGAAGGCATATTTATTTGACTCGTCCACTAGAAATCTCAAAATATCTTCACCGAAAAATAAGAAAAAAACTGAAAAGGAGTGTCTAAGTTCATAATTTCTTGTGAATACTCAGTGTTTCCAGCAAACTGGAAAGCATTTTGGACTATGTCCATATTCTTTACTCTCCACACTAAGTTTCTAGAGTTGAAAGGTGTAGTTTGCAGGTTGTTCTGGCTGCTGGTTGTAGGAGTTGGGCTTCGTTCAACAGTCTCTAAATTATGTTGCATGTCGGTGTCTACGTTTGCTGCAGGTGAATCTGCATCCAAGTTTTGGTCAGTGGGAAAATTACCTACCATCCTCTTCATCTTCTAGCTCCATCAGACGATCTCTTTGGCTCGAATAATAGTCTATGTCATCTTCATTGTCGGTGGAATCGTCTTCCGAAATTTCACCATTTTCTAACCGCTTCAATATGCTCTCAATCTCTTCTAGTCGCATTTTTGATATATTTCTGTAATAAAATAAAAATTAAAGTAATCCCAACACCAAGCTATGCAGTAATATGCAAAATGCTATGCAAAAATAATGAATCAGAAGTTCAAAAAGTTTTATAGCTAAAGAATTAGTAGGTAGGTTTTATGTAGGGCGGAATGCCTGAAGTATCAAAATTGATACTCACAAAAATAGCACTAGTTTCTTCAAGTAAAACATGCACTCGCAAAAAATAATTATATCATAGCGAAAATAATATATTCACTTACCTCAAAAGTATTTATATTCTTTAGAAAAAGAAAATATACCAAATTTGTATTCAACAAAACTTTTAGTTAAATGTGTAATTACTTGTTCACTTTGCCGCGCAAGTAATATGTCATAGATAAAATAAAACAATATTGACATTTGTTTTTTTTTTATTTCGTTGGAAAGAATATTATACAACAGTAAAATACGTACAGCCAACCTATAAAAAAAAACTAATAGTAATGTGAACATTCGATTTATAAGATTGGTATCAAAATTGAAACTCTAGGTTATTAAGGGTTAACCTAACTAAACATGTGCATGATTCTTAAAGATTATTTATGTGTTTAGACTATTGAAATAAGATATTATTTAATTATACAATGAGTGCTTCATGTATTTTGTATCGAATAAACAGTTTTATTATATGATCTTCATATTATGTATAGGATAGACATGAGGTAGGAAAGGCACTTAACTTTTATGCATTCTGCTGCTACTACTTAATTTGCTCATGTTCCTTGGCTGCTTTCTTGTAAAATTCCTCGCGATCATACAGCTAATCTCCAGCCATTTTTTGTTTTCGAACCTCCAAGCAACGCCGCTTTTGTAATTTCGTCATTCTTAGCCTTTTATTATTTGTCACGGTCGCCAATGTTGCGTATCGCAATCGAATTTAGTAATTTAGCCAGCAAAATAGAATATTTTAACATTAATCACATACACCAAGTATTGAGTAGATGTCTGTGTAGGCCATCTTTGTTTTGGCTGGTACCGACTCCAAAAATACCTAATTTTAAATAGTATAAGTAAGACATAATATGTTTCAATATTTTCGTTAATTAACTTCATCTCGATGTATTTAAATATTATTTTAAAATTAATTTTTTTTTTGTACATAATTTAAAGATATAGTTTTGAAGTCGGTTTTTGGTTTTTTTATTTAAATTTAATTTTATTTGTGTGCAAGGAACTATAAAAATTATCCATATATTTTATCCATGCAAATGCTATAAAAGGGTATATTGTTTTAACGTTAAAAAAATCAGAGAGTAAATTCAAAACAAATAGTAAATTCAGTAAGCAAAATAAATCTGTTTTGAACAAAAAGAAGAAAACTTACTCTATGTTGCGGGCAGCAGAGAAGAATATTCAATTTTTATTATTTAGTCGTGGTTGTTACTAAAAAAAAAATTCGTCGGCCGGATAAGGTTCGTAGATGGAAAAACAACATAACTGGCACCAAAAAAAGTTGCTTAGAAACAATGTTTTTATCATTCGCCTCCAATGAATATTTCGGTTCTCTTTTTCTCTTTGTATTATTCGTTGTTGATTTTTCGGAACTTTTACTTAGTCGTATTGATCTTACTGGTGTAGGTATAGAGGTTTCTGGTATAGGCTCTACTAACTCCCTTGGAGAAGTATTATGTACTGAATTGTCTGTTACTTTGGGAGTATCTTCATGTCCAACTTCAGAGGAGGTTATAGTATTTTGGTTTATTACACTGATGAAACTTTTTCGTTCTGATGGTGTGTGGTTTTTAGAAATAAATATCTTAAACGTTCATAAAATTGCCACTTTGAATTTTTAGCTGGTGCTGCAGATCCCGTTGAATGTTTAAGTTTGCGCTTATATTTCTGTTGTAGAAGTCCCTAATTAGTTTCGATTTTTTACGGCATTCCGAATCTGTAATATAAAGCTGTCTTCACACCAAAGCCGCAGGCCCGGCAGACCGAACCCCGTGGGTTAATGCTGGCGGATAAACCCGGCGGCTTCTTAATGTTGCAATTCGGATAACTTGGCCGACGGTATGACAATCGGGGCATGTTGTTCACAATTAGTGATTGCCGAGTGCTTGGAGAAATTGTACGTGTGTTTCGGTTATTACTTCGTATTTTCTATACTTGAAATGGACTAGGACGATAGTGATCTAATTTTATCTAATAGATAGAGATAGTTGCTTTAGTAGATGCTGATTACAATTTTTTGTGAGCCAATGTGGGATGTCAGGGTCGGATTTCAGACGGTGGTGTCTTGAGTAATTCTGCATGATAATGCCTTGAATTTACTTGATTAAAATCCTTTACCCGGACGAAATATATGAATACCATTCTTTCATAAGTGTAATATCTAATAATTTAATAATAATTCATAAGTATATATATTTTAATCTTTCATTAAGATTTGAGCATCAGAAGTTGTGGCTGGATAGAGGCCTAAAATGTCAATAATACATTCATCAGTAGTCACAATTAATAAGGGCTTTACAAGGTTACTATACTTATGCAATGAATATGTCTTTTTCTGATATAAGTAATTTGTGCTTTTTTGTATGTAGACGTAAGTTCCATCTAAAATAATAATAGCTTTCCTATTTTCTGGGCTGCTATTAGGGTTACCAAATAGCCCATTAGGAATCAATAGATTGCGCTCTTTAACATTTTGTCTTGTTAAATGATAGGTCATTTAACAAGACAAAATGTTTGTGCCTAATCATGTAGGTTTAGGAACCTACATGATTAGGCACAAAATGCTGCCTCAATATATTTCTCACTTTGGCCATCAAATCTTCTAATGTCCTTCTAGGAATATGTAACAAACTCGAAAGTCATTCATCTGAATCACCTGTTCTTAATTTTATTAAATATGCACCTAGCCTAGTATTTGCCCTTTTAATAAGCGACAATTGTGGAACTTCTGACATGATTTCCATAAACTGGTCTCTAGAAAATCCTGTCCAATAATACACTATGTTATCAGACATTTCACCTATATTTGCAAAATCAAGGCATGCATCTTCTGATTTTAAGACTTCAAAAATATCTTCTATATAATCAGCAGCAAATGACTGAATACCAGTTGTAAATATATGTATATCTCTCTCTGAACTTCTTTGTAATCTATGCAAGCGGGCCTTCATAAGAGATCGACCACAATTAATACAAACCTGATGATGTCCCAAAACTGGTGTTTGTACATCTCCCGTTCTATAAAGGGCATTATTAATAGATCTCCAACATTCATGATCTATGTTGAGAATCTGTAAAAAGAATAAATAAAGAAAGTGGTAAGTTAAAATATTTACAATCAAAATACAAGAAATGAAAATATTTCACACCATGAAACTACTGACACACAAGTCTTTATCGTCAGTTTGGTTTAGCAACATTCATGTACCGAATAAAATAAAGTATTATCAAAGAGCTTACCGAGCGATTAGGATGCCACTGCCTTATTAAAGACAGTATTTCTCAATTTTCCAATGGAGTCAATACATGCTTCCTTAATCGTTGAGTAGATATGGTGCAGTTACAGTTACTCCATAGTAGTCACAATTCAAAGTAGCCAAGAATTTCAAAGTCCAATGGTAATTCGCCAGGTTAACGTTTATGCAAGGTATACAGTCCAAAATACAAAGCCGAGGTCAAAAATAAACGATACAACAATAAAAGATCTACATAACGCCGACGCGAGAAAAAGAAGAGAAGAGAAGAAGATAGTATCCCTGATGCTGATGACGGTCTTAAAAAAACCGAAAGCTGATATGTCCCGAAAGCTTTCAGGGCTTCAAATATTATAGGATCCGGTGCCTTACAATAGCTTTTGTTGACCGCTCCATTTTTCATAACTGGCCCGTAATATAATCTCTAAATAAACCATCCTCATATTTTTCTGGCATCTTTGAGGCATTTTGTCGTTCGGAGATATATCTCATAATAGTCAATGCTTTAAACACCATCTCATCTTTTTGATTGATTCTAGGACGTTTATTTGGTTTCAGCAACCATGATAAATTATTTTCTGTTGTTTGTGAATCTGATCCAGTGAATGAAGAATAGATTAAATTTATCATTTGTTATATTTAGCATATAGCAACACATCGCATTAAAGAGTACATAATTGGGATTGATATATAAGAGGAATAAAGTAAGGTAAGTATTAGTGGGTGGATGTGTATTGTGTAAGTAGTTGAAGTTCAATTTTTGGCAATTACCAAATTTATATAAATATTAAAAAATTAAAAATTGCAAAAAAAAATGAAATTAAAAAGATAAAAGTGGCATCATTGTACTTGGAGTAAAAAATTAACAACACAAAGCAGATACATAAATACATTGGTAAAATTGGACTAATGATATTGAATCCATGATAGCTCAGTGGTTAACCCACGACGGGTTCGAATCTCACTATCCATGAATGCGAAAAACATGTACGGGAACAACATTACTACTTAAAAAATCAACAGGCGTGTAGTACATTAATCAATTCAATCAAGCAGCCAATTTGGGTCCACTGCTGGACTGTATTACATACCTGTTAATAATTTAGTATTAGTATCTTCTAGATGACATCACATAAGAAAATACTGGGTGGAAATTCAAAGGATGCGAATATAAGAGTTTTCGCATCTTTGGAATGCTAATTTGGCCTTGTAATAAACAAAGCCTCAAGAAAGCTAACATTTCTTCTTTGGTTACATCACTGAAAGAACATTTTCTATTATGTCGAGTGTGAGGTCTAGTTGTATTCGTCAAATTATTTTCGTAAGCATTTGTTCTAGACATAACAAAATCCAAAAGATCGTTAGTAAATATAATTATATTTGTATTTGAAAATATCGAAAGGTTAAGCATTATCAGATATTTCTACTTTAAGTCCTTCAGATGCGTAATCAAAATGAAACGTCCGCCCAAACGTCAGTACCATTTTGAGAATTTTCACACGATATTTCGTGTACATCAGATGCATCATCGAATTGTTCATGGCATATTAGTATAGATGGGATGTTTGCCCTAGTTTTAACATTTCTAAATTCTTCTGAACAAAAATCTTTATTTGATGTCAAAAACTCTTCCAGCATTATTATGTCAATTCTAGCCAAATTAGCGCTGCTTGCCTTAGTAAATCCTTGCTCCATGACTCGTGTTATTTTATATTAGATTTTAATAACTTTAACACTCAAATAGTACTCGATATAATAAAAACACAGGTAGTCGTAGTGAAAGTTAACAATGCGATATGTAAACGTTCGTGCGCGTTGTTTATGCTTGGACTAAGAAGTGACGTCATGCGCTCTGATTGGTGTTCAAGACATCATGGCGGATTGCCTAATTTTGTAGTTCTATTTTATAAAAATAAATATTAATCACACTCTTAATAAAGAAAAAAATGCGCGTTTTATATTCCAAGCTTCAAGTTTAATTCAGTAAATATTGTATTTTAGCGATTTTAAACTATGTCATCATGCCTATTTGCTCTTCTGTATTACATTTTGACAGTAGGTCAGTCATTAAATCGTATAGTCCTCGCCACTTTAGAAGTCCGATAGACGCGGCGCTGCGGTCTCATAACTCAATGTTACCAATTTATAGTGTAATGAATTTCCACCAAGTCTAGTACAATAAAAAATTTAAATAATTATAGGGCCTATGGTCAGTAGTGGATTGTTAAAGACTGATGATGATAATAATGACAAAAATAATTATAGCAGCAAAATAAAAATCTCCCTGCCAGGTTTTAGTAAAATAAAACATTTTTTGTAAATATTTCGTTCGTATTTTTTACGTATAACCGATTAGTAGAATTCATCTAAAACAAGCTTCTTCGGATGTGTTCGGCTTTTGCCAGGAGTGACGAATTTCTCAGAAGTAATTGCTGCCATTGTAACTTGTTATTCGACCTTTTTTACAGAAACACCTGAAAATATAATTCCTCTGAGCAAGGATTTAATTCTTTTACCTGGTATTTATATTCATATAAAAAATCATAAGATAAATGTAGGTATAGAGTTAATGATAATATTTTAACCATAAATTAGGCAAAAATAAGTGACTCTGGCATCTCTAAAATTTACCCGTCATGTCAGTGACATTTATAAACATATTATTCAACGGGGTTAATTGTTGTTTATTTTAACTTTCTAATTCACAAAATTATTTCAGTTTAATGATCATTATACGGCCTTCACTTTTTACACCTCACTTTATATTATATGCTCCATATTTCACGTAAAACAATTTAAAATATCACAACTTCTTACTCCAGACAGACGTCAAGATGTCAATGTTGTCAAATTTAGTTCGGGCATTAGTCGTAGGACTTCAAAAGTGGCGATGACTCTATATGTAAATGATAACCTCCTACTTACTTTTTTTTAAATCACGCAATAGGGATTTTGACACATGTTACAAATTCATGTAAAGTTATGTTTTACATATTAAATACAGTATTTGAAAACCTAAAATAACATTTAAAATGTCTACTTATCTGTCTTAAAATTTAGAAAATTAATTTAAAATGCGTTATTTATCATGCAATATCACGTGACTGTAAACGCCAATAAGGCGATGACGTCACTGAACATAGAGCTAAGTACAAACTCACCTAACATAGCGCGAGCTCTGAATGCGGTGTGTGACGTAATGACGCTTGGAGCGTTTTAACGGCAATTTTAAAAACTATTTTTCTTTATTTAATTTTCTGTTAAAATTGGACATTTTTCTTTACAAATTTTTTTCGTGTTTATCTTAGATAATATATCTATCAAATATTTCAATTAAAAAAAATTGTCAACATCCCTATTTAATCACGCACGGCACTTGAATAATGAGGCGGGGCACCATCATTTTGAAAATAAAAGTTATTTTACAACGCTAAAGATACTAACTTCTAACAAATCTGAAATTACACTTTGTAACACTTGCAAATAAGTACCGCCAGTCAATCGTCCCTCAATAAATTACGGGCCCACGATTACGTCCCTGCCCAAACATAAACACTAAAACTCACTCGATAATAACTAACTAACTGAATTTAAAGTCTTTAATTGCGTGGGGATCGCTCACTGCCCAATAGTGTTCGTTACGACTATTATACAGTCCTACCCGGGTAAATAAGGCTTCGTCAGTCCACGAAATATTTGTCGACTCAATGTTTGACAACAATCATTGGCAAATTTGTACTCGAATCAAACCATCGTTATCACGTAGTGCTTGAACCCGTTGATAGTGATACGGGTGGTATCCTGAGGAATTAGGCAGCCTCCACACGTAATAACGGCTTACACCGAATTCTCGAACTGCATCGCTGGTGCTAGAACGAGGGTCGCGTTGAAAAAACTATTAGTTCAGCATTCTCGACTACTGGACTAATAACGGCATAACCTCCTTGAGATGTGGCATGGACCGGTGCAGTAAACTGCCCAAAATCATATAACCTTTAGTTAGCAGCCAAATCCTCTGATTAGGTACTCGAGAGTTGATTCCTTGTCTTTGTAAACGCGGTAAAGAGTCACTTTTATAAAGTCTTTGCGCACCAAGTAAAAATTCAACGTTCACCACTTAAAATGTAGCACCGTACCATCTCATAATATCGCGGTTCGAATAACTGTTTTGATTTTGTGATCCGCCATCTTTAGTTATGCATAATAAGCAAATCTTAAAATAGCGCACGCACTCTTAATTAGGTCACGGTCAAATGTATACTGATTAGTATGAACTATGAAATGTTTAGTATCGAATGATGGGTGAAATGATGGGGCACGGCAGGTGAACTACACGGGCGCGGGGGGTATGGTGGTAATAAGATAGCTGATGCCCGATAGGTACTTGTTTCCGATTTATCACAACTCACGAGTTTTATGTTTGTGTGCGTAGTAAAATTTTAAAAAGTATGAATTGTTTTTATTTCAGAAATCGGTTATATAACCCATCTGCTGTAAATATATGCGCAGTGATAGAGAAATGACCCTGTATGACTAGAATCTCAGTACATGATGCAGCATATCCTGTATCTCCGAGAAAAACTTTGTCAGTTCTTTGCTAGGGTATTGTTAACCTTTTTTCTTTTCTTCGAATATTCCCTGTATTTTAAACATTTATTAAAATCAGGATCCTCTGTACAATACAAAACTTCTTTGCAAGCATTACAATTTTGGTATTTTTTTTACTTTTAGCTTTTTTTTTATTATGTAACCAGTAACTTATTCAAGCTGAGTGATTATTAGTAGTTTTTCTTTTCATTTTCGAAATCGCCAACAATTTCTTCATTTAAAATATCGGTAATATTAACTTCTGAACCAGGACTAGACATTTTTTGTAAAAAATAATTCATTAAATTACTGAAACCATAGTACAGAAATCTTCCTCGCAATTTGAACCTCGAGAATAATTGCTACTTATTAGTGACCAGCAGAGACGCAAAAGCCGCTTCGAAAGGAGCACATAAGGGTGAGATGTTTCTAAGACCATGACTAACGCTAACGCTCCCGAAAAAGTTTTCCAGAGAATGCTGGTTTAAATGTCTGCACCAAAATGATTTTATATTGAAGTTACAAAACAGGTTCTTACGCAAAAGTTGAATGTTTTCTATTGTATTAATCCAATTATTTAAAGACGGTACAGTGCCGTGACTGTCTTTCACGGTAACAAATTTCATTGTCCTTAAAACGATTTTAGCTTGCGACCAAATTTCTTGATGCCTTGATTTTGGTGAAACATTTTGAAGCAAGTGTTTTCCAGTCTGAACATTAAAATTTTGGTGACTGCCATTAAGCGAATAAAATAAAACATCCATAAACAGTAGAAAATCTGCAGTGTCTGTTGCTTCTTTGGGTAGTATGCCATTTTCTGAAATAATATTAAATTTGCAGTCAGTTAAAATATACATATCCTCATTTATTTATTTATAATCTGTATTTACTGAAGTGCACATAGATTATTAGTTTTGTGTTTTACATAAGACATTGGCTGAAGGTATGACCGGGATTCGAACGCTCGACCTTGCGGTCGAAGAGTCATGGGAGTTGGTAGCACAAATATTTTACTTAGCCATCTGTAAGCTTTTGGTCCATTTTTATACAGGCTAAGCGACATGATTTTTCTTCGTTAGTAAATCTACGTCCCATTTACTTTTAGTTATTTCCCTAAACTGCATAACTGTGAAGATAGCAGCCAATGTTAAATTTATTCAGAGCTTTTTGGAAATTCGCATTAGAAGACAACTTCTGACTTCTGTGCTAGCTTTAATCTTTTTTGATAAGACATATTGCGTTTTTTTAACTTTATTATTTGAGTCATCAATGTTTTGTCAGTTGTGATGGTGACTGGTTTATTGGTGTTTTCTAAAAGCAAAGGACAGCGATTATAAGTGGGTATTAGGCTTTTTGGTACTTACAAAAATTTGAAACACGCTAGTAGGGCTGGGACTCCAGAGGCTAAAGTATTGTCCGCAGCGTAAAGTGGTCTATGGAAAAGTTGTTTTTAATGATCCCCCTTACATGATGCAACCATCAAAAGTTGGGATCGTCATGGCAACTCTACTCTTCAGAATTTTTCTATATCCTAAAAATATATAAAAAAAAGTTTTATCTTGAAAACAGTGGTGCACAAGAAAAAAAGGATAACACTACCCCACGAAAACGTTTAAAGTGTTTTCACTATCAGTGGGTTTTTTTTTATAGTAGTAGTAAAATTTTCATGAAAATTCTAAGTCCGGAATGCCGCCTCTTTAAGTGTACCCCAACAAAACAATTGCATTGGAGAACGCAAAAAAGCTTTGGCTGCATTTGTATGGAAGATATTATAATGCATCCTTTATCGGTTAAGCCTCAATGTTTAGTACAGACTGAGCTGGTGGGATATTAGCATCAGCCGCTCTTACACTGCTAGGGGAGAGGGGGGCATAATGGGGACGTTAAAGAAAATACACTGTACAATAATCAACACAGTGTATTTATTAATTAAAACTAATCACAACACTTTGGTTACTTATTAAACTATCATTTGGCATAGAATTCGGTGATGTAAATAATCACACGACGTTATGATTTAAGTTTTTCGAAACTGTAATGAAAACCCCATCGTGCCCCAGGGTAGGGGCAGTATGGGGTACGTGTTTATTTTGCGTCACAAAACAAACAGATGTGGATTTCTTCTGTATTCTCGTCATCTACACCAGCACAAGCTGTATGAGCCCACCGTCCACATAGTTGGCAAGCCACCAAACCTTCCGAAGACTTCAAATAAGTGTGGTTCACGTCAACGCAGTACAGGCACATGGTATCCTCGACGGTATTATCTACACCAAATGGAGCTTTTTGGGTCTTCTGTTTCTTGGAGTTCTTCTTTAACTTGGGGTCATTTGGATTAGAACACTTCTTCGTTCTCTTAAGTTGTTCTCGTTCTTCTAACTCAGTTTTGTAGGGGGTTGAAGTGAGAATAACTGTTTTCCCTCGGCGATAGTTTTTTCTCGTTTGGTTTCTTTGTTCGACTGTCGGGATCGCGAGAATTTCTTGAGGCGAAGCATTTGCAAACGAAGTTGTTAAATCACGACATACTTTTCGAATCGGAGATTGGATTAGGCTATGTTCATTAAGTGTTGATGGTCCAGGCTGAGGCTGAGGTGTTATTAAACCAGGCAAATCTGCTTCAAATGGATGTTCTTCAAGGATAGGTGGCGATTGTTGCTGGATTCTGACATTTAAATGACCTGTTTCTGACTCATTATTTGCTAGCGGTACGTCTGTGGTTGATGCAGCTAAAAAATCTGAATCTGTAAAGTTATTCTGATTGAAAGGCCATATGCCACATTTTTTGAAGGCATTTATTGCTGTAGACATTGTTGCAGCTTGAATATATGCATTTGCAAATATTTCGCTTATTTGAAATGTTGTTATTACTCGCCCCGGGTGTGATCTTAACCAATTAGAGCAAGCTTGATCATAGTATACACTTAAAGGTTTCATAAACCCAACATCTAAGGGTTGGAGCCTATGGGTGCAGTGCGGGGGAAAGCAAAGCATTATAACGCCATTTTCGCGTGCATATTCAATAACTGATATGTTTTGCGTATGTGTTACATGACCATCTAAAAGAAGCAAGGCCGGGTTAGTTATAGACGCACCAGAAAACTTGACAAATCCTTGGAACCATCTCATAAATATTTCAGTTGTCATCCAACCTTTAGCGTTGCATTCTGCTGTCGTCCCTGGAGGAGCTCGATCTAGCAACTCTTGCTTCATTCTTTGTCGAGGAAATACTAGCGTAGGAGGCATATAAGTTCCTGCTGCATTAAAACACACCTCAACAGTAACTGTCTGCCCTCTATCTGCTGAGGAAAGCGATCCCACCTGTTTTCTTCTCTTTTCTGCAATAATTTTGCTCTTCGATTTTGATACGCATGATATGCCGGTCTCATCGCAATTAAAAATTCTGTCTGGCGTCAAATTATATTTGTCATATATATCCCCGAGCAGAGAATAAAATTTACAGACAGCCACTTTATTAAAGCCCATTGCTCGAGCTGCCGATGTAGCTTCCGGCTTTCTGATGGATAAATCTGGGTGGCGCTTTAAGAATCCCTTTAACCAATCTACGCCAGCTATCTTTTTATCTTTATTAAAATTGTGAGCTTTGCCATTTTTTTCGGCTAGCTGGATAAGCTAGCTTCCGTAGGACGATAGTGGTTAAACCAAACAAACGTTTCTCCATTTCTATAATGTACCTTACCAGCTCCTCTTCTTCTTGTTTGGAAAACACGGGCTTGAAGTTACCTGGAGTAGAGTCAAGAGACACCTCGCCTTTCCTTATTTTAGCAACGTGACGCTCTAATGTGGTCTGTGGTACACTATACAGGTTAGCTGCTTTTCTATAGCCAGCAGTTTTGCTTAAGACTGCATCAATTGCCTGTTTCATGTTTTCCACAGACCAACTAAGTCTCGAACTTTTCTTCTTATACGTCCGTACCATTTTTATACCTAAAAGTAAATATTTTCTATTATCAAATGAACAAGTACCTACCTACGATAATTCAGTTAATTTACAAAACAGGGGCATAATGGGGACAACGGTTGCGGGGCATAATGGGGTACCCCATCGTACCCCGTAGCAATGTCCCCGTTATGCCCCAATTCTCACATTATTTAAAATAACGAACCAAATAAAACGAGTGACGGTTAGAGTAATTTTCTTCAAAACATATCAATAAGTAATTCATCTGCAATAACAAAATAAATACATGATAATAGTGACATAAACACTTACCTTTTTATATGCATATTCGTAGTCACTCAAAATTACATAAAATTACGTTGAAAATAGTCATTTGATATTGATTACTGCCTGTAGTAAACGCTGTACAAGGCCTACAACTTTTATTTAAATTAACTTGGAAAAATCCTTGGTACATATCTAAATGAGTAAAGTACATAGCCCCTGACAAGGAATCTAGTATTTCGGTAATATTGGGCAAAGGAAATTTATCGTCTTCTATTGTATTATTTAACTTCCGATAGTCAATTACGATGCGCCATTTTTTATTACCGGATGAATCGTGTTTTTTGGGTACCAATAGCAATGGACTAGACCATGCGCTTTGTGACTGCTCAATTATTTCATCATCCAACATATTTCTAATTTGCTTTTCTATTTCCGATTTTTGAGCATGAGGTAATCGATAAGGCTTAGTGTAAATGGGCATACTGTGCGGTTTTAAAGCAATAGTTTGTGCATATACCGGAGTAGTGGATAATTTATCACCTAGCAAATGGAAAATATCAGGAAATTTTGCGCAGATATTTTCTATCAATTTTTGTTCTTCCACATTTAAGCCGTCGAAATTTAATAAAGACAACATTTTTCTTACTCTGTCTGAATTAACCGTTGTTGTATTAAATTGGCAAATATAATATTCATTTAATTTTATTGTATAAAGTTGAAAGTAATTTAATTTAATATCTGTGTCTCGAGTATTTAAAATACGAATGGGTATTTTACCATTAATCGGTTTGTTTAGGCTGCTAGCTAAGAAAACACCTTCACATAATTGTTGATTTGATACCACACACTCTTCTTTCAACTCTGTCTCTAAAAACTACTTGCTGGTACTATTAAATATGAACTGTTACGCTTTGACCAAATATTATCGAAAGGCAATGTAACTATTTCAGAGTCAGCAGTAAATAATTGCAACGTATTTAGTTCGAAATTTAAAATAGCTCTATAATTTGTTAAAAAATCTTGACCTATAATACCATTAGTCATACAAGGTAAATCTTTAAATACTAAAAATTTATGCTGGAAACTATACGTGTTATAATTAATCGTTAAATAAACATATCCCTCCGAGAATAAACTTCCACCGATACCTCTGACACTAACTTTCCCTTTATGGTAAGGTATGTGTAAACGTTCTAAACATTCGAGCCGTATGCCCGATATGGATGCGCCGGTATCAATCAACAAGTCATGATTATGATTACGAATAAGAAATGACACTTTATTTAGATTGTTACATGATAAGATGACATCAGGCACGAAAAAAATGATTTAGGGATTCGTCGTTGGAGGTGCCGTTTGTTGCTACCTCGCTATTTGTCGTTATGACGTTCATATTCCTTTGTACGCCAACACCACGGCCTCGGTTACTATGCGGCCTGTTCCTACCGCGATGATGATGATTTGAATGATAACCACGTGAATTATTATGATAATAAGATACCTGAATCGGCCGTCGACTTCGTGGCTGGTACATATTGCGAGTACGGGGGTACACGAGAGGGTGCTGTCCACGTGCCCCGCTGTAGACTGAGCGTTGGGCTTGGTATCCTCGTTGAACTCTCATTGCTAAAAAAATGAGGCGACTGATACGTACCCATAAAGTCAGAATTTAATGCCGTCGGGATCTCTTCGTCTTGAGCCGCTTGAATAGCTTCTGTTAAAGAAGAAAAATTACGCGCCGCTATAATAGTACTTAGTCGACGATCCCGCAACCCATCGGCAAATCGCTTGATGGCTAATTTCTCATTTAAAGGCTTTAACACACTATAATTACTTGTATTGCCGTCGGCTTGCGAGATGGTCAAATCAACGAATAGTTCAGAAATTTCTTTACCAAAATCAGTAATATTTTGGCTAGTTTGCCTACAGCTCTGTAATTTAGTTTGAATGGCTGTGTAGCTTTTTTGTGGTAGTAATAATTTTTTCATATCTTTTATGAGATCGTTTACAGAAGAATAATTTGATGAAAGAAGTAATTTGGCGTGTTGAGACAACCTGCTCTTTAGTACAAATTGAATTAATTTATTTTGGCAAGCGGGTTTTTCTAATACAGAACTATAGTACTCTATACTGTAACATATATATTATGTTACATAGATTTAGTTTGGAGTTATGTACTATTTATTCGTTTTTTAATACTAAATTCATATTCCGCGCGCGAATTTCTTCATTCGCCTACTCGATCACTATTGGCCAAGACATATTACGACGTCACGATATGTGGAGCGTCTTGGAATCGAGTCGTGCCGGTTACGGACCGGTCGATCGTGCTTTTTCTGCCTGAGAGTGCCGAGGTGCGCACACGCGCCGCGTTATATTTTAAGTGGGGTCCCAGGCGTTGCCGTCGTGGTCGGTGCGGTGCTATTTATTCCTGGGCGTGGCCGAGTAGCTGTGGAGGGGGACCAGGAAGGAAGCAGAGACGGGGACCAGAGCAGCTGGGATCCCACTACCCACTTACTCACTTACCCAAGGATCTCACTGATCCCACACTTCTCCCGACCTCTCTTCGGGGTCCGCACACCACAGTGCTGGCTTCGGTCCTGCTCACCGCCACGCTGAGCAACGGGACGGCACGCTGGACGAAGCACTGACCACGTGGCACGAGACACGGACGCAGTCTTTTTTAAGTTCTCTTTTTGATTAGCTCCCAACTTGATATCAGGAATAAACGAACCCACTCTCTCTTACAACCGTTAATTAGCTTAATTAATTATTCTAATATTTTTAATAGTCGGCCCTCAACCTATTTTTCTAAATTTAATTCTTAACTCTTAATGTAATACCCTTTTTAATTTGATAATATATATCTATAACAGTTTTACATCTTTAATTTTCATTTATCCCATTTATACATTTTTTTTATAACCGTAACAATACTTTCAATTAATTGCTTGGTGTTCTCAACATTGTCATTCATGACGGGCAACAGCTGGAGTGCCGTCTTTAAATCAAAACTATCCATAGCCATGGTGCCCGATAAGTTGGAATCGGCGTCACTCGTCGCAGAACACAAATTAAGTACTTCAGAAAATATCCTATCAAAATTTTCAGAAATACCGTCAAAAGGGGTGAATAGATAGGTCTTCGAACTTTGGTAATGATTTTCGTAAAGTTGCAGAATGGATATCCATTTTTTTAATCATGTATTTATTGAGTCTTAGGCCAAACTATTGGAATAATTTTGTTTCTATTCGGATATGTTTGTAATTAATAAAGAAATGACATAAAATATACGTGATTTCTAATTAGCACCCATCAGGGGACAATAGACACACATGAAATGTTTAGAAAAATTTCGTAGGGCTGCAACATATTATCGTAAACAATGAACTTCAAACTTGAATTAAAACAAAATAATGCACTTTGCCTCTAATATTCTTCCATATTAAAATTAAAAAAAGATTCTAACTATCAAAAATCACAAAAAAAAAACTAACCGCCTTCAAAAACCATCAGAATAAAGTGTAAAAAGTAACTTTGTTTCGGAAGTCGGTGGCAAAAATTAATTAATAAACAAAAATAATGACTTACGAAAGAAAGTCATTTTACACTTTATTCTAATGGTTTTTGAAGGCGGCTAGATTTTGAAAAGTATTTTTCACCAAATCAGTCTTGAATTAATATAATCAAAATATAAAAAAAAAATTGTTATGTTAAAATTGTTACCATTTTTTTTTAATTATTAAAAATTGTCATCCATTAAATCCCTTAAAATGTCTTCATCATTTTTGTAATAACTTCCTCTTCGTACAGGTACTTCTTTAATATTTTTAGATCTTTTAGTGTTTTCTTTTTGTATGTCAATTACTGTATTTAATGGTATTTTTTTACACTTACGTAGATTCACTGCACATCTTGCGTTCTCCAGATTTTCTACAGAAATAATTTCAATTTTCTTATCTTCGACTTTTTTCTCTTCCTTTTTTTCTAACGGCTCTATGAATTCACTAAATATTTCTTCTGTTCCTATATCAGGTAAGTAATCTATACTAGATACACTTTTATCAATGTAGTTGTTAATAAGTAATTCTTCATCTTCTTGTTGTTGAGAATCATTGACCATAGTATATTCATCCACACATACTACAGGTAGTAAAGTTATGTCTGTTTCTACATTTTTTTTGTCTGAATCTAACACACTCCTTTCAGATTTCGTCCTCTCTTTGTTCACCAAATCTTTTTTCAGTTTATTTATTAGTTGTTGTACTTCTTTTTTCTTTGTAGATTTAGTCATTATTACATTTTCAGGATCAGTGTTTTCAATTTCTTTATTTTCAGAGTTGTTACTTTCAGGATCGATAATAACAGATTTTCCAGGAATAACTATTACCTTCTTTTTTTTGTTACTTTGTTTACGTATTTTTACTATCTTATTCGTAATTTCGTGTTCAGAGGTACTTTCCAAATTATCATCATCTATGTTTTCTAAACTTTTTCCAGATTCTGCATTTAATTTTCGTTTACGTGTTGGTTCCTTAATGTTCATTGTACCATATCGCATTTCTTTAAGTATTTCCAAGACTGATTTGTCAAGAGCATATCTTGATTTATCCGGATCTTCATTTTCGGCACTTGGGAGTCTTGATAGGACTTGATTGCGATCAACAGGAATAATACCTGCTTTTCGAAAACCTGCTTTAAGGTTTGTCGCAACGTTCTCTGACAATTCATTTATGAGTACTTTTAAAAGTCTTGGGAAGCATCCTTTCGGTAATGAAGCTTGGGTTCTGCCATCTGTTTTTTTCCATTTTAATAAAATGTTTCTCCATGCAATTTTCATGGGCCTGAAAAATGCGATATCTAGGGGCTGTGTTAAATGGGTTGAATTTGCTGGTAGAAATATAAATGAAATATTGTGTTGTTCACAGATTCTAATCACTTCTATTGATAAATGAGATGATAAATTGTCACCTATTAGAACTTTTTTACCACATCTGTCTTTAAAGAATGGAATAATAATGGACTTAACATAATCTTCAAAAGTACTGCCATCAATCCATCCAGATGCAGTTCTATTGAAGCGTGCACCTTTAGGTCCGCCTGTAGCCCAAGTATCATAAATATTGTTGGCCTTATAAATTACATATGGAGGCAAAAGCTCTCCTGCAGCTGTACCAGCCATCATTATAGATATTGAAGATTTTGACTGATTAAGAGCTCTTTCAGGGTACTTAGTTCCCCTTTTCACTATAACCTTCTTACGTCCAGGGTCATCGCAGAGGTTTGTTTCATCATAATTAATTATATTTTTGGGATCAACTTCTTTCAGTGATTCCTCTAACTCCTCAAAATATTCTTTAATTGTATCAGGTGAAACTTCAGCCCTCGACTTTTTTATGTTTTGGCACATTCTCAAAGAAATGGAATTTTGATGTCTTTTTAAAAATCTTGAGACAAAATCTGGTCCAGGCATGTTATTTTTGAATCGTTTGTGTGTGATACCTAGATTATCCAAGTACAATTTAAATACAATTCTTAAATCATAAGTGTCTAATGGATAACCCCAATTTCCGCAAATATTTAAATAATTTACGATGTGGCTTTCTGTGTCGTCATCTAAAGCTTTCTGACCACCTTGTGTTTTCATAGTTTTCCTACTGTGTCGATATAGGACGGATTTGTTTATATTGTATTTTTCTGCAATAGATGCTAATGAACACTTTGGAGTTGTTTGAAACTCTTCCAAAGCTTGTTTAATTGTATTAGGGTCATATTTGCGATACTGCTTACCCCGTGGATCGGGCTTATAGTTTCGAGGCATTATTGTACCTGAGAAATAAAATAATGAAAATGTTAACAAAAATAAATGAAATACCTTATGTACTAGTTTACATTTAAGAATGAATTAAATAAAAAATATATTGAATGAGATTAAAAATAATCAAGAAAATTAAAAACGCTCTAGCTAACTAAAAAGTGAAATTTGAACTGTAGATAATCACTACCTACAAACTTTGTGGCAGCCCTGACATCATTATGGCTAATCACCCCTCTTTCGTATCTACTCACCCCTTGGCTGTGTCTATTGACCATATTTGCGTGCCTATTAACCCCTCAGGCGTTTCTATTCACCGCTTTCGTGTATCTAATCACCTCGAAAAATTAAAGGAAATAAGGCTTACGAAATAAAAACAATTTTAAATAGTAATGCATATTCTTACCTTAACAATTAAAGCACAATATATTTATAACTGCACTGACCGTAATTTGAAGCTAACTTTAAACTATTATGACCGAAATTCACTGAAATACGGAGGTTCAAACTCACTCGTGCAATAACGACTTGTTTTGTCGTCAACTTTGACATTAAGTTTTGACGTTTTTAGCGATGTTGCCACCAATAAAAAGCTGCCAGACTAAGAAAAATGACACCAACAATTTTTTAAAGTTGCGGATTTTTTTATTGGGGATACCAGGTTTGCCATAAGAAACCTTAAAAATGATCCTAAGATTTTTCTCTATTCCCCCCGTCAGTTCTATTCACCCCGTTTGACGGTACTGGTGATTAACGAAATCTCAGTATTTGAAAATCTTTTTAAATTTGACTTATATACCTCTAAAAACTTATTGTATTTTAATAAAATATTATTGGCTTCCTTTCTTTTCGTCTCTAAAATTTGCCCATGACGGCGACTGGGGCCAATTTTTATTAAATAACCTCTAATATTTTTTAGCTCACTTAATATTATATTTAAATCCTCGGCCATAGCCCATCATGCGTCAAAATAAATACCTAAATATGTATAGCATAGTAATTATTAAAGAGGAATAACAAACAAAAATAAAATATATAGTTATAGATATACTATATGGCTATGAATTCAAAAATAAAATAATACTCATATCATTCTTAATATCTACTTTCACATTCATTATTTTATATTAAAATCGTTAAAAGGTTACATAAAATCACATATTCTAATATACCTATCTGTTTTTCTTTAAACTATAATATCATAATATTATATTACCTGTTACATTTTTATAATTATTATTTAAGTAATCTTAGTAAATTAAGTAAAATTATTCTTTCAGTTTCTACAAGGTAACAAAAATAATAATACGCATAATAGCCAGTACATTCTCTACATAACTAGCCATAGATACCGAGATATAGATACCACTTATTACACTTTAATGCTCGTTTTCATCACTTATTTCACTATCTCTCACAAACACAATATCACATCACTTTCTCGCCACCATGTCTCGGTTACGCCAGCGTTGCGCCCACTGGTGGGACGGGTCCCTGAATTACTTGTCTTCTCAGGAGACTGGAAAAGCGCCGCAATATAGCTTCATCGACTCTTCTTTGGATATTTTTTTTAGTACATCGGCTATATATCTTATATATTCCGATCACCATGCCCAGCGCCATAATGACACATATTACTATTAAAATACTATTTGTTATTTGAACCTGCTCTGTATGGGCTGAATTGCTGCCCACGCCACTGTTCTGAGTTATTATGACTTCTTCTTTTGATTTTGAGCCACCCATTTTATTTTACTTTAATATGGAGAAAATAGATATTAATTCGTCCCATATTTACAGAAAAATCTAAAATTTTGTAGGTGGCTACTGGAGTCATGTGGCTATACATTTACGCACTAAAAAACATAAGTCATAGATCTGGTTTCAGAATTAATCAGTCTATAAAAACACCAATATTCACCAGTCCATATCTTCTCTGTCTGACGTCCGATCCTTCTTCTTTTTACTTCAGTCTCTTCTTCTCCTTTGCGTCTTCAGAATGGTATATCCAGAAGTAACCGGAGACGTCTGGTTCCGGTTCCGGTTTTTCTACGTCTTCTTATATTTTTCCTTTCACGTCGCGATTTCGCGACCAAAAAATCCAAACTCGGTGTCAGGTTGTAGTCCTCAGCGATCTGCACAAACTCACAATTGCAGTTTCACACTTTCTCGATATAAATCGAGCGCCGCACGCACTTTTAACTTTTAATTTTTGTGGTTTTTTCACATTTTTGGTAAAAACTTCCGAACAAAATGTCCAATTTAAAAACTTTTTCTTGACCCCTCTTGGGGTTTGCGTTACGCAACTTTTGGCACTACTCGCGAGTCCCTATCTCAATTTAAATTTTAATAACTTTTTATTCGGGCGGAGCGCGACAAAAACGATCCGCTCACGATGGCGGCGGCGCACGACTTGCTGACGGGGCTTAGTCACCACTGGGCGTCTGACATTCTCTGAGTTCCGTGTAGTTCCTGAAGCCAGAGGCACCGTAGCCTGAAGACGACATTGCTCGTCCAGTAATTCCATTAGCTGATCAAACGTTGGCAGCTTACCCTGAGCCTTACCCTATCGTTCTTCAAATACTTGCCTGATCCTGAAAGGTAACTTTCTTAAAGTAATGAATAGCAATAGGTATGACCACTGAGCCACTGGCAACGAAAGTTTGACGAGGGCCTGAACACTTTCCCTTAGCGGGTCATAAAAATCTCGTCTGATGTCTGAGGATGTTGTTAGTTGCGGCAGGTTAATGATTCTGTCCAAGTATGTATCGGTCAGCATACGTGAGTTATCATAGCGTTGTCTGGCTTCTCGGTGCGGGAGTTCGGGATCCATAATAATACACAGATCTTTCAAAATACTGTATTACGATGTATTTACAATTGATGTTTGTACTTCGGCGAATTAGAAATGAGTATGTTACAATTAGTATTACAACATCTTATAAATGACTGAGGGGAACGGCTGCGGGAGGTGGGTCCAGGCGAATGCGACGGTCACACGCAGGGAAGAATGTCGATGGCTGTGCTCACTTATGTTGCCGGATGCTGAAGCTCGTAGAAACTCTATGGTGTGATTGATTTACGGCCATTGAGCCACTCACCATACGATTAGGACCCACACGTGGAATTCCCGCGCCTTTTAATATTATGTTAAATACAGTACAATGCGTCCCTACATTCGCCTGTTTATATTATTTTTTATTATTTAATTTCACATGTAGGATCTTAATAATGATCACTATGATCGTCTTAGCGGCTAAGTTTATAATGAGGGTTCGCAACGCGCCCATGTCAGAGAAGATACCCACAAGAAACTGCTGGGTTCCTATCGTTCTTTTAATTGTGATCATTTTACAAAGTCACTTAAATCTAGATTATATCAAGATATTAAATCAAGTACTTTATAAACAATTAAAATTGTAACCAATATTAAATACAACATTATTTTCATTATAAGAGACATTTATTTTCATTAGATTCAGAACATTATTTTCATTGAGTTTATCGTTAACATATTATAATATAACAATATTTGATATTTTTATATAACAAGATTTGCGCCCATATGCACGTCACACAAAAGACGGGAAGCATCAACAAGTTCTTCAGACAAGTTGCTAGGAATACTGCGGTTTCTTTCGTTTCGTTGTATATTTCTGAATAAATTCGTAATTTCATATCTTGTTTCCATACCCAAATCTGGAGTCATAGAATCCATAATGGGTTCAAAGGACATAAGAAATGCTCGATTTCCTTTTGCGTCACTATCGTTATTTACCTTTTGTAATTGTAAACTTTCGTTCAAAATTTTTGTTATTTGAGGAATATGGGTACTTTCCGTTTGTTTCTTTTTTTTTGGGAGGAACTTGGTTTTGTCGAGGTGGTCTCATCAAATTATCTTCTTCCTGATTTTTATTACCTGATTCACCTTCACAATTGTAGGTTTCCGAATGAAACTTTTTGAATCGGGTAATCAACAGAGATCGAAAAGTGTTTGTGTAAAGGTGTGGCAATCTGGATCGTTGTTTCTGAAATTATAGGCGCGCACTTGACCGAAAAAATTCTATCGGGTCTGAGTTAAAATATCTAGTGCGCATTATTTTAATATTTTTTGTTTTATAAAATTGCCACAATCTTTGCAAACTTTTGAGTGTTGTTACCCAATTTTTTAATGAAGGCACAGACGCACACGAGTAACTTGCCTACTCTCCTGTGCCAAATTGAATTTTTTTAAAAATTTTTTAAAGTTACATTCCAAAAAGTGTGATGGTGGGAGGCTCTCCATCGTCCCTTTACTTTTTTCATGACTCAGGGTAGCCCCATTTGTCGAGTCAAATAAGTCGTCGAAGAAGGACACCATTTCTGCCGTATTTTTTAATGTAGTACTCACTTTCCGGCCATCTGAGTAATGAGCTGAAATATTAGAAATCATTGTATAAAACCTGTGTACGTAGGACAAACAGAGATATTAAATTTGATATAAATAATCAAGTATGAGAGGTATGAGAGTGATCTTTTATTCCAGTATATACGTCGAGTTGTAAATTGTAATTGTGAATTACAATTTACAATTCTATAAGTTTCTGTAAAATTTGTCACATCAAAAGTAAAGTTAATCCTTTCACGAAAAAGTCTTCGTTTCTGCCGTTCTATGATATATTACTACTACACATCATCATTACTGTCACTATTTCCACTACTAGTTGTTTGAACCATTTTTGTGTATTAAATAGATTTCTATAGGTTGAGGCTCTAAATTGTAAATTTTTGACACACTTCGAATCCGCCTGTCGGAAATGTACTATAATTTACAAAATATGTAAACTTATAATTACAATTCTCTGTTCATTAAAACAGTTTTCTCTACAAATTTGTAAATTGTAGGTACAATTTAACAATTTTGTAAGTTTTCCACAATTGTAAACTTGTAAGTAGTATTCTTTATTAGGGTGCTCCCTCACCGGGAGCATTCACGTGTACTGTAACATTATAGATTCGTCTTTGAGCATTACATTACAATTCTACCTCCCTGACGCTCCCTCACCGGGAGCATTCACGTGTACTGTAACATTATAGATTCGTCTTTGAGCATTACATTACAATTCTACCTCCCTGACTGACGAGTATTTGCGTGTAATGTAATATTGATTCGACTTTGAGCATTTTCAGCATTTCATAGCAAGATGTCAGACGAAGCGGTCGTTGTGCTGAGTGCGGCAATATTAATTCGACATTGTTATTTACGTAAAAAAAAAACACAGAAGAAACGATATTGGTGTCATGAATTATATCAAAACCGGCAAAATACAGGCGGTTTGGATATTTTAGAAAGAATCAACCGACCCATAAGTAAACTTAAAATGTTTTTAAGAATCTCTTCTTCGGATTTTGAACACTTCATAAATCTCATTGGACCATATGTTAAAAAAGAAGATACTAATTATAGACAAGCAATAACAGTGCAAGAAAGATTAGCTGTTACGTTACGATTTTACGCATCTGGTGATTCTTATTCAAGCTTGCAGGTTACTTTTAGAATGTCCAATCAGATTATAAGTTGTATTATCAAAGAAGTGAGTGAAGCTATAATTGGATGTTTAAAAGAAAATATACTGGTGAGTTTATTAATCTAGTTTATTAATCAATCAGATCTCCAAATTCACGCATAAACCCCTCACTTTCTTGGCTATTAATACTGGCTTCAGGCGAAGAAAGTTGGGCGTCTGCAGTGGATGGAACTGCTGCTGGTGAGGGTGTACTTTGGAGGCCTGATGGTCCAGCATGGTTTGATTCATTACGCGAAAGTTGAGAATCAGGAGTCCAATATCCATGTTGCTGGTACATGTACTCATATTCACCGCGATCGGCACTAAACAAGATATTGGAAATGTGGTGCTGTACACAGGCCCTAGTATTTTGAGAGTACGTCTTGAGTTTTTCAGTAATAAATTTCCCAAAAGTAGTGCATTCATCCGATTTAGCAGAAGTAAAGTCTTGCAAAATTTGGAAAGTCGAGTGCATTATATCATCACTTCCATCCACCTTCGCTTTTTTCCGTTGTGGTGCATCAGGATTTTCAGGTGGCTTGTTGCGAGTCTCCTGCAAGTCTTGTGTCCCAGGTTCACAAGGAATCTAAAACAAGGTTTTTTTTTCAGTTACCTAGCATACCAGATGGTTGGCTAAATTTGGCTGAAAACTTCAATAACCAGTGGAATTTCCCTCATTGTGTCGGCGCTATAGATGGCAAACATGTAGTCCTGCAAGCCCCATACAGAAGTGGAAGCGATTACTATAATTTTAAAGGTTTTTTTAGTATAGTTCTATTTGCGGCTGTGGATTCAAATTACAATTTAATATATATAAACTGTGGCTGTCAAGGGAGAATCTCTGATGGAGGAGTATTTAATAATTGTAATTTGTATACTAAAATGCAGAATAAATCTTTGAATCTACCACAGCCAAGAGCATTGCCGATGCGGAACAAAGAAATTCCTTATTATTTTATTGGGGATGAAGCTTTCGCATTATCAGAAAATATAATGAAAGTGTATTCAGGACATCATCGTAAAGGAACAAAGGAGAGAATTTATAATTACAGACTTTGTAGAGCACGGAGAGTAGTCGAAAATGTGTTTGGCATTATGTCAGCAGTTTTCCGAGTGTTGCGGAAACCCATGTTATTGCAACCAGAAAATGCTACTTTAGTAGTTAATGCCATAGCACACCTACATAACTTCTTACGAAGAAATCGGCGAAGTAGGAATTTGTACACACCTCCGGGATCTTTTGACAGGGACAATTTAGGAGTAATCACACCAGGATCTTGGAGGGCTGATACCGAAGAAAATACTGGTTTAATGGATTTGGATGAACAACAAGAAGCAGCACAAATAGTTCCTCAAGAGATACGTGAAGAAATTAGTAATTATTGTTCGCAAGAAGGAGCAGTACCATGGCAAAACGAATATGCTTAATGTTTATTAATGTCATGCTTTATTTAGCCTTGATAGGTTAAAAAATATTTAAAACCTGTGTAAACAGATATTAAATGTAATATACATAATATACTAACTGAATCTGTTGTCTTCCGTGGTTCATATCTGTCCAGTATAAATGATAAAGCTGCATATGCGAACCAGGTACTAGTATATACTTCTTCTGCACCTGAAATATAGATTATGTAATATGTACTGAATTGAATAAATTAATAAATAAATAAATAAATGGTGAAGGCACCTATAGTCCACTTGTTTAGGTATGCGGATGCCCAGTTTTGAAGTGTAATCAACATTGATCAAGATCATTTCTAATCAAGTTTACATTTTTTCTAAACAAATGGCCTATAGTGAAGGTATCATCAACAAACAAAACATGCCCTAGGTACACACGAGTCGTGTGGAATGTGACCTCTCCGCCACTCACACTCACCCCTTGCTTGTCACAGTTATTGTCATGACTAAAGTAGATGTAGGTACATAAATAAAATATGTTACCCACCTTTTCCGGTTCCTGAAGCACTTTTTTTCATTTTGCTCTTTTCTCTTCTAAGAGATGCTAACAGGCTTGTGATTTTCTTTTGACATTCTTCTACGGTTATTCCAAATTGATCCGATAATTTCACCAAACCGTCTTGTTTTATTATTTTATTAAAGTGTTGAGGATGCTTAGGGTCCCATAATTCCCTGATTTCCCTATATTTTTCTATGAATAATAGAGTCTTCTCTTTGTCCCAAGCCATTACTTAAATTTACAACTGTCCGTGACGCCAAAAAAATCTCCGAAGCGTCAGAAACACTTTATGACAACGTGCGTTCACTTCACTGTCAAGTAGGCTACTGAGCGGGCGGGCGGGGGGCTAGGGGCAGTGAAGCCCCCCGCCCGCCCGCTGAAGCTGTGAAGCGCATTGATGTTACAAGTTGTATCAAGATATTACACATTGTATCAATACAAGGTGCGCATTGTAATGCTCGGTTCTCCTCCTTCACTGATGTATGCCCGTTTTGTATCATTACAAGGTGCGCATTGTAATGCTCGGTTCTCCTCCTTCACTGATGTAATGCTCAAATCTGTAACGTTACATAACACGCGAATGCTCCCGGTGAGGGAGCACCTTTAGAAAGAAACTTGTAGAATAGTAAATTGTAATCTACAATTACACGGCCCAGGAAGACTGTCCTCATTTATCCACCTCGAGGACCTAGTGCTGAATTCAAATCAAAAACCTTACCTTACCTCTACCTTTTTTACTTTTTTCAGTGTGATCTCAATTTGAAACATGGTCAATATCTTTTTGTTTTTATGTACTTATTTGCGCACATAACCACAACTATAGTTTCAGGATTAATAAGTTTTTTTTAGTAAAAAAATATGATACTTAACTAACATAAGTAATTACTAACAAAGTAAGGTGACCCGAGGCTACCGTAGCCGGGGATTATTGTATATTTTCTATGCACAAACATCTATAGGAAATCAATTAATTAAAAAAGGTACAATGTACAGGTACAATAGCACCAGGTCATCTTACATGCAATGTGACCAAAACATGGTAATATCATATTCATTTTATTTATACTGTCAGGAAGCACGTGGCGATCGATCAGCTTGTGTAGCAGTCTTGGTTGGGCGTGATTGCGGTCCGGCCGATACACGTCACTTCGATATTTTTTCCTCACTTTCAATATTTTTTGTGAAGAAGTTGTTCCGAATTCCTTTTATGAAGTGAGGGGGATCATATTATAGTAGAGTGCCGTAAGGCATAAAAATGGTCAAACCTCGGAACCCAGGGCCAGTCAATGAATCTGTATATCAAGTATGAGACTGCATTATTAAAACCTCAAATAAAAAAGTTAAAAAAAAAAAATTGACCGATCTCGATTTACAACAATTTTTAACAACAATTTACTGAAAAATGAGAGGCGGAAGGGGGAAAAAGTGTTTATAGTGAAAAATTTAATTTTATTTGTAATAAATTATATGTGCAGAGTAACTTCAATGTAAATTTATTAGATTATCGTAAAGAATAAGTTACAAAAAAATTTATCATTAACTATACACATTGTTACATCATTGTACATTATTGTCGTCGTCGTTACATATTTCTATAATTTTTTTGGAGCCAAATTTTCTATGCAGGGTAACAGCTAAAGATACATGCAGTGGTGATATGAATGAACGAGGCCTTACTGCAGATATTATCGCATGAGCTATTGAGGTACATTTCGTTTCATAATGATTTATAATATACTCTGGTTTACCTCTTTTATCATTTAGAATAATTTCTGACAAAAAAAATGATAGAGATTTTGGTATTGTCTCATGAACGTTGTTAAACATTTGATCACTAGCTGGATAAATTTTATTATCATAAGCCTGAGTTCGGATGTGTCGTCGTAAAATTTCACCAGCAGCCTTAAAGGCTGCTGAATACGACGTTCTTCTTCTTCGTTATCTTTTGACCTCTCACTGTACCAGTTGTCGGACAATATGTCGTATTGTTGATTCTTAAAACATATAATTGTATTGGAACCAAATTTACTGGAGAATACAATATTATCCTCGTAATGGTTCAATAACCTCATTTTTATTGTTTTATCGTCAGGAATATGGTCAATTGTAATAATACTTTTTAATTCTGCGAGTGAAAATTGACAGTCATCATTTTCTTCAATATATTTGAAAATCTGCTCCATTGCTGCATCTACTTGCATTGTTACTGGATGATTTTTTTCTCCCTCTGAGTCTGTTTTAGCGTTGTTTTTAAACGCATGTAACAATCCGCGTGATATTTAGCTCCCTGAGCTACTAAATCTAACACGCCTACAATTCTTTTATGAATATTGCGACAATATTCACTTTTGTCTTCACATATCAAACTTAGAATACTTTTCTTGAAATCAGTACTAGTGACGTAGCTGATTTGTTGTCTTGACGACTTGGACTTCCTTCTTTCCTTCATTTCATCCGCTTCTTTTTCACAAAAGAAGCACCTAGTTTTCCAATCAAAATCAATTGAAGTAGCTGTTCGAAGCTTTTTTTTAGGTGGAGAGCATGCAGATGTGGTGTTCTTTTTTTTAAATAAGAATTAATGCATCCTTTATTAATATATTTTTGTCTGCATACCGAATGCACGTAGACAAAGTCGCGAGTATTTATATACTGAGAAAGTCCATCCCCTCTTTCCGCAGATGCAGCTTTTAATGATGATATGCCTCTAGTGACTTTTATAATATCTCCTAGTTCAGAGCTTAATTCAGAACTAGATCCGATTTTATCACAAATGAGGCAATCATTGCTTGTACTATCAATACTGGATGGTTCACCCATTGCGACACGTGGCTGCAACAACAAATATTAGTAATATTAATAACTAACTTTTATATCATAATTAATGATTTATATTATTAAATTCTACTATTATATTCTAACTTTTAACATCGATTTATTACAAAATATTCATAACTTAACTGTTTTCAAAAGCATGTAATATAAATGAAAAACAAATACTTACAATTTATGCCACTATTTTCAAAGTTTTTAAAACTCAGTAATGTTCAGTAATTAACTTTTATCACACTCACTGCACAATAATATAAACATTAATTTTTAATAAACAAAAATCTGAAATAAATATTTTTCGGAACGAAAACAACAGCTACGTATTAAGTCTAGCAAGTTACAACGTGTACTATCCTGTGAGGGCCCGCCATGAACAATACCGAACAGCTGCTGTTATCCCCTCTATTCTCCAACCCGACCTTCATCGGTATATCTGCAGTCCCTAAAGATCCAAGATCAAGTTTTCAAGTTTGTAATAGTTGTTCTTTTTAAAATATGACTTTTGACTAATATAAATCAATGAAAACTCCAAAAAATTAATAATTGTTTATAATAATTTTTAAAAAATTGAGAGCGCGAAAAAAATTTTTTTTTACATTTTTCTATATACTATTAAAAACATATTTTCAAGGTTTATATTAAGATTCATTGACTGGCCCTGGATTCCGAGGTATAAACCTTACGGCGCTCCACTATTATATCACTACCGGATTTTGGCCGCTTAGTGTGATAATTAGATCTGAAAAATAAAATTTTTAAAAGTATAGTAGGACTATACTTGGGGACTGACTAAGAGAATTACCTAATATTTTTTTCCCCAATATTTATCTTCCCGTTCGCGTTTTTCCCGAATGCTTTTGTTCCCGATAATAATATGCTATTTTACTGAATCTTATTTTCACAATCGCTTTTTTTTCCAATTAAACTCACCGATACGTACACCTGCTTCGATTTGCGATCGCCTCGTATATTCAAGAAGGCTGTTGATGGAGGATTGAAATGCGGTACCCAGATCACATATTAGCGCGACAGGCAGGAGTCCAGCGTCAACAACAGCAGCAGCAATTTCTTTAATTATCGCTCTTAATTGGTCACGCTTAGTAGCACCCTCACAAAAATAATATGCTATCGGCTGTTGCCATTTGGATAATGGATGTATCGGATCAAAAATGCCAGCGCATGGTCAGCATACTGGCAGGATTAAGATTTTAATTCAACAAAGCCGTTAATAGCATCCCTTGACCTATGTCAAGTGACTTGTATGTCAGGCGTGGTTGCAGAGAAATTTCGTCAAATATTATAGAGCAGTATCTTTTATTTTCACTCCATGAAGTAGTTTTTAAAAAACAAATATATAAACAGGAATCGTGGAATACTATCTTAATCAGTAGTCACTGGTCATCAATGAATTAATAAGAAAATAAGAATGTTCAATAATAGGTTTACTCTTGTTTCATGGTGTCAAAGATTTGTTTGTTTATCCCTGGTAGAACTTTTATGTTCGAGATCATTTTATTGAGAGTGTTCTAAGAGGGCAAAATAAATATTCTTTGCAAGAACTTGTAGCACTTTGGGCTTTGCTTCATAATAGACAAAGCTATAATTTTTTCTTCATTTAAAAAGCTTCTGCCTCTTATTTTTTTTTTGTGCATTGTTGCATTTGCATCTAAAATATTATATAAATTATCCAAAAAATCTAGAATGAATACACTATAACTAGACCAAACAAAGTTACAAAGTCTAAAATTGTGTTCCACGCATTTCTCTCTATACCTTTATTGACTGACTTACCTACTAGCTGAGCTTCCCAGTGAACTTGACAAAGTCACAACAGTGGGCCATTTCATTTAAAACAGTTACCTGTAGTTGACGTTTGCGGGAGATTTTCAACTGGCATTAAAGGATCGGAAGAAGTAGTCGGCCTTTCATGCGCAAAATCTGAAATGAAAAAGGATAGGTTTATAGATGAAATAAAAAGACAAGTTTGCATGTTACATCACAGGTAAAAAACTTATAAAGGGTATAAACATGCATTGTGCCCCGTTGTTCACGCTGGCTTTTCTAAGACCTCGCCAGGTAGACCTAAACCTAGCACGGCAATACTTACTACACTACAAAAGTAATATTGCTAATAATGCAGATTGCATTGTGTTTATTTTCTTCTACCCTAGGTACATACTAAATATTTACCTACCAGTGCTGAGGTATAAGAATGTTGCGTTGGGTAAATTATAAGACCGATTTACCGTGACCGTTTATTGTTGATGAGTTACAATATTGCGAGCTTAGAGCGAAGTGTCCATTATTACAAAAAGATGACTATTTATATTAGGCTAGGATGTTCACAAATACATTGCTGACCTTGACCAGATGATGACTTTGAGCTTGGATAATTGCTCTCCCTTGTATTCTAGATACAGCTCATACTCCTTGTCGAACATGTCATCTGTAGTGTCATATTTAAAGTATCTTCGTCGTAGCTGCTAACAATCTTCCCGTGTTTCTCGTTAAACATTGCAATTAGTACTTCTATGCCTTCTAATCTTGCAACCATATAGCTTTCCATTTTCGGGCGACTTTTTAAAGTTAACCTTTCCTTTTTTCATTTGATCCAATATACTTAACATACTTACTTACTTTTATCTCCACATTAATTGAGACTTATCGGAGAAATGTCGGAAAAAAATTCTAAGTTCCAATTCACGAAATTTGCTAAGTGTTTTAAAACAGTTCACGCTCTAACGACAATTAGGCATGGATTCCCCGTCACTTCACTTTTTCTTAAATTATTCTAATTTTAATTTTAAATCTTGAGAATTTTACAAGTCTATTGCCTTAATGAAAATATTATATTAATTATTCTACATGATTGGGAGGCTCCCAACCCTCATTCCCCCAACCGCGCGCCAGCTGACGTCCACTAGGCTTTATAATACTATTATCTGATACGTCTCACGAATTATCTCGCGGGAGGAAGTTGGTCATGAAGACCTGTTACTGGCTTCCGGGCTATTAGCTTTACCTCGGTAAATTTTCTTTAAATTTGTTAAAGTGTCAGCTTTTGTTTTATGTAATTTATGTTCAAATTCCAACGTCTTCTCATTTTCATCACTGCAGGCCTATTAAAATTCGAAAGAGGGGCGCGCCCTCCGTGCTTCGCGGTATATCGCGCTTCGTTCGTTAAAATCAAAATGATAATGATAATTAAGGGGGCTCCCATACAACAGAGTAGTTTTTTGCTTTATCTCACGAACCGTAATAGCAAGGAGGTTAAAATTTTCACAGATGTTGTATTTTTATTGCCACAATAATAACAAATTCTTAAAAATAAAATAATAACAATATTTAAGGCTTCCATACAACAAAAGAATTTTTTTGGTACGGAACTCTTCGTGCGCGAGTCCGATTCGCACTTGACCGGTTTTTTATTTTGTTGCTGACTCTTTGTACTCAGACAAGATGTAGTTGAGCAGCAACAAATAATTATTCAGGTTTATCGCGGATAATGTGAGAGTTAAGCTGGCGTGGACTTTATTTATTAAAAAATACTTAAAAAAAGTGAGTTTTCATTTTTAAAACTTTTGTTTCCGCAGCATCTTTCAGCAACAAATTTACCCGTACTCACTTGATCGATTATTCCATATTCAGTGATTGATCTTCTTTTGATTGACCATCTTAATGTGAATTTAGCGCTATTGCTGATATTTTGCGATCGGACCGAGCAAAAAAATTAATTTCTTAGCAACTAATTAGCAACAAAAAGCAACAAATTTCGATGTTTCCCTTTTTTGATTCCGCTGATTTTACATCGCCAATTTTTTAGACCTCCATTCATGCTCATATTTTGTACTTCTTTAATATTTAAATGACCCAAACGTTCATACCATATTTTTAAACTTGGTTTAGCTAAATTGCAATTTTATTGTATAATAGTTTCAATATCTACTTCATACAGATTTTTAACTTCTAATGTTGCAGTCATAATTATTAAATTATCTTTTAATATTAATGCTTGATTTTGTTTTTTAGCTAGCGTTTCTACCCCGAATTCTTAGGTGCTCGACGTACTCTTGAAAATGAAAATGAAACGATGTCTCTGCTGACCAGTCTGTAAATTTTAATGTTGAACGTATGTTTAAATTTTGAATACTAGGTTTCACAGTTTTCTTTAAAGTTTTATTATTCGTTACTGATATAAAAGCACTCTCAGCTTCTTCTTCATTAGACAACCTACCTTCTTTATCCAACAATCTCGAGGTTAATTTATTAAGAGTTTGAAGTTTCAAGTCCAAATACAACCAGGCCTTTTGTATTGATCGTTATTTTGATGGTAAGGTGCTTAATATTTTAGTCATAATAGCTTAATCACTTAATTATTCACCACTCTCTTTGAATTGTCGTCCTAGACTTTTAACTTGTGAGATGTTTTGAGCTATACTGTCACCTAGTGAAGGGAATTAATGCGATTTCGTATTAATTTCATTAACATGCGAATGTATTAGTCTTAGCATGCTAATTGCTATTGCTATGCTATTTGCGAAAATGACGATAATTGTGATCTGCGATTATCGTATGATTTTGTTAAACTGCGAAATAGCGTAATTCACGTTTGCCTTAGGCAGCTTAGGCTCGGTGCACAGATTACTAATATCACAAATTACTATAAATTAATAAGTGTTTGGTGTTAACTTAACTTTAACTTTAAATTAACTTTTGAACGGGACAACCCGTTAAAAAGTTATTTACACTTAAATAACTATATACAAACCTTAAGTACACCTAATTATTTTTTACACTTGTATTTTGTACACCTTACTTTTCTTACTTATTCCTAATTATTTACAGGTCCATATAAAGTTCACTCACACTGCACACATATATTTTAATAATAATAGCAATAGCATATAAACATATGAATAAAAAATCGAATTGTTTATAAAATATGTAAACAAAACTCTCGCTTTTGTTAAAAACGCATTAAATACTAACTACCTACGGCCGGCAAAAGCCGTAGCCTGTACACAAAATATGATTTCAAAAAGCACTCATTCGTTCAATATTCGACCCTGCGTACTAGCAGATCAAAGGTATAAACGAAATAATTGTTCAAACTTATTCATCGCTTCGCTCTGCCAATAATTTAAACGAACTTAATAATCAAAATTCTCATGAATACATTCAATAAGCGACCCTAAAACCTACTAATAAAAGATAATAATGGCGTAATTGCATTCTTTGCAATACATGTTATATTGCTACTAAATCAGGATGACTCTTTTTCAACATAAATACTTATATTGAATTATCATAACGTGGTAATTTTCCCTAAATTCAAATAAATATATAAAAAAATAATAATAACAACCTGGAAAGTGCAAATATTAATCTTATAAGTAAAATCATTGAATATTCACTTACAAAAGAATATTAGTATTTCTGGCTTTCCGCGAGTGCGAAAGATATCCGAGTGCCGACAGGCGACAGCCGAATGCTGCGTAATAAGGAGCGATGATTCATTAATTCGCACTTCGCAGTTCGCAGTCATTCACAGAATTTCGCAACTACATTTAATTTGCTAAGTGCGAATGAAGTGTTCGCGTGCTAATAACGAATGCGAATGTGAATTAATCCATTACTACTGTCACCCGGGGCCATTTCATATTGATAAAATTTTTCGTGTATTAACATTTTATTTTATTCACCTTTTTGTTCATAAATAGGCTCTAGTTTTGAAATTATTTCATTGGCGGTTTCACAATCTGAGGGAGGGGAGATGGTCGGCCATCAAGATAACAACATTAACATCTCCGATAACAATCCGTTGACAGTATCGGGAATCCTATAGTCAAATCCCTACTCCTCATAGTAGCGCCATCGTCCCCGTCTCCTATTACGGCATCGCGGATCCATGTCAAGATTACATGCAGGCGACGTCGCGGCATACGTCAATGGAGTGTGCCCCAGTATTGCGCTCACCATCTGCTGGGCCTTCCTCAGGTAAATCACCTGCTAGAGATAGTTTGCCTGGGGTTACACTCCAACCTTCGACGACGTGGCGTCGCTCTGCTACATGTACCGAACCGATGTCTGATCCCCGTCCTTTTTAGATGAGCCATCCACTCATCTATTATACCAATTAAGCGTAAAGGTCCTTACACTAACAGCATAGGTCATTTGGAAAAAAAACAATTTTTTATTCAGGTTATTTGCTTCAAGTCATTGTTGGACGTTATGATGAACAGCGTGACCTGAGAAAACGCGAGAAATTCAAAAAATCTTTTCATGGTATTACTAACTATAACTTAAAAGGTTTCGAATTTCGAAATCGAAACTTTCGATCGATCCAAAAGGTATCGCCTAAAAAAAATTGCGCTGGCTCGAACGGTTCGCAATTTAAGTTTCTGCATTTGCAAAGTCCACTTAGTTAAATTAACCCCTAAGGCAAAACATAAAAACCCCTTACTTAAAATGCAATTAAGCCATTACCATCGATGTCATTAACAGTCTTGGCTGAGACAAAACGGAATGTAATTTCTTTTTATTGTGCTCCTTAATTACTCGGTGTCATTAACGATTACATGCAATTAAGTAATTACTATCGATGACATCAGCTCAGCGACTGACCCCGTCTTGGTGTTAATTGAAGGAGACCTATGTTAAGATTCAAAATAAAACTGGTTCCATTTAAAAAAAAATATTTATTTCGAAGTAATCTTATAGTAGTCACATTTTTAATCTGTCATAAAAAAAAATTTGAACATCATATTCAAAAACAAAGCATTTTTAAGTGTATTGCTGCCAAATTCAGTTTGAAACTCTGTCAATGTATCAAAATATTCACCGACGCCGTGACTGTCAATGTGGATGGCTACCCAGTGAGATCCTGGTTTTGAGTCCGGGTCCAAGTTGCTTATAAGGTATGCGGGAACCGTCACATAAATTGGTAATCGGTTCGCAGCATACACATTATTTTGTACGCTTGGATGAATCTTTTTTAAGTAAGATTGTATTTGTGAAGTAAGACTTATTACTTCGCTCCATCATACACATGTGAAATAAATAAGCTAGAAGCTAGCTAGAAGCTTATGTGCTTTTCACGGACTTCTCCCCGCTCACATGCTTCCTACTCATCAAAGTGGTTCATGCTTAGACCACGTAATGCTAAAATTAATGTATCCGTCATTAACACTTATTCTAAACTCCACTAATAAGTCTCAAAAAACTCAAAAATAAGTGAGAAAGATGTGATGCTAGAAGGGCACGTGAAGGGAGACAAAGTTTGACCTTGTGATTGATTTTGTACTTTATTTGCAAGGTCCGATCCCAGATTAGTAAAGATTTTATTTACAAAATTTGCTGATGTTAATTCTGACGGATGAATTTTTAACAAACCTGAGAATGATTCATGTTTCTTCGTTGTGTATGTTATGTCCCTAATATGCTTCCAAACCTGTTTACTATTGTTTCCAGCTTGTTCTAGAAGGTTTTTATCGTAACATTTTATTACACGTTTCAGTAAGTTATTACAAAAATTCCGATATCTTTTGTATGTTATTAGTAATACGTGGTTTTCAGGGTTAGATTTAGATTTCACGTGTAATTTATCCCTATGCCTAATACAACGAAGAAGGGTGTGATCCAAGGTTTTATGTTAAAATTTTTAGTACTAGCGGGGGATAGTGAAGTATTTTTCTTAATTGCAAATTGCACTTTTTGTATTACATATAACATACAAAATTCAATATCAGCGGAACTATAAATGTGAGCGACGATGGTCCAGTGGTGGGTGGACTCGGCCTCTTATGCGAGAGGTCCGGGTTCGATCCTGACCTCCCCCGTGTGTGCCTTGAAATGGGTTTTTCTAAGTGCACCCCAAACACGAGACCATCGCTCGCTCACCGGTGAAGGAAAACATCGTAAGGAAACCAGCATGCTTGTTGAGATTGAAAGTCTGTGAACTTATTGGCCCATTACCCTCCTCGTCTGATTTCGAGGAGGAGACCCGTGCCCAGCAGTGGGACATAAAGGGTTACTTTACTTTTTTTTAGGACAGCATTGTGATCAGTTATTGTGGAGTTTAGAATAAGTGTTAATGACGGATACATTAATTTTAGCATTACGTGGTCCAAGCATGAACCACTTTGATGAGTAGGAAGCATGTGAGCGGGGAGAAGTCCGTGAAAAGCACATAAGCTTCTACGGTAATATTTAAGTTGTTATTAGTATAAATTACCACCCCATCGTTTCGGTTGTGGTTACTGTTACTCATAAACATGTTGTAACCCGCTAGAACTGGTACATTATTCTGCTTAGCAAGCCAGCATTCGGTGAGTACAATGATATCGCAACTGATGTTTAGCCTTTGCTGAAAAATGTTGAAGTCATTGAAATGTTTATAAATACTGCGAATGTTTTGTGTTACTATGGATAGTGGGTTAGTATAGTCAGAAAGATATTGTTTGAAAGTTTGGCAGGGCACTCAGCAGAACCTGTGCTATGGCCACATGATTTTTTAAAATGCATGCAAGTTGCACAATTTGGTTCTGATGTTTTTTTGGGGTCTGTTATTGAAGGTCCTTGCGCACCACAATGACTGCAGGTATAATTAGTGTCCCGACACGACTTTTCAGCATGGCCATACTGCTGACACTTGAAGCACCGTGTTACAAAAGTGAAGTCCCTGACAGGACACGAAGACCAGTTAGCAAAAAGTCTATCACATGATATGAGGGCTTTACGAATGGTTGCAGGTACCTCAAAAATAAAGTTACAGGTCTCAGCACTTTTCTTACCTTATATAAACAAAAGGAATTCATTTTGTTGTTCTCAAAATTAAACGGATTTTTAGACAAACAACCGTTAAATATATATCTATGAACGGTTCATACCACGTCAACCTGGGTGCGTGGTAAGTATCCGAAGAACTTGTGTTACAGGCACCTGACAACGGGAAGTATTTTTCATACTCTATACATCGCTTAGGCCAACGATCCTGAAATAGAAAATATCTTCTGACATGTTATCTTTGTATTTGTTCTACTGGTCACGTGGGTTCGATGGGAAGCATGTTGAAATGATGATAGCAAATAATGTGCGTATCTGACTTGGAGATGCAGAAATAATTGCTTCAGCGATTGTCGTGTCCCAATGAGTATCGTTTTCAAGCAAATTTAGCTCTTGACATGCTGCACGAAATGTGGGGCACACGATGCCATTAACAGTTCGTAGTGATTCAAATGATGTTGGCCCTCGAACACGTACCAGCAACAACCGCAAATAGAAACATTCATCATTCTTCGGATGAACTGTGTAAATACGACCAAGAGCATCAGTAGAACGCATATCTGGATGACCAGGAACTGCATCGCCTTGCTTCCGACGTTGAAATTTCTTCGATGTAGCGTTCCAAGTGTAATAACGTGGCATTTCTGAGTAAAGCAAAGTTCGTGCGAACGGATCGCTTTGACAAATCGCAAAGACACTGGTCAGTGTTGTCGCAGGAGGTGTTTCGGCACGTTGAGCAGCATTCGACGCTGTGAAATATACTCTCTGACCGTTCTCTAGATGCACCCCCAAATGTAAAATAGTGGGATGACGTTCGTGAATAGGGAATGAAAATATACGCCAAATTGCTTCATTGCAGTTCACATATCTACCAACTTGATAGCTCGTGATTTCATTGTTGGTAGTGGATGTTTGGATACCAAAAACAGCCATGTCGCTCCCATTCGTGACATATTTGCAAGTGTATTTAATGGACTTGACTGAATTGCAATACTCAACATTACCATGTGCTTTGAATGTTTTGGAAAGAAGTGGCGAATATGGAACAATCCAACTTTTGTCAACTACGAAATCGTTTCCTTTCACTTTAGTTGTGATAGTTCTACCATTATCATCGGGCGATCGACGCCGATACAATGGATAACCATCGTTGCCTGTAATGGTCTCTGCCGTCAATTTTCGTTGATACCGTTTGGAACACTTGCCGTCGATCATGCACGGTGATTGTCGGTTGATAGTGCCACACGGTCCATGAATAATATTCGTGACTACAACATCATGTAGGTCTGGATCGGTTTCAGGAACAGGAATCTCCGCACATATGATGTCATCTATTTGATCTGGCCGAATTCTTTCGACTAACCAAATCAGAATGTGAGCATGCGGTAGGCCTCGCTTTTGCCATTCGATTGAATATATCCAGCATCGAGTATTCCCAAAGACGTGTTGCTGAACAATGTAATTCATTAGTGACCGAATTTTTTGCCTGAAAACACGTGCGGTGATGTCGTGTCGATCACTTGATGTTTCCGGGAAGCAGCAATTGAATAATTTCTATCCATTTCGGATTACATGTAAATGTAATGTATAGATCTGGCCGACCATAATGACGAACATATGTCATTGCATCTTGCGCATATTCATGCAAATGACGCGGGCTACCTATGTATGTCGCCGGTAAAATAGTCAATCGACCAACATTTTCTGAATCTCCTTCTGTGCTAATTGCATCGCGTAAATGGATATACTCTTCCGAACGCAATTTAGCTTGTTTCAACCGAATGAAAGTAAGGCGCTCCGTTTCGATTTTAACTTAACTGAAAAATAATTGTCAGAATTTTCACGAATCATCAAACGATATGCGTAATAATTCATCGAACTAACTTTCTTGGTAGTTTCCTCACCTGAAACAAATGCAGTAAAAATTGTATTTTAGAACCCGTTATAGGTTAACGACTCTTACAGCTACTCTCTACTAAATTAGAAATTACAACTTTTTTTGAGTACTAAAAGCAAACAGAATAAAATATATATCAAGTTAAAATGAAAACAACAATATTGATCTTACCATTCAATGATTACATTTTGATATTCAAGTGATATCCATCGCCTCCTTGCCAAAACATCAGCGGGTATTGTAACGCGTCATATGAACGGTGTGTTTCATATATTCTTTGTAAGTCTCAGTATTACGTCGTGTAAGTACAATATCACGTGTTTCCAAATTTTCACCAACAATCAGGATTGCCACTTTATCGATTGTTGGAGCATTAAATGTGCGTTCACGTGTTCCAGCTGGTCTTTTATCTGCTCTGATCACAACTTTATAGTCATCACTTGGCATGCGCTCTAAAGCAGTCTTGAACAGCCTGACCAATGCATGATGTTCATGAAGCATTTGCTGCAGATCTTGGAGAATTGCTCTTTTCGTAGCTGTGTTGATCCCTTGACGCCAGTCAAGTTGTTCTTCCATATTACCCATGAAGTATATTTGCAAGAATTTATGCTGTGCATCTTCTATAGGTTGCAATGATCCAATGCGATGGCAAATCTGGCCTTGAATCTGTAAAGTCAAAACCATAGTTATAGTTAAATTTACAAACACTTTTTTTTTTTTCAAATAATAACATGCCATTTTTATTTCAGAGACAAATACAGAAATCTAACAAACTACATTCCAAATTTTTTTACAATGATAGAAAATAAAGTTTTTAACGTAAATTACCTTAAATGTCGGATTATATCCGTGTTCTTCGAGAATTTCCGCCCCAAATGAAGTCATTTGGAAGCAGACATTGTATTTTTGAGTGTTCGCTAGAAAATGTCGTGATTCTAGTGTTTCGCCATAAAGCAGGGAGCACAATGACTCTGGTGACGGGACCAATAATGGGAATTTCACTTTACTACTAAGGCAGCACAAACCAGGCGTTTCACCAGCAAACTTCAATGCTCCACAATGCTGGCAAACAACGTCCATTGAACCAATGCAAACTGAACGATGCAAGCTGTAGTCGATGGTGCAATCATACAGAAACGCTGCTCGATTCAAATCAATACTTGAACCATTTCTTCTTGCACTTCGAAGATTATTCCTCTGTTCATCTGTACGATAAGCTTTCTCGTTTCTAACCTAGCCGTTTCACGGGCTGCCTCACTTTGCTCTTATGTTTGAGAAGCACGAATTAAGGTCCTTCTTTGCTCCATACTAACGCGGCGCTGTTCTCGTGCAATTTCTCGTTCTCCATCAGATAATTGACTCGCGATATTCCGTTGCCTAATTGCATTACGGCTTCGCTGGGAAAGATTAGATCTTCTTGGACGCGGCATTGCTATTAAAATGTGCACTCGCATAAAACCACCAAACGTACGTATGAATAGCTTATCAAGAAAAATCATAGACAACCTATAAAAAGACATTTACACTTTTGTTAACCTGTAGATTTTTTTTTTTCCTTAATCTTATAACCTTTACCATCTGATTTTTTATTCCCTAAATTCCGTTCCTTTCCGATGATTTTATGTGTTTACTGTAGAATAAATCTTAGGTATTATTTTCGGGAATTAAAAATTAAATAATTAATAAATAATTTTCGAAAATTAATGTCTAAAACAAACAAATATAACAGTACCTGAACTTAGTAGACATTTTACAAAAAATAAATTTCTGAACGCACACATGATGTCTTCAGAAAAAAAAATAAAGTTGTGGCTTAGAGGTCTCAGCAACCAGGCCATAAGCTCCAAAAAAAAAAATTGTTGTTACACTATTTGACAGGATTGGACAACAAATGTTTGACATGTAATAAACAAATCAGCATCTATTGAAATGATTAAGTATTCATTACACATATCGAGTTTTCATTGTTTTTAAGATGTATTCTGCTATTCGGGACGGAAACAAATCCAACAAATCAAAAACCATGGCAATCGGTCCAGCCGTTCTCGAGTTATAAAGTGTTAAACAAACACAACTTTCTTATATATATATATATATATATATATATATATATATATATAGATATAATCTACTCATAAAGATTTACACACAATTGGGACCGCTGTAAAATTCATATTTTGATAAATTATCATCATAAGAACACTTCACATAATATCCAAAACTATAAGGTTCATGTTTATGAATGTTGTGGATATACGACTAAGATGGATCATTAGCACATATTTTTTTTCGGATTTAAAAAAACTTCAAAATCTGCATAAATAACAAAAGGTATTTTTAATTTTCTTTCAAAATGATCAAATTTGATTTTATCGTTAGATTTTGGTTCTCCGAACCAATTTTTTTTAATCACTACTTGGAAATTCGACAGTAACGTGAGAGCAGTCATTTAGTTGGTAATTAGAAAATCTCTCATTTGTAGGAAAGTATAACAAACACCCGTCACAAATGTAAACCGTATGACTTTGATTTGAAAGTTGTTTGCTTACCAAACGTGATATATTCTTTATATAACAACAGTGACTATTTGTACCATTTGTTAAGTTTAATAAATTGATGTGTATGCTTTTGCGACTTTTGGTAAAATACAATGGGCCTATGACGCTATTTCGTTTAGTTTCTCTATTAAATTCCAATCCATAAACGTTGATACTTATGTTATTTAAATTTTCAACTTTGTGGATATCAGTTAACTTCATTGGGAAAGATAAACCATCAAAATTAACTTTATGTGCGTGCATGCTGTATGAAGATACCCGTCCACTTAAAACACATATAGTCAACATTTTGAACATTAATAACAGCCTTCTTTGCTCTAATTTAATGAGGTAAATCAATATAAGAAGTGCCGCAGAGGGGATTAAACTTATTAACATTCATGTCCAAGCTTATAATTTGTTTGAGACTCCAACGGCTGTCTTTTTTCTCAATGCTACTTATTTTATTCGTTAAAGTGTTACTCAGTGAGATAAAAAAGATATCTAAGTCATCTCCACGAAAAATTATAAAATTACTAGTTTAAAAATCAAAAGTGTTATGTGTATTATTCTGGCTTTGTTGTATAAATTCAGCATGTAAAATAAAATTTACTTTAAAAATGCTATAACTTACAATTGAACGTTCAATTAATTGAAATATATCGTGTTTGATAGAATTCATGAATATTTTTGGCGTTTGCAAAGTTGTTTCAAGAGTTTGGTTAGATTTATTACAAAATCTATATATGATAATTTTTTGACCGAAAGCAGATTCAATTACGGAAACATTTTTTAGAGAACCTTTCATTCTAAGAACATTGTTTTTGTAAGGAAATGGAGAGAAAACTTTGGAAACCATTTAGAAAAAAAGAAATTTATAAAGGAAGGAATTAAAAATATAAATGAAAATACATCAAGTCCCAGTGACAGCGAAGATAATGGTAATAATAATGAAAATAGACCCAGAAGACCAAACTCAATATGCAAAAACGACCTATTGGCTTTTATGAACTTTTGAGGCAATCAATTAAACCACTTCTTATTACTTTTATATATGTTTATATGTTTACATAGTTCTTCTTATCCAACACCTTTATAATAATTGACCTTATATGACAAGAAAACTAATTATAATGTTACATTCTTTAAACCACCATTTTTAATAATGAATCAGCGGAACTATCAGCCACAAACTATAAATATTTTTCCTTTTTAAATGTAGTGGCTGTACATACAAGTAATTGCACCTGTCAATATTCAACACGACCCATAGCCCTCTACATCTAACGATTTGCAGGAAACGTTAGTCAACAACTTAAGAAGTAAATTGAGAAAGATGCGCTACATTATAGAAAAAAAAAACACCGAATGTACAAATCACAATTAGAATCCCTACGACGAAAAAATATTGCGTTTAGGAAAATAATTATAAGACTGAAAAAACGACTGCAGAGTCCGAATTCTAAAGTAACAGCATTTCTTAGAGACACAACCAAAGTACAAGAAGCGAAGATTCAAGATGTCATTGGTGATAAGCTGATTTTGAAAGATCTGAAAGTTTTGTCTGAAATTAATAATTTCCGAGTGAGACAGATAAATAGCACTAACCAAAGAAATGTCGTGTATGAAAAACTAAAACAAGATATTCGAAATTTTTTTTTAAAGGTGACGATGTTTCTAGAGCAACTTCAGGAAAAAAAGAGTTAGAAAGAAAAGAGGCAAAAGAGGTATTTGTTAGATACTATGAAAAAACTTCACAAAACTTAAATTTTTAAAAAGTTACTCTTACATTTGTAGACATAGGCCGTTTTGGGTACCTAATGTAAATCAAAGAAATACATGTCTCTGTAAACTTCATGTGAACATGGAATTCTTGATTCAAGCACTGCACAAAAAAAAGATAATTAAATACAATAATTCTAACGACTTAATAAACAATGTGTGTGTGTGTGTGACATGTTACATTTTTTGTCAGATTCGCCAAGTAGCCAGTACAGAACAAAACAATGTTTTATGTTATTTCCAAATTGTGTTTGTATTTTCATGGGCTTAAGATGGTCACTTGGAATTATTTTGAATCAGCTCATGGCAAAGGTGCTGCAGATGGGGTAGGAGCAGTTGTTAAACGCACTGCTGATGCTGCAGTAGCACAAGGGAAAGATGTTGCAACATTAGATGGTTTTTTGAAAATAGTAAGACAAAGCACACGAAAAATTAACCTGGCAACTGTTGAAGAATCCTAAATAAGGGACAAGGATATGTTGATATCTTTAGAGCAGCTGAAACCTTTTGAAGTGACAATGAAAGTCCATCAAATACTGTGGCAGAAAGAAAAAGAACATCTGATATTCAGGGAAACTAGTTGCTTTATATGCTCGGACATGGATTGTAAATATACAAAATTTGTAGGAAAATTATTCTGTAAAGATAAAAATAAATCGGCACATATTACAAATAAAGAAAATAAAGAAATAATTAGAATTCATTTAATAAAGAAAATGAAAATAATATTATTGATGCGACTACAAACGTAATACCCAAATCCAAACAGAGCAACAGGACTATTCAAATCTTAAGTAATGTGTTAATAAATCCAATAACGAAACAACTGAAACCACCGTTAAAATGCTGTCTGATTACCATATATAAACCCGATAATAAATTACACCTGGACCCTAATATACAAATTGAGAATATGGTACATCAGTATAATATTTCTGGCAGTGATATTAATTTTCCTGGAATATTTCAAGACTACGTTCAATCTACATCGCAACTAAGCGCAAACGAGATAGTTGATGGCCAGTCTAATTTTTTGGATCATCTTCAGTATGTGATGATATTGCAATCCAACATGAGACTGGATCAGAATACGTGCAAAGTTTCTGGAAATAAAAGTGATACAGATTCGGATTCAAGTTATAATATTTTTAGTTTTTGTAACTGATCTCATTACATTAAAATTTTTTAGTGTTTTTGTACATTTATTTAGATTACTAAAAAGATAGTTATTATTGGTTATGCTTCAAGTAGGTATTCGAAGTGTGGTCTCTATTTTTATCTGTACCTTCATGGTCATGAGTACCGAATTTATTGCATGTTCGAATTTAGTCGATTGCAATTACTTCCAAAAATGGTCACTCAATTCGATTGCAATCCTGCGCTAGAGTCGCCTTCCGGAGTACCAAAAGGCGCAAATTCTATCCCAATCTCCAATTTAGAAGGAAATCGAGTGTCGAGAGTACCTAAGGCCACTGATATTTGAAAACTTAAATTTAAATATTGTGATAGATTTGGTCCTGTTTACCGGAAGTGCGACTTTGAAAACAGATAAAAAAACACTTTCTACCTGAATCTTTTGTATTCTACACAGAGCTTAACCGGTATAATAGCTATGCCTATTGTTACAAAAGTGACAATTAGAATTAATGAAATAGTGTAAGATTGAGATAGAGGCAATCTGTAATTAGTGGTGATGGCAAGTAAGTGAATACGTCACACTGCTCTACCAGTCGTCTGCTTGCCCTTACAGTACGATACTGATATTTGAAAACTTAAGTTTAAAAAAATTTACTTAAGTGTAAAAACCACTAATTACAGATATTATTTTATATATTATATAGAATTATTCTTGTTTAGCTGAATATAAACTTTGATTGTGCTTTTCAATTTGACGTTGCGTTAGAGTTTATTCGACCAGGCTTAAAAACAATCTCATAGTCATATTCTTCGAGTTCTAAACGCCGTCTTAATAAACGTCCACCAGGATATTTGGCATTAAACAGCCAAGTAAGAGATCGGTGATCCGTGACTATTTTAAATTTGTACCCATAAAGATATGGACGGAAAGTGTTAACCCCAAGGAGTATAGCTAGTAACCCCTTTTCCGTCGTAGAGGAGTTTCCTTCTGCTTTATTTAAAGTACGTGACGCATAGGCATAGGCCTTATCCTTACCGATTTCGCCTTGGGATAAAACTGCGCCAACGTCATAGTTAGCAGCGTCTGTAGTAACGACTTTTTTTTATAGAAGAGGGGGCAAACGGACAGTCGGTTCACCTCATGGTAAGTGAAAGCGACATCCTCAAACACCCGCTACACCAGAGGATTAGCAGGTGCGTTGCATCCTTTCAAATAAGAGTATGCTCTTTTCTTGAAGGCCCCTAATTAGTATCGGTTCGGAAATACTGTGGGTGGCAGCTGATTCCATATAACGGCCGTACGATAAAAGGTTTACAAAAATCAGGGTACTGAAGAAGAGGACCGGAAATCAATTTTTGTTTAAGAAGGTTAAATGTTAATTCTTGTTCTTGAGACCAGCAGAAAACAGTGTCCTTTTTTAATAAAGAAGTTAATGGCTTTGTTATGTGAGAAAGGTTCTCAATAAAACAGCCATAATACCCTGTTAAGCCAAGAAAAGACTTTACGTATTTTTGGTTTTTTGGTATTGAATATTGGGAAATGGCCTCCACCTTATCAGGGTTAGGCGAAACACCTTGATCTGTTATACCATGCCCCAGATAAGCGACTTCACGTCGTAAAAATTCACACTTCTCGGGTTGTAACTTTAAGTTGGCTTCTCTAAATTTTGTAAATAAGTTTGAGTTTTTTCATGTGGCTCTCAAGTTCATGTGCATCAACAATGCAGTCATCAAAATATATATAACAATGAAGGCTTGAAGACCTGTAAGCACTGTATTCATAAGACATTGAAACGTTGACATTTGCATTTTTTAAACAGAAAGGCAATCTGGTAAATTCAAAGTGACCGGATATACCGTTCGCTGTGACACTGAAGCCAGTCTTCTCGGTGTCCTTCGGATTTAAAATCAGCTGATGGAAGCCAGATACCAAATCTAGGGTAGAGAAATACTTGGAAGGACCCAGTTCGTCTAATATATTTGTAACGAGAGGAAGAGGGTATTATACCTCAGAATCAGTTACGTTGTTTAATGGGCGATAATCAATAATAATGCGCCTTTTTGCTTTCCTGATGCGTCCAGCTTCTTAGGCACTACCCATATAGAAGCATTCCATTGAGAAGTCAATTGATGAATGACATCGTGATGTGACTCGTTATATTTAGATGAATGAAGTTCAAAAGACGTTAATTTAACTTGGAAACCATCCATTCTTATTTCGGCCTCGGTAGCATTTAAGTCAGAAACATTAACTCTGTTGTTAGACTTTAAAGAAACAAAACTATTCGCTAGGAAGACATCGTCACAAATTTTACATCTAATATTAACGCTTCACTTTGGTTTATAAAATCAGAAAGGTAGCTGGGCATTCAAAAACCATTTCCGATCTTGGGGTAATAATATATAATGGTTTGCTAAAACTTTTTCTCGACGTTGTCTCGAACGTACATGCGAATTATGTTCTAATAATGTATAGAACTATCACAAATTTGATAATGCCAAAAAAAAATTGTTCTATCAGTGGGTTGTAAAGAACATGTCATATATCGTAAATACTTACTACTTCAAAAAGATTTGAAGATTTTCCGCGGAACATCATTCATAAACTAGAGTCAAATTTTATAAACATTACATTCTTAAAACGTAATCTAAATATCACAATGCAATATAAAGTTATTAAAGAACTCAAAGAAAATTAAAAAAACGGAGAGATACTTGTACACGTAGACTCCGGCGATAATTATAATTAAAGGTATAATGAAGAGATACAATCCTTTCATTTCGGTGGAAGTAGGAAAAAAGGATTCCTACACACTGGAGTTCTTTACTATAGGCATTGACGCGATTAATAGAAATTAATCATTATGTACTATTAGCGATTGTCTGAAACATGACGCCGATGCCATTTGGGATCACTTATATCCTATTTTGAAGATGCCTCAGGGGGTAGCACCATATGAAATACTTAGTACATTTTTTATCAGGTCAGCCAATATCGAACTAAGAATTTATTTTACTTGATTCCTAAATTACTAAAAATTTACCCAAATATAAGGCAGGTAACATGGAATTATCAAGAACCCGGCAACGGTAAAGGGGGCCCCGGAAGGCATTGGTGCAATCGTTAAAAGAACGGGGATAATTTTGTTAATATGGTGGAGATGTTGGTTGCTATGAAGATTTTTGGGCGTTAGTAACGAAAAATGTACCAAACGTACATTTTGATATGGTAACGAAGAGGGATATTGAATGAATATCGTTTCCACCCAACATCCTAAGCTTTAAGGGATTAATGCAAGTTCATCAAGTCGTCTGGGCCGCTGATAATAATAATCCTTAGCTTTTAGAAGGCTTAGCTGTTTCGATTGTGAAGGTTGCAGTTTGTGTAGTTGCATGTATAAAAATACACAACAAGCATATAGGCTTTCTTCAATCAGATACCTATGGCGATGTAGAAAGAGACCAATTCAATAATCAGTGTGATCAAAATGAAGCCACTTGTATCAATAAATCAGTCCGTGCTAAGTATAGATACGTCAACATTTTGAACAACCAAACAACAAATGAATAGACTTACTTTGTCCAATAGACTTACAACTCTCACCGTTGTTAAATACAGCTGCTGCATTTTCTACTGCACATTTTTGCATATTGATTTTGCATATGACAATTCTAAAGAGCAACAGCAATTTGAGACTCATACAATCAAATCAACCAGAAAAAGAAAACAAAGAGGACAATTATTTTGATGAATCAGACAGTGACGATTACAGTATTTTTAAAAATAGGTTATTAATAAATAACAAGGAAAGTACCTGTGTACTTTAATATTAAAATATCCTAAAGTAAGAAGACTTCATTTTTTGATTATGTTGTAATATTTTTTGAACTGTTAGATTATTATAATTCTAACATAAAAATTGAATGGTTTTTACATTAGTAAGTCCATAAGTTTTTGTAGTAATGTCAATATAATATGGTGTTTGTGTTGTCTGTGAAATCAGAGACAACAATCAGAAAAAACGGTATGTTATCTATGGACACACACGCTTTTGTCTCTTCTCGCTTAGACGCCGAACCTAATGTGCGCGCTCTATACTTAATTAAAATTATTTGATATAAAAAAGTGTTGTAGATTACTTTGATGTTTCCATCATTGAAACAAACTTTCAAGTTACGATTTATTAGCACAGTATATATTTGTATTACAAATCAATCAATTTTCAAATATAACATTAAATACAACTAAAATTACTCTTTACAGTTAACCGATATTAATAAGACATTTTATTTTATCAGGCGTTGTCAAATTATCTTTTCTTCAACACCCCAGTGACAACTGCTTTCACACCTCCTTTCTATGAAAGTCCTAGGTGCGCTATGAAATTTGTCCGCCACACCACCCCCCTACGGAGAAGGAGAATCCGTACAAAAGGAAACTCACATATCGAAAGGCTTGGAAAAATGGATTCTACGGCCAGACCGGGTGGTATACTGTGGTGTAGGTGGAGTAGATAAGGTAGGCGTAAATGCAGGTAGCACAGGCGGTGAAGGCAGCGAGGAAGCTAGATTCATTTACATAGCTTGAGGCACAGCAACACATGGTAATGGTGCCGAAACTGAATAATTGAGCCTGTCGACACTTACTGTAGTCAGTTTGCCTTTGACCTTCATTGACAAAGTCTAGTCAAAAACGTCGAACAGTATCATTTCTAAGCATGACATGATGCGGTGGGAAGCTCTTTAAAAACGAAGGTCTCAAATTGGAGACAAGGTCCGATGTGTCCTCAAAATCTAATTCTCCGGAAAAACCTTTTTTGCTTCTTGAAGCATTTCAGGTGGTAATCGCCTATGACGACATGAATCAGGGGCGCCCTCAGTAGTCAAAATGTGGTAGACCGTACTATGCTTCAACTCCCGAATAACTCCAGGTGGCTTGGTGATGGACGAAAATTCTGACAAAAGCGCGCTGAATTCGGAAGTCAGGGCGGAAACTAGTATGACGCTAATATGATCTAATAGTGCGACGAATGCAATGCATGACTACCCAGTGCTGCTATCAACCAGTCTTTTACCGGCACAATCTCGCAGTAGCCGATAGTGTGCCAAAGAGTCTGACCCAATAATGATAGTATTGACGTATGTGATAATGAAGTCGCGACGTAGACCAAAGTTGAGAGACAATTCAATATAACCAAAGGTGCGAATCCCACTACCATTTGCTGCTGCAAGTGTGATCGCGCTGGCTTATTTGTTAGCAATTGGTAAGTGTCTATCAAAAATTGACGCTTAGAAATGTTTTCAGGAACACAGAGTCGACGACTTTTTGGTAGGCAATCTGTCACCGTCGCTACTGATTTGCCGTTTGAATTTACCAAAGGAGACGAGTGGAAGTTTAACTGTCACTCTGTATAAATAGGAAGATTGGGAAAACATGTCGGTGTTTGCGGAGGGTCTCTCTGCCTTATGTGGTTCCATAATATAACAAAATCAATTTTGTTAAATATTATGTTAAATAAGAACACAGTTGATATATGTATACAATAAAATAAGGCAACAATATAAAACACAAAAACAGTAATCACAAACGAAAAAAAAATGTAAACTTATGTAAAATTTACAAACACAAACATTACGACAAATTATATAGAATACAAATTCGATACAATTAATTTATGAATACTAAGGGATGATTTCACCGTTAGGGCATAAACTGCGTTACGCGTGTGTACGCACGTGAGCACGTCGCGGGCCACGCTTTTGGTGCACGCACGTGAGCACGTTCGCGTGCTTATGCGCGGGCATCGGCGCGTGCATCCGCGTAACGCAGTTTTCTCAGTACAATTTTGACGTTGGAGGTGTACAGTCGAGTAATTATGGATAAATTAATGTTGTATTATTTATCAAGACGACGGCGACGACGAATTGCCAAAAAAAGACGCCAGCCAGTAAGCCCGTACGTTGAATCTAGGTTACTGTGCGGGGAATTCGTGGTGAAGTTTGGTATATTAAGAGAAAATGAAAGGTTTTTTTTCAAATATTTTAAAGTTTCATTACAAGTCTATGATGAATTATATTCAAAACTGGAGCCCTATTTGAAGACTAACAATCTACGATTGAAATCTACGTCAATCGTATCACCAATGGAACGATTTGCAATGACATTGCGGTAAGTAAAGACATTTCGATATTAATAATCATCTTTATTCATGTAAAAAAACAGTCATTATTTAACAAAAGTTTAGAACACTCATATTTTTTTGCCAATTTATGTAAGTCACATTACTGTTTAGCCACATCAAGCAAGAAAGAAGAAGAAGTTCTTATTGTTTCGGCAGTGACACCTGAATATGGCTTAAAATGTTTTTCTTGATGTGGTTCACTCTGTTCTTAGGACCGAAACACATAACCGCACACTTATTAATCATCATATTAATCACAGTTTCTTACATTTATTAATTATATTTTGTTATTTCTAAATTACACAGTTTTATCGTTTTCGTTTTTTTTTATCTATACCTACTTATTCACTAATTTTTTTATATACTTAATCACAACAGTCATCACAGTGTCTTGCATAAACGCTACGTTACAATTAGTTTTTGATTAATCATTTGAAATACACTAATAAAATCACAGGTTCAAGTTTAAAATAAAAAAACACAATAACAGTTAAAACAGTACAATAAGTCTATGTCTTAATTATACTAATATACCTACCTTACAAAGTATTAATTATAATGACGCATATTGATTGCAAGTTTTTACATATGAATATTTCCCTTATTAATTATTCCCTTCTATTACTAGATCGGGTACTAATATTATTTTAAATTCTTATTTATCATCACAATCATAATCACAGTTTACTACATAAAAGATTAAATTTAAGAAGAGGACATATGAAGGAGCAATGTTATGAGTAGGTTCAAAAAAAAGGTCCATTAAGTAAAAAAGGGGTCTATTGATACACTTTTTTATTTGACCCCAAAATAGGGTTTAAGATAAAAGTGTCCGAATCGACCCCGTTTCTTTCCTTATGAACATTACACCTCAAGGCTTGTAAACTTTTGGCGAATGCCCTTGCATATCATAATAATTGCACATGAGACCAGAAAAATATAAATATAAAATTGCGCTTTTTACTAACTTAAATAGTTCTTCATGTTCTTCTCTTTCTTTTGTTCTTAATAATTAAACAGTCTTAATCAAATCTTCAAAGTCTTTCTTGTTACCTATTTATTCATTGTTCGTATCTGATCTTACATTTAAGGATTCTAAATCATTCGTTACCGTATTTTGCGTTAATGAAAGGTCATCAATGGTAATAATCATTTCTTTTTCTATATCAATCAAAGCATCTAATACTTTCGTACGAAATATTAATTTTTTAAAGCAACTCAATTTTTTTACAGTTGGTAATAATGACTTAAAAAAATTAAAGTCTTCGTCCATATTATCTGCAGTGTTATTCTTCACGCAATTTAACAACTCTAATTCGAAATCAGTTGGCGATTCGCACTTACGTTTCTTGGAAGATCGTGTTTCTTTGGTAACGCTGGAGCTGGTTCTAGGTACATTAATCAAATCTTCTTCAATAATCGTATTATTTTGTGAAGTTCTCGGTGACGCGTTTTGCTCTACTGACTGATTAAAATTGTCTGCCGATTCTTCTCCTTGAGTATTCGAGTTTGAATCTAAAAATGACAGCATGTCATAGTAAATGTATGTTTTATTTGCCCTGGAACCGGAGCCTGATTTAAGTTTTTTTTTAGTAGACCTCACTCTTATATAAGTGTCTCTTGCAGTTTTCCATCTTTGCTGCAGCTTTTTCACTGAAACAATAACACAGGTATTTTATTTTATTACAGATATTTAGTTAGTGGACATACCTTCGTCGATATTCATCTGGCGTATCATACAGGACTAACCACGGTCAGAAAAATAGTAACAGAAGTTTGTCAAATTATAATTGAAAGGTTAAAGGAAGAATGTATACCAAAATTTTCCCGTGCGCTATGGGAAGAGACTGAAAAAGGTTTTTTAACGCAAGCCCAGTTTCCTAACTGCATAGGTGCAATAGACGGAAAACATATACGCATTATAAGACCTCCACATAGTGGTTCCCTCTATTACAACTATAAGCATTACTATTCTATTGTACTGCTTGCAATGTGTAACGCCAACTATGAGTTTACCTATATAAACGTGGGAGTGCAGGGTAAAGAATCTGACTCCGCAATTTTCACACAAAGCCGATTGTACGAACAAATCAACAATGACTTAATAGATATTCCTCCTGCCAAAGCATTGCCCGTAATACACAATGATAAACCAACCAACATTGCTGCAACCGCAGCTTTGCCCTATATTATTGTAGGAGATGAAGCATTTGGGTTATCTAGCCATGTCATGCGGCCATATGCTCGAGCTCTCGATTTAAACTACAAAAAAAAAATATTCAATTATAGGTTAACGAGAGCGCGACGTTATATTGAGTGTACATTTGGTATCATGGCTAATAAATTTCGCATACTCCATCGTCCATTGAACGTTGGAAAAGACAAAGCAATTTGTTTTCTTAAAACAATTTGTATTTTGCATAATTTTATAAGATCAAGAAGTCAAATTAATGACTTTCATGATATTGTCATTATACCAGACCATATACGTTCAGTTCGGGGGTTAATTGGAAATACCCACAGAGATTCGTATACATTACGCGATAACTTCGCAGATTATTTCGTTGCAGACGGACAGCTGTCATGGCAAGATCGCAGTATTTATTGAAGATAGTTGGCTTTTTTATAATTTATGTACATTCAATAATTGAATTTTCACGGTTTTTTACCACACATTTTTTATTAACATAGCAGGCATATTTTAATAATATACCTAATGATTTTATTTGTTAAATTCATCGGATGTAACCAAATAACTTAGATTGTTGTAAACTAAAGTTGAGAGATGTCAAAGAAAAACCTACAAAACTACAAAACGCACGCTTATTTTACAAAGTTACTGGCCCAATTCTAAAACCAATATAATAAATATTTTAGTTGATAATTGTTTTATTTATTTACCTACCGATCCACTGTTTCTGCCCTAAAATGATTTTGAACCCTAAATACACCGATAGTGTAAAGTAGTGTGAAGCTCGCAGTCGTGAACATACTGGTTGTCTCGTGACGCGCAAAATGGCGGCGACCGCGTGGCCGAAAGCAAGAACTTTGGAATCTATCGAGCAATATAAAACCATACCAATATTATGGGACATTGTTCACACGAATTTCACAATGTTCAGAAATACGCAGTATCTCTGCACTAGTTTTGAATATAAGCATGATTTTATATTTACGTAGGTAAATTATTGTAAATATTCCCAGTTTTAATTTTATAGTTGGATTAATTGTTGAAAACATTTAATTGACACAAATAAAATTGAAATAACTAATTATATATAACTAATTGCATAGATTATTAAAAATAAAAATTTGGCGCAAAGAATAGTTTACCTAACCTACGTTATTATAAAATAAATAAAGAGTGTAGGTACTTACCTTGTATGTTTTTTTCTGCTTCACTCCAGTCATCATAATTTTCAAACAGTACTTTACAAATGTCTAGCCATGCTTTTGATTTAGCGTCCCGGTCTTTAAATATTTCGCTTGATTGGTCCCATATGGCAGGACGACACTGAACTTCAACAATTACCCTTTCTGTATCAAAATTTGTCATTTTTTGTTATGGGCCGGGCACGCGCGTGCGATCGGTTCGAGATAGCGCTGTCAACTGAACAAGCACGCGCGTGCACCCGCTAGCGGGCTTCGCGCGTGGACCCGTCCAACGTGATGCGTGCATGCGTGCCCCATTGCACGGAAGTATCACGCGACGGGCTCACGAGCGTGTGCACGCGCATGGGCACGCGCGGGTCGTTTTTGTATGGACACGCGAGAGGCACGCTTAACGCAGTTTATGCCCTTAGTATCCGAAACATAGCTTAATAGAACTACGTTTTGCTTAAACAAGGTTTATAGTTCGATGATAATCTTGGTTTTCCTTAAACGGATTTCACCAGCTGCAATTCAATAGCGCTTACGAAAACAAAGTTTAGATACCTTTAATGTAAACTTCACCTTAAATCTAAGCTCAGATGTCACATATTATGAGGCTATGACATATTGACATCTCTAGTTTTATTTTAAATTGTTGACTTTTTGCTCGTGGAGGTGTTTATTTGAAAATTGATTTCTGCTTTATTTGATTTTTATAATACATATTAAATTATCTTATGTAGGACAATAATGTCGAAACGAAAATGGGACACGACCTTCACCACTAGCGAGAAAGAGGCTCTTCTTGAACTTGTTACCACAATTTTTTCTATTATCAAGTTCAAAAAGACATATGCCGTAAACATAAAACACAAAACGGAAGAGTGGCGTAAATTGCCATAGAATTTAACGCCATCTCCGGTATATATCCCAGATATTGGAGCTAGACAATCTCTCTAAACGAGTTGCCAGGGCTAAAACATCAAAAATCGGCCGTTCCAGAATTAAATCCCAATTATGCTCTAATTGCGATTAGTTTCTGTTGGTGAATTGCAATTTAGTGCTCTAACCTCAATTAAATGCATAAACCGAGCTTAAGTCGAATTAATTGCGTTTATTAGCAACGGTGAAATCGGCCCTAAATCTCCGAATAGCTTAAAATAAGTAATATTTTTTTTTATAAATAAGTATGTTATTACTAATCTCGGAGTAAAAGTTAATGATTTTTTACTTGAATTGAACTGGAAATTAAATGAAATAAAAATACGTGCACGGACGGTCCTCCGTCCTCCAGACGCTGCTTGTTGCTTCAAAATTATAAACAATGTCCTGTATCAGGTGCAGGAAAAGTTGTAGATAGTGTTGCAATTCGGTCCAAGTTCAAAGCCGCAATCTCATAAGCACATTCAAGACGTCGAGGAAGTGACGATGTCTCTCTCGAAAAGTCGATGGCTCTGCCTCTATGATGGCACGTTTTGGAGTTATGATCTAAGCTAAAATCAAGCTACAATTTATTGGCACAGTATATATTTGTATCACAAATCAATCAATTTCAAATATAACATTAAATACAACTAAAATTACTCTTTACAATTAACCGATATTAATAAGACATTTTATTTTATCAGGCGTTGTCAAATTATCTTTTCTTCAACACCCTAGGCATGTCGATTATAAATCGATTAATCGAAAAATCGATTATTTGAGGCAAGAATTAAGAATTAAGAAATCACTTATGAAAACATCCTTCTGTTAAGTCTGTTTGTCAAAGAAAACTGGTGGTGGCAAGTGATGGTATTGGTGTTGGTGATTGCGAAAAAAAAACTGAATTGTGTACCCATATCTTTAACTTACAATACAACATAATATCCCTTTTTAATTAATGCATGCCTGCTTGAAAATTGTATATTCTTGCATTTTTTTATCTCTTTACTGCAGTCATTTTGTAATTTGAAATAATAATAACACACAATAACAATCACTTTCAGACAAATGACAATATAGCTACTACGTCGACATCAAAGGAAAATTTTGGCATAAAAGATGTTTTGAGTTCAAAAGAGTACTATGATTCTGACTTAGAAAGTATAGCGTCATCGTCAGTATCACAGGAAAGATCAAAACTTAATCAGCTAACAATGGATTCATGTGTTAATAATATTAAAGCATTTAATGGTGAGATTTTTGTTATATATATAATGTAAATGACTTACTTTGTTAATTATGGTCATGGTATATTTATGGGCGGTGATAATGTATAGTTTTAATATATATTTTTTTATCAGTAAATGGAAAGAAGTATGGACAACTAAACAATGCTATCACGTTAATGATTTGCAAGGGATACATTGCCATTAAATACAGTTGAAAAAGAAGGTTTTACATACTTAATGAAAACAGCTGTGCCTTTATATAAACTTCCTTCGCGGCAGAAAATTACACAAATGATAGATGACAAATATGATGTTCTCTCTTTGCAATTCAGAGAAAAGCTCTTAGAAGTAGAGTCAATATGTTTAACTACGGATATCTGGACTGATACACATAATACTAGAAGCTACATGGGTTTAACTGGACATTTTATACAAGAAAGTGAACTAATCAGTATAAATTTTGGTGTGTCCCATTTAACTGAGCCCCATAATGCTGATTATTTATGTCAAATATTAATAACAATGACTGAAAAATGGGGTATAACTCCAGAAAAAGTTGCCGCAGTTGTTACTGATAATGGTGCGAATATTGTCAAGGCCGTAACAATTGCATTTGGTAAACAAAAACACTTATGGTTTTTTGCCCACACTTTGAATTTACTGGCTCAAAAACCTTTTGAAGAAAAAGCTGGTATTGAAAGTGCCAAACAGTTACTAAATACTGTAAAAGGAATATTAAGTTTGACAGTGATGATGAATGGTTCGGTACACTTATGTTAGCCGGCCTCCCGGAAGCCTAGGAGAACAGGGTAATGGGAGCCTACTAAGGAAAACCTTCGATTAAAACCACATTTATTAAGAATCTTATAATTTTTCATTATGAACTCTTACTTTGGTTATTAAAATCTATGCTAATCACATCTTTTTATCAATTTCAGTCTTTTATTAAGGTACAATATCGATTTTACAAAAAAAGTCAGTCGCTCTCATTACCCGACACATGCGGGTAATAAGAGCCTATTTAACGCTCATACTGGAAATAGGAGCCTAAACATTTATTTTTGTCTGAAAGTTAAACTTCAATTAAATTTCAGTTAACAGCACAAAGCCTGTTTATAAAACAAACAAGAAGACAACAAATAAAGTTTTAAACTCTATATTATTGAAAAGAAATAAAAGATACAAATTTTTATGGATCCAAACAAAAAGCACAAATGTAAGAATCTGGACTGTCACTGCCAGAACATTCTTCGTGGGCCCAGTTTCCACAACTTCTGCAGCGGTACCACATCTCCCCGCTTTTTCCCGTATCTAAACAAATTGCACATAATGTTTCCTCTTCTGAATATTCTGAGTCATCGTCGCAAATAACATTTTCGTCTACTTGATCAACAGATGAATCTTCATCATCACTTATGAATAAATATTTTTTTGCTTTATTAGCTCTTTTGTAACTAGTTTGTTTTGTTGTAGTTTTCTTTCTTTTAATCTCTTCATCTTTGGTAGGTTTCTTTTTGCTACATTTTCCTTTCACACATTTTCCTTTGATAAATTTACCCTTGGCACAATTTTCTTTGTTACAGTTTCCTTTATTTTTCTTATTTTCTTTTTCAGCTCTTTTTCTGTTCTTTTCTTCAAATAGTTCTTTCATTGGTGTACTTGTTAAGATTTCTGAATGCTGTTTGTTTCTCAACGTTTTCTCCTTATTAGAGACAAGTTGTGTTGGCAGTGGACTTACAATGGAGACAATATTAGCAAAGCCAGTCACTGTCCGATCGTTATCAGTATTGACTTCATTTAATTTGGAAGGAGCTACCTCATTAGGGCATTCTGGTGTTGCAAACGATGTTGTTGGCATCGGGGCTGGGCTTATAGCAGCTTCACCGTGAACTTGTATTGGTTGGATTTCTCTATCACAAATAATAGACGGGCTTGTGGCGGGGGTGGCATAGGCTTGCTCATTTACTGTATGTGTTGATGAGGCTGGAATAGGAGTGAAGTTAGTTAGCTGCTGAAAGTCGGGGTGTGGTCGTGCGTCTTCGGCTTCCTCATTAACAACTGATGGCTGCGGTGCAGATTTCGATGTGGATGGTATAGAAGTGACGTTAGTTGGCTGCTGATGGGTGACTTCCATAGGCAGAGAACTGGCTTCTTTATCAACAAAGTCATCATCGCAAAAAACTCCAGGGTCCATGGGGTATATTCCCGTTGCTTTGAAGCCAGAGACACCTTTTTCTATTGAAGCTACTCTGGTGTAGGCTTTATTAAACAATCCAGCTATGTCGTATGGTGTAATTTTTACTAAATTTCTTGATTTTATGTGTAAGTTGCACTCTTTATTGTAAGCTTTTTTAAGAGGGCCATAAAAAGCTACGTCAAGAGGTTGTAGACGGTCTGATGTATGTGGTGGAATGGTAAGCATTATTACGTGGTTTTCTTTTGCCAACTTCCAAGCTTCGAGAGTAGCGTGACTGTTGTGATTGTCCAAAACTAGCAAAATAGGTTTTTCAGCAGTAGGTTTAGTATATTTTATAAAATGATGTAGCCATGAAACAAATATATTTTCGTTTGTCCAGCCATTATGAGAACATTTGTAAACTGCACCCGTCGGACCATTTTTTTCCAGTTGTGGTGAGTGACGTTGTCGAGGAAATATGAAAAGTGGAGGAATGAAAGACCCAGAAGCACTCATAGCACATATTACAGTAATCGTCTTGCCTCTTTCCCAGGACGTTACAGATCCAACGCGTTTTCGCCCTTTGGGAGCTATTATTTTGTCAGTTTCTTGGACCGTCGTAATTCCGGTCTCATCTACGTTGTAAATCATATTAGGTTCAAAATTGTACTGCGTCATCAATCTCTCCAAGTTATCAAAAAAAAAGCGTTACTTCAGTCTTACTAAACCCAAGGATTCTATTGATACTGATAGCTTCGGCCTTTCTAACACTCAAATCAGGATGACGCTGCAAAAAGCCAATCAGCCAGTCTTTTCCTGCAGTTTTATTGAATTGATTAAATCTTTTATCAATACCCATCTGTTTAGCCACCTCGTAACATACTTTGCGGAATTGTTCTCTAGTTAGGCCATAAAATTTATTTGACATAGTTCGAAGATGGTTAGCCAAGATTTCTTCTTGCGCAGGGCTAAATACAGTATGTCTTCCCAGCTTAGGCGAGTTTTTATAGCTACTATCATTAGCCTTTGCTAAATTATATCTTTTCTTTAACGTACTGTAAGGTATGCCAGTTTGCTGAGATACTTTGTATACTGAAATACCTCCTCTTCTGAGGATAGTCACGGCATTCTCTAATGTATCAACAGTCCAAGAAGCTTTTGTTGTTGTTCGAATTTTCTTACGTGGCATCTAAAACAAAAATAAAATATACATGTAGGCATCTCAAGTGACTTAAAAACTTGGAAAATGTTAATGGGGTAATAGGAGCTATGTCGGGTAGTGAGAGCCATGTCTAGGCTCCCATTACCCACGAACCACCATTTTGAAAAGTAATAACAAAGTACCGAATCCTACTTTCAATGACATTTTAACCAATTGGACTTGTTAGTCAATCAATCTGGGGACGTAATAAGCACAAACTAAATAAAATAAGAACACAACTTCGCACTTACCTTGGGGATCGAAATCGATACTTTGTTATAACGTTGGAGCGAAAAACACACAACCCTCCCTTGTTAATCAACACGTGGCACTAACGGCTCGTGGCGTCTCAAGTGAAGCTTGCCGATGGTCGGCGGAAGCAGCCGAGCTCACACGATCGCGCTAAAGTGCATACGTTCCGTTCAATCACCATAGCTCTCATTACCCGATGGCTCTCAATACCCCACGCTCCCCTAAGCCCATGATCATGGGACTTCAGAGCTCTGGCATCAAGATTAGTGCTGATTCTATTAAATCTAAACTCCTGCAGGAAGTTGAATGCTCTGATAATTCTTCACAAGGAAAAAAAGTAATTCAAAGAAATCAACATGATACAAAAAAGGTCGACAAAGGACCCCGAAGCTAAATTGTAATAAACACGGACACTTTACTAAGAGTTTTCGTACTCCGAAAAAGAAGAACGTAGAAAACACAGAAGGAAAAAACGGTTTTGTTGCAGTTTTTTCAGCATCTTCTGAGCCAACGAATCTGTGGTATTTGTGGTATGTGAACTCGGGTGCCTCCATACATATGACAAATAGATGTGACTGCATGTATGATGTAACATCATACATCCAGTCCACTAGTAGTAATACATCACTACCTGTGAAAAGTATGGGAATGGAAATATCAATTTATTGCTAAATGGCAATAAAGATAGTAAAATTCAGGTGACGACCTCTGTGGCTCAATCGTAAACGTGTTGGTTTTCAAGCCGGATGGAGGTGCGGGTTCGCATCTTGCCAGCGAACAAAAAGGTTTCCGTGTTCCTGGGTCATGGATACGTATTAAATATGTGTATGATATAGTAAAAATCTTAAATATGTGTATTAATATAATATTAAATATGTGTATTTCCGTTGTCTGGTACCCGTAACACAAGTTCTTCGGTAACTTACCACGGCACTAGATTGATGTGGTGTAAAAAGCGTCCATATATATTATTATTTATACATACCTATACTTGCTGCTTACCTCCTGTCAGTCAGTGCTATGGTGAAAAATGGCTGTTATGTTAGAGATGAAGTTTGTGATATTTATGATGAAAATGGCAACCTCTTGTGTTCAGCCACACTAGTGAATAACATAAACTTTTTAAACACACAACTTAATTCATTTTGTCCCGTGGCATAGATGCATGGGACATATGAATTTTTTAGATGTTAACCAGCTGCCGGAGTGCGCTGAGGGAGTATAGCCATTTTCAGGCAAAAATAAAGGTCAGATTACTCGTATTACGAGTCTCTCGGAGAAAAAGACCAGATTGCCCTTTAACAACATGGGGTCAAGATCATCACAACCACTGCAGCTGGTCCATACTGATTTACGTAGACCAATGGAATGTTGGATGGGTTATGAAATTATAATGAAACAACTTTTACGGATTTTATCGCGGTTTATTTAGTTTTTTACAATCCCGACGTTTCGGACACTTTACAGCAACCATGGTCACGGGAGGACTGAGGTGTCAGATGTCCTTCTGTTACAAAAGTTATTCGAAACTACCCTATGATACAACAATATTTTTATTTAGTCCTATCTATGCAAAAGGTGCTAACTGAGTCTTTAGTCTGTGACACATGCTTGGATTTAGATTTTATTATTTTTATTATGGGATCCCAAGCAGATGGTAGTGGCCAGCCATCTTCTCTATTGAAATTAGGATGTTTTTTAATTTCAATAGCCTCGCGAATCATCCTTGGTTGGAATCGGTGTTCTTTTGCGAGGACCTGTGGTTTATCAAATCTGATATAATGGCGGGCATTATCTAGGCTATGTTCACAGATTGCTGACTTAGTATAGCGACGGTGTTTTAAGTCAGCTATATGTTCTTTAACGCGAGTTTTAATTGACCTTGGTCAATTAAAACAAAACACCGTCGCTATACTAAGTCAGCAATCTGTGAACATAGCCTAGAAAATGCCCGCCATTATATCAGATTTGATAAACCACAGATCCTCGCAAAAGAACACCGATTCCAACCAAGGATGATTCGCGAGGCTATTGAAATTAAAAAACATCCTAATTTCAATAGAGAAGATGGCTGGCCACTACCATCTGCTTGGGATCCCATAATAAAAATAATAAAATCTAAATCCAAGCATAGTGCTGTCCCCAACTCTATACAATCTGTACACATCAGATATCCCCAGACCTCCGGACGTCAAACTGGCTCTCTTCGCTGACGATACAGCTCTATACGTTACCCACCCTAATGCTAATAGAGCATCGCTATTTCTCCAACGTGCCGTCACCGAACTAGGCAACTGGTTCGCAAAATGGAGAATAGCTATTAACCCCGATAAAAGCGCGTCGATTCATTTCTCTCGTAAGAGAAAGACACGCTTACCTAAACGCAGACAAACATGGTTCACGATGAAACCAATCTTACTAAATAACGTCGTTATTCCCAGAGTTAGACAGGTCAAGTACCTGGGGGTCACCCTTGACAGGTCGATGTCGTTTAGACCACACATCGCCGCGATTTCTAAAAAAGCCCGTTTTGTCAGTAGTAGACTTTACTTCCTCATAAACAAAAAGAGCAAAATGCCCCTCAGGCACAAGCTCACCCTCTATAAATCATGTATCCGCCCCATCATGTCATACTCCTGTGTGGCATTCGCGCATGTGCCTCAGCATAGACTCAGAGGCCTCCAAACGATCCAAAATAAATTCTTACGTGTGGCAACCGGTTGCCCGTGGTACGTAAGAAACATCGACCTACACCGCGACCTCAGACTAGATTCGATTAGGGGCCATTTCAAAGCGATGTCAGAACGTCACTTCGAAAAGGCACTTCTCCACCCGAACCCACTCGTCGTGAGTGCGGCAAACTACACCCCCGATAGCTTAGCACCTAATAAGTCTAGGTTACCTAAGAATGTCATAACCGATCCTGTTGATAAAATCACAGAACTGTTAAAGCGCGACGCTGAAGCGCGACGTAAGCTACAACACACACTCAGACATAACACAGCCGGTGTTAGGCACACATTCACACCGCATGGGCCCCGGGGTCGTATGCGACGTCGAACCCTACACTCCGTTGACCAGTTGATCCGGATCAACCGCGACAGCATAGGCTCAGATCAGCTACGAGTCGACACCAATATAGACCGTGTAATCACCGATAGCACTCTGCTATCGGCAGCTTGCTCGGGTCCCGCGCTTGACCCGCCTCCCCCGCTACCGGGGGAGGGGAGGGCCGGCCCTCACGATAGGTTTCTAACGTCACCCGTTCCAAACCAGTCGACCGTAGCTGACCAAGTTAGGTACAAACCCGACGCCATGAACATGGCGGGGGGCAACCCCCCAAATTTTTAACGTCATAGGATGATCCAACCGGATCATCCCATTTCCGATGACGCATAACGGTCACTAGGACCATTAGCATAGATCCAACCGAAAAAAAAAAAAAAAAAAAAAAAAATGTATCCTGTGTGTATCCTGGAACCCGGCGTGCCCTACCTATAAAACATTTATCATCGTGGCATCCGAAGGAGTCCATCTATAGCCTGTCGAAGATTAACGTCATCGGAATGTTTCCGCTAGACATCGTCGTGTTAAGGAATTTACAAAATGGAATAAGCTTGAAGATTTCCACAAGACCCAGTTCAGTGAGAGAAAACACTCCTCTCACTTACTAATAAAACTACAGGAGAGCAGGCAAGGTCCGCAAGAAAACGTTAACCAATATGCTTTACGAATGGAAAAATATCTCTCGCAATTGCTTACTGAAATATCGCTCTCTAACACTAAAACAAAATAACTTCCTGGCCGTACGGCAGCCATGGAAGATTGTCAAAAACATAATTACTTACTAGAGTACGCCTGGTTGATGAAGAATGCTGTAGCTTTTATCTCGGGTAATTCTGCAGGCAAATCAAACTTTAAAGATACCTTATAACAAGAGATTGGATAAATGTGGATATAGTAGACTGCCTCCATGTACCCAAGCTGTGTGTTGATAAAGCGCAGCTGCTTCATCGGGTATCGCTTCTCAAGCGACGTCACTCTGAGCTATCGGTAACTCTGTCGGCAGCAATATCTGAAACAACATCCGATCCCAGTAGCAAATCAATATCATTAGGTACAGTCTAAATCTGCAAACCTAATGTTCTCTGGAATTTTTATGTTTGCCAGATTGAACTTTGTGGTAGTTGACAAGTTATCTGCTTACAACACATACAAACATAGCATATAGACGAAACTTTGTATTGTCATAGAAAAATTGAAATTAATAATAAAAATAGAAAAATATTTCAATGGGGAACACAACGTTTAACATTTGTTATTTTGTTTGTAATCCCTATAACATTGGTATTATTTTGTGTGGGTTTCAAATTAAGCAGCTGTACGGCTCTCTCGGAGATAAACGACAGCTGTGACCCACTGTCCACTAAACCTTTGAAATGCATCTCAGTGCCATCTCGGGCAAAAAGTATTACTTTTGCTGTGGGTAAAAGAACATCATTAGTTTTATTTTGCTGCTAAAAAAGCAGGGTACACCACGGTTTGCTGCAGGTCACCTTTATGGTCGGTGTCATGTAGCAGAGTGTTATGCACAGACTACTTAGTATATACTAGTGCTATATGCTATTTGTGGCACTCTGAGCACCGAAAGTGATACTTGCATTTCCTTGTGTGCGTACTTAAACATATTTTACATAATTTATGCTCTATGGCAAATTGTACCCGTTTGCGAGATTGCAATCATTGAAAACTTTTACATTAGTATAATATCTGTGATTAACTTACAATGAAGGCATGATTGTTACTCCTGTGATGCAGCGCTGTCCACTATTCTACTAGAAGCGCTAGGCCGGCATTCCTTGCTCTCGCTGTGGAGCTGATGTTGCGGGTCACCCGGCTCAGCCCTCTCCAGCGCCAGTGCCCGTTCTTCAAGGAAGTTCAGGAGACCTTGCAAAGTTGTATACTCACTAATATCAACTGCTGCTGCTGCTGCTGCAACTATCAAGCTGAAGTCCCGTGCAGTGTATAAATCTAATTTACGGGAAATGACACATATCATTATAGCATCCCTAGATTTGACATTTTTCTTTAAAATTGCTAAAACAGTAAAAATTACAAAATTATTAATAAATACAAACTTAAAAAAAAATGCTAATTATAAAAATAAAGACAAAGACATTCGCCTGAATCCAAATGGAATTTTCTAGAAAAAAAAACCCAACGAGCCACGATCACACGCCGACGTTACTAGGCGATGATCAATCATAATGGCTTCCCTTATTTTTTTCTTGCATTCCTTGGATGCTGCCGTCTGTACCCTTCTTAGGATATGCAGCTGCTGTTGCGCCTCTAACTGGTAAAACATATGGTGTTGTTTGGCGTGGCATTCCGCTGCGGTATGTACCCCTTCCTTAGGCTGGCAGATATGTCTAGTCTTCAAAGTATATATATATATATATATATATATATATATATATATATATATATATATATATATATATATATCGCGAAAATTTATTCTTCACAATGTTAATATACATAATATGAAGATTTTCGTTATGCAGCACTGCTGATGCGCCTCCAACAGGAAAAAAAATGATGCTGTCGTGTGGCGTGGCGTGCTGCATGCGCCGACGTTCTACGATCGTGAAAATCTGTGTGAGTCTTCAATTAAAATACCTGCAGATCTTCGATATGCAAGCACTGCTGTTGCGCCTCCCAACAGGAAAAAAATGATGTTGTCGTGAGGCGAGGCGTGCTGCATGCGCCGATACTCGACGATCGCGAAAATCTTTGCAGTACTTCGGCCTCCATCTTTTTCAATAAACGGCGAAGATGGACCATGTTAAACTTATGAAGACCAAAGGAAGACTGTATTTAAGATAAAATACAAATTACAATTTGACTATGTCAAATATTTGAAATATACTTTTTCTTATAAAATTATATGTTGCCTTTCCAACAGGGTCTTCAAGAAGTATGGGAAACATACAGACAAAGTCTGCATCATTAGGCAGGTAAGAATGTCCTCTTACAGAAAAAATGTGTGCAACTGTTTTAAAAAGCTTCAAGACGATGACCAAAGAGTACTGGAAATAAACTATGATGTGGTGTTTATTTTGCCCACTGCATCCATCACTCTGTTAGAGTCTGTAGTATCTACGATGGGCGATAACATACTAACAGAGCTATAACATCTGAAAATCTTGTAGATTTTTAGATGTTATCGCCCTGTTAGTTAAATAATGTAATAACAGAGACGTCACATCCTAAGCACCTTTCTTGGCAGTTATTTTTGTGTGTGCATAGAAACAGCATCAGTAGCTAAATCATGTATACCGAATAAGCAGTACCAATGCGCGGCAATGACAAGTTTTGTATGTAATCGAAGGAAAGCAGCACGCATTCTCCTCTTTGTGCCTTTTCTTTGTAAGTTTTTTTTAAGATCTAAACTATTTAACCTTCCTTAAATGCAAGTGTTTCCGAGTCATGAGTTCGGACTTTGCTACTTGATCAGAGGCACATTTGATTCTTAAATTGAATTCATCGCAGACATTATATGTCTTGGATCGTGGAAAAACAAACTTAATGTTTAAATTTGTCTTGAAAACATTGTATTGGCTTTGTAAGGTATATTTACTTGCACTTCCGTTAAGAATAACTCATACATTTTAGATACAGACAACTCTTCAGGTAAATAGCTTATGTTAGGATTATCCTGCAAGGAATAATGGGACTGACGAGCTTTAAAGCTTTTAATATGCACCTTAATATTACTTAAGAGTTCCACAGAAGAACTGCAAATATATTTTGTTTCTTTCATCGTTATACATGTTGTATAAAAATTATGCTTGGTAATAGTTTTCACGAGTTCTCATAATTTGAAAATGTAATTTTAATTCATCCCATTGGCTAAGAATTCTAGACACTGCCAGGTTCAATTGACAGAAATCGGGTATTGCAGACTCTCAAAATCTTTAAGGGTTCTTCTTCAAAATTTAATGTTTCATATAATGCTTTATAATCGGTCTGCCTTTCTTGAAGTCTTTGCTGAAAATTTAAACCAGTTATTGGTCTCTAACCATAAATTCTATATTTCTTGGTATCGTTTCGCATAAAGAATAGACAAGAAGAAATAAAGGATGCGACACTGCCAGTTGGATCGAATGCAGACACATCTAATTATTAATACGGGATTGGGTAGAGAGTACCTTTCCTGCAGTATTCTATGGATACCAGCGTTAACTCTTGTCATAACAGATGCACTGTTCGTTCCTCTTCCAATTAACTTTTCTTTGTCGAAGTTAAAAAGTTGAAGTAATCCTGTCACGCCGTAACTATTCCTTCGGCGTCTGTCGATTCCAATTCGACTAAAACAAGGAATGTGGAAATTATTTCATTACGGCTGCTGCTAAAATATTTTATGACAACGCCGAGATATTTTCCAACAGACACGTCAGATGATTCATCAATTATCATAAGAATTATCACCGATGTCATTTTTTAAAGTACTTCTAAAATGGGGTGCTAATACTTCCCGAATAATGGCCGTACAGTAACGTTCAAAAGTCCAGTAGCAATCGAACGCAGCTATACCGTCAACACTTAACGTTACTTGTGACCTTTTTCTATAAAGACAATTCACACACATACACATATGCTTTTTTAGTCTGTATATTCATATCGAAAATTTCGTCTCATCGTTTAAGTACTGCCGTGGCCTAGTGGTTAACCACGCAAGTGCATATATTTTATTCTACGATCACCTGTGAAATTGCAGGATCAAATCCAGGGGGGGCACACTTTCATACATTGCCGATTTGACTGTTTTAGGTCTGACATCTAGTGAAATATTGGTCAAAACTCCCTTTTCTGCGGCAGCTACAGCTTGCAATAACTGGCATAGATGGCGTTAACTGCTATCGTAATATAAAACCGGTGGGTTTATATATTTACCTTACCCCCACAATCCCCGCGCCTCGCTCGAAGAATGCTTATACATAAATATAATTAATAATACATATATATTTTAAGAACTAGCTGAACTAGGTACCTAATATCTGTTTATTTTTATTAAGTAGGTAATAACGCATTTCCCATGTGCTATTTAGTTTTCGGTGGATAAAGTTAAAAATTGCCGTTGAGTGAAGTTACAAGTTCTTCTTTAATGCCTTTACGTGATTTGTACAAACAAAGGAAATACTGCTAAATAAATTTATTTATTAAAAATGACCAAAACGCTGTGATGACGCTGTGCATTCACTCATGATACGTCGTAATAAATCAAAAATAATTGCCATGTAAACTAATACACAGTTTAAAATATATCCCAAGTTTCTAAATCAGATTCGTTTTCAAATCAGATTGAGACTTGAGGATCTTTGAATGCTTGCCACGTTTTATTGTGTCGGTGGTAACTTCTTTTTTGTAGATTCCCGAAAAATAAATATAATTAACTGTAAAATTAGTATTTTATTTAGACACTCAGGATTTGCACTTCATTGTTTTCCTAACCTCAAGAACTTTCCTGAGCAATTTAAAACTTAGGTGTTTATTACGAGAGGGAAATTAGAAAGACAAGAAGATCATTAGCAGATCAAAAAGAAAAGAATATGCGACATCCATTTTGCAAGTGAACTCTAAATCAGAAATAATCACATATTGCTCTAGCTGCGCCTTCCCTCCGTGTACCTAACTTACGTTACCAAATAAATACTACTATATTATTATTTATTAAGTACTTATACATACTATACTAATCTTTACAGACATGCAAGGTCATTTAAGTAAAAATGTAAACAGGCTATGACTGTCTTTAATGCATCTAAATAAATTAATATTACACGAGAAAGAATAAAAGAATACTCACATACTATATCACACATTATATGAGTTACAATGTTACGGTTTAATCAACTCTGCATTTCATAGAATATTTCAAAAGTGACAGTTTATTTCGCCAAGTTCTTGTCATTTGGAAGTTGGAACCGGTGGTAGATTTTAGTTCAGTTTAAAATGATCCTAAGCAACTTTTAAACTGTTCCTTAATAAGAACTTAAATATTAAGTCAGACAGTCAAATAACTTTAAGATTGAACTCTCTTATCCTTTCAAAAGAAATAATTTATGTATAAAAATGAGATTGATAAAATATAATCAATAAAGAAATAATTTATGAATTTTCTTACATGCAATGTAGCATAATCAATTTGATGCAAATTCATAGGCACTTCAATGAAATCTTCTAACAACAAACCACAATTAGCAAGCTACAAAGATAACAATTAACAAAAACAAAATATATTAAGGGTCTGTTCCACAATGTACCGGTAAAGTACCTAATAGCTATATAACACATAAATTAATTGACAGATGAATCTTCTAGTTAGTCTTGATTGGGTTTCAGGATTATCTTCCCTCTAAATTTAGGCAGCTTGGCACTTACTGGCTTTGCAGCTAAAATAATAAATGAAATCGAGTAGATTAAAACTAAAATTGAGACTCAATAACAAGTAATATCTTTGATTTCTGTGAAATATAAGAATTAATTTTTTTTGGAATACATATTTTTTATTTCCTTATTTATCCTTCTTCTTCTTACATATAACAACTAAATGAGAGTTAGGTTTAGTTATTTATTATTATTGACAAATAAATGTTTTAAATTTGTTGATTGTGCTTTTTTATGTAGTCTTAAATACCTTCTTATAGAAATTTTAGAACTAAACTCGGTAATTTGTTATTAATGATTGAGAATGTTTTAGTATTTGTTGATTGTTTTTTTTTTTTTTTTTAATATTAGTTTATAATACTAAAAGAAATATTAAAATTCTGTACAGTAATTCATTATTATAAAGAATATTTTAAATTGTTTCTGTAGATAATGGCATGAAACTAATAAATTACTATAATGAATCCAGGGGGGTGTCCAACGGAAATGGATTTATTATTTATTTTTATTAAGTTATTCTTTACGACACAAGTGGAAATTTTGATTTATTTACGGTGTATGTTTCACATATTCTGTGTGTAAAAAATATTTTATATATTTTAGTTGTCTACAGCAGTGAGTGTGCACCATAAACTTCTGCAATACATCAAATACCGGCATCCAATCATAATTTAGGTGTGTAATTCTTTCGAATTTTGTCGTTTAAATAAGAGAAATAATTTCTCGATGTCAATACATATGGACGAGAAGGGACAAGAAAAATTATAAACCCAAATATCTTACGTAACCCCCTTTTTTTTTCAAAATATAATTTAGCCTATGTTACTCGTGGATAATGTAGCTTTCGAATGTCGATAGAAATTTTGAAATCGATACCGTACTTTTTGAGCCTATTCATTACAACCAAACAAAAAAACAAAGTTTTCCTCTTTGTAATATTAGTGTAGATTGAGGATTATATTATTACGCTACCCATTCAAATCACGGCAACACGATTTATTTTCTTGCGTATTATTTTGATTTTGCTATATCTCCTAAAGTATTCATTTAATTTGCATGATGTAAATGGGAAAAATAATCTTCATGAAGTGCTGAAGCTAATTAACTGATTTAAAATGATAAGGATGCATACTGTATTTGAGTAAATAACTTTTAAATTATCGCGTTATAATTGCTAATTTTTTAAAGTATTAAATGGATAGAGTATGATATCCCTAATAGATAGACATATGCCATCGCGGACTTTTTTGTAGACCTATTTAAGATATACAATTCCACCATACATTATTTTGTTATATCTCAAAGGGTTTAGGCAGCGTTTTCGTTCAAAACTCCCAGGCGGGATTTTTTTTTCCGACACCTCCAACAATTATTGTTATATCTTAGCTAATGTATATAAAAACTTAATAAATTATATACATAAACCTTCCTCTTGAATTGTCCTATCTATTAAAAAAAACCATATCAAAATCCGTTGCGTAGTTTTAAAGATTTAAGTAAAAATTTCGACGAGTTTCTCTTCGGAAGAGATATGTCTTTTTGTCGTGGCGCGCATGCTAGGCGGGCTGCTCTAGACTTTTATGTTTTTATAATAGAAGCATCAATGCAAAAGACTCATTCACTCATTATAATGAAACAACTTTTACGGATTTTATCGCGGTTTATTAAGTTTTTATAAGCCCGACGTTTCGGATACTTTACATCAACCATGGTCACGGGAGGACTGAGGCACAAACTATATAGATGTCAGACGTCCTACTGTTACAAAGTTATTCGAAACTACCCTATTATATAACAATATTTTATTTAGTCTCTTTATCTATGCAGAAAGTGCTAATTGAGTTTTAGATTATCTCTGCGTAGATAGGACTGAATAAAATATCGATGTATTATCATAGAGTAGATTGGTAGTACTTAAAATCCGTAAAAGTTGTCCGAATAGCTTATTTTTTTACAAATAGCTTAAAGAATGATACTAGAATAATAAAATATCTAATTAAAACTGATCGAGAACACTATCGAATCAGGCCTTATTATTATTAGTACCAGTATGTAACTAAAGCCCAGTGTACGGGCTGTCATACACCATGATAACTTGACTTAATGAAAGTGTTCTGCTTGATGATGATATTTATTGCTAATTAATGATACACGGTAACACGGATGAATGATAATATGTGAACGCGCGATGAATGCTGGAAACGAACTGATTTATATTACATACTTTAAACAAAGGAATTGATCAGTTGACATTTTACATACGTTATGGAGTGATATGGAATATATTGCTCGTTTCATATTTGGTTCGAGGTGGATAAAAGAGGACCGACAATGTTTTATTTTAGTATATAACCCCATCAATTCATTGAAATGTCTCAAAGTGTCACAAGAAAAATTTCGCAGTACTGAATACCAAACGATACGGCGAGGTCGATAAAATGTTTTGTTATATTTCAGATTAAATTATGGGGTTAGTAATAGGATATCAACGGAGAAGAACTGTGGGATCATACTACCTAGATTGTGGGTTAGTTTCCACAAAAAAGCTGGTTCAAGTTGGATGTGGATGGCAAAGAATCGGCCGTCTTGGCGTTCACTTAAAGGTACATCATATGTTCAGCAATTTAGATTATGTGGAATTTTAGTCCATAGGCTACAAGCCAGCCTTCCCAGTAGCGTCGGACATCTCGTATGATCCGTGAGGATTTTACATGCCTACACAAAATAAAAACAAAAAAACTTAGGCGTTTTGTACGAATTATTAAAGCCCAACCAACATCCCAGAGAAATCTCTTCTTAAGAACAGTTTTCCAGTGATGCAAATATTAATGATACTTTAACAAATATAATTTATTGTATATTAGCTTGTGCACAAATTATGCCAACAGAATAATTAAAATGTATAAACTACGTTAAAATGGTGGGCCCGATCAGATTAGTGACATTGATAAGATATTAGTGGTAAGTTCCTGGTTTGACAGCTGTTTCAGTTCGCACACTTGAGTTGTGTCTTGATAGATTTGTGGGGCATGTCTGTAAAAATTATGAGACATATTGTGCATATTATTGCACCGATTTTAGCAATCATATTTAATAAGTGCATTGATTGTGGTGAATTTCCTGATTTAATGAAACATAGTAAAGTATTACCACTTTTTAAATCAGGTAGCAGTACAGACCCTCGAACTTTAGACCAATTTCCATACTTCCAACTCTCAGTAAAATATTCGAAAAAAATATTCTAAATCAACTTTTATTCTTTTTAAATAAGCATGAGTTACTTCATAGACAGCAATTTGGATTTACCAAAGGTAGATCCACAACTGACGCGGGAGTTGATCTTTTAAAATATATATTTACAGCTTGGGAGGAGTCACAGGATGCTCTAGGTGTATTCTGCGATCTGTCCAAAGCTTTTGACTGTGTTGAACATGCGACGTTAATCAGGAAATTGCACCACTATGGTATCAGGGGTACTGAACTTAAACTACTGGTATCCTATTTAAATAATAGAACACAAAAAGTAATCATAAATGGTAAAAGTTCCGCTGGTACCAAAATAAAAATAAAAGAATGGATCCTTGAGGTACCCCTCAAGGATCCATTCTTGGTCCATTTCTCTTCCTTGTGTATATAAATGACTTGGCTTCACTTATGAAGGACAAACATGAAATTGTATTGTTTGCTGATGATACCTCAGTAATATTTAAAATTAAACGACAGCAAATGGTCCTTGACGATGTAAACAATGCTCTTTCGAACATGGTGCATTGGTTTAGCGTAAATAATTTGTTACTTAATTCAAACAAAACTAAATTGATAAAATTTACACTGCCTAATGTCAAGCAGGTGCAAACTAATGTATCACTTAACGGAGAGGTGATGGACTTGGTGGATTCGACCGTATTTCTTGGAATAACCATAGATTGTAAGCTGCAATGGGCACCACATATAGCTAAGTTGGCAAATAGACTCGGTACTGCGACTTTTGCGATTAAAAATATAAGAAAAATGACAGATGTAAATACGGCGCGATTAGTATACCATGCTTACTTCCACAGTCTAATGTCTTACGGCATTCTACTGTGGGGGAATGCGGCGGATATTAATACGATTTTCTTGTTGCAGAAGCGAGCTATTCGAACTATATACTGTTTGGGCCCCCGGGTATCATTGAAAGAAAAATTCAAAGAAATTGCCATCTTAACTGTAGCTTCTCAGTACATACTTGCTAATGTGATGTACGTCCGCAAAAATATTAATGACTTTTTAAAAAAATACGACCATCACAACATAAATACTAGGAACAAATATAAATTGAATGTTCCATTTTTTAGACTTAATAAAGTTAGTACTTCTTTTATGGGACAATGTATACGATTTTACAATAGGATCCCAGAAAACGTTCAAAATCTTTCCATTAATAAATTTAAGAAAATTGTTAAGGAACGTTTGTGTGGTAAAGCGTATTATGAAATAAAAGATTTTATTGAAGATACCACACCTTGGGAATAAGACACTCACTCATAAGGTTTTATACAATGTATAAATTATAAATTTTATAATTTGTTATTTAGACGAAGCGAAACCTTGGGATTAAATTGCTCTTCTATAAAGCTGTTTTATCTAGAATGTAGATAAATTTTGAGCCTGCAGTGTGTTGAACTAAACTTGTGTAAAGGTGAAACGTATGACATGTCATGCTCGCTTACGCTACTGCAGTGGTGGCGTTGTGGGATGGGTCTTCCACTTCCCTCTAATATGCGGAAGAGGTTGACGTTGGCTCACGCGTCCAGGCCTATGTGGAGGTGCTGCTGTGGTGGCTGGTCGTGTTATGCGATTTCTACCTAGCTGAGTTTCTTTTTTTTTTTTATTAACATCCACTGGTTTGTTTTGGATATTGCGGGGTCTAAATTTATCTACTTATTTACTTTTCTTAGGATAAAGATCTTAGGATAAGACTGAAATAAATGTGTTATAGTAATAAGTGTATGTAATTATGTATGTTTATAAAAAATTGTAAACTATATTTTGAAAGGAGCAACCCAACAGAGTTTCTTGCTGAATTCTTCTTATGTACTATACTAGTATACTACTATGTATCAGAGATGTAACGGAGCTTCCGGTTCCGATAAGTCGGAACTTCCGATTATTATTACACTTTCGGTTCCGACTTCGGTTCCGATACTTTTGTATCGGATGTTAATCGGAGGTCGAACAAAACAAACCGGGCGGCGCGCGCGCGACGGCCTGTGTCGAACAGGTTCATACATGTCGCGCAGGGAATCCCCCGACCCCCTCTACGTGCACTCTATCATCAATTATTTTTTCACTTGTTATTATTTGTTACGCCCACGACACGTTTATAGGTTATAGACAATTGTTTTGATTTTTGCGGCTTATTATCAATGAAAGTGATCTGTTTTTGTGTGGGATAATGAAACCTAAATCCAGTTGTATTTGGAACTACTTCAATGAAGTTAATTCAGATTCGGCAAAGTGTAAACTGTGTATGAAGACGTATTCAAGAAAGGGAGGTACGACAACGTCCTTAAAAAGTCATTTGAAGTCTGTCCATGCCACTGAATATGAAGAATTCATTAAGTCAGAAACTAAAAAAAAAGATACTGTACAGCCTTCGACTTCGACGCCCCTTCAGTGTGCTAAAAAACAAATGACTTTAAAAGAAACTTTGCTGAAGAATACAAAATGGTGCACTTCTAATGCTAAATCTAAGGAAATTGACAGATTAATTTCGGAAATGATTGCTTTGCAAGACCTACCCTTCAATTTTGTAGAAGGTATAGGATTTCGACGACTTATGCAGTTTACTGTGCCAAATTATCAGTTAAGGGGAAGACAATTTTTTACGGAAAATATTTGTGGTCATTTAAATGAAACATTAGCTAAAAATATTAAAGATTTGCTCACACAATTTGAAAAGATCTCCTTTACAACAGACATTTGGACCGAACCAAGTTCGAATGTGTCTTTATTGAGTCTGACAGCGCATGGCATAAACAGAGATTTTAAAAGGCTAAAAGTTATTTTAAAATGCCATACATTTGACGGAAGACATACAGGAGATCTAGTTCTTGAAAAAATTAACAGTATGTTGATGGAATGGGGCATCACCAAAGAGAACATTCATTGTTTTGTACGCGACTCAGGATCTAATATGATACGAGCAATGAAACTCGGCGACTTACCTGATGTCAGTTGCACAGTACATCAGTTGCAGATATGTGTGCGAACATTGTTAGATTCTGATGAAGATATTAAAGCCTTATTATCGAAATGCAAAAAAAATTCGACGCATTTTAATCATTCCCAAATAGCTCAGACTGAACTGCATAAAATACAAAAAGAACAACTCAACCAAGAATGTTTGAGTGTAAAACAGGATTGTAGTACGCGATAAGTTCTTTAATTTGTGCATTTATTTTTTTACCTCCAGATCAGTCCAGGTTATATTTCAATCAAAGTTCTATGCACGCTAATACAATGAATTCAGATAAAACTACTAAATAGATTTTATTAAAACTTGCTGTCGTATAAGGACGCTGATTATAAAATATAAAGAGTGTAAATATTTAGTTTTTATCATTAATTTGATTTAAGTTATACGGTATATAAGTGTAAATTGTAAGCGTTAATTAAATTTATTAATCTTTACAGGTGGAATAGTACATTTTATATGTTGGAAAGAATGATTAAAATACAGGATTCTCTATGCCTGTACGCATGTAAACACAACATCTCTCAGTTGTCTCCTGAAGAATGGCTGCAGCTTAAAAAAATAGTAACTATACTTCAACCTTTTGAAGAAATTACCCGAAATATGAGTGATAATAACGCCAGTATCTCATCAGTAATTCCACTTATACACACACTCAAGTATACATTACAAACTGAAGCCAGTAAACAAGATACGAATGAAAAATTTAAAAGTATAATAAAATGCACCGTCGATCAATTAAATTCCAAATTTGGTGACCTTCAAACAAACAATTTCTTTGCAATAGCAACCTATCTAGATCCTCGGTATAAAACAAAATTTTTTAATGAAGTGGTTAAAGAGAAAATTGAAACCGAAATAATGTCACTATTTGATGCAGTTGCAGACACATCTAAAAACGAGGCTGATAATATTGGCGCTCCTGTAGAAAAACGGGCAAGAATAGAATTACCAGCAGAAGCTAGCCATAGTAATGTGCAAACAGTTTTGTCGAATATATTGTCAAGTAGTGATAGTGATGAAGACAATGATGATATAACATCTGGAAGATATGCAGTTTTTGACAAATTTGTTGTAATGAAAAGTATGTTAAATGAGTACAATAAAGAAAAACGTATAAGTATTAGTGATGATCCGTTATTGTGGTGGAAAGTAAATGGAAATACAAAATTCCAGCCCCTACAATCCATTGCCCGGCAATATTTGTCATGTCCACCGGGCTCGGTAGCTAGCGAACAACTTTTTAGTGGTGCAGGCCTAATTTACGACTCTTTAAGAAATAGATTGGATGGGGACAAAGCATCAAAGCTTTTGTTCATAAAGTACAATACATTACTTTTGGAGTCCATTTTGATTTAATATGTTTTAGCTTTTGTTCATTTATTGTAATGTTACCAAATGTAACACGCTACTTTGGGTTTTAATTTTAATTAAACTTTAATTAAATTCATTAATTTTATCTTTTGTTTATTTGGAATTATGCCAATTTTTTAAGCTATTGCATAGCTTCTATCGCGGGCCTTGAGCGCGGGGACCGAGTACAGAAATTCCGTAACTAAAATAAATCATAACGCTCCCCACTCCGACGGGCACGGAGGTGTGGCCGAAAAGAAACGACGTTAGACGATGCATGCATCGTCTAACGTCGTTTCTTTTCGGCAGTCTTCGACACGGTGTTTGTGTGCTTGCAACTAGACGTATTGTACGACACTACGAAGCTCGCACGAATAACAATAAAATATAACACATGTATTGTAAAATAATAAAAATATTTTAAACAATATTAGTTAATATTGTTTAAAATATTTATATTTTTTTATTTATTTAATAAAGGAAAAAAAAATGTTTTCTTATCGGTCACCACGCTCAAAAAGTGTAACTTGAATTAATATCAAAGAAAAAGAAATACTGCATTAATAATTAAAATAAATAAATAATTATAATTGCATAAGTTGATACAAAATGCTATGCAATAGCATTACCGCGGCAGTCCCCGAGTGCCACACGTCTTTTTTTTTCACAGTTGTTTATTATTTTATAATAAAAAATGAAAAGAATTGACTATAAATCATATTTTATTTGTCCTTAAACAAACTGACCCTGCCTCCGATTCCGATTCCGATTACGATAAACCAAATTTGAAAACCCCGATTCCGATTTCGGTTCCGATAAAACGACTTTCGTTACATCTCTGCTATGTATTGTTTGTATTACTATTTTTTGTAATATTGTATTTGAAAAGACTAGTTCCACTGAGTTTGTTTCGCCGGTTCTTCTCAGTGGACTTACTTTGGAACCGGTGGTAGACTCAATTGACCTTCAAAAAGATACTTGGATAGTACTATTTTGAATAAAATTTTTGACTTTGACTTTGACTTTGATAGCACTTTGTAAATACTTTTACAAACAGTTGTAATTTTAGAGGGGCGTGCTAAGTTATCGTAGTTTATCTCTAAAGCAAATATGTGCCGTAATATGTTAACAAAAATATCCAAGCATTAAATTGTTGTTGGACATATTTTAGAAGGAAATAAATTCTTTAGAACAAAATACTTTTTCATTTAAGAACTCATTTATAGCTTTAAATTTTTATGTATGAATTTCCTTTTGTGTTATTTATTTTGTGAATTTAAGTAAATTCTTATGTGTATGTTTTGATATCCAGTTTTTCTTTATGACAAAACTATAGAGTTTTGAACTTGTTACTATACTTTATACACATAAGAATTCATTTATTTCACACAAAATAATAACAATAATTCTTCAATAAAGGATTTAATTATATTCCAATACTAGAAACATAAGCTAACAACGCCATCTAGTGAGTCAATACAGAATAAGATGTGCAGTTTCGTCTGCATACTAGATGGCGCTTCAAATTTCGTTGACAGATTTATAGCGAGTGAGTTCTCTATAACTATATAATACTCTTTGATCAAATCCATCCCACATTGAGTCTGCTTCGATTCTACATTTTTAAATTGTAATGTTTTAAATTTTGAAATATTTATAAATTATTACGAATGTTCTAACTAAATGTTACTTAAGTAACTCTTAGAAACTAGTCAGAACAAAGAATGTGAGGGTAGATTTAAAATAAAATGGAAAGTAAGAAAAATAACTGGCTTGGTAAAAACAAAATATTAAAATGTTGTTGGTTGGTAAACGCAGCTATGAGTGTTTGTGTGCTTACTGTTTCAATTTAAAATAATAATTAGGTGTCCAATATGCTAGCAAATATTAATATCGAATCAAGAGCTTATATTGTGGCCCTATATTCGAATGACCTGAATATTTTTCAAATTCCTAACGAAACTGGCTTCTCTGTAAGTAGAAATTAATTATATTATTGTGATGCATATTTTTTCAATGGTTAAAATTGTCTTTTACAATTTGTTAATTTTTTTAGAGAAATACTGTAAGTCGAAGGTGAAAAGATTCGAGGAAGAAGGTGGCTTGCGGAGTCGCAAACGAAGTGGAAGGTCACTTCTTATTAACCAGACTCAGCGGCGTTACATGGCAGCGGAATATGAAACGTGTGGTTTCATACCGACAAGACGTTTTGCCAAATTAAAAATATGTTTCTGTGTTGCACTAAGTATTATTTGTTAGAATATTTATATTTCGTTAGTTTCAATTGGGCATTCTAGTTTCTACCTAGGGACGTGCTGGTCAATAATTGGAAGGTTTAACCCTATTCTTGGCACGGTGTACAATTTGATACGTTCAACTTTTAGAAAATCCCATGAATTTTTCTAACGAGTTCTTAAAACTTTTATTGTTTTATATGATAGAAAATATATTTATATTTTTACCAAAAATATTATTTAAGTGCTTGCAACACCAAAGTCAGTAGTAGAACGCAAGATGGCGATCGACTGCGACTACGCATCGCAAGGTAAGAATAATCATTATATAATATATTTTGTTCAAATTGTTTTCAAAAGTAGTCCAATTGCCAAAGCTTATATATATTATACTCATTTACGTTATTTTCCTTTACCTAAACGAAAGCATGTAATCTTTTGTGTTTTTCGAGTGTAGCAAATATGATACATTGCCAGATGGCGAACATTCTAGATATTTTTTGCTATGTATTAAATATGTGACATTGCCTGATTCGTATAGATACTATTCGAGCTTGTTTTCCAAATCGCGCTTATTTACCCTACGATTGAATTTGCTATTATGGTCAAAATGTGGTCAAGATGACAAATTTATAACATTTATTTCTTATTTTCATTCGCAGATGCTTTCTCACTTTACTATGCAACAGCAAAGAAGAGCTCGGCATCTCGTAGCCCTTGTTCCGAAACCGGGAGCAAAATCAGATTTGGACGAAAGTGAAATATCTGAAAATGAAGTTCAAAACTACAACCGTCTCACGCACTCGGACAGCAGTTCACCACCTCCATCATTGCCATCTTCAATTGAAAACCTGAATCTTCTCTCAGATGACGATATTGAGGTTAATCAAGTGGTTGCTTCAACGTCTTTGGTACATTCCTACAGTCAACAGTCATCACCATTGATCAACCCTTGTTCGCCATCAATTTTATCACCTAATCCATCAGCAACTGAGACAAGACCTTCCTCATCACCATCTGTACTGGCTACTCCCTCACAAGTACCTTCACCTCGAATCAGTAACTTGAGGCGGCGTTATCAGTCACCACCGCCTTCGCCATTATTTGCTTATTTTCCGTCAACAGCTACTCGTTCAAAGAGACCTACACTTATTACAGTAAAACGCAGAGTAATACCACCTAAAAGGTTAGAACCTAATTGGGGTCGCTTCAAGTTTAGTGGTTGTGCAGAAGTGTATGATATCGCGTTTGAGCCAAGGGAAGAGAAAAGTCCAATTGAATACTTTAGGCTGTTTTTTTCTGATGATATCATTTCTCTTATAGTGCAACAAACAAATTTATACAGCACACAATTAAAGGGTAATTCCATAAATATTACAGAAGATGATATCAAAGATTTTCTGGCAATTCTTGTATATATGGGTGTCAATAAATTGCCAGCTTATACAGATTATTGGGCTAAGCTTACGCGATGTGACAAAGTAGCTGATATAATGATACTCAAGAAGTTTCAATTACTAACACGTTATTTGCATTTTAATGATAATTTGAGTTAAAGACGATGGTGATAGGTATTATAAAGTGAAATCAGTCCTTCAAATAATATGAGAGAATTGTTTACAAGTAGAAGAAGAGTCACATTTCAGCATAGACGAAATGATGGTTCCACATAAAGGAACAAGAGCAGGCAGCTGTAAACAATATATAAAAAATAAACCAAAAAAATGGGGTTATAAAATATTTGTTCGCGCTGGTGTATCTGGGATAGTTTATGACTTTTTGATCTATGGGGGCGATGATACCTTTAGATTTCACTCATTTACAAATAAAGAAATTAGTATGGGCCTTGGATCAAAAGTGGTTTTGGCTTTGGCAAAATCTATTCATCAACCTGCTTGCAAAGTCCTGTGTTTCGATAACTTTTTTACATCTATTGAGCTGTTACAATATTTACGCAATGAATGCGGCATTTTTGCAATAGGTACAATCCGAGCAAACAGGCTCCGAGGAGCGGAAAAAAAACTACCCACGGATAAGAATCTAAAAAGAAAAGGTAGAGGAACTCATGCACAAGTCGTATGCAATAAAAATAAGATTGCTGTAGTTAAATGGATTGATAATAAATGTGTAACCGCTGCAAGTACCTTTGAAGATGCGTATCCTACCCAGACCGTAGTTCGTTACAAGAAAGAATAAGGTAGAAAAATGCCAGTGACTTGCCCCAAATTAATAAAAAAATATAACACTTACATGGGCGGTGTTGATCTCGCGGACATGTTGATCGCTCTGTATCGTACACCATTCCGGGGCCATCGTTGGTATTTACCAATATTTTCTCAAATGCTTGACATATGTATAAATAATTCCTGGCTTCTATATCGGCGTGATAGCAAAGCCAGGATGGATACTAAAAAACAAAAGGCCCTAAAAACCTTTAGAATTGAAATTTTTGAAAGCCTACGGAGGTTTGAAAGAACTGACATGTGCAATATGAGCAGGCCTAGCATGATGTTTTCTTATGTTTACGCGAATTTCACTCATTATAATAAAACAACTTTTACGGATTTTATCGCGGTTTATTTAGTTTTTTAAGAGCCCGACGTTTCGGATACTTTACAGCAACCGTGGTCACGGGAGGACTGAGGTGTCAGATGTCCTACTGTTACACAAAGTTATTCGAAACTACCCTATGATACAACAATATTTTATTTAGTCCTATCTATGCAGAAGGTGCTAACTAAGTCTTTTGTCTGTGACATGTTATGCTTGGATTTTGATTTTATTATTTTTATTATTGGATCCCAAGCAGATGGTAGAGCGAGGAGCGGACTCTGAATGAAAAGAAGATGCTAACAGAAGCTAAATGTGTAAGCCAACCGCCAACTTCTGGAATAAATAAGAAGCAACGATGCACCTTCTGTAGAGTGGCAGGACATACTATTGAACAGTGCCGTAAGCTGAAGCGGAAGGAAGGAAACGGACATCAAATTACCAATAAAGTGGAAGCGGTGACCCAAGTACCATCACCATCAACACCTAAGTATTCATGCTATGGTTGTGGAGCCCCAAACGTAGTTCGCAGCAACTGTCCGAACTGCCATAAAACCAAAACTGGTTCAACCGATGTTGGTTTCTGCTCGGTTAGCGCAAAGATCGACGCTAGAGCCCGACCCGTTGTATTTATTGAAATTGAAGGAACGGCTTATATAGATACATGCGCGAAGTCAAGCATTGCCTCGTTCAGTTTATACAGCCTCCTGAAAGAAAAGGGATATGAATTTGATCAAGAAATTATGACTGTCGTGTTGGCTGATGGAGTTAAAAAAAAAGAACTGGTACTAAGCACTAAGGTTAACGTTACATTAGGCAATAAAATTATTAATACTACCTTTATGGTGATGCCTGAAAAGAGAGAGAATCGTACTCTTCTGGGTGTAGGGTTCATTCAGGATGCTGGCATTATAATAAACTTGCCTCAATACACTTGGCGGTTTGTAGACAACGACATAACTTACGAGTTATACAAGGAAGACTTTGTTAATTTTGAACAAAGGTGTACAGAGCAGGTGCCTTACATAAACAAAACAAATGCAAATTTACCTGAACCAAGTGAAACAGAAAATAGAGCTTATGGTCCTCTTATACGCATGTATACGCCAAAGAGGCAGAAAACCATATTATTTGACGGTTATTCTCCAATAATGGATGCATTGTATCGAGACGCGCGAAAATCTATCAATGAAACTGATGTGGAACTCTCTCCTGAGTCAGCCACTCTATTTCCTGACTTAGAAATAGCTTCTATAGAAATATCAGATCTGACAAAATATGATGCACAGAAACTTGAAGATTTTTTGTTGGAAAATGAAGCCATTTTCACATCCAATGGAAAACCTACAACACAGACAGAACACCGTATCGACTGTGGAAATCATCTCCTCGTCGCGGTACCTCCTTATCGACTTTCACCTCAGAAAATAAATATTCTTAAGTTGGAAGTTGAAAAGATGCTTGCAGAAAATATTATTCAAGCATGTACATCACCATGGTCATCATCAGTGGTGCTTGTTCCAAAGAAAGATGGAGGAATGCGAGTATGTGTTGATTACAGACCGTTAAATGCCATTACAGTCGCAGACAAGTATCCTCTTCCCAGGATTGACGACTTACTGCACAATGCAAAGCATACACCATTTATGAGTACCATCGATCTTCGTGCTGGCTATTGGCAAATAAAGGTACGAGATGAAGACCAAATAAAGACTGGTTTCGTAACTCCTTTTGGCATGTTTAAGTTTCTTCGTATGCCATTTGGATTGAAGAACGCGCCTGCCACCTTTCAGAGATTGATGGATGGTTTTCGTGTTACACTAAGTCATATCCATCTCTTAGCCTACCTTGATGATCTGATTGTACTTTCGCCCACATTTGAGCAACACCTCAAAGATCTGAAAAAAGTGTTTAATCGGTTGAAAGAGTATAATTTGGTGGCCAATAAACAGAAATGCAAATTTTGTTGTGCAAACATCAAATATCTAGGTCATTTGATTACAGCAGAAGGTTTAAAAATGGACCCTGAAAAAGTTAGTGCCATATCGAAAATGGCTATGCCAACGAACGTCAAACGTCTGCAATCCTTTCTCAAATGTGTTCGTGGTATCGCCGTTTTGTTCCTAATTTCGCAAAGATTTCAGAGCCTCTCACTCGACTCACTCGGAAAAGTGTGAGTTGGACGTGGACGGAGGAACAGGTGACAGCATTTAATAACTTACTTGTATGTAAACGGTGTGTGCGAAACCATCGACACAATTAACCAAAGTCCTGGGCATTCTGATTCCATTCTTAAATCCTTTAAATTCTAAAATAGCTTCTCCGTTTTTAATACTTATAGGCAATTTAACTCTAATTTCGGTACGCAATGGTAAATCGTATATTATCTTAAGTGGTGGTGAATAGACTATAGGTATACAAGTATTTGGGGTTTTTAACAGCTTATTTTTCATATCTATATTAGCTTCAATTTGATTTAATAAATCACTACTAATTAATCCGTCATAGCGACTATCGACATTATAAACATAAAACTTATAAGACTGTGGACATTGGAATATTGTTAGTAACGGTATTGTAATTACTTGGTCATTTTTACTCGATGCATGGGTACTTACCACTTCAAGCGCTTCTATTATTAACACGTTTGAAAAATATTTATTCGCTATATTGGGGCTCATAAAAGATCGACAACTACCTGTATCTCTCATAAAAATTGAATTTATTCCCGGGATATAGATATAGCAGAGATTATGTTCGGCAAACAAGAGGTGGAAAAGCCTAAAAATATATTTCTCTCTCACAATACCATTTAACGCAGGATAAGTGACATGGCGACTGATGTTCGTGATCAAGTCATAGTAATATATATATACATAAGTCAAGAAAAAATAAAAGAAAGTACTTATGTGTCCTTACAGTTTGACGAATCTACGTATACTATTATTACAAATACCCAGAACGTTAGCACTGGAAAGATATTTATGTGCTTTTAAATCAACGCGTAGGATAGTGGAAAATGCATTGGGCATAATAAAATATCCTTGTCTGAATCATTTAAGAGTACAGCCAATTGTTGCTAGCAAAATTTTATTACCCAGCATAATATTGCATAATATTGAAAAAAGTTTAGGATCACATCATTATACTCCTTACTCAGGACAAAATAATGAACATTATGACGAAGTTTCAAATAATAGTGATGAAGAGGAAGTATTTGAACAGGAAGATGTTGGGGTATTGCAGTCATTAATACAATTGTTCAAATAAAAAAATGTACCTATGTGTAAAGAATATTGATTTTTTGTAAAATTTTATTTGTAATATTCTTACATATTTGTAAGGTTTATTAAACGGCACTTGTAATACAATTTGACAAATTTGTCACTTATTTACAAAATTGTAGACTTGTAAGTTTTGTTAAACAGGGCCCTGGACACATTTAAGGGAAGTCAAGTCCATAACGAATATTTATTCCATGTGATTTTTAGTAGGTTGACTGAAATGCAAGCTAGTTTGATAGGTGAGAGGGATCACATTAATGATTGGGACGAATTAAAAAAAATATTAACGCAACACTTTGGCGATCCTAGAACAAAAGAATGTCTGGCTCTAGAGTTGCAAGGCCTGAAAAAAAATTGTGGCAGAAATTATTTAGACTTTTGTCACAGAATACAGCATATTAGGAGCATATTTTTTTCAAAAATTAAAGATACGACACCAGATCGTAACGTTAGTCAAGCCAAACAGCAAATTTATACAAGCAAGTCATTTAACGTTTTTCTTTATAACCTTCCCGCCTACTCAGTGTGATTAGTTATACTAAAAATATTTCCACGTTAGAAGACGCTCTAAAAGTTGTCCTAGAGGAACAGACTGTCTATACGCAAAAGAATCTGTCTATACAAAAAGAAATACGTATCCATACAGCATTGAGAGGAACTAAAGGAATTCACTTTGTATTAAAGATAAAAAAATAAATCATTACTACTTTCAATGATAGGACTTAAAAACTAACATATGATTGATGCTTTTTCCAGGTTCTTTGTAGTCTGAGCTGAGAGCCACAGGGTCTCCTGGGTGTCTCTCAACATTTAACGCATAGAAGAACAAGTTGATGTAGTAGACAAGTTGTAGATGTACCTACTAAACAGTAGTTATATTGTTATATTGAGATACATTTCCTTCCCATAAAAACCAAGTCAAGCATAAGACAGTAGTGAGTATTATTATTAGTAGTATTTATTATTTATTCAATATAATATCTATTGTATCCTCTTTTATTTATTATTTTACTATATTTGAATAGGTATCTCTTTCCTAATAATATATTTTTATGGGAAATGTATGTACTATGTATCAGTTCAATACTAATAGCCCGAGATCCCACTGTAAGATCGGTGCGCTTATCTGTTTTTTGATGGAAACCAATTTTTTATGTATATTTACAACTAGGAGAATATACATTTACCAGGTTGCCTATCAAAATTTGGCCGCAAGTATTTTAAATTAAATTATTAAAAATTAATTTTTGGGAAAGTATTTCGTTCACTTGTTTTTTAAATAAAATAACGTCTACATCATGGCAATTTACATGAAGATTCTAAAAAATCACGGTTGCAGTTGCGCATCTGGCCGCACTTCTTTGCAGCCAGGTTTAAGTAGGTGTGATTTCGATACCTTTATACGTCCATGGCGTTTATTTATTATTTATATATCAAATTAAAGCTCTTTTTTCTGTTTATTATAATATATGGTTGCCTAATTAAATCCGCCCGCAAATAAGGGTTGCCGGCTGTTAAAAATTATCCATATTTAAGACAGCGTTAAAAAGAATTAGCGCCTTCATTTGTCAGGCGAGGATAGCGAAAGCTGCGGCATTTTTATTCTAAGGTACCCACGCTGTTTTGGTGTTCGTAATGCACAAAATTATTAAATTAACTAACGTAAAATAAAATTGATAAAGATGAAGTCGTGTTTTCTGTGTAACGAAAAAATCAAAGTACTTGAATTTAATAATGCATTATTTAAAAAGTGCTCGCTAATGTAATAGTTTCGTTTAAAAAAAAATATAAATATCATGACACTTTATTAACAACTGAATCTACTAATGATTTTCGATATCATTCAGAGTGCCTAATAAAATAACAGTTCTAGAGTATAAAGATAAAGAAGAATTTGAAGAGTTTTGCAAAACACAAACCGTATGTAAACTTTTCTTATGTTTTTTTTTTAATTTCTTATAATAAAAATAAATTTTTAACGATAAATAAAACTTGATATAGTTAGAACTGTATATTAAATGTCATTAGAGTCTAATACAAAGAAATAGTACTATAATTAGATTGTTAGCTTAATACACATTACATTTTACTGTTCGCTACGGAGTTTCGGAACCGACCCCCGTATACACTATACACAAAATACTTGAAAATACGCACCCCCGCGCACCGTTCCCCGGGCGGTACCAGGCCGTACCAGGCACCGGACGAGCGCGGGGTATGCGCAGCGATCCCCCCCGTGTCCGCGTAGCGCCCCCGCAAGTCCCGATGCACCGAAGCGAGGGGCTCGCGCAGGGTGATTGCGCGCTAGCGCCGATCGTTTATTCCTTGCACACATCACGATTTATGAAACCATTTAACCCGCGTTACAAATTTAAAAAAAATAACATTTTACAAAGAGATTAATTTAAGATTATTAATTTTTAAACATTAATTAATGCCCTTTTTGCAAAATAAAATTAGTAAATCTTTTTTTAACATCTATATCTATGGACGTTTTTACACCACGTCAATCTGGTCCCGTGGTAAGTTCTTGAAGAACTTGTGTTACGGGTACCAGATAACGGATACACATTTAATACTTTTCATATTAATACAGGGGAAAGAATTAATACGAGCGACGATGGTCCAGTGGTGGATGGACTCGGCCTCTTATGCGAAAGGTTCCGGGTTCGATCCGGACCCCCCGTGTGTGCCTTGAAATGGGTTTTTCTTATTTTTAAGTGCACCCTAAACACGAGACCATCGCTCGCTCACCGATGAAGGGAAACATCGTGTGGAAACCTGCATGCCTGATGAGATTGAAATTGATCTTTCAAGGTATGTGAAGTTCACCAACCCGCACTGGGCCAGCGTGGTGAACTATTGGCCCATTACCCTCCTCGCCGGATTTCGAGGAGGAGACCCGTGCCCAGCAGTGAGACATAAAGGGTTAATACCTTACTTTTTTATATTAATTCATAATATATTTAAGATTTTTAATAGCCGGCAACAGATTTAATAAGGCAACCATATATATTATAATAAATAGAATAAAAAGAGCTTTAATTTGATATATGAATATATACGCCATGAACGTAGAAAGATATCGAAATCACACCTACTTAAACCTGGCTGCAAAGAAGTGCGGCCAGATGCGCAACGGCAACCGTGATTTTTTAGAATCTTCAAGTAAATTGCCATGATATAGACGTTATTTTATTTAAAAAACAAGTGAACGAAATACTTTCCCAAAAATCAATTTTTAGTAATTTAATTAAAAATACTGGCGGCCAAATTTTGATAGGCAACCTGGTAAATGTATATCCTCCTAGTTGTAAATATACATAAAAAATTGGTTTCCATCAAAAAACAGATGAGCGCACCGATCTTACGGTGGGATCTCGGGCTATAATTAAACTATGTGAATCAGAGAGAAACTCTATTCATTATAATATAACACCAAACTTAATATTTAGTAAATAATATAATACAAAACTTATTTTAATGTAAACAAATTTAAAGTTAATTGATTTCCTGATTTTTAAACTAATTTTGCTGTTATATGTAACTAACTAACTATACTAACTAAACTAGCTTATATGTAACTACCTATTAGTTAGTAGATTTAATGACTAACGGAATGGGAAAACAACAAAACTAGTAGTGATAGAAGCTTAAAAATTTGATGTGATTTGATGAATGATTTTATGGATTGTGTACTAATTGTGCTGTTCTTCTCAGTGTGCTCACCCCGGAACCGGTGGTAGTTTCAAGGTATAGACGAAAAAGATACTTTGTTAGTGTATAAATTGTTATATTTCATATAACAGATGTTTCAAACTCAAATGTAAGTTGTGTGGTGAAGAGCATAAGCTCAGTTTTTGTAGAAAGTTTGGAAGTTTGGATTATGAAAGTAGACGCGAATTTGTGACAAAAAATAGAATTTGTTTTAACTGTTTAGGTAGTAATCATGGGGTTAAGTTTTGTCGAACGCCTATTGGTTGTAAAATCTGTAAGAAAAGCCACCACTCCTTGCTTCATCCGAGGGATGTCCCCAGCCCGATCGTTAATTCGGGTAGTATAGGTCAAACGATTGCAGAGGTTTCGGGGAACGATGATGGGACTTCAGATAGTTTAGAAGGGTTGGATATGACATCAACAGTTGCTGCAAGTCATATGGCTTGCTCTAATAAGACTAAAGAAAGAAATCAAGTTTTGTTGCCCACAGCATTAGTTGAAGCTGAATCTAGGGAAGGTCAGTACCAAATAATAAGGGCATTGTTGGATCAAGGTTCTCAAGCTTCTTTTGTTACTGAAGCTACAGTCCAAGGTTTGGGACTAAAGAGAATTCCTGCAAGTAGTAGGATTTCGGGTTTAGGTGGTGATAAGAGCACAATGGTATTAGTTCCAATATTTTGATAGATGAAGAACAACGTTGTAAAGATATTTATGCAGCTACGACGAATAAGGCAGGTAGTAACGTGATCAGGTTGCCGATTCGTGATGATAGTCAACTATGTAAAAATGGAGACTCACGGGAAATCGTTATAAACAGGTTTAAGAATCTACAAAGAGGACTTGTAAATGACTCCTTGTTACAGGAAAAATACACAAAAGTTATAAAGGAATATTTATCATTAAATCATAGGGTATCGGTGCTAGAAGCTGATGATAAAATACAGACAGTATACCTGCCTCAACACGGGAAAGTTAAAATACGTACGGGAAGTTAAAATGACTATATTGTGAGAGTAGGAGAAGAAGATTGCGGTTTTCAATGCACAGTATGTAGGAATGGAACAAAGGATTCTGATGGAAGTTGGTGAGGCTTTGTATATAACGAAAGAAAATGTAAAGGCTTGGATGGTATTAGTTAGGATAAATAAGCATGTCTTATTTGTGTACAGTATAAAGCTAAGTTTCAAATTCAACTTATGGGATTTTACCTTCAGTATGAGTGACACCAGGTAGGGTTTTATGAAGTGGTTTTGCAGGTCCAATAATGTGACAGCGCCTGAAGTTAATTTAGGACATACAATTTAGGTTTATTAAAACGCTGGAAATATACTCAGGCGTTGCTATAATGGTTTTGGAGTCAATGGTCTAATGCAGCGTTACTAATGGGCTCACAAAGTTACCGAAGCGAAGGTTGGGGATATTGTCTTGGTGAAGGAAGGTGGTTTGCCTTCCACTAAATGGCTTTTGGTAAAATTGTAAATAATTATTATGGTTTTAATGGTTTGACTAGAGTTGTTTCGTTAAATAATTCAATAATCAAACGTTCAACTTCCAAATTTGTTATTTTTCCTTGGTGGACGGTATGTATAAATTGTTATGTTGACATGCGTCAACAGATGGCATTGTAAGGATTGTAAATCACGCTTACGGTTGTATTACCTAGTTTATATAAGTAGATTAGGAATTAGTTTTAAATATATTGAAATAAGAACATACAGTCCATGGGTTTATTGAAGAAGTAATGGTTTTAATTCAAGATCGAAGAAGTGTAACGGATATCGGATAGGAGGGAACGGTCGGCCGTAAGTGGCTGATAGTTCATAGTTCAAACCGTACTATTTTAATTAAATATGTAATGTATGTCTCAACACGTTGACCTTGTGGGGCATGCAAAGTTTTTGTACAATTGATACATTTATTACATTGTCTAGGTAGCGATTATAATATTAAAATTAACATCAATTATGTATGTGTACAATAATTAAAAAATATAATATAATGTCAAATAATATAATAATAGGACGGATTAATTCATTAGCAGCGGGAATTTTTAGAGCCAGCGATTGTGTTTTTTCTATTTCCCATTAATTAATTACAATTTCCCACTTTATTCATTCGGAGTGGTGTATTTTGTTTCAAAACCTCTGTTTATACTGTGATTGGTTGGCGAATACTGCTAAGAACTTTTTTTCAGCAGTTTCTGCAGCTTATAGGACTGCTATGGCGGTTTTCTATAGGTAGTGTTTGTTTTAAAAACTTAATCCATATTGTATTATAATGTGATTAGTTGGCGAATATTGTGGTGGAATGTTCAGGATGTGTGCAGTTAGTAGGGATTGATAGGGATGTGAAGAGCAAATTATTGTGGCATCACTATAATAATGCTGTGGCGATATTTTTTGTAGATTTATTTGTAGAGAATAATATTATGTTCTGCAAAGTCGTAGTACATTTTGTTCTATAGTCAATAGTATTCCAGCTATTTTATTACTTATTCTATTTTATCGTAATATCCAACAGGAGCTATGTTTTAAATTTTGTATATTAAAATCAGACGTCCTAAATAGTATAAGTAGGAAATATCTTTGTAATTCACAGTAAAATCAAATAACAAGTAATTCATTATATCTTTTTTGACACTTTATGTACTCGTTTGTTATTGGTCCTAAACACAGGGCCGAATTTAGGTTTAATTTTTCTTCATTGTAGGTAATGATTTTAATAGACGCTAATATTATCTTATTTCAGATTCCCAAAAGATGTTAATTTAAAGAATGCCTGGTCGACAAAAATGCATATTTACTTGTGAAAGTTGTTATAAACTAATACGTTGATATAAGAAACAAACATATTTCTAAAGAAAATCGAAGTAATTTTTATATAAAAAAATAGGATTTTTTTTTATAAAAAAAATATATTGTTTGAAAATAAATGATGAAATTTAAGAAACAAACATAAAGCCAAAGAAAAGCGAAGTAATGTTTCTAAGAGAATTTTTTATATGAAACTTATATTGTTTGAAAATAAATGATTTTGTCAGAATTTGATGTTGTTTTTTATTTCCCATATGTAACGGTAACTACCTACACGTAGAAGAGGTAATGACGATATCTGATGGCGACGCAAAGGTGGTCTATGTAGTAGGTTGTAGGCTACATTATAGAGTTTACGGGAGTAGAAACTGAATCCCATTTAGTGCTTATTGATCACTCATACTAGCCCCGAAGGGTCCGATAGGCCCGAGGGCTTTTAGAAGCACTGTCTTTGTTACGAGATGATTAGCTTATATTATAATTGTATAAACAGCTACACAAATAACGATTGGCTCTTTTAAAACATCCGTACTTAATTAATATATAAGACTTATTTAGGAACGTATCTAGTAAAATAAGCTCAAATTTCTATTTTTCGATAATGCAATTTAAGAGATAATGTATTTTGTTGCTGAATATTTTACGAATTCCACGAATAAAGTTTTCAAACCCATTTCCTCTAGTAATTGTCCCACATATTGCCATTACAATGAAATGTTGTCCATTAATACGTACATACGGGGATAATTTTCCCTGTGAAACTGTTAAGAGTTTAAGTAAAAAAAAGCTAATATTGTTTTTTATGTTTAGAAGGCCTTAATACGTCCTTGTATTTTGTATTAGTGTGAGTAATTGTTTTATGTGTGCAAAGCTGCCACGCATTTTGAGGAAGAATGTTACGTCTGCTAGTTTATAGTATGTCTGTGGTATAGACTAAAATATATATTTTACGTCAGACATTGTAGCATGGCTTCTGGTCTTAGCCGTATATGAATGACGTTTTAAATACTTCAAATTAAGAATAACATTTTTAAAAACGAAACGAAACGACGGATTGAGTTGAATGAGCGTTCAAAATGTCTTTGTACACTTGGTTACCAAATTATTGTTTACGTTTTCTCGCAACAGAATAGAATCGGAGAGTTTGTCACTTGTCTAGCCTCGCTGTTATCCACAACATTTGTTAATACATCATCATCATCACAATCAACATAAGTTTGCATTAATGTACATGGCCTTAAAGGTGTAATTAGCTGTGAAGCCATGTTAGATGGAAGATCTAGAGTTTATATGTGTATTATAATAAATTAGGATTATGCGAAGTTAAACAAACTCTTCGTGAATGCAGTGCGTGGAATAATTACACTAAAATGTAAAAGTGCGTTGGTACATTTGAACGCATCGAGCTTAGATGGAAACAAGTTTGAATTTATTTATTATTATTAATGATAATAATTTGTCGCTATAAAATGCGTCTTCTATAGATTTAAGAAAAATACAAATACTTAAGTAAAATTCAAAACAAAATCGTTTTTGGTGTTTGTAAACCGGACATTTTAATCGGTCAGGATAACTATCATTTATTATTACCTCTTCAAATTATTACAGGCAAACCGAACGAGCTGTTACAGCCCTCGATATTGCTGACAGCCCTCAATATATGATGACTCTGTCGTTTCAAACATTAAGAAACACTCCATATTTCTCACAGACTCATCTTAAGTGACGAGTTTGTATAAATACTCATACTTTTCCAGTTCAAGTCAGTCGATTTCCGAATTAGTCGACAGCTGCCCAACTACGGACCTGGTTTCTGCCTGCCGGTTGGCTTTCAGCCTAGACTATTAGGAAAGCAATAATATTCGGTTCGGAATAAGGGACAACAATATCCCTCGCGAGTGATCTAGAGAGTTAAAAGTAGTGTAGTCTCTATAAAGTGTAAAAACATAATAAAAATAAAGCGTTGTCTTGAATATTGTGTTTTTTTAAGACACATAGACAAGCCGACCAAACATTATTGGTGTCAGAAGAAACGTGGGATTATGTCCACTGGTTGCCCAAATCCTGACGCAACCACACGAAGAGCTCACTAAGAAGATTCCGAGATCAACAGCCCGAGTGCCCGAGGGTTCACTGCCCAGCACTAGGCATCACCATTCGGTGGGGACAAAAACAAGCTAGGCTCATTTATTAGAAACTGTGAAAATGCCTTATCACTGGCCACAGAAGAACAACATAATATACTATTAAAATATATACTTTCCCAATTAGAAGGAAAGGCTGAAACTATTTGCTCTTTAAAAAATTTCGACACATGGTCAGAATTTAGACAATTTTTAAAATCTACTTTCGGTGAAACCAAACATAGAGAACACCTTCTTTTAGACTTACAAAATTGTAAAATTAAGCCTAATGAGTCAGTCACCCAGTTTAGCCTTCGGTTAGAAACACATTTGACTAGGTTACAGACAGATATTACTCACTCTGGGAAGGACCCAAGTGAAATAAAAGGTCGAATTGCCAGTACTGAGGACCTGGCACTTCATACATTTTTATTAGGTTTACCTAGCCAAATATCGACTATTGTCAGATGTCGCGCACCGTCCACTCTAAACGAAGCCATTCATTTGGCGACACAAGAAGAAAAATTACAAAATTATATGAGTAATGTATCTAAGCCAGAACATACTCGATATAAGCCAAAACATTTTAATCATCCTAGATCCTTTCAGCCGCGACGTCCTAATTTTCATAATATAAACAATTCCAACCCTTATACTTCTCAAAATCCTAATTCTAATTCCTTGCTCTGTAGATATTGTAAGCACGTAGGGCATACAATAGAAAACTGTAGGAAGCGACAGTATAATAATAATAATCGAAATCATCATCATCAGACCGCTAATCAAAAACCAGATAGGGTTCATACGATAACTGAACAGGATTTAAACTGAAAAGGATTTCAGAGCCGTGTCGACTGAAATCTGATATCACAGACACGACGAAAACTACTAAACCAATTTTTTCTACATCATATGATTATTTTAATGCTATATCCACTGTATCTGATTCGAATTCAAAATCTACTATATCAACTAGTTCTACTAGTTCAATTTCTATATCCTCTGTATCGAATTCGAATCCTAAATCTACTAAATCGAATTAATATTCGATCGGCTTTGAATTCGAATCAGATACAGTGGATAATTAATATTATCCACTGTATCTGATTCGAATTCAAAACCTACTAGTTCTACTCGTTCAATTTCTACATCCTCTGTATCGAATTCGAATCCTAAATCTACTAAATCGAATGCTATATCCACTATATCTGATTCGAATTCAAAGCCTACTAGTTCTACTAGTTCAATTTCTATATCCACTGTATCGAATTCGAATCCTAAAATTACTAAATCCACTGAATCGAATTCTAAATCTTCTATATCTGCTAGTTCTACTAAACCCACTGAATCGAATTCCATATCTACTAACTCTACTAAATCAAATAATAATGATATCATTAATGAAATCAATATCAATAACAAAATCCACTTACCTCATATTTTTATCGAGACTCAATATTCTAAAACACCTTTATCATTTCTAGTTGACTCTTGATCTGCTATATCATTAATAAGAAAATCTTTTCTAAACTTTGTACCAACATTGGACAAAGAAACAATTCTATTTAAAGGAATCGATCCAAATTCTAAATCAAGTTCAAGCATAGGAAGCTTCATAATGAGTATGAAAATCATAAAAAACAATTGGATTTTTGGTAAATGTCATGTCATAACGTGTCCGTTATCAATCATCAATCATATCATCAATCTCAACTTTGATGGTGTTTTAGGCACTGATTTGTTAAAATTATATGACGGTATTATTGATTATAGCCGCGAATGCATTACGTTAGCTAATTACACAATTCCATTATATTTTACTAAACCTCAATATACTATTCCAGCTAGTTATGAAATGATGATAGAATGCAATGTCAATAATCCAGAATTAATTTCAGGTTTCGTAGAGAAACGTGAGATCCATCCGGGTATTTTTATTTCTAGTTGCCTTGTTAAAGTTAAACCTAACAAAATGGTAAATTTATCAATACTAAATACAACAAACAAGGATTTCACAACTCCTTCATTTTCGGTCGAAATTGAACCTTGCGAAATATCTAGCGATACACCATTGACAATTAACCAAATCCAGATTAACAATCCGCGCATTGAAATAAATCCTCAAAATTCAGTTAGTCGAATAAATAAGGTCAAATCGGAAATTAGAATTAATCACCTGAACGAGGAAGAATCAAAGGCATTATTTGACGTCTGTAGTGAATACGCAGATTTATTTTATTTACAAGGTGATATTCTAAGCTCAACAAATACAATCAAACACGAAATCAAAACTACTAATTCTTCTCCTATCCACGTAAAAACTTATCGATATCCGGAATGTCATAAAGAGGAAGTTAATAAGCAGATACAAAAAATGCTGGATCAAAAAATAATTAAGCCCTCTGAGTCTCCACGGTCATCTCCTGGCCAAAAGAAATGGCGCATCGTGGTAGACTATAGAAAACTTAACGATGTAACAATAGGCGATGCTTATCCAATTCCAAACATCAATGACATATTAGATCAATTAGGTCACAGCAAATATTTTACCACTCTCGATCTAGCGTCCGGATTTCACCACATAGAAATGAATCCCTCTGATGCTCCAAAAAGTGCATTCTCTGTTCCTAATGGACATTACGAATACAATCGTATGCCATTTGGCTTGAAAAATGCTCCTGCAACTTTTCAACGTCTAATGAATACTGTTTTAGCAGGATTACAAGGCTTACACTGTTTTATTTATTTGGATGACGTAATAATATACTAACACAATTTGCAGTCTCATGTCGAAAAACTTAAGTTAGTCTTTGACGCTTTAAGGAAACATAATCTTAAATTACAACAAGACAAATGCGAATTTCTACGCAAAGAAGTAGCTTATTTAGAACATATCATAACAGATAAAGGCGTATCTCCTAATCCCGAAAAAGTAAAAGCCGTTCTATCATTTCCCACTCCTAAAACTCCTAAGCACACCAAAAGTTTCTTAGGATTAGTCGGTTATTACCGCAAATTCATCAAAGACTTTTCTAAAATTACCAAACCTTTAACTCTATTAAGAAAAGACACAGAATTCGTATGGTCATATCAACAAGAAGATTCCTTTACAAGTTTAAAGGAATTACTTACCAATGCTCCTATCCTACAATATCCCGATTTCAATAAAGATTTCATACTAACGACTGATGCTTCTAATTATGCCTTAGGCGCAGTTCTATCTCAAGGAGAAATAGGAAGTGATCCCCCAATGGCATATGCCTCCAGAACACTAAATAAAACTGAAGGTAATTATAGTACTACCGAGAAAGAACTTCTAGGTATTATATTTGGTACCAAAACCTTTAGACCCTACTTATATGGTAGAAGGTTTAAAATTGTAACAGATCATCGTCCTTTAGTATAGTTATTCAATTGCAAAGATCCAAGCAGTAAATTGGTAAGATGGCGATTAAAATTAGAAGAGTTTGATTACGAAATCGTTTATAAAGCCGGAAGAATTAATTCAAATGCCGATGCTTTGTCTCGTCCTCCAATTTGTATAATAAATGACGAAATTCTAACAGATAATTTAACTTACGAAAGTTTCATGCGTTCTCGATCAAGTCCAACTATTTATGACACTCAAGTCTCAGAATTTAATCAAAATCTATTAGAAACACCATGCAAGTCCATAGCCTGTCCAACATCCATTGACTTAGACCCTTCTAATCCATATATAGAAAATATACTCACTATGCTCGAAAAAAAAAACTTCTTTTGAAGCCTCTGAAAGGGAACTTTACGATATAAATGTAATAACATTAAAATATAAAAATATATTTACAATGTTCACTAAAGTTCACCAGTTTGAATCTGTTTCATATAAGGAACTATTTAGGGTTTGTTTCACAATATCCTAATAAAGTTCCATTTAAGCTATTTGCAACATATTTACCACATAACTACAACGTTTTTGTTTCACAATTGACATATAGCAATATTTGGCTAATAAAGTTCCCTGTAAACTATAGGTCGGATCAACTGGCCTTTAGCAAATTCATCAGTCAGATAAATTAGTTGACAGATATATACGCGGTTGACAGCTTCACGACATTTGACAATTTGACGTTCCGGTAACAGTAATATACAAAATAATTTAAATTGTGTTTTGATCGTTTAATAATTAAGGGATAACATTATATACAAGGTCTATGTAAATAAAAGGTATAAAGATGGTATGATACATACAATTAAATTATAAAAACATATTTTCATGTATATTTACAACATGGAATTTTTTTTCTAAAACATATTTATCGTAAAATGGAACGATGAAATGCGAGGTTGCCAAGCCTACTTACCAGTAAGTGCCAAATAGGGATCTGCCAAATAAATTTATAGGGAAGATGATGGTGAAACCCAATCAAGACTAACTAGAAGATTTATGTGTCAGTTAATTTATGTGTCATATAGCTATAGGGTACTTTACTAGTATATTGTGAAACAGACCCTTAGAGTAATTAAAAATCTTAGAAATAAAATTATAATATTTTATCCTGAAGTTAAAAAGATTTCTATGTCAGATTTTTCCAACCCTTACGATAAGCTTAATTTCACTTTAATTTACGAAATCATTGTATTCCTATTTCATAACACAAACATAAAAATAAATATTTATCATAATAAATTCATTTATCCTACTCCAAACGAAATACCTATTATTTTAAAAGACAATCATAACTCTCCTATTCATATAGGTTCAACAAGAATGTATAATAAGTTAAAAGATTTATATTATTGGCAGGGAATGAAATCCCAAATCGAAAATTTCGTTAAAACTAGTTCACAATGCCAGAAATACAAAGCACTGAGAACAACTAATAAAGCTCCGATGGAAATTACTTTAACGCCTTATGAACCTTTACAAAGAATAGCTTTAGACATTGTAGGTCCTCTTCCTGAATCAGGCGAAGAGAATTTTCGATATATTGTAACATTTCAAGATGATTTAACTAAATATTCTATGGCATATCCTATAACGAATTCAATTCAATGCCGAAAAGTCATCTGAATGTCTAATTAAATTTATTAGCCACTTCGGAATTCCTAAAACTATACTCTCAGATCAAGGAGTTCATTTCAATGCCGAAGTATTCAAACAAGTAGTTAACCTTTTTAAAATAAAACACTTATTTTCCTCTCCATACCATCCTCAAACAAATGGCGCTCTTGAAAGAAGTCATGGTACCTTAAAGGAGTACCTCAAGTCTTACGTTAACGAAAACCAAAACAACTGGCATAAATACTTACCTACAGCATTAATTTCCTACAACACATGTCCACATTCATCAACTAATTTCACTCCACACGAATTGCTTTTTGGTTGTAAACCATATATTCCCAGTTCAATTTATGATATTAACCCAACAACAACTTATCCAGACTATATTAAAATTTGGAAAGATTTGGGAAGGTCCTTTTAGAATTCTAGCAGTACATAAAAATAATAATGTCACAGTCTTGGTAAATCGTAAAAAGACAAGATATTACGATCAAATAAAATTAGTACACGATATTTCTTTTCCAGGGCCATCGCGCCAAGTTCAATCTCCGCTGAGCTAATAACCCCGATATCAAATAGTCCAGGTCTCTATTTCGATCCCGTAGGTACACTTAAATATTACAATGATTATTGGAATATTATAACATATTCAGATACTTCATATTTTAAGCCACATCTAGATAATATTAAAATAATATTGCACACATCTAAAGAAATCTGTCAAAATCACCCTTCAAATAAGTTATATACTGATTGTAACAATGTTCTAAATCCACTTGAAAGTTTATACGAAAATGTATTAAAAAATTATTTGTTTTTAGCATACTTAACGATACGATATCATCGGAACTGGTATTCTAACTCTCGATAGGAAATGTAAAGCTTATCACAAATTATTACAACTTACTCCATCATCTGAATATTTTACTAAATTGTATGTTCGAGTTTTTTTTTTTTAATACCTAGATACTCTTGACTAGTTTTTTTGACTTATTTCAAGTGTACATGTTGTTACCTACGAAATAAAGATATTTTTGATTTGACTTAAACCACGCATATTACTTCACGAAAGTCGATCAGCGCATTCGAGTATGCAAGTTATTGTTAAGTTATTTTTACAGTTCATTGAAGTGTTAGTGAAATGTCTAAAAAATGACACTACGGTGAAGAAACAATAGATAACCATTCGACAGGCGGCAAAAAAATTTGGTACGCCTAGAAGTAACCTCCAATTTAAAATTCAAAATCCTGATGAATGAAAAATGAATTTAAGTCTGGACCAGATCCAGTGCTAGCTAAATTTGAAGAAAACAGTTTACAGTTTAGTTTCACATAATATGACTTCATCAAGAAAGAAGGATAGCCAATCGTGTCCCGAATTTTTTTGCAACAAAATCCGAGACCCAAACCATTCCGAGACAACAAACCGGGAGATGTATGGTTTAAGTCTTTCCTGAAAATACACCCTCATATTTGTATTTGAACATAGGGAGGAGTTAACAATGCAAGTGCATGTGTTTCTGAAAAAGATATTCGGGAATGGTTTCAGGAAATACAGAAACATTTTGTCGAGATTCAAGATCGCAAAAGAGTTTTCAATGCCGATGAAACTGGCTTCGATATCTGCCCGAGAACAGGTAAAGTGAGAGGCTGGCTGAGAAAGGGTGCAAACATTGGTACCAGATAGAAAAGGATCATCTGTCGAAAACACTACAGTTTTATTAACGCTGCTCTGCACGTCTTAAGGCCGATAATTATATATCCTTATAAAGGGATATAGTCCAGTCATTTTAGGCATTTTATACCCCAATCTGGGGAAAAATTCCTAGTGAGCTGAATTTTTGTATACACCTTTATTACGGCGTTATTATGAAGTTGTGAAAAATCGACATCGATATCGTGTCGGCTAAAAAAATTACAGAGGTCAAAAGGTCACGAAAATCAGTTTTTTGCAAATATTTTGCGACTTATTGCTCGGTCGTCAATAGAGGTCATTATAAAAATTGTTTCTCATAAAATTGTCTACAAAAATGTCTCTTATAGTTTTTCTGTAAAATTAACGGTTTTCCGATCATAGTGCTGAGAAAGCGGCAAGAATGCACTCACATACGGTATTGTATACCGTACACCAAGGCATAAACTCTATTGCTTTTTAGTAATGTTTGTAAATGTCTCTAAATCTTTTATTTTACATTTAGATGTTTCCAGAATGATATATTTATCGTATAGGGGTTTAGGTTTTTAGTAAGACGTACTATATCTCATTCTAATGACCTTCAATGGCAGATGTTTCGTATTTCATTGTTCCGAGACCCGTCCCTTTATACCTGCTACTGCCAGTCAGACTGAGTATAGTTCAGTTGGGAATTATTTCTTGAATGTTCAACACGTTTATTTTGTTATTTTATGCTCTTAAATAGTTATCATAATGAGTAATAAATGTTTTATATGTGATCAATTATTATCGGATGATGATGTTGTAGAAGTTAAGCGTGGTCTACAAACATTAAAAAATGCTAGTGTCTCTAGAGGTGATGGTAATATTGAATATTTAAATACTTACTGTAAATTCCGTGAATGTACATAGTAATTGCCGTAGAAATTATACAAACAATTTAAGTATTGCGGCTCATAAACGACGCCAAGAAGAACCGAGTACATCAATATCTCCGCGTAAAAAGTACCTCCACCAAACATGAGCCCCATATGCCGCCCGTGAAGCCCGCACATCCGAAATTCTCGAGCGCGTCAGATTAAAGTAGGGTGAGTTAATTACGTTCTAAAAAGACAAAAGTGTATCTGACAATTTGAGAGTGACGTAAAGAAGGGCAGCAAAAAACGTCAACCCATCATTTGAGCGAAGCAAAATTTTTTATTTTTTATTTTGAAGAAAATAATTTAAAAATAAGGAAAAATATATAATCTGACGATTTCCGACATAACAAAAGTTTGTCGATAAAGTTAAATGCGTGTAGCTGCGTGATGCCTATATTTCCTTCTCCGCGTTTCTATTACTCTCTCATTCCGTCCCCACTCTGGTTTCTGCTGCCATGACGCCATCACGAATGCGAAGATTTCTTGCTTGCTAACTAAATGACGATTCTACTATTACTATCAGAATTTATGATACTGATATAGTGGCCATCATGTTAGCAAATATGGAAAACCTGTAAGCAAGAGTAGAAGTTTGGATGAATCTTGGAGTTGGCAATGCCCGCCGATGCATCGACGTATCCACTCTATACAAAAAAATTAGATCCAAAAATTTCGAAAGAGCTTCCAGCTTTGCATGCATTCACTGGTTGCGATTTCAACCCAGCATTGTACCGACAAGGGAAAAAGAAATCTTTGCAACTATTAATGAATTCAGAAATTTTCCAAGAAGCATTTTTGGATTTGGGATCAAAGGAGCATAATATTTAGGATTCTTTTAACATCATACAGTCTTTTACTTGCCACTTGTATGGGTTGAAAAGGTTGGACGATGTCAATCAAGCCAGGATTGTCATCTTCAATAGGACGTACAAAGTAAAAGACAAATCAAAACCCTTCTCCTTAAATGTCCGGAATTACGATGCGTGCAACTTGCCACCCTGTGAATCGGAGTTACTCCAGCAAGTGTTACGCACAAGATTCATTGCATGCTTGTGGAGTAATGCCCATAATGCAAAAAATTCTGATCTTTTACCAACGGACTATGGGTGGAAAATTGTAGACGGGAAATTCAAAATGATCTGGTTTGCAGGTGATATACATACACTAGAGTAGAATATACAACATACAATGGAATTTAGCAAGAGAACATTTAAAAGTCATCAGTTTTGTAAAGGGCTGTTGTTTCCCAAAGATTAATAATTATGTTATGACTATTTGGTTAAAAAAATGATTATTGAAATATTTTCTTTTAATTTCTGGATTATAGCTTCAGACGTTTCCATTACTATCATATCCAAGGTACGAGGAGCGACAGCACACACTAACTTTAAATATTATAAATCCATACCAATGACCTGGTACCTTAGAGTTATTCAGAGCCTTTGTCTGGCAGGAATAGCTTGTCGCATATACCATGGTATCTTTCTTTTCAATATTGGGACGAATCAACTCTAATAATATTTCAAAGGAATCGTTATCCATTCGAAAAAAAAATTTAAAATCGTCTCGCTCAGTTGCTTGAAGAGTTCTTTGGAAATGTTCGTAAGTGAATCGATATCTCAACTTATACCATTCTTTACACCACCTTCTCTTTTTTTTAATAGATATCGCTACAGTTATATAAATCATTATTATTACTGTGATCAACAAATCGCTACATCTTCCTTGAGTACAGATTGGAAGGAAACTGTGGCGTGGGACTTGACCGGACCTGACATCACCTTCAATGGGCGTCAAGTCCCTTTTCAAGTGAAACCATCAATCAAGTGAGACTTCTCAAGTGAACTTGATCGCCTCGGGGACCCAATATACGGTTTAATACCGCTTAAGACAAGAGCATAGTTGAAAACTCCGCATATGGATATTTAAAATAAAACGGTTTGTATTGATACCGCTATAGCCGTATAGCGGATTAATTGGCCCCTGATCAGTACCGTTATATCGCAAGTCGTATATGTATAGTAAAACTGCTAAGTTTCCCATTGCATTATTTCTAAGGCAATAGGAAACCTCTATTTTTCTCTCTATGAATTCATAGTGTCTTTTAGTCAGATTGAATTGGACTTCCGTCGGGTATAGGTCTAGTTTATTCGTGTTTGAAATTATGAATATTTTTTTAAATGCAAATCCTTTATCGCTCCATAATAGTGGTGACAGATGTGAGACTTCACTGTTGATAATCCGTAACCGTTCCACTGGAATTCCATAACGGTTCGCGAATAAATAAAAACCTGGGATGTGAAAAATAAAATACATATTATATTTAATAAACTAATAAAAATAAACCAATTCATCTCCGGAGTGTGATCATGATCATGAACAAAGTCAGAATATTTATATATCCACTTCGTTAAACTCTCGTGTATACTGTGTGTTGACAGTCAGCCTTATTCGTAAGCCTGCGGAGTAGTCCAAGCACATCCTGTACCCCCATATCTCGCTTGTGCAAACACGCACAGCAGCCATCCCTGTTGCCGTTCTGTCGCCGTCCTGCCGTCGTTCCTGCTGTCATTCCTTCCGCTATTCCTGTTGTTCCTGACGTTGACGAGTTCCTGGAAACGCGCTGCCACTGCCTGCTGGTAACTCATCGTTTCTGTGATGCCGCTTAAGTTTCTAGTGATCTTGTAAAAAACTTTTACTCACAGAGAGTATTTTCAATAATATTAGATGTACACTAGCCACTAGTCATATTGAGCAAATTAGTCTTGTTCTGAGGTGTTGTCGTTAACTCTACTTAAAAAAGGCTAAAGTTAAGGAAAGTTTAATTGCTTTTAATATAATACAGGAGTCTACAGGGAAATATGTAACAGAAGTACTGAAAAAAAAAAATATGATATAATCTGAAATTTAAAAGGACAAGGTTATGATTATGAGGCAAACATAAAAGGAAAGGATGTAGGGCTTTAAAAACGGATTCTTGGTGCGAATCCTTTTTGCACCTTGTGCGCCTCATACTTTGAACTTAACAGTAAATGACGCTTCTAAGGTGTCAGATGCTACAGTAAGCTTTTATAATCTTATGCAAGAGTTATATTTTTTTTGTCATTCACAAAAAGGTGGGATGTTATGAGAAAAAAATATCCCAGGATTAAGTTTAAAGCCTTTAAGAGACAAGACAGCAGAATTTATACAGTAAAACCCCTCAAACTTTATTTAATTAAAGTATGCGAAAGTCTTTTAGAAGTAACTGCAGATAATTCCTTTCACATTGATGCAAGACACGTTGCATCGCTTTATGTGCTACAATTAATATTAATGTATGCCAAACCTACCTAAAAAAATAGTAGCATTCTCTCTCGAAATTGAAAAAGACTTTCCACCGTTACCAACAGTCAGGAGGAGGTTTAAACTAAACTGTTAGACTATGAACACCGAGATTAGACCCTTCATGATCCAAAAACCGCCCTTAAAGTTATACTTTTCTTAAGAATTATAGATCAAACTTTAAGCTCCCTAAAACCGACTAGATTCATTAAATGAGTTTGATAATATCTTCGGATTTTTGAACAGATTGAAGAACGACTAACAGATCAGTATAATAAGGATATAGATTAGAACGATTTGTTTAATGAAATTAAAGCAATAAAGTTGTTTTCATTGCCTGATGATACTCAACGTGACCCCTTAAGTATTTAACAATATATATTTGAAAACAATTTAACTGCCACCCTTACAAATGTTTCACTAAGAATTCTTCTGAAATTGCTCGTATCTGTAGCTTCTGGCGCGCGATCTTTTTCAAAGTTAAAAATTATTAAAAATTATTTAAGGTCCACAATGCTTCAAGAAAGGTTGCCTGGGCTAGCAATATTAGTAATTAAAGAAGAAATTTTTGGCGGTATAAAATTCAGCAATGTAATTAACGAATTTGCAACAGCAAAGTCTCAGAAAATATCGCTACAGTAGCGAAGTATTAAGAGTATTGTAGTAGCGTAGCAACAGCTATTTTTTAATTTTTCTATTATACCTAGATAGTATTCAGCTGATCCGGTTAGACTGGAAGCCGAGCCCAATATATAGTCGGGAAAAGACTAGGCACTTGATGATTGATAAAATATGTATGTGCGTATAATAAATATGCATAATATATAAATAGCCGCCCAAGGACGGCAGTTTGAACACCCAATGTAAATTTTATATTATGAAATAAATAAGTCACAGATAAAAGTTTTTTATTTTATCTAGATTCTAAATTAACAAAATACTCAAACCAAAATAAAAATTAGCCTAAGCACTGCCAAGAGACGTTATTTTATTTACTTCAAAAAAGCTAAGAAAGATTTCTTAAGATAATTTTCACCTTACTACCTTTGGAAGTTGATTTCTCCAAAAAATAACCCATTACATACCATTTTTTTTTGTTTTTTTTCTGAAAGTTTAGTATCCTGTACAGTTTTAAAAAATGCATTGGATTTATGAAGTCATCTTTTTCAATTTTTAATATTTAATTAAAAAATTATGACAGTCTTGCTCATACTTGAATTCGTAACTTTCGATCAGAATTTTAGTAACTTCCATTAATTTTAGGGGGCTAATTGTTTTATGCATGAAAGAATAATTCATGAGGATTATGAATAAAATAAAAAAAAAACTAGATAAATCTCACCGAAAAATTTTATGGCATTTTTTTCAAGTTATATTTTTCTTAGGGAATAATGAAAAAAATTCATAACTCGGAAAAAACAAAAAATCGCGGAACATACATGGGGGTGATTTGGATACCACTTGATACAAGGCATCTTTTTTTTTTCTTTAGACGTCACTTCCCCGGCCACCCTGTATATATTTTATTTCTCGTTTTAGTTTTGTTTAAAATACAAAGTTTTTATTTAATTACTATCCAATGACAGAAGAAGCAATGCAACAACCCAAATAAAAAAAATGCAGCCTTTCTCAGTTACTTCCCACACATACTTTTAATCTAGGCTTGAGTAACTCCGGACACAGTTATATCTTCGGATGTGTCCTACTTTGGATATGAATCGTTCATTCCCTTTCTGACAAATAATTATATCCTATGTCTTTTATGTCTATCCTGCACGTCCACGAGTGAGCAAAGGAGAAAGAACGAATAAGTTAGTTTCATCGTTCGGTCGTCCGTTCTATATGCAGGCAGCGATGTAGCGCTTGACAAAAAAATATATTATTAGACGTCTTTTATTTTGTTTCCGCTTGAATCGAATCGTACATGCGTAAATTTATGTAAACAAACTTGGCGTAAGTGGCGTTGGCGCGAATAGTTATTTACTTTGTTTTTTGAATTAAAATAAATTTTGTTAGTAAATAATCTTATTAATAAAAATAATACAGAACTACTAAATTGTTGTACATTAAAGTGCGTTTGAGTGATCATCGGTGTTGTGTAGACTTTATTATATATTGAAATATGGCGATGAGGAGAAAAACGAGTCTGATTTGGAATCATTTTTCCCAAAATGATACTAAGGAGGCGAAATGCAATTATTGCTCGTCCAATATAGCGATATCGGCTGGTAATACCGGTAACTTGACACGGTATTTAAAGAGGAATCATCCTACCATTTCAGTATCGTCCATAATTCGAGAGCCGGTAGCGACGGTGAGTGAAATTTCGCAACCTCATATTGCTAATCCTACCATCCAGTGTACCATACCAGTATCATTGCCATTGCCTTCGTCTTCGAGTGCACAAAATTTGATGACAGATTATATACAAAACTCTAAACCACTCCCGCCCCAAAAAGCTAAAGAATTGGATGAGCAGTTAATAAGACTGGTTGCCAAAGAACCACCCTTTTCGTATCATGGAAGGGACTGAATTTTAAAAAATTATTGCCATGCTAAATCCAAGATATTCCCCTCCGACACGCAAAACTTTGGCTAATGTACTTTTGCCTCAGCTTCACGCAAAAGCACAAAACGAAGTTGAGCAGTTAGTGACAGCAGCGCTAGCTATATGTCTCACTACAGACGCGTGGACATCAATAACAAACGAAAGTTTTATAGCAATAACTGCTCATTACATAGATACGCACACTAATCTGCGTTCAAATTTACTATGTTGCATACAGTATGATGAACGACATACGAGCGATAATTTGTGCGAATTTTTGAAGGAAGAGATGGAGAAATGGAAAATATCAAATAAAGTCACAGCTATCGTCATACTTTAAACCTAGTGGTGCAGGTTGGCATTTCTGAAATTCACACAACGGTCGCAAAAGTGAAACATATTGTAGAATTTTTTAAACGTAGCTCGCAAGCTCAAGTTAAATTAGAGGAGATGCAAACAAATGAATCTGCCAATACTCAAGCTAAAACAAGACGTAGTAACCAGGTGGAATTCTTAATCGGATAGTAGCCAGTAAAGATGCAATTATTGCAACATTGGCGCTAGTCCGAAACGAACTGTGTCTAACTACCGAAGAATGGCAAGTAGTAGAGGAAGTGATACCAATTTTAAAAACTTTTGCGAAATCACCACCGAAATAAGCACAGACAAACAAGTCAGTCTTTCAAAAGTCATTGTATACTGTCGGCTTCTGCATCAACATATTTCTCACTTTAATTTACACGTATACTCGCCTGAAACACAGAGAATGATTACCAGTTTGAAAGCTCAAATCCACAGAAGATTTTATGATAAGAACGATGTCGAATCCAATGTATCATACGCCAAAGCCACAATATTGGACCCCCGATTCAAAATTAGAGGTTTCCGAGACGTGTATAAATACGAAAGGGCGGTGACAGGCTTAAAGAAAAAAGGTCGGCTTCAGTGACTGTACAAACGAAAAGAGGTAAGAGCAACTCAATCCACAGCTCAGCCTCGGCCACAAGCGGTTGCGGTGTCATCGAAGTCGGCGATATCAATAAGGGAGAAATTTGACGAAGAAATTGCCGCACTTGTCCCGTGTAACACTGTTGCCGCCGGTATTGTCGAATTAGACAAGTACATTCAGGAACCATTATCGAGTCGCATGGAAAATCCATTGATCTGGTGGAAGCAGCATAAGCCTGTGTACCCAATATTATATTCGTATATTTTAAAGACTCAATCTGGTAGCGACATCCGTGCCTTGTGAATGCACATTTTCAAAAGCTGACCTGAAGCTGAGATCCAGACTACATTCCAAAAAATTAACCGAGTTGCTTTTCATTGCTAGCAACATGGAATAATAATAAAAAAAACAATGTAAATACCGTACATGTATTTATATGTATATTAATATACGTATTTAATATATACGTATACACGTATATATGTATAAAAATTATTAAAAAAAATTTCAAATACAAAAATTAAAAACCAATAATAAAAACAAAAAAAAAATAAAAAAAAAATAACTAGATAAAAAATACAAAAAATAAAAGAATTGTAAAAATTATAAATATGTATATAATGGAACCAAAATCATTGTAAATACTATTTGATTTTTAAATACGCCACTCAAATATTTATTTTTAATTTCAATAACTGGTTGACAGTCCTAAGCCTGTAAAAGCATGAAGGGAAATCAAATAGTTTGTTCTCGGAGCGAGAGCTGCTGAGATAATTTGGAAACCTCTCGCTGTCTCGGAGATACATACAACATAGTTCCGCGATATGAGATTAGTCCTCGCTCGCTCTCGTCTTAATAGCCGCGGATATGATTAGCGGACACGGATATAGTTATCGGATATGTGTCTTTGGTTAGAATGATATGTTTTATATCCAATCTTCAAGTGGAGTTACTTAGCCCAAGCCTATTTTAATCCCACACATTCTTTTAAAAGATCCACTAAAATCTAAATGCACGGATTCTACAAGTTGGTTAAGCCGACTTGTAGAATCTAGACTTTCTGTTGGGGATATTAAGGGAGCAGCACGGATTTTATTCTCAAATGATGACATAGCTCCCCGTAACGAAACAACTCTGCTTGCTTTGGCAGACAAGACACCTTCTGGATCTCCTGGTCCAGAAGGTGGGTGCTTGCTTTCTAAATGGACCAAGACAATGAATTAGACGATTGTCTGGTTACAACACCGGAGAGTGTTTACAGGGCTGTTATGTCCTTTAGGTGTGGCTCAGCTGGTGGACTAGATGGTTTTACTCTACAGCATCTGAAAGATTTGTTGAATGGGATCACAGGTAACGCCAGGCAGTCACTCCAGAAGGATTTAACGGACCTGATTAATATGATGCTCTCCGGCCGGGTAAACCCTACGATATTGCCAGTATTATATAGTGTTGGCACCACGTACCGTCGACTCGCAACTAAAATATGCTGTCGAGCCATATAAGACTCTTGCTCCACTTACTTGTTCCCCACCAACTAGGGTTTGGTACCAGGGGCGGCTGTGAGGCGGCGGTACACTCCCTGAGAACCTTCGTTGCTGGTAATTGTTGCGAGGCGGTCCTTAAGCTGGATGTAAAAACAAAATACCAAGAAAGATCCTCCTACCTCCTTGGGTTCGCCTGTCTTTGAAGAATCGATAACGCCATTTGTGAAGGACAAAATTCAAAATCTTTCCTCGAAAATAAAAAGTTTTAAAAGAAATAAGTATGCATAGCGCGTATTTTATTATTAGTCGTTGCCTATTTCTTCCAAATTTTACATATGTTTTAAGGTGTTCTCCCCTCTGGAAACATAAAAACACGCTCGATCTTTTGGATTCGACTATGAAACGCTTTATCATGCATCTTAAACATAACTTTAGAAAACCGCACATGGACTAAGGCTTCCTTTCCTATTAGGTTAGGAGGCTTGGAAATAAACAAAATTTCAGACGTAGCCTTACCTGCCTTTCTGTCCTCAGTTTACAGTACTATGGATTTCCTCGGTAAAATTTTTAATCCATCACTTAGTGATTTTGAGGTCCCATACTTGACTGAGGCTAGAAAGGTTTCGTCAACAGCCTGCCCGAATCAAAATTTTCCCGTTGAGACGAAGTCAAAGAGGCTGTGACGGGCCACTGAGCGCTTTGGAGTACAATAGACTCTGGTCTTCCAGCTCCAGCGACGCTGAGCGCGCCCGTCTCTTGGCAGTTTCAAAATGGGAGTCAGGTTTGTGGCTTCAAGCCCTGCTCTCAGCGGATTTAGGTACTTTCCTGGATAACACTACTTTCAGGATTGCGGCCTCTATTCGCTTGAGGGCAGAAGCAGTGACCCCCATCGCTGTAGGGGAAAGGAAGGCAAAACGGACCCTGTGGGCAAAAAGGTCCACCTTGATTATAATAAAACATGTAACGCCATCTATATGATTGTTACGTCAAATTATTGGAAGCCATGTTGCCGCTTTCGGTCAGTGTACTCAGTTCCACCGGCCGCACGTGCACCGATTTAGCAAGGTAAGTTGATTTTTTTAGATTTTGATGTAAAAATTGCATTTTTCAATTAGCCTACAGTTTGATTAGGTTTGTAATAAGGTGATCTTATGATAACCACATGTAAACTGATATATGATTAAACGAATAACAAAGTAAGCCAACTGTTTCTCAAATTTATAACCTTTAAATTATTCGATTTTCTTGTAAGTACCAAAAAGGCAAAACGGACCCAGGCAGAATGGACCGGTGTACCATTTTGCCTTCACTGGGACCGTTTTGCCTTCTATAAAGTAATGTGAATGTTAATAAATCAATGCAATAAAAATAGAAGAAAATAATGTTTTCATTTATTTTTTTTAATTTGATTTCAGATGGTAAATAATTATAAAAGAAAATCCAATCGACATTCCTGGGATGAAGCCAGCATGAAAAATGCAATCAAGAAAGTGGCAGCTGGAGAAATGGGCCTCAATAAGGCTTCTAATCAATTCCTGGTAACAAAGACTACTCTGAAGAGAAAATTAGAGAAATATAAGGCTACTCAAAATATTGATACAGCCACACATAAGAAACTGGGTAGATTTGAACAAGTTTTTACTAAGGCTTAAGAGACTGAATTAGCTACTTATGTGAAACAGATGGAAAGTCGTTTGTTTGGATTAACCACGGAAAATCTAAAGAAGTTGGCATATGATCTAGCTGAGAGAAATAACATAAGTCACAATTTTGATACTTGCAAGAAGATGGCAGGTAGAATTTGGTTAGAAAACTTCTTTAAACGTAACCCAGATCTTAGCTTGCGTAAACCTGAACCAACATCTGCAGCCCGAGCAGCTGGCTTCAATCAAGTTGCAGTTAATAATTTTTTTGATTTGCTGTCACATGCAATTGAAACTTATCATCTGACTTCAGATAAAATTTTTAATGTAGATGAGACAGGAATCACAACAGTCCCCAAGAGTATATCAAGAATTATTGGCACAAGAGGGAAAAAACAAATCGGCTTATTAACTTCTGCTGAGCGGGGTCAACTAGTCACTGTAGTGTTTTGTTTTGGAGCAGGTGGGTCCTATATGCCACCTCTGTTTATTTTTTCCCGTAAAAGGATGAAGCCTGAATTGATGAATAATGCACCTCGTGGATCTTGGGCTGAGTGCCATGAGAGTGGCTGGATTCAGAAAGATATTTTTACCTCTTGGTTTCGGAAATTCATTGTTTTTTCTAGAGCTTCCAAAGACAACCCGGTGCTGTTGATATTAGATGGACATAAAAGTCATACTATGAATCTTGACATTATTGATCTAGGTCGAGAGAATGGAGTCCAAATTTTGGCAACCCCACCGCACTGCACTCACCGTCTCCAACCACTGGATGTGGCTTTTATGAAACCTTTGTCAACTTATTACTCGGAAGCAGCACAGAATTGGTTGAGGATGAACCCAGGAAAGGTTATTACACAATTTCAGATTGCAGAATTGGTTGACAGAGCTTTTCAGAAAGCTGCTACAATGACAACAGCTTTCAATGCCTTTCGTGCCACAGGAATCTGGCCTTTAAATCGTGATATATTCACAGAAGCTGACTTTTTAGCAGCAGCAACTACTGACATCGAGCTACCGAATCCAAGTTCGAACCCGTATTCCTCGACAGATGTTTCAAGCGCCAAAGATCCTCAGCCGTCAACATCAAAAGCTAGTCAGGCCTCACCACCAGTTTTGAGCACCGAAGATCTTCAGCCCTTAGTATCACGAGACCCTCGACATCAAGGGCTAACGAGGCAGCAAACGATGTTGAAAATATTTCAGCATCCACTACTCCTTCCATCGAGGTTATTGATTCAAGGGTGTCATCGCCGTCTATATTAAATGATAGTCAAATTTACAACCAACCTGCATTGTCTACCACTCCAGCAAAAAATGCTGGCGAACTAACAGTTTCACGGCTATCACTTCTGAATGAAGGTGATACTGAACTTTCCACTTCCTCTACAATTATGGGCAATGAAACTAGCAGTGTATTTCATTTCGGACCAAAAGATATAATGCCTTTCCCGAAAACAACTAAGACTAAAAGAGCCAACGTCAAACGAGGTAAAACAGCAATTATTACGTCATCACCCTACCGCCTTGAAGTGGAAGCTTCTCAAAATAAACAGGCTGAGAAGATCAAGAAAGCACTTATTTTCCAGAAAGACATGAAACCTACAAAAAGAGAAGCAAAAAGTAAGACAAGAAAAAAGAAAATCAAGGAAAATAAACGAAAAATTTCAAAAAAAAGGAAAAGCTAGCGAGATGTCTGATGTAAAAAGCTCAAAAACTAAAAACAATTATAGTTCATCTGAGGAAGATGACACTGAGTGTCTGTACTGTTCTCATTTGTACTCAGAATCAACCGGGGGTTGGGTGCAATGTCCAGTATGTCGTTTATGGGCACACTGCATTTGCGCAGAAGTCGAAGATGAGGACGAGGAGACAGAATTTATGTGTGAAAAATGTGCTAACTGATTAATTTTATGTAAGTCCGTTTTGCCTTCATGTGTGGTCCATTTTGCCTACCACATGAAGGTAAAACGGACATATTGAAGGTATTAGAAATCAACTAATATCCTCATTGTCTGTGATTTTATCAAAGTCTGATTCGTACCTAATGTAGAGTAGAGAATGTTGATTAATATTACTTTGAAGAAGTTTAATAAAACCGAATAGTTTCTTTTTTATAGTTGTTTTTTGTTAAGTGGTCCGCTTTGCCTTCCTTTCCAATGCGGGCATAAGGTTGGGAGTTTGGGCTAACATGGCTTATCTTGTCTGAAGAACCGGCAGAATACCACGTCATGCAGAACTAAACGACATTATACTACCGAACACGAAGGCCTGGCCCGTGACGATGGCAAGAGGCCGGACGGGATGTCATTGGTGCCATGAAAGATGGGACGCCCTTTAGTATGGGATGCATCATGCGTAGATACTTAGGCGGCGTCTCATTTGCCAGAGACGTCGGTTTTAGCTTGTGCAGGGCCGTAGGACAAGAGGAACTAAAACGCCGCAAATATGCATGCATTGGAAATGGCTACATATTTTCGGCGTGTGGAGGTGGCGTCGGTCCCTAGGGATTGATCCTGAGGGATTGACTAGCGAGGTCCTCACCAAAGGCGGCATTGGTGGCACTCGCCGGGTTTTAGTGGGTAGAACTGCGTCCACTTACCAGCTTTCGGGCGCAGCGAGTTCCACATAGCCACCTGCGGAGACCCACTCCACTCCCCCGGGGGATGCCTAAACGCATTACCCGGCGTTAAAGAAAAAAATGCATCGGTGTACTATGGCCCGATACCCTCCTTGCCTGATCTCGAGGAGGAGACACGCGTGTACCCAGCAGTGGGACATACATGGTTTGATTCTTTATTTTTTCTTTTACTATTATAATCTTTGTGTATTAAGTTTTATAAAGAAAAACCTAAAACGATCCACTAATAAAAATACGAGTTATTCTATAGTATTTTGTATAAAAGTTTATTTTATTAAAAATAATAATTTAATGTAGAACATACATATAGAAAAAAGTAATTAAGATGCTTAATAATACACAAAAATTTCGAATACAAAAACACCAGTATTCACAAAGAATCAAGAAGCGTACTTGGCTAAGTAATTAAACAATACTATGCAAAGCACGCTTCTATTTATGCGCTCCTGGTGTCAATAGTCGGAGTTTATATGGGTTTGACAGACGCACAGTTACGGATTTAATTTAGGAATTGTCTATGGTTTTAAAGACCTTAAAGTATTTTTTGTGAATACGGGTGTAAGTTACAATAACTGCAGTTTATGTGTCTGAATTATGTACAGTTTTACAGATTCATCGCGCGTTACGTTTAGAAAAATCACTTTGCGATGTCACACAAAGCTACATCGTTCCGCCCACGTTAAATTGTGTAAATTACAATTTAAAATATCAGTATGAAGAAAAAACTTCCTTCTCCCATCATTCATTCTATTCATAAATTATTATTGAAAGTGATATATAAAAAAAATATTTACAAGTACAATTAAATAAATAATTATAGAAAAATTTGTATGTATAGATATTGCAATTCACGAAAGCGAGTGAGCTTTGCTTGTACTTGACGTGTATATACATACTGGGTATATGTATACCTGGTGTGCCTTTTTTTCGAAAGGTACTTTTAGGCCTGATGGCCTTTAAGTTCAATCGATAGGTAGTTGAGATGGCTCATCTAGAAATTATTCGAAAGGGGCCGCCCCACTCCGCACCCCGCAGGGGACGCGGTCAATCGCCGAGCAATCGACCGATACCAAAGCGTCAAAGGTGTTTTCGCGAACCTAATGTGTCAGTCTGACGGATTACGGATGACAAAGTGGTCAGTTGCGAGCGACCAGACACGCACACTAACACAGTGTACACATACACGTCAAACACAAGTAAGTTTCGCTCACCATCGTGAATTACCTAATATTGTGATTTTTTTAATATGTATCTTACATATTTATACGATCGTCGTTGTGATGGAATATGTAAAAAGGCCGATTAAAACTTAACATTTTAACTATCACGGTTATTTCCACTATTAAAACTTGTGAACAATAATATCACGTTTTTTTTCAGAATCATTTCGCGGAGCTTAATATTTTGACATCCAATTCAAATATCTTAATTTTATAGGTAACAACTTGTACGCTGTAAGACAATCAGGCGTTTATAAAAACGAGTTGGTCACGATCGGACGCCATTTTGTTTTGAGTGTTTTGGGTAGTTTGAGTATAGAGTAAAACGCGAATGGCACACTTTTCAAAAAAAAAAGCGCACATATGAAATTATGTTTGTATTGTGTATATAAGGTTAATATTGTGTCAAATATATAATGAAAAAAAAAATGTAAAAATTCAATAAAATAAACATTATTGACGAATATTAGTTTTGTCATAAATAGTATTTATTATATTAGTAATTCATGTTATATTTAGACTCAATTTCACAATAGTCTGTTTTTATTTATTTCAACAGATTATTTTAGAGTTTAATTGACTGATATGGTTATTAAGTGTCTCGCCAAATGAATAACTTGACTAATCAGTAGTTAAATCTTTACTGCTCCGTTGAAATCTAACAGATGTCAAAATGGAGGCAGGCAATTGACAACATTTCAAAATTGACATGACCTTAAAATAAAAATATCATTTCTTAATTTTTGTATCCTGAGTTCAAATATATTTTTTATATATTTTTTTAGTTTTTCATTTCTGAGAAAAAAAATAAAAACCAAAAAACGTGATGACGTCACTTTTGTGGTAGAATGAGGTAGGTTACCTTTGCTTAGCGTTCCAATATTTTAGATGAAAACATTAATGTCAAACAAGACATGTCAATTGTGAAAGTCTTGTTTATTTTCGACAAATTGTTGCTATCCGCAACTAGAAATACTTTCGAAAATTTAATATTTACTTAATAAAAACAGAATGAGATTAATAACACTGGAAAATAAGCAAGTTCACGAATTTAATTGAAATCAAACAAGTTTGACAAGCTGACAAATAATAACAACTCGAGATTTGTGACAGTTTTTTGACGGGTTACATGAAATCAAAAGCATTATTGCAATTTCACCATAAGTGTGACGTCATTTGGCGCTTACGTCTTTTTTGAATACACCGAATTTTAGAGTTAAAATTATAAATGAAAAGTTCATAATTTCTAAAAACGGAAAAATACGTGTGCCCTAGTTTTGTATTTACTTTCATATAACGTTAAAATATATGCAGCTTAAAAATATGAAATGTTGTCAATAACATGTTTGCTTTCAGCTGTGTTTGACATTTCATTTAATCATCACCAGCCAGATAAAGTCCACCGCTGAACACCTCAATGAACGCCATGACGTGCAGCCTGCACTCTGCGCAACTTTTCACGACTGCACACGGTCACGAAAACGGATGGCCGGTGGATCAATAAGGTCCAACCTTATTGATCCACCGACCATCCGTTTTCCTGACTGAGTTACCAGCCCACGCCATTTCAACGAGCTTATTCTTGGTATGGTATGTATACGCGTGATATCGGTAACTTTAGTTCTCTAGTGGAGCTCTTTATTTTGAATCATAATTTAAAATTAACGGCCATCTAGAGCAGTGATTAAATTTAACGAGTGATTAACAATAGGTTAGGTTAGCACAGTGTGGCACTCCATAATCATAGCATGCAGTTAAGCCAAATGATCTGTTAAAATAAATAAGACTATCGTGAAAGTCTATCTTAAGTTTAAAAATCTCCAATCTTAATATATATATATAAATCTCGTGTCACAATGTTTGTCCTCAATGGACTCCTAAACCACTTAACCGATTTTAATGTTTTTTCTTTTAAAATGTGTGCTTTTCCCCAACTTAAAAGATAGGATAGTTTATTTCTCAAATTTGAGATTGCAATTTTATTTATTGCAAATTAATTGTTGTGACAGAATGAAGTCTGTCGAGTCCGCTAGTACATTATAAAAACAAAAATAATTAAATATTTGCTCAGTTCATTTTATACATTTTTGTTATGCTATTGCCACGCGACTTCTTTTTACAGCTTACAGCTTTTACAACTACTACACCGTACGAGAGAGTTAAGCTTACTGCATTAAACGGAGAATAGATATATATCGGACAAAAATTGAGTATCTAATTTCAGCTGTAAATAACAGTTCAGAAACCGACTAGAATAACATAAACAAGATTGATATAACACACCTGTTTTATACAACACATCCTTGCTAATATTATAAATGTGAAAGTAGGTATGTTTGTTACGCTTTCACGCGAAAACTACTCAACCGAGACTAGAAGTGACATAAAATAGGTACACTAAAAAAGGGATTTTTTATTGCTAACGCGGGCGAAGCTGCGGGCAACAGCTAATGTGATGAAATATATTTTTGTCTTTCTTGACGCACACACATTTATAAATTATTGATCCTCTGGTCATTGACCCCGTCCTTATTCAACGCTTTCTACATACACTTTTTAAACATAGAGATGGTTAAAGATCGTCTAATTTAAAACTAAACGCCCCTTGATTAAGCGTGATTATTTCGATGTATGAAACGAAATACCATATTTTGTGCGTATGGCAACATTGCAGGCGAATGGATGAGTAATTAGGATTGCAGCGTTTGTTTTTAGTATCAGAAATTAAAGAAATTTGTGATGATAAAAAACTAAGAATACTAAGACCGAAGAAATTTTAGCTAATCCTATATTCTTTGAACCATTGTTCTAGTTTATCTGCGCACGTGCGAAAATTAAAGAGGCAATTTTATAAACTTAATAATTTTGTACTTAATATAAATGTATTATTTAACATTGTTTAGGGCAGTGATTCCCAAAGTGGTCCAGGGGTCCACGGAAGTCTCGAGGGGGGTCCACGATGAGCGTGACAAAAAAAGGGGCTCCACAGTCGTAAGCGGGGGTCCATGAACATTAATTTGGTTTCGAGTGAAGAACCAAAAATAAAACTGTTGGCTGGACTTCTCCTATAAATATTTTACTATTATAGATACTATATTATATAGTTTTTACTATATAGAGAATGTTACTATTATAATATAATTAATATAATAAAATATCTTTAAACGAGAAATTGTTGAAAAAAAAATGCTCAGCGAGGGGTCCACCTGTTGCGGGAAAACTTTGAAAGTGGTCTACGAAACAAAACAGTTTTGGAAACATTGGTTTAGGGCAAATGACTTGTATCCAGTTCTAATAAAAATCAATGACTTATTACGAAAACCATTTGTGTATATCGCGTCTATACACCTACTTTCAATGTAAGGTTAGATAGATTTAGGAGCAGTGTTAATTTAAGATTAGACAATCTCTTGTATATGCTATCGTTCAACCGATCTATAGTCGCGGCACGATATGATGGCCGTTTTGACACATTACAATAGTGATGTAAATGTCAAATTATTCTCGAAAAAAATATAATCAAATCTGTAAGTTTTTTATTACAAGTAGTAGCTGGTTAAATAGATTTAATAAAACTATACCACAATCGCAGTGCCCTCACAGTTTGTACTTTTCGATGCAAATGAACTGTTTTGTTTTGCATTTAACATTGACGCAAGTTTGACGGAGGTAGTAGTTGTGTTGGCCAGCGATCCTATTAATTTTTCCATGTGACGATCGTATTAGATTTCATTTTTAAAAATTTTGATTTTCGAAAAATAAATGCCGAGTTGTGTGGTAAACAAGTACCCCAATAATTATAATCTCATAAAAAAGCTTATAAAGAAATTAAATAAATAAATTTTGTGTCCTAAAATTATATGTTCGAAAATTTTTATGATTAACTGCACGTCACTATTGACAAAAAAGAACAGCAATTTTCTCCTGAAAATTTGATTACTATAATTACAAAACTTCATGAGCGGACAAACGTCAAAACGGCCTTCTTATCGTGCCGCGACTATAGTTATTTTTGTATTATTTTTGTATTATTATTCATTATTATTACCTAAGATCATCAAGTTTGCGCCTTTCAAGACGATAAGTAATCTCTACCGCATACCGATACTTATGATGATCAGTATGCTATCAACGAACGCTTAAAAAATGATCAAATAATAATCGTACAAAAATGTAGTTAGTACGAATACATCGACCACATAACCCATAGACTCCTAATAACAGGGGAACGGGTTCTGGCGACACATCTGACTTATAGTTCCGAATCCTCCGCGTAAATACTCAACCAGTGTCGACCATTATTGAGACCTGTCAACACAATCGGAGTGTTTTTATATAAAATTACTAAAAAAACTAAAAATGCCTCAGTGTAGTATGAAATGTTCATCTATAATAAAGCAACTTATCGAAAATGGAGAAAATTAGGTGAACATTTCACTTGTTAGTATGTTATTATGTTTATTTATATTTATAAAACAACTTTCTTTTTAACGTTCCGTTTGGTAATGTACCTTGAATTTGCTAATCACAGCATTGCAACCCCTTTCGTCTCACCTCAGCTAGTTGCCAGAATGCATTTTATACGGAAAATCAAACATTAGAAGTCTATGGGTTATGTGGTCGATGTACTAATAAAAAAAAACGCGACTCGCTCTTACTATTACCGACGGAGATATGTATAAGATTGTATAATACTGGCTGTTAACATAATCTCAACTTACCTATAATACTATTAGAACACACTATGATAATCACATGCACAAACTAAAAGTACAATCCGTCTATATCGCATTCGGGGTGATGACTCTTAATATGTGATTTCAAGCTCGCGTTCTGAATGAACGTCTGACCACATATATGGCATCTGTATCTCCTGTCGTTCGTATGCGTCCTTATGTGATATTGTAATGATTTTAATCTCGGATAACTCTTCTCGCAATGCTCGCATCTGAAGTTTCTCTCCCCGGTATGAGTCGCTATGTGCTCTTTCAAACGAGACGGCAAATAGAATCTCTGTTCGCAATATTCACACTGATGTTTCAAAACCTTTTGATGATTCCTCCGTTGGTGTTCAGTTAAGGTTTTCTGTCTGTTGTAAACTTTGTCGCACAAATTGCAGGGATACGTGCGTTTTTGACCGTGCGCCTCTGTTAAATGTTTATTTTTCAACGCATATGACATAAAGCATTCGTCACACCTCGGGCATCTTATTATAGCTTTCTTCTTGTGGACTATGTCTACATGCATGTCTTTATAGTGATTCGACTTGAATACTTTTCCACAGATCTCACAAGTGTGCCGCTCGTCGTCCTTGTGCCGTTTCAGATGCGCATCCAATCTTGGCTTCTCTAAGAAACACATCCCGCAAATGTCGCATGTGAAATTACTAAAGTGTTCTATCATATGCGCGTTCAAAGTATTGAAATCTTCAAATACGTCATTGCACATGACGCATACCAAATCGTTCCACGTAAGTTTGTATAAAAGCATTTTATCGGGAGCTTCGAAATAGATCTTCTTGCCGTGTACTTGATCGATGTGCTGTTTGAACGTTTCCAAGTTATCAATTTTCATCGGACAAAGCCTACAATCTATTCTTGTGATGTCAATTTTTGGCATTTTCTTGTAGCCCATAAGTAGCTGGAACGGTTTCGTGTCGTGTGAGGCGGTGTGCTCTCTCAGGTCCTCTGGTTTTGGATAATAGTCTTTGCAGTAGAAGCAGTAGTAGTTGTTTCTTCTATTCTTAAACGGGCAGACGTATGAATATTGTATGATCGTAAATAAGTTCTCTTCGGACATACAATCTAAATCGCGGTCGTATGAATTCTTCTTATCGATGGGAGATTTCTTCACAGGTTTTGGCATTTTATCTCTGGAACCTGCAATGTTTTTCAGTAGTATGAACATTCTCCAGTTAACTGCTTTATGTTTGCTAAATGCTTTAAAAAATTTAAGTTGTTTTTTATATTAAATTTTCGTTATAATGAAACAATTTTTCGCGGATTTTCAATTAGTCAGTTTTTTACATTACGACGTTACGGTTACTTTATTAAAAATAATACTAAATCACGATAAAATCTGAAGAGTAGTTTCATTATAGTGAGGAAATATAACATAAAAACAGATATTAGATACAACTAAATTATAACTTACTTTTCTTTTTTGCCTTCGCCGCTTTTACTTTATCTTTTTTCTTTACGCTATTTTTTTCTGTTTTCTTTTTGACTTTGGCCTTTCTTTTTATTGGCTTGTCGGAGTTCGATGATCCATCTGAATAATCATCTATATAGTCATCATCATCTAAATCATCAATATCCATTTCCTTAGGTAAATCATCAACTGGTAATGTCAATCCTGATTTGTCTTCTTCTTTTTTAGGCGATTTTACTTCTGAAATATAAAGTTCTAACTATATTAAGTGCTATAAAAGGACTACCGGATGTACAGAAAGTAGCGTACAAACATATATCTCATAAATAATTTAATACTTTAATCACAGAAGTATGGTTAATTAGGCATAATATAAAACTTAGCTAAATATATATTTTATCTATATCTTAATATTAGGCTATCTAGAATGACTGAATTGACTGACTGACTGATATGGTCATGATACTCTTTCTAAGCAGTAACTACAACTGATTATAATTGATTAATGATTTTTTTGATTTAGAAATGCAAGACATATATAATTGATTTTATTTTTTTAATGCTTTTGACGTAAATTGTTAAAGATTTTATATTTGTTTACATAATTTTTGTTGATAACTTTCGTTGCAGTTATGAGCATTTTTATTTCTACTTCATAAAAAAATACATCATAGAACCAGAACCCAGTTCCATAAGGGTCTGAGCAACCAACTTCAGAAGAACTATTTCTAGTATTCAAGATTCCTAAGTATACAATATTAGTCAATATTTTGTGGCTTATCGAACTATTTAGAAGGCCTGGATAGTTACCTTTTAATGATACTTTTTACTTTTATGATGTGAAGTATGGGGATAAATTAACCTTTGTATTATTCTTATGTGTATGCTATATTATTGTAAAGTTATATGAAGTAATAAGTAGGAATATTTTGAAAGTTGTGATAATTGCAATTTATGTATAATTGTATAACTAATCTGTGTTTCTCTTTAAATTTGTACTACTAGCTGTTGCCTGCAGCTTCGCCTGCGTTAACTAAGATTTACAACGGGATCTTAACGGGATATATCTTTATCGATAAATGGACTATATAACACTGAAAGAAACATTCAACTTGTGTCCGAAAAACCCAAATATCTTACGGGACCCTATTTTTTTCCAGAATAAAATGTAGCCTATGTTACTCGTGGATAATGTAGCTTTCGAATGGTGAAAGAATTTTTGAAATCGGTCCAGTACTTTTTGAGCCTATTCATTACAACCTAACAAACAAAGTTTTCCTCTTTATAATATTAGTGTAGATGTAGATATAATATCTTTTACAAACAAAATTTCAATTAAATAATGCATTTTGGAAGGAGACTGGTTGCCCACAACACAGGCAATCCTAATTTGGGGACCAGGGATACATTGTTTGTCACCGTAGTGTAATGTATTATAAGCAATAAAAAAAAATATTATACATTTTTACAAACTCTCGCTCACAATATTAGTAGGATTTGATTTATATTTCAACAGGTTGTTACAATGAATTCATATTATGGAGTATGACAATGAAAATTTTTTCAGCATAGAAATAGAAAGCCCCTAAAATTTTTCTCAACATATTTATTACATTTTACTACTTTCACTAACTTATTTTTATTCATTTAAATTAGGGTTGTAACGGAACTCCGCCTCCGCCTCCGTTACTGCGGAACTTCCGCAAAGAATTTAACCTCCGCCTCCGCATCCGCCTCCGCAAAATTTATGCGGAGTCATATCGGAAGTTCATTTACGATCACAAACAACGCGCAAGGAGCAACGCTAGGCGACGCGGCCGCTCGGATCGGCGCCACCAAGTTCAGTGCCAAGCGAACAGTTATTTAGTGCTGCTGGTTTAATTTAAGAACCCTTGAGAAACCGCTTAGAAGGCGAAAAAGCCGCAAAGCTTTTGTTCGTCACTATCACTACATATTATAAAACAAAGTCGCTTTTTCTGTCCCTATATCCCTTTGTACGCTTAAATCTTTAAAACTACGCCACGGATTTTGATGTGGTTTTTTTTAATAGATAGGACAATTCAAGAGGAGGGTTTATGTACATAATTTATTAAGTTTTTATATACATTGGCTAAGATATAACAATAATCGTTGGAGGTGTCGGAAAAAAATAGGCCGTCTGGGAGTTTCCAACGAAAACGCTGCCTAAACCCTTTGAGATATAATAAAATAATGTATAGTGAAAATGTGTATCTTAAATAGGCCTACAAAAAAGTCCGCGACGGCATATGTCTATCTCTTAGGGATATCATACTATATCCATTTAATACTTTAAAAAAGGGGCAATTATAACGTGATAGTTTGAAAGTTATTTACACGAATACGGTTTGAATCCTTATCATTTTTAATCAGTTAATTGGCTTCTGTACTTCATGAAGATTATTTTTTCCCTTAGCATCATGCAAATTAAATGAATACTTTAGGAGATATGGCAAAATCAAAATAATGCACAAGAAAATAAATCGTGTTGCCACGATTCGAACTGGCGGTTGTCTGGTGTCTAAGGCCGTAGTGTATCAACTCTGGTAGACGTAATATTATGATCAACGTATGGTGGAATTTAATATAATAATAGTATCCTAAATATGCCTGCAAAGTTAGTTAAGCTAAAGTTCAAGATAACATACATATTATATACATTTTAATACAAAACTTAGTAATTATTAAAATAGAAAATGATCATCATCAGACATGATAAATCCGTAAACCTAAGTTCACGCGGGCGAAGCTGCGGGTAACAGCTAGTAAAATATAATTTGCCTCTTGTCAATTTTGATTACTAAGATGAATCATGAACATGTATGTACAATTGTACACATTATATATAATATAAATAAATGTTGCTGACTCTATTAATCATAAATTTATTTATATTTTCCCAACAAATTTCACCTCCGCCTCCGCCTCCGCTAAGTAGGCCTCCGCTACAACTCTAATTTAAATGTCTCATATGTTTAATTTTTTACAGAAATTGAAAATATGTAATATGTTTTATTGGCAAAGGGGCTTACGTGCTTTCCTGTATTGGAAAGCCAATATAAAAGTAAACATAGTCAAAAATTGGACCTCGAAAGTGATCTATCTATTCTGAAGATGAATAAGCGATATCAATTGTATACTTTTTAATTTAATTCGGAGAGGAATGCAACACCTGCTTAGCAATATACTTACAGGCACATATTTTTATGCCATAAAGAGGCAGGCAAGCATTAAAGCCATATGGTGACTACCAACGCCCTAACACATCCGCACAACTAAAATTAAACAGATGCATTGCCCTCCTTTTCCCTGTTATTGACGACAGGAACTCACAATTCACAAGGCGCCCGAAACGCGACAGCATAACGGGCTAGCACGACATAGCCGTCACCAACCATGTCGTGCTAGCCCATGTTTGTAATAAGTATTTATTTTTGGTTAGGTACAGTGCTAAAAGGTGTTATCAGCAGTGGACGGAAAAAGTTAATTATAGTATGATGTAAGTTGCAATATATCTCATCAATTGCAATATATATCATCATCATCATCAGCCTTTATCCGTCCACTGCTGAACATAGGCCTCCCGCAATGAACGCCAAGACGGCCGATGAAGAAGAATGTAATATATATTTCCCTAAAAGTATTCATGGTTGCTCCTATGGTGTTATATAAAACCATGAGTTACCTGGAATTGCCACTTCTGTCGGATAATCTGTGTGGTCTTCAAGATCTCTTTCTGTGCTGGAATTGTGTTCATCATCATCTTTTGGTTCAGTTTTAAGTTCTATGTCCATTGCCTTTTTTGTTTCTACAAAAATAAAATTGTTTATTCTACATCAATTAAAACAATATAATAAATATGTTTTCTAATGCTTATATATACATATTTTAGATAACAAATTTTACAGGTCATCTGACGTGTAAGTCCTGTGGTGACTAGGGTTGTTACTATAAAATAAATATAAACCATGATGAAATCCATAAAAGTTGTTTCAGTATAAATCAATGTTGATAAAAGAAAAGTGGTATTATTGTTATTGAGTATTAGAATATTAGATTAGTAGAAAATTTACCTAGCTGTAACAAAATTAAAGATAACAATATATTGTCAAGTCTATATATCATCATCAGCCTTTATCCATCCACTGCTGAATATAGACCTCCCTCAACAAAAACCGAGATGACTGATCCCTTGGCACTTATATCCAGCATGTATAAGCCTTCTTCACACTTAGTTAATGGCCGACCTAAAAGTCTATATATATAGTAAATAATTATATCTCACCGTCCTTGTCTTCTAACTTTGCACTCAAAAACAATTCCTCACAAGTAAGTACTTGATGCCTGAAGGCGCAGGCATCACGGAGCCTGACCACACATGTAGCACACACTCCACTATCTTTCTCTTCTTCATCAACTCGAGATAACTATAAAACCATAACAGACAATACTCAACACTTCATACTAGAACTATAGTATACATAAGGTAAAAGAAAATACTGCTAATGCTAAAACTGCTTATGAAAATGCTAAAAACGAAAAGTATGTGCCCATTCCATAAAAGAAACTAATCTAAAATTATTACTAAATTTTGTTGCAGTCCCATTCTATTGTTTTCTTTACTTGTAGTTTACATATACATAAACAAGACTAAACTGCAAGTAAAGAATAATTAGTCACGCTTTAATTAATTTATCTAAATAATTTTTTGGTAAACATAAACATAATGATTGTTTTTAAATTGTTTGTAATTTTTAGTTACATAATTAATTATTGGTTCTTTTACTGAATCAATAGACTGTTCAAATTTCATACACTGTCATTTTGGCCTCTCGAAAAACATGGAAAGGTCTTCCAGAGTGATGAATCAAGATCATTCCCAAAAATTAAAAAAAAATACAATTAGACCAATAAAAATGAGCAACAGTATCGCATATGAGGTGTTCATATACCTATCTTGATGAAAGTGTAATAAATATAGTAAATACAAAGTCTAACACAAGAGCCATTGTAATATTTACAATTTCATATTATATTAATACATCAGTAACAATTTTACTTGACTCTACCATCTGTCGGTGCAAGTACGTTAAAAATTTACTTCTTAACAGAGCGGATTATAGAACATAAATGTCTTGAAAGGAGACTATACTATTTATCAGGTATTTCATGTTGGCTGGTTAAAAAAATAGAATTTACTCACAAGAATACCAAAGCAATCCATAATCATGTCCGCATAAACTTCTTTAGTCTCCATCCAAGTGTATTCAGCTGTAAGAATTCTGCATTTTTTAATAGCCCTACAGCATCTACACAAGGCTGGATCTATAAGAGGACCATTATTTTTTATCAGAGCCATGTTTAAAATGCAGTTGTTGAAAGTCCTAAAATAGATATTATTAATAAATCATAACTATGGCTAAAATGTATAAATTAAAGCTAGTTTATTTGTAAAATTGTAATGAACATTGAACATTCATAATTATCGTAAATAACAAGCTAAACAAAATGTCAAACTCAAGTACAATTTGAGTTTTGACAGACTATAGATTAACTATATAATATATTATACTCTTTGGACTATAGAAGTCAATAACCTACTGCGTTTTGATGGAGTTGATAACTGAATACATATTATATTCCTAAAGTAAATAATGTTTCTTACATAGTTTAATTATTTAAATAATACTGTAAGGTAAATAACGGCTATAGTATTATTATAATTTAAATTATTTTTTATTATATTACAGATAAATAAACTATAGATACTTTTATGGCAATCAGCGGTGGATTTACTATAAAGGCAGTCGGGGATAGTGCCCAGCCCAGGCTTAAATTATTGTTTACACGAAGTATAAATGTGTATATATAAATACTATGGAAGAGCCTATACCGTTCGGACTCCTTTTAAACTTCGTGTTGAAAATGGTGAAAAGGTGCTGTGTTTATACTTGTTTAAGTGAATAAATTGGTGATTACAATATATCTTCTCATAGGTAAGCTATAAATAACATCACTGTAAATCTAACAACTTTTGTGCCCACTTAAAAATTTGGTTTACAAATATTTTTCATACCTAGCTGTTGCCCGCAGCTTCGCCTGTGTTAACTAATATTTAAAAACAGCATCTTAACGTGATCCTAGATAGAGACTATAGCTTTCTCTATACTACTCTACTATAGGTTTTAACACTTAAATAATCATTCAAATCAGACCAATAGTTCCTGAGATTAGCACGTTCAAACAAACAAACCTTTCAGCTTTATAAATTAATATTCAGAAACGGGCGTAGAATAGTATAAGACTAAAATTAAATATATTTTACGACAGTCATGGAAATATGGCCTCAGGTCTTAGTCTGTTTCGAGCGGAACAAATATAGCAAAAAAAATGTACTTTGCTGATTGGATTGCATCTGTGGATTGCATATTGTTTTGGAAATTTTATTCGTAATTATCGTAAACAAATTACTACTTAAATCTAAATGGAAGCTTCTGCAACTCCAATAAAAAATAAAGGCCCATTAATAGATCTAGCCCTGTGTCGTTGCTGTCGGTCAATAAAAAAATGTCGCCTTTTAACTGTAGAATACGAGTGGCAGGGAAAGAAAGAAGTGTATTCCGATATGTTTATGGATGTGTTTGGTCTCCTTGTAAGTTTTTATTAACATAATCTAGTTATTGATTATTTATATTAAGGTCTAACACCAATAGATCCATTGACGATACAATTAATCCTTTTTTTGTTTACCTACGTTAGGAAATTCATGTCACTTAGCCAGTTTACTGTATCTACACTATTTACAGTCCTGGATCCTATCTGGGACTCGCACTTGGCTTGCCAGGCGTTCGTTCATAAAGCCGGACATAGGTTGGCTTTTTAATTGCGTGTCCGGCCAAAATAAATAGTTTCCAGGTTTTGTTAGGCTTTTACATTTCGCAAACGAGTGATGCCAAATCAATCTTACCCAAAGACTTATTTGGCATCCAATTTTAATTATTATTACACAAAAATTGGCAATATTTATGCTACTAATTAAAAAATGTTGTCGTACCTGTTAATACTTAGCCAAAATTCTCAATAGTGTAAAGTGTATGGTCTTTTTACCAAAATGTCCAGCTATTAGGTTTGGCGACCTGGCGACCCTAACAGAACTGATACACCAGCAAAGGCCAGACTACTCTTAATACTAAGCAGTATACCCGACATTGTGCCTAACTGAGCCAAGTCCCTTAAAAGTATGGGATGGGCAGTGCGCTTTTCCAAGTGTTATCACTACAATGCTTGGTTATCGTGACTCCTGTGTGGCAATGGTTTTCATCTGAAAAACAGTAATTTTTAGGAGCAGGCTAACAGGGATTTCCCTAGAAGCAAAAACATAAACCTACTTCAAAAAAAGAAAGTTTTACATCTTGACCCAATTACTGGAGGCACATTTAGAGGCGTTTCGGTTCATCGCCTCCTAAAGGCCTTGTGGGTGGTCTTATTCTGGAATATTACTGCTGAATTATACAAATAATTAATGTATAAATTAAACATTTTTGATTTTAGCTCTCATATCTGGATGGTGACACTAAAGAGTCATGCATATGTGCTACATGTGTTTCTCGTTTGAGAGAGGCTTATGCTTTCAGACATCAAGTGTTGCAATCTGAAGAAATGTTTTTAAAAGCTCGTCTTCAAACTAAAGAAGGTATACCACGCTATTGGTTATTACATTTCTGTTAATCGCTTAGAATAAGAATTTATATAGAGGCAATTTTGTAGAGGGTGTAAGTGTGAATTTACTTTAATGATGTTTGATGAACAAACTAAAGTTATACTATTATATTAAAATGTATAATTTCCAGAAGTAACTGAAAATGGCCATGTAGAAATCAAAACTGAGCCAGATTGTCACTCGGATATGGGCGCTGATGATCGGGATACAGGTATATTTTACAAAGGTATTTTTTTTTTCACAACTAAATATATTTTAGGGTTGTCTTCCAGCCTATCCAGATTGAGCTGAATACCAGTATTTTAAATAGAGCAACTGCTTATCTGACTTCACAACCAAGTAACCGGTTGATGTCATACTCTGTGGTTAGACTATTGTCAGACTGTCGAGCTTCTGACGACCCAATACGACAGACAAAAATCCACGAATGACAGACGGGACCAATAGCTTAACGTGATTTCCGAGGCATGGAGGAGTCTCAGTATTTAAAGATGGTCACACATTCATGGACCAACCCCAGCAAGCATTGCTTAACCTGGTGAATCGATCCGCGCGGCTATTACCACTGACCCACGAGTGCCTCTTAAAGAATCAAGTATTTATACAAAAATAATTCCTGTTAAACAATTTAACTTATGTCCAATGGGCAATTAAGGTTCAAGAGTGGAGGCTGTCTATGAAGTGTTAGTCGGTCCATTATTTTACTCAAAAGCTGTTATAAAGTTAACAACCCTTGGATATGACCCAGTCAAAATTCCTGTACGACGATTTGCCGCAGTCTTCGTCAGTAGAAGCAAAAATTTTATTTTTAACTTTAATAATAATCAATAACTCTTTTTTTTTATTCTAAAAATTCACGACATTTTCTATGAGATACTGTATGTGGATTTAGATGAATATGTTTTTATGAAGCAAAAACTTTGACTGAAAATAGGCAAATCCTTTAATTGTTGTGACTAGTTTATATAAATTCATAAGTTAAAATGATAAAAAATATTTTTTTTTATCATTTTTAATTTATGTAAATTATACCTACATTCCAGATGATGATACTAAAGTGGATACTGATGCAGTAAAGTTTGAAAAACCTTCCCCCAAAAAAAGGTTAAAGAATGGCCAAAAGAAAAAAGAAAGGCTAACTGCTGCCAGTAAAATGCGATGCTTAAAAGCTGAGTTAGATCATATCTTAAAACCAGGTTAGTAACTTTACATATTTTACTAAGGCCTCTTCAAATGAAAAATAAAAACTTTATATAATATTATTAATGATTGATTCTTTAACTCATAACTAGTTGTTAATAGATGAAATCTACTCACATAAAATTTGCTGTATTATTTTTACTGGAACTGTTCAGTTATCACCTCAGTAATATTTCAGACTTGAAGGTTAAAATAAATTGAGTATTCTATGATATCTATATTAATTTTAATTTAGAACAGTTGGCCAATTTTTAATTCATTTACAAATGTTCTTAAGACTAATCATATAATACTTAAAAAATATTTGATTTTTAGTAACGGCAGCCCAAAAGAAGATGTCAGCAAAATCCCAAACCATAGACCATGACCACATGGTATATACAAACACAGTGACCATAGTACAAAATTCTTATGTCTGTCCCTTTCACAACCGAATAAGCTTCTACTATTGTTATTATTGTAAAGATCAATTCACGAACCCCACAGAACTAAGAGAGCATACTTTCACCCACGATCCAAAACAACTATTTGAGATGACAACAGATAATAAGAAAGTACCAAAAATAGATATAACAAGAATAGATTGCAGGTTGTGCGACGAAAAAATCGATGATTTGGACAGATTTAAAACTCACATAACCACAGTGCACGGAAAGTCTCTATTCAGGGTCAATAACGAATTTTTAAAATTTAGACTGACTTTAAATAATTTGACGTGCACAGAATGCGGCAACGTGTTTCCATATTTCGATTCGTTGAAAAAACATATGATCGATCATTTCGGGACGTTCACGTGTGATATTTGCGGAGCATGTTTCTTGGAGCAGGCCTCGCTCAGAACTCACATAAAGTCTCACAGTAAAGTCGAAACGAACTTTCCGTGTGAAATTTGTGGGAAGAATTTGAAATCGAAATATAGTAGGGGTTTGCACGTTGCAACTGTACACGAGAAGAAACCAATCGTCAATTGTTACAAATGCGAAGCCTCGTTCATGTCGTACGCTCTGAGGAATCGGCATTTGATAGAGGTGCACGGCGACAAGCGGACGTTCCCGTGTAAACTGTGCGACAAAGTGTACAACAGACGGAAAACACTTATGGAACACAACAGGCGAAACCATTTGAAAGTGTATAGGCATCAATGCGATTTGTGTGACCAGCGTTTCTATTTACCGTCTCGCTTAAAGGAGCACATGGCGACTCATACGGGGGAGAGGAATTTCAGATGTGAATTCTGTGATAAGTGCTATCCAAGACTTCAGTCTCTGCAGGAGCATTTACGCACACATAATACGGAACGACGGTACAAGTGTGACGTTTGCAACATGGCATTCGCACAAAACGCCAGCTTAAAAAATCATATGAAAAATCATAACCAATTCGAAATGGATGGCAGTTTTTAATTTATAACATAGTTATATATTATTTATGAATGTAGTTATTTATATCTATTATTTGAATTTATAAATTTATTATGGACTGATTTTTTTATTCTATTAACATCCGTTGCAAAAAGAAGATAAGTAGTTATAAGTTTGATAGCTCTGTGCGTATGTCTGTCTGTCCGTGACATCGTATCTTTGAAACTGGTGAACTGATTTGGATGCGGTATTTTTCATGTTATATTATCATTCTTAGATATTTTATGAAAATTATTTCAGCGGTTTCAAATGATGCTGTGAAAAATTTAAAGTTTACCTGTGAAAAATGATGCTTTTACACTTCTTCTGTTTTTAAATGTGTTGAGACACAATTGAACTGTGAGGCCAGACGAGCGTAATTTTATGAGTTGTGAGTCACAGAATTTCAGTCGCAGAAGTTCTGCCCGGCAGAAATTCTGTTGGGCTGCCAGACGAGCGCATTTTATTCAGTTGTTGTCCAACGTTTATACCAGGCGCTTGTGTCGTTTAATATAACCGTTGAAAAGTTTGTGCATTTACGAAGCATATTTAGAAGACACAGACGATAATGTCAGAAAAAGAAGCTGGATAAATTCACTTAATAGCGAAAGACAGACCTGACTGACCCTTCCCTCAGCCCCCTCGCTCCCCGCGAACTCAATTCGGTCGGAATAATGCGTGTGAGTCGGCAGACAACTCATTTTGCGTCGCCGTGTGAATCAAACGGGACTTTTGTATGGAACCGAATTAAGCAGAAATTACGCGACTCACAACTTAAAAAATTACGCTCGTTTGGCCTCAACCTTAGAGAGCACTGCTGCTCAGCCCATCCGCTTTTAGGGGAAGGGGGGGCGGTGTCTTCAACGACTGCAACTGTCATCTAATGTTAAGACAGCTGCCGCACGTTTGGAATCTCACTAGTCATTCTTCAATTACGGATTAGGATAGTTGTGATAGTAGATCTTGCTAATTCCGCCTGTTATGTATAATGTGGCGGAATACAACAAAGATTAGAAGAGAAAAGGATAACTTTACGAGGAATATGATTAGGATGCATGCATTATGGACACACCAATAGTGAAGGGTAATTTATTGTAACTTGAGTGTCAGAGGTAATCTTCAAAACTAATGGGATTTGGTAGGTATAATAGGGATATTGACTAATTTTTTTAATTGATTTTATTAGATATACCATAGCAACACAAAAATACTTTTATAAAGAAACATGTCAAATTTCTCCAAAAAAGTAAGTAAATAAAAATAGTTTCAAAATTGCCGCTAAACCGCTCCAAGCTGTCATGTTTTAAAAGCCATATTTTATTTATAAACAATTACAAAATAGCACCCGGTAACTAAAGGAGACGGTGATATGCAACACTATATGATATAACAATGGCGTATGAACATTTTCTTTGGCGTTTATGGCTATAAATCTATGTCCAAATATATATATATATATATATATATATATATATATATAATATCTATAGATATATATAATATCTATGGACGCTTTTACACCACGTCAATCTGGTCCCGTGCTAAGTACTCGAAGAGACTTGTGTTACGGGTACCAGACAACGGAAATACATATATTTAATACTTTTTATATTAATACTTATATTTAAGATTTTTATTATATAATACACATCCATGACCCAGGAACAAACAAACTTTTTTGTTCCCTGGCGAGATTCGAACCCGCTACCTCCGGCTTGTGCGCCAACGCGCTAACCACTGCGCCACGGAGGTCGTCAATAAAAAGTCCAAGTCGTCAAAATATCCACAAAAATGCAAAAAACGCATTCACGAGTTAATAACTCCATAACAAAGCTTGAAATAGATACAAACATAGATATATAAAAAGCATAGATAGCGTGTATCTTGGAGGATCTGAGTAGCTAATGCTGTCCTTTATTTTCTTAAGAAGTACATCATAAGTTAAAGAGAGACAGATATGGCTACTCTACTTGGTCTCAAATGGTTCAATGGAGCCATTTCTTTGAACTATATTTTTGACAAATGTCACCAGGATTAGTGTTGTGCAACCTTCATCGTAAGCTTTTGTGGATAAAATATCCTACTAATATTATAAACGCGAAATGTTTGTTACTCTTTCATGGAAAAACTACTGAATGAATTTTAATGATTATTTAAACTATTTAAAACGGGATATTTACCATGTCTCGTGAACATGACATTCGTAGACAATGTCGAAATATCGAGCTCCGCGAAACAATGATAAAAAACATGGTAAATATCCCGTTTTAAATAGTTTAAATAATGAAAATAATCATGTTAATTTAAAATCCTATATAGAATTTTAATGAAACTTTACAATACTATAGTTTATACATCAGAAAAACACATTTTTAATTTTTAGTTTAATTCAATTTTATAATTTCATTTATTTAAATAATATATATAAAATAATCCATTGAACCTAAAAATCAATTTCATTTTTTTATTTTATAAAATAACTAGTAGCAACTTTGTCTTCATAGAATAAGTAATTTAAAAACTATCCTATAACCTCTTTGGGGTTTCACTGTCTCTATACAAAATTTTGGTATCGGAGAACGCTGGACCGAATTCTGCCGCAGTCAGGATTTTATAATAGTTGAGAAGAAGAGATAAAAAATAAAATAAAAACATAAAAAAATTGTTGTTGGTAACAACTGTAATAATTTGACAAAAATAAAATGAATTCAATAAATGGTTCACCTGTTGTTCATAATTAGTAGCACTTGAAGTTGTTGCCGTTGAATCATTATCATACTTAGCAATAAGTTTCCTTTTTTTTCTCAATTTCTGCAAAACAAGAAAACCGTTCTGAATATACCTACTAAACACAGAAATGAAAATGAAGGCATTCTTTTAAATTTATGGGTTTGATACCTTTTCTTTTGTCAGCTATCATGTTAAAACTTGTTTAAAACAATAAAAAAGGGATCTCCAAGAGTTCCTTGTTTTGTTTTTCAGAAAAGCAGTATATTTATCTTCAGAATATAGATTCATCAAAGCTGACATGAACTCAATAAACAATATAATACGTCAATGTTGCATATTATCTGTTTGATTAAATCACACTAGCTTAGCCAAATAAGTATTAGAAGTACTAGCACTTTTGTGCATTAGACTTGTATAATCTGAACATGTACACTTATGAGTTGATATGATAGGGGATGATTAACAAATATTGTTGGCACTGCATGCAAATGGAGAGTTTTTCGGGTGTATCCCTGACGAAAGCAAGATTCTTCAAAATGTGCAGAGCATATCCTTGATTGATGATAGAGTATTGTGTGGGACTCCATTCCTCGCCTCTGTTTATATTTTTGATCCATTCTTCTCTTATAGAAATAGGAGTCAGTCGAAAACCTATTTATAATAAAAAATATCAGTAAAAGCCAGTGAATTTGGCACCAGCAAGTAATTAACTAGCCAGCATAGAGCTACACGATCCATAAAAATTACAAGGACAAACTCGCTGCAGGCAGATTCACTTATAAGCTTATCCTACCATAGCCCTTCTAAATTAAATATCGAACGTTATCGATATTTCATGTTACTAGTCGTACAACACTATCTGGTATGTAAAGTGTCAAAATATCAGATTGTGTTATTTATAATTAGAATTATTATGTAATGATGATGCATATACGCAAAAATAAATGCATAAAATAATACATACTTTTACAATGATCAAAATTCAATAAGATCTACAGGTATTTCATACCTTAATAAACATTAAATTAACAATATTTGTCTTTAAGCTTACCGGTGGAATGATACATTTGAATCATTTTCACTTAGTACACCCATTTGGTGAGAATACCCTGGTACCACACACGCCACATTTCTTGTTAATTACGTAAATATAACTAAAAGTTCACTTTTAATACAAAAAACCACAAATTATTAGCAAAACACAAAAGCTTGTTTGGTATCCAGCTGGCTACCAACTAATATGGCCGCCGAGGCAATGTGGGGCGCATGGCCTGAAGATAGAGCTGAAGACATATTGCTATCTCGTTTCAACACAGGTAGTTTGACGTAAGAGTAAAGAGCGTATTAGTTATGAAATTTGTTCAACTTATTATCCTCTATCTAAGCTTTTTATTTATGGATACAAATAGTTACGAAAGTACCATGAGTGACGCCATTTTTTTCAATAATGACGTTTAAGTAATAGGCGCCATCTTTGTGTGGAATAGCTAATATTTAAAAACTTGATAATTTTTTAATTTTTTTGCACGTAACTTATTACGATAAACTATTTTTTTTTTTATGAAATCTATGTATTTTTATTTATTTATAGTATACTGTACAAGACTACACCAGAAATGGACCGTCTCCTTTTAGTAATTAAAAAATTTAAAGTAAGTAGTATCAAGCGCCGATCAGCGCTCAAGTCACGTCTCAGAATACGGCCCTAAAACTACGCTTTCTTAGTTTATAGGTCATAGTTTGCCATAAGCAATAAAAAAAAACAAGAACATGAATGGGAACTTTTATTTACAGTAGCTTACAATATATACAAGTGTGATTTTGACATTACAAATAAACCCTCAGGCATAGATATATAAAAAGCTTAGATAGAGGATAATAAGTTGAACAAATTTCATAACTAATACGCTCTTTACTCTTACGTCAAACTACCTGTGTTGAAACGAGATAGCAATATGTCTTCAGCTCTATCTTCAGGCCATGCGCCCCACATCCACATTGCCTCGGCGGCCATATTAGTTGGTAGCCAGCTGGATACCAAACAAGCTTTTGTGTTTTGCTAATAATTTGTGGTTTTTTGTATTAAAAGTGAACTTTTAGTTATATTTACGTAATTAACAAGAAATGTGGCGTGTGTGGTACCAGGGTATTCTCACCAAATGGGTGTACTAAGTGAAAATGATTCAAATGTATCATTCCACCGGTAAGCTTAAAGACATATATTGTTAATTTAATGTTTATTAAGGTATGAAATACCTGTAGATCTTATTGAATTTTGATCATTGTAAAAGTATGTATTATTTTATGCATTTATTTTTGCGTAAATGCATCATCATTACATAATAATTCTAATTATAAATAACACAATCTGATATTTTGACACTTTACATACCAGATAGTGTTGTACGACTAGTAACATGAAATATCGATAACGTTCGATATTTAATTTAGAAAGGCTATGGTAGGATAAGCTTATAAGTGAATCTGCCTGCAGCGAGTTTGTCCTTGTAATTTTTATGGATCGTGTAGCTCTATGCTGGCTAGTTAATTACTTGCTGGTGCCAAATTCACTGGCTTTTACTGATATTTTTTATTATAAATAGGTTTTCGACTGACTCCTATTTCTATAAGAGAAGAATGGATCAAAAATATAAACAGAGGCGAGGAATGGAGTCCCACACAATACTCTGTCATCAATCAAGGATATGCTCTGCACATTTTGAAGAATCTTGCTTTCGTCAGGGATACACCCGAAAAACTCTCCATTTGCATGCAGTGCCAACAATATTTGTTAATCATCCCCTATCATATCAACTCGTAAGTGTACATGTTCAGATTATACAAGTCTAATGCACAAAAGTGCTAGTACTTCTAATACTTATTTGGCTAAGCTAGTGTGATTTAATCAAACAGATAATATGCAACATTGACGTATTATATTGTTTATTGAGTTCATGTCAGCTTTGATGAATCTATATTCTGAAGATAAATATACTGCTTTTCTGAAAAACAAAACAAGGAACTCTTGGAGATCCCTTTTTTATTGTTTTAAACAAGTTTTAACATGATAGCTGACAAAAGAAAAGGTATCAAACCCATAAATTTAAAAGAATGCCTTCATTTTCATTTCTGTGTTTAGTAGGTATATTCAGAACGGTTTTCTTGTTTTGCAGAAATTGAGAAAAAAAAGGAAACTTATTGCTAAGTATGATAATGATTCAACGGCAACAACTTCAAGTGCTACTAATTATGAACAACAGGTGAACCATTTATTGAATTCATTTTATTTTTGTCAAATTATTACAGTTGTTACCAACAACAATTTTTTTATGTTTTTATTTTATTTTTTATCTCTTCTTCTCAACTATTATAAAATCCTGACTGCGGCAGAATTCGGTCCAGCGTTCTCCGATACCAAAATTTTGTATAGAGACAGTGAAACTCCAAAGAGGTTATAGGATAGTTTTTAAATTACTTATTCTATGAAGACAAAGTTGCTACTAGTTATTTTATAAAATAAAAAAATGAAATTGATTTTTAGGTTCAATGGATTATTTTATATATATTATTTAAATAAATGAAATTATAAAATTGAATTAAACTAAAAATAATTTCAACGAATTATTTATTTTATTGGAAATTTTTATTTATTTTAATAAATATATTGTTTTTAGCTAGAACAGTATAATGCAGAGAAAAAAAATCCATGTGTTACCAGTGGTAACTACTGGGATTTTCTTACTTTCTATTACTATTACTATTTCTATTACCAGGATTAAATTTATTCCTCCTCTTCAACAGATCTTAGGCCATGATTATGTAGGTATTTTAAAAGTACAAGACTAATTTTGTTTTTATTTTTTATTTTCATTTGCAGATTCTATGTGCGGAAGAAATCGGAGAGAGCTTCCAATTTATACAAAGTTATACCAATATAACAAACTCGTATTGTTTAAAGGATTATAATATGTGCAAGTGTTCATTTAATAAATAAAAAAATATAGGTATCTTCATACGTGTTTTAATTTACTCGCTTTAACCCTATTATAGATGTAGCTAAGCTGTCATAAATATCAAATTAACTATATAATAAACTATAATTGACAAATTATAGTCTATGTGTTTTTCTGATGTATAAGCTATAGTATTGTAAAGTTTCATTAAAATTCTATATAGGATTTTAAATTAACATTATTATTTTCATTATTTAAACTATTTAAAACGGGATATTTACCATGTTTTTTATCATTGTTTCGCGGAGCTCGATATTTCGACATTGTCTACGAATGTCATGTTCACGAGACATGGTAAATATCCCGTTTTAAATAGTTTAAATAATCATTAAAATTCATTCAGTAGTTTTTCCATGAAAGAGTAACAAACATTTCGCGTTTATAATATTAGTAGGATATTTTATCCACAAAAGCTTACGATGAAGGTTGCACAACACTAATCCTGGTGACATTTGTCAAAAATATAGTTCAAAGAAATGGCTCCATTGAACCATTTGAGACCAAGTAGAGTAGCCATATCTGTCTCTCTTTAACTTATGATGTACTTCTTAAGAAAATAAAGGACAGCATTAGCTACTCAGATCCTCCAAGATACACGCTATCTATGCTTTTTATATATCTATGCCCTCAGGCATGCACTTAACATTTCCATTATTGCGCTTTTTTTTAACGCGTAAACTTTTGAATATTTAAATATTAATAAACCTTGGCTTAATTAGCACCGTGCCTAATTAAAAAAATCTAATGACGCCTCAGGAAGTGCATTCAGGAAGTAATTGTGGCGTCATTTGAAATCATAACACTGAGATTTAAAGCTAGTGAACAAATTATAATTCACTCAAGCAATTAGCTTTAGGATTTATTTATTCAAAATCTAACTCATAAATTAATATCTTCTTTATTTATTAAACAACCGACTTTAAAAAACCACCGATAACTCAAAAACAAAAAATATATTAGAATAATAGTTATTAGCATTATCTATTTTAATTCGGTGCCAGCCAAGTCTATAGTCTGAACTCTAAAAGGGAGATACTATAGGTAGTATCTACCTAGAAGGCTCTTCATATTTATTCGACTACTAAGCAATTTTTTAATAAGTTTCACTCGTTATTTAGGTAGGATTTACTATGAAGTAAAGGTAAATCTAATGTTACTTTTTAAACGAAAAATAATTGTAGCAACATCTTCACATATTTTTTTTTCTATCTATATCTTCTTGGTCTTTTTTGTTTATAAGTTATTAATATTTTCGCTTATGATTTTCTTAGTTGTGCTTGAATTATGCTGACAGAAAAAATGGAAACAAATGAAACCAGTCTCTGTGCAGCTATTGCTCTGCACTGTAAAAAAAGTAAAGTATCAACCCTTATATGTCCCACTGCTGGGCACTGGTCTCCTCCTCGAAATCAGGCGAGGTAATGGGCCGTAATTCACCGATGCACTGGCCAAATAAAATGTGAACTTCACATACCTTCAAAGACTTTCAATCTCATCAGGCATGCAGGTTTCTTCACGATGTTTTCTTTCACCAGTGAGTGAACGATGAACTCGTGTTTGGGGTGTACTTAGAAATTTAACAAAACCAATTTCAAGGCACACACGCGGGGGTCAGGATCGAACCCGGAACCTCTCGCATAAAGAGACAGAGTCCACCCACCACTGGGCCATCGTCGCTCTGCGCTGTATGTAATGCATATTGAAATTATAGACGTTGATTGCAGAATTGTGGCAAAATTCAATTTATATTAGTATTATCTAGTAATATGTTGTCATAATTATTGTATGAATAAATAATATATTTTTTAATTTTATGACGTGTATTTATTTCGCTGCTTCACTGGATGGCCTCAAAGGAAGACCAGTGCAGGTATAAACGCCAGCAAATACTGAGTTGAGATCAATTTGTGTAACTAGCTGATACCCGCGGCTTCGCCCGCGTTTACAAAAATATCCTTTTTTCATGTATGATATGTTAATTCTAGTGTCTCCGAGAATGACGTGTACAAAGTTTTATTTAATATAGATTTGCCATATGATATGGTATGTAGTTTACAAATAAATCTTTTTTTTATTGAATCTCTTTTCATAATATGCTCGAAACAATATATCCGTAAGGTAAGCGTTGCCAGCTGTCAAACTGACTTGACATATTGGCAAATACTCGCGGGAAGCACTTAAGCAAGAAGAAGAAGATAATTTTTCATTACAACCACCCTAGAAGTTTCCGTTTTTTTATTTAGCTATATTCAGGGTGTTGACTCTTCATGTGTCCTTTCAAACTGCAGTTTTGTATGAACGCCTGGCCGCATATATGACATCGGTACCTTCTGTCGTTTGTGTGTATACGAATATGATATTGAAGCGTCTTTAATCGTGGGTAGGATTTTCCGCAGACCTTGCAATTAAAGTTTCTCTCCCCTGTGTGGGTGGGCATGTGATTGTTCAGAGCGAAACGCGTAAAAAATCTTTGACCACAAGTTTGGCATTCAAATCTGGAAAATAAAACGAAATCAATAAATCCCGTGACCATGGATGCTGTAATGTAACCGAAACCGTTAATAAACTATGATAAGATCCTTATAAAGTTGTTTCATTTCCGATAATACCTTTTTATTTGCAATATTGATGGGACTAAGTAAAAGCTTAATTAGCAACACATTACATTACCACTTATTATGTATGTGTGTTATGTATGTGTTTGATAAGGTATTCAAAGAGCATGCCTAAAAAGCAACATTGCTTAATCGACGACTGAAAAAATACAGTAAAATCACTAAACTAAAAACAGTCAATAATGAACAAAATTTTTTTAACGTATTTCTTTTAGTCTAGTCTAGTCTATGGTTGCTGTAAAGTATCCGAAGCGTCGGGCATGCAGAAAACGTAATAAATCGCGATAAAAATGAAATTCGCGTAAACACAACAAAACAATATACTTTTTATATTTTTCATTAGATATTTTACATTGAATTTGAATGGAGTATAGGTGATATTTTTTACGACTTTTTTTTAAATAGATACATTATAATTTTAAACACGACTTGCCCTAATAGAATCTTAAACTAAATCGGACGATTGAATCGTAGTGTCAATAATTACATTTATTTTTGACCCAAAAAATACTTTATCGCTACATAGTAAAAATGAAAGCCTTGTGCACCAATATTTTATCAACTATTCACCGGATTTTGATAAGGTTTTCACTATCGGCTTCGTTACGAACATGGCAGGTTCCTAAGCATGTTAGATCATTATATTTATTTTGGAAAGTAGAAGAAAGTTTTCTTTAGCGTTTACGAAATAATTCATACTACTAAACCGATTTTTAAAATTATTTCAGCCTTAGGATGCTACGTTAACACTCACAGCTCCGATTTCGCTCTAAAGCCTTAAGGCTACAGCATAGGATATTTGGAAAAAAAAAGACTGAGTTACTTATGCTCTAAGATAATCATAGTCGGATATGGGTCTCAATATAATTTAACGCAGGCGAATTTAAGTTACGATTCTATGAGGGTACTTTGAAATTTGATAGAAGTACTCGCCTATAATCTTTCAAATGCACTTTTCTTTTGTGCAGTGTGAGCGTTCTCCTGGTGTCAAAGACCCGATCACACGAGTTGCAAGGAAATGACAGAGGTTGTTCCCCGTGTACTTCCACTAGATGCTTCAGTTTTTGAGGGTAGGTCATAAGTTTCACATCGCATTTCGGACAGTATACCCTACCTGAAAAAAAGAGTAAAATTATGGTTGGTTTGTAAAATAACGTCAATGATACAAAGGAATAATTTTATGTTTAGTTTTTGTTGTGAACTCTTTATAAAGTGAAAATTTGATTACAGCGTTTCAAACTTTTTCGTCTTTGTGTTACATATCGCGTGACGGTCGGCGGAGGCCAATATGGCGGCGCCTACAGTTCGCATCAATTGACCGTGTAGTGTATAGACTATCACTCATTTGTGATAGTGCTCCATGCTTTTATGTTTGTTTTTCAGTTAAATGTCTATAATGTGAAAAAAATGTTTTACTTTTACCGTGGTTTCATAAAACCACACAATCCTTTATTATTTTGAATATTGGTTGTTAAAGCACAATTTATTTGTCAAAATTCTAAACATACAGTTAACTGTAGATAAAACTAAGTTTACAAAAATGAAACATACCTTTCTTATTATGTATTCTATCCACGTGTAAATCCCTGTTATAGACCGCTTTGAAAACTTTCCCGCAAGTGGGACACGGGTAGTCCCTAGCTTCGTGCTTCTGCTGATGCATCACGAACCGTCCCTTATCCACAAAACCCAGCCCACATAGTTCACAAACATAATTACTAAAATGAACATTCATATGTTTGTTCAGCGCATGAAAATACGGAAACGTCGCTTCACATAACGCACATTTTATCTCCTCCTTCGTAAACTTAAATGGCAACACTAAATCTCTATTGTTGAAGTAGTACTTTTTACTATGCACGTTACTTATATGATTTTTGAATTGCTCTAAATTGTCGATTGCTTCATTACACAACCTACAATCGATTCTCGTCAAATCTATTTTTAACATATTCTTATGTTCCATTAATTTGAAGCGTTTGGGATTGTGTGCTTGCGCAGTGTGTTCTCTCAATGGCTGGGGATCGGTAAAGTGTTGCCCACAATAGTAGCATAACAAGTAATTGTGGCGGCATTTAAATGGACATATGTATGAATTTTCTACAAGAGTTAGAATATTTGACTCGGTCTTATATGTTGGATCTCTTTCTCTCATCCTTAATTGCAGGGATAACATTTTTTCTGAAATATTAATTATTTTTTTAACATAATGATTGCATTCGCATTTACAAGTTGAATTTTGATATAGGTCAGTAAAGGCAGGTTAGAAAATTAAATTAATTTAAAATCAATTAACGCTTTTAGGAACCATTTATTAATAAGCATGATGTAAATATTGTTTTCATTATATCATGATGTAAATTTTTAGTTCTATCGCCATAAACTTTTACCATAATTTTTGTTCTGAAAAATGATATTCTTTACTGCAAAATAATCATATTTATTACTGTCATTAAAAGATTATTATTTAAGGTGAACTGATATTTAAATACAAAAACTACGACAAAACACAACATGTCATGCAAACCTAAAAACAGGTGAAAAACCAAATAAATTACTCAAAATGACCTCCATTTTCACGAATACTCGTTTCACTCATCACATTATAGAATTAAAGATTTTACATCTTGTCAATAACCGGATCCTAAGAATATTTATTGATTTTAAATTTACTCTCAATGACACTTTTCGGTAAATTCAAACATTGCATCTTTAACCTTGGGAATATAGTCTAAAATCACAATTTAAGGGCATTAAACAAGTCCTTAATTAAAAATAATTACACTAAATATTTAATGTTTTCATCCCCATTATAATATAATCAAAATCACTTACTATGATCACTTGCTTTTAAGCTCTGTTTACTATTTACAATAGGTTTGGCTCTCATTTTTAAAGGCATATCGTCTGAATCTGGACTAGAGCGTATCTTCTTTAAATTATCTTGTTTAACATCATCTGAAATTAATAGAAGTGTAGTAATACTAATAAACTTGCACACATAATATACCAATGCTGTTAGCTTTGCAAACATTTTTTACCAGTATTATTCTCCAACGGCCCCTCGTCTCTTAATGGTGATGGAGAATTTGCATCTACATCCATAGATTCAAGGGGTTCAATTTTTACTATGGTTTCTGATACAGGGACCTCAAATAAGTCCAATTTGTTGTCTATAACTGAAAATATTTAATATAAATGTACATTTTTATATGGTTGAACAAGTAAGAGAGCACAAACCACCTGACACTATGTAGGCAGTGTCACCCACCAACAAAAACACCTCAGCTTATTTTTGTGTTAAAATATTGTAAAATATTTAATGATATTAAAATAGAGCAGAAAACACCCTGCTCTATTATTATCTTTATCAATAGAGAACTAAATCTTTGTGAATGCGTAACACAAAGTACCAATGGAGTAAATACAACTTGTTGCTTGATATTAGTCAAATATTTGTGTATCAGACTATTGATAGATACAACGAAACCTCCACGGTTATGACAGAAAAAGATCTGGCTATCCACATAATATTGGTACAAAAAAAGACATGTTTAAAAACAGTAGCTAAGAAACCTGTTTTCATTTAAAAATCAGCATCCAAATAAGTCAAACAATTTCACAGCTACAATGCTATTGATAGACACACAGAACTGACAAACTTATCACAGGCATATCCTAGATAGGAGATGCAAAATTATATCTCACAATTATTATCTTACCTTTTTCTTGTGATGTGTATATCTTTGCTTTTAAAAATGTCTCTTCACATCTAATTACTTGTTCCCGAAAATTATAAGCTTCTCTTAGTCGCTGTACACAAGTTGCACATACTAATCTATCTGTTGGTTTACTATCTAAATGTGAAAGCTGCAAGATGATATGTATTAAAAAATAGTATATGATTAATCTAGTGATAAAAATATAGTTAATTTAAACCATTATTACGTTATATGGGTAAATTTTCTAATGTACCTCCCAATAGCATATTTTCATAATCCTATAAACATTAACATATTTATCTAGGACTAATCGCAGTACCAGATTCGTGTTGCCCTGTGCCCATTCTATAAGATAATCTTAAGTTAAAGTTAAGGTGTTCCTGTTCCTGTTCATATGATAATATTCCAATATTTTTTTAAATGTTCTATATTCTTTGAATGCTATATATCTAAAGATTCTTTATTTTTGTGATGATTGTCATACAGATGATATGCAGCAGTAGTTATTTTATTGACTGCATTGGATTTGTTAAAATAGCTATCAGAAACATACTTCAACAAGCTTGAAACTATACTAATAAGGTCAATATATTAATAATTGCATATCAGAACAAATATTAAACTTACCAATAAACCAAAGCATTCCATCATCATATCAGAATATACTTCTTTTTGTGAGGAATTCTCGTATTCATGATTCAACAGGCGACACTTTTTAAGCGATCCACAACAGCGACAAATACCTGGGTCTATAATTGGACCTTTGCTTTTTTTAGTAGTCATTTTAAATATATCGCATGTCGATCTTATTCTTAATGAGACTATCAAGCACTAACTATATAATATATTCTACTCTATGCTATCAAGTATCAAGTGTGTAATTAGTATTTATTATTATTTAATTTTTATTTGTATTATTGTAGCGGAATATTTTCTTATGTTCTAACCAGGGCAAAGAGTAATATAAGTATAGGGGAAAAGAGCGCTCACTCGCGGCAATTTTTTGAACGTTCAATTTGAAGCGCCCTCTGAGTGTTGGAACAGGAACTAGTCCATAGTATAATATATAGCTACGTATATAACGACTTTATGTTTTTGATATTATCTAAATAGAGTGCATTCCCCGGGAACTATTCTAACTTGGCAAGTTAAAATAGTTCCTGGGAAATACGCTTTATTTAATAAGGGTAGAATGGGTGAAAAATAAAAGGATACAATTTGTAATACATATTTATTTTTTATTTTTATAATTTTTATATTTATTATAATAGTTTTGGGCAGCAATTTTTAATTCATCCTCACCATTGTATGTGATTTTACCACTTAAAATCCTGTTCAAACTCCTACACCAACTATAAATTAACACATTTAATGTAGTATTAACAAAAAACTCCTTCAATTTTCTTTTATGTTTATCACATTTAAAAGGTGATTCCATAAATATTTCGACAAAGGAAATTATAGTGCCTTTTACATTTTTTTTTGGTACATTTTTTTTTAGACAAGAAATGGCTATGCTTTGTATGTCTTTAAAATATTTTTCTATTATAACATTTGGGTAGCACAGCCATTTCTTGTTTACAAAATATTCTTTTCTTAAAAGGTATGCATTGTTCACATTTTGTAAACTGTTGTCTAATAATTCTTCCTTGCAATGTTTACAACCTTTTACAACACATTTTAAGCATTTTTTCAGGACCCATCCACAAACATAATTTCCTTGACCAGCATCACCATCTAAGCTGGTTCCAATATCTTCATTATAATTAATTTTTAATTCCATCTGACTATTATTAGGAACATCAGGGTTAACAAACTCTCCCCTTAAAAAATATTCCAATGTTTCTAAGCATTCATTGTTGTCAGCTTCGCAATTAGCTCTTCGCGAATGGGGGGCACTAAAACCGTTCAACAATAAAGCTTTATATGCCCCTTCAAAAGCCACTGTATTTGGGGAGACGTTTCTGCCGCTAAAACTCCTGATGTTCCCAAAAAAGTTTTCTATAGGGTCCTGATTAAAATTTCTAGTCAACATTGCATCTAATTTATATCTATTAAACAACAGTTTCCATAAATTTTCCATACCTTCAATTGTTTTAATTAAATTGATTACCGAAGGCACAATAATTTCTGTTTCTGTCAAGCCATCATTTTTTAAAAATCTCACTGTTTTTAGAATATTTTTGGCTTTTTGCCACAATTGGTGGTGAGGCGAATTAAGTTTTACTGGGCCCTTATAAACTTTTCCATCGGGAATAAATAAATTACTTATATTTAAAGAATCAAACAATTTATTAATTAGAATTGTTAAATCAATTAGATCTCTGCACTCTTCAGGGAGATCACCTCTTGTTGTTAAATGCTCCGTTACTACGGCTACACTATGGCTAAATAGCTGTGTCGCCAATTTAACTCGCATTTTATTCATTTTTTCGGGAAGAACATGTTCTTCTGTAATTTTATGTAACAATGTTAATTCTCCCAACGATTTGTCTGCTGCATACACCATTTGGTAGTATTGCCATTTAACTCGTTTTTTTACGTCATTTGACATATATGTGAGATCCTTTGTGATTAAATTATTTCGAAGACCCTTTATCAGATGGGGGGTATCATACAATGGAATTATATTTTTCCCACAGACCCTAAAAATTTCGTGACGCCACTCCTTATTATTGCGCAGAAAGAGCGCTTTCGTTTCTTTTACTAAATCACTTATAGCTCCTACATTAACGGTGCTTTGGTCACACACTGTATTAACAACAATAAGGCCAGTTTGGATAATATGTGAAATCACATCTTTTATTATAATTTTTAATTCATTTTTTTTTACGCTATTGGTGTAGTAATAAGCTAATGGCTGCTTAAAATTTCGTTTTATACCCTTCACCATAAATACGAGCACATGGTTCGAAAATAAATTATGATTGTGAGTGGCAAAGCCCTCAAATAAATCATTTCTAGAATTATATGTTACAAATGGTGTAAGAGACATTTCGTCAAAGATCAAACTGCATAGTCGATCGGTCTCATCTTTGCCTTCTAAACTATTTTTCAATTTCTGAAATATTATAGGGTTAATACCTGGACCTATTTTAATTTGATTTAATAACTGCTTCATGGTTTTCGAAGATGGCAACGTAAAATAGCTACTTAATAACCTGTAACATTTTGGACTTCTTTTATATAAAGAGAGGGATAACACCTTCTGTTGAATCGTAAATCGTCTACCTTTAGACTTTTTTTTAGTTTGTAATTGCATGTGAGTAAAAATTTTCGCAGCTTTAGTCATATGTTTTGTCACAAAATTAAAAGCAACATTGTCTGATAAGTTTGTGGCACTAGCTAGTCTTTCTTTATATGTACGCGACTTGCGGCGTAATTGGGAAATAGTATCCCGCAGATTCCTCAATTTTTGTTGGTAGATTCCACCTTGGTGAAAAATAGTTTCTGAAAAAAAGAAAACAATTTATTTTAAAAGGGAATTTAAAAAACCAACAATGATGATTTGTATTCATAAGATCTAAAATAATAATAATATTGTATACAAGCATTTTTATGAAAATCAGGGCGGAAAAGCGGAATCTTAAGTACTATGTACACTTAATCCAGCTGACGTATTTTTACTGTTTGAAAGTTTTTTGATGATATAGATATGAAGTTGATGCTAATGGCATCCATTTAGGTATTTATTTTTTCACCCAATAATACATTATGAAAATTATGCTAGATGCCATCCAAAAAAAAATGTGAAGGACTACCATAGAAATCATTTCATTGACAATTTGACCATTTTTGCCCATTCTTTGATCACATAGAGTATAGATTACCATTTTATAATAATGCTTTGATAAAACTTACTTTTAAGACTACTATGTTTGGGTCTTTTCACAAAGTAATTGTGATCTTGTAGCACAATGGATGCAGAAGCTTTGGCTGCTATTTCGCCGTCATCAGCTGAAAGTAATATAAACTTTTAGAAATACAGACTTTCAAAGTAAAATCAAATATTTTATCGACTTTCTCTTCCCAAGTAATTTACTACCATAAATTCAATGCAGACACGTTCTGCCAAAAAAAAATTACTTTTAAACTTTGACTAAAACTATTAATTCGGCTAGGTTTGACTGCCCTATCAAAGAACATTGGGTAAGGGTAGTCACTGGACATGTGTAATGTAAATGATAATCTGTATTCCTGTCAAATACTAACACTACTACCATAACTATAAGCTAATATTGTAACTAATAAACTAACTATAATATGGGCCATACTTGTGTCTGAACTAAAGATTTTCTATTCTATTAAGTACTTAAGTTAATTTTAAAAAAATATTTTAGGAAAACACATTTCTCGTTTAAGAGATGGTAGGTAGATATATTTAAAGGTACATTCTAAATAAAATATTAATTTGTCACAAAATATAATTTTTAATTATATATTTACCAATACTAATAGTTGCAGTAGAGGTTGATGTAGATGGTTGCTCACACCCTATATTTGGAGATTGAGGAACAATATCTGAAAAATAAAGATGGTTAAAAAATTTAATGACATATTTGTATATCATTATACTATGGGATGATAAAATAAAGACCATGTGGGTGAAATCACAAGTGGTATCTATACAAGTATATAGAGTTGCCGTAAGTATAGAGAGGCAACATAAGAAAATAATGTTAGTAAACTGCCCATACTTATGTACAATATTTTTTCACAATTTCTTAAATAAATCATACTCTTTATAACTGCATTGTGTTGATAGTGACATTTAGTCATGAAATACCACTTTTGTATCACAGTAAGTTGCCCCATTTAAAGTAAATACTTCACATAGTCAACATTATTGCTACATATACACAACAATAAAAATATATAAAAAATGCAAAGATTAATAAATATATACCTAAAAGCCTTTGAGCCCTAGAACCAGCAGGTACTCTGCCAGAAGCAGGTTCACTGGCAAATGAAGGCAGAGTTGCAACAGCAATATCTCTATTATTACTGGTACCTGAAATTCATGTTAAATTGTACAAATGTTATATTAACCTAGTTATACAACAAGTAAAACTCCAGCATTAAAAAAAATAACATTTAATAAAAATATTTTTCACCCCTGATGCTTCATGCTAGCCTATCCTATCCCTAGCCTATCAATGCTTTGTTTTTAAACATTCTACATCCATTTTGGCTGGAGTATAAAAAGTAAGTGGAGTATTTGGATTGAGTATTTTACAAAATATCATTTAAGATTTTCATTAACCCAGGAATTTTTATACATAAGGCAATGAATGTATGTCGACCAACATATTTTTATGATATTTTACATATTATGTGAAAACATTACATTATTGGATGGTGTTTCTTTTTATAAAATAATTTATCAATATGTATTGTATAACACATATTATATAATCAACTGTATTAGGAAACTCACCAGGCAAATGTAATAAAGGCACTGCTATTTTGCTCAGACGATTGTAACGAGTTTTGTGTTCAGGTAAAAAGTGAATATCACATATCCTCTTGAGCTCGTAAACTTCAATTTCAGACAACATACCAATTGTTTTGTCAACAATAGCAATCCAAGTTTTGAAGCGCTCTGGATACTTATCAGGTTTTGGAAACCTGTGCAAAACACCTGTAAATGAAATAATAATGAGTTACAAAAGTATAACAACAACTTTGTTTACTATATTCCTGCCAAACTCAATGTAGAATGTTTAATGACAGAGTGTTGCTAAACAACTGGCTGACCGCAGAGTTAAAAATCATTTCTATTAAATATATGTATTTTTTGTAATTTTAATAAAGTGTAAAAAATTAAATATAATATAATAATAACTTTTATTGACTACTTTGATAAGTTATAATTCCATTTATCAAGTTTCGAGAGAACTATCATTTTTGTAATATGAAAGGAATAATGAAATTTCTCTAAAATAATTAACCAAGATTAAGATTTGAAACGGTTATTGTATTTTTTTATATTTTACATGACTAAACAATTAATATTATGGACAGTCTGATTGATTTTTATGATAAAATGATTAAAAGTGTAAAATTATGATAAATTGTAAAGTGAAAATCAGCTGTTGTGGTTTGTTTACAAATATACTACATCAATATTGGCTGGAGTAATAATAGTTAATATATTTATAAAAATGTACCTGATAAATAATAAGAACAAAATAATTTAAGTACAAAATTCTAAATTTTCAATTAACAAAGAACTAGTCATAAAATGTTAACAAATAATTTAAAAAAATAACAAGCAGCAGAGCAAACCTGTAATGTCTGATATCACTGTCTAGTTTTGATTTTTATCGAGTTACAAGGCTATTGTGGCATAATGACTTGGAAGTAAACAAGGAAGGTTGCATTTGCAATATTTCAGGTATTTTTTAGTGTCCTGTGTAAATATCTACTTTGTACTAGTACAAAGCTGCAAAATATATGGAGCGATACAATACTTTTAAATGAACATTGAATATTACTTATAGTATTATATAATATTAGCGTTATATTTTTAAAAAGCAGGCAGTTTTCTAGAAATAAAAAAGAATGTATAGGTAGTTTATATATGTACTTTTTTTGCTAGGTAAGGTACTTACCAGGATTGGTACACCCGAAAACACAAGAGTGAGGCATTGTATCAATTCCCATCCAAATGAACCGTTAAAAAATAACACAAAGCGTCTATAGCGCACCACACACAACACAAAAAAGCGTCTATATCGCAAACAAGTCTTCCAAATTGTGGAATCAGTGGACTCGACACAACTTTGGAAGAGTAGAGGCTTCGAAGTGGTAACCTGGAGTGAATATCCTGACGGAGGAGAATTCTCAACTCAACGTCTGATAGCACCAACAGAAACCAACAGCAAAGCAACGGAGAACACGGCACTGCATACACAGGAAACCGGCAACCATATTGAATCGGAATTCGCATCGTGCGCCCACGCCGGCCGGTTAGCAAGGTTACCATATTTAAAAAAAATCGTTTCTTAATTTTTGCTATCGTTTTTTTGTTATAAAATTTTAATAAAAACTCGATCATGTAATTATTATTTGTGTAATTACAATAATAATTTTGAATTAATTTATTATTTCATTTTGACAACAAATCCAAAGATAGAGCCATCTATTGACACCTATGTACATTTTTTTTCGAAAAAGTTTCGGTTACATCATAGGGGTGTCGCTAGCTTCTTCGTACAATATTGTTGTTCTAAGAGTACCACCCCTGAACCAGGGTCGACAATCTTCATAGTAGTAAATGGGAAATCGTACACTTATAAGTATGCAAAATGGGGAATAACAGTAAAAGTATTGCCGATCCGTTAATAATACTGACATTTTAATTTAGTTTCGTTATATTCCCATAAGTTTCTGTGTCTCATAAATAGATGGCAGTATTCTTAGTTTTGTATCTTCTTAGATTGTATTAAGGAGTGTAGAGATAGATCGTAATTCGTATTTGTTAGACAAGATGGCGTTAACCAGGATCGACAGTCTGGCTCGTTAAAGCTGGCCCCCCATATTTTATTTTATTGTTTTTTTAAATTTTGTTATATAATTTCGTTTTTTCTTTGTTTGTTCTTAATTATTCTTCATAAATTGTCGTTTGTTCTTCCATAGTTTAATTATAAAAAAATATTTCAATATCTGCCTTCTAGCTGGCCCCCCAATTTTCATTTTACTATTTCTATCGTCATTATTGAACTTTTTATATTTGATTCCGTTTGTTCTTAGATAATCTACGTTTGTTGCAACAAAAATAGATCCAGTTTTTGCTTAATTATCAATTTTAATTTAGCTACTTTTTCTTAAAATTTGTTCCTGTTCGAACTGGCTAAAACAAGAAGGTTAGACGATAATGTCTATATAGAAATATAATAATATATTTTTCATTCCAACTTTCCGGGTGAATAACTAGGAGTACGAAGGCACAATAATTAAATCTAACATTTATAATAATCTTATTATACTAATTTAAAATAAATTACTATGATTATTTTCAATCAATTATCACGGCTATCACTGGAATATTATTCTGTGTGGATATAATTGTTTATTTATTTATTTCGACTTACAAATACTTAAAAAAATAACACTGCATATTTTTCAATTAATTATCAAAGCTATCGTAGTATGGTAAGGGAAAATTTTAAACTTTTCTATTATTTGTAGTTTCGATACTCATGTTCAATGAGCCCGACAATCTGGGCTCGTTAAAGTTAGCCCCCATAAAAAAATGTTTGATTGTTTTTTTAAATTTTGCTATCACAATATATCGTTTGTTCTTTGTTTGTTCTTGATTATTCTTTATAAATTGTTGTTTGTTCTTCAATAGTTTAATTATTAAAAAAAAATCTGCCTCCTAGCTAGCCCCCCAATTTCCAATTAACCATATCTCTCATTATTGAACTTTTTATGTTTGCTTTCGTTTGTTCTTTATAGATAAACTACGTTTGTTCCGTCAAAAATAGATCCAGTTTTTGCTTAATTATCAATTTACCCAATTATTACAATTTAATTTTGCTACTTTTTCTTAAAATTGTTCCTGTTCGAGCAGGCTAAGACCAGATTAGGTCATACAATAATGCATAGAGTAATTTGATACTACGGAAACAATAATGTCTAAATAAAATATAACAATTAATATATTTTTTATTCCAATTTTTGGAGTGAACAACTTGGAGTACGAAAGCACAATAATTAAATCTAAAATTTATAATAATAATCGATATATCTTTCTTATACCTTTAGACGAGCAATTCTTGTATATATGTATAGAATCTGAATGTCGGAAACGGCTCCAACGATTTTCATGAAATTTTGTATAAATGGGTTAAAAACGGAGATAAATCGATTTAGCTAGGATTTAGAAAACTTTTTTATCCGTGTTTCGAGGAAACGATAAAATGTGATTAAAATACAAACGTAAATTTCGCTGTCACATAGTATGTCATGATAGCTTAATGATATGGAAAAATTAGGCAGATAGATCCGAACGAGCCTGGTTCGAATCTCTAGTCCGAATTTTGCTTTTCCTTTTTTTAAATCATTTTTTTGGAAGAAAAATTTTATCGTATTCAATTACTAAGGGTACCGAGCAAATGCTCGGTCAACCAGGTACTACTATAATAATATGAAGTTTGTTAATACGTGGAGGGTAGAATTAATTTTAATTTCCACAGTTAGTATTTCCAAGTGTTTTTATTATCAACAATGTTTTTATTATTAATTTTTAACTATTCTAGCATTTTTAAGTTTTAATTCTCATACTTTAAAATAAATCATGTTCTCATAATATAGAGCAGCTATAAATATTAACTGAAGAGGGTTTTTAGGTATTACCTAAAAAATAACTAACGATCACTGGAATATTACAATATTTCAGTGGTAATTATTTGAAAAATATTCATTGTAATTTTTAAATAGTAGTTTAAATTGATTATTTTAAATATAACATTTAAATACTTACTTCAAGTAGTTTACTTCAAAAATTAAAATTAAAAAATTAATATATTTAGAGAGGGAAGTATGATCTTTGGTCTTAGTTGATTCCAACAGGAACAAGAATTTTTTTTAAAAGTTCATGAAAAATAAAATATGGTGGTTTTATAATTTATTATATTTATTATTTAAATAAAATTATTAATATATTATCAGATAATTAGAAGTGTGATAATAATACGGATTTGTATAAAGTGAAAGCTATGTTTAATAATATGGATTCATTACTAATATTATGTTAATAGCTAAAACGGAGTTTCATTGTGATTTCAATTGTGTAAAATTAAAACTAAATAAAGTGTTTGTAAAAGGGGAAAAAACACAAATTTGATATTAGCTTAAAATAGCTTTGTGTGATTGTTTAATTATGTGAATTAATTATAATAACGTAGTGAAATAATAACGTAGTGTTTATATCCTCTTTGATGAAAAATAAAATATGGTGGTTTTATAATTTATTAAATTTATTATTTAAATAAAATTACTAATATATTATTAGATAAAAAAAGTGTGATAATAATACGGATTTGTATAAAGTGAAAGCTAAAAAGAGGGCTTGAAAAAAAATAAAATTTAAAGCGTAAAGTCGAAGTTACTTTGTTTCACTATTTAATGTATAATAATATGGATTTATTACTAATATTATATTAATAGCTAAAACGGGGTTTCATTGTGATTTCAATTGTGTAAAATTAAAACTAAATAAAGTGTCTGTAAAAGGGGAAAAAACACAAATTTGATGTTAACTTAAAATAGCTATGTGTGATTGTTTAATTATGTGAATTAATTACCAAAGTAAAGCTGAGTGTTTTGGACTTGTGTAAAATGAAAGTTTAAGTGTATGTGAAGAAAAAATAAAGCAGAAAATCTTAAATTAATTTGTTTCATTTTTTTTAATGTGAATATCTTTAATTACTTTCCTCTTTCCAAAAATAAGTATTGAATTGAATTGAAAATAACAAATTTGCATTTATTAATTAAATGCAAATTTGTTATTTTCAATTCAAAAAATTTCTTATCAAAGGCGAAAAGAACTATAAATAGTATAATACGTATGTATATAATATATATACTAATATATATATAGTCAGTATATAGTAGTATATACGTAGCTATACGTATGTTTATGTTAATATTAGTTTTGTGTTTCTTGTAGAGATGGCAGCACATGTAGTTTCCCGTTTTTGCTATCGAGTTAGACCTCTATTCCTTATATACCATAAATACATGTTAATTTTAAACAATTATAAAACTCGAGAGTATAACTTAGAATTGGTAAATCATAGCCATGGCACCCGCTCAGTGTCCTCAGGAAAATTCGAAGTACCTAGAGTGACAAACTACTTTGGCGACAGGACATTGAAAAAACGACTGCCATATTTACTAAATAGCTTGCCTGAGGACATGCGAACGGAGTTGGCCAAGGGAGGATTTAAGAATAAATTAAAAAAATATTTTCTGTCCACCATTTAAACTTTAAACTTTAAATCTTTAAAATTATGTAATAACAAAATAGTGCTTTTTAGTTATTAGTATGTATAATAAGAGACTCTGATCCCACAGACAAACTGTGCAAACAGTTTTGCGGGACAACTTTGTAACCCCATGACTTATACTGTAAGTGTCATAATAAATAAATAAATAAAAATAAAAAATACCAAAGTACTCTGTGGTTCTAACTTATTTTTGTTGTTTTTTTTTCTGTTGGAACCGGCTAAGACCAAGGGGAAAGGGCCATGCTGTGAAGTATGTTGTAAACTGTATTTAATCTGTAAAATGAAAAAAAACGGCGGGAAATCGACAAGAGCGCGACTCCAGCTCCAACTATCGCTTTCCAATTTAAGCATCCAGAACAGTCCACCATAATATTATATAATTATCAATCTTAATAAAATACATAGATAAAGTTTTTAAAACCACAATATAGCGTGTTTTCCAATTACAGAGCATAATGCGACTCAGTGCTGCACAATGTTGTTGCCATAGAGTATAATATATTATATAGTTGTTGTTGCTTAATTGGAACGCGATAGTTTCAAAATGCGCCAGCAGGGTGCGCTAAGTTCAGGGTCGAATAAAAAATATTCATAAAAGTTGGCAATAACCTTATTAATGTTAATAAAGTGGTATACATTATTATTGGTTGAAAGCTATTTACGGTTATTTTAAGTTATTTGGATTTTGATTATTTCATTAACATTTTTTGTTTTGAGTATTTTTTTTAATGAGTTTGAATGAATTTAAACAATAAATACCTTTCAATTAAATCATCTCTTTATCAACTATTGCATATCATCTGATACGTACGTATTTTAAGAATTCATATTTTGGACTTTTAAGTATTTATACTATATAATATACTAGCAGCGCCACGCGGTTTCACCCGCATACTTCATATTTCCGTGGGAGTGCAGGCATAAATCATAGCTTATATGTATCGTTTTGGTGTATATAAGCTTTATTATTGTAAAGTTTCAATAGAATCAATTCTTTTCATCAGAGTTTTTATGAGAAAGAGTAACAAACATCCATACTTACAAACTTTCAAGTTTTTAATATTAGTAAGATTACCAAAACCCTTCTTTGTAGATGAACTTGAAACATTATATTAATAATTTTGTGCACGTACGCGTATATTATTTAACAATAAATAATATTATTAACGATAGTATTTAAATAAAACATTTCGATAAATGAACAACTTAAAGAAAAAACACTTGTTAATTTTTTGTCACAATTGGCCAGTTGCACGCATTTCGCGAAAGCACTACTTTTAAGAGAGCTTAAAAATGCGATGCGATGCTGTAATTGGAACACCAACTTTGAGCATTGTGCCGCACAATGCGCGTTTGTGCTGTAATTGGAAAACGCCCATAGTGAACCGCTCTTCACCCGCCCGGAACATCCTCCATAATATTCGGCAATTATTTGATCAATGGTGTATGCAGGGATTTTATGACGGTGGACCGTCATACAAACCTGTTACCCTCATTTAATACCATATAATAATAATCAATACTTAAGGCACAGGGTTTATTTTTTACTTATATAAATTTTACACAATATATTGACACTGTAGACGTGGCGCAACGTGTGCCACGCGTTATTATTGTGAACATAAAAATTGCGGCATATGTCTAGTTCGTACTGTGGCAATAGTTTAGTCTGATATGGAGTAATTTAATAGTCAAGTAGATTAGTAATTGAGTCAAGTTGATCCATTTTATTGTATTTTTTTTTTCGGATGAGTTGCTACGGCCCTCTTACCAAGCATCTGAGCTAACTAGTTCAACGGTTAAATAAATCCGAAGTTGTCGTATTAATCGAGTTCATTAAAATGGTGTTTTACAACTATCGGGGTACTTTTTAGAATCTTCTAACACACTACGGGGCATGAGCTTTATGGCGTAGTAACATTTTGTCAGTTTTATGAATAATGAACCATAAGTGGTTTTACATTTTTACCGACTATTCTGCTATTAACTTTTTTGTTTTTAAATAATATTCACGTAACGCTATCGCAGGGATAGCTAAACGAAAGAGTTTAAAAAATAAATCAGCAACTCATATTATAATATCTCCTCGTCTCCTCCTCGAAATCAGGCGAGGAGAGTATCGGGTCATAGTTCGCCGAGGTGCTGGCCCAATGTAAGTTGGTAAACTTCAAACATCTTCAAAGACTTTTAATCTCATCAGGCAATAGGCATGCAGATTTCCTCACGATGTTTTCCTTCACCGATGAGGGAGCGATGGTCTTGTTTTTGGGGTGCACTTAGAAATTTAGAACAACCAACAAGGAACCAACTATCAGGATCGAACTCGGACTCTCTCGTTCAAGAGGGCTAGCCCATAGGCCATAAACATTGGACCATCGTCGCTTCGTCGTTTCAACCGCATACTTCCCATTCCTGTGGGAGTATGTGGATATATTATTGTAAAGTTTCATATTCATTAAGGCTAAGAAACGAATTTATTTTTTAATACTATCCAATGAATATGATTTATTAGGGTGTGGGAATTATTAAGATGTAAATAAAATAAAATAAGTATAAATACATACATTATATTTAAACAGCATTTATACAGACATATTTATACGTCAGTTAAATATTCATGTGTTTGGTACATTAGATATGAATACGGAATACCTACCCAAATGCTTTGTCATGATTTCTGCCAAGCGGTCTTTTTACTAATACTTTTTTTTTACTAATTGCTTTTTTAGTTACTAACGACCTGATAATTTACTTAATCGATATTACAGATTCAAAAAACGCGACTGTTTTGCGTCCCGCAGCATTCTTTCGGGAAAACAGAACAGGTTACATAAAAACGGGACAATCGCCAGACGTTTATTCCTTTCGTGACTTGCTGTAAAGTATCCGAAACAAGGCATGTGAAATAATTAATAAACCGCAATAAAATCTGTAAAAGTTGTTATATATTATAATGAGTGAAATTCCCGTAAACATAAACTTCTTTAAACCAAGGCTATATCGGCCATTGTCCCGCTAACCGAGTCCAACTAAAACCGGCAGAACTTCTTGTTAGAGATTGACCTAGGAATGTTCGATCTGTATCAATATGTTATAATTTATTGATATTTCTTGTACATGAACATCACTAGTTTGACCTACCCTCCTACTTTCCAAACTTGACCTCCACTTTAAAATCACAACTCACTAGGTCCAAAAGCTAGTTGTAGCAAACAATACAAGTTTACAAACTTTGCTTGAGCAGTTCAAAAGATTAGCGTAGTAATAAATATTTTTTGCATAATAAGAGCTTTATCACCATGTATTGTATACCGCCACATCATCATCATTCGTTATAATTGTCATCAACGTCCATATTCTGGTGTTGCCTCTTGATATGATTTTTTAAATTAACGTTCTGTGTAAAAGAGACACTACAAATTGCACACTTGAACTTCTTTTCACTGATATGAGACTGCATGTGGACCTTTAGTCCCCTTAACCTTGGATAACTCTTTCCGCAGTATTCACACCTGAAATTCCTCTCTCCAGTATGACTAGCCATATGCTCCTTTAATCTTGAGGGTAGATAGAATCTTTTATCGCATAAGTCGCACTGGTGTTTCAGAATTTTCAAATGAAATCTTCTGTTGTGCTCCCTTAATGATTTTCGACTGTCATAAGCTCTGTCGCAATGCTCACATTGGAACATACGTTCTTCCCCGTGCACGTCGATCATATGCCGGTATCTCAATGTATAGGAGAAAAAAACCTCATCGCACGTGTTGCATTGGTAAGCTGCTTCTTTTTTATGCATTCTTGCAACATGGATGTATCTGGTATACTTTGATTTGAAGTACTTTCCGCATTCTTTACATTGGTAATTTTCATCACTTCTTTGGTGAGTTTTCTGATGCAGCGCCAGCATGCGCTCGTCGAAATAATGAGCACCGCAAACATCGCATATACAAGTACCAAAATGCTCAGCCATGTGCTTTTTAAGGGCGTGGAAAAAACTAAAGCTGGCATCACACTCCAAGCAGACCAACGTACCGCAAGTGAGGCGAAATTTTAAAAAATCGTCGGCTATTTTGTGCAAATTTTTACCATGTGTATTCACTAAATGGTGTTTCAAAATTTCCAAATCCTGAATTTGTACCGTACACAATCTACAATCTATCCTGAATATGTCGATTTGCGATTTTTTATTTGTAGTATTAATATCTTTAAACGTTTTCGGGTCGTGTGTGAGTGAATGCTCTCTTAGTTTATTGGGATCTGTGAACAGCTGCCTGCAGTATACGCAAAAATAGTCGCTAAAAGACGTATCGAAGGGACAAACATATGAATTTTCTATTATTGTCAGCAAATTGTGAGTAGTTTTGATATTATTGTTTTCTGTGGCCTTACAACCGTTGAGTATTTGCTGATCTGAAATTAATCAAATGAGAAAATAAAATACAAGCGACAAATATTAAAGAAAAGCGACATTGCTTGGTCCTTCGAGCCAGATTACGAAAACCAGCGAGATGCATGCGCTGTGCCGCGCTCCTGTCTTCTAGTATTCTACCATCCTGCTTGTTACACCTGTGAAATGGCTTTGCTGTGTATCGTGAAGATAGGCAGAGTTTTTTTTTTTTTTAATTTATAAAACATGTAAACACAGAGACATCTTATGCCTCAGGATAAGCCAACACAGAAAACAATTGCCTGGAGTGAACTGGTTTATGTTCATAGGCAGCACTGACCACTTACAAACAGGCGACCTAACAAAAAAGGAATCATATACATATATTACAGTTTAAATATTAGCTTTCATTACCATAGCTTTCAATAACATTGCCCTCGACCTCATTTCCTTTGCCATGCAACTCATTCTTCAAAATAACATTTATTTTAACTTTCTTATTTCTTTTCTTTTTGTCTATTTTCAACTTTTTAGTTTTCCTCTTGATAAGTTTGGAATTCACTTCTGCTTCCAATTCTCCATGAACTGTGAGAAAGAGGTGGTTTTAAAAGAAACACTTTAATTGTCCATCCAATAATCCATAAACATGCAGCTTAATTAGAAAACATGGGCTATTTAGTTGTGTAATTGGTAATTAAAAATTGATTTTTAGCCAATCTACTTATTTCTTATAACCATGTAGTTAATTGTATCCTGGGCTACAGCCCAATAAGCCTATATAGATCCTCCCTTGGTTGAAACATATCCTTACTAATATTATAAATGTGAAAGCGTGGATGTGTTCACGCTACGTTACGCTTTCACGCAAAAACTACTCAAAGAATCATCATAGAACTTTGTACACATGTACTTGATAGTACAAGAAGTAACATAGGATAGGTACATTAAAAAAAGGGTTTTTTTTTGCTGGCGCGGGCGAAGACGTGGGCAACAGCTAGTCTTAAATAAAATATGAGTATATAAAATGCCAAATATACTCTTATAATGGTTCCAAAGCCATACTGTCCACGGATGTCGGTAATCACTTACTACCATACAAAACAAATATTAATGACTCATCTACAAATAAAAAAACAGTACCATGTCCCATATCGTCCATTACGTTATCTGATTCATCTGGTATTTCTGCTTTAAGGTGTTCCTCTTTAACTTCATTATTGAAATTATTGCTTGTTTCTGAAAAAGTAATAACAATATTAGTATATGGTACTGCTATTGCTAAAAGAGTTGACAATTTTAACTCTAAAATTACATAATATTATCATCATTCACCCTTATTTATCCCACAGCTGTCTCGTGTGGATACACTATGCCAATAGATATAAACTAATAGACTGAATTTCAGGACATTTTATAAAAATAAAACGAAAACATATCATCATCATCAGCTTTTAAACGTCCACTGCCGAACATAGGCCTTCCTCAACGAACACCAAGACGACCAATTCCTTGCATCCATATACATTATATCTATTCAAGCTTAGATTAAAAGAGCTTATGACATCTTACATGCTAGCACAAATTTAGACCATCAATGTGAACAGCAAAATAGACAATGACACTTATAAAGTTTAAGTCAACAGTAACGTTTAGTCATTTAGCAAGATAACATCCCAACATTTATAGAAATGGGTCAAAAGAGTTTCAGCCTTCTGGACTTGATCATAATTAAAACTGTTACTATATCATAATTGGTAGTTGTAGCTGGTGTAGTCAGGGTTCAATGCCAGGAATGTGACATAGCATTTCTGATATTGCTTTTTTATAACACAGTATATAAAAATAATATGTAAAGAATGTCAAAAATATTGACACAGAAGTTATTCCCAGTCTTATAAACTACCAGGTACACTAGCCATTTGAGTATGAAGCTTCAACAGCTGAAGGCATAGGTAGAAAATGTATTACCATTTTCACCAAGAATTTTGCTTCGAAGTAGCTTCTCTTCACATTCTAGGACTTGGAGTCGAAAACAGGTAGCCTCACGAAGCCGTGTCACACATGTTGCACATATAAGGCGTTCCTCTACTTCTCCATCTAAATTTGATAGCTGTAATTTAAATTATGATGTTAAGGATATTTAATTATGTTCATATATTATGTATATATAACTATGCTTAGCTCATGACTTTAGGATTAATATTAATAACTATACTATATAGTGTATTCTTTTAAAACCTTGATTATTAATTGATCCAAGATTTTAACAAGCTCTAGTTATCTGTGAGCAATATTGTGAAGTCCTTAATACAACAGTGCTAAGTTCCATCTAAAGTAAAGCTTAACTGAGTTCCCCTCAATCAAGTGCAAAGATTCATTTAACCCACATAAAAACCTTGTGCACATATTATTGGGTTGTGCTAATTGACAGTCTGTGCAATTACATATTGGCAGAGACAGTGAAGGAGAAATTATACCTGGATACTGCTTTGGTGTAGCACTGGACTATACTATGGCATAAAAAGTGTTTTTATTTAACCAGTAACTTACTTTTTAATATTGATATACTATAACTGTTTGGTTACTTAGTAATATTGATTTCCGAGTACTACATTATGATAAGCTATAAGTTTCGTTTAGAATAATTAGTGCCTGTATGTTTCATGCTGTAATTATTATATAGAACATTATTTAGTAAGTACTTACCAGTAAACCAAAACAGTCAACAAACATATCTGAATATACCTCCTTTTGTCCAAACCATTCATATTCTACGTTTAATAGCCTACATCTCTTAGTACCACCACAACACCTACATTGTCCTGATTCAATCAGAGGGCCCTTCTTCTGCTTAATACTCATTTTATTTTATATCAAAATACAAGGAATTTGAAGGATATTAGAGGAATATGATGTACTGTTTACTAAATCTATATAATAATATTATATTCTACATTGTTCAGACTTGAAACTGTACAAACTACAAGTACATCAAAGAGTATATAAACACAACGTTTTTGTACATTATAATTTATAAACACTAGAACTATTTTGTTTTAAGTATTTTTTACTATAATTTATACAAATGTACCCTGTGATTATAACTATATAATATTATTGGACATAATAATAAATATATAATACATCCATGTATGTATATACTTTTTTTTTTTTTTAATTTATTAAGAGCTGGATACAAGTCCTTTGCCCTAAACAATGTTAAATAATACATTTGTATAAAATTATTAAATAAAAGTTCTTGACGTCTCTTTCACTTCATACTTTTTCCACGCATGCACAGATGTACTTCAATAATGGTTTAAAAAATATAGGGTTGGCTAAAATTTCTTCGATCTGGCGGGGTATTCTTAGTTTATTATCCTCACAAATTTCTTTAATTTCTGATACTAAAAGCAAACGCTGCAATCCAAATGCTTTACAATTAAATATAATGTGCTTTATATCTGAAAATGCTTCACCACATTCTGTACATTTCGGTAGACTTATTATTTTTAATTTATACAGATGAGCTGGAACCATGCAATGTCCAAATCTTAATCTTGAAATAATGGATGTAAATTTTCGTGATTCGCATACAGCTTTGTTATACCATGGAATACTATTAAACTTTTTTTGTATGTTTGCAAACCATTGTCCTTTTGACTGCTTAGTTAAATTCCAATATTCTTCCCATACATTTTTTATTTGTGTTTTTATGATTGGATAGAAATCTGAGAAAGGCGTTTTTATTATATCTCTATGATCCTCATCAAATACATTTCTTGTAGCTTGATCGGCTATTTCATTTCCTTCTATGCCTCTGTGGGAGGGTACCCACACAAATTCTACCTGAATATCTCTTAAACTAAATTCATATATTACACTTTTAATTTTATATATTAAATAATTAACTTTGAAGTGTATTAAATTAACATTATCTATGGATACCAACGCACTTTTACTATCTGAAATTATTAATATTTTCCTAATATTACTAAGGGAATTTAAATATATGTATATACTTTTTTTTTTTTTTTTTTTTAATTTATTAAGAGCTGGATACAAGTCCTTTGCCCTATGTATATACTTTATATACAGTGTTGCCAACTTCCATGGTCTGGATTACCCAAAAACCCAGCTGAAAATCCCCAATTTTGGGGAAAATAAAATTTATTTCCCAGTCATTCCCCACAAGTTAAATTTATCAAATTTTTCGCCTAAACCAAAGTATTTCGTGGATTATTTTGCATTACTTCTTAAAATTATTTGGTTTAAATGCTAGATTGGACATGGGAGCAACATGAAAACATAAAAATAATGATTTTCGGTGAACTCGTAAACACTCAAACATACAAGATATTAAATTGAAAAATGGTTGTCATTCATAGGGGTGAGGGGTGAGACCCCCCTTTGTATAGTATTTTATCGATAAAATTTAACGTTGTAATACGTGAGTCAATTATCGGAAATCCGACACCTATAAACACACTGTATAAATCAAATTTATTTATAACTTATAAGACATATTAAATGATTTTAATTAAGTTATTACAGATCAACTTTTTTTTGTTAACATGTCAATTGACGGATCAAATTTTAGGCATGTCCTTTCTTCATAATACCTTCTCTAGCGGCAATAGGTGATAATACAGTGTCATTTTACAGGTGATAGCGATTCTCTGTTTTGAATTTTTCAGAACACTTAATTTTCTTTCGACAAATATATTCCATATTCATATTCCATTATAGCTTTGTATTTTTTACCAAATAAACAACCAGGATCAAACAGTATACATAAAACAATATATTGTGTGAACTCCGAATATGAGAATGATACAATGACACTAAATAATTATCTTGGAAATTGACCTGTGGAGTTGATATACAGAAAAATTTATTTGTTTGTATATTCCAGAATAATTGCTCGTTTAAAGGTACAGAGTACATACTACATTAAAGGTATAAGATGTACAAAATAAACTGGCAACACTAAGGACGCCGAAAAAATTCTGAAGCCGAACGATTATTTTTATTCTTTGTTCTACGTTCAACGAGCTTTCGGCTTTGTGAATTTACAATTTCGAAGTTCGTTTCGTTTTTTTAAATGTGCGATGGCGTCAGTAGGATTAAAGCTAAATCAAAACGACTTAATTCCATAATGTACGTTAGTTGTTAATTAATTAAAATGTGATAGAATATTGTATGTGATAATTTAAGTTTAGTGTTGAGAATGGAACCGAAAACAACAGAATGGCGACCGGGTCCCGCAGTATGTCGTTGTTGCCTCACAGAAGGTTGTTATAAAGACATTTCAACTGAGTATTTTTGGATGGGGAAACGAGAAGTTTACGCCGAAATGTTGCTAGAAACCCTTGATTTAACGGTAAGTTTTTATAAATTCTAATTATTATTGTTTGATGCCATTTTTATAATCCGGCTAAGTTGAAATGTCTTCGCGTCTATACAATTAACCATAAAATGTATGTACATTATATCATAGTCGGATTATGAAATCAATATGTACGTCTGATTTCTTTGATAATATCAAATTCGAACTATGACTTTACGGGCCTTATGGGGGGATAAAATTAAAACTGAGTAGGCGTTCCCAATCTTTATAATACCGCAGCGCACTTAGAGTTTAGTATATTGTCACGGCGCCCTACTTAGCCTACTAGGTATATGAAATACAGCCAAAAGAAATAGGTACATAAGTACATTATTTAGTACACTTTGGCAAAAAGGCACAACAGAACGTCCACAATATACAATTAAGTTTTTTGCAAGATTTATATAGAATAGTTGTTACTGGCGGGGTGGGGTTTGGTGAGAAGGTTTGGAAGGTGCAGTGCAAGTGTATTTATGAGACTGACTTAAATCTATGTTACATACAGCTATAAAGACTGCATATTATATTTGTGTATGTGGTTAGTGTGGCTACTTGCACCAAAAACGAAATACTTTAGTTTTAAATTCAACTAAAGTCAAGTACTTAAAAAAAAATTTGGTAAATAAAAGATAGTGAATTGGACACTATTTATTTTACTACTCTAAATGTTAGAATGTTATGAGACTGATTTAATAAATGAATAAATGTTACATACAGTAAGGGCTGCACAGCATACTTGTGTCTGCGGCTTGTGTGACTATATGCACTCCTACAAAGTTTATTAAAAGCTTTGTTGATTCCTTTTTACAAATAATACTGAATTATAGAAAGTGATATAAGAAAACATTCTCAATGAAAAATAATATAATTTATATAATAAAAATAATAGTATTAAAGCCTTTATTTTCCAAAACAATAATTGCTAGTTTTAACATACTGTTTAAAATAATAGAATTAAATTGAATTGACAAAACAACACCAAATAAAAATTTTAATCTACACTTAAAAAAATATTATTCACAAATATTTAAATTAGAAAAGGTCTAATAATTGCACATGTATCATACAAATAAACAAGTTTTTGCAAAAAATTTGTAGTTTTAACCCTAAAATTGCTAACCTTCTGGTGTACCCTAATTAAGCTCCACCTACCCCCCCGTCCATTGAATCCATTGGTATCAAAAAGGACAATTTTTTATGAGATGTACTCTTTATGTACCTTTTATGCTTCTTTTACAGTTATTGAATGGGCTTACTAATAGAAGTACCATATTATAGAAGCAGCATTTTATAATTATTATCTGCTTTACTTTTTATCAGCAGTCATTTATATAACAAAATTGACCTATTTTAGCAGAAAATAAACTAAATTCAGTCTTCTTAAATATTAAACAACAAAACAGAACATTTTTAAAGTTTAGACCTACAGCAATGTAAGTTACATTATTAAAATTTTAAAACAAAATAATTAATCCTATACTCATTTTCATCAACTTAAAGTTTTGATCAACAACCATATTTTAAATAGCTTTTACTCAATGAAAACAAACGTAACTTTAACTACAAAAATAAAAAGCAATTATTGCATTCAAAATTAGGTACACGGTTTGTCTATCTAGCTATTGAAGTGTTTTCCTCAGCCTCTTGCCTTTTTACTTCTCAGTTTTTTTGTATTTATCATTTTTTTGCAATAGCTTTTAGAATATCTTCCCTTTTTTTTAAAGTAATTTATTAAAATCAGTGCAGCTGTATTCTTGGAAATTGAATTGAATTTTTAATTAGGGTCAATGTGGGTAAGTCCGGCATACATTTCTAAAATTTAACTTTAAATGAACTTATTGAATCATATACGCATTCTAAAGTAACTTGTTTCGTCGGAAATTATAGGTAATATATTCATTTACTTGTTTTGGTTTAAAAATAATATTAATTGCTATAGTTTTAAGATTAATGTGATATTTTTTAAAATTCGCCGTGTAGACGGACTTCCCTTGCAGTTTGAGGTAAGTCCGTCTAGTAGTCATAAAACCGTAATTTGTAAGGCAATATGTACGAAAACCGTTTCTAGCAGTGATGCATAACTGTCATTGAAATATGTGTTTTATAAATTTGTTTTAATTACATTTCAAAGATAATTAACTTTATTGCATTTTAGCAAACATTTTCAATAAAAATGTAGCAATATTTTTGGGATATAAAATACAAATTAAAAATATAAATCTTTATTTGTAAAAAATAAATAATTGAAAATTATTAGTGACTGCAAAATGAACAATTACCTTCCCTCATTTACCATCATTTATGGGGTTAAAAATTTCCAAAATATTTTTGCATACCTGCTTCGGCTGTAGGCTACATTAGCTTAAACTATACATAAATAATATTACGAGTATGTTAGACCTGTTAGAAATGACGTGACTATTAATTCTCGTGTATTTCTTTATTTCGTATTTTAACGTGCAGCTCCAAAGGTTGACAATCTGCAATTTAGGCAAGACCGGCATAATGACGGATCTACCTTAGGCATGCCAGACGGACTTCCCAACTATAGCATGTTCAGGTTAGAAATTTGTAGCAGCAGATAATTTCTAAATTAAAGCGATATAAATGAATTCATATAGAGAAATAAGTATATGAATCATTACATGACTAACGTAATCATAGAAACTCCAAAAACTCCTTTGATTTTCTAGTTTTTTTAAATTTTTTTGAAAAGATGTTGCACTCCGACTTCAAGTACAAAACGCAACAAAAAAAGTCCGATTGATTTCTTTCAACATAATGATGTTAGCGACATATACGATTCTTAGTTCGAGCTAGCTTCGTAATACCGTTTTCATCGGCCGAGCCACAATAAACTAGTCGTTCAAAAACGGGAGTTATTGCTGCTAGACGGACTTACCTCTCAGACGGACTTACCCACATTGACCTTATTGAAGAAATTGTTTCTACGCTTAGTAAATTTCTTTCTTTAGTCCATTGTTGTGTAGTTAATGAGAATACCCTCTCCACGTTGGCATTATGCGCCGGAATGCACAAAAAATATTGGCCAATTTTCAGCGATTCCGAATATAAATTCATATTTGGCGTTTAAAAAATTGTACCCAAAGTTGATTGGAATTTAAAAGCTTGTTCAGTTAAGTTAAAATCTTGTTCAGTTAAGTTTTGGCAAAAAGCCTTTAAATTCACCAACTCGTCAATTAATTTTGCGTCGTCAATGTCTATGTTTTTACGTTTCAAATAGAGGACAGTGTCTTCAATAAGAGTCCACTCTGTGTTGTTATTAATTTTCGGCAAAAACATCCAATCAAATTTCTTAAATTGTTTTAAAGGTTTCATCCATTCTTCAATATATCTTTTAATTTAATTGTAGAAGTCATGTGTGCATTTTTTAAACTCTTGTTTCCTGTTTTCATCTTCTTTATTTATAACACTCTGAACGTTCAGCGGCACAAAATTTTCCTTAATTCGGTCATCTAAACTTTTTGTTACGGAAGCAAGGATGCTTTTTGTTTCAAGAATTGAATTATCGCCTTTCTCTAATGTCTGTATTTTTGTGTGAACGGTGTGCATAATTGAGTGTATAAGGAACAGGTATGCTTCCGAGAGAGGATTTTCGAAAAACTGTTTAATTAAAACAGGTGGCAGGTGGCAGGTGGCAGGTTCTATGCTTTCAAAATAATTAAGTAAAGGACGGTAGAGCTTCAGATTTCGCTCGATAGCTGGAAACAGGCTTAGCCAACGCGTTTTGGAATGATACAAAAGCTGCTTATATTCGACCTCAGCCGTTTCGTAAAATTCTTTAAGAGCTTCGGTTCATACTGTGTAAGTGGAAAAAAAATCATAAATTTTTAAGACGATGGATTCTATGTCTACTGCCAGTAAATCACATCCGTGGTGCACTGCGTTGTTAATGACATGTCCAGAACAACCCACATCAACCAAGTTTGGGTTTAGATTTTTCTTCAGCTTGTGGAAAACATTATTTGTTCCATATCTTTCTATCCCACCGAAGTTTGTATTACGATTATCTCCACTAAAAGCAATACATTTAGACAAGAGATGATGCCAGCGAAGCTGTGTTATTATCAGTTCAGTAATAGTTTCAGATGTCTCGTTTTTAGTGTTTTCAATTTCAAGCACCTTAGTAGTGATTCCATATTTTTTAACATCATAATATTGAATAATCAGCGGGAATAATTTTGTGCTTCCGTGTTTATTAGCACACTTATGAATTGTACATCTTGTAAGACAGACATAAGTTGTTCAACCGACAAAGGGCTTAGCACTCCGGTGGCGATCGCAGTTGCTTTTGTTCGATTGCACGTAACTTTTTTTGCAGTATCTGATGTCGAAAATATTTCGCGGTTGAGAGCACAAGTGCAGTCCAATGAATTAAAAGACATATGATGGCTTACGGTATGATAGACGAAAGCGCCTTCCGCTGCCGAAATAAGGAGGTCCTCTGATGTCGATCTCACAAAATATGTTGCAATATTCGAAGTACTTGATTGATTTTTTAAATTTGTTTTGTGTTTCAGCGTACTTAAGTACTTAGTCTACTATGTATCCGTCCCCACAGACCGACATAAACGGCTTGACTAAGTTTTGGTATTTGTGCATGATGTAGCTGTTCCTTTGAAACAGGAAGTTCGAGCTCTTTTGGATAAAAATGTATGTACCATCACATATTAAAACAGCTTTAGAAGCTTTACTATTCCCAAAAATATGATTTGGCAGCACTCTATTTCTTTCGATGACTTCTCCGTGTAATGTGATCGAGTCCCAAATGAAGGGGAACAAAATCATTTAACAGACATCTTCTTTTAAACTAAATCAATCTGTCAATAATTTGCCTTGACTTGTTAAATACTGTACTCAATCTTATTTTGCTGAGATAAATACCTAAGTATGCATGTGGTGTATTTGAACCTCTACGCAGGCTCGGTACTTCACTTTTTGTAAATGTTGCATTCACTTATAAAGGAATAGAGTATTTATCTAACCTTTCGTATGTTGAATAACATTAGCCCACTTTGTATTACCTGTTATACCGGGAGCCGGTATGGTCAACAGGCAGCCCATTTTTGAGATAGACTTACTGTAACTGGATTTTCTCCGTATCTAGTAGGAATAAAGTCAATTCAAGTTAAAAATCTTATTGTAAATTGAATAATCTTTATTCACTTTTAAATACTCAATTATAGCTCACATAGAACTTTCAACATAGGGTACTGTGATATTTTAGATAAGTTTCGGTTATAATTTTAATTACAACAATATTTGGAAGTTAATAAAATATTTTATTTACAACTTATCACATTAGGTATAAAATACAACTCAAACTTCAAGTGCCACCATACATGTTTTTTACACAACACATGTTCTTAATATAGTCACAAAGAACTGCCACTTAATAAGTCCTCAAAAGTGGGTATAATATTTCAACCTAATTTTAAATGACTTTTGCCGATATGGACTAAGATGTTTTGTTTATTAGAAACTTAAGCTTATAAACTATGTATTACAAAAGTATCACAGCACTACATTATATTTCTAACTTTTTTTTAACTGACTTCAAAATGAGGAAGAGGTTCTCAATTCGACTGTATGGTTTTCGGTATTCCGGTAACGTAACGGTCAGTTTGTTTGAAAAACGCCCATATACCAAAGTACTAACCAGAGAGCTGCCAACAGAATGAATTCAACGCTAAATCTAACGTTTTTTGATAAATTTACTACTGCATTTGAGCAGTTGATATATACATATTTAGTATAAGTACTTTTAAAAATTTTTGCTAATACAAAAAATAAATATTACAGTCAAAGCTAATGATTAGATCAAATATAGGCCTGATTTCGTGGCATATTGCTTGTAGAATACAAGGGTTAGCAGCACTGATATTGCTTGTGGATTAAAAGGGTTGGCAGCACTCTCAAATAATGATGACTCTAATCCGAACGAATGACGCAACCAAGGGAACTACAATTATATATTTTACCCAAAATATGTTTAATAAACATGAAACCTACGTAAATAAAGAAATAAATACGTAAAAATATTACTTACGAATACATTAATAAATATACAGCCTTAATTGTCTTACTGTTCCACGATTTGGACAAATATACTTACCTTCCTAATTCCCACTGAACTGGCGATGAAAAGCGTTTCAGACTCCAGTGTGTTCCTGAGTAACTGTATGTATAGGTATAGTGTTTGTGAGTTGTGTTACTGTTAAGTGTGATGTGGCTCAAAGCAGGTGAACACGCACAGTGAAACGTTGCACTGCCTGCAATATGCAGTTGTACGTTTTTTGCATACAACGCAAAATCTGCGCTGGCGTTCGTGTTGTTTTCCGACCAGAAAGTCATACTGAGCCGGAAAATGTCCCACTGGTCGAGCTGTACCTGCTGAGGGTGAAAGTGGCTTGTGTTTTGCGACCAATTCCCTTACCAAAGTTTCACGGAACCTTCGGTGGGTAAGAGGTCGCTGTGTGCGGAGGAGTATGAACGCATTCAGGACACTAGCATTTAGCATTATTTTAGCACAGACGTCTAAAAAACTTTTTATACCACACCCGATTCCGCCGCCTTTCTATTGGGTACATGGCAATCATTTGATCTTTGCGATCAACACCACCCATGCACACATTGTAATCGGGTACTATTGAGGGCTTTAGTACGTCGCCACACTTCACAGTTGCTAACCCATGGTACGTCGAGATAAAAGAAACGAGGTTCTTATCTCGCCATACCACCAGATCCACATCGCCTGTAGTGCAGCTATGAACTTGACCCACAGCCAAAGCTCCCTTAGTCAGATTAGTCAGTTCAGGGAACAAACTGACGGTTCAAGCGAAGAGTGCCAACACAGTCAAATCCCCGTACCTTTAACTCTCGCGCAAGTGCAGGAGAGTTATAAAAGTTATCCATCCAAACCGTGTGGCCCTTGTGCTCAAGACCATTGAAAAGTTTAGGCACAAGTGCCGGCACAACCCCAGACAAAGGACTATCTCGTGGAGATTCATCATGCCCTACGTGCACTTCAAATCGCCACAAGTAGCCAGACTGGGACTCGCATACCTCGTAGGTTTTGATTCCGACTGTGGCTGCTTTATTTCGGATGAATTTATTAATATCTAACCAACCCTTCCACTCAGACTTTCGTCTAATGCAATATTTTGTGATAAAATATATAACTGTTGGAACCGCTGGTTAAGATGGTCTGTAATAGGACGTACTTTAAAAAGCTTTGCCTCCGATCGCGTCATTGTGTGTGGGTTGCAGTCATCATTATTACAGAAGTGGAGACATTTAGAAAGCAGGAAGTAACGGTCAAAGCTCATCGTTGCCGAAAACCCAGGAGAAGATAATAAATCCTGGGCTGTATTCCAGTATGAGTCTGCACGTGATTTCACAATAATCCCAGTCGCTAGGAGTATTGCGAAATACACGTACAGCTCATCTGGATTCGTATTGGTTTGCAAAAACTGGTTGGCAAAAGTAGCCCCTGATGAATTATGGCCGTTACCTCTTGCTGAGCATATCTATTTGTCTCCACTGAAATGTGCTCCATTATTTGGCGATCCCATATAGCAGTAAATGCCTCATATGGGCTCGCCAAAGGAACTGTGGAACCACAATTAATTTCGGAGAATGGTTCCTTTCTCAATTCAGCAGGAATTTGAGATTCTGAAAACCCTCTCCACTTAAAATCAAACTATTGTATGGCTCGACGTTGCGTTCAGGCTCGGCGTTGGGTTCGAGCTCGGGCTGGGCGCTAGGTTGGGGCTGAAGGCCGGAGGGTACTTGAGGTGGCCACTCAAAGCCTATATCAGCGTTTATCGGTGGCACCTCAGCCTCTTGCTCAGACAAAAAAAGTCTTTCAGCCCTCCTAGGCATCTGCACTGGCTGAACTAAATCTTCATCTTCATCATCGGTGTCAGCATCCTCTTCACTGCATATATATACGAGGAAATTGCCCAAATCTTGAATTATGGTAAGTGAATATTTTTTCTATATTCACTTACCATAATTCAAGATTTGGGCAAATTTCTCGTTCCTCAAAGGACGAGGAGCCCTGACGGCTGATGATGAAGATGAAGCCCCGACTGGTGAATTTCTTAGAAAAAAAAAAAGAAAATCAGTACCGGTATCGCAATAACTAAAAATATAATTTTGCTATTATTTCTGTAACAACAAAAAGAGCAGTGTAAAATTGTAACAAATAAAATAAAATAAAAACTCACGCGGGTCGCTTTACAGCGGTACTTCGGGGAGTTGACTGACTGCTCCCACAACATTCAACATACCTGCAAATATAAGTATTCGATGTCAATTGTTACGGTTGATAACTAATTGCATTTGAAAATTAAAAAAATAACAGTATAATTACAGAGCCGGAGACGGTGGAGCCGAGCACATCGGAGGCTCTTGACTCGTGGAAGGGGAGGGGGGCACCATTTCTTGTAAAGACGACCATAAGGATTGGGATCTACAAAAAAAGTGTTAATTTTATTACCATATACCATCATAATGAAACAATTTCTATAGAATAAAGTATAATAATTTAACATTACGTTCTACGACTTCCACGTCGTCCCCGAGATCGTCGTCGTTTTCTTATATTAAAAAAGCAGAAAAAACTAAAGCTCATGCAAACACCGAAAAAAGAAACAAATAATGCAAACAAATAAAAAAGTGCAAACATTATTTTCTTGAATTATAAAAAAATTTGCTCAATACAAAAACCAAAAGAAAAACCAATAATGAAAAAAAAGTGCAAAAATAAAAAATAAATTAAAATTTTAATGCAGACAAAAATATTCCTGAGGCATATTACATTCATAGGAGGAAACACAAAAAACATGGCTGCTCATAAATGTCAAACGTATGATGTTGACGTAACCGGTTCCCGGTATGAGGCTATGTACTCCCATATTTCATTACACATTTTCATGTTTTTGAAAGAAATACAATGTTACATATGAAATATGTATATCAAAACTAATTACTTTTACTTGTCTTAGATCTAACATCAACTTGGCTTTTTATCCATTTTTGGTTGAAGTATGACGTGAATAAAATCGTCGTCACGAGTTCGACATTGAACATGCTGATAGTTACAGACCGATTTTTGTGAGAGGACATGGCTTCGAAGCCGTCTAAGTGTAACACGTAACACAGGCATCCATTTTTGCTACTAACCAATCGATAAACAAACTCGGAATCCAAAAAGTAATAGGTAGGACTAACGCGGAGCACGCCAATGTGACGACGCCAATCCCCCCGCGGCGCTAGCGCATAGAATCAGAGAGAGCGAGAGGCCTATAACGGGGTCCGGCTTCGCCCTTCAATGCCAGAGTGAACGAGAGTGCGGCCACGCCGCAAAAGTGCCGTGACCTTAAATCGACGTACCTGCTGTACTTACTAAAAAGAAAAATACATGTAAACTGATCAGCACGCATTTTGAATTATATTTGAAATAAAAAGTACATTTACACTGTGTTTTTCTTTATCTGGCATAAGTAGGTAGCAAAGTAGTTGGTTACACATGTCATAAGACGTATACCTACGCTTTTAAACCGCAACTGTTGTGTTACCCCTGTAAAAATACGAATAGCAATTTCACACATATAGCCATTGATTTCGATGATGCCTCCTATGCAGTATTTAATTACTTTTACCTATTTTTTTAGTTACTTTTCTTTTGCCCCGGGCCTGGGTTTTTTTGAGCATTCTCCTTTCACAGACATAATTATTTATTACAGCAAATAATAAAAATAATAGCAGTTTTATTTATAATCATAGAAGATACATTTTATTTTCAACAAAAAAATAATTAATTTCGTTTTCTTTTTTACTATTTATTTGTATAGGATTTCTAATTATACAACTCACCGTAGTGAAACTTTTTTTTGTTATAGTTCGTGCGCCTTATGAAAATTTACATGACAGGTAATAATTGACAATCGTAGTGAAGTAACCTAACAAAAATTAATCGATCATATAAAAATATCGAATTGGTTCGTAAAGGAAATGTAATCGGAATTATCAATTTGAGATTTGGTAATTAAATTGTTAAGAAACGAATCATTTTTACTTAAATAAGAATAAAAGTTATAAATAGTTATAGATCTATGCAGAATGTTTATTTTATTAATCACTTATATATAGTATAGTCGGAACTCGACGATTGATTGAGAGTTCGTTTTCGAACTCGAATTTCCTCCGACGGCAATAATTAATTGTTGGTCGCGAATTCGGTCTAGGCGGACATATTTAGTCCAGTCTTCTTGGATTGTCCCTCGCGTTTTTTCGATAACTTTTTTCCAATTATCTAGGGTTACATGTAGACAGGCTTCATCTAGCTATGTTTATAAACATTTCGTAATTTTAAAAATAATATTGAAAATGGATCTAAAACGTCTGAGTATCTATGACATGAATATTATTTATTGAACGCACCGTACAACGTGTCATCACGCAAATGGATTTTATTTGTGTCACATTTGTTTTTGTAAAAAGTATATGGCTTAAGTACACTTACAGTACCTTTTATAGTAGTCGGAGGGCCGGCCCTCCCCTCCCCCTCTGACGGGGATCAATTCTATATCTTTGTACTGACAATGGTATGGTGGTAACCTTAGCACTTGATGCCCACGTTCCCTGGCCATTTCATCAAGCTTGTAGGTGCCCTTGGAGGTCTGTTCAATTTAATTAATTTTTCTTTCAACATTGTCATATCAGCTAGGATATTATTTCTTTGCAACCACTCTACCAGTGCGGCTTTATTATTTTGTGCCGATGGTGGCTTATTGAGCTGCCGGGAATGATATTTCGCATTGTCCATTATTATTATACTTGGTTCGCTTAAATTATTTAATAAATTTGCGAACCAGTCTTCAAATTTGTCAGCATTCATTTCTTCGTGGTAGTCTCCAGTTTTTTTTGACTAAAATGCTAAAAGGGCATTCGGTATAAACCGGTTTGCATTCCCGGCATGACATATTATTAGTCGCCTACCTTTTCCTTCTGGAACTTTGGTAGAGCTGTGAGCTGACTGGTAGGTAAACGCCACAGGTAGCCGGTTTGAGATTCACAAATCTCATACGTTTTGATGCCTCGATTTGCAGCTTTATTAGGAATAAGCTGGCAGAATTCCAACCATCCTTTCCACATTAAATGACTCTCGTCTAAGGCTATGTTCTGAGCCGGAATATATAGTTATTGATTTTTTTTTTTTTTAAAGTATCGGCCGTATCTTGTATAACCTAGCATCGGCGTAGTCCAGGTTTAGAGCACACATGTCATCGTTGTCATTAAAATGCAAGCATTTATTAAGTAATAAAAACCGATCAATCGACATGTGTGCGCTAAATCTTGGAGTATAAAATATGTCAGGGTTGGTACCCCAGTACTCTTCCATTCTCGTCTTAACTACAACCCCCATCGCTAGAATCAGGCCGAAATAAATATATAGTTCATCTGTTGTGGTGTCACGCCACCGGCTGATGCGGTTTCGAGGATGGAGAATGTTGTTCTCGAGCATCTGGGATACTAACTGCTGAGCGTATTTGTTAATTTCGCATGCAATGTGCTCCATAATTTGCTGATCCCATATTTGCACAAACGTCTCATATGGGTCGGCACATGGAGTTGTCGGACCGATATTATTATTGGAGAAGGTTTCCCGTCTCGATTCAGGTGAAATTGAGTCGTTTGGAAACGGTCTCCATTCGAAGTCGTAAAGATTCCGAGGTTGCGCTGTTGTCAAGTCATCATTGATCAGTTAATCATTGATTGAACAATTGAAGGAGGGACATCGGCGGGCTCGAGTCCCGCGGGCGGCGATAGGTCTCCGGTAACATCTTCATGGGCACCATCACGATCCAGTGGGGTTTCCAACAGACTTTGGTAGATTCTTGGTACCACTGGAACCGCAACGCTTCCCACCTCGTCATCACTCTCGTCATTACTCCCGTTATCACTCTTGCCAGAGTCGTCGCTTCCTGCAAAAAATATTGTATGAATTAAAATCTGGTGGGAAACACAAATTTAGCCATGGCCCACCCGCAAGTACTTACCATGATTCATGATTTGGGAGATTTCATCATCTCGCAGGTTCCGAGAATGACGAGGTGGAGGTGCAGATGGATGCTGCATAGGAGAAGCAGACAGGGAACGTAAAGCCGAGTCCTGATCCCCACATTCCACAAACCTGGAACAAAAGCAGTCTTTATGTATTATATTCAAACTCATATCCCATATCAAACAGATAAACAGAAAAGGTCCGCGACTTACATTGCTGGCGACGGCACGATACTTAAGCTCGGTGATGGTGCAACTGATGGTGATGGTGCTGCAACCGAACCTGCGACGAAGGTGGTGGTGGTGCGGGATTTGATCTAGATAGACGATTAAATAAATATGTAACTTGATAGTATAACTTCATATAAGTATATGAAGTATTATAATCAGAATATCTACAATAACATACTCAAGCAGAACTACTTACGGTTGCCACATGCGCATCTTTTTAGGATGCATGGGGGTCTCGAGACCCCGGCCTTCTGGCAGCTCGTCGATATCATAAATCACAAGTCTAAAATTGAGAACGATTCTATTCTATTACCCAAAACCATTTTAATTAGAAAAAAAAAAGTCAATAAAACAAAAAAAACATATAGCTAACTCGTCAATGTTGGAAGGTCCTGGTCGCTCGTGTCGGGTATTGACGTGGCCTCCACGACCTCTGCCACGCCCGCTAGGACCAGGGCGATCTAATCGCATTTCCACCACCTCCGCCACCATTGGGTGTCCACCTGTAGCACCTCGTCCATCTGAAGCACCTCGTCCACCTCGCACACGCACACCTCCACCACGTCACAGACCACGCATTCGCGGACGTCTTACCTCACTTAAAAAGCACACCAAAACAAAAGGAAAATAAAACATGCAAGTTTTAAAAAAAGTAGATTACTACTTTTTTTTTATTAAAATACGCAAATAATAAACAAAATAGCAAAAACATTTGAAGTTGATAAAAATATATAAAGAAATTATTAAAAAAAAAAAAGTTAATATAAAGCAGTCACAAAAAATAAATAGAAATTTACATCCACAGTCATTTCAATTCTATCATCGGAACAAAATGGCGGTTTAGTCTCAATGCCCTGTTTGTTGATCAAGCTCCTAGAGACTTGTTTGAGTTTCGTATCTTTTCATTTGAATGTTACACAAAATCCTTACAGTACTTTTAATAATAAATGCTTTGTAACAATAAAAGATACGTAACAACACACAAACTAATGCTAGTTTGTTATCCTTTCATGGATTTATCATTCATATTAGGTAAAAATATACGGGCATAGCACCGGCATTTCGCGCAAATTTACCGAAGAATGTTTGTTGGAATGACAATTTCTGTACAAAATCTTTATCAAATACACAATCTATGTACAAAAAACTATTTATTACTTACCCACTCATGATGTAATGCGGTTCTTTTGTTGTACTTCTTGTTTTATTTAACACAAAATAAAAAGTAAAACTCACTGGCACGCGCTCAAAAACGAAACTAAGGACCGACTTGAAAAATTTAATAACAAGCTTAGTAGGTGTGTTTTAGCAAGTTAAGATGTAAAAATATGGCATCTTCGTTCTTTTCGCTTCACATGTTGGAGCAGGAAAAACATAGTTTTCGACATGCTACGATAAAAATTAAGCGACAAAATGATATCGATCTCTAGGAGCGGTGTACACAGATGCGTGCTTTCTGACGTCGCGCTTTACGCTTACGCTTCTTTGGAATCGACAACTTTATGTCTTCCATACCCGTTTCACCAAATTTGTATGTTGTTATCCGGAAAACGACATTTTACATCAAGCTTTCTTACATCAAGCTCTATGTTGATAAATAAATTCGGGTTCTCTTAGATATTTTTTAATGCCGTGACAATGTTGTCATATTATAAATAATACTGTAAAAAATCTAACTGTTGAATAGTTTACAGATAAAATTGATACACTCCTAGCGTTGTTATTATTGACGCATTTCGGAGTTAGGCAATAATTTTTTTCAAAAACACTCGGTACGCTAAAAAGCCGAGCCCATAAAGAACTAACACTATCTTCACAAGTACTCGTTATATAGGTTTTTGTGTTGCTTTTTGTCAGTTTTCTTATAAAATGGTTATAAAATCTGTAACCTTTTTTTATAAATATTATTAGTAAGACCTTCATTTATAAAGTCTTTTTGAACTTGCACAAAATTCTTGAAAGTAACTTGTAAAGCGCTGTATTATCGTATCGAAAGGACACGTATTGTGAATAATCCAATCATAACCTTTGAACCGCACAGGCTTACAAGAATTGCTATTTTTAAATAAATGTACCTTGATTTTTTAGAAATAATATGATTCACTAATTTTATTTCTGGGAAATCTTGAAAATATTTACCTGCATTTATTTTTAAATTTAAGGTAAAATTTTTTACAGCTGCGGATATTTTTTTTCTTTTTTTTAAATATTTTGTGGCGTTTCACGTATTAAAATGTAATCACGATTTTCAAAAATATTGATATGTATATCACTTACTTAAAGTAGTACTACGATTTAAATATTTTTTTAAGGTATTTATTTCAATATCATTTATAAGGTTACAACCAATATCATAACTAGCTCCAACTTCCGAACTCTGATTATAGTTATACTCTTATGTCATTAGAGCTATCTTCAACATAATAATCAGAATGTTTAATATTATTTTCATAATTATCAGTACTACCATTGATATCAATACAACTGGAACGTTTATTTTTATTCGTTAAAAGTGCATGATTATAATCATATTTAATTTCCTCATTTTTAGTTCCATCTTCATCAGACGTATCCATAAGCATCCAATTAATCTAATTATAATCGAAATCGTTTGATAGTTTTTTGTTATCAATTTGAAGATTATCTTAATTATTACCAAGACTAATATTTGTCTTAAGATTCTAACTTATTTTTGTTGATATAAGGCATATCCGTATTCACTGAAGGAATATTTTTTTCCTGACTTTTGAATAGATGATTATGAAGTTTTTCTCCAGAAATATTGAAATTTCGTTTTTTATAACTACTAGTATGACGTGTTTCTGGAGTCAATTTTTCTTCCTTGTTATTAGACGCTAGTGTCACATCATCACCCAAATTACGGTTAAGTAAATTAGTTTGACTTTAATTTTTTTTTATAATGAATTTAGTTAATTTTACTCTGAACAAAATGTGTAAACATCATTTGGCAATTGCACTTAATGTTTTAAAACCATTCTAAGATTTTTGAAGTCTTCATTGATTTAGCTTGACGTTGCTCTTAAGTTCGAATTGTGAATGCAGACGTTACTCCACAGTGGGAATTCTACAGCAATCTCCATTAAAGGCTTCTCAAAAATTAACAATACCCTGATTTGTAATCAGTCATAAATCGTTTCGAATTATCACAATCAGTTGTCTTATATCTGATAAATGATGCTATGTTGATGATGTTACTCATCAAAATTTGCTAAATTTTTGTGGTATTCTTCGAAACAAGAGGGGCATAGTGGAGGTTTGTCTATGCACCCTTTGCAACGATAGCTTTTCTCTTTTCTAATTTTTTTTTATTACAGACTTTGCTCTTCGGGAAGGCGAACTTCTTTTTTGTTCTAGGTCTTGATGGCACTTGCTTCGGCCAGTGACCACTCATTATATTTTCAGGTTCAGTAGCGTTCGTGGGCTGAAAAGCAGTCGTTGTACTGGGTCGAAATAGCCGATTATAAAAAATGCTGCTTGTGTTGACGATGTTTACTCCTTTCAGATTGTGATCACGAACACCAATCATTATCTTGATCAATTAATTCTTCACGGTAGTTTACGTAATAGTATGCTTCCACATAATTTTTCTTATTTCTAAAAAAAAAAAAGGAAATATGCATTCCACACTACAACATATATATTTTTTTTCTTTAACTCCATTTCTCTCTTACACTTTTCTGCTTCTTTGTTTGCTAAATTTTTCTAGTGTTCTTCCAGTGCATATTGTTATTAATTCTTCTCTGCTCTTTCTTTTTGATATAAAACCTTTTTTCTAATTAAAATGAGATATTATACTTTTTCTGGCTTCAAAACGAGTATAACATTTCTTTCTTTTGATGTGAGAATTCACTGTAAACAAATACTGTTGTAAAAATGTGATTTAAAACAAATTACATCTGTCCTTACTTTTATTCTTATACTTTACCTAGGTGTAACGTAAATTATGTTTACCAATTTATGGATGATACTAGGTCTTTTATTAGACTGGTATCGCTATTTGTATCATGACATGGCTCAATCATTTTAGTGGATTATGGTAAAATAGAGTACTTACAGTTTCACCTTTTTGAGATGCCACGAAGAACTTGGACACACACGGCCGGTATTACTGAAACTTAGAGAAAAACAGTATTAAGCAGTTGAAATGGAAGTGGGATGGGAATAGATGGGATGGCTGGTCGTACCTATTTGCGCGTTATCAGATACCACCTAGCTTTTCCCGGATTCCAACGCCTGTCCCTTGGCTTCTCCACTGCATAAGCTGCTATTCTTCTATCATTGGTGCTGGTTTGTTTGTTATATAATTAATTTGGCTCTAGAGGACCAGTTTATGATGCAATAAATGTTATGAAACTATAAATAGCATAAACTTATATTATTTATTAATAATACACACATATTTTTAGACACTAAGATGAGCAAAGAAATTTTTTGTTCGATTCCAGACCAAGTCAACTATGACTGATTTGATTTTGACCTTGTGAGTAAATACAATAATGAATTTTTTCATGTTATTTTATCTTTTTTTATAGTTATAATACTAATAATAAAATTGATGAGTATGTTTGAGACATAATACTCTCTAGAACTACAATTTTATAAAAAAAAGTTTATTTAAGAGGTTATTGGCAATCTTATAGTGTATGTTGAAAATTTATAGAAATGAAGCTGTGTGGGACAGTTAGTATTTGATACTTACATAATTGCTTTGATATTGTTTTCCTGAGCAAAGCCTTTGGTGTCGAGTTATCAAATATGGTATCAACCTTATTTGAGTCTGCATCTGAAATATATAGAAAAAATGTAAGGTACATTCAAAGTTGATTATCCCCAAGCAAAACTTGTGATGAAAAGTAGCTACAAACCTAAAACATTACTGTCATATATAAGTAAGCCTAAAATCGACTCGCCTATATTGGAGCTTAACCATTCTGTTCTCTTCGATGGTTTAGGGGGGGGTTGGTAGTTAGTTTCCTACCATTTTTCTCTGCACTTATTTCCTGTCAGGAAACCATATTATAATAGTATCTAAACATAATTCAATACCAGATTTTAGCTTAATTTGTAGAAGGCAACTTACTTTTCTGGCAATATTTTTTCATATTGTTAAATTTTTGCTGTAGATTTTTTACATTTCTAAAATCAACAGCGTCCGATTTGAACTTTTCTGCGAGAGATCGCCACGCTGCACCGTTTTGCTGGTTACTCGCGTGATCAGTTTTTTTACTGGTGATTACCGGATAATCATTGAGGAGACATGCCAGTTTTACAGTCTCTTCTTTAGTGAAATTTACAGTACGATTTCTAAGGCGCTTACCACACGCACAAGCTTCACCACAGTTTTGCCTGCGCAGGCATCTCGCCCGAAAAAACTCAACACTTCGTTCGTTACCACACGCCACAGTTAAGTACGCGCAAGCCTCAGTCTTGTCAAAATTATTGGCTTGGAAACAATGTTTCCTAATAATGAAGAAACATTTCTGATGCTGTTATTTTTCAAGTGTTTACTTACCCTACCCTCACTAGTGCGGAAAGCCTGCCATTACAAAGAGTTCCGACAAATGTTTGTTTGTTGAAAGAAAACGAGCCGAGGCGTAGCCGAAGGTGAAGGGTTGACGGTCAGAACAAGTTAAAAATAGCTTAGCTTGTTTTTAAAAATATTTGCATGAATCATAAAAAACATCTATGAATAACTTTTAGTAAAAACTTCGTGGTTGGTTAGTTTGTAGAGAACCCACGAGTTAAAAAATTATGTTCTTACCTCTTTCATTTTATTCATCAATATTATGTATGCATCGTTCTTTTTATTACGGTTGACATAATCTTTAGATTTTATTTTCCATATAGCAGGCTGAGATTTATATAAATTACTAAATTCAGTCATGAATTCATGATTATACGAACGTAAACCTGCCATTTTTGTCTAAAGAATGACTTCTTGTAATGACGAGCGACCTCGAAACAAAGTGACACACGACTGTGGCTTGAACACTGAACGCCAACCAGTAACCACACGTACATACAAGTGCGTGCAGGACGGGCTTGCGCAGGTAAAATTTTTAACATGTTGAAAAGTTCGCGAGCCGCGCCGTGGTGTTTGCGCGTGATACAGTTTTACCAACCACACGCACCGTGTTCCGTGACAAACCGGCCTGCGCAGGCAAAAGAGTGGTGAAACTTGTGCGTTTGGTAGCCCCCTAAAACACAGGGGTTGTCACTAGCAATAAATGCGATAAACATCAAATGCGTCAGGTGCAGACAGTCTTTGCATGCAAAAATAAAATAATTACTCCCTACTGGCTTTTAAGGCATTTACTAAGTAAATGGCTTATATTGGCCACAAACCGGCCTTAACTGCGGTTCTTTTAGCGGTTCATGACTTGGGTCACTCTCTTGAGATACCTTTTCATGTTGACTAAGAACTAATTCCGCTCAGTTTTTGGTCGTTTTGAGGCATCGGCACAAGCAGTTCGGCACTATGCAGGATCTCTTAGCAGCTAAGACTTAGCTGATGACATGTTTGGTTACTGAATGGCGTTTGGATTAGGTGTATTGTCTTTAGTTTTAGGAATGAGGAACGTAGGGAATGTTCTAGTCAACAAATACAATGTAGTGAAAAGAAAAATTAGGCAAAGTGAAATACGCTTACCTCGCTCGCACTTAACGCGCACATGCTTTACTACAGTTTGGCCTACGCTAGCATCTCGCGCATATTATTGGCTTGAAAACAATATTTCCTAATGAAGAAACATTTCTTATGCTACTGTTTTTCTAGTGTTAGCTACTAAAAAAAAATACAACGCAAAAGTCAAAATTTAAGTTATATGTACATATAAATAAATAAGTAATAAATAAGCACTGTGTGCGCAGTAAACAAAGGAGAGTAACGTACTGATTTATATTCTATTGTATTTTGTGTGCTGTACGTCGGAAACATGGACAATAGTGACATTGTCTCACTCACATTAGTAGCATTGTATCTACACCCGTCTCGCGTACTTATGGCGTCAATATCTGTCCCTCTTTCACTCGTTGAATGTTTCTCTCCGTCTCATCCAAATCAGAATATCACTTAGAAGAAAGTCCTGGGTACACTTGAATCATTTTAAGTTAGAATTTTTTTTGAAAATCATTAACAATCTAGCAAGTGTCATACCATTTTGGAATCCTTATTAACTGCGCCAACTTTTAAATTGCTCCCGAGCAAACTATTAAATTCCTTCCATCCCTAATAAGATCCTGCATCCCAAACGAGTTTTTTTTTAATTACTTCTTATTGACTTCTTTTTTTGACTTCAAGTGTTGTTGTTACCTACGTAATAAAGATATTTTTGATTTGATTCAAATTATTGGTTTGGACGAAAAGCCTCATTTCCTTTTAAGTCGGAGTCGTTTGATTTAAATTTTAGGCACCAGTTCACTAAAGCATTATTCAGGATTACATACAAAGACCAATTTACAAAAAAAGTTAAAATTTGCATTGCGGGGAACTATAAAACCATCACAAGATGGATTTATCGTTTTTTTTAAAAGCTTTGTATTTTTTGAGATACATAACTTTTTTTATTTTTCTGATCACTACTGTAACTTGGCCTATCACGGGTTTACGGCCTGTCGTCGATTTACGGGACACCTGTATACATATAAGTTTAATTAATATGAATAAGGTATTATATTTTAATATAATTTAAATAATTTAACTCCAATACTTGTTGCAATCTCTACATACAGTAGGTGAAGTTTTGTGTGTCTGTATGTTAATGCGGCCTCCACATTTGAACCTTATTGACCTATCGGCCATCCGTTCTTCTGAGTGTGTGACCAGCCCAGTGCCACTTCAACGTACATATTTTTCGCATGATATCGGTAATTTTAGTACTCTGGAGGAGGACTTTGTTTCGAATCCTATCTGCCAAAGAAACACCAAGCATAGCACACTCCATAGCACGTTGAGCTACGGAAAAATTACGGACCAGTCGTAAATTAAGAGTTTGTTTCAGTCCCGTAGGTCAACACGGAGATAACGCATTGGTCTTTAAACTGTACGGTATACGGACGACGTGAGAATATGGCGAAACTTCCTAAATGCTGCCCACCCTAATTGAATCCTCTTATTGGCTTGCCTCTCGAAGTTATGTCGACCTAGCTGCAAGGTATGCCTAAGGTAGAAATACTATTGCACGGCTTCGAGAGTTATGTCATCGACGTTAACCGGCCTAAGGAGAACGTGTTCGTTGAACATGACTTTCATGTTGTTCAAGTTCACCCTAAGGCCCACACGTCGGGATGATTCGTTTAGACTGTGCAGCATCTTCTGTAAACCCTTCAGTGACTCGGCCAGTATAATAAGTAAGTATATCGTCGGCGAAACGAAGGTGTGAGAGATACTCGCCGTTAATGTTTATGCCACATTCTGCCCAATTTAAAGTCTTGAAGATTTCGTCCAAAGCATTCGTGAACGGTTTCGGGGAATGAACATCCTCCTGTCGCACACCTCGATGCAATTAGATTGGTCTTGTTTGACCTCCCGGAATCAGAATGAACATAAAAGCGGCTTCGTATAATCCTCTCATTACTTTAACGTATCGCCAATCGACATGACATCGCTGCAGAGCTTCCAGAACAGCCCAGGTTTTAAGAGAGTCAAAAGCTTTCTCATATTCCACAAAAGCAAGGCACGGTGGCTGGTTGTACTCATGGGTCTTCTGTATAACTTGCCTTATAGTATGAATGTGGTCTATGGTGCTAAATCCTCCCCCTTTTAGCTGCTTAAGAGCCAAACTAACGTCATCTAATCTGATGTTCAGAAGCTTTCCAGAGAGGTGTCGTGTTAGGCTGGCACGCGGATCATTATTCCGGGTATTAGGTTGAGGAGCATGGGACGCGTACAATTTGCTATAGAAGTCTTCGATCTCCGATAAGATCTCCGGCCTAGAAGAAACGGTCTCGCCAGAAGTGGTCCTAATCTTCGACAGATGGCTTCATGTGTGTGTACAAACTGTAGTGAAATTATTCATTTTCAAAAGCAACAATCCACCCGAACAGATAAGTTTTCGATACTATATAATATATACAAAATACATTTAAAAGTAAATCACACGTGTGTAAAGTTTTCATTTTCCTATATTTATTATTTAATTCGGTGTTCATCCCAATTACATAATAATATTAGAATGTATTTAAATAATTTTGCACAGACAGGGATATTAAATTAATAATTAAAAATAATAAAACACTCTTGGTAACGCGGTTTGTGTTTGACTGATGTAATGACGTGGAAACTGATGCATTTTATGTCGCGTGCCTGCCTGAAACTAAAACAAACGAAATAATATCGCGAAACCGACCAAATTGAAAGTCAGTACTAATGATCCATAGCCCGTAAATTGTGTAGCTATGTAATTTGGTCGGGTTCGCGTTATTATCACCTTTTATGAGTTTCGGGACACGACATTAGACCCTCCAACAGCAAACGCACACTGTTTTGATAGAATAAATGAAATTCTGACTTTGCTCGGGTGAAATTTGATTTACAATGCACATAACTAACGATCTAATAATAAGACCGGTAGGGTCCCATTGCACAACCCAACAGTAGGGTTTAAATTTCTTAAAAGCATTTCTATACAACCAACTTTTAATTTAAGGAATGTGTGGTGGTAATCCTGCAATCGTTATATCGAGTTTAGGAATTCTACGGGATAGTTTAAAACATCATTATGATCGTCCTCAACTACAGCGTTATAACTCTCTTAAATTTTAAACACACCCGAGGTTTTTTCAACAACTTAGTCGTGCAATTGAAAACGATCTCCGTTTTGAGGAGTAAGTAACGTTTTCATTAAATAATTTTTATTAGGTATCATTTGTGTCAAGCGACACATCAAACATATGGTCTACAATTGAATTATCTACAATGCATCGCTATGGTCAACACCATCCTCATTTGATGATCCATTGCCTGAATCCTTATGACACGTAAGACGTAGAGATCTCATCAGAATTAATTGGAATTTTTAATCTCGAGTGATCTGTTCTACCGCCATCTAAAAATTTGCTGCAATCCCAGTAAATGCTATAGCATTATTTAATTCTTGCCTATTGGCAGGCATATTTTGTTTTCAGATCTTAAAATGTACAATAGTTGTAAATACAAAAGTTTTTCCAGTTCCTCTTGGGCCGTCAAGTTGGAACAGATGTATATCTATAAATTCTTTTGATATAGTACCTATAAATTCTCCTGATCATAATATTTCTTTGTCTCAATAATCCTTTTCATAATACAAATACAAATAGTAAATACTCCTTGCCAAAAGCGTATTAAAAAAAGTAGATGTCACCCGTTATCAATGACAGTGATAATATGCAATTATGTCATTGTATTTTAATGGACTGCAATATTTTGTCTGTCAACACCATTAGGATTTAACAAAATACTCGACAATCCAAATTTTGGGGATATATGTTGTCGACTCGAAACCTTTAATTTTTTATGTTTTATTATTTAGGTAACTTTTAGATTGAGTCTACGACGAAATTATTAATATGATATAGCTTAGACAACAATGAGTGTTTGTAATCTAATATGAGCTTTATATAATAGCGATAAAGTTCAGATTGACTCTACATTTTAGTTAGAAAACGTTTGTATGGGAAAAAGAAAAGGGCTGTTTTTAGGGCTTTCCCGGCAATTATTCGATTTTTTTTCGCCGGAACATCCATCCTTGGACTTCCACAAACATTTAAAAAAAAGAATTATCGAAATCGGTTCAGCCGTTCACACGTGATGCCGTGACAACGCGAAACGGGTTTCATTTTTATATATATAGAAGATTAGGCAAACGACCAGTCAAATCACCAGGTAGTATGTTATGTCACTAGAAATTACGTAGGTCTAAGTAATATCAGCCCGTTTAATAATAATAATATTATTATTTTAAATCTGGATGCGACAGCTTAACCTTTCCAGATTGAGCCAAAGCTTCATATTTTTTTACTTTCACGCACAGCACGTAGTTTTTTGAGTCGACCAGCTGACTTTTTTTCTTTTTCCAACATTTTTTTCAATTGTATTTCTTTATTGGGAGTTGGTATTCGCTGCAGTGATCGGTTATAAACGTTATTTAGTAGTTTAATAGACCCCAGAAAATAATTCGACGAATGACCATGTCTCTTAATTTGAAAAGTTTTGCACTTGTTGCAAAACATTACTTGTCCGTTTGGTCCCAGATTTTTGTAGATGCTCTTGACTGGTACTGAGCTTTATCAAGAAAAAATATCCATGTTAATTCATATTCTTCTTAGATAATTAAAATGTAAGAAATTTACAGCACAGGACTGTTGTTTGAAACTTTTTTTTATGTTAGATCAAATACATACTCAAACACTGCTTCTATTTTTTGGTATAAAATGTTTTATTTAATGATTATAAAACATTATATTAGTATCTAGTAAGTCAATCGAATTAGCGCCTGTTTCACAATCTCCATCTCAAATAAAAACAATGGTTATGGCTATATGACATTTTTGTAATAAAGCTACTTTGTGATTAAAACGTCTTGCTTTTTTTGTGAACAATAAAAATATTTTTCTTTCTTTCTTTCAATATCGGAATCAGCATGATCCACAGGATCAGTAGGATTGCCACCCAGGAAAATTATTTGTGCTATTAGTTATGTTCATTTGTTTTATGCCTGGCCGTAATTTATGTATGTATTTTCCATATAGCAGGCTGAGAGCATATATTTCTATATATGGGTTTGTATCAATTGTTTCATTGGCATAATACAAACTCAGTCTTGTTTGGGATCAGAGAACCGTGTGTCCCAAAATATAAAAAAATATTATCTATATATTTTATTTTTATAAAAATATTTTTTTATTATTGTTCCATTCCTAAATATTTGGTTTTCGTACTTTTTTGTAAAAGGAAATAATAAAATAATGTTCGTGGGACGAAATATCTATAAATATGTTTATTTGCAGATTGCTTACTCGACTGCGGGTGGTCTGAACAGTAACAGTCGTCTCATATGCGAGCAGTGTATATCAAGGTTGAGGGACGCAGCCGATTTCAAGCGCCAAGTCCAAGAGTGTGAACGCACATTCATGCAATGTCTAGACCCTGGCAGCGCCCCCGTTGATGTCACAGGTTTGGCATATTACAAACAAGCTAATTCTTAGGCAGTGTTACCCTTTCGATTCTGAAAAAAAATTATCTTCTAAAAAATTGTCAATAAACAGGCCGTTGCTGATGGTGATGAAATCCTTACTAACATTATAAATCCAAAAGTAAATCAGTCTATCTCTTTCTCACGACTAAACTACTGAACCGATTTAGATGAAATTCGGTAAAAATATAGTGAGAACCGAGAAACACACTGAAATATAAAATAAATTGTTTTAAATCGAAATCCGTACATATTAAAATTACAATTTCTAAATCGGATAATAATTACTATCACATTTTTCCTTAATTGTATTATTTTATAAATATTTGTTAATAAAATAATTAATCACACTGGACATTAAAATTACCGCACTTACAATACACGCACAAACACACACCCATATCAGAATCATATAAACTAATAACATTTTTTTTTGTTGTAGCTACCGAATCTTTTGAAACTGAAGTCAAGTTGGAGAAAGTCAAGCAAGAAAAGCAGAACAGTGTCGCCGACGATGACTTTGACGATCAACCCGAATTTGGTGATAATGATGACGACGACGATGCATATGATGACCGTAAGTATTAGGTTTTACTTATTAGACACACTTTTGTTTTTCTGGAACGACTGGAAACGTTAAAGGCAACCTACGATAAAGTTAAAAATGTACTTTTTGCGTAAAGTCATCTAAAGGTACTGAAAACCTAGAAGACTTTCAAAACTGTACAATGTCTATGTACTGTATGAATTTTTATAGCGTCTCGATAATTTTATGGTGTGTTGTTTGAGTGGAATATAAATCTATAAGACCACAGTATTTTAGTATAATAAGTTTAATATAATAAGTTTAATATAATAAGTTTCTTCCACATTTCCGCAGATGTTGTACAACTTAGGATATGCGTCATTACATTTTCCGACATTCTTGTTACAAGCCATGTTTGGGCTTTTGCATCTAACTTACCCCATTTTGCTTTTTCCGACGTTTCCCCCGGCTTAATTTTCTTTCCTTAAACCACGTCCAGTTGGTCTTGACTCCTTAATAGAATCAAGGATTGGAACTTCCAAACATTCCAATTTGACGCTCCTTCTAATTTGATATGTGATCCAGACATTTTGTTTTCTTCCATTATGTTTCAAGTTTATTTCCTTCCCACAAGTCTCGTCCTTGTACTTACTAACAAGTATTTTTGCCCCGCCGACTTAACCTCAAAACCGCACCATGCGGCCACGCCGGCACCGTCGACAGTATTTTCAATTTTGCACGACAAGTGGTATTTGACCCCTTTGTTTAAAGTTAACTCGTAGGATTATGTGCCTGGGCCCAGAACCTGATGGAATTATGGTTTAAGAAAAAGGTATTTTACTGAACCGTCCTTTATTAACACACAACGCTACAAATATACAACCGGATATAAAAGAATAAAATGGAAGAAGTTTTTACACAGACAATATATAAATGTTTTTAGTGTTGCCAACCTAAAGGTATTATATTGTCTTTTACTAACAGTGTCTTTTTATATAATCAAAATTGAAGGGTTATTTGAAAAAAACAGCCAATGATAGTTCTGGTAAATTTTATAGTAGAAGCAAAACACTTACTTTTTTGCGAATTTCACAGCGAGTAGAAGGTTCTGAAAATGTTTCTTTCACTTTAATGTGCTGGTATTTTTCATTAGTTATGATAATACGTACTTGACGCAATCTAAGTGCAGGTCTTGGAACTTTAAGAAAGTGAGGAGTCAGTGCATCTTTCATATTAAAAAAGAAATCTTGAGTAGCAGTAACCTCTTTGAATGGGGTTGGGTATTTTCTTGCTGTTTCAATGATTTTATCCCAGTCAGCTGGAATTTCAGGGGAACACACTCCCTTTTTCTTTCCAATTAATGCGAAATCTGCATCGTTTGGAAGATATGTATGTCCTCTCCCAGGGAATATATGCTTTACAATTCAGGACATGTACAACATAGTATTGGAAATATTCCATTATATGGTTTTTATTCTGGCCACTGCCTCCATCACTCAACAATACAAGGTTTGATGTTTTAGTCTTCAAATAATGTAGTAAGAGAGAAGTAACATCTGATGCACCTTTTTTTCCTGTAACTTCCGTGTAACAGTACATTGTTGCATCATCGTTTAACAAGTTGTGGACTCCGAATACATAAGTAGTATTATGCATTCGGAGTCCACAACTTGTGGCAATCTGGCGTGTGTAGTAAAGGAAGATTCTGTATATAATCAAAAGATAGTAACTCACATTCCCCTTTTTTGCCTTCTCTTTGTAAGAGTTTTTCAATTCTTGTTTTTTTTTGCTTTCTGTAAATGTAACGTATTTTGAATTGAGTTCATTTTTTTTGGTGGCATTAGACGTAAGTACTTAATATTTTTAATTTCATTTCATGACATATGCTGCATGTGTCAGATCTTGGAAGGCCAAATTTTATGTTGAAATGTTTTGTAAATACGGAGTAATAAATAATATAAGAAACACTGATTTGTGTTTCATTCAAAAACAATTCATGCATCTTTTTCACGCTCAACTCTTTTGGCAAAAATACCACATTTGGGTTGTCACGTAAGGAGTGGTGAGATTGCCTTCCTCTGAAGCTTTTGATGTGTGATTTTACTAACTCCAATATTGGACAATAAACAAATCATTTTCTTCACCACGGTTCTGCATGGGTCTTCTTTGTTGTACACTTTTATATGATATTAGGCCTGAGAGATGTGCATCTTGATCATTTTTATGCTCAAACTTATAGAAGATTTCTTGTATTTCTTTTTTCTGTTCAGTGGTTACTCTTGTGAAACATTGTAACCTTTTGCATCTGAAAATAATGCAGATAATTAAAAAATATCTTAGATAAGCGGTGAAATCAAAAGCCTACTGTTTTAAATACTTTATTAGAAGAGAAAATGACACACTTGACACTAGTATACCTGCAGTCAGGTCCTGTTAAAACACCACTTTTATAAACCAAACCAACCAACGTGATTAATGTGAGGTTCTCCGCTAACCTTGCGTCTATTTTCGTTTATCGTTTTGAAACTTTCTTCTTCCTTTTAGTCATCCATTGTACACTGTTTGAATTATCTCTTGTTATATTATCATCCATCATTTTATAGGTAAAACTATCACAATTCCCAAAATCCAACGCAACAAAGTCGAACACAGAGATAATTAATTGAGATTTTGACGGATGACAGTATGACACTAATGTTGCGCAAAGATTACTTTTTTATTGACTTGGAGGGTTCTTCCAAAACCATGTTGACCTTGGATGTTTTTTCAAATATCAAAGAAAGTTTAACGAGTAATATCGCTTGACTTAAGGCGCTTTTACGAAAAAGTGTGATTGACGTTCGATAGGCATCATGACAAAGAAACCATAAACACAAAAACCTAATTTTGTTTTCTTTTTGATATTGGTTGTTCTTTCAAATAAGTCTTCAATTCAAAAGCTTCTTTTATGCGCTGTTTGAATTTACCAACATTACGAGATTTCTCAGTATATACCAACCATTTTAGCTCAGCCCACAAGTAAAAGTCTAAAGGAGTTAGGTCTGGGGATCTGACTGGCCAGTTAACAGGACCTCCGCGACCGAGATACTCGCGCACACCGATCTTTCTTAATGTACTGGTCAGTCATCGTGCTAGAAGTACATTCCTTGTAAATCGTTAACAATATCACGGTGACCGGTCGAAGGCGACAACAACCGCGGCAATATCAACAAAGCGATTTGTAAATCGTGCCGACTAAAGTAATAGATTTTAAAAATTAAGTCCTCTGATAATAAGTTTCTAAGTGTCCTATGGCTACCTATATACCGTGTATCTAGCTATTACTACTTACTACTTACTAATAACACTTATGAAAAAAACACATAAATGGCATTAGCTATTTATTTTTGTTTTAAAACATTTATGGTACAGCTTTATGTCTTAAATTTGTATAAATCTGCATCATCATCATACTCTCCTATTCGTTCAAATACTATTTATTTCTTTGCAGTAATTATTTATAAAAAAGCTAGTCCCACCTGTGATTTATGTTTCACAAGGTGCGTATCCACTGTCAATATCACAATTAGCTTATTAAATATTATTAATTATTATTATAATTATTAATAATCATTAAAATAGTGTATGATGATTCGAATCGGTCTAGTGTAAGGTTAATATTACGAATTCCATGGCTCCTGGCTCCATGATTGACCCAAAACCTGTTTTCAATTAGGTCTTGATGGAGATGCCGCAACCAGACCGAGCGATATTACATCATATATATTTTTCTTTTAGAATTTTTTATAGTTTCTATTCCTTCTAATATCCACACCCAATTATTTATTGTGGGTACATATTCATTTTTTAATGAATTCTTGTTTATAAATGGTATAGTTTTTAAAGTTAATATAGATCTTTTACATATTTTATACGTGGGTAGAACTCGGCTTCACTGGTCTAAGCAGAGATTTGCTGAATGTCTTATCCTTCTTGTTCTATTTCCCGCAGCTTCTGTTATTAGAGTCGAATAATTGGTCAAGAAACAAGAGAAAGTCAGCAGTATATTTTGCCATACTTACCATCCCCCTTTTAATTATAATTATAGGGTTGTCACAATGAAAGTAAAATTTGCGTGTTAGTAATCTTTATTTACAAATTACTTAATACTAGTGTTAACAATTTTTTTTGGATTTTTATTATATTTTTACATTACATGGTGGGAACATGTCCGTGCTCTCTATATGTACCTTAATTATTTTTACATTTAAAATTAAACTAATAGCTATTTTAGAATATCTGGTCTTCCTCTTGGTTGTCCATTACATTATTTACCATTATGTCGTTGTCTGTTCTTACTAGATTGTTTGCATATTTGGTCCAAAATGATTCCCATATGAATGGGTTCAATTTGTATGCATACGTTTTTCTGTAAAAGTTGTACTGAATGGTTCTCTCATTGATTGCGTCGTTGCAATTCAATTGTAGGTATGCTCCTATTTCGTAATTGCTTGCCGTATACAGGATGCAATTTGTCACTATATGTTGGTTTTTATATTTCATGTCCGTGTTCATAGGTTGTCTTCCCGCCAACAGTTTCCATTGTTCAAATTGGTTATCTGTTAATTTGCATTCGTCCATGAAACACGCATTTCTCATGTACGTGTTGCTAAAATTGAACGGAGACGTCGGTTGTAGGCCCGTCAATATACAATAATTGTAATGCATTTCTACTAGG